>OU862875.1:35393065-36748610 GCA_917880725.1 Selenia dentaria | reverse complement strand
CTCCACGGGATCTCCTCGCCGCCACGAAGTGATATACTTCAGCGAGGATCTCCGCTTGGAGCTCCCAGGGGGGATCACTGGCCAGCACGCACGCCGCCGTCCAGGACACCGTCCGGTACCCGCGTATCGCCCTCGTCGCGATGACCCGTTGCGGACGTCGCAGTAGTCTTGTTGTCGCTACTGAGGGCGTCCACCCAGACTGGTGCTCCGTAAAGAGCCATACTCCGGATCACTCCGGAGTCCGGCCACCCACATTGGGCGTCTTCGGGTACCAGCGCTAAGGAGAGGCAATCGAGGAAGAAGAAGATTACAATGGCTAATTCCACACGAAAACTGGAACCATTCTCAATGGTCACTTGTGCTTTTCACTGATGAATCCAGGTTTGGATTTCATCCTGATTCGCGAAGAGTACGCGTTTGGAGAGAACCTGGAGAACGTTGGAATCGACTGCAGCACCCACAACAAGTTCATGCATATCAAGGTGGCACGATTATGGTTTGGACAGGAATTCGTCTCGGCGGTAGAACGGACCTCGTTTGGATACAAGGCAATATGACTGTTCTAAAATACCGAGATGAGGTGCTAGAGCCTGTAATTTTGCCCCACAGACAGCAAATGGGACAAAATTTCCAGCAAATGCACGACAATGCCCGTCCACATACGGCGCGTATCGTTACAAGTTGGTTACAACAGCATGATATCCAAGCTTGACACTGATCTGCACAATCCCCTGACTTAAATCCTATTGAGCATGCCTGGGATATGCTTCAGAGAAGAGCTCTTAGGAATTTCCCTGAAGATATTGTGCGTGAAAACCAGCTTTTCTTGCATCTTATAGCAGGACTTGGGACAGTATTCCACAACAGGATATTGACACCCTTGTTTTGAGTATGCAGAACCGCTGCAGATGTGTCAGGAGAGTCTTAGGTGGATCCACGGATTATTAATTTTAAGTTTTCAACAATTTTTATAAAACAAATACTTAGTTGTTTTGTTTAGGTTTTGATGTTTCAAAAATAAAGTTAAGATTGAAATTTTGTCTGAGTTTTTCCTGTTCTTCTAAGTTTTTTTTTTAAATTTAACTTTATCTAATAGTTTATTATCAGATTAGATAAGTTATTAAACAAGGATTATTTTAATGTGTAGGTGTCTTGACAAAAAGTTAATAGAATTTTAGATTTTTTATTTAGGTTTAATTGAAATATCCCTAGACCATGTTGATGTGTGTATACTTTAAAGAATTATCTTTTAAGTACCTACAAACCTAGCTCTTTGTGGTGTTTATACTCAATGTTAAAAAGTACAGTCCGAACAAAGAATGGAGTGGACTTAAAAACATACTCTAATTTGTCAGCTTATCTAAAGAGACTATCCGATGGATTTAGAAGCAAGAAATCAAAGGTTTTATCGTCTGACGATGTTGTAATGTTTATAAAAATGCTACAGATAACCAATATCTGGCTACTAAGGTTAGTTAAATTAAATTTAAATATCTACGCGACTTCAGCCTGTGTTGTGTGTTGAACTTAATTATTGTTTCCTTTTTTTTCAGGTTGCTTTAATATTTGGTGTAACTGGTACCTGTAGGTTACAAGAATTAACAAATATAACCGTAAAAAAAAATTGAGAACCATGGCCAGATGCTTTTAGTGAAGATACCTATCACGAAAAATAAAATACCAAGGTCATTCACCATACACGGTCCATTCTATGAAATTGTTACGAAGTATGAAAGTTTGCGGTCACCAAAACCAAAAAACTGACCTTTTCTTTCTAAATTATCAGAATGGTAAATGTACCTGTCAGCCTATAGGTATAAACAAATTTGGTTCTATGCCTAAAGAAATCGCTAAGTTTTTAAGTTTAGCAAATACTGAGATCTACACTGGACATAGTTTCAGAAGAACTTCAGCTACATTGCTGGCTAATTCAGGAGCTGATATAATGAAGCGTCATGGTGGGAGGCGATCTAGCAATGTAGCAGAATCATACGTAGAAGATTCCATACAAAACAAGAAGGCAATTTGTGCAAAAATCACAAAAAGAATTAAACTTGATTCTGAGGCGCTTCCTACTGACGAAACACCAAGTACATCCAATGATTGGATTTCACCTACCTACACAAATAATGAGCCATCTCAAATCTCAAATTACAATAGAACATGAAAGTATTTCAATAAATAATCTATCTGATGAGACCGCTAAGCCATCAAAAACAGTTAATTATAATTTAACTAACTGCATATTTACTAATTGTTTCTCTAAATAAACTTTTTATCTACTAAATAAAATGAGTTTTTATTGTTATTTTATTCACAAGTGTGTTGAAAAACGTATGACGGTAATTATCAATACACACGTGTATTGATAATTACCAAATAACTATTACGGATAGCTAAATTATAATATAGGTACATAGCCATGGCATAAATAGATTCATTCTTTCTCCATTCGTTGTTCGGACTGTACTTTTTAACATTGAGTATAAACACCACAAAGAGCTAGGTTTGTAGGTACTTAGAAGATAATTCTTTAAAGTACGCCATGAACACATTTTCTGAAAAAGACTGCGTATTCTTGCTGTTTTTCCATTTTATGAAATTTCGGTACGCTAATAGATATTTTTCCTTGGAGTTTTCAGGTAGTAAACTTTCCATCATCTTATATCTCGCGGTGTACAACATAAATCATTTTCTTCGTAACTAGTACTTGTAGACATTCAGTTTTCCTATGCGCGCGCATTGCGATCAGCCACAGACTAAAGGGATGAGGTTTTTTTTAGTATCCGCGCATAGGGTTTGCGCCTATTCTGCCAAGTACAAAATGGGGAATTTAAAGTTTTCTTTTATTACAGAGAAAACAAAAGTTATATTTAATTGTAAGTTTTATTTATTAAACACGTACGAGTGCAAATTATCTATTTAAATAAGAAGTTGCATGAAACGAGCAAGCATTAGGAACATTAATTTATTTGTTCTATTGAACACGATCTTCTTTTTGAATAAAAGCTTTTTTAAGAACAAAGCACCTCAACCAACAATTAAAATAAAACTGTAGCTCACTAGTGAGTTATTGCAATGAAAAAGTCACAGTTTGATTATGGGTGTCATTCTATGCCTAATTGCGGTCACCATAGAGCCACTTTATGAGCATGTGTGTTGAAATAGTAGATTATACACCGAGGGAGTAAAGCAGTGTCTTACGTCATGGGCGGTATATTGAACCCTGAGTGTAACGGGGACACTTGATCTCATCAAGATTTAATTCCCGAGCGATTTATGAGTTATGTCTTGGGCGGCTTGAAACCTCGCTTCACTCAGGCCTCTACTAAAAAAAATTACCATCAATATTACCAATTGCAGTAATTTTAATTTATAAAATGATTAAACACTAATTTAACAACTAGGTACTTAAGTTGTGTTTTCCTCGCTAAAATGAGGTGAAAAAATTGTGAGTTTCACTCGGCAACAAAGTTATTTTGCATCTCGTACCTTTGAAACCCTCGCTACGCTAACGGTTTTATATTTGAACCTAGGTTCAATCCTACGATCCTTCGCATGCTCAAGTTTCAATGCAAGTACTTGCACCAAAAACTAACTTTGCAGTCTTGCATAACATTGCATTGCAATCTGCCTCAAAATGCCTCGATTATTCTAATGATTAGAATAATCGAGGCAGTACCTACGCCAGATATTGTTGACATATGTTACTTTATTAATAAATAGTGTTTCGCTGTCTTTAAGTATAGACACAAATGTGATACTTACAAAAATGCTTGACTAGGATAGGCGTCGAATTTGGTAGTAGACCACCAAAGTCGCGTTTGCTGTAATTGCTTTAGCTGATTCCTCGATACGAAGTCTTCCAAAAGTATGTGAAACTGGAAACAGTTTTATTTAGTTATTTGTTTAAGTGCTAACTTTGTCGTCAATATTCTCATTTCAAATTTTGGTATGAAAGAGCAGGAAATGAAACCTGTTGTAGACTAGGTATGAGCAGAATAGAAAATATCGACACAATATTAGTTCTATGGAATATAATATTTACAGACATACATATGTATATACAGGGTGTTTGGTAGAGGGACCGACAAACCAAATGAGCGTGTTCGGGGGCCCACTTGGAGAATACAAGTTGGCCAAAAAAAATCCCCGACACCCCAATTTTTTTAAACTTTTTTTTGTGAATTTTCTCGTTTTCTCCAATATTGTACCTATTTACCACCATAACATTTGTAAAGTATGTTTTAGACCATAGTTTTTAGTTTTTACAAATTTTACAAATGTTATGGTGGTAAATACGTACAATTTCGGAGAAAAAGGGAAAAATCACAAAAAAAAGTTATACATATTGGAGGGTCGGGGATTTTTTTTGGCCAACTTGTATTTTCCAAGTGGTCCCCCGAACACGCTCATTTGGTTTGTCGGTCCCTCTACCAAACACCCTATATATAGTATGATATGTCATACTATGTATTATTAGGTACTAATTCAGAACCTCTGTGTACACATGTTTTGCAGTAGTAGGTAGGGCAACTACCTAGGCAGGGCGGCTGTTCTAAGAGATTGATATATCACCGGTGTGAAGTTTCAGAAGCTATCCAACAAGGTATGATTCATTCCAAAACAAGTCCCGTAACATGGTCAAAACAACTGGAACAACCCAGCAGCCAAACTATTGCAGTAGATATTTACGATTTGCGGCTTACTGAAATGTTCAGAGTAATTTTTGAATACTACGTCTGAAAGATCGTTTCAGTAGCTATCTAACGAGGTATGATTCATTCCAAAACAAGTCCCGGAACATAGTCAAAACAACCGGATTAACCCGGCAGCCAATCTATCGGAGGAGTTTCTTCCGATTTGCGGCTTACTGAAATGTTCAGAGTTATTTCTGAATACTACGTCTGAAAGATAGTTTTAGTAGCTATCTAACGAGGTATGATTCATTCCAAAACAAGTCCCGGAACATGGTCAAAACAACCGGAATAACCCACCAGCCACACGCGACATCTTAATTTGGTCGGTTTATAATGGCTGCAGAGTTTGGCTGCCAACTTCACACAGGTGATATTTTGAGAGTTAGTTATAAGAAAACTATCATCATTAGCCGGAAGACTTTCAATGCTAAACATTGGCCTTCCAACATGTATGCCATAACGGGTATTTGCCAATTTCATCCATCGGCTCCCCAAGAATATCCCAATGTCGTAGGCACATTTAGTGCAGGGCCTATACCTACGTCATGCCTTCGGTTCATTCCCTACCCATTGCCACTTCTACTCGCAAATTCTGAGAGCTATACCTATAGATCTTCGGCGTATTTTCTAGTTCGTAATCGTACTGTGTAACTCCATGCATATAGCCTTTCATAGTTCGTTGTGCGATTCTAAGCTTATTTGGAAGGTCCACAATTGAAGTCCACAACTCCCATTTCCATAAGTTATCACTGGTCTGGATAAGGTATCATTCCATAAGCACATATTGATTGAAGACTTTTGTTTGCAGATTCTGCTGTATGCTAACTATTGTTAGTGAAGATGTCGCGTAATTTTTCGAACATCCTACCTGGGTCGGATTCTTCAGATGTCTCTTTGCCAAAATTGGACCTATCTAACTGTTTGGTCTGTCCAAGTTAGTCATAAATAATTGTTGATGACTTGAGAGTATCGTTTCTAATAGCTACTAGTATTCGCGTGCAACACATTGATCTTGATTTTCAATTTGTCTGATCCACCTGTTGGAAAACAACACTGAGGTAGCTGAGCATTGTACTGAACTCAACTCTACCACAGTTTGCTACCTTTATGAAAACAATGAAATCAAATAGATGTTAATCGACAACTAACCAGATCATGGATCATGTGACGGTGGGACCAATTCATATTGTGGAGCTGCTTTAGCGTAAATGGAATTCTGTAAGCTCTTGCTCTGAAATCTATGTGTTTCAAGATTAACCAACTGCGCTGTGATTTGAGGATGAATTTCGCTGAAATTAAAACGAAAATCAAGCGATAAGTTGCATGATACTCTATTTTACAAATGATACGACTACATATCTACTTAAGTACGTAGGTACATATCCTCCCTCGTAATTTCAAATGTTTGTAAAAGTCATTTTGGTCATTATACATGGCATTTAAAATGCCACAAAGCTCTATCAATCTGTACATGTATTTACAAAATCTACTTATATTTTTTTTTTACTTTTCTGATTTATTTTAATAAGTGTTCACGCGAAAGCGTGACGTAACCTCAAGGCGCGCACCCGCGCCCCCGCGTTCCCCCGCCGCTGTCCTGCAGCTGTCAGGCGACAAGCAAGCAGCGAAAGGAAGCGGAAACAGTCACCTTTTCGGCGCCGTCGCGTCCGCACGGCGTAATCGGGAACCGCCAATATCAGCCCCGCGTTTACGCGTCAGCTCAAAAGTCACCTTTTTGTACTCGCGACCGGCGGACGTGTACCGCCGCGCAGCAACCGCATGGCACCGCCATTTTATATCAGCACGAGTCACCGCGAATGACTTCGCCGCGAGTGACCTTCAGGGTGTGTTCGGCCCAACCAGACACTACTCCTAAATCAGCACGTGTGTACACACGCATTCAGCCCGCCGCGTAAACCAGTGCACAACCCAAAGGGACAATACAAACATTAGAACCAAGTGACAATAGTTCTTCAGCTCATTCTGCACGCCGTCGACAGCAGGACGCCTCCACGAGGACCCACGGTCACCAGCACTCATCAGTTCCAGAGTCTCCCGACATACCCCACGGAACCCAGGTACCAAAAATTATTCCTTACCTATTCTCTGGTTGCAGGAAACTGCTCAACCGCATCTACCCCCCCCCCCTATCATCGAGCGTATAGCTAGCAGGAAACTGCGAAACTATATTTTCCTTCGAGCCGGATTTATCCGGTTATCCGGATATAACCGGGTACCCGGATAAACCACATTTCCCACGAGCGCGGATATCCGGCAACATAATCTCTTTCGCTGCCGGATAAACCAATGCTATCACCCCCTATCCCTTAAATACAGTCCATTAAATCAGCCCACAATAAACTCAATTTAATTCCCAAATAACGGATATCAATCCCTATCAGACCTATTTAATTTACAAACTACATTTTATTGACTTAATATTACCCAAATTACGTCATACAAATCAGCCCACATTTAAGCTCAATAATTCCCAAATATCGGATATCAATCTTATTTAATTTACAAACTACTTCTTATAGATATTGATTTAATGTAAATCCCCTTACGTCTTACAAATCAATCCGAAGCTTCTAGACGAGTGAACCGGCAGTGCGATTTGCCAAGCCAAACTAACCCGACTAGCGATTCGAAGCTTCTAGCAAAAAAATTCCACTCGTTAGGAACAAACATATTGCCAAGCGAAACTGACCCTTGTTACTAATTGGAACGACTGCCGATACGATTGTTCACTAATTGTTTGCAAGAAAGGTTCGTAATTAAAATTCTTAAGGCTAAGTACCTACCTACGCCAGGTGCTTTGTTGATTTTAATTATAAAATTATACTAAGTACTGTTAGACGGGTTTGCTTGTGTTCTTGAGATTAAATAATCATAATTCGTCCATAGTCGAACGTCTGGAATTCAGCCCAATTTATTTTATTTCAAGAACTATATCCTTACCTAATAGAGATCCGCACACCATTTTGGAGTTCCGTGAAAATTATTACGTAATTAGCTGTTGTGATTCAACACTCATAAATCATTTAGACATGCTACTTAATTAGGTTACATATGTTATTTATAATTGGGTTAACTACTTATATGTAAATTAGGGTTCCGCGCAGTTATTAAATATTTAGTACCGAACGAACTTACAGGTTTCAATTAATTAAGTAATTAAACCATCAGCTCATATAAGGTTTCGTACACACGTTATTAATTTAGACGTTATTTTAACCGACTTCCGAAAAAGGAGGTGCGGAATTTCACCTACGATTAAATACTTTAATATTTTTATTTCCTTTTAATTTTGCTTGCGTCCTTGTGCCTGACTTCGCCTACGACGATTAACGATGCCTTCTGAATCACAGGTAGCCAGATTTAGACAGTTACAAATCGCTATTATTAAGCTTAATTTGGAAGCGTTATCATTGAGGTCTAGCAAACCTAGGCGCTATAGCCCTGGATTCGCTGCCAGAGCCGCAGGCGTAAAATTGACCCGCGATAGATTTGACGCGGCATATTATATAATTTTAGACTCCGTAGGTTTATCAGACGACGAGGAGGAATTCTACAACGAGCAGTATGGAAGGACAATAGACGCCTACTACGAGATTCTCGTTGTAGAATTGGAACAAAAAACATGGTCATTAGCGCCCCCTCCGTCACCAGCTCAGCAGGTATCGAACCCGCACCCTCTCAGCTCCGCGCCTATACCCGCGCGCTCCTCATCATCAGCTCCGCAGGTATCGAACCTGCAGCCACAGTGCTATACGCAGGATTCGAACCTGCACCCTCTCAGCTCAGCGCCTATACCCGAGCGCTTTTCAATATCAGCTCAGCAGGTATCGAACCTGCAGCCTCAGTGCTGTACGCAGGATTCGAACCCGCACACTCTCAGCTCAGCGCCTATACCCGCGCGCTTCTCAATATCTGCTCAGCAGGTATCGAACCTGCAGCCTCTGTGCTATACGCAGGTTTCGAACCTGCACCCAATCAGCTCCGCGCCTATACCCGCGTGCTTCTCATCATCAGCTCAGCAGGTATCGAACCTGCAGCCACAGTGCTATACGCAGGATTCGAACCTGCACCCTCTCAGCTCCGCGCCTATACCAGCGCGCTTATCGCCATCAGCTCAGCAGGTATCGAACCTGCACCCAATCAGCTCCGCGCCTATACCCGCGCGCTTCTCGTCATCTGCTCAGCAGGTATCGAACCTGCAGCCTCAGTGCTATGCGCAGGATTCGAACCTGCAACCTCTCAGCTCCGCGCCTATACCCGCGCGCTTCTCGTCATCTGCTCAGCAGGATTCGAACCTGCAACCTATCGGCTCCGCGACTATACCCGCGCGCTTCTCGTCCCCACTTCAGCAGGTTTCGAACCCACAAGCTCCGCGCTATGCGCAGGGTTCGAACCCACGACCGTTCAGCTCCGCGCCAAGACCCAAACAGGTATCGAACCCGCAACCTCACTATGGTGACAACCATTGCTACCCATGTAGTAATGTAAAGGGTCACAAGCCTCGGGTATGTACCCGATACTACGCACTACCAGTGCGCTTATTGCCGGTACAACAGCGCGAGGTACCACGGCGCCGTCCCACACCTGATACGGGCCAGATGGTGTACTCCCGTCGTACTCCACCGCGCACTACCTCGCGTCCTTCGCCGCCGCCTAGGCAATGACTAGGACGGCACATCCAACAAATACCAACTCAGCCCACAAAGAATCAGCACACACACACAACACGACGACAAAGTGTCATCGCAAACACCTTAAGTCAGTTAGGTGCTGACATTCTGCACTCACCCTTGCGCCAGCAATTCTGGACGTTATCAGTATACAAATGTATACAATGTTTACGTTTCCGCGTCCAAACTAAGGCTCCGTACATGGCCGACTCACCTGCCGACCGCGTAAACGTTCAGCCCGTATTTAGCAAAGTCACGACGGACTTTACTGGACCATTTTTGATAAAATCCAGTACACTGAGAAACACCAAGCTATTAAAAGGCTACCTCTGTGTTGTAACATGCCTAGCCACGAAGGCGGTCCATCTCGAACCGGTATCTGAGTTATCCACGGAAGCGTTCCTTGCGGCATTACAGCGTTTTGTTTCTAGGCGCGGTGTACCGACGTTAATTAGATATAATTGCGGTACAATTTATGTAGGCGCTAGAAATGAACTTAGGGAAATACAAGACTTTCTTGCAACCAACAATAACAATATCGCACCTACACTTTCAGCTCTTTTAGCGCACATTGCAGCCAAGCTCAATGCACGCCCTCTCAACCCACTCTCTTTTGACCCCGCGGAATTTGAATTACTCGCCGCGGGTCATGTCCTTTTAAACCGTCAGCTCAATGCCCTACCTGAGTATTCGGTAGGAGGACGAGCCATTTCTGCACACAAAAGGGTTCAAGCTCGTCCTACCCTTATCCCAACACCTTTGGCAATCCTGGTCCAAACCCTACCTGCACACCATCCAAACACGCTCCAAACGGACTCCCCGATCCAGCCCACCTCAAGTCGGGGAACTGGTACTGATAGTGGACGACCAGGTGCCGCCTCTACACTGGCGCATGAGCCACAAGACGAACCCATGAAGGGATGGCGTCACCCGAGTGGTGGAAATCAAGAACGACCACCTGACTGTCGATTGACCACCACACCACAGCTTTGCCGCGTGGGGAATATGTTCACGCGAAAGCGTGACGTAACCTCAAGGCGCGCACCCGCGCCCCCGCGTTCCCCCGCCGCTGTCCTGCAGCTGTCAGGCGACAAGCAAGCAGCGAAAGGAAGCGGAAACAGTCACCTTTTCGGCGCCGTCGCGTCCGCACGGCGTAATCGGGAACCGCCAATATCAGCCCCGCGTTTACGCGTCAGCTCAAAAGTCACCTTTTTGTACTCGCGACCGGCGGACGTGTACCGCCGCGCAGCAACCGCATGGCACCGCCATTTTATATCAGCACGAGTCACCGCGAATGACTTCGCCGCGAGTGACCTTCAGGGTGTGTTCGGCCCAACCAGACACTACTCCTAAATCAGCACGTGTGTACACACGCATTCAGCCCGCCGCGTAAACCAGTGCACAACCCAAAGGGACAATACAAACATTAGAACCAAGTGACAATAGTTCTTCAGCTCATTCTGCACGCCGTCGACAGCAGGACGCCTCCACGAGGACCCACGGTCACCAGCACTCATCAGTTCCAGAGTCTCCCGACATACCCCACGGAACCCAGGTACCAAAAATTATTCCTTACCTATTCTCTGGTTGCAGGAAACTGCTCAACCGCATCTACCCCCCCCCCTATCATCGAGCGTATAGCTAGCAGGAAACTGCGAAACTAATAAGTATTATGCTGTATCAGTCATTATAATTATTCGTCATCATCGAAAATTTTAGTAATTGATGCTTTTTATTACTTGCGGCCGATAAACTTCTACATAGTTTCAGACAGTACTTATACATAGTTTCAAATATATCTTTATTATAAACTAGCTGACCAGCCAGCGGCTTCGCTCGCATGGTCTAGGTGTAGTGATGGAAGTGCCATTTTGGGTTCTAGGGTTCGATCTCCGGGTTGGACAGTTATTGGGATTTTCTGACAAAGAAATTCTCAACACCAGTCCGGATTCTGGAACAGTGCCCCGTAGATGGCAATAAGCTCGCCCCCATTACATGGACCTAAAATATATCCGGAAAAACGCAGGTGTTAAAACACCGCTACTTGCCCCCTTCGAGGATATATACTAGGTGTGATGATATGTTATGATGTGTTTAAAAATAACATGTTGTGTATTATTTCCGTTAAAATTTATTTTTACTTACCAAGTTTTAAGTGAATCGCACCAGATTTTTTTTACGTTATAATAATTTCTTAACTTTACTGCACACCTTATAATATTATGGATATATTTGCAAAAATTAAAAACAAAAGTGTTCCGATTATAATTATTACGGTTATAGCAGTACCATAGAAGTTATGGGCGCCGACCAGTCAATCGAAATCCCAGTTTTACATGATACCGTGTAACATAGAGAGATCAAGCTGCCATCTTGGATTTATGTCACGGATCAAGATACAAAGTATAGGTATAGTTGGTAGCCTACGAAGAAATAATAGTCAGGAACTGTAACTGCGTTAAAAAAATGATCCAACAAAAGTCGTGTTCAAGTAGGCGGGGCTTAAAAGTCGTGTTCAGTACGTCATCAGTCGGACATTTTACTTGCAAGCGAGGACACTTCAAATCTTCGCGTACATTTTCATTTTTATCATTGTGAACTTCAGTTCTGGATCATCATGCCAGCATTCGTTGTGAAGTGGTGCAGAAACAATACACGATTTAAATATCAGGTGATGACTATTATTTCTTCGTAGTTGGTAGCTCAGTATGGCTATTGTGTATTTCAGTTGCTAACAAATTATGATTGAAATCGAAAAAAATGGCGCCTCTATGTCTTCTGTGAGCTCCAGTCAACAACCACTAACATTTTTGCTTACTGGAGTTGTCAAAACTAATATAGAGCCGCCAAGATTTCAATATTTGTTAGCAACTCAGATACATAATAGCCCTGCTGGGCTCTATTGGCTCTATTCAATCTACTCGTATATAACAAATTTCATCGAAATGCATGTTGTAGTTTTAAATTATGCATGTGCATACAGGCGGAGACATTTAATTTTCAAAAAAATATTCTTGTTCAGTAGATAACTTTAAGTCATCTGACCCACATTTTTTATCCAAGTATACTTTTGACCTCTACTCCTTTATTAAAAAAGTATAGAAGATGCCATAAAAGTTCAAACTTTGTCCACTATATTTGGATATTCGCGTTTTCCACAAAGTAATGATTTGCCTTTTACTAAATTTTAAATTACAAAGGTCGACAGTAATATCTAGTATCTATTTAGCTATATTCTAGATATACTTATACATACAATGAATACAACAAGAACATACAATGCTCGTTTGGTTCGTATTTTCCTTTTACTCGTTTCCTGACCCATTCTTGAAGATTGTTCAAAAGACAAGCCTGTGGTAAATGAGGGATCAACAGTGGGGTATCCGATAAATCGGCTAAAAAAGCCTGAAATATAACTTTTAATTATTTTATCTTCAACCTTTTCTAAAACTAATCCATCATGAATTATGTAAATCTACAAACCGCAAGTAGTTCGCTTACGCTGACAGCAGATACAGATAAACTGGGTGTTGATCGTGACCCCTTGAAAAAACACCCAAGAACTTTGAAAATATGTTACGTTAAACTAACAGACTAGTATTAAAGTATCAAAAACATACTTACAGGTTCAGTTTCAGATATTACAGCATTTTTAACAGTATCTTTAATAAAATCTTCCATTGGGTCCATTTGGAACACTTTTGCATTATCAATCCAGAATGGACCGTGCCTTGTTGGGGGGTAAAAATATTTTTCTATAGATACACCTTCGTGGTGTAGATCATATAGATGGCCACATCGACACCTGGTTTCCTTTAAGTAGGTCATGACAGTTTCCTCCCTAAAAATATTGAATTATCGTAAGTATTTGATTTACAAATGTAGCAGGTACATACACATTATTTTATTATTTTTGTATTACATACATTACTATTATTAAACTTAAATTATACATTATTATACTTATATTTTAGCACAAGACATTATTATCAGGAACATTATCCTACCATTTAACTAAGCAATCGCAAGCATGGTCACACTTTTCTTCTATATATCTCGGATACTTCCAAAATCCGTGAATATTAGTGACATATTCCCCAAAAAAAATGGTAATTCCTCCATTTATTGGTATATATCCAGTAGGCAATAACGCCACATCTAGAAATCAAAACAATTAGTAAGTATTCCGAGGTTAAATACAATGCAACACAAGAACTGGACGAGAGGCAACAAATTCTTCAAAGGAATTTTAAACTGCCTCTCAGTTATTGATTTGTTTCCCCGGCTAAAGTTATCCAAATTCCGGGAAAAGAAGAAGTCTGTAGAGGAAAGCTCTGGTGAGTACGGTGGATGACGGAATTCTTCCAACCCAGCTCTTGTAACTTGGAGACCGTCTGCTGTGCTGTATGAGGTCATTCGTTGTCGTGCAGAAGCAGCGGAGATGAACGATTAACCGGTGCCCGTATTGAATAAATACATACATTTATTAGGATTATGTAGGATCAGAGAGTTGGAATAGAAAAATCTTAGTGTAGGATAGTATATTTCAGCCCATATCAACGTTTTTATGGGCTTAAACACGTACACGTACACGTGTCATAATTATGTGTAAATTTAGAATTTATTACACATATGACGGTGAGTTGTTTTAAAACAATATACTTTACTTGATAACAAGTATCGTGGTCTTCCTTTGACATAGGACACTCCTCCAACTTGATATTGCATATTTTGGAATTGCGCATGGAACCTCGCTTTAGCCTTTAACTTAATCATTTTTAATTTTTCTACGTATGCAAGTGTTTTTGGATCCATATTACCTGAAACAAATGTAAATAATATTGAAATATTGGTAGACGACTCATTGACCCATACGGTTAAAATAATTAGGTTGGATGGTTGCTACTTTTATCAATCTCGGAAAAGCTACTTTCAATCTCTGTAGCCAATGCCCCTGACCATTGGCTTCCCGAGTAGGTAATTAATTTTTTGGGGCCGGTTTTTATACGAGTATATGCATTTAGATCGTAAAATGATATTGATTTGGTGTCAGATTTTACCTCAAGTTACACTTTAGTTTTTTTCATGCAAACAGCTCCTAGGTCTTAAATAAGGCCTAGACCTTATTTGTGGTTAATAGGCCTGATTTGCGGTAAGTAGACCATAAGTAGTATTTAGTGATCGTAGCGGTTATGGCTCATTTTTTTAGATTAGTCTTCACCCAGAAACAGAAAAATCTACTATTATATCTATTGCAGACTCCGATGATGATTCCCGTTAGTCCTCACCAATTGCAACTCTTCGCCAACTTCTAAATTATAAAAAAATTATTTCTAATACCTACTATCTATTAGCTACTACTCTCTACTCTATCTGACTATATACGAGTATGGCTTAATAATATTTAAATCACTGTGTGCTAATAAAGCCTTTGGTTTCCTTTTTTATTAAGTTTTACTACATTGATATGAGAAGGTATGTTGTTTCATTTTAGTTTATTACATCTACCTTCAAAACTTTGTGATATTCTGCTTTTATTGTTTAATATAAGACAACAAGTGTAATTTGTAATTTAGTACACTTAATTAGGTAGCAAATTCTATTATTGGACATTTAAAAGTGTCCACTGCCTATATTTAAGGTTTTTTTTAATACTTAAGATCTTTAATTTAGAGTTATTCTGGGAGGGAAGCTATAGGCCTTGTTGAATAGGGGTGATTATCATGACTAATGCGAAAGGTTTACGATTTTTTAATTTTTGCTTAATTTTTCATAAAAGGTATAAGGTACACGAGGTTTGTTTAATATGATCTCTGTTTGATTAATATCTATTTCTTGAAGAACACAAATAAATGATCCGTTCAACCATTTTTGCATTTATTTCAATAAACTATTTATCGTGTTACAAGAACTTGAAATAAGGTTTAAAAGCCTAATTTTTATCACTTTCGTTATTCGCCTTATTTGCCTTCAAAGCTCGAACATAACCAACAAGATTTTGCCGAATCGGGGCTAATTTAAGGAGTGCATGTTAGTTCTGATTTAGTCCTGGCAAAGGACTTCTACACTTCGATATACGTAATAGACAATAACCTCTGCAAAAGCTCGAGAACTGAACACCCACGTCTCAAACAATCGAATCAAAAAGGCCTTCCCATACACAACGGTAATATATATTATATATACATATAGGGGCAAGTTATACCTTTCGGTCGTTATGTATAATTTTCCGTAGCATTTGGATATAATAAATATTCAATTACCTAAGTATTTTATTTTCTAAAAAAACAATCGAAAGCTTTTACAAAAAGCTGTATTTGAATGTTTGTTGGGATTACACACATTGTCTTCTATATATATCTTCCATAGAAACTTGACTTGATTCATTCTAACGACGAAAACGTTTTGAAGGGCGTTTTTGGGAATGTTTACAATGTCTTACTGTTGAGCCAAATTTCGTGAATTTCGTGTAAACATATCCGTATTCTGTGTATAAAATGAGTAAAGTATTTTGTGGACATTTAATACACATCAAAAATAATGTCAATTTACCGTTTTAAAGGCTAAGTTATAACACTTATTCGTAAGGGCCTAAGTAAATATTATATTTATATAAGAGTGTTGTTTTGTACTCACGCAATGTGGTGGGTGGTTCCCAAAACTTGTATTTACAAATTCTATCGGGAATTGCGGCTTTCTTATTCCTCTCTATCCGTTTTTCTAACTGTAAGAAAAAAATACTTACAATTATTAACCGAACTAAATTAAAGTGGGTATGTACTACTTTGTTTTAAATTATGAATTGAGCTACTCACGAAAGTCGTGTCGTTGCATAATCTCTCGTAGCTCTGTAATACAATTTAAATTGATAGTAGGTTTACACAAATCATCTATACATAAACCCTCCACAATCCTGGTATAGATTCAATTTACCCTTATTTTCGAAATCCTATACTATATTTTTCTAAGCTTGAACATTACTAACAAAATTATGCCGATTCCGGGCTAATTTAAGGAGTGTTGTTAATTCTGATTTAGTTCTGGCAAAGGACTTCTACACTTCGATATAAGCAATAGACAATAACCGCTGCAAAATTATGCCGAAGACCTATGTCTGCATTAATAGTAGTACTAGTACACCTCATGTTAATTATAAAAATCCAACTTTCAATTTAGGCTGCAGGGTGATCTTACGAATCTTATATACATATATAAATACATATAATTATGAACACAACTTTAGGTACATCCCTTAATATTAAATCCTATATAGGTATTTATAGTTCAAATGTATTTAAATCCTCACATTTAACAACTTAAGCTAGTGGTCATAACATAGAGGAATGATAAACCTGTCTCAAGGGGCGAATCAAATATTTTTGAAATCGTAGAGGTCTAATGTTTACAACAATAAATATTAAAATAAAATAAAATAAGTATGATATACTTACGTCTACACTTCTCAATTTTAGTTTGTATTCCAAAGGCAAAGGCTTAGTTTTTCTCTCCTTCCCAGTGCCATTATTGCTATAGCATGGCACGTAAATTTTTTGAAGATATTCTCCATAACGACATTTTGGTTCAAAATATTTAAGTGGTTCTGAAATTAACATAATGGTTAAATTACTTACTAGTGGAATGTGTACAAAATTACTATATTCTACTAAAACTTACGTTTTTTGGGTGGCGGCGGAGGTCGCTTCTCCTTACCGACGAGCTCTTGCAAACATTTGGTGCATTCATCTAAATCAATAAAAACTAGACTCGACATCAAAATCATCGCATTCATATCGTATCCTAAAAGCGTTAAATTATTTTAAGTATATGTTCCACAAGTGAGTGTCTTCTATCACAATCATTAATACTGGGTGCCTTTATCCAGAAACGGATCCTTTTGCAAACCAACCATTGTTTTGAAAGCCAAACGTAAGCAAATTGTTCCGTTTCTAGATATAGGGGTAGAGGGGTAGCCGGGGTCCGTACCATATTTTTATTGTTATAGGATATTGTGATATTCACCTGTCATGTATGATTTAACAAAATAAGTAGATACTTACTTCCTCGTAGTTCGCTAGGCGATTTTTTGTACACTGCTTTGTACAGATTCCAAATGAAAATCCCAGGGTCTTCAATTGACTCCAACATAGCTTTCATTAAGATCGCCTTTGGAACTTTTAATGTAACACCCAGATCGGCAAGGGATTGTCGCGTGCGTTTTGGCAAATCTTCGAGTAAATCTTGATGGATATTTGACTTGAGGTTTTTCAAGACTGCTCGCTGAGATGTGGATAGTTCGTAATACCAAGGCGGGCCAGCTTCTTTTTGTAGCATGATTTCGTTGCGTTTCGCTATGAAATAATTAATAAGAGTAGGTAAAAATTTTAAAATATACGAAACTGACTGAAAGTATGAAAAGCTTATATAAAACTAGAGCTTCTATATGCTATCTACGGTTGATAATAAAATTATATTTCATACCACCTGCTCGAAAATGTCCAATTACATATCACGCAATCTCTACGTAAAGCAAGGCATTACATAAGCGGGGTTGAAAAGTTGTATGAAACTCCCTGGGGAGTAAAGTGATTTGGATTTTGAACGTTAGTTGTAGGAAAACTCTTAGTACGTAGACAGCATAAAAAAAAGGTTGGATTGTACTATTAGTATAGCGTTTGAATTGTCCTAAGTTGGCGAAAATAGTTGGCGCTAAAAACGCTCACAAGGACGTTCTAATTGGGAATCTATGGGTGAAAATGTCGTTTATGGCTCTTTTTGTTCAAAGTTCGAAAAGCTACAAAAAGAGTTATTTTTGCCACCAAAATTGGGCTTTGCGAACGCTTTAACAAAAGAGTCAACAATAGCAACGCCGTCAATGCCCTCATTGCTAAACGAACCTAAGGAGTGTGATTGTAGTGCGCCGCGTTGCTATGGGTTACGCACGGTCCGCTCTGCACATTCAAGGTCATAGTTGAAGTTACGTGTTGAGATGTGCTAGGTATTATATTCATCTATGATCTCTTGTTTGGTGTTATTCAACTTTCATAAAATATTATTACTTTCAACGTGGTGCATGTAACTGTACCGAATCAGTGGTACTGTATGTAACTGTATCGGGTGCTCCAAAAGCAACTAAATCGTGAGTACTAATTATAACTTAGTTAACAACCGCGAAAGTCTAAAACAGTGTTTTCCATAAAATGTTCCTTCCAAAGATATTGTACTTTTAACGAAATAACTGCTATTTTAAAGCTCTGAGTTTTTATTGTCTCGCAGTAGGTATGAAAAGTAGAGTACGCATCTCGAGGATAAAGCCTGTCTTCGTCTTGGGCGGCTTTAACCCCTCCCTTCACTCCGGACTCTACATAACTCCCTCGATTCGCTCGGGAATGAAATCGTAATCCCAAACCCCAACCCAAGAGTCTCCGTTACACTCAGGGTTCGATATAGCGCCCATGACGTAAGACACTGCTTTACTCCCTTGGTGCATAATCTACTATTATAGATCATCTAGATACAAATATACTATTTATTTTATTGATCATACATAGTGATCATAGTTCAAATACTTTTCAGGTCTATGTTGATACGATTATATTCCGTCAAAGCCGGAGATTATGAATTAAACTATCTTATCTATAAAAATAATTGGATGGTTTACATATTTTTACGAGTTTCGTTAGGCCACCTTCCATCCGTTTCGGTTATCCCTTTTATTTTCAATTTCGTCATAAAACTGGAGCTCGCCAAAAGGAGCAAATATTTTAGTTTCACTAGACTAAACTAAAAATAATTTCCCCAGCATGGGCAACATAATTATCAAACGAGACCTACCTAAGTACCTATAGCGAACGGGGCTGATCGCGAGTTGGACAATATCTCAAAAGGGACCCATCGCGAATGAACCCGGTATATAGCGGAAAAAAAATAGTACTGATTCCTTTATTTGAAAGAAGATATAAATATAGTTTATTATTTATCTACCGCTATCCTATCTACCTACTTGGCATACTTATATTAAGTATGTAGACCTATAGGACGATCGTGATATTTACCTAAAACGTTACGACCAGTTTTACTCCAAACTTATTTGAAGTTCTTCGTCTGAGCTGGGAGTCACTGTTGTACCTATACAGCGGTAGGGGTTACAGGCCATGTTCGCCGCGGTTGATGTCACGCGAACCCTAGCTGCGGTTCTTAAAGAGAATAATAAACATACAGTAAATAAACAGTAACTGTTTGTGGGTGCCACCTGGTAAACCACGTGGGTTGGCGTCGCTCCATGTACGACAATAAATTCTAAAACTAATTCTTAAAACATATTGCACTAAGATACCTTCACAGTAATAGTGATATCTTAAATCCCTTAGATATTGTAACCATTCGCCCACAGTTTCATTGTAGGGTTTAATTCCTTTTGCGTCATTTTCTTTCATTTCTTTTTCTAAATAAACCCATACCGGCACATTTTTGTCATATATAATCTGAAATTGAAAGTACAAAACTAAACGATATGAACGTAATAGTATACCTACAAAAACTTACTAGAGGCCCTACAGACTCACCCCGAGAACGCCCGAAACGCGTGAATGTGATAGATTTTTCTACTTCTCCTTCTCGTGCTCGGCTGTTCTCCGTTCGATGTCGGTATATTGCCCGATTCAAAAGGTTTCTCGGGCGAGAAAAGAGAACGCTATCACATTCTTTTTCGATCTCAGTGCAAACTAGGAAAAGGAATCAAGTAGGTACTTATGTGTGTGTCTGTATGTTTATAAAAATGTGGTACCTATAATGAATTAAAATTAAAGTTCTAGGTCTTCTTTTTTTCTTTGCTTGGTTTTAATAAGGCCATTATATGCTAATACACCAATAACCAAGGCTACTGCACAGTCGTCCATCGCAGGTGGGAGCGAGAACGGTAAGTGAGAAACATTGTGAGTGTGGACCAATGATGTTATATATAAACTTATCTAGAATGTAAACTGTACCTAAAACCAGTTTTAAAACTTGATTCAGAACTGAGCATGCTTCTGTAATACGGACCTGAGTGAGGTACCTAGATACGTCTTACTGCGCTCGGCTTGGCGACATCAACACGAGACAAGCTAGTTGTCTTTAGTCAACTTAGTTCCAGACTGTCTGACAACGACGCAGCGCGTATTTAACATTTAAGAAAAAACGCCTTCTTGTGTGTTCAGAAACTGCAGAACATATAGGTACTAGGGGACGAGTGTAAAACACAAGAATGATATATCTTTTCATTTGTAAGTATTGTTTTTCTATTTTATTTATCAAAAAAGGAAAATCAACATTTGTATTTTAATCTAAATTAACTCCTTCGACGTTGCCGCTTCGCCACCCACGCGATCGAGACAAGTAGCGAGCGATAATGAGAACGAGGCTGTCATTGGTGGTCGAATGGTCGGCTACAGGTTAAACGTTGTTAATAACATGTTGATCCCTTTCTGACAACTAGGATTAATATATCTTCGTGTTCTTTTAATCTTGTCAGTGTAGTTAATGTCGTTGTGCGAGACTTCTTGCCGAGACTTCTCTACGTAAGTCTGTAGGGCCTATTAGGTACCTATACTAGATAAACTAGGTAACTGGTCTCGCTATTGTTATTAATGTTTGCCATATAGTCTTAGTTTTGACATTTACCAATACCCTACTAGGTACTAAACATACTCGTATACCTATTTTGAAGTGAAAAGATGAACAAGTCGCGTTCGCCTGATATAAAGCACTCTTCTTGCCCATTACAGTTGCAATGCCACCCAGAGCTTAAGCCTGTACCACAGATTAAATAAGTTACTACGCTGTACCTAGTAGGGTACGTTCCGGTAAGCGCCGTCAACGCTCACAACTGTCGCTCCCCGGTTTAGTAGGGTAAGTTCCGGTAAGCGCCGTCAACGCTCACAACTGTCGCTCCCCGGTTTGCCGTTACCTTTGGTTGACAGTGACAGCTCGGAAAGACCACGTACACCCACCTTCGAAACGCGAGTGTTGTGAGCATTTTCGGCGATGTCATCGATGACGTATCGATTTCGCTCAGTCGCTCACGATGATCGTGGGCAGTGATTTCGGCGCTTTCCAGAACATATCCCTTGTACAGTTTTGCGTGTTGTTGCAAGAGGTTGGATTTCACCGAATAATTTTGTTGTATTTGTAAGTAGATGATGTCGACGATGACGTCTATTTAGTCCAGTAGTCCACTGCTGCAGCTTTCGCCGTGCTTCCTTTCGGCGCCGGCCGCCGACGTTATAAACAGGGACGGCTTAAAAGACTCATTGGGCATAAATTCGAATTCTGATAAAATTGTCATAGTCAATATTGACAATAGTGGACCCGTAGATATATAGTCTCCAGATGCCTAATACGTCAAAATTCACGAAGCAAAAAAATGTAAGCCTAGCAGGGATACTTGGTTTTCACTTGTCAAATTCAAAATCAGTCGACAAGTGTCACTCACTGTGGATAGGTAGTGAGTATGATAAAAAATCACCAATATCATTTTGTGCGATTAGATTGCGTAAAAATTAGAGTATATGTAAAATAAAGGAGACCACGGTCGCCCTTCACGAAAAAGCAGTCTCCAACACCTCTTTTTAAGTGTTTTACAAGATATTTTTCTAATAGTATGCAAAACTCAATAAGTGTTACCGCTTTACTCGTTTAGTTTCCCGATTTTCATTTAGGTTTCCAAAAGATCCAGTTAAAGATACACTTTAGTATAAATACATATTTTTATTTTAACTTATAAAATACTTTTGCTTATAATATATTAGTTTAAAAAAAACAAACAAGTGTTTTTAAGAACAAGTTATAATGTAGATTGGTAACTCTTAGAGACAATTTATTGTACATTAATAATATCCTAGATTGCCGTCTTTATTTTTGAATTTTGGCCGAAAACATACCTGTTTATTGTGTCTTCGTGAAAATAAAAAACTAGTCGTACTAAATAATATATCTATTATTTAGATTCGATAGATAGATTAACTCCTACACTGAGAAAAATAGAATTCTGAGATAAGGTGAATTCGTTCGTACACGGCTGAACTGTAATTACGTTTGTAAGGCTTACGTTTATTTTTGCTTTCTTAAGCGAAAACGTAAAAACGGTTTATTAGATTTAACAGATACAAACTGTTGAATGTAACGACCCGTAAGGCACTTTCCGAATAGACCCTACTCCGGTTAAACAAGCAGTCTAAACTGTTAAAATCACCTTACGTTTACGACGATTAATATGCGGCGAAAATCATAGTAATTACGGCAATATTCGCCTTATGAAAAGGTGGATTATTTATTAAGTATGATGAAATACGCTTGCAATAAAACGAAACAAACGTAAACCTAAGTTAGGAAGCGACGTTCATATGCGGCATTTACTAACGGCGGAAGATGATTTTCATGTTATGGCAAGGTATAAAATGCTACTACTAAGATGCTAAACACTTTCAATGTAAGACCATCGTAAAATCGCATAAAACTAATTTTGCTTCAAGCGTCATTATTATTATTATCGTACATGAGAGCAATGCACCACTCATTAATATTCGGCGATTACTTGCTTTTCCCCTGTATTAAGTGTAAAACATTATACCTATATCAACTCCATTCTCAGCGTGTCGTCTAGCCAATATGTCACTACTATAGACCACGCTAGATGGCGCTGTTCGTCGCTAACACACGCAAGTGTTTGTATTCGAGAAAGAGTGGACTTAGTGCCAAATTCAAATTTGAGTAAGGTTTGGAAACAAGAAATACAATACTGTATTTGTTTCGAACAAAAGAGTGCAGTTACTGGAAGTGGTTTCATTGATATCCTGAAGCTGGTAGTCCTTGGCAGTCAACTGAACCGCTACGGTCGCGGCTGCTGGTCTACAATAGTTTTGAATAGGCCCTATTCAATAGGGTATAGGTATGGTACACAGTTACTAACGATAAATAGCGCCTCTATACTATAGAACAGCTATAATCGTCGTATTGAACAGTAAACAAGGGTATAAAACGCCTGACGAAAGTCAAATATAACCTTATATGCAGTAAATATTGCTGTAAAAAAGTTTCATTTTAACTTATCCCCTCACCAATCGACTGTCCATATAACAATGAAATTTCTATTGTGTCTGGGTCGCTCGACTGATGAAGTATTATGTACGGTTAAAATCGCCTTACAACGGTTTAAAATCATCGTCAGCTCTTCGTTTTTAACTTGACTTACCATGTTTACTGATTTTTCATTATGGCTGATCTGTTCGATAGTACGTCGAAACAAATAGTATATCAAGTCATATTAATCGTATTCTACTTGTTGAAATCGTCGTTAACTAAGCCGTTTATCGCTTTCTGCATAGAAGGCAATTTTGTTCGTATTACGTTTGGTCGGTTTTTTGCCGTCATACCAACCAAATCGGCCGTTGTTACGACGCTTTCAGCTTTAGATTTTTCTCAGTGTAATTGTAACACCACAATACAAATATACGTTACAAATATGAAATAGGAATAAATTAAGAATACAATCGTAAATATTTCACAATTAAATACTTATAATTAAAAGTGTGACAATGGGCGGTATTATCGCTCAGAGTGATCTCTTCCAGACAACCATGCACGGAAAGAAATAGGCATACACTAATAAAGGCGGTGGTGTATAAAACAAGTGTACTAAACACTTCATACAGCAAAACTCAAGGATATAGCTAAAAATACTTATAATATATACAAACTATAAGTACTAATATAGGTAATTATACTTTACATATATACTACAAAATATACATAACTATACATATACCATTTAATTATTATAACAAAGATAGTAAGTAGGTTTGCGATGTTTGAAGATGTCCAGAGAAGGCGCGCATCTAATTTCGTAGAGTAAAGTGTTCCATAGACGAGTTCCATAGAAGCTTCAATACAAAAGTAAGAATCAAAAAAAGTGGTGCGGTGTATCGGTGTACTTAACATTAAGTTCTCTGATGATCGTAGAGAAAAAGAGCTTCTAACATGTAAAAATTCAACATTTTCCTGAAGATAGCGTGGGAATGAGGGATTGAACAATATACTATAAAGTAGGGACAATATATGAGCATTCCGGCGACAACGATGGGAAGCCACTTGAGTTTAGTGCGGAATTCATAGATATGGTCATATTTGCGAAGGCCAAATATAAACCGTATGCAGAAACTTGAAAACTCGTTAAACTTATTGTTTAGTCTGTTGCATATCATTAAGGCTATTTCGATCTTTTCTAATCCAATAGCCGAGATAAACTTTTTTGTTTTAAAATTTCGACTCCAAATTGGATTTTATTAGACCTTTGACTGGGTAAAGAGTCCAATTACTGGGATAAAAGTTTGTTTACAGATGACTGTAAAACCAACTTTTATTCATTCAGTTTATGAATGAGTGAACAAGATCAAGTCAAATACAAAACAGGACTAACATTGAACCTTGTGGTACTCCGCATGAAATTTGATATGGAGGTAGATGAGACGCTGGATATAATTATATACGCACATATACTTTTAATCTTACTTTTCATCGTCATCATCATCATCAGAATGCATCACTATTCGGGTGTAATCGCGTGGCGACGCTAGTATTTAATAAAGTGGTTTTAGAGCTACAGCAGAAGCTACAGCTATGTGTTGTTAATGTTTAATAACGCCACACAACACTCAAATGTATTAACATTAAATTAGATAGTTATGTTGAGAAAACCACTCAATCCGTTCATATTTTAATACCCGATGATTCGGGTAAAAGATTTCATATGGCAAGATAAAACCATAAGCATTGTTTTGTAATATTGTCTTGTCAGATCTGGCAGGATGGCCAACCTCAAAAAAATATTTATTGCTTCACTTTTAAATGTCATTTGTATGAGAACTATCCTTCTGGACCTATGTAAATAGGGCAAATTCTGTGAGTGGATCTTTATCAATTCGGCTGCATCTCGTTCGGACAGTGCTTTTTTTTTCAAGACAGTACATGACATTTTAAATTTCTATTATTATGTTAATTAATTATGAGTACACCTATGTTAAACTTCTATTGTTATAATTAATTTATATTATGATAATTAATTGTTAATAAAGTATTATATTAAGTTAAATTTAATTTTCATATTTTCTGTAAGGATTTTATCTCAAATAAAAAGGAATGATTACAAAATAATGTAATAATTAAGAATGTTACACGCATTTTTGATTATTGCAAACTATACCCCTAGAGGGTGTGCAGTAGGTAAAGTTTAGAAATGTATAATAAGAAAATAAATAAGTATTCCTTGTGTGTTCGCTCAAAGCTTGGTGAAAATAAACATTAATGTAAATAATAACATCCATATTAATGTTATTTATAAAGAAAATATAACAAATCGTCACTCCTATTTATCTTCTAATCTAAGGGGCAGGCATCAAAGCGGCGCTTCCACGACTATAGGTACCTACACCCTCAGACAAAATAAAAAAGTCAAGACAGAATGTTGTGAACAGAAAAGTGAAGCCGGTAAAACTACGCCTCGCCGTGTACATACACAATTACACACACACACGCACAACGAAACTACGCCTTAACTCGTCAGTCGAACTATCGCTGCGCGTGGAAGCAACACGTAAAGTAAATCAACAAATTTACCAGTCAAAATGCCGAATTGTGTCGTGAAACGGTGTATAAAACAAACGTCAAAATATAAAAAGAAGGATGGAATCACATTTCACACGTAAGTAACTTGGAAACCAATATTTTAAATAAATAATAATAAAAATAAAGGTTATTGCTTGGAACATAGAAAGTGTTGCCATGGTAAAGCCTGTAAGGTTTACCCTATTATTGGGTAATCTTAATATTTAGTATATATGTTACGTTAATACGGGTACGTTTTTATAATAGTTTATCAACGTGTTTTAACCGACTTCAAAAAAGAAGTAGGTTAAGAAAGTCTAATTGAGGACTTTTCTTTAAATATAATATTGTATGACACTCGACGCAATATCTTTATACAAAACCGGTTCCGTGGTTTGAAAGCAAATTTAAAAAAATAGGCAATTCTTTTTTTTTATTTTTAGTTTATTTTCAACCGACATCTAAAAGGAGTAGGTTCGCAATTAGGTACTATTGTTTTAAATACTTGTTACCTCATAAGTCCGTTATTTATAAACCGATTTGAACAATTATTTTTTTTGTTGGAAACCTTATACCTTTAATATGGACTCGCATTAATTTCACACTGGATTTTCAATTTCGTACATATTGAAGGCGGTTATGTACGAGGTGAATCAAAAAGTTCTTAGAAGTGCATATATATGAAACCTTTTTGGATCAAATTCGATATTCAAATTAAAGAGTGTCTATCACACTATATTTATGCAGACTGTCACTTGTTTTTGTCAGTTCGTTAGCATGTAATAAATTTTTTTGTGCAACGAGTTGCTAAAAAGTCAAAATTATGGATAAAAGTGAGTTACGTGCGGTGATAAAATATCTCAGTTTGAAAAAAATGTCTACGAAGGAAATTTTTTTGGACATTCAGCAGACATTAGGGGGTGATGCTGTACCCTATTCTACGGTTGCGTACTGGGTGGCTGAATTTAAAAGAGGTAGATCAAGCTGTAAAGATGACCCGCGTTCTGGGCGGCCTTCAACCTCCGTTACAGAAGAAAATGTCAAAAAGGTTGAGAATCTGGTTTTGGAAGACAGAAGAATGACTATAAAACATATAGCTGAGATCCTAAAGATATCTTTTGGTAGCGTTCAATCCATTTTAATTGATTCACTGGGGTTCAAAAAAGTGTCTGCAAGATGGGTGCCACGAATGTTAACCGACGAAAACAAAAAGCGACGTTTGGAAATTTCCAAGCGTAATCTCGAAATGTTCCAGCGTGATTCGGATAATTTTTGCCGTCGTCTTGTCACCATGGATGAAACGTGGGTCCACCATTTTGATCTTGAAACTAAAAGACAAAGCATGTCTTGGAAACGACCATCCTCTCCATCCATTAAGAAATTTCGAGTTGCTCCTACCGCTGGCAAAGTTATGGCCTCTGTGTTCTGGGATAGTGAAGGAATCCTTTTTATTGATTACATGCCAAAAGGCCAGACGATTACTGGACCCTATTATGCAAATTTAATCCCGAAAGTGCGTGAAGCGATTAAAGAAAAACGTCGTGGAAAACTGTCGTTGGCGTGTTGTTCCTTCAAGATAACGCTCCTGCTCATCGATCGGAAGTTGCGCTCAACGCAATCCGCTGTGCTGGCTTCAATCTCCTTGACCACCCATATTCTCCGGACTTAGCCCCAAGTGATTTTCACTTATTTCCAAAATTAAAAGAGGAAATTCGTGGAACAAAATTTCACGATAATGACGCGGTTATAGCTGCCGTACAGGACTTTTTCGAGAGTCAAGAAAATATTT
Source organism: Selenia dentaria (assembly GCA_917880725.1). NCBI lineage: Eukaryota > Metazoa > Arthropoda > Insecta > Lepidoptera > Geometridae > Selenia > Selenia dentaria. The sequence continues at coordinate 36,720,795 of OU862875.1, read as the reverse complement.
TTTTTTTCACAAGGAATAAGGAAGTTAGAAACGCGTTATTCTAAATGCATTGCATTGGAGGGAGATTATGTAGAAAAATAAAATATTATTATTTAAATCTTTGCATTTTCTAATATTGATTCCAAGAATTTTTTGATTCACCCTCGTATTTTTGTAAAAATAAACCATATTTCTATTGAAGTCTTTTGTTTTTAGGGTGTATCTATATTGAATGTTGTTGTGTGTAGTTAGTATGCGGAAAGTTATACGAGATGGTCAACCAGTCTTTGTCATCACGCGATTTTATAAACCAGTCGTAGAAGAAAAATGCAAAGCAGGATTCATAGGTACATTAATAAATATTGAAAGTTTAAAAGCGCTTTATACGAAGTACATAGAAAATGAAAAAAGGCTGTTCATTTTATCTACTTATAAATTAAGCCAGGATCATTTGGAGATTCTATTTACGTCTATTAGGATGCATGGAGGGTTCAACGATAACCCTAACGTAAGACAGTTTAAAGCAAGCTACAAAAAATACTATGTCATTTAGAATTAAAATGTCTTACAAAAAGTAATCGTGTTCCTTTAGAACACATAGCAATACTTAATTGCACTTCAACAACTAAAATTATAAATAGCACTTCATCGTCGTATAGACACGAAGAAGAATTCTTCTTAATTAAATTTTTAATTAATCATTTGATTGGGCCAGTTGTTTACATGACAATTCATATTATGGTGACTACAGAAAAATGATGATTGGTTATATATCTGGAAGTACAGTGCAATCTTGTACAATCTTGTTAAAACCATAAAATGCTCTAAATGTTAAGATGCCTTGCAGACTGATGAGAAACTTTATTTTCACAAGCTCATTAGTTTAAACAAAGGCGGTCTTCGCTTCCCGTCTAAGGATCTTTTTGACATTTGTGTCACTTGTGAAGCAGTTGTTCGAAAATTATTGAATGAAAATATTGCAATAACCGCAGAAAATCAACACCAAACTATAGTCTTGAACATATTAAAGAAATTTATTGGAAACAATCAGATTTTTATCAATTTAGAGTCAAAACATGAATATGTTGGGCAGGAACATAAACTTAATTTAATACGGTGTGTAATTGAGAAATACTTAAACATTAGATTCCACCATATTGCTAAATTAGAAAGTATTTCTAAATCAGTGCAAAGTAAACGACAAGAATACAAAAAATTAATTCAGCATAAAGGTTTTTAAATAAAACTAGCAGTTACACCGAGTAATTTTATTTCTGAAACTCTTTATCTTTTTTCTTTCACCACTCAATGCCACTACTTTTTACCGACACCTAATGTAGGAACCCTATAATTATATTAAAACTAATAACGTTATAACTTTATTAAATTTATAACGTTAATAATTTGATAACGTTATTTTTATGGGGTAATTTAAATTATCATGGCAGCACCGATTCACGCACTACATGCATAGAAAACCGGCCTCACTGCTCTGTTCACAACATTCTGTCTTGACTTTTTTATTTTGGCTGATCCTACACCATGAAAAAGTGAATGAAGCCTTTGGCGGGTCAGCTAGCACATCATGTTACTAACATACCTACCATTACTAAACTATTATTTTTCAAAATTTAGTGCACTTAGGTACGTTAATAACAGTACCTCCTGAGATTAGACGGACGGAACGATCTTAGTAGTCCTACAGAATCCTAAAAACGCGTCGCGGGGCGGGTGTTTAGAGATAAAGATAAATACATTTTTCATTGTCCTTACCTTTTTTTCAAGAATGTTTTGCACTGTAGGCATTTTAAACTTGCCCATTTTATATGACTTATAAACGAAGAATTTATTGGGACGCCAAAAAGAACTTTTTCCACTAAAATTTTCTCGTTATCCAAATACTCATGTTGTAAAGTTTTTTGAAAGTAAATGACAGGGAAAATTGTCAGAGAGTAGTGTATGAATGTCATTGCAATATACAAAAATAGTGGACAAAAGAGTTTTCATTACTACCCATAATGAAATAAATGCGGTGTAATAGCACATAGGGCAATTCGGTCCTAGTTAAGATCCTAGTCGAGGTCATTCTTGCTCCCAATCCCTTATACCCTTACCTGTGCCCTTACTTCTTACCCATATACAATATTATATAATAGTCACTATTAAATATATAATACGACAAAGGGTACTAAGTGTAAGGATAGCATTAGGTACGTATACATTGTAACGTGGCCAAGTCTGCTCAGTTGACGCACATGCAGCATGTATCCTTCTGCACATTATAGCCGAGCTTTGAACATCATTTCAGAGATTTATAAATACTGATACGCATACGGCCTTGTTTCTGGAAAACTGACATAACTGTCTGCCTCTATAATCCGGGTAATTTCTGAAAAGGCTGGACAATTTTTTTTGAGTTTTATACTGAAAGCATTAATTAAAGGGCCACGCGAACGAAGTCGCGGCTGCAGCTAGTCTAATAATATAACATAGCCTTATTTCATCAAGAATACTAACATAGATTTAGTAGTTACGTAGTTTGATTGATCTATACGTAGTACCTACAATCTAGAAAAAACCTATGGAGGTTAGGCCCATAGAATTAAAAAAATATCTAATAAGATAAAATTGTCATACCGCTAGTTCGGTTAATAGATAGAAAGTCTCACTTTTTCGATGATTTCCTTTGTTTGACACATTCGCGTTAGTCAGACGTTAGTTTCATTTTATTTTACAAAAATATGTCTACAGGTTCGAAACAAAATAGGTACATAAGATAATGTGAAGCTTTATTAGTTTTTATTGTGAAATTAAAAATTTGTTCGGTAACTAAAGACCAGACGTCCATTTACTGCAACGGTTTTGTCAACAGCCTGTAGTGTCGGACACTTCGAGATCTTATTATGTCTTATTATGTCCTATTAGATCTTAAGATGTCTTCATTATCTGCAGTAGTCTTAGCGTATGTTAGCATGCCTTTCGAATACTCTTAAGCTATTCTAAGGTAAAATATTATAGTATATTCACCGTGTGTGGTCGCTCATTGAATTATATGGTGAGCGATATGTCCGAATCTGCTCTAATATAATATATATTTTATAGTATTTTCATCGTGTGTGATGGGCTTAACGCTTTCTTCTACTTTTGATTGTCTAAATTTCATCAATATTTGTTAATACCAAGATACTTTTTATGTCTCTATATTTGTGAATCGTGACGGAACATCCTCATCCAGAGCCTGTTCCGTTACAGCATATCTTTTGATTGCGTTGACTTAGAAATTTGATTTTTTCGCAGCTGAAAGATTTCGTAGACCCAAGTGAAGATATAGGGTCAATGTGGGTAAATGTAAACAGTTTTGGAAAAAATCATTGGTTGTAGTACTGTTACCGTCATAAAAAAAAATGTGATAGTGTAGAGTAGAATTTTTTTTTGTGGGACCTCAGGGATTAAGTAAGGCACAGGAAAACAATTATTAATTTTTTTTTGGAAATCTATTTAATGTTTTGTTAAAAGTTTACATTTACCCCAACATATTTTTTCAAAAACTGCTTTTTTGGGGTATTTGTAAACATGTTATTCTAAATTATATGCTTAATAATACAGATAAATAATTATGTAGTACTAAAACTAGGTCTCTGTTATAAGTATATTACTTTAAAAAGCCTTTATCTATGGTAGGGGGTAAATCGAAACAAACTATAATATCTTTAGTAACCCTATGTGCTGACAGCTGAGGTAAATGTAAATAATTTCCTTGTTTTGGGGTAATTGTAAACTGAATGGTTTTGTCATTACAATATCATAACTATTATAGGGAGGTAAATTGAAACATTTCTGTGCCACTTTTTTAGACGTTTATTTTAAGAGAATCATGCGTTTACAAATACATCTCTTAGTTTTTGAAACATGTAAAAAAATATTTTTCCTTTTAAAGTATAAATTGTTCTGGTAAGAGACCTTTATTATCCTTTGTATAGGCACGCAACTTGTATCCTATGTCATAGAAGTTATAAATCATAATGTGGTCTTATGGCATCTGTTTGCTCTTTTTGTAGTAATCCTGGTTTTTTTAGGAATGGCTTGGATGTCTCTTCATAAAATTTTGATACCAACAATCTCCTGGTACATTGTTCTGAAAATAAGTTTTGATTTTAAGCTTTGTTACGTATTCTCCAACCAAAAGCTTCAGCTCCTCTTTGTGGCAAGGATGGCCCATTTTTGCCCTTAACTTAAGGCAATTGACAAGAAGGTGCTTGACACGTTCCGTTAATGCTTTCGAAACTCCACCACCCATTTAGTCCAAGTGTACTTTTCTACCTTTTATTTGGTAAAATATAACAGCAGTGGGAACTCCATAATACTCGCTGGCTTCTCGATAAGTCTTTTTTTATCAGTTACACCATCTACGGCTTGCGTAGCATCTTCTAATGAGTAACTGTGTGGTTCCTTCTTACGTACATATGTCCTCGGCATTTTTAGTTGATTGCAATATGACGACAGCAATGAAATACAAATGTTTACAATTACCCACCATCACCAACAAATAAATTATGAAGCCAAACTATATTGTTTCCAATTCCCTCACACATTTACATTTGCCTCATATTGTGTTTACATTTTACCCCGCCCAGTAAATCTTGAGGCAATTGTAAACATGCGCTTAAACAATGGTGGACAGCATTTATACTGAAAATTAAACCCAAATCGTGCAAATCAATCCACTTCCATCTCATTAGTCAATAAGTTTTATCACTTACCTTGATTGTTTCCGTAGTGGAGTAAGTACTACTGACTACTTGAAAACTGTATTTTATACAATTTTGCAAAAAAAAATCTAGCACATCAATCACCTGTTTTCTGACCTCTGACACTGGAATTCCAAAATGGCCGTCATAGATCATAGACTATGGATGCGTTCCGTATCACTTAGAATCTTCTAATAATAAGAATGACGAAATTATTGAATGCGTTTCCATTTACCCCTGTTTACATTTACCCACATTGACCCTACCTACTTAAATTTCAACTTCATACCTCATCGCGTTCTTGAAAAAAAGCAAATAATAAGCTTGTAATTTTAGCTATAATAAAGTACCTATCTGAAAACCGCATAGGTATATGCGGTTTTCAGGTTTATTTCTTTGTATGTGAAGACATTGCTTCAGTTCTTACCAAATTTATTGATTTCAGGACATCGGAAGGTTTTGATTCGCAAAATATGCGAAAAAATGTGACAAACAGTAATGAAGTATTATAAAAATTTGATTTTTTCGCAGTTGAAAGATATCGTAGACCGATAGAGTGTTCGATATAGGTACCTACTAAAATTTCAACTTCATACCTTAACGGGTTCTGGAGAAAGCGTAAATAAGCTTGCATTCTTGCTATGTTAAAGTACATAAGATGCGGTTTTCAGATTTATTCCTTTGTATGTGCTATAAGACATTGCTTCTTACCAAATTTCGTGATTCCATTGGGAATATAGGTTTTGATTCGCAAAATATGCGAAACCACAGGCAAAAATATTTGCCCATGGATCAACCCAGTTGAACTCCGCGATTGAACCACGGGCACCAAACGGAAAAAATGGGAGTTATATCTTTGATCGCGTTAACTTAGATAGTTGATTTTTACAGCTGAAAGTGACCGTTAACCAGAGTGTTCGATTCGATATAAATTTCAACTTCATAGGTACCTTAACGCGTTTTAGAGAAAAAGCAATTAATAAGCTTGTATTTTTGCTATATTGAAGTAAGTACATATACTTACACGGTATTCAGAATAATTCCTTTGTATGTGCTATAAGCACAAATCACAGAAACAGGGGTAAGGCCGGTGTCGCAGCAATATGCCCAAAAACAGAACCCATTGCTCGCGGCGGGGCGGTTCGCAACTTTTGTATTATGTGACTGAACGCCGGTCGCGATATTGCATGTAAACAGTTTACAATGCTTGCTCTGCACTTACGAATATTCAAACGTTAAATGTTAATAAAGCAGTGGATGATAAACTTATTGACGCTAACAATACGTTGAAGCGCGGAATACACCCGCTGCTTGTGACAGGTTTTGTACTAGCGCAATAATCCACATCTCTCTAGATCCCTTTGCTTATAAGTAATTGCTTCTAACCATGATTATATAATATTGATTCATGATTCCAGGTCATCGGGAAGTACTGTATAGGTTTTGATTCGCAAAATATGCAAAAAAATGTGAAACAGTTATATCTTTTGATCGCGTAAACTTAGAAGTTTGATTTTTTCACAGCTGATAGTGACCGTAAACGAGAGTGTTCGATATAAATTTCAACTTGTACCTTTACGCGTTCTTGAATAAATATGGCTTGACAGACTGACAGACAGACGAAAGTGTAATGGTTCTGTTTTTCCTTTCGAGGTGAGACAACATATCTTCAAATGAGGATGTATGAGAAAGACAATGTGATAATAACCGTTTCCAGGGGCCCTAAGTATTTGCTATGACCATTCATGCATGCAATGATATCTATAAGGAATTATAGTCTTCATGATCATTCCTTGAAGATATTGTAACATGCTGGGTTGCGATATCTTTAAGGAATAATCAATTCAAGGTGTTTGAATAGTTATAGTGAATGCTAAACTGCAAACATATCCTAAAATTGTCTCAGAAGTAACTGAGACATGCATGGAAAACGTTTATAGGTATGGTGTTGTGTATTAAGATCCTCAGTCTAGCTAGACGAACATCCCATTTTGTTTGGATATATTAAAAATAGTAGTAATTTTTGCAAGCAGTAGGTACAACATGAGAAGCCACATAAATAGCCACAATCGGTACCACCGATCAGCCACTGTTCAAATTTGGCACCTCAAATACAGATTGTGATGTGGCTAACATGGCATGGTTAATACCTCAAATACAGATTGTGATGTGGCTAACATGGCATGGTTAATACCTCAAATACAGATTGTGATGTGGCTCACATGGCATGGTTAATACCTCAAATACAGATTGTGACGTGGCTAACATTGCATGGTTAATACCTCAAATACAGATTGTGACGTGGCTAACATGGCATGGTTAATATCTCAATTCAGATTGGTTGGTTAATAAAAGTTTTATAATTAGATGACATCATTTAGGTAATAAGCATAGAAGTTTGTTTCATAGTTTATTAATTAATAATAATATTAATAAATTTTACTCACAGTAATTACATTTCATTAATCTTGTATTCGTGCAATTAGTATGATAAGAAAATATCTATAATGTTAGGTTGTTTTCAATTAGGGTTTTTTTGAGATTAACTAAATGTACATGTTTATGGCAGGATACCTTGTGTTATAAGTTCATAACACAATAGACTTTATGTTACACCTTGAGCCAGCCATCAGTTTATTTTTGAAGTTGGATCACGAAGTAACACTACTGATAAACACATTCGACAACACTTTACACACAGTTGCAAGTATTGGCATATATGCAAGAACTATTGTAGCTTCAGCACTGCAAGCATAGATTGTGAATGAGATATGAATGAATAAAATTTTACAGTGATATTATCTGTCATATCTTGTCTCTAGCATAGATATAGGTATTACAGCTATATTGTAGTATGACTTATCAATAATTGCTTTAAAATTTTATGGTATTGAGATCAGTGCTTGAGATGTGGACTCAAAAAAAAACAGCTACTACCTACTTTCATAAAATGGATATATCAGTAGTAGAGAATTTAATTTTTATGATTGCATACTTTTAGTTTTATCCAACACTTCTTTGTAAGGAGGATTTATGGGGCTTTGAACTGGTTCTTTATATTCATATGATGTTTGCCCTTCCAAAAGCAATGAGTACGATGTATCAGAATCATAAGCACTCAAATCTCCACAAGCATTAAATGGTACAATAAACCTATTTACTCCAGTGAATTGATTGAAATCACAGTATTTATGATCCAGTAATGGGTTAACCATGTTAGGAATGTAACCTGCTGGTGGTTGATAATTCTGACACACGACAAATGCTTCTATACTCGAGTTCCTTGAGCTCCTTGGCTTAGATACTGTGACATATTCAAAAAACTGTTTCAACTGAGAATACAAAAGAGACACATCTTTTCCTCTAAATATTTTGGCAACAAATACTCCACGATTCTTCAGAACATGTGTTGTTATATTCAATGCTGCTAGCAATAGTTGTGACTGTACATATTCATCTATGTCATGTAATCCGGTTACGTCCGGAGCCCCATCACAAACTACCAGGTCAGCTTTGAGGCCCTCAAACTCCTTGATAATAGCGTTGGCAGTAGACACTTTCGTTATATCTCCCTGTATTTGAATGACGCCAGGCAGAGCTGCCATGGCTTGTAAGTCTACTGCGACGATTTTAACGTCATCAATATTTTGAGCATTCTGACGCAGTCTTTTTGTAAGAACTTGGCTCCAACTACCAGGGGCAGCACAAAGATCAACGGCTCGTGTAACTCCATGAAAAATGTTATATTCATCATTGATTTGTAACAATTTAAAAGCACTCCTCGCTCGCCATCCTTCTTCTTTTGCTAACCTATAATAAATATCGCGTTTATCTTTAGATGTTTTTCCCATGCTTTTAGTTTCAATTTCATATATTATCAATGATTTAGAAGTATTATATGCTCTTTGCAAGCAAGAACTAAAAAATCGTCCGTCGAAGAAACTGAACCACCATCTTTAGATACAAAGAGAATATAATCATATATTTTAGTCTATGAATATAATTTAGATTATAGTCTGATTAATCTATGCGCTATGGCATTATGGGCATCTTCATAGAAAAAATATAACGATTTTGACAGATCGATACACTAGAATAGTATCCAAGAGTATGTGCTAGATTCCCAAAACCTACTAGAACTAGGGTTTTCTGCGAAAGTGAAAAAAAGCACAAATCCAGTCAAGGGTGATGAAATCTAATGACATTTTTTTTCCATGGTGATTAATTTTAAATTTGTATGTACACTATATATTATAGTAGTTATTGATCGATTTACTGGTTGACTACTGTATGAACCAAGTATTTAAATTTACTCATATAATACTAGTACTATGTCTCATAGCAATTGTGTTAGAGCATGTAAATATTGTATGGCAGTTTTGGCATGTTACATGTTGTTTATTAATGTTCTAGATTATGTTTTGACTTATTTCTTTTATATTTACAAAATTAGTTGGATCAGTACGTCAATATAATGTTCACAACAGATAAAGGTGTACTACATTTAAAGATTTTATTTAAATTAAAATCCATGGTGTTTACGTATTAGGTCCCTACCTACATACACTCACATCGAAAAAAGTTTGCGATCGCTTTGAAAATATAAATCTTTTATGTTACGTTACATTATATTCAGCTATACTCTAAGTGTGCTCCGCGGAACCCTAGGGTTCCGCGATACCTCAGTAAGGGTTCCTCAAGAGTTTAGAAATAAAATCAAAACACCTCTCTCTGGTATGATCTCTCGAGTATTTTCGAGAATATTCGAGATCGAGTATAGGACTAAGTATAAAAGCGGAGATCGCGCGTCGCGCCTCGTCAGTCAGTTGACGATTAGCGTTCGGAGCGATAAGTTCCTACCTACCTACTTATAAGCTCGCTAGCTAGAGAAACTAGTGTTCATTGTTCTACTGCCTGCTGTATTCTGTTGTCTCAGTTTTATACATTTCTTCATTGTACTAAACTTAGTCTCTTATACGCAGTAACGATTGTGCATTATTTAGACCCCACCATCCTGACGTGTAACATTATAAATAAAGAAGAATGGAACGTTGGCTTAAAGGTGTTAAACGTGTTGCAACAACATCTTCTAATGACGCTGAATGTTCAAAAGCAGTACGCGCGGAGAATATAGCAATCACCGATCCACACGATGCTGCCACGACGTCAAGCTCGACGGTTTCAAAGACGAAAAAAAGGAAGTATGATGAATCATATATTAGTTTCGGATTTGTTGATTCCAACGGCTCACCTCTCTGCATGCTATGTAGTAAACTGCTTCCTAATAGTTCCATGGCACCTGCCAAATTGCGCCGACATTTAGAAACTGTACACCTCGAGTCTAAAGACAAGAATAAAGAATTTTTTGTTCGTAAAAAAGATCAGTTATTGGAAAGTCAAAAAAAATATGATGCATGTAACACAAACTATCAACGAAAAGGCCACGGAGGCATCATATTTAGTTAGCTATCGCATTGCACAAGCAGATGAAGCGCACACTATCGCTGAGAATTTGATAAAGCCATGTGTATTAGACATAACAAAATGTATGCTCGATGAAAAATCTGCAAAGCATCTTGTGCCGCTATCAAACGATACTGTGTCACGGCGAATCCATAATCTGACAAGCTACGTCAAACAAGTACTAGTTACACGTCTACAAAAAACACGATTCGCCTTGCAAATGGACGAGTCAACTGATGTCGCTGGTTTGGCTATCTTGCTGGTTATCGTGAGATATCCATATGAAAGTTCTTTTGAAGAAGACATGCTTATGTATTCACCGCTGCTCACAAACACTACCGGAAAAGACATTTTTAATAAAATAAATATATTTTTTGAAGAATATAATCTCAGTTGGAACAATTGCATTGACATTTGTACAGCTGGGGCCAAGGCGATGACAGGTAAAACAGCAGGAGCAGTGTCACGAATAAAAAATAAAGCGCCTAATTGTAGTTCCAGCCATTGTATTCTGCATGGACAAGCACTTTCAATGAAGCAAATGCCGTCAAATCTAAAATTAGTTATGGATGAAGCGGTAAAAATAATTAATTTTATCAAATCACGACCACTACAATCCCGATTGTTCTCATTATTGTGTGAAGATTATGGCAGCAAACATAAAACACTGCTGCTCCATACAGAAGTGCGATGGCTGTCTCGGGGTAAAACTTTAACAAGGCTATTTGAACTTAGAGCCGAGTTACAAATGTTTCTTTCAGCAGATACTTCTTTTAATTTGAAGGACCCTTTGTATGGTAAAACTTGGTTGTTCCGAGTGTCTTTTATGGCGGATATCTTTCAAAAACTGAACGAATTGAATGTATCATTGCAAGGTAAACGGACAACAGTGTTTCAGGCCTATAACAAAATAACTGCCTTCAAAAGAAAATTAGATTTTTGAATTATTTGCGTTGGTAAGAAAGAAATAGGAAGCTTTACGTCACTCAGTGAGTTTGTTAGCGATAACGACTCAGAAATGTTTCAAGATGATGTGTTGGAAGAATTAGTCCAATATCTCAGTTCGATGCGCGCATCTTTTGAAAAGTATTTTCCCGAAGAACAGAATACAAAAATGAAACTGAATTCATGGATTCATAATCCTTTTTAACCCAACTTGGAAAAGCCCGAAAGTAGGTATGTCAAGCGAGATATATGAATCTCTTTTAGAAATGTCATCAGACACAAGTATGGTTCAATGGTATGACACAAGTCACTGTTCAAAACGACGCCTTTCAACGATTTTTGGTGCAGAATCCATGATGAATATCCAATGCTTGGCAAAATGGCTCTGAATATTCTTCTCCCGTTCCCAACAACACATTTATGCGAAACAGGATTCTCAACCTAGGCAGCCACGAAAACAAAATATCGCAATAGACTTGACGCCGAACCTGATATGAGACTTCAACTGACTTCTATCAAACCTGATATCAACCAATTGATGAAAAATAAAAAAACAGTTTCATACCTCCCATTAGTTAGATTTTTTTTTTTTAATATCTTCTATTATTGTACTTGCCATGTGGTAAAGTAAGTAATAATTAGTAACTGTTACATTGTACTTTTATTATGCTTATTAATAAAGAATACACTTTTAAAAACTATTGTTTTATTGTAGGGTTCCATCAAGTATTTTGCTTCCCAAAAGGGTTCCGTCACCAAAAAAGTTTGAGAACCACTGGATTATATTATGATTGTTTCGTCTTTTTATATTATTTATTTAAAAATATAGATTTAGAATAAACAATGATGCAGTACAATTGTCTTTCCAAATAAAAAAGATTTAAGTCCTAGGTTATTGCCGTGGGCTAGGTTAGGTTAGGTTATGAAAAAGAAAATATTTGGCAAAGCTGTCTTTTTGTTGGCGAATCGCGAGTCAGTACTCATCAAGATAACGTGTCTGGAGAATACCAGGAGACCGTGAAAGGCAAAGAACTGCCACTGAAACAGTTCACCAAGGCGGGAAATCGGTTTCTTTTTGGGGTGGTATTATGATTGGAGCTAGAACGCCTTTGATCCCGTATCGAGGCTTCATGACATCAGACATGTATAGAGCAGTTGCTTTTTGTACTATTGATGAAATTGTCAGCCTATTCCGAGTAAACCATGGGCACCAATTTGTACTGGTCGATGATAATGCGCCCGCCCATCGAGTTCAGCGAGTCATGCTGTTCTCCGAAAATACGACATCACAAGGTTAGACTGGCCTGCCGGCTCGCCTGACCTAAATCCAAGAGCACGCGTAGGGTGCTCTTAAGCGAGCTGTAAAAAACGAAAATATAACGAAGAAATGGTTGCCTGTAAAGTCAGCTTACAGACGATAATCTTACGTGCTAACGTCATAAGACAAGCCGATCGCTTAAGCCGATCATGCCTCTCTATCACTTGCTCCGCGATGGATGCAATAGGGGTTATTATACGCAAGGCTTACACAGCATAATCATCATCATCTCAGCCGTAGGACTTCCACTGCTAAACATAGGCCACCCCCATATTTTCCAAAAGGACTGGTTGGAAGCGGCCTGCATCCAACGTCGTCCTGCGACCTTTATCAGGTCGTCTGTCCACCTTGTCGGCGGATGAACTACGCTGAGCTTGCCGGTCCGTGGTCTTCATTCCGGGACCTTCCGGCCCCATCGGCCATCTATTCTGCGTGCTATGTGCCCTGCCCACTGCCACTTTAACTGGCTAATCTTCTGGGCTATGTCGGTGACTTTCGTTCTTCTACGGATCTCAGCCGTAGGACGTCCACTGCTGAACATATACCTCACCCATAATTTTCCATAATTTTCCTTGGCTGGGCAGCGTTCCCGAAATTTCACGAAGTCTTCTCGTCTAAAATACCTCAATACCTCAAGACAAGAGTCTTCGAACAATGTGTATTACCAGTGATGACTTATAGCACTGAAACTTGGTCTCTTACTATAGGCCTCATAGATAAGCTCAAAGTCGCACAACGAGCTATGGAGAGGGCTATGCTCGTGGTTTCTCTACGTGATCGAATCAGAAATGAGGAGTCATTTCTGATGCCCAGCCGAGGTGGATATGACGAATGACCTTTTTCTCGAATTTGGATCTACGTAGTTTGTCTGTCTGTCCCAGGTAGATGTATTCGTTAACAACTTCGAGACCTGAGTTCCCAACTGATATTGGGGTAGGCACAACATGGGCATTAGACATAATTTTAGTTTTGTCCATATTCATCTTAAGGCCTACCCGTTGGGAAACTCGATGGAGGCCTTCGAGCATTCTAAGGTGAGTGATGTACTCTACGTTGATATTGATGCCAAGTCCTTGCCATTCCAAGAGCTTGAAGGCGCCTTCCAATGCAGCGTTGAACAGTTTCAGTTACAGTGAGTATAGGTTACGTATACGAAAATTGAAAAATGTTTGTTCTATACATTTTAATGCGAACATTGTCGATCGACAACTCAATATAAATATCAACCAACCTACATAGCTTACGTAAGTAGAACATCCTTTACAAAATAAAAAAACAATTGCCATACATCATTTTTCTGAAGCCAATCAGAGCGCAGAACTCGTGTCTAGCAAAGAATGTACTTCAGATGTCCGTCTGATACTTAGGCTACGTTCTGGAAAGCGCCGAAATCACTCGCGGCGTTCGCACACCCATTCCCTTCAAAGCCCACGGTCATCGTGAGCTCGCAACGCTCGCAGATCGTAGGTGGGTTTTCGCGATCCTTTACGAGCTGTCACTGTCAAGCATCAAATGTATAGGATTCTATGGATTTTTGTAGAGTATTCATCTTATTCTGGTTATCCGCGATGTTGTCTAAAATTACCGTAAATTGAGTAGTCCAGTTTTGTGTTAAGGTAATATGGTTATTTAATTCAAGTCAATCAATGACAACTCTCAAACAAATGATGAGATGATTAGACAACCGAAGATATGAGATTACGCAGGCCCACAGGGCAGTAAGGAAAAGAACCCCCGTGGAAGTATATGCCACGGGCCACGGGGGTTTTAATTTTTACTTCCTTACTGCTCTGTGGGCCTTACATACTGGGAGACAAAGAATGACAATACTCGTAGTAAAGACTTCGATCAAGTATGTACACTACTTGATCGAAGAGTAAAGACATACAATGTTGAGTGCCTTGCCTGCCATAACCTAGAGCTCGAAGCTAATAGTTCTCGACTGTATTTCGCTATTATTTTCATCTAGCGACGGTCGACCCGCGTGCCGAATGATGATGATGATGAATCAAAAAAGCCTATATTATAATAGTTACTCAACTACTTCAAGCATGTATGCGTGACTCTAGATCAAAAAAGTGAATATATTAATTGACCCTTATATTTGTTTTAGGGCAAAATACCAGGAAATTAAATTATTTTTCTCCAGAAGTGCTCTCATTGGGATCAAAAATAAAAATTTTACAAAAGTCGAAAGAGTCCGTCATGACAAGACTAAAAAAGGAAATGAAGTTATCCGACAACATAACTTTTCAAAATGTCCTAAAAAGATTTACGACGGCAGCCGTTATCACTATGCTGCAGTTTAGATAATTGGCAAAAAAGATGGGACGTAGGTTCAAAAAAAATGAAAAAGTAATGGCACTAGCTCTATACAAACAGAGCTTATCGTCACCACTCACACTTAGCCGCATGATATCACGGGCATCTCTGAGACCAGGACTAAATGAAAATATATTTAGAGAATTAAAGAGAAGAGTATCGAAAATGAATAGCTCAGAAAACTTTGTGTTTTACTATTTGATGAATTAGCTTTTACACCACATTTTGACTACATGAAGAGAAGTGACGTCATTTGTGGATTTGTAAATAATGGTGAAAATGTAAAAAAATAAATTGCTGATCATGCGCTTGTATTTATGGTGCGAGGTGTACAAAAAAACTACAAGCAGCTACTGGCGTATACATTTTGTGCTGGAACAACATCAAAAATGAATTTGGTTTTACAAATCAAAAAAATAATTCATAAATTACAGTCCATTGGGCTTAAAGTCATAGCAACCGTATGTGATCAGGGCTCCACCAATGTGAGTGCCATCAATTATTTAATTAACGAAACAAGAGATAAGACAGCATACGAGGAAGGGCAAAGAGTTAAAAAACAACATATTCGAAATTGGTGGTGAAATAGCTGTGCCACTTTATAACCCACCACATTTAATCAAAGGAATACGCTACAATTTACTTAACAAAGATTTAAAAGCAACAATAAATGGAATTGAAAAAACTGCTAAATGGGATCATGTTATGAGCCTTTTTTAAGAAAATCCAGCATTCCAAGGCATAAGATTAATGCCAAAATTAACAGACCGCCATGTACTGCCCAAAAAAATTTCTAAAATGAAGGTTATATGTGCTAGTCATTCTGTAGCATCTACTATGGGATACTTAGCTAGTATGTATAATATTTTAATATATTATATACTTTAGTGGGCGAGACTTCATCCTTATGAAATAATGTTATCCCAAGATGGTTTAACCCTTTAATCCTAAAACATGTTTTGCCATTTAAACTACACGTTTACATAAATGGCATAAAATATAGTCCATGTAGTAATCGTGGGTTATGTGATATACTCGTATCATCGTTCCAAACTTCTGGTTCAGCCCTTGAGTGGTAAAAACCGTTATAGTTACATATACTTTGGCCTTTAATCTTTTATTATAAGTATAGATAAATATTACAAAAAGTCCCTAAACTTTAATTTGAATTTTTTTTAAACTAATGACCCGGCAGCGGCTCCACTCGCTTGCATTGTAACTAGTCCACAGACAAATGTACCGGTGAAATGAATAAATATCTCACGTTAGTTTCCGGGCTACAGGTTATAGCTGTGCCATGTTTTATTAGAATCGGTTCAGTAGTATAATAGTGAAAAAGTTGCAAACTAACTGAAACACTTTCGCATTAATGTTCGATACTTTTGTGTAGTGCTATGGATACTTTTCATCATATGATACTTGCAAACTATGATAATAAAATAAAACAATAATCAATACTTTATAATAAAGCAGTAAAGGCCAAAATGTCTATACATAGAAGAAAAATTTTAAAAATGTGGGTGAGAAGACGTTTAACTGTCCGACCCGGGTAACGAACCCAGGACTTCGAGATTCCAAAGTGGCGCTTCAAATACACTACACACTACACCAACACCGAGCGAGCGAAGTTACTTGCGGGTCAGCTAGTAATACGTAATTAAGAACATAAACCTGCACTCCACCGTTTTTTTCAGATATTTCACCTCTTTCAATTTGACTGTAAATAACATTACAATAATGGTTTCATTTGTTGTTGTAGGTATTGGAGTATTACCGACAGAATGCCAAGATACTGCGAGTATATTAATATATTTTGATAATTTATTTGACTCTATCAATGGAAGCTACGAAAGTTAGAAGAAAAGAACTGGGAAACTCTTATTGGGACCTGTAACACCCCAATCAAGCCATATTAAATTATGGAAAGAAGCAAAAAAAAACACTAAATTCAATTAAATTTGTCAATGGTAACAATAAATAATGTTCTGTACCCTCTATAAAAATTGGCTACAATCCATTGAAAATATAGAATACATTATTAATGTACTTAAATTATAACTATTAAAAGCATAACATTACTTCTATTTGGATGAGGAACTTTAATCAGGGCCCTTTGGAAAACTTTTTTGGTTGCATTCGTAGTCATGGACAGAAATATTTCTCCAACATGTGCTGGCTTTGAAGCAGCCTTTGCATCTTTACTTATAAATAATTTAAGTAGTACCCATTCGCCAGGCTATAATTGTGAAGTAGATAAATGCAGTAGCTTTAGAGGATTAAACAAACATTTTTTTTAAATGTTATGCCTATTTTTGCAATGGAAATTAATTTTGAAGACGTGACCTGTGATCACATGATCATCGATATCGAATGCAAAAAAAGTGATCCAAAAGTAAAGGCACAATTGGAATATGTCACAGGCTACGTATTAAAAAAATTAAAGGTAAAAAACTGTAAAAAAGGTAGTAACAGTTTTTACAGCAATGAATTACGAGTATCTAGCTCATTAAGAATGAGAGAATATTTTACAGACAAAAAATGCCTAACATAGCCTTCTTTTGCCCTTATAAAGAGTTTTTCCACTATACAAGATATACTCGTAGTTACAGGAATTATTAAAAAAAACTCAAAAAAAACTAACATAAAACTTTATTTAAAAACAATATATGCAATTGTAATAGATTATAGTTTTATAGAGTGCAGAACACAAATTACTGATAATTAAAAAGCTTGAAGATATATGTACAAATCTGTTTATATACAATTGGTGTAAATACACAAATAAAATATTGAATGGTTGTAGAACAGATTTCGATGGAAATGATGAAGTGCAACAATTAGCATACAATTATTGTAAAAAACGGTTAAAAAAATAAAATATGTTTTTAATTTTAGTTCGCGTTTAATTTATTAGATAGGTAAAGTTGAGATATTTAAAAATGAAAAACATTTTGGCCTTTATTAATAAACGTTGCGTAAGCCTATATTCAGGCGTAAAATGCAATATCTTGCTTTCACTCGTGACATTTACTGCAAGCGAAAAATTGACAGATTTTTCTTACTCTGGTTTTTACTACTCCGGGTCTAAACCAAGTTTATTAATAAGGCCGTTTGAGTATAGGTAGGTATATAATGCAATAGTTCCTTTGAAGACAGCACCAGATGGCGCTACTCCTTCTAATCCTTGACTGACGTCTCTATCTCATATATACAATACAAAATTTTCTCTATGATGTATACTCTAGCGTAGCGTTATATTCTCTTTGATGTATACTTAATTATCTATAGGTAAAATTTGCGTATGGATTTTTAAAATCTGCAAATTCAATATTTATTTTTGCTGTATAACATGGATACTAAGGAAGTTATAGAGCATTTGGTTGCTTTAAAAGTGATGAGGCTCACTAAACCCGCTCTTATAAGCCCTAGAATTGTGACCTGCGATTCTAAAGATTTGCCAGGAAATATTCTCAACAACTATTTGAAGGATGATGCTACATCAGTTACTCAAATGGAGACACTCGCAGCTGGTCAGTTCTTGCTATTGCCACAAAGCTTTGGTAATATCTACTTGGGTGAAACCTTCTCTTGTTATGTCTGTGTACACAATGAAACAAACAATCCTGTGCAAAGTGTGTCAATCAAGGCAGACTTGCAAACAAATTCTCAAAGGATAGTATTGACAACTCAGCAAAGTCAAAATCCTACAATGCTCGATGTAGATGAAACACTAAGTGATGTGATTCATCATGAAGTTAAGGATCTCGGCACACATATATTGGTTTGTGAAGTAACATACATGTCAAATTACAACACACTAGCCTCATTCAGGAAATTCTTTAAGTTTGAAGTAATGAAGCCATTAGATGTAAAAACAAAGTTCTACAATGCTGAGTCTGATGATGTCTATCTTGAAGCTCAAGTACAGAACATAACTTCAGGCCCTATTATACTCGAGCAAGTTTCTCTTGAAAGCTCTCAGCAATTCAACGTGAAGTCATTGAATGAAATCGAGAATAAAGTATCAGTATTTGGTGATGTTACTATACTCCAGTCACAAGAGAGCTGTCAATACTTATACTGTCTTACACCAAAGGAGCACATTTCAAAGGAAATCAAGTTATTAGCTGCTGCCAAGAATATTGGCAAATTAGATATTGTGTGGAGATCAAATTTAGGAGAGAAAGGACGACTGCAGACTAGTCAGCTACAGAGAAAAACCCCTGATTATGGAGACATAAGAGTGACATTTGAACGATTACCAAGTATGGTCCCAGTGGATGAACCTTTCAATTTTATTTGTAAAATAGTCAATGCCAGTGATAGAACACTGGATTTAATTCTGAAGCTGCGGTCACTGCAAGATGCTAGCCTACTATGGTGTGGTATTTCTAACAGGAAACTGGGCCCTTTAGAGCCAGGACATTGTACATCAGTCAATTTAACTGCTTTGCCTATTAATACAGGGCTTTATAGTATTGCAGGGGTGTCATTAGTAGATTTATTCATAAAAAGAACTTATGATTATGATGATCTAGCTTCTGTATTTGTCTGTTAGATTGGTTTCAGTACTATTTATTTACATAATGAATTGGCCTGAGAAATGTAAGGTGAAGTACAGAATACTTTCAACAGTCAGATGTCATGAGTGGCCTGATATTGCAGGAAAATAAAAAGGTATTCCAACAGGGCAGACATGAGTGCTTCTGTGAGAGGCTGTGTTGAAATTGTGCTATTTTGTTACATTCTTGGCTAAGCAAATTATTTCTAAGCAAGCATGTAACAGTAAAAAACAAAAAATATTGAATATTGTTTCTTTGCTTTAATAAATCAGACCTGAAAGCCGTAGGTTGTGGATTTGATTCCTTTATATTTAACTTACAATCTTTGTTTATTTTCCACATATGTTATATTCTCTTTTACATATTCTTAAATAATACACAGTTGTTGAGCGTTCAAATAGGGTATGGGCAAAAGTGGCAAAAATAACGTTTTTGAGCTTTACGAACGCTTTAACAAAAGAGGCATCAATGAAAACGCCACTAATGCCCTCATAAGCTAAACGAACGCACCTTTGGAGAACCTTCATTGATGCTTCTTTTGTTAAAGCGTTCGTAAAGCTCAAAAACGTTATTTTTGCCACTTTCGCCCATATCCTATTCGAACGCTCAACTGAGCATAAGACCTAAAATCGCATGATTATGCTGTCAAATACATAGCTGTCGGATAACGATCACAAACAACCATGCTCCGGCCGTGGGTCAAAAATTTTTGGTTGCTTTCTTTTTGGTGGCAAAAATTCCTCTTTTTTAGCTTTCCGAACTCTGAACAAAAAGAGGCATGAACGACATTTTCACCCACAGCTTCCCAATTCGAACGCCCCTTGTGAGCGTTTTTAGCGTTATTTTCGCCAAAAACGATCAGAAGCGACCTATTCGAACGCACTACTAGTCTGAGCATAGATTAATCAGATAGCGTTGCCAGAATGTAACGTTTGTAACATTTTATGTTACTTTTGACACTCTCATGTTACCTCCATGTTACTCGACTCAAAATGATACTTTTACGTTACTTTTAGGGCTTAATAAAAAAAACGTACGGTTTTGTTTGTGACACATATCTATACATAGAATAAAACTCTAACTGCCAATTCTGCATTTTAAAAAGTTTTTGAAAATTATAACCGATGTATAGTTAGATGTATAGATAGGTATAAAAGCTACAAATATATTGTTCACAATTATTGTCTGTCTGTCTATTCTACGCGCATTAGTGAAAGTGAAACTTCGATACAGATTTTGATGAAACTCGACAAAGTGACAAGGTGTAATATACAGGATTCATTTTATCCCAAACTAGCTGCGCTCCGTTGTTTCACCCGCGTGGTGATGGATGATGTTAAGGATGAATCAAATATAGCGTAGATATATTACTCAGGCATAATGTAGCTTTATACTCGTGAAAGAATTGTTTGAATCAGTAAAGTAGTTTTTCGTTTATCGTGTATCCATTATAAAGAAACAAACAATCATATGACTTTCCTTTTTATTATTTTAGTAGATAAGGATAAATACAAAGGTACGAATAATGTAGCCTGGTTTCGTCACTATTGCATATTTCAAAATGAAAAAGTATTTATTGTGACATAACTGTATTAGTTAGACATATGGTAATGTAGACTTCTTTGATTGACGTCCTCTATAAAAAAACCTTCTATATAACTGTCATCACTGCTCTAATGTCAATGGTATAGACTAATATTACTTGTTCAATAGTTTCCGCAGCGTAGGCGATACAAGGTGCGTTCGTTTAGCTTATGAGGGCATTGGTGGCGTTTTCATTGCTGGCCCTTTTGTTAAAGCGTTCGCAAAGCTCAAAAACGTTATTTTTGCCACTTTCGCCCATACCCTATTCGAACGCTC
This sequence comes from Selenia dentaria, assembly GCA_917880725.1. Lineage (NCBI taxonomy): Eukaryota > Metazoa > Arthropoda > Insecta > Lepidoptera > Geometridae > Selenia > Selenia dentaria. Next base: position 36,699,598 of record OU862875.1, on the reverse strand, counting down.
AACTGAGCATAAGACCTAAAATCGCATGATTATGCTGTCAAATGCATAGCTGTCAGATAACGATCACAAACAACCATGCTCCGGACGTAGGTCAAAAATTCCTCTTTTTTAGCTTTCCGAACGCTGAACAAAAACAGGCATGAACAACATTTTCACCCACAGATTCCCTATTCGAACGCCCCTTGTGAGCGTTTTTAGCGTTATTTTCGCTAAAAACGATCAGAAGTGATGTATTCGAACGCACTAATAAGGTACGAAAAAAAGCATCTGGTGTTGTGTGTATATCGACCACCATATCGGTAAAGAATATATTAAATTTTCAAAATTTTATGAATACAATGGAATAAATTTTAAAGAAAATCTCTAAATGTAACAAACAAATCTATATCTGTGGTGACTTCAACATCGATCTACGAGGGTTATTTGAAAAGTTCTTAGCCTAACATACTTAATGAAACCACACGATTTTGAGTTTATTTTTATTATTAATTAAAAAATACGGGATTACTCACGTAATAGTTTATTTTTATTTTTCAACATACTCTCCTCCGAGCTCAAAACACTTTTTCCATCGACCCGGTAAGGCTTCGATACCCGTTTTAATAAAACCTTTTTTTTTTTTTTTTATACCGAACTGGGTAGCACTTGACCACTATCTCACCTGATGCTAAGTGATGATGCGATCGATGATGGAGCGCGCTTACCCAGAAGATACCTATGCACTCGTGTTTTGAAGACCCCCTTATCGTACTTAACCGGAAACACCGACTCAGGGAGGGTGTTCCATTCCCTAGCGGTTCGTCTAACTCCTCAAAATAAGCGTCCACGGCGGCTATGACCTCTACATTAGTAAAAAAAAATTTCAGCTTTGGGAACAGATAAAAGTCGGACGGTGCTAAATCCGGTGAATATGGGGGATGAGGTAACAATTCGAAGCCACATTGATGGATTTCTGCCATGGATTGCACTGAGGTGATAACGCGCGCATTGTCCTGATGAAACAAGACTTTTCTTCTCAATAAACCTGGATGTTTTTCTTTGATTTCTTCTCTCAAACGACGCAACAGGTTGCAATAGAAATCGGAGTTTATTGTTTCACCTTTTTTTAAACAATCCACGAGAATTATACCCTTTGCATCCCAAAAAACTGATGCTATGACTTTGCCCGCCGATAAAACCACCTTTGCCTTCTTTGGGGTGGGCGATCCTGCTCTTTTCCATTGTTTCGACTGTTCTTTTGTCTCGGGTGTATTGTGGTGAACCCAGGTTTCATCCATGGTTATAAATCTTTCAATTCAACAAATTCTATTGGGTCAGCTTCATATAACTCTAAACAGTCGCGAGAAGTTGTGAGTCGGTTGCGTTTTTGTTCCACTGAAAGCAGTCGCGGTACCCACCATGCAGACACCTTAGAGAATCCAAGTTCAGTAGTAATTATAAGATGTGTTCGCTCAGATGAGATGCCTACAGCCTAAGCTATCTCCTCGACAGTCAATCTTCGATCAGATAAAATTGGAAGCAGTCGAAGGCCGGCCACTACAGGGCTCATCTTGAATGGTCTCACGACCATGTTTAAACTCTGCCACCCAGTTTTTAACAGTCGCAAACGAAGGAGCGGACTCACCCAAAGTAGATGACATGTCTACATGTATAGCTTTTGGAGTTAAACCTTTCAAATTTAGATATTTTATCACTGCACGATGTTCAATTTTATCCATTTTCAAAAATAGTTCTGATTTGACTTACGGTATCACGTGTAAATGAACAATGAGTTACTGTGAATAAACTAAACTGTGCATACTTGTTGCTAAATAATGTAACTACAAAATGAGGGTAGTTATAAAAAAACCAATGACTTTAACCATGTTAGGCTAAGAATTTTTCAAATGACCCTCGTATTAACAGATTCATCAGATAAAACAAACCTAATTGCACTGTTTAAATCATTCCATTTGAATTATTTATTCTTTGAGCCTACTAGAATGACTGACAGCTACCTGCATAGACAATATTTATTCAAATTGTAAGGCTAAGGAAACTACAATAATGACCGGTGTTAGGTCTGATCACAAGGGCCTTGAGATAAAATTTAATGGCTAAAAACATGAAAAAGATGATAATCGAACATAGGCCGTTAACAACTAGTAGGCTCGGAAAGCTTCAGCAAAATATTGAAGCAAAACTTTGCATCGCGAATCTTTTGGAAGAGGACCCTTACGATTATTATTATAGATTAATCTTTAGTTAGTACCGAGATCAATGAAGTTTGTCCAAAGGTTAAAACGTGTACAAGTGGGAAGTTAGTTTTTCGTGACTGGGCTACTCGAGGTATTCGAAAAATTAGAGATACCATGTATGGATTATATCATAAAAAGACTATGACATCTGATAAAGTTTTTCATAACTATGTCAAAACTTATTCAAAATTATTTAAGACTGTTTGTATGCGTGCTAAAGTTTTGTTTATTAGAGATAAAATTCGGAAATCGAATAAGAAAATAAAAACAGTTTAGTTTAGGAAGACTATAAATACTGAGACCGGAAAAAATAAACCAAAAGATACTGCATGTATCCTTGTAATTAACAATCACACTGTCTCAGAACCAATAAATGTAGCAAATACTTTTGATAATTTCTTGTCTAATTTACCTCTAGAAGTCACCAAGTCACTGAATTCTTGCCCCAATGCAGCAGAAGCTATTCTGAAAGCTTATTTCACGAACGAAGTACCCAGTTTTTCTTTTGAATATACTTCAACTGTCGAAATTATAAAAACATTCAAAAGCTTAAATATAAAGAATATTGAAGATTTATGGGGAATGTCAGTGTGGCGGTCATCGTCCTGCGGATTATTGCGACGCATAATACAGGTTACGAGTTCGGCCGCGGCATACGAGCGGGCGAAGCGAAGAGCGACGTGCGTCTGCGCTGGACATCGTTGGGCGACTGACGAGCGCTACTTTTTTTTTTTTTTTTTTTTTAGGAAGGACATAGAGCTTTTTGCCACTACGGGCATTAAAAGCGACACAGGACTGTTGGTGAGCGCACGCAGCACTCAACCGAGGGACAACAAGGGCGCATAAAGCGCTAGACAACGACAAGGGCGAACCCTTGCCTAGTAGGGAATAGAGGTGCCGGTAGCCGCCAGCACTGTCTGAAAGAAAACAAAACACAGGTTAATGAAATAAAACACAGGTTAATATTGATGATACTTATAAACTTTTAATCGAAAATCGATACGTTACCTTTACCTTAATACGCATTACCAAAATATAATACAGGTTACCTTGTGTCTGATTTAGGATTATTTCGAAGTCGCTTACGACGACCTCGATGTCTAACTGTGAAGACTGGAAATCCAAAATCAGACATGAAATATATGAAATACCTGAAATACCAATATTACCAGGAGGCTGACTGATCGACGCCAGAGCTGTCGTGATGGGGTCGTCCGGGTCATCCAGGAGGTGTCGTGGGCGGCGGCGTGGCGGGGTGAAGTATGGATCTGATGTGTGTGTTGAGTAGTTAGCGGTTTGCACCACTAGTGGGTTGGGATGGTGTGGGGCCGCATCGAAGTAGCGGCGAGAACAGTCTTTCATGAACTGTACGATAGAGGGGAGTTCTAGGTCGCAGTGGAGGTCAGCGTTCCGTAAGTACCACGGTGCGCCTACTGCCTTGCGGGTAAAGCGATTTTGAATCACTTGAAGTCTATGAATGTGCCTATCTGAAGCATGACCGAACGTCACAGACGCGTAGATCATGATTGGACGAATGCAAGTTTTGTAAAGTGTCACCTTATTTCTAAGGGACATTTTACTACTCTTGCATATAAGGGGATTGAGGCGACCTAGGATAAAAGCTGCCCTATTGCGAACACTTTCAATGTGTTTAGCGAAGGTGAGGCGCCTGTCAAGGATTATGCCTAGATATTTGGCGGACGTAGCCCATGGTATCGGTTCGCCAAAATACATAATGGGTTCTGGCGGTTTCCGTGGACCAGCACTCTCGTGAAAGTACACTGCTGTACTTTTCTCTGGGTTGATAGCGATACGCCATTTGCGGAACCATGTTCCTACATGGTGCAGGGCAACAGCAAGTCAGCAAAGCCGGGCGATGCAAATTGGCTATGCCGGTACCACTACCGATTCCGTGACCGAGCGAGACAAGGTGAAGCACCATGCGCATGGAAGAATCAACAACAGAAGTCGGAAAACTAGAAGAGACATCGGGTTCGGCGGGCACCGGTGTTGAAACTATGTATAGTAACCGCCTGAGCGTCACCGACCGACAAAGTGGTGAACGCTTCCTTATAGATACCGGCGCCGACATCTCCGTCCTAGCAGTGAAGATGAAACAGCGACACTCTCCGAACGATTTTAAATTGTACGCTGCGAACGGAAGCACTATCAAAACTTTCGGTGAGAAGACACTTCAATTGAATCTGGGCTTACGACGTAGTTTCTCCTGGACATTTGTTATTGCGGACGTCAGAAGATCAATCATTGGTGCAGATTTCCTTCGACATCACAACATCCTAGTGGATCTGAAAGGACAGAGATTAATTGACGGGTTAACCAAACTCTCAGTCAGGACACTGTCAGCCCGAAGCGATGACTCAGCAGTGCATGTCATCAATATGAGCCATCCGTATAGCGACATACTGATGCAGTATCCAGACATCCAGAGACCCATGTCGCTTAAGAAACCTCCACCGCATAATGTAACCCATCACTTAGAAACAACCGGACCGCCAGTCTACGTCCGGCCGCGACCACTGCCACCCGATAGATATATCGCAGCAAAGAAGGAGTTCGAGCGTTTGATGGAAATGGGCGTCTGCCGTCCATCGAACAGTCCATGGGCTAATCCATTACACTTAGTGAAGAAGAAGGATGGTCAACTACGCATCTGTGGAGATTACAGACTACTCAATAGTCAGACATTGCCGGATCGTTACTCGATACCACGAATCACGGATTTCACGTTCAGACTGCATGGCAATAAGATATATTCGAAACTTGACATCAAGAAGGCCTACTACTGGATTCCAATGGCCAGCAAGGAGGATGTGCAAAAAACGGCCGTAACCACGCCCTTCGGCTCATTTGAATTCACTTCAATGACCTTCGGGTTGCGCAACGCCGCGCAAACCTTCCAGCGCTTTATGCATCAAGTGCTACGAGGCCTGGATGCATTCACTTTCTGTTATATTGATGATCTACTAATTTTTTCGCCAGAAGAAGAAAGCCATAGACGCCATTTGCATCAAGTCTTCAAGCGACTGACAGAATATGGACTCACGCTCAATATGGACAAATGCGAATTCGGAAAAGAATCTATCAACTTTCTTGGCTATCACGTGTCAGCAGCTGGCATCAAACCACCAGAAGAAAAGACGGAAGCCGTATCATCATTCCCTAAGCCAAAGACCATAGAAGAGCTTAGAAGATTCATGGGAATGTTAAACTTCTACAGAGACGCGTTGCCGCACCAAGCTGAAAAACAGTTAGAACTCAACAAACTGTTACATAACGCAAAGAAAAAGGACAAAACGCCAGTCGCGTGGACTGCAGAAACTGAAAAAGCTTTCGAACAATGTCGTGACAGCATAAAACAAGCGGCGACATTGGCACATCCGATCCCTGGAGCCAAGCTACATATAATGTCGGACGCATCAGATAAAAGTCTCGGTAGCGTTCTACAGCAATACCAAGACTCGGCATGGCGTCCAAGACTCGGCATCGCCTTTTTTTCGAAAACACTCAGTGAAGCACAAAAAAAATACAGCATGTACGACCGCGAACTCTTAGCGATGTACAGCGCCGTCAAGCATTTCAGAAGATACATAGAAGGCTCGGAAGTGGTTATTCATACGGATCACCGACCACTCACATACGCCTTGACAAAACCTCCAAGCAATAATGACACCCCACGGCGAGAAAGACAACTACATTTCATCAGCCAGTTTTGTACAGAGATACGATACGTTAGAGGCCAAAGTAACCCTGTAGCAGACACACTCTCAAGATTAGAGGAGATCACATGCACTTCAACAGTGGACTATAACAAGCTCGCAGATGACCAAGAAGAAGACGAAGAATTGAAGGAACTAAAAACAAAAAAGAACCTAAAGTTTGCCCAAATCAATTTACCAGGCGTGATCCACTGCGAGATGACGACTAGCAATCCTAGGCCGTACCTGCCTACTTCAATTCGAGAAGCCGCCTTCAAAGCGATTCACGAGTTAAGCCACCCAGGAATCCGGAACACAAGGAAGCAGATGGCCCAGCGATATTTCTGGCCTAGCATGAACGCTGATGTAGCCAGATGGACGAGAGCTTGCCTAAGCTGTCAGAAGAGCAAGATACAAAGGCACACAATTGCGCCCCTCGGACAGTTCCCAGAAGTGGGGGGATAAGACCATCTACATGTGGATGTTGTAGGACCGCTGCTACCGTCGGAAGAATACACGTACTTAGTAACCATGATGGACCGCCGCACGAAATGGCCAGAAGCAGTCCCAGTGCGTAACATAACTGCAGAGACGATAGCCAGAGTAGTCTATGAACACTGGATCTGCAGATACGGATGCCCATTAAAAATTACCACAGACCAGGCTAAACAGTTTGAGTCATCTCTGTTCCACGCGTTAATGAAGAAGATGGGAGTGACGAGAATACGGACCACCGCATATCATCCGCAATCGAACGGTCAAATAGAACGCTGGCATCGATCCCTAAAAGCCGCCCTAATGGCACGAGGAGCCAGCACAACCTGGACGAAAGAACTACCAACAGTTCTGCTTGGGTTGCGCGCAGCACTGCATAAGTCAACGGATATGAGTCCAGCTTTATGTACGTACGGAAAAACGATACGCCTGCCAGCAGATTTTTTCATACCCTCGAAACCGCACGCGGAGGAACCAGCTGAGTTTATAAGGAAAATGGCCGAAACAATGACGTCACTAGCGTCAGAGAATGCACAGAAGCACAGATCACAGCGCACTCCATTTGTGCATAAAGATCTGTCCTCATGTAGCCACATATTTGTACGAGTCGATATGGTCAAGAAGCCACTATCACCGCCGTATGAAGGACCGTACTTCGTATTGGAGAAGCATGACAAGTACTTTAAGGTACAACTGCCTAACCGGGCAGCAGTAATATCGATTGATCGACTGAAACCAGCGTACTTATGCGATGACGTAACCGAAAGCAAAACCGACGCGAAAAATGCCACTATACCAGCAACCACGATTACGGCTACAAATACAGTCGCTACGGACCTTAGAACCTCGACAGCCTTACAGACGCTAAGCCCATATGTCACAAGAAGCGGCAGAACTGTGCATCGCACGGTACGTTTCACTTGAAGGGGGGTGATGTGGCGGTCATCGTCCTGCGGATTATTGCGACGCATAATACAGGTTACGAGTTCGGCCGCGGCATACGAGCGGGCGAAGCGAAGAGCGACGTGCGTCTGCGCTGGACATCGTTGGGCGACTGACGAGCGCTACTTTTTTTTTTTTTTTTTTTTTTTAGAACGGACTAATGCTGTTTGCCTCTACCGGCATTTACAGCGTCACCGGACGGTTGGCGAGCGCAGATGGCACTCAGCCAGATGCGGGCGCAGAGGGCGCACCGCCTAAGGCGAGCGTTGAAGACGCTTCGCCGCAAGGAGAGGAGTAGGCGACTTGCTCAAGGGCACCACTAGGGTACGGACCTCGGCTTGGGCCGTCGCCAGGAGAGAGGGGAGTAGGAGAGAATCGCCCCGGTACATAAGTGTACCGTTGAAAGTGGGCCCTATGAATTTTAACTCTACGACTATTTGGAGAGAATCTAACCAAGACATAACTTTTGCCTCGAGCTCGCCGGCGAGCTCGGTGTTTGACTGTGTTTACCACTAAATCATAACCTTGTGTACCTCGCCTCCTCCCATTTCCGCGACATGGGTCCACACCGCGACCAGGATCGTCGCGTTGTGCACTCATGACTGTACTTTGGGTGGGGCTACAATAAGAAAGTGTAATACCTCGCCCACAGCCATGGTGGCTGGGACTACATCGAAAACCAGTGTTACCTCGTCCGCAGCCATTTGCTGGGCCGGAGGATACATCGCGACCGGGGCCGCGGTGTATACTCCCACCCGCGCCGTGGCTGGGACTACAATCGTGTGTGTGTGAATTACCTCGACTGCGACTGGGGCTGCGAAGAAGATCTCGGCCGGAGCCTACAATGCGATCGGGATCACAGCCCTGGTCGGGTCTACAACCATTACCGGGGTTCCCTTGGGACGACGCTAAAGCTGCCGAAGTAACGGCTGCGATGGGGTCGTCCGGGTCACCCAAATTATGCCTTGGACGGCGACGGGGGGGAAGAAAGTGGGGATCGGTTATGTCAGTGGAGTAGTTCGCCGCTTCGACCACGAGGGGATTCGAGTGGTGGGGAGCTTTGTCGAAGTGGCGGCGGGAGCAGTCTTTCATATACTGCGTAATAGAGGGGAGGGTGAAATCGCAGTGCAGTTCGGCGTTCCGCAAGTACCACGGAGCGCCCACTGCCCTGCGCATAAAGCGATTCTGAATCACTTGAAGTTTGTGGAGGTCGTGTTTCTGAGCATGGGCGAACGCTACAGATGCGTAAGTCATGATTGGGCGGATGCAAAGTTTGTAAAGAGTCGTCTTATTTCTAAGAGACATTTTACTGTTTTTGCCTATGAGGGGATTAAGACGACCCATAATGAAGGCCGCCCTATTGCGAACGATCTGGATGTGTTTCGCGAAAGTGAGTTGGCGATCAAGGGTGACGCCCAGGTATTTGGCAGATTTAGCCCAAGGGATGGGTTCGCCGAATAGGACTATGGGTGACGGCATGAGATTCCGCCGGGTCTCAGTGAAGTACACTGCTGCACTTTTGCTAGGATTTACTGCAATCCGCCATTTACGAAACCATGCACCGATAACGGTGATGGCTCGTTGGATGGCGCATCTCTGCCTGACCTTGAACCAGCCAGTAGAGTAGATTGCAGTATCATCCGCAAACTGAGCGATCTGAACATTAGGTTCAGATCGTGGGATGTCGCTGGTGTACAGCGAGAAGAGAATGGGTGAGAGTACAGAGCCCTGAGGGACACCTGCGTGAATGGGATGCGGGGAGGAGAGCGTTCCCTCGGTGCGATAGCTAAACGTTCGATCCCTGAGAAAGTCTTGTAAGATGAGTACAAGACGGTCTGGCACACCCAGTTGGTACAGCTTGAATATCAAGCCGTTGTGCCAGACTTTGTCGAACGCTTTCGCTACGTCGAGGAAGACAGCTATGGTCCCTTGGGGCTTTGGTTTCTTATTGAAACCGCCTAGGATGTGCTCCGTTACGCGGTGCACTTGTTGGACGCAAGAGTGTTTGGCTCTAAAACCAAATTGCTCATCGGGAAGGAGGTTATTGGACCTAACGTGGGACCAGAGTCGGTTCACAATGAGCCGCTCGTAAATCTTCCCCAGAGAGCTGAGGAGACTTATGGGACGGTAGCTGGAGGGCTCGGCTGCCGGTTTGCCTGGTTTGTGAATACCAATGACAATGGCATGCTTCCAAGTGTCTGGAAAGGAGCAGTTGCTCATAGCCGCATTGAAGATGCTAACTAAGAGATGGACTAGTGGGACTGAGAAGTGTTTAATCACCTTGTTGCTGATACCATCAGCACCAGGGGATTTACGGGTCTTGAGGCTCTTGATCAGAGACACAACCTCGGATGATTTTACCGGTGGGAGGAGTGGGAGGTCAGAGATGGACATAGAGCTTTTACGTTCGACTTCAGATTCCACCGAATCGAGGTGTTTCTGGTCGACGTGATCTACATTTAGAGTACACTGAGCCTCAAGGCTATCAGCTAAACACTCGGCTTTGTCTTCGTCAAGGAACGCTATGGAGAGGGGAGGTGGCCTAATGAGTGGAGGCATTGTCTGTTGTCCGTCAGATTTCAGAGTTCGAGCCAACTGCCAGTATGCCTGGTGAGTTGGCTCAATCTCTGACAGTTTGTCGTCCCACCTTTGATCACGCAGCTCACTCATGCGTTTCCTTACAGCACGCTGTAAATAGCGCATGGTGGCTTTGTTCTCTGGGGTTGGCATCGAGTCATACGCCCTAGTGGCGGCGTTCTTAGCTGTCAGTAACCTCCTCGCACCCTCGGGCAGTTCAAAACGGCGACCATCCGCCACTTGGACCTGCTTTGAGGATTCACCTACTGCGGTGCGGAGGTGGTCACTGAGAGCCTCGATCGCAATTGACACGTCTTCTACTGTCTGTATGTCATCGGGGATTCTATCGAGAGCGGGTGAACTGATAGCTTGGAGGGATTCCCCCAGTTGCTTCCAGTTCACTACTGTTCTAGTGATAGGGGTTATGTCCGTCGGGTCGGGGCCTAATTTCAACAATACAGGGCGGTGGTCTGAAGTCAGTTCGTGTAACACTTCTATAGAGCGCAACCGGAGGGTGACGTTCTTGAGAAGTGCTATGTCAAGTATGTCTGGTCGTTGGTTGTCAACATAGGGATATCTTGTGGGCTCCAGAGGGGAGAGAATATCAAAGTTTAAGTGGCTGACCAAGCCTTCAAGGATTTTACCATTACTATTGTTACTAGTACAGTTCCATATGACATGTTTACTGTTGAAGTCACCGATTAGAGGGACGGAGCTTCCTAGAGAGAAGAGGGCTTCCAAGTCTGTCTGTAATAGTTCTTTACCAGAGGGGAGGTAACATGAGGCTATGATGACAGGTTGATGACCTGACATCGCTAGAAAGCAAACAGAGGCTTCTAGTATTCTAAGTGGTGGAGTAACAATTGGGATACAGTGCAGAGCTCTTTTGTAATAGATGAGAGTGCCACCTTTTGGGGTGGCCACTCTATCATTACGAACCAAACGGTAATTTGCAAACCTAGGGTTCGCTGTACCTGGTTTCAGAAAGGTCTCCTGCACGCATAGGATATCGACCTGATGGGTCTTACAAAATTCGTGAACTTCGTCCTTTTGACTAGAGAGGCCGTCAGCGTTGAAAGTCGCTACGGTGACTGAGTGGGGCTTAATTCGTTTCGGTGTACTATCCATATTGGATGATACCTAAGAAACGCTGGGGAGGGCGTAGCGCCTCACTGCGCTGATTAAACCCGCGTGTGTGAGCGTGGCTCGCAAGCGGTCTTGGTCGTTTGTGGCAGTACGAAGTTTGTGCGCGAATGCACGTACTTCGTCCACGTCTAGACGTGGACGAGCGCTACGGCCGCCGCGAAGTATTTATACTCGTGCGAGCGAGATAGAAGACTCGCCTTATCGAATTACTTCGGTAGTAAATAGTTTGTACGCTCCGTATGTTAGTGCCTAGTTGTAAGATTAATTTATGTATATGAGACGGACAATAAATCTGATTTTTATGGTGTATTCATCAAGTCACTATTAGTTTTCGTTCAACGGTAAAACCATAACCATAGACCTCCACATCAGTAAAAATTGTAGAGCCTATTATTAGTTTTATGGATCCTATTTTGGCCCGCCTATTTAATCTTTGTATAGATAAAGGTACCTTTCCTAATTTAATGAAATATAGTAGAATCACTCACATTTTTAAGGCTGGAGAGAAAAAAGACCCCTCAAATTATAGACCAGTATCTATACTACCAATTTTGAGTAAGATCTTTGAAAAAATTATGCTCAAACAACTTTTGGCGCACTTAAACGAGCATTCAATACTGCACGAAAATCAGATCGGCTTCACGAAAGCAAGATCAATTGCGGATGCCGGTGTGAAGTTAATGACGTATGTCTTAAAGGCTTGGTAGAGCTCATATGTTGCTATTAGTGTTTTTTGTGATCTCTCTAAAGCATTTGATTGTGTGGAACACCGTATACTGATTCGGAAGCTTTTCCATTATGGTATTCGTGAAGCTGCGCTTGATGTCATCGAGTCATATTTATCTGACAGGATGCGAAAGGTTGGCATAAATGGTGTAACATCTTCGGGATCTATAATTAAAATGGGTGTTCCACATGGGTCCACTTTAGGGTCTTCTTTGTTCTTAGTATACATTAACGAATTGCCACTTATGGCCAAGGATCTTTGTGATATTGTTTTTATTTGCGGATGACACGTCTCTGATTTTCAAAGTAGATATAAAAGATGGCACACTAATTCAAGTAACAACGCTCTATCTAGTATCTCTAAATGGTTCTCAACTAATAATTTACTTCTGAATTCAAAAAAGACAAAATGTTTGAAGTTTTCTTTGCTTACTGTTCCATATTTGGAGTCCAACGTTACGCTTGATGGAGTTAAACTCGTAATGGACAAGGCAACAGTCTTCCTAGGCATTAAAATTGACGCAAAATTACAATGGGCTCCTCATATAAATGCCCTGTCTGGGAGACTCAGTTCTGCTGCATATGCGGTACGTAAAATAAGATAGCTAACAGACGCTTCTACGGCGCGGATAGTGTATTTTGCATATTTCCACAGCGTAATATCATATGGGATATTTCTATGGGGTTCAGCGGCTGATTATAGAGACCAGCTTTATCCTACAGTAACGTGCTATTCGAGCTATATACGAAATGGGTCCTCGTGAATCTTTGAGAGATTTATTTAAAGAAATCAATGTATAAACGTTACCTTCCTTATATGTATTTGAAAATATAATGTATGTTCGTAAAAAATTACATATATATAAGTTATATAGTGATCACCACGCTTTTAATACTAGAAATACAAATATGATAGCTGTACCTAGTTTTACGCTTGCGAAGACTAATAAGTCATTCCTAGGAAATTGTGTGCGGTTTTACAATAAAATCCCAAAATACATAACTGAGCTCACAGAGGGCAAATTCAAGTTGACTGTAAAAAACGTTTTAATAAAAAAAGCTTATTATAAAGTTCGACATTATATAGAAGATAAAGATGCTTGGAATACTCCACTTCTGGCAAGCTGTCTCTCTGCCACCCATAAAATGTAATATTTGTAGTACCTAAGTAGAAACATTGTAAACATCTATATAAAAAGAATGGCCCCGAGTTTCTTGCTGCTTCTTCTCGGTGGGCTCTATATATTTTGGAACGCGGCGGCAGAGTCTTTAAAGTACATTATAATGAAAAGTTGACGTTGATAAGTGCGTCTTTAATGCCTAAATTGAAGAAATGATTTTGATTTTGAAGGACTTTTTTGGCATTTTTTCCACACCTTGGGTTACATTATCGAAGTTTCCATACGGATCCCTATCTTTTTTGAAAATATTATATAGCGTATGTTTATCAGGGAAAATGTAGGATTCTAATAGTGCAAAGAATTTTTCTAATCGGTCCATTAGCTTCAGAACCTATTCAATACAAATAATCAAATCTTTCCTCTATGTAGTATCAGTGTTGATTAGTATAGATGTAGAAAAACAAAGATTTTTCTGGAATAGAGTATGAAGTTATTTTTTAAGTACATTAACTACTTGATGGATTTTATGCGATATTAGCCAAAAGATTAACTTAAATTTTAAGCCATGTTTCATCTCTCTCTGATATCAGAGTGCTACAAAAGACCGTGTTGAAGACTAGCTTTTATGACTAGAATAACAAAGTCAAACGCCCTGTAATGATTAACAGCAAGAATAAACTTATTTTGTTATCATTTTTTAAATTCTCTTGGCCCAGGCTGCGAGTGTGCGCGTCGGACGCTAACACTCCATGGTTCGAGCCATAGCTATAGGGCTAAAAACTTAAAATATATAATCCTTCTAAAAACAAAGTTTTTAAGCATTTCCTTTGTTTTTATTTGTAAATATGAGTCAGTTAAAAAAATGTTACACACAACGACACGCCGATATTCGGGCGAAGTTGGCAGACTCCTTAGATTTGTACTTGCTTCGATCCTGGCATACCTCTTTTTCTCCAAATACTCGCAACACATCTACTCCTAACCTTTCTTCAGAACATCTCCGATTTATTCAGAATACCAATCAAGAATAATTCAAAACATCTAATCACGTCGTTCTCAATTCTTGTCACTACGTCTTCATTCACTCCACAACCCACTCTCTTATAACCCAGGAGCTCAAGATTCCAAAACGGCAATTCCATCAGTACACCAAGACCTAAAGAGCGAAGCCGCTGGCCAATCTAGCTAGTAGTTTATTAGAGATATTGTATAGTATTATGTCGTTTTGCACATAAAATAAGATAATGTTACTTTTCTCGTGAAAATGTTACTTTTTCAGCTGTCTCCTGTTACATTTGACTACCTGCCACTGGCAACTCTAAAAGTCTGAGTGGACTGTGGAGTGAGTTTCAAATCAAGCCAAATTAATTTATACATATTTGTTTTGCATTGCTTTGGACTACGGCTCTCTCTTTAGTGTATTCCAGTGTGTTTGTAGTGCTGTTTTACTATATAATCAAATACAATTTCTTTTAGCAGAATGGTAAAAAAGGGCATATTCAATTTACATATATTTTCCTGACGGCGTTTCATCGTAACACTGATGTGGCCCAATCATATAATGTGTTGTGGATAAATGCTAAAATACTGATTTCGCCCTTGTGCTAAAGTTTTATTTTAGGAAAACCTTTTTATTTCACAATAATGGCATATCAAACGTTTCTGCAAGAATACATGCTCATACCACCAGTTACAAGGGCATATACGACGGCTTGCGTTGTAACTACTCTAGCAGTGGTAAGAGTTTTCACACTTTATTTACATTATTAAGCATACACTGCAACTATACTCTTTCGCTGGTCGGGTGTCTGTCAAACATAAGTTTTAAATAAAAAATTGACAGTCATTAATATAATACATTAGCGACAGTTTCAAAATAATTCTAAAAAATATTCTATAATATAAATGAATAATGAAAAAAGAATATAAATGAATAGTCATTATATTTAATATATTATAATAAATTATTTTTATTTTTAAGTAGGTACTGTCACTAACATAATAAATTTAATTTTAGTGATGGTCTATTTAAAATCTATTTATGTTATGGTTTATGTTCCCAAGCAACTTTTGATAAATTTCAATGTTTTGACAAGTTTACATTACAAGTTCCAAAGAAATGTTTGTCTTTTTAAAATCACTGTGCTGTTGACCAAAATAATCAACACACAAAAAGTTTGAAGCTCATAGGGTATTTTCTGTTGACCTAGATCCATGGAATTTAGCAAATAGCAATGTGTCACTGCACATGTAAAGGACAAAATCTGAAAACTGTAAATATTCAGTTTAAAACAAAGTAAAAACTATTACAAACTAGGTTCAAAGGGCACAGTTAAATTTGTCGGAAAAAGTCTTTGATGGGTGAACTATTGAACTTATTTTACCTACTTAGATATCTTTTCTATGAGTTTGTACCAAACCCTCAGTGCAACTTGCACTTGGCCGGTGTTTTATATTTGTTTGTGCTATACATATTATATATATAATGTATAGCACAAACTGCATAACTGCGTGGGGTGGTTCTGTAAAATCAAATATGATATATTTAGAAAGGGCACAAAGAGCAGTATTAAAAGTCCTCTCTAATAACCACGCTGATTTTCCACTAGTGAGCTATACTCATTATGCAAAGGCCCAAGATGAAAAAGTGGATAATTTCGGGCAGATGCAATCTTGGATTTCTATTTTGAGAGGACTATCGGCTTCACAGCCCTTGAAAACCATGAAAACGAGACCCATGACGATAAAGTTTATAATTTCGCGCAAACACCTAATTGGATTTCTATTTTGACAGCACTATCGACTTGGACACCCTCGAAAACCATGAAAACGAGACCCATGATGATAAAGTTTATAATTTCGCGCAGACGCCTAGTTGGATTTCTGTTTTGACAGCACTATCGACTTCGACACCCTCTAAAACCATAAAAACGACACCCATGACGAAAAAATTTTTAATTTCGCGCAGACGCCATCTTAAATTTCGATTTTATCAGCACTATCGGCTTCGACACCCTCGAAACCATAAAAACGACACCCAGTACGATATAGTTCATGATAATATTATCTATCTAATCTATTGCAGCCGCCATTTAAGAGTTGTATGATGTTTTACGAATTTATTACGATTTATGATCGATCATACAAGAACACTATTACAATTTTAAAACACATAGCAGTCAGTCAAGTGTGACATTTCATATTTTAGATTATAAAAAGGTTATGATGTAAAAATAGTTTGTAACACTCACTACTGACGGCACCGCGAGAACCGCTTAGGGGTCTCCTCGATGCGCATGTTTATGCAGTAGGCCGTTTCGAACGATTGAAGGTAGTTTCCGTACTGTTCTCTATATATCTACTGTGCTATAATGTATCTCTGTTGCTAACAAATGAAAAATGGCGGCTCTATTACAGTTTGATAACTTCAGTAAGCAAAAATGTAAGTAAGTTAATGACTGGAGCTAACAAAAGTGACATAGGCTGCCATTTTTTTCGATTTCACTCAACATTTGTTAGCAACTGTGATACATAATAGCTCTAAGGGTAACATGTTTTTTGCCGAGTCATTAGTATTTATCTATTTAATACAAACAAAACTGTTTTGTTTCTGTTTCAGCAACTAGACTTAGTTTCGCCATTTCAACTCTATTTCAACCCCATACTGATATTGAAGAAGTTCCAGCTATGGAGGCTGATGACGACATTCCTTTTCTTCGGCAATCTAGGGTTTAATTTTTTCTTCAATATGATATTTACATATCGTTACTGTAGAATGTTGGAGGAAGGATCATTCAGAGGGAGGACAGCAGACTTTGTTGTGATGTTTGTGTTTGGAGGAGTTCTCATGATTGTATCCTTTTCAATATTTTTTTACATTTTACTTCAGGTCTCAAACTATATAGCATTACTTATGCAGGAACATGTCTGTTTGACCTGTATAGTGGTGTGCTACACCTACACTACCTGATGACTGATACTTATATTATATATAAGTATCAGTCATCAGGTTACCATAGTGCCTGAAGACTTTGTATGGATGTTGTCCCATATTATTCCTAGCTGCGCCCCGCGTTTTATCTAATGTAGTGATGTATAATGATGACAAAAAATGTCAAAATATTCCTGTGTTATACCACACCAGCGCCTCATCTATCTACATACGAAAGGGCTTTGAGGCTCGAACCGCCGCTATTTTTATTTTTTTAATACGCGGCGCACGATGAAAGTCGTATGTATGGGTAGAGGACACATACACGAACAAATAATGTCAAGTAACATGGTACCCTAAAGTGTATTTGGAGGTAAAGATTGACATCTGAGTACAACGACAATCATTCAAAGTAGTTATTACGTGTTTATAAGCGTCAGATTGTATCAAATAATCCTTCCCAGGTTGATTATTTTTATTACTATTTATTGGATGAGAGTAGGTAGGTAGGTTTATTACATAAGTACTACTAGAAAACTACTACTAATTATTTTATCGAAGTGTATGCAGATTTAGAAATTGAGTATAATCTTAGGGGGCGTTCATAAAATACGTGAGATGTTAAAGGGGGGGAGGGGGTCGAGTCAAATCTCATCTAATCTTACGTTGGAGAGAGGGGGGGTCTCGGCAAATATCACGCAATTGTTTTTCTGATTGAAACAAAAAATAATTATACTATTTTGGTCCAATTAATCCAGATTGTACATGCTTCAGATTTAATTTTTGCACCAAGATGAGCTACTGTGCGCAAGCGCCAACGGCTTAGAGTGGCTAGATCAGAACGAAGTTGAAGGAGCAGACGATTTTACTGAAAATCATGTGGACATGTTGGTTCCAATAGTCTCTCTTGAGACCGCGCATGATTCTCCATGGACTGAAATAGAGTAGATATTCATTTTTAATCACAGTAGTTACGATTTAACTATTGTTAAATTTTTATTACAAGTATAATGAAACTCCCAGCAATATTGATTACTAGTCTTAACTAGTCGTAAATAAAAGCACGAAGCAATTTTATTTCTTTTTCAATAACAATCCAACGCGTTTACGTAAGAAACCCACATTTTGAAAAATCTCACGTGAGATTGGGGGATGGGGGAGGGGGTTGAATAAAATCTCACGACATCTCACCAGGGGGGAGGGAGGGACAGAAAAATTAAAAAAACACCTCACGTAATTTATGGACGCCCCCTTACCCGCTTCGACATAATAGTTCTCATCCTTGGCTCGCAAGAGATAATTCGCGACATCAAATCACCTGCGTTATTTATTATATCCGGCAGTATTTTGTTTACGTCTTGCTGGATAATAGTTTACAAGGCAGAAATAAAGTCATTGGACACTACTGTTACTGTCTTGTGGGAACGCGAAACCTTGGTTGCTGTGCCCATGCCATGTGGAATATTTGGTACATGGCTTGGACTGGCCATCAAAAAATCCCTATTCGACCTCCAGCCGAGTTTTTGGATTATGTATAATTAGGCTGGATTCAGACGATGATGATCTTGCATTGATGTAATTAAATCAAGCACGTGTATATCGAAAAGATGGTGCGAAGTATTAAACAGAGTAGAAAACATTAAAAAATGAATGAAATCGGATAAGCCGTTCTCAAATTAAAGCGTGACCAGGGGAAATAGGGGTTCATTTTCATATATAGATGAGGCAGCAACTTTCATTTAAAGTATCAGTGCCTCCTTCATTAAATGATGATAAGTATGGCCAATTCAATAGTTTACAATCATTAAAAAGTTGCTGAAATTTTTGCCAGACAGCAAAGTATTTGGAGAGCGCGGCCCCTATTTACTTACTTTGCCGACAGTTAGAACAGAGTAAGAGAACCACCACATGTACCAGTCCCACCAATCAAAATCCCCGAGAGTTGATGATTGCATAGATAGACTATGAACTTTTTCAGCGGACCTAGTACAAAAAACCCTCACCACAAGTATTAAAGATGCCTACAAGTATTAACTCTGCCATAAGACAGAATAACTGTGATTCTATTACAGAGATGTAGTGCAGTTGTGAGCAAGCAATATGCTCTTTTGAAGTGATAACGTTTTCGTGTATTTCGTATAAATCGATGAACGCCGGCTGCACGCACGAAAAAGTATGACTCATTATTACGTTCCGTCTGGGTCGAGCGTGCAAGCGAGAGCGCGAACCAAGCGATAGAGAGGCACGATTGGCCTAAGCGTTCGGCTTGTCTTATGACGTTATCATTGCACGTAAATATCATATAAATCAATATATCTCTTCTCTAAACTCCCGTAACTCCTGCCCCATAAGCCATGCAAAGCAAATATTGCCGACAAACTAAGATCGCTCTTGTCCAACCAAAGAAAAAGTACGTAAGAATTTATGGCATATATAACATGGCTTCAATTCAGGGCGATCATAAGAGGCCAATTTACTTTCATGTGACATGTGGACAAAAATTGGGACAAACGATGTTATCTACCTAGATTATGAAAAAGCTTTTGACCGAGTGTTTATCTAAAGACTTGTTTCTAAGTTGGTTTGGTTGATTTTGGAGTCCGTGGCAAACTCTTAAAATGGTATAAAAATGCTTTACGGATATTACATAGCTAAATTATGAGGTTTATTATACATAGCCAAAAATTACCTACATACCTATAGATACTGAATTGTCGCGACGCGTACTTACTTATATTATATGGCACAGATTATATTATCCGTCATCAATATTCAGCTATTTTAATGATGTCGTATGCTAAGTGAGAGTCCGGACCTCCTAAGACTCTCCCTTATGTACGCCCATGGCAGATCATATACGCATCCAAACTTACAGCACACCACTTGAATTTGCGGGTATTCCAGAAAACGCTCAGTATTGAATCTGGAATACCAGCCGAAGAGGACTTGGGATCGGTTTTCTTTTTCCCACGAGTTGACCCTGCTTTTACTTTTTGTTCAAACTGCACATATTTGGATGCATACGTTCTTTTCACGCGTTGTCCAAGCCTAAACTCGTGACCCTTTATTGTACAAACTTTAGGAAAGCACAGTTTGCATTTATACCCAAATAAATCCTGCTCTCGAAGTTATTGATTGTAATAAAAGTAATCACTCAAGTGAGGCCAAGGATTTGAATCAGTTTCACTTTCAGTGCTTTACTTATAGAAGTAGTAGTGTATTTTAGTACGAGTACTTTGAGTATAGAAGTAGTAGTTTCATGATGTAAACGTATAAATGTTAATGAATTGAAACGTCAATTTAATGAATGTATACCATCAAACATTTACACCAACACAAACGAAAATGATAAACTATAAATGAAATCAGTTAAAATGGCGCAATCAAAAAAGATGTATAGCCCGACTTATTAGGGATTGCGCCATTTTGCTGGCACTTTGTTTGAGCAAGTTTCTCGGCTCTAGATTCTTGGTCTTTTGCGCGTTATACATACAAATAATGAGAACGTGTCAAGTCAACAAACAACCAATGTTATCAAGAGCGTTAACATTTTGTTGATTTAACTGAAAAGTTAACATTTTACCCTTTAAACATTTTCTAAACTAACGAAGTTAAAAAAATTAAGAAATGAACGATTACTGGATTAATGAGTTAATACCCGCCAAAATTAATTAAAATTATTCCGGCCGTTAGAACGTGAAGAACAAACATACAAACACACTTACACACTCACAAACTTTTAAACAGTCTTTTGAGAATATCAATGTGGTATGAGACGTTTGTGCTTTCAAATGGATCTTACTTTAAATGCCTACTATAAAATGCAAATGCAAGACCGCAAACCAGGTAGGTATGGATATTAAAGAGGCAATAGGAGCATTTCAGAACCAACCGTAATTATGAGCCAAGTACAGTTTTAAAACTGATATGGACTGATGAATTAACACATAGGATACTTTTCATCATCATCATCTATCACCATGCGAGTGTAATCGCAGTGCGCAGCTAAAATAATATAATTATCAAATTAATAAAATTATCAATATATACTCGTATTTATGTACGTAACTTACGTACTATTTTAAGATATTAATTAAAAGTATTAGTGCCGCCTTGTTCGATTGGCTCCCAATTCTTAGAATTCTGATAATTTATTGATTCAGGCGTTACTTTGCGGAAATCCATTATCAAAAAACGATATTAAAAAATATTTAAATATTTTTCACTGTCGGTCTAGCGCTCGACGAGTCAACATCTCCTGAGGATGCCTCGTGTAGAGGCGAAACACGTGTCGAATCGGTGTTGGTTTATTTGGGGTTTCTTGAGTTTTTTATTTTGTATTCTTCCTATTAGCATTTTATGCGGGAGGGAGGGTGGTGCACGCCCCCAAATAGGCCAAAATCATTGTTTTCTTTTCAGCGGAAGTGTCACTAAATATTTTTTTATATCGTTTTTTTTTTCTTAGAATTCTCATTTGTCGTTACATATATTTTTATAAATCAAATTATTTATTTAGCATTCGCACTATTTAAATCTTTGCTAGGCGGTTGATTCCAGCACATAAATACTGTTTTATTTCATCCAAAGCATATCGTTATCTACTTACAGATTTTTTTTCTAAAGATTTAGAATGAGCATGCTACTAAACAATAAAACTAGTAAATTTATTAAATATTTGCATTATGATTTTCTTAACAAATTAAATCCAGCTGTGTGCATTCTTCGTCAACTTACTATTTTTAGGCCAAGCATTTACAATCATGATTGTGTATGTGTGGTCACGACGCAACATATTTATAAGAATGAACTTCTTTGGGCTGATGAATTTCCAGGTAAGTACCTATTGTTTGAATACCTTTCTTTACATAATACTTTTTATTTTTATTGAAATAAGTTACATGTAGTGAGAAATGTAAAGAAATTTACGTAAGGAATAAAATTGAACTTCAGTTGGAGCTACCTTGATCTAGCTTTAAAAATTTAGGCAGTAATTGAAACGCGGCTCTTGTGCACAGCGCGTTATCCAAAAGCACGCCGTCTCGTTTTTTTTTTCTTTTGAATTTTACCATTGTTTTTGACTTGATGGGATTTCTTAGCTTTAGGAAACTGGCTATTTTCCGATGATGTTGAAGCCATTTTTCTTTGTAGTCTATTAAACTAAACACCAAACAATCGTGGCCATGATCTTTCAAGCCGATATTGACAATTCAACTTCTATGTCGAGGGTGTGTCACTTTATTATGCCACTGTATTAACTCAGGTTCAGTGATGAACCCACGTTTCATCACCAGTAACAATTCGGTTCATAAACTCTCAGTTCTTGCTACAGAGTTCAAAAAACCCCTGCGAAGCAGTGTGAGCATTCTCGGCACCCATCAAGCGCTGATCTTTGCCAAAGATGATTATGGAAAATGTTCAAAATTGTACTTTGTTTGTACCAACCATTTCTGCTAATTGCTTCTGCTTCTAACTAGCATCTTAAAGAACTAGTTTTATTTTTATTTTTTCAACAATGTCTTAGGAAGTGGCTTCAATCTGCAGGCCTACCATAAAGTTTCAGATTACTTGTCAAGTTCCGAGCAGTACAATAAAAGGATCTCAAAATGACCTGCCAAAAACGTACCATGAACTTCATTTGACTGACATGCGTTTGAACTGCTAGGGCTAAATAGGGCCCTAAATTATTGTCTCTGACAGTTTGCATGAAAGAGATGACGCTCTACCACTTTGTATAACGCTCTTACTCTTTAATTTATGTTGGCTTATGTTATGTTCTGAAACTAAGATAAGCCTTATATTGGTAACGATCCGAATTATAAATTAGTTCAATTTATAAAGTACAAGTGTATTGGATTACAATATTATTCACAGGCATTATAAAATACGTTATGATAATAGTATTGAGGGGTCCAGCAGAGTTTTTGACCTTGATTTAGTGAATTAATTTCAAGTTACATTAGTTACACATAGTACAAATATTTTGTAATGATATTAGAACACATCCAATCTAGTAAACAACAGTGAACAGTTTGAAGTGGATTCTCAGAGAAACGACCCGAATGATTATTATTTGCCTAGAATATCAAGGCGGTGTTCCAAGTGTGAATTCTTAATTATTCAACTTAGAATTATGGCCGCGTCTACACCTCGCCGTCGCTCGTGTTAGATAATATGCTCAATTAGAAGTACTATGGGAGTTCTAGATACCCATAGCGGCATAGTTATAGGCTATAATAAACCAGGTCAAGTGCGTAAAAATATGAGCCGACTTTTTTTATATACTATTTCTAGTAAATCAAATAACTCGTATGCGTTACTCATTCTTCCACGATAGTAAAAGAAACGATTTTTTCACAAATTTATAGAAATTCACAGTTTTTACGTTTAATAGGTCACAAAAAGTTTCTTTAGCTCGCCTGCTTTATGTGACAGATATGCAGGTTACTTTGATGGATATCTAAAGTCAAAAAACACGTCATGGTACGCTTACAGCAGGTCAATTGCAGGCCGCCCTTTGCTGGCCGACTAGGTCACGTGGGCAATAGTTGGCTGGCCTGCTAGAGTCCGTCATGGTAAGAATTTGCAGGACAGCTCAATAAAACGCTTAACTTTGTCCTGCTATAAGGGGCTTATGGTAGGCCTACTGGGCGGTCATCGTCTTTAATTGACTCTGTCTTGCTTGACTTGCTTGGCCATGCCATTTGTAAATCATGCTTTTCCCATGGGAAGAGTAGCAGATAAGAGAGTAAGCAAATGATCTACGGTGTTTTTTGTTGAGGGACTTAAATATAATGAACTAATGAATGAAATGAAAAAATTTACTTCAACTGAACAGCGCGAACTCAATTTTCTGTATAGTTGAAATTTTTTCCCTGATGGACTTGGCGGTTGCTCGAACATTAGTGACCAGATTTAGTCAAAACATGGTATTTATAGTGAAGTTGAATCATCAATTAGTCCTATAGGTATTCGAAAAAACCTGTCTTTCTAATCCTTTCATTCCGTGAACTTATTCACCGCCACTCGTAAATGCCTACTACTAGCAGAATTTGACGTTAAGTAATTACGAATTTATACAAGCTAAGCTATAGCTTAGCTTATTCAGTTAGTTACACATGCCAAAATAAACATATATTACCTATTAATAAGAATATAACTCCTTGATTAATGACTTTACATATAATTTTTGTTTTCAGGCCCCTTACTTACCCTGGGTGCTGCTGGGGTTCTCCGTTCTTCTTGGCAACTCTATTTCTGTGGATCTGGTAGGCATGGCTATTGGCCATATATACTTCTTTTTGGAGGATGTTCTACCGAGGCAAAGGGGAGGACAGAAGCTATTGAAAACACCATTGTTCCTGTAAGCAATGTACTGCTCTTATCACTCGTGACATTTTTCTGATAACTCTATCAACCAGTACCTTCTCTCCCCACAAATATAAATTTAAGTTTATAATGATAATGATAATTATAATATTTATTGATAATAACAAAATTACAGGTCAGATAAAATGTACAAGAAAAAAATATTGCGTAAATTACAATTTACATACTTGTAGTCTATTAATAAAAATAAATAAATCAAAAATTGATAATAATTATTCCAATTTTATATAAACATGTCAATGATAATAATTAATAAATAAAAATCTATTTCAAATTTGGGACGAGTTCCTCGACGCTGTAGGGTGCCATGTCGAGCAAAAACGTTTTTAGTTTATTTTTAAATATGGTTAATATAGAGTTATATAGAGTCATAACTCAGGCACTTGTGGGAAACAATCGATTTGAAATTGTTACTTACCGTACAAGTAACACACGACGCTTAGACAGTGTTAACGGATATCTACTCAAATATGCATGCAATAGCAATGTACTCTGCGCGAGCGATGTAACTCAATCTGGGGGGTAATTCTACTATTTCAACTATCCACCCTGCTGCAACTGCAGTTCGACTCCGGTTGTCGTTCGATAATTACCCAAAATGCCATTCTACTATTTCTGTAGCCAACTTGGAACGTAACGTCGCGTAAACGTATCGTAACGCTACTATATAATAGTTAAATATTGAACACTAATATGAGTTAGCGTCGTGTTCATGATCTATCGAGTTACCATAATATAAAATATTATTCGATCGCTGGCGTCGATAGAAATGTAACTGCAGCTGAACTGTTTTCTAATAGCAGAATAAGAATGTGTGTAAATAAGCTACGTTTCGATTATAGTTGAAACAAATTAAGTTAGTGGAATCGGCCCCCTGATCTCGACTCTCCAGCTGGGAAGTTAAGTGCCGATTACGCAGGCCGAAGAGTGGCTTAAGTACAAGAACTTAAAACCAGTATTTGTATTATTTCTTTGTATTGGTGGACTTTGTACGTATAATTATATAATTACAAACTAAGTAGTGTTTTTCCGTGCGTGATGCGTGATGGTTGCTTACAGCTAGCAATACAATGAGTTGAGGCGAACTTGTTACAAAGAAAATAGTATTAAGCATGAAGCAGTACTTACATGTTTTTAATTTAAACGAGTTAGTTATTTCTTACTTTGTTTGTTTATTTTTTGCCATGATAATTAAGTCTGTGTTTAAATATTTTTATATATAATTTGTCTTACTTGTACGCTTAAGACACAAAATAAACTATTTCGTATAGAATGGTCACTCTCCGATCTGCTTCGCATCGATTTATGCTCATGGAACATTGCTAATCACTGCAATTATAGTGAACAAAAAAATACATATCCTCGGAGGCGATACCAACTCGCGTCTTCCGACAAACCGTGTCAGTCGTCATGACCACTAGGCCACCAAGTCACGCCGTCCTAGTATATAATTTTAACTCACTATTTGATTTTAACCGTAGTATGGAAACGAAACGACATCTATTTAACTGCTTTGATAAGCACTATCCAACCGACTGAAGCCTTTTTTTCAAACACATTCGCGTTGATGTTTAGCGAGACCAAACATTGCAATTTTGGTGAGACTTAGAGTAACATTGGTAATTTTCATACTCACATATTTTTCTTCCAGGAGAAAGTTATTTGACGCACCAGTAGACTACGAGCCCCTGCCAGAAGATCTCGCCAACGTGCGACCCGGAGGCTTCGACTGGCGAGGTGATGATGACAATAGATAAAACTAGGTCGAATGACAAAACCGTATGGAGCCAAAACTATAAATATAAGTAAGTAAATCTTAGATTATACATAACTATAGAGCGCGCCTTAGTATCAACCGTGAGCACAAGTATGAACAGCACAGTCGCTCAACAATACGAGTAATATTGAGATGTGACGGTGAAATATGCGGCGTCAGGGTGTAAAAACGATACCTGAACGCACAATAAAAGTAATTGTAACTTATTTTCATTGGTAACTAGTATTATCATGTACTAAAGCGCTACACAATAGACATGTTTGTATATAACATCTGCTTACGATCGACACAAACGGGCCGGAGCGATACGCGCGCTCTATAGTTATGTATACTCTAAGAAGTATATATTTTATTTAAGGTAATTTGCGCTTTCACTAAATACAACAGCGCTAATCATTTTTATATATCTCTGTCTTTTGTTTGAAGTTATTAGATATAGAATTACTTCTAAACTTTAAGGGTACATTTAGTCAAGCGGTTAAAATTTTAAATTTTCATATTTTTCGAGAAGACATAATTATAGAATTATTACCTACAGAAACCGCTTTCACGAGAACGCGCGCAAAATGTAAGCAGTCAAGTGAGGCCAGAAATGGCTTCACACGACACCCGCGCTGTCAGAACTCTCATTCCGATGACATAGGATACAGCTTGGAAAAAAAAACAAAATAAATAAATTAAAATGTGCGCTTTAGGCATAAAGTCTGTGCATATCTTAAACTATAGTATCATAAAAAATATTGTTTAAACATATTATACAGAAATAATTTTCCCATCAGCCAATTACTCCAGTTTTAGGGAACAGCAGTTTTACCTGGGCATATTATGTTTGCGTCTGTGTGCGTGGTGAGGCATGTAAATACAGCACACATAGCGAATTTGTAGCGCGCGTTTTGATAAGAGGTTTTAAGGAAACCTTACTTCTATAGGTAATTATAATTCTATGGTTATAATATTGGCCAATTGTTTAATAGATTAACTGTCATTTAAATCAAATGCAGTATTTGTTCTATAAAATTGTCATCCAATATGTCACATAGATATAGTGTTGTGGTGGAGGGTTGTGGTCGTACGAATTAAAACGTTTTCTTTTTTACGAATTTAACAATTCTGAATTTACTCTAAACTTGTGGTTGTTTGCCTTAGTACAACAGTCGTTAGGCTATGTCGAAGGCCTTCGGGCGGCTTGAAAACTTCGACATGGGTTGGCCACTAACCTTTCCGCCAATCCGCACTGTGCCCGCGTGGTGGATTATAGACTAATGAGAGGAACGCTCGAGTCCCAGCTGTGAGAAAAAAATGGGCTGATTATGAATGAATAAAAAATGAATATAAATTACCCCGCTGTACTCGTATCACAAAATATCGTTCAAAGAAGCAGTGTTTAACGACAACAAACTATTGTTATTTACAGAAAATATGCAATGAAAACCTATATGATATTTTTTTTTATTGTTGAAATACTGGCAATCACTAAGGAGGCTCTATCAATATAATCAAAGAGACAATATAACCAATGGCAACGGACGAAAATGAATTCTTGCCATTTTAAGCAATTGACTAAATGTACACTGCAATTTTAGCATGTAATAGGTAACTTTATAATTTAATCAAATGTTGTGCAACACTGGTTTTACAAATGTATAGAGGTGATAAAATGAGCTGGCCACATAATATGGCTAATCAGGTGAAAAATGTACTGTTTTAGTTAATATTTTTGATAAGTAAAAAAGTAAATATTTTGTGAGACACCTATATTTGTATGCAATGTATAAACGAGGCTAGTGCGGCATCACAATGCTAACATATGTTCAGAACGACGCTCAGTGGCGAATCTCGACTCCGAGTGTACAACGCGGTCACATTAACTAGACGCTTGACCATGTGACGTCATTTTGGCGCTCAAGTACGGTGTGCAAAAAAACCGGCCAAGTGGCCTTTATTAAGATCGAGTAAAAATGTATCAAATATTAAGTTTGTTAAATGAATAAAATTATTTATTTATTTTGACAAGTAATATACAACTACATATTCTGTGAAAATTTAAGGTGTCTACCTGGTACCGTTATTAATATTCAAATTATCGACGCATGTATCGGTAACAAAGATGCTGACCGTACTGACACTTGCCGGGCGAGAAAAGGGAATGCGGGGGGAAGCGGGTGGGGGGCCGCATTCCAGCGATGCGTCGAGTTAATGTGACCGTTGTAGATTTGTCAGATAACATTTACTCTGATCTGATTTTAAGTCGATATTCACTAACATGGGCGTTTTTCTGCACAATAGTCGTATATGGTGAGAAAACAAAATGATATGTACAATGTAAAATCGGTTATTTTTGGTTTCTTTGGGGTTCAAAATACTTTAGAATAATGAATATTGTGTGATACCTTTATGCAAGATGTAGAATGTATGATTTAATCTTGCTCATTTTAATAGACTATATAATAGTGTCTAAGTTAATTTGTTTATGTTTTAGTTCTTTTCTATTTTATTGAGTTTATTATAATTATAAAGCTAAGAGTAATTTGACATGCAACATATAACAGAATAATATAGCAGTATTTTTAAAGACTGATTATTCCAAAGTGTGTGTATATATAATGAAGTGTGTGCGTGTTCAGGTGCACAGGGGTTGACAACCCACCGTTAAAACAGAATAAAATCTGGTCGTCAGAGTTCTCCTTGATAGAAGAATATAATACTTTCCGATTAGTAGCAATAGAAATGTTTGTGAAACAGTTCATCCGGGGAAGTACTGCCTCCATACCGATTTCGACCGCAATGCAGTAGTAATATTCGCATTACTGTATTCCGGTTTGAAGCGTATGGGGGCCGGTGAAATTACATATACATGAGACTTAAAAACTTAATACCTACGAGGCTACGAGCGCAGTGCAGTTCGTTACTTGTAACGAAATGGTTCAATGGTTCATCGGTTACAGATCGAGGTTACCAGATATAACCTTTGCCTAGTTTATACTTCAGCACACAGTGGATCTTTCTATTTTTTCTTTATAACTATATGCTATATTATTCTGCTGCGCAATAGGCGATTCGGTTTCCTCAATAACGTGGTTGGTTTGATAAACGTCGTTTATGTTGAAAGAGTAATGATAAGAGTCTAATTTTGTGAATAAACATTAAAAACAAGGTGTTTGTTTTACTAACGGCTCTGATTTCGACTGATATCTAGAGGCTAAGTAAAAAAGGCTTTATATTGTCAGAATAGTATACACGAATGGCAGGTTGGCTTATGATTGGGTGACCGACCCGTGGTACAACTGCGATGTCCAACTGGTTGTACTACGGAGAAGTAAAGTTACCCATGGTTCAACTCTTTTTTTATATGGTTCAACTGGTTGTCCTATGGGGAAATATCTTTACCAATGATTCAACTCGAGTGAGTTATTCTTTCCTTGGTTCAACTAGTTGTACTACTGGGAATTGAATTTATCTATGGACCAACTACTGGTAATAAACTAAATATCTATCAATTCTGAAGTGCAATAAAATTACTACCTCTTTTGATTAATTGTCTATTGATGATTAAAACGTTGACATTGACACTTAGGTTAGGTTAGTTAAATGAATTAATTATTTTAAATGAGTTGAATCATTGGTAAAGATATTTCCCCATAGAACAACCAGTTGGACATAATTCCACCGTTGTACCATGGATCATAATCATAAATATATAAAAAAAGAGTTGAACCATGGGTAACTTTACTTCTCCGTAGTACAACCAGTTGGACATCGCAGTTGTACCACGGGTCGGTCACGTTTTGAACACCGTATATTTTTCTCTAAAATTTCAATTGGTGTCGCTTAGCAGGAGTTAAGCTCAACACCCACAGTGGCGGGAGGCACGGGAAAGCGTTCGCGATCCGGGACGGTATTTTTTGTAATATTCGTATTTGTATGCACTCTGATACATTGCACCGCGCCGGATCACGACCGCTTTAAAATCATTCTTAACAAATAGCATAGGTTATTGTGGTCGCTACTTGAATGGGTGAACGGTACAGAATGGCAAATACCATCGAGCTATCTGAAAATCTGTTAGGCAGTAGGGCTAGCTACTTGCGTACGTCCTTAATTATGTCGATGTCACACATTTATTATTATTTATTCATAATTCACAATAATTTGTTAACAATATTATGAATATTTTTTTTCATTATATTACTCAAAATTATAATTTTGAAGTATGCTGTATGTTTACTCTACTTGCATTGCGCGTGAAAAAAAACATACGCGCCATATTTTCATATTTTGTTTTTATCGTATATGCCAGTGTGGTAAAAGCAATACGAGTTTGCTTTATCCTCGCAAATATGTTGAAAAACGTCGTAAGAAACTAATGAGCAACTTAGCTCACTTGTGCTATAAATCTAATAAGTATACCTACTATTACAGCACCGCTAGGATTCTTTATTGCACGTCCAGGGTGACTGGTAGAAAACTCTGCTAGGTAAGCGCTTCGTCATTGTAGGTACTACGTTTTTCTCTGTTCCTAAACCCGTGGTAGGTACATTTATTTAGTGCTAAATAATAAATGATGATTATTTCAGCCGTCTTTCTCTACAATGAAGTGACTGCTTATTTAAATTTCTTTATACCATGAGCAACTACTATGTGCATTGCGAACGTTATATGATGGCTAGGAAAAGTGACTCATAGAATGCTCGACTTACAATTACCGAAAGCTGATTATTTTTATATTAAGCCCTAATATACTATGAAATAATGTCATAGTATATTAGGGCTTAATATAAAAATAATGGTGTGTGAGAGTAGGTAAATCTTTCGGCAATGTAATGTAACCTTACAATCTAGGTAGGTACTCGTAAATTAAGTACGATGTAAATAGCTTGGATATCATGTTTTTGTTCAGTTTAGTAAATATTTGTATAAGGTTTATTTCAATTGTCCATATTAATAAAATAACATGGTGTTTTTATTCTAATTGTGTCAATAGATTAATGTATTAATAAAATAAATAATAGATTTTATAGAAACGAGATGCACGCAGTTTGTGCAAAAGTATAGTACCTATTTGTGTTTGGAATGCGGAAAATAACTTCATGCGTCATCGATTAAATATTGTAGAGCAGTAGAACTCATGAATGAATTCGTCCGGGCAAGTACTGCAACCAGATAGAAATTTACCAATTTCCACCGTGAACCAGTATGTAGAGTATGTTCACAATACTGCGTTGGTTGAAAGCGCATGAATGCCTGCGAAACTACAGGAACATGAGACTAAACAACTTAATGTCTCAGGCTAACGGGCGCAGTGCATGTCGTCACTTGTGACGACATGCATCTGTTCTAGGCAGAGGTTACCACTTCACTTAGGTGCTTGTACCGTCTCCTAATAACACAAAAAAATGCGAATTACAATCCTACTAATATTATAAACGCTTTATGTTTGTTAATCTTTCACGCAAAAACTATGGATTTTAATGACATTTGGTATGTAGATAGATGAGGCGCTGGAATTAAATATAGGATATCTCTTATCATCATCCATCACCACGCAGGTGTAACCGCGGGGCGCAATTAGTAGACTATATAGTCAATACAGGCTGTCCCGCAAGGAATGGATAATCCGGCAAGTACCTGAAGGGTCCGACAAAAAAAATATTTTCAGGCTGCCCCAGAAAATACATAACATTAATGGCCACTACAACGTCAAATTAACGAATCACCATTTTTTTTGCTAAATGTTGCGCCTTGCTACATACTAGTCACACTTAGTTATTGAATTTTTTTAAAAAGAAGGTTTAAGAACCACAACAGCAGATTTCTGGTTTTAATGCCCAAGTACCTCTGGTGAAAAAAAAAACGTATGGCGACCTGGGTGGCTAACTATTATAAAAACATGCCTACTTTATGCAGTTTCTAAAACGGTATTACATTTAATATTTTTATTTGAAAATTATACATATATTAAAAATTAATCCATATTGCTCCTGCTCACGCTATAACTTGAGAACGGATGCAACAATCTCGCTAATTCTTTTTTGTTGCAATTATTGTCAGGAGAAGGTTATTTTATTATGTAAGAAAAACCAAGAAAAGATGGGAGGTTATGGCAAAGCCGAAGGCCGAACCTACTACGTGAACGAAGTCGCGAATGAAATAAAAGCACAAAGTAAATTATTTAGAATTGTTTAATCTATTTTCACGCAAGTTATTACAATGCACAGAATTTGGATGAATTACAATAGCTGCAGATTAAATGCCAAACAAAGAATCTTCTCAAAACTCTACATCGTGAAAATAACTAGTTTTGTACAGTCATAACATTTAACAGACATTTCAAAAGGCAATTGTATTTTATAGCAAAATAGAAATCTACAGAGTCAATATATTACATACAATAGTCATTAATTTAAAATACAAAACAACACAGCCAGTTATATCTTAGTGGTACTGTCCGCAGTTTTATAACAAATAAGATGCACCAAATAAACTAACACATAGATATTAAATGGATTAGAATACTTCAATAATCTCTTACGAGCTTACTTATAAACGTTGCATATATTTAAATAACGTCATTTATTACGGCGCAGAACGATTTTGTTGTCATTTAAAGTTAAGCTGCGTTATAAGGCCCTCTTTTTGTAGTCTGAACTCGGGTAGGATCAGATTTCCGGTGGGTATTGACAATCTTCATACCACTATACTGACCTGCGATGACAAAAAAACTTACACATTCCTTTCCTAAGATGCACACAACTACACACTGAAACGTTTACGAAATAATATGTACAAGGTTATGAACGCAAACAGACAAACCACCATATAACACGTGCTAGTCGCTCAACGCTTAATCTTTTCACGTCTGACACGAAGTAATGTTACCGCTACTTCCTTGTCAAACGTGCAAAAATTAAGCGTTAACCACTAACGGCCCGTCCCAATAATCTATCTATCGTAGGTTTACCTTACTAGAGTTTACACTATTTGTATGGACGTTATGTCAAATTTCTATCGGTAGTAAGGAAAACTGTGGATAGATAGATTATTGGGATCCCCCATAAACTGAAATGTATAGAATTCTACGTAAGATGGTCTTTATGTGGTGTGCTCACGTCCCAATAACCTGCAGCATCTAAACAGATTTATATGGCTCTTAAGTTTTAGTCGCAATGAAAGACAGATATAAAGAAAAGTGAATCCGTTGACTGAGGATCTGGTGCATCTCATATAATTGTATACAAAATCCTATATTATACTATACTAACATAACTGACAGTATTGCCAAGTACTCAACAATGTACACATAGTTCACATACGTAATATACAGATATCAAGTTAATAAATCTCTTAGCATCTGTAACAGCCACCGGAGACGGAAATACATCATCATCATTTATGTCAAAACTTAATTTAAATAGAAATTGTACGTAAAAAGCAAATAAAAAATGTCACAAGATTGTAGAAACTTTAAATTATAAAAGTTCCGAATGCGGTCATCGAACTATTAAATCTAATAACAACGAGAAGTAAAAACTATATTCAGTCTTCATTCAAACGTTAATCCATACACGCACATAGAAAAGATATTGATCGCTTTTTTTATCAACCGTATCAAAGTAAATTTACAAAACTCATGAGATAATGCAAGGCACTGAGACCTATTTTTATTTTTGTCATAAACAAGAATATTGCATTTTCTCTCAAGCCCTTTTCGACGTCTCAACTAATAATGCACTCATACAAATTCTTCTGCTGCAATGTATTGTAAGTATAATTGGAGGTTCCAATGCAAGAAGGCCTTAACTCAATTTTCGACGTTTTTAACCCGCAGGGCTTTTATGTATCTCAGTTACAATCAAATGCTGATTGAAATCTTGAAAAATGGCGGTACTGTGTCAGTTTTGACATCTCCAGTAAGCAAAAATGTTAGTAAGGTGCTGACTAAACTGACGAAAGTGACATATAGCCGCCATGTTTTAGATTTGATTGTAACTAAGATACCTACATAATAGCCCTGCTGGAAATACAGATTGAAAATACCTAATAAAAAGCATAAAATACTCGGGTTATATTTAACGCTTTAATGTTAGTATTGATTTACTTATAAAATGTATAAAACAATGGGCTTTTTGCATTGCAGCCTCCATTATTGGTAGCAAATTTAAGAATTTGTCAATATCATAACTAGTTGACACACCACTCACACGAAAAATTGTTACAAACACACACACAAAACATTCTTTTAGCAACGAAGACATTGAAAATGCTCAATATACAAAATTGAGACTATAAAGTTCAAAGATTAATTTAGTATTTACTAAGAGCTAAAATCACAATAGTTAACAACAGGACAATCAGATCGTGTCGCTGCGTGAAATGTGTTTTTTTGAATAAACAATTCCCTTTCGCAGATATATTTAAAAGAGGATGCTCCCATTTCAGTATTTATAATTTGAATCCGTTAAGAGGAACACATAGCTAGTACTTGTTCATAAGAAAAGAAATAACGCTTTTCTACCTCTTACTATTGTCCGATTTCAGTGATTTAAAAAAAATGTAATCTTAACATTATTTACTATGCCCGTACGCATCGGTCTATTTAAAATCGTTGCCCGTACGTTTCAGTTTAAAGTACTGAAAAAGTAAATTTATAGTATTTTAACAAACTGAAAAAATCTAACCGTACGGACAAAGCAAACAATGTGTTGATTACATGAAAATTATTACTGAAATCGGACAATATTAAGACGTTGAAATAGTTATTTCTTTTAGTATGAACAAGTACAAGCTATGCATTCCTCTAAAGCTTGGTCTTGATGCTGCGGTCTGGCTGCAATAATACCAGCAAATCTTCGCTTGTCATGCAGCGATACAGTCAATATTAACGTCATAAAATGAATGAAAGAACTGAGTACATTCTGTGTTTGATAGTGTCTTGTTTACTGAGTAAACGATAAGGTATTATTCATAGAGGGATTTAGTTGATAAGTGTGACAGTACACACATACATTTACAATGTCACACGCCAGACAAGCTTTTGCGATTCAATTGTTACACACGCCGATAGTTAAAACATCGTCTGCCAAGTTTGAACGTTAATACCTCGGGATAAAGTCTAAAACGAAACAGACATTCAATATTATACTACCCTTTTTAGTTAACAGACTATGCAAATCAATCACAATGATGAATCAACATTCACAATTTGTTTGCATTGTGTCTCGAATTGAGATCATCGCGAGCAAACCCGAAAAAAACAACTTAAAAAACAATTTCAAGTTTTTGGTGTCGTCGTCTATCACTATTCTACTACATAATTTTGTTGTAGCCATAAACAAAATAAGTTCCACCTATATAAATCACATAGACATTTTCATAGCGCTACGATCGCCAGTAGCACCGTGATGTCGTCAGGTTTCCCTCCTGGAAACAAACAAGAACATTTGCTATAGATTAAAAACATTCAAAATAAAGCTTGGTAATTAGCGTAGCCAGGTTTTTTATAATGGTTCATCAAAGTGACTCCCTCTCGCCTGAAGGAAAGCGGAGATGGAATCATGAAGCGATGGCCATTAATGCAGCCGTAAGCTGCACTAATCGTCACTTCTAAGATGACATGACAGATGCCTTTTCACGTCCCCTTGAAAGACCCAGGGTCATAGCTGCAAGGAAATACGTACGCCGGCAGAGTATTCCACAATTTACTTACACGACAGAGGGAGGAACTGCCGAACTTTTTGGTTCGTGGTAAGAAATTTCAAACAGTATATGAATGCAATGCTAGGCCGGAACGAGTAGTTCGGGATCGGAATGGTGAGGAAGTAATAAGATTAAATAGCTCTTCATAACATTTGCCATGAAACAAACGGTAGAAAACGCTTTTGTAATTGGAGAGCAAGTGACTAGTACAGGCTAGCCTGATACATATACATACAATTTCTTTTATTAATTAATTTATCTGCAACCATTTCTATAACTGATTCGCCTGTCTGTGAGATTGCTACTTAAGTATCTATGAATCTATTGACCGACCGAATTTACTAATTTTAGATCGTGTTTTCTGGGAGGGACAGGCCCACCTCTGTCCCCACCTGTGGCCACGCCAATGGGCTTGATAAACTGTTGGTAGTAGAGTTTCCCCGATAGAAACAGCGGACAGTGATCGAGTGTTTAAGTAGAACAAAACAATAAAAGGAGATACACGATACAATGTCTTGCTTGAGTAACGACCTCAATATATCCGTGTTGAGATAAAAACATGCAGTTCATTAATGAGATTACCATGCTGTTCTTTTTATACATACATTTAACACACTAGAATTTCCGTGGGAGGTATGGATACACAATAAAACATATCACAATATCCAAGACACGAGAGAAAACATTTCTGTGCATCACACAATTATTCGATCTCGGATTGAACCTGAGGCCCCGCACTTTAAAGGTAGGGCCACTACTAACTGAGCTTACGGAAGACCTTCCTAATAATATGTATTAGTAATATGCATTATTGTCTACTAACATTTTTACAGACTACGGTAATTTTCTACCGACTTCCAAAAAGGTAACTAGGGTACTCAATTCGACTGGACTTTTTTATATTTTTGTTACCTCATAACTTTCGATGAACGGATTCTCAAATATCTTTTTATGTTTGAAAGCTGGTGCTTCCCGTGTGGTCCCATTTCTTTATATTTACTTGTAAAGTTTACGGTTGAAAACCCACCACAGAGTGGAAACTATCCCATGAGAGTTTTAAATAAAATACGTCTTATAAAGATTGATAGTCAATAAATATTCTGCTGTAAACGAACTTTTTCCATTTAGACGGCTTATAGCGGTACTTCATTTTTATACGTATGTAGTTTAAAGCAAGTACAATTTGCAAAATTTAATATCAACTTCCATTCTATTCAGTTATTGGAGTATAACTCAAAAACTACTGGACCGAATTTGATGAAATTTAAATGGGACCACACGGGGAAAAAAACTACAGTCGAATTGAGTACCTCCTCCTTTTTGGAAGTTGATAGAAAAACATGGTTTCATAATCAACAGAAAAATCTAACTGATGTTAAGAAAACAAAGCATAACCATTTGGGTTATACTGGATTGGAGGTGATTAGAGTTTAGAGTGCTTAATAAGTACTCTATACTCTAATAAGATTTGTATGCGCTGGGATTTTTTTTGAATCTGTACCAGATCTGTTTCTGTTTTTAATATGAAATGTTCTCTCTCCTGTCTGCTCCTCAGAAACGGTCCATAGCGACTGAATTTCCAAGCAAGAGCCAGGCTACCGATTGACATAACCCCTGCGCCCTTCGGATTCGTTGCGTTCACGCAGTAAGCTAAACATATTATATATAAACTTTCCTTTGAGACACCTTGTATAACAAAGTGAAAGAATATAATGCCACGTACCTATGGCGTCTATCCCGTTCTGCCTCGCACTCTTTGCAAACGGCGACATGTAGCATCCGTCGAAGGAAATATTTCTCGCCATCCACGCTATAGAGTTGGCAACTCCTTGCAACTTCTCTGAGTCACCGGCAACATCTTGCGCCCGACGCATCTCCGCTACCAACACCGGTTCGGGAACATTGTCGAAAACGCCGTCTGTGGCGACAAGGATGACATCGCCGCATTCAACTGGAAACTCTGAGGTGTCCGCTGATTCTGGCCTGGAAGAAAAACAATATATTTTGACGTGAAAGAGTCTCGTAAATCGATAAACGCCGCACGCAAAAGTGTAACTCATTGTCACGTTCCGCCTGAGCCGATCGTGCAAGCGAAAGCGCGGAACAAGCGATAGAGAGGCACGAACAGCGAATTCCGCTTGTCTTTTGACGTTATATTCACGAAATTATCGTCCGTAAACCGACTTTACAAGCAACAATTTTTATTTAAATTATGATTACGGGACTGAGTGGTCTACACTACATGTCAAAACGTCCAAATGGATGATTGAAATCTTAAAAAATGGCGTCTCTATGTCAATTCTGATAACTCCATTAAGCAAAAATGACTGAAGCTGACAAAAGAGCTGCCATTTATTTCGAATTTAATCTACATTTGTTAACAACTGAGATACATAATAGCCCTGCAGTGCGTCTCTCGTTTAAACTTCACATCGTCTTGGCGAGAAGGAATGCCATAAACATGGAGTATTATAAGAAACGTGTGTGAAAAGTGGCTTTGTAAAGTAAAAATCAGTTTTAAGGCTTTCAGGCTTTTCTTTCAAAACGCTAAACACAAACTATACGCGACTGCGATGAAATCTATAAAACGCGACTGGTATAATTACTCAATCAAGCTGTTTCCGCACAGGACAAGACCAAAGACGCTATCCAAATTAAACCAGAATTGATCATTGTTGCTTGGGAGCGGTCTCGCGGTTGCGTTTATATTGTCAAGTGGTTCGAACGATGGAGAACATGTTATTTTTTATAGTTTAAATAAACAAAAATATAATTTTGAAATATAAGTACATTAAAGTATGTAGTATCATCATCCGCGTGGTGATGGATGATAATAATGAAGTGCCCTGTGATATTCCAGCGCCTCATGCATCTACCACCAAATCTCATCAAAATTGATCCAAACATTTGACCATGAACAAGTAACAAACATGCAAACACACAAACTTATCAGTCTGGTCTAATTTTGTGTAACGTTGTAAGTTTGCAAGGCAAAAGATAAAGGGAAGCCAAAAGCAAGAAAGAAATTGCTGGGCGAACGAGATTTTTGCTACTTTGAGCATGACGTTTCGGGGTAACCCGCGCAGTACCACCGCGCCTAAATCCAGTAAATAGTACGTAGCAGCCATAATAACTGATATTCGATACTGAGTTCAGATTATTATTTACCGACATGTCGTCGATACTGGCCGACACTGTGGGTTTCTGGGATACTTTAACCCTTTTTTTTTTTTTTTTTATTATCGTGTGGGGAATGCACTTACACATCCCCGCCAAATCCGGGGAGATTCAACGGGGTATGTCGGACTCGTCTTGTATCGCCAACTGCACCCATAGCAGCAAGCAGACCATACCGACTAAACCACCACACGGTGTTTCTCCGGGCGCCTTAATGTCGGGACTACGGGCAAGCTTTTGCAATCGTCCGCGGTCCCGGCAACGTTGGTCCTCTCATGAGAACCCCATCCCGGTGGGATGGAGCAGGAGTCACTCCACCCCAGCATCAATGAGGGGCACGCGGAAACACCGCGCGCGCCACCTCGAGGTCTTTAAATGGCGATGGACACCCCCGTGTCCATCACCGAGACCTCTGTTATGGGGGATGGAGGAGGGCTTGATACGCCCTCCTCCTACGCCCGGGTCTCCGGGTGCGGATCGGAAGAGTAGAGGTGATCTCCCTCTCCCTTTCGGCAGCCTCCTTCTGCGACACGACCCGTTCGCAGAATTCTAGCCCCGCGTCCCACGACTTTTCGCTCTCCACCATGGCCTTGACCAATGACGGAAGCGAGATGTCGTCCCCCACTACTGCGACGAGTTCACGGCGCTCGCTCTCCCAAGCTGGGCACTCCTCGAGCGTATGCTGCGCTGTATCTTCGTCACAGCTACAATGGTGACACTCTGTTGTCGGTTCTCTTCCGGCGATGCGACACAGGTACTTCCCAAAGCACCCGTGGCCCGTAAGGACTTGCACCAACCGGAAGGTAAGTGACCCGTGTTCCCTGTCCAACCAGTCCTGAAGGACGGGTCGGACA
This sequence comes from Selenia dentaria, assembly GCA_917880725.1. Classification (NCBI taxonomy): domain Eukaryota; kingdom Metazoa; phylum Arthropoda; class Insecta; order Lepidoptera; family Geometridae; genus Selenia; species Selenia dentaria. The sequence goes on along the minus strand of OU862875.1, from coordinate 36,659,820 downwards.
GCCTCAACAGTCCAGTGGCCAGCCCTAGGTTGTTCCAGCCGCTCCCTCCACCACCCAATAAGGGACTGTCGAGCGCGGTTTTGCCATGCTTGCACTTCTCTTGGCGGGAGAATCTCCCCTCGGATTCGGTGCTGCGAGCGCCACACGTACATATTTGCGTAGAACTCGGCCTCCAAATCCCAGGGGGGAGACCCCGCCAATACGCACGCCGCCTCGTAGGAGGTGGTGCGGTACCCACGTACGACCCCGATGGCCATCACTCTCTGAGATCTCCTCAGCAGAGCAATGTTTGACTCCGTTAGGGAATCCACCCAGATGAGGGCTCCATACAGGGCCATGGATCGCACCACCTCCAAATACAGGCGGCGACTGCTTCCTCTCGGTCCCCCAATGTTGGGCATCAGTCGCTTTAAGGCAGCGGCCGCCCCAATCAATCGGGGTGACATGCGAGTGAAGTGCTCGCGGAAATTCCACCTGCTATCAAGGAAGAGCCCAAGATATTTTATCGAAGACTCGACCTTGATCCGGGTCTCACCGATAGAGATGAAGGAACCCCTGGGTGGCGCCCTGCGAGGGCCGTGAAAACACACAGCCTCCGACTTATCGAGCGCGACCCGGAGTCCCAATAACTCTATCCTACCGACAACCAGTGCCACCATTTCCGTGGCTAGACGGGCAGCCACCTCAAAAGTCTCGCCCCGGGCAGTCACCAACGTGTCATCTGCGTAGCAGATCACGTGGGCGCCCGGATTGAGATTGCCCCGCAACACCCAGTCGTACCCAATGTTCCACAAGAGCGGCCCGAGGACCGATCCCTGTGGGACACCACACGACATTACCCGCCGCTGCTCTCTAGCTCCGCGCCCAGTGTACGAGATGTATCTCTCGGAGAGGTAAGCTCCAACGATCTGACAGAGGTAAGGAGGCACTTTATGGTACTTCAGCGCCTCCTCGACACACAACCACGGCATGGAGTTAAATGCGTTAGCGATATCGAGTGACACCGCCAGCATCACCCCGCCTTGGGCTGTCGCCTCGTTCGAGAGGGTCCTGACACGTTCGACTGCGTCGATAGTCGAGCGACCCCCCCGGAAACCAAACTGTTGGTCGGACAAGTTGGGTCCAACCTCTCCAAGGTGCTTCGTAAGCCGACGGGCGATGACCCGCTCAAAGAGCTTGCCAGCCTCGTCGAGCATAACGATCGGGCGGTAAGCGGAGGCAGACTCCGCAGGGCGACCGTCCTTCCTCAGGAGGACGAGCCTGCCCGTCTTCCACTGAGACGGAAATCGTCCCGTCTCCAAGCAGGCGTCGAGTAGGCGTCGAAACCGGTCCTCAAGGGTTCCGAGAGCGATGACCAAGGCGCGCCCAGGAATGCCATCTGGGCCAGGGGCTTTGTTGGCCCTCACCCTCAGCATGGCCGCGCCTAGCTCTCCCTGCGACACAGGGGGTATCTGGCCATCCTGTTCCCTCTGCTCACCACCTCCTTCCGGTAAAAGGGCCATCGCTGGGGGCTGGTACACCGCTCTGTTCGGAAACAAGGCTGCTACCACTTCTTCCAGCAACGAGGGTTCGAGAGTCTCAGTAAGTGGGGGCGCCCAAGCACGCATCTTCCCCCTGACCGTCTTATACGGGCGCCCCCACGGGTCGTGACTGAGAGTCTCGAGGAGCTCAGCCCTCGCCTGTGACTTGGCATTGCTGATAGCCAGCTGCAGGGCGATTACCTTCCCGCGGTAGGCCTCGTACAGCTGCTTCTCAGTATCCTCGTCCCGGCGTCGCCGTCGACGATGCCTGGTATATTGGCGCCTAGCCTTAATACAGTCAGACCGGAGATCGGCAATCGCGTCAGACCACCAGTATACCTGTCGCTTTGGAGGTCGAGATTTCGCTCGGGACATGCCAGCGTCGCAAATTTGCGTGAGGGCGTCCCGGAATCGCTCCGCCTCAACCTCTACCTCTACCGGTTCATCCGGGAGGGACTGCCAGGCATGGACAATAGAAGCCTCCACCAGCGTCTCTTTGTCCAAGCTCCTAAGAACCCATCTTGGGGGATTCGGGGTGTTCCTTGTTGATCGACGACGAGTTTCAGGGCTGTGTGAAGACGCAGAAACGTCAAAACGAACATATAGATGATCAGACAACGTCTCCACGTCCTCCAGAACCCTCCAACCCTGAACACGGCATGCGACAGCGGGGGATGCAAACGTGACGTCTACGATAGAGCCCCCGCTATGTCGCACGCATGTGTTTGTGGACCCTTGGTTAAGTACTGAAAGGCCAGCCATCGTCACCCACTCCTCAAGAGCCTCGCCTCGCGAATCCGTCGCAGGTGATCTCCAAGCCAAAGATTTGGCGTTGAGGTCCCCCGCAACAAGTACCGGACACGGTAGAGTCTGCCCCATAAGGGCCCCTACCGCGTCCAGGAACTGCTCAAACTCAGCGAGACTCCTGTTGGGTGAAAAGTACACCCCGATGAGGACCGTTCCCTTCCACTTGACCGCGGCGTACCCCCGACCCCGTGCTATCACTGGAAGGGGTCCAGCAGCCGGCGAGGTGATGATGGTCACTAAGCCATCAACGTCACCTACCCAGTTATTCTGGGGAGGGACGAAGTACGGCTCAGCGACCACTGCCACATCAATCAGCCACTGTGCCATGGTTTGCAAGAGAAGATCTTGCGCGCCAGCACAGTGGTTGAGATTTGCCTGTAGAAAGCGATGAGCCATAATCAATCAATTAATAAGCATCACCTCCTCACCTCCCTCAGTATCGAGGGGGTAGCTGGATGCTTCTGGGGCCTTGGCAGCTTGAGCCGCTGCTTTTGGCCCCCGTTTTGGTTTGGGTGGGTGGCAGGATTTGCTACCCAACCTGTGTTGCGCAGGTCTGCTCGCGGCTTTGCAGAGGGAACAATGAGCCGCAGACGCGCAACACTTGGCCGCTTTGTGTCCGGATTGACCGCAGCGATAGCACTCATCGCTACGGTCTACCTCAGCTGTGCACTGAGCACGAACGTGCCCAGTTTGCAGGCACCGGAAGCACCGCCTTGGCCTGGGTTCCAGCACCTTAACCTGCGCAGATATCCACCCAACCAAAAGCCGTCCACCATTTCCCAGTCGCTTAGCAGCGGCCACCGGACACCGCACGAAGAGGGAACAGGTACCCTGGGAATCTCTCCGCAACTCCCCATGTGTCACCGACTTTCTTGAGCACCCTCCGCGCTGTGCAACGGCAGCTACTACCTCATCGGCAGATACAGAGTCGTCGAGCCCTGAGACCCTCAGCTCTGCGCATTTCTCTGGCCTGGACACGGTCACGATATCCTCGCCTAGCGTGTCCTTAAGCTTTTGGGCCAATCCATCCGCCTTTTCCCCACTGGCTGCTCCTGGAACCTCCAGAATGCAAGCACCTGTAGCTGCCTTGCGGAACCGTACGCTAGCGATTCCGCAGCTAGCCAGGTCTACCTTTTGGCGGGCTTCCGCAAGCACCTTGGCGTATGTTGCGCCCTTCTCTTCGGCACCTGGCTGTAGTTTTAGGACTATAGCCGCCGATCGAGGAGGGCGCAGCTTAACCGGAGCTGGCTGGCTCCTGGGCTTCGCGGTCGCCGCTCTGGTTTGCGACTGGGATGTCGCCACCGTTGACGCCGACGTCTTTGTCTTCGTCTTTTTCCCCCGCTTTACCACCGTTGTCCATGGGACGTCCATAGACTCAGGTGCAGGTGGAAGATGGCAAGGAGTTCCCTTCGGGGGGACCGCTTTTGCAGCTTTACCCTTGTGCCCCGATTTTGTCTGTTTTGACCTCGGGGCGGCCGCAGATTTTGCCGCCTGTGGCTGTCTCGCTTCTGCCTCCGCGTTGGGCTTTGGAGTAGTCGCTGCCGCAGCAGCTTTCCTCCTATCAGCCGCAAGTGGAGGGCGTAGTCGCTCCTCCGGGGGAAGGCGTCCTTCCAGTGACTCGAACCGAGCGTTCAGCATGTTGCCAACTTGCATCATCAGCGAACGCTTCAGCTCCTCCAACTGTTCGTCTCCTTGCGAGAGTGGTCCAGGTTTAGAAACCCGCGTCCTCTTAGGTGATGGTTGTCGCTGGGATATAGGGGCACTGTCACCGGTGACTTTTGCCACTTCCCTTCGAAGCTCCGCCATTTCCTGTTTCATGGATGTCAATTCTCCTTGCAGTCGAACGTTGTCTGCTAGCAGTTTGGCGTTTAGGTCTGCAGAATTCCTCTTAAGGAGGACTTCTGTCACCGCCATTATGGATGAAGCCGATTCTTTTAGGGCACGCTGAAGTGTGCCTTTCAGGTTCTTCGACTTCGTCGCCACTTCACACACCAACGCGACATCATTCATAATGATGCGGTTGAGCGCTTCCGTCGTGTCGGCATCGTCGTCCCCAGCAACTTGTAGTTTTAGAGCCGCCCTGCTCGTCGCTACATCTTGAGCCCGCTCTTCGAGCATAAGCTCCGCCTCTTTCTTACCCGTCTTGAGGAACTCTCTTCGCCTGTTTGGAACATTCATGCCATCCATAGGAGTGGGTGACTTGAACGCTCCAGATTGCGAACATTCGCTCTCGCTAGAGGAGAGTTCAGACGGAGACCCCTTTTTCCGTTTTTTCGCCGGGTTAACAGGTCGGCAACTAATCACGGGTGATCTTGCCGATCTTTCCACTGTCACGTCCATGTCAGAGTCGGATGCTCTTGACCTTTCCCTGTTTCTCCTACTTCCACTTCCATCCCGCGACTCACTTCCTCGTCCTTCCTCCCTATCATCGTCAAAGCAGTTCTTGCCCCCCCCAGAATACGAGGGGCAGAATGCCGCTTCTGAAAAAAAAAATAAGATTGGAGAAAACGCAGCAAATCCTTGACATACATTGAATAGAAACATAAACTTGTTATCATTTGTTATTTTCTACAAACTTGATTAGGGACCTAGTTAGCGTAGTAATGTGTACAGAGATTGATACATGAGATAGATACATGTGTATTTATGAGTATATATGCGTGTTTGTTCATTTGACATGGTCTGACTTTCCTTCATTGATATATATATTTCCTTTATTGCATATCAATGGTTGTTGGGAAAAGGAATAATTTGTATTAGTGTACGTCTGTTACACCCTCATGCTATAGTTTTTTTTTATTTAGTCTGATGGTCTACGTCATACCTACATCACGCCAGCTACTTGCAGTCAGGGTTGATAACAGTCATGATATTTTTTTAATCCAAAAATTCGGATGGACATGATTTAAATCAGATTAATTTGGTTTAAATCGGATTTTATTGATATTTTTATTTTCTGATATTTTTAAACTTGGAAGTCAGTATTAATTACATAAAAACACAACATGTATTTCTTTTTTATTACTTCACACAAAATCAGATAACTTTATAAAACACACTGTAATTTTAGTGAACAAGGAAAATAATTAGTTGAGTTTTTTCATAAAGGCTAATTTGGATGCCTTTTCGACCCCTTACCTAATCTATTTCTTATTTTGCTGTGCACCAAATTGGACACGTGTGCGCGCGCCGTAGTTTATGTCGGGGGAAGTACTTCGACACATTCTGGTGGATTTCGTCGTAGTAAAAAAGTATTGAATTAAATCATTAATTTTTATTTAAAAAATAACTTGATTTTAATCGCGATTTAAATCACTGATTTTAATCGCGATTTAAATCACTGATTTTAATCAAGTGATTTTAGTCATATCAACCCGGTTTGCAGTGCCATCGAGAGGTTTAAGTTTAGGTAATGGGTTTCAAGACGTTAGTTATTGAGTAACTTCAAATGATTTTTGCGGCAGTGTCGTAAAAGCAGACAAATAATGCCCTGCTTGGAGGCCATTCTGACATTTCGGTCATTTTTTTACACTAAGAAGATGAATCTTGCTTCAAATACCTAATATCTGCTATCCTAGTACAGTTTCTACAATTTCAGACCATTGCAGGTCAAAGTTGTCAATAATTACTTGGCACAGATTAAGTTTTATTGTATACTGTAACCACAGGCGGCTCCAACAGTTCTCTTATACTGTCGTGCACAATTAAAAAGAGACCTGAGCTGTGACCTGGGGTTGTTGTTCTTTCATCAGTTAATCTCTGTCATAACGATTTATGACCTTGCATTATACATAAACAGGAAGTAAAATTATTTTTTTTCAATTGATGGATAGTCAAGTTGGAATCTACGAGGAATATAAAAACTGGCCAAGATCGAGTCGGACTCGCGTACGAAGGGTTCCATACCATTATCTATAAATCTCCCATACAACAGACATGATTTTTTTGCCATTATCTAGATAATGGTACGGAACCCTTCGTGGGCCAGACCAACTCTCACTTTCCGGTTTTCAGTATTTGTTGTTATAGGGGCAACAGAATTACATCTGTGAAAATTTCAACTGTCGTTCATGAGATACAGCCTGGTGACAGACTGGCTGACGGACGGACAGCAGAGTCTTTTTTTAACCAAGTTAAAATAGCACCCATTTATTCTGTAAAAAGACCAATCGGGTATTATTATAGTATTGCACCAACTGACGATGTAATAAGGACTAAACTCAGGGAATTTACCTGCGTCAAACGGCATTCAATACAAGCAAAGGAAAACGCCTTATTTTTATCAACTACTTACATTTTCATACATTTACTTGACTCTCACTTCTGCGTAAATCCATCGAATTGTAGACAAGGATCACATCCTAATAATTAATCATCTTGTTCGTCCTTAATTAATCTCTGTCTTTATCGCACGTGAAGAATAGTAGCCATATCAAGTAGGTACGAATATTCCACTCTGTTCTACCATAGAATAGAGTAGAATATGGCTATCTAGTCTAACAAGTACTGTGAGTACTTATTAATCTGTCCGAATCAGTAAGCTTCATTCGAGGCAAGTTTCATTCATAAATCTATTGTTATTTTTTGTCCTGATGCGGACAGATTAAGTCTAGTTCTAATAAGTACTGTGAGTACTTATTAGAACATCTATCACAAATCTCATCCCAAGATTCACACTTTCAAAAAAATTTCCTTGTTCAAGCATTCCATCCATATGTTGTTCCATCCATCAAATTTTGAGGCTCTAAATGTTTTATACAAATCAGGAGTTTTTTTTATTACATGTGAAATGTGAAATTTAAGATATTTTTTATTTACTTGTCTATTATAGCCTGTCTCGGGCAAGTAAACTTTAGGCTATGGACAAATTATTTTAATAAATTATTTTCAAACATCGAATGATGCATTTTGTGTTCATCAAAATTAGGACCTAGAATCTTTTGAGAATTTTTTCTTCATCACTCCTTTGAAATTCTTTATTGTCACGGCCATTCACACCAATGAAGATATAAATACATTATAATTAAAAAAAAATTGTTTATTTACAAAAACTGAAAATAGTGCCATACAATTTAAAGCAGGCACGTGAGAGTTAAGATATTGGCAAATTTCCAATGCGCTAAAAATTCTATTATTAGTGTATACAGAAATACAACAGATGTGCTTGTGGAATGGGCACATGACTACTGGTCCCGTGGTGTGTGACCGGATAATTTTGATAATAAACCTCATTTGAATGATTCTGCATGACATAATTAACGGCGATCGGTTTTGAGGCTGAAGTGGAGGAACTGATTTCGGAGCTGCCATTATTGACGAGATTAAAGGTTATATCGCCGTCGACGCGTTATACATAAACTATATTTCGAAAAATAAAATTAAAAAATATACGCATTTCACTTATTTATACAGAAAAACGGGATTACTTACTCAAGTAATAATAATTATCAAACAGGTCCGATTATTTACGGACAGTTTCTACCACATCCAATTTATAGACAGTTTCAACCACATCCACACACAAATATAGTCGGACCTATCCGATAATTATTACGTGAGTAATCTCGCTTCTTTCAGTAAAAAGTTTAAGATAATTATTACGTGTCAAATTATCGATTATGTCGATATAATTTTCGACGGTAATGAATAAAACCTTACATCATCTTCAATAGGTACTTTCTCATCGAACGTTCATAAAGTTAATACCAATAACGTGTTAGGTATATTATGATAAAAACATTGCATGTTTCTTTTTTATCTTTGTTGTATTAACTATGTCATTAATTCTTTAATTATTAATTCACTTTAGAACGAACGCTACTACGTTATTTCAATGAAACTTCCTTCGGTATTTGCATCAGCCCGCATAAAATTGGTCGACTGGCGAACCCGAAAGCCAGGCGCACATGCTACGGTGATTTAGGGCAAGTTATGCAGATGGGAGATGAAAGAGCTCTAAAGAGAAAACCAGCCCTCCCCTGACGATAACCCCATGTCCATATTGTCCATGCAGGGGCTGATCATCAGGCCGGTGAGATTCACTGTTTGAAGATTTGGCTTAACAGTAAAATCCATATATTTTTCTAGTAATTATTGTATCCTTCAACTCAACAAAAGCCAGGTCGTTTAAAGATATATACCACATAGTTGAATATGTTTTTTAATATATGTATACTTACGATATAGATAACCCTACGTATGCAGGCTAAAGTCGGCATTTAAATCTCCTATGGGCCGCCAGATAACGCATTTTTCTGGTTTTACTAGGTATACTAAGACGTTGAGAAATAGGCCTCTTGTGGAAGATACCGTTACGGTTAGTATCACCGCAGTGCCATAATATCTGCCCTAAAAGAATAGAGTGCAAACATAACTTTGTTAGAGTTTAAACTTTGGAAGGTTGAAGAAGTTAACCCTCGTTTAATTAACTAAGAGTGACTCCTCGCCTGATCGAAAGCGGAGATGGAATCAAAAAGCAATGACCATTAATGCAGCCGTAAGCGTTAACCCCTATAATGACCTGAGATATGCTTTTTCACGCCCCGCTTGAAAGACCCAGGGTCATAGCTGCAAGGAAAAACATACGCCGGTAGAACATTCCACTATTTACTTACTGCCAAACTTTTTGGTTCGTGGGAAGAAATTTTGAACAGTATATGGCATGCTAGGCCGGAACGAGTAGTTCATTATATAACTCAACCGAAAATATTTAGCATTTTAAAAACTCCTTTTTTAAATCTCCGTATATTTTACTCACATAACCTGTTTAATTGTTATTTAAATAATTTTAAATAACAATAAAACTAACAAACGTCATGTGAGTAAAATTTTCGCAGGTTTAAAGGAGTTTTAAATTGTTTTAGTCTCAATATTGTGAGCGTGCAAGAAGATATGAAACAAACCATGTCACGGTGTCGCTTTGCAATTATATTTATTTTAACAACAAAATACAAAGAGTAGCGAGTGTAGACATAACATCGAGTCGAATGAAATTTGTATGCAAGATAACGATTATTCAGTCATGTGAAACATTTGTTTGATGTTGACTATTAACGTACAAAATTTACGAACATGTTTTTTTTTCATGTTTTTATAAAACGACCCTGGCTACTATCCAAACAAAATGTCAACAAATCCGTACATTGTACTTCTGTATTTTCAGTAAATAATTGAAGAAGAATCGTACATATTGAAATATTTGGAGGTCATGTGAAATGGAGGATCATGGAGGTCAAGGTTTTTAACGAAGCTTAAATATATTTTGTTTAAATAGATGCATATTTACTAAATAATTTGACTTCACAAGCAAACATTCTCATGAAATAATATGTAAAGTATGCTTTTGACATGGATACCCGGTAATACATTTTGCCTTGAATGCAATGTTTACACTATTATCTTTATTGAAATGACCTTTATTCCTAACATCAGTATGTATGTTCATATAGTTCACCGTAACGTCGCCACAATGTCATTCTAAAATCATCTCGGTACCATCTGCGATGTGTAAGTCTGTACTGAGTTAACTACCTATACAGGTTATTTTGTGTTTTCGAAATATAAGTATTGTTAACTAAATCCACAATATACAGTTTAGGTGTATGTGCATACAAATAAGCTTCACTTAGTGAGATGAAAGTGTACCTATATTTTCATTAATATCAAATATATTTGTTTATATTCATAGCCCAGGTTAGGTTGCAAGCTATGTAATGCACAGAGGTATAGGCATAATCAAATTTAAGTAATCTATACAGATCAAAGAAATAGTAGTGTCAATGTCGTTATAGGTTAGTGTTTCTAGCCATTCTATATTCAACCATCCTCTCCATTACTCCATTACTCATACCATTACTTTGAACATGTACCAAATGGAAAAAGAGGTAATTAAGTATGCGCGATTGCTTTTCCTCAACCACATTGTAATATATTATATATAGCTATATAAGGCTAATGTTCACAACGACGGCGTACAAAAACCTACAATGATGTTATAGTTTACCTGTCACTGAGCACGTTCCTATCGTGCCCCGGAGGTGGGAGACTTAGCTGATAAGGCGTGTTGAAATAGTGTTGCTGCTCGTGTGAACGGTGAACCACTCTACCGGCCCGGACCACCATATATCCGCTGTCGCCAATGTTGGCGGCCCGCATCACGCTCTCGTTGCGGTCCAGGATCATTACACAGGCTGTACTGCTACCTGCAACAAACCACTCTTGTCAGTTTCTTTGTTATGAGATCACGTACTTTCAAGAGGTTTTAATTAATACATTCACGTTAGTTAACCGACTTCAAAAAAGGAGGAGGTTCTCCATTCCACTGTTTTTAAATATTGTTACCTCGTAACTTTCGACTAGGTGAACTGATTTTGATGATTTTTCTTTCCCGTGTGGTCCCATTTCAATTTCATCAAATTCGGTCAAATTCGGTCCTGCACTTTTTGAGTTACACTCGAATAACTGAATAGTGTTTCGCCTATTTTGATGATATTGTCATTAACGGTAAATGACAATCGATCCCGTAATTAGCAAGGGTCACTAAAAAGGTTGAAAAAAATGTTTACCAAAAAACGGAACCTACCAAACACTAAAAAATGTGAAATAACTTGTCGAAGTCGGTACCATGCACTCAATTTTATGATAATAGGTACTTTGGAACTATCGTGGTGTAGAGTTCAACAAGTTTTTTTCACTTTAGTTTTGAAGTCGGTACCGTTCTAAAGCTGAAAGCTCCAAAGAATTTATTTAAGGCGCATGAGTTCCTCAACCGACATACTAGGCGGGCCAATAAAAAAATATCAAAGGATTGAAAGAAGTCGCATTTAAGTAACGTCCATAGTAACCCTACATAGTGACTGTTACTGTTATTAATTGACGGAGCAAAATGATTACCTACAACTGATAAATATAGGCACATTTAAAGGCGGTTTCTTGATTTTTCTGAGATAACAAAAAGGGAGTAAGCAAACCATTTCAGTAGTTACACATGCAGCTTTACAGTAAAATGCAAAGGGCAGCGAAAAAATGAATTACTGAGCAATATAAAGTGTTGGAATCCATCAATGTAAGCAGCATTGGCAGATACAGAAAAGACTCAAGAAGCGCGCTAAAGATATCTTGGTCTAGTTAATAAAATGAACGAGCAAAATGAAGCTGCACGAGAGCGTCCCGCATGCAGTTGTTGCAGTTTCCCGGCACACAAAGACCTTCATCTATTACACCGATGATGACGATGATGGCCATTAAAATTACAATTCATTATCCGCCATTAAAAGCCACTGGACGAATCGTGAGGCAAACGATTCGTTCGTACGGGAATTCAGAGCAGTCATGGTTACGAAATGGTGCTGGCAGGTGGTGGCGTATGTGGCGGGGATCTTCCCTTAAATATGGTTGAGGAAGGCGATGGCAGTCTCATGCGTCAACTCGTGAACGGGTGCTGCCTGCGGATGCTGCAGGCCCAGACAAAATTCAAACAGACGTGTTTCCGCACACGCTACAGACAAAAATGTGTCTACGAACTTAGCACGACGTCACGTGACTTTTCCACAGGTAATGTCAACGCCATACATTTAGGAGATGTCGTTTGGCGTTAACGATAACAGAAACATCTTTTGTGTAGGCCTGCTGGTCTGCCTTCAATGCTTATGCAAAATCAGAAACAAAGTATCCATTATTTAAAATATGTATTAAAAAAGTAAATAGTATTAACTTAAGTAAAAATAAATTAAGTAAATAGTCTTTACAAAATAAGTAGTTCGTAAATAGTAAATAATTCATTCATTGCAAAAATTTAAAAAGGCACGGACCCTGGAGTCTGTTGTGTGTAGTTGTAAATAATAAAATTAAAAAGATATCTTGGAACCTTTGGTGATATTGTAACAAAAAAATAATCAATTCACATGCAAAGTTTTATTTAAACTGATTATACACATAAGTATACAAGACAATGCCATGTTATGATACAAAAAGTAACAGTCGACAGGGGTGCGACATGACAGCTGCATTATCATATGCCTGTCCACGGCAAAGTGCGCGCTGCGCTGCGATAGACTGGATATCCAGAACCCAGTCAATCACCGAGCATGTACACGTCTAAACACAAACAAGGGCCGACCGCCACTCGTGATTTGATACAATTGTTCAACATTAACTTCTTGAAAAATGTATTGGTCTGGTGATTTATTTACTGGTCAGTCTGGCGGTCGCCAGTGACCACACAAAATATTTTTTTCCAATTTTGCCGCCCTTCTAATTTGGAGCCCGGGGCGGTCCGCCCCTCCGCCCTCCCCCTCTCTACACCACTGAATTCCATTGATAAGAGGCGTGAGACAGGGAGACGTTATATCTCCGAAACTGTTCACCCCTGCATTGGAAGACGCCTTCAAGCTCCTGGAATGGCAAGGACTTGGCATCAATATTATCGGCGATTACATCACTCACCTTCGATTTGCCGACGATATTGTGGTCATGGCTGAATCCATGGAAGACCTCAGTACAATGCTCGAAGGCCTCCATCGAGTTTCCCAACGGGTAGGCCTTAAGATGAACATGGAGAAGACGAAAATTATGTCTAATGCCCATTTTGTGCCTACCCCAATATCAGTTGGGAACTAAGTTCTCGAAGTTGTTGACGAATACATCTACCTAGGACAGACAGTCAAACTAGGCAGGTCCAACTTCGAGAAAGAGGTCAATCGTCGAATCCAACTCGGCTGGGCAGCGTTCCGGAAACATCGCGAATCTTCTCGTCTACAATACCTCAGTGCCTCAAAACAAGAGTCTTCGACCTATGTGTGTTACCAGTGATGACTTATGGCACAGAAACGTGGTGTCTTACCATGGGCCTCATAGGTAAGTTCAAAGTCGCACAACGAGCTATGGAGAGGGCTATGCTCGGGGTTTCTCTACGTGATCGAATCAGGAATGAGGAGATCCGTAGAAGAACGAAAATCACCGACATAGCCCAGAAGATTAGCCAGTTAAGTGGCAGTGAGCAGGGCACATAGCACGCAGAACAGATGGCCGATGGGGCCGGAAGGTTCTGGAGTGGAGACCACGGTCCGGCAAGCGCAGCGTAGGTCGTCCAACGAAACGGTGGACAGACGACTTGATAAAGGTCGCAGGACGACGTTGGATGCAGGCCGCTTCCAACCGGTCCTTTTGCAAAATTATGGGGAGGCCTATGTTCACCAGCCAATCTCCTTCAATTGTTATCTACTCTATCCACGCGACACTGGCGGAATTGCAGTAATCCCGCAGAGGCTATAATCTAAGAAATAGAATATAATAGAGGCAAAGATAGCTAAATACGCACCTAAAATTGGCTTCTTGTGCTCCAACAGCTCATAATAGGACTTGGCCAGCAGGTCCCCTGGTTCAGAGAGTTTGAAGTGCCCCATCTGGACGAGCCTCTCGCATGTCTTCATGAGGTACGATGAGAACTCGCCCGGATCGATGCCGTAGGCACGCCATCCTCCCACTCCGTCTGCAACCCCTGGGAACCCATCACACTCATTAGTATAGATTCATACATTGCCTACTTTCTGTTCATGGAAGTCTCTACATACTAATACACTTTCTAGACTCCAAGAGTCCCTTGGAATCTGATTTAAATCTAAAAAAATGGTAGACAAAAGTTTTTATTTTTATGGGATAGGTTGGCAAACGAGCAGGCAACTAACTTGAAGTGATCACCGTCGCCTACGCACATCCGCAATACCAGAGGTCTCGAGCATGCATTGCCAGCGATGCGGAAGAAATAGGCTCTTTTCTTGAAGGCTCCCAAGTTGTATCTGTTAGGAAATACCTCAAGTGGCAGCTGGTTCCACATATCGTTTGAGGCAGAAAGTGCCGTCGGAGTCGCATGGTTGTGGACTCCCAAAGGTCAACATGATCTCTATGAAATTTCCGTTGTGACTTCCGATGGAGACATTCAGCTGGAGGGATTAGACCTTTTAGTTGCAGGCAGTAGATAGGCCGACGTGAAGTATAGTTTCACTTTTCCAAGGACAGCAACCTTTTTAGAGGCTAATTTAGGCTTCCCTGCAATTGACGGCGAAACTGAACGACGCTCGAAATGTCAACGCCAAGAACTCCGATACTGACTGAGGCAGTTAGGAGGGAGGGGATGAGGGAAGTATCCTCAAAACAGAGGAATACAACAAAGGGAGATATTTTAGCAGTAAACGCACGAGCTTGTGTCTTGTTGGGGTTCAATTGGACTAAGTTCAGTCGGCCCCACTTCGAGACAATGGACAGTAATGAAAGGACTCGACAAGAAATTACAAGGTATCCCAGCTAATATTATAAATGCAAAAGTGAGTTGTTTACTTGTTACGCTGTCACTCTAAACTTTTGAAAGGATCATAATTTTAAAAGGATATATCCCAGAGAAGAACATAGAATACTTTTCATTATCATCATCCATCGCCACACCGATGAAAACGCGGGGTGGAGATAGTTACTAATACATGTTAAGGGGGGACTATGAAATAATTAGTCATAATCATTTTCAAACGCAGCACGACGTATTCTTAGCGTGGCATGTTCTGTATGATGAACAATATGCTTTCCATAGTAAGTCAGCATGCACAAAACACCCCGCCACGCCTTAAGTTTCCTTCAAAGCCTTAAGAAGGCATACAGTTGCCATAGAGCAATGTGGCTCATTAAATAGCTGAGGTTAAAGACAAGTTGTTAGGAGTCTGCTTAGATGTCAGTCATTTGCTACATGTTGCTACAGAGTATTAGTTTCGTATAATTAAATATCATATAGTTAAATTACACAGATAACTTCATATACAGGTAGTATAAAAAATTGAATAATATAGCAGTATTGTATTTCTACGACAAAACAACAATGCGATGTTTTTATTTTATTTATTTTTTCCATGGTAATTAACCAAGAACATGTTGCACTAACATCACACCTCGCCGCACCCGCTATTTGTCTGCCTGAGCTGATAGGTAGCTGTTGTCTCAAAACCTTTAAGATGATAGCAACAAGCAGGGTTGATTGATTTATATCACTAATTTATATCCAGTGTCTTTTAAATAAATGTTTGATTAAAATCAAACATGATTTCTTTCTTTCAAATGACTTGCATTAGAAATGACTGTATGTACCTTAAAATCAAAATCATTTGTAATAGGAAAAGTAAAATATTTATTAAAATATTTTAAGCAGGTATTGTAGTATCAACCTATTAGCCTTAACCTATGAAACCGCGCCGGTTCTCAAATCTAAACTTGCATAAAGCCGCGCTGGTACACTGGTGTACCACAGTCAAAACCCATATCAGGACTATATACGAGGGTCATTTGAAAAGTTCTTAGCCTAACATACTTAATGAAACCACACGATTTTGAGTTTATTTTTATTTTTCAACATACTCTCCTCCGAGCTCAAAACACTTTTTCCATCGACCCGGTAAGGCTTTGATACCCGTTTATAAAAAATCTTCGTCTAACTCCTCAAAATAAGCGTCCACGGCGGCTATGACCTCTTCATTTGTAAAAAAATCTTTACCACTTAAAAATTTTTTCAGCTTTGGGAACAGATAAAAGTTGGACGGTGCTAAATCCGGTGAATATGGGGTTGAGGTAACAATTCGAAGCCACATTGATGGATTTCTGCCATGGATTGCACAGAGGTGTGAACGCGCGCATTGTCCTGATGAAACAAGACTTTTCTTCTCAATAAACCTGGATGTTTTTCTTTGATTTCTTCTCTCAAACGACGCAACAGGTTGCAATAGTAATCGGAGTTTATTGTTTCACCATTTTTTAAATAATCCAGGAGAATTATACCCTTTGCATCCTAAAAAACGGATGCCATGACTTTGTCCGCCGATAAAACCACCTTTGCCTTCTTTGGGGTGGGCGATCCTGCTCTTTTCCATTGTTTTGACTGTTCTTTTGTCTCAGGTGTATTGTGGTGAACCCAGGTTTCATCCATGGTTATAAATCTTTCAATTCAACAAATTCTATTGGCTCAGCTTCATCTAACTCTAAACAGTCGCGAGAAGTTGTGAGTCGGTTGCGTTTTTGTTCCACTGAAAGCAGTCGCGGTACCCACCGCGCAGACACCTTAGAGAATCCAAGTTCAGTAGTAATTATATGATGTGTTCGCTCAGATGAGATGCCTACAGTTTTAGTTATCTCCTCGTCAGTCAATCTTCGATCAGATAAAATTAAATCACAGATTTTTTCTTTGTTTTGATCAGTGGAAGCAGTCGAAGGCCGGCCACTACGGGGCTCATCTTGAATGGTCTCACGACCATGTTTAAACTCTGCCACCCAGTTTTTAACAGTCGCATACACAGGAGCATATTCACCCAAAGTAGCAGACATGTCTTCATGTATAGCTCTTAGAGTGAAACCTTTCAAATTCAGGTATTTAATCACGATGTTCAATTTTATTCATTTTCAAAAATAGCTTTGACTTGAATTACGGTATCACGTGTAAACGAACAAACTGTGAATAAACTAAACTGTGCATACTTGTTGCTAAGTAATGTTACTACAAAATGAGGGTAGTTATAAAAAAAACCAATGACTTTACCCATGTAAGGCTAAGAACTTTTCAAATGACCCTCGTATAAATGTTACCTGTTCAAATATTTAATACATTTTTGTTTATTAGATGTTTTTTAAATACTAATAAGCACCTAGTAACCATTTTTACATAGAAATTTCAAAATTACTTATTGGTTACCAAAAGGCTAGTAAAAACACAATTGGCGTCGATAACATAACTCCAAAAATTTCGCGGGTGCGTGTGTGCGAGTGTATTGTTTTCGTGAATAAGTACCATTTCAAAGAAAAAACCCAAGAAAAAGCTTATAATCCTCTTATATTATTGTTTTGTGAGCAATTCCCATAATTTGATAAAGGCAGCCACCATATTGTTTTGATAATGAGTTGGACTACGATTTTGATCTCTATTGAGCTAGAGTATATATTTGTATGTCAATTTGTGGATTTATTGTGGATATAGTATAGGTTTTCAAAGTCTATTATATTGTTGTGATTGTATGTATACTCCATTTACACCTGCTTGAGAGATAAAAATGGTCTCTGTACAATTTATTTCTTTTTGTTATTTTGTTGTCGGGGTTCGAGTTTTTATGTATTTTTTTGTTGACTTTACCTCTATAAATTGGACTAAAAAGAAACAGTTAACATAATAATAGAATAAAGGAAGATGTACTGTGTAACCAGTGTAAATTTACGCAGTTGACAGAAAGATATGAAATAGAATAAATAGCTGTTTTACTATGATTTTACTCCTGGAAATGCGCAAATTTTTTAAATAGTGAATTTTCACGCGGTTTTCCGCTCTATTTGGCGCCAAAGTATTTTTAAGCTACTTCAAGGGTTAACTACCTAAATAATTATTTATTATTACATTACCTACACATTTTTAACTACCCAACAAAATAATCTTATTAACTCTCCACACCAACAATTCAAATACTTTGAGCACATATGTGAACTCTATTTAAGCACTATTGTAGTACATACATAAAAGTAACATATTTTTTTCACTGCCTTTTCATGTCCTAACTGATCACACACTTTTGATTTACAACTAAAGTGAGTGTTGCTAGGTGAAATTGAATATTTTATTAAAGGGTGTTAACAGGTTTCAACTTAAAAGTGCCAATAATGACCCAAAATAAGAACAATCAAAATTTCTGTCATAAAATAATAAATCATGATTTTTATCAACCCTAGTTCCAAGAATTACACATGCATACAAGACATGACTAGTAGAGCTGAATATTGGTCAATTGAGATTCCCAGGGTATACAGCTTTAATCTGTCCGAATCAGCAAGCCTCATTCGAGGCAAGTTTCATTCATAAATCTATTGTTATTTTTTGTCCTGATGCAGACAGATTAACACTGGAAAAATACACCATTGCAAATGTACCTACTATTTGTCAATAATTGTCTTAGACATTATATCTGTGAACAATTGCAAACTTTTAATACTGAAGTATTATGCTGCAAATAGAAGCATTAGTAACAATCAATCCTGTCTAAAAAAAAGGAATCAATCCATTTAAATTCAGAGTGGATTTCCCTAAAAGAATGAGCTTTCAGCTCATTCTTTATGGTATGTATGGATATTGGATTGATACATAATACTTTATTGATACACATTACATGAGATACTACATTATACAATATAAAGATAGTGTCAAAATGATTGGCCTTATAACTAAAATAGATTCTTTCTAAGATAACCTTACCTTAGAAAAACATTTGGAAAGCATACAATAATTATTAAACCCTATAGACCCATCCACCCAAAGGTGTAAGATTAGCCCAAAATGTTATAAACTACCATAGAAATAGTCAAGCCTATACTAGTTGCTCTATAAAGGGCTATAAGGATAAAAATTCCTACCTTAGGTGCATTCGTTTAGCTTTGAGGGCATTGGTGGCGTTGTCATTGAGGCTCTTTTGTTGAGGCATTTATAAAGCTCGAAAACATTATATTTGCTACTTTTGCCCACACCCTACACGAAAACTCAACCAAGCATAAGACCTAAAATCGCACGATTTCAAACAACCATGCTACAGACGTAGGTCAAAAATAGCTCTTTTTGTTGGCAAATTACCTCTTTTTTAGCTTTCGGAATGCTGAACAATAAGTGACAAACAACTTTTTTACACACAGATTCCCAATTCAAATGCCCTTGTGAGTGTTTATAGCATTATGTTCCCCAACAGAAGTCTATTCAAACGCACTTCTTGAAGACAAACTTAATAAATTTATGGAGTCAAAACAAGAACAGACTTGGCTAATACATATACCGAACATAGTTTTGAAAATATCAATCTGATTATTTTTCATTTCTCTGTATTCACTGTCTATAATGGCGCGACTGTAACAAATGAATATACTCAAGTCTGGAGTGAACCCAAGATTTGTGATCATGGTGATAATCTGAAACATAGGATAGTTTGCATTATTCCTTACCGATAACATCTGCATTGTTGAAATTAGCGGAGAACCATGCGTCGTCACCAAACTGTCCTTTCTGAGTTCTTCCATTAGCAATGTCTTTAGGAAAACCACACACAACAGAAACTAAGTAAGGATGTTTCTTGTTAACACTTAATTCAGCAGCACTTGAGAAATTAAATAGTCCATTTCTTAAAGCACGTGATAACAGTCTTCCTGTCCAAAAAATAGACTGCATCATTCATTAGTTGAATCGTACTTTGACACCAGCCTTTCACGCTAGTCACACGCGGATAACTCACAACAGCAATGGGTGCATAACTACCCAAAAGTGTTCACGTTTATCATAGCACGAAATAACAATGAAAACGAATGTTATGAAGCCAATTTGGTAATAGATTTTTACATTTATGCAGGTAGTAAGGTAACTTCTTTCCTTGGTACCTCCTTCCTGTCTTGTCACAGAGTACTATTCTATATTGGTCTCAGTGCTGCCAAGTCCTTTTGGCAAAAACGCGCTAACAGCACTACAAAAACGCTCTAGAAAGCTCTAAATGCAACCTACGGGAAAAAAACCACTCGGATCGGAATCCGTAGCGAAGGGATTTGTCAAGTTTGATTATGTAAATGACACAAAATAATATGTACACATAAAAAAATATAAAAAATAAGTAGGAACTTTTTTTAATGAAATAATATTTGAATACTTTGTAATAGCGAAATTAAGGCAATGAAATAGTAGATGCTTACTAAGAATATTATTAAATAAAGGTATACTATACGGGTAAGTAGGGGACCATACTATACCAGGTAAGGTTTAAGGAACTAATCAGGTGTAAATCATAATCTGATTCATGGGCTTCAACTTATTCTACACTTTCTCTGGTCGAAGTACCTAGATGGTTGGTCTTGGACTTGGACAATTACCAATTAAAGTTTATATTCCTGATATGAAATGAAACAAAGCGAAAACTATCAAAGTTAAGTTAGCAACTAATGATAAAGCAAAACATTTGTCAGAGAATCCCTTGCACAAAGACTACAAATAACAAAACAAAACATTTCACTGTTGCTAGTTTATAAAAGATATTGTTGGCTTCTGTTTTAGGTCTTTGTAATATGATTTCAAAAAAGCGCTAGATTTAGCGCTAGGCGCTAAAAAGCGCTTTAGGCCAGAAAAAGCGCTAGATCTGGCGCTGAACGCGCTAAGTTGGCAGCACTGATTGGTCTTGTCCTGTGACCATAGATAGCATAGATTTGAGTATGTATACTAGAGAGAGATAGGTATCTTTGCCTTCAAAACTGGCTGCGACATTAGCGCCATCTTCTGCGGAGGATAATTTGAAAACTCTGCTTCTCCATATTCACCTATAGGTATTTCTATTAAAATTGTATTTAATTTTACTTTATGATACTTTATCTGATCGAATACTCAAAGATATATAGATATATAGCTAAACTATTTATTGCAACACCCCAGTACAATAAAAGTAACACAAAACACAGACAAAAAATAATTTACGGTTACGAACAAATTTCTAAACACAACACTAAAAATAACAAATTATACTAAGCTGGAGGACCATTTGCGACAACTCAACAGATTTAGCACAAAAAACCCGAACGAAAGTCGAATTGACGTCGGAAAACAACAATAATACGCGTAAGAAAATAAAATTGAATCTGCAGTTTATTTTCATGCCATGGTATCTTAGTGTAAATTACAAAAATCGTACAGGTAGCGCATCCAGCGGCGCGTTTTAAAAACGTTGTTGGCAACATCTTTAAATACGATGTTTTATCCAGTACCTATACATACTCTAATCTACGGTTGTAACTCTAAAACAAGAGCCCCTATAATGTACAGCCAATAATACGCGACCAACTAATGTCCAGGCAATAACTTGCATCCAATTTGATATTCCGTGGAATGGCTTCGAATTATTGGCTGTACAATACAGGCTGTGCATTATTTGGCTGCGTTTTATCAACATGTGCTGATATTGCTATATAATTCTTGAAAAGGAGGTCCACAGTTTCTAATCTGGTATTATTGAATGACTTTGTATCTGAAGGTGGATAAGGAAGGTAATGGATAAAGGATATCAGGTGGATGTTGTGTATACATATTAAACTAAATGTTTTAACAAAATTAAAAATTCAGTACTAATAACAAAACTAGAAAAATGCGGGAATAACGGGTGACCTGCTGAGATGGTTTGCCTCTTATGTATACAATCGATCTCAGGCAGTAGTGTTGAGCAATTACATGTCTAAATGGATGTTGATTTCAAGCGGTGTTCCGCAAGGATCATTGCTAGGTCTACTCCTTTTTCTAATTTTTGTAGCTGATATTGATACTTGTTTTCATTGTTGATGATATGATAATATTCATAACAATCAAAAATGAAAATGACGCCTAATTGCTTCAGAAAGACATAGCTAGTCTAGACACTTATTGCATCCAAAATAAACTAGACTTGAATGTCTCTAAGTGTTCAGTTACGACATTTTCTCGCAAAACGTCTCCATTAGTGTTTAATTATTCCTTCAAAAATCAAGTTCTATCTCGTGTGCCGTTTATGTGATTTTTTTTGGTAGTTTGGGGGTAATTAATGACTCTAAATTGATATTCGATGAGCATATATCAGCTATTGTAAAATGGTTGGTTTTATTATGAGATCAACCAAAGAATTTAATTCAGTTAAATCTTTGAAAATATTTTATAGTTCCTACGTTAAAATTACTATTAAAACTAAACTCTGTCAAAAAGGTTATTACAAAATTTCAGATTAATTGGAGGACAAAACAGCTTGGGACTGATCACTCCAGGATCTATCTACTCCCCCCCGAAGGGTTCCCGCATTGACGTGGCGGGGGGGCTCAGTGGCCGTGGCTTGGATCACCACGGTGAAGCCAAGAGGAACCCAGGGGCCGCGCCGGCGTTAGGGTGCGCTGGCCGGCTCGGGTGGGACCGCTCCTATGGGCTTTGGCCGCCAAGTCCACATAGGAGTGGCGGGGTCCGGGCGCTTTGGCGCAGACTCGAGGAGGTGGAGCCCGGGCGCTTTGGCGCAGGCTCGAGGAGGGGGGCCCTGGCACTTTGATGCAGGCTCGAGGAGGTGGGGCCGGGCGCTTTGGCGCAGGCTCGAGGAGGGGGGCCCGGGCACTTTGGTGCAGGCTCGAGGATGTGGGGTCCAGGCGCTCGGCGCAGACTCGAGGAGGTGGGGTTGCTGGGGATTATCCCCTGTGGCTGACGTAGCAGGCGGTGGGGCTACGTATCCGACCCACCGCAGGGAGACCACGGGCGTCCAGACATGGGGATGTCTGGCGCTCATTGTTGGCGGGTTTAGTCTCCGAGGTAGTTGCGGCGCGACATGTGTTCTGGCGTGCCGCGAAGAGAAGGGTCCGGCAACGGACAGCCGCGGCGGGTTCGCGGTCGTGTGGAAAATCTGTCCCGCGTTCCCGCCAAAAGCGATAGTGACGGAACACCCCGGGGTTTTGGTGGGTATACGGACTCCCACATAACCACCTACCTCCCCGTGGTAGGTGGTATCCATAAAGGATTTCCCCGGGACAAAAAAAAAAAAAAAACAAATGTTCTATCTACTCCCCCCCCCCGAAGGGTTCTCGCATCGACGTGGCGGGGGGGCTCAGTAGCCGTGGCTTGGATCACCACGGTGAAGCCAAGAGGAACCCAGGGGCCGCGCTGGCGTTGGGGTGCGCTGGCCGGCTCAGGCGGGGCCGCTCCTATGGGCTTTGGCCGCCAAGTCCACATAGGAGTGGCGGGGTCCGGGCGCTTTGGCGCATACTCGAGGAGGTGGGGCCCGGGCGCTTCGGCGCAGGCTCGAGGAGGGGGGCCCGGGCACTTTGGTGCAGGCTCGAGGAGGTGGGGTCCGGGCGCTCGGCGCAGACTCGAGGATGTGGGGTCGCGGGGGGGCTATCCCCTGTGCCTGACGTAGCAGGCGGTGGGGCTACGTATCCAACCCACCGCAGGGAGACCACGGGCATTCAGACACGGGGAAGTCTAGCCCCCATTGTTGGCGGGTTCGGTCTCCGAGGCAGTTGCGGCGCGCCATGTGTTCTGGCGTAACGCGAAGAGAAGGGTCCGGACACGGACAGCCGCGGCGGGTTCGCGGTCGTGTGCATAATCTGTCTGGCGTTCCCGCCAAAAGCGGCACTGATGGAACACCCCGGGGTTTTGGTGGGTATACGGACTCCCACATAACTACCTACCTCCCCGTGGTGGGTGGTATCCATAAAGGATTTCCACGGGACAAAAAAAAAAAAGGATCATCTTCTCGTGTACTAAGATGTCAAAGTGTAGCGTGTCTTGCCCTACTGCTACCATTATTATATTCTCTTTTGTAAGGCAACACACTGGACCTAATATTTGTAGTACCTAAGTAAAAACATTGTAAAAATATGTATATAAAAAGAATGACCCCGAGTTTCTTGCCGCTTCTTCTCGGTAGGCTCTATATATTTTGGAACGCGGCGGTAGTCTTTAAAAAACATTATAATGAAAACTTGACGATCATAAGTGCGTCTTTGATGCCTAAATTGAATAAATGATTTTGACTCTGACTATAAACCGATTGCAAAATATAGAAAATAAATGTATACGTTATTTAAACTCTAAAACTAAAACTAGATCAAATTATTACCTGCAGGCCTCTGCTCAGTATCACTTTCTTCCATTATCATACATTCGAGAAATATCTGATATTATCTTTTTAAATAAAATCGTTAGGTCTACCATAAATTTTCCTGACCTACTCAATAAGATTTACTTCTACACTCCATCGACGTCACTTCGTAAAAATCCTCTCTTACGGCCCTCCTTTACGGACGGCAGATAGTCAGTTCCATAAAATAAAAATAAACTAAATTAGTACATTTGGTAAATTATTAATTTAAAATCTTTATAACACTTTGGATATTTTTAAAATGTTTTTTTTCTTTCTTAACAGTTGTTAAGACATATAAGATTAAAATATATGAAGTCTTGAAAAAAATATTCAAAATTGTACTACCAAGGGCACGGACCTTATGTCTGTGGGCCAAGCAGCTATTAAGTAAAAAAAACTATTGGCAGAATAGCTATATCGTTCGTGCTTGTGAGACTTTTAACAACGTTATCATAAATTATAATGTAGATTTAGACTTATTTATTTATAGTCCCAGATTATTTAAAAAAACATGTTAGGTGACAGGTTCTTTTACAGATATTTACATAATTTACAATTCAACTACATTCATACTAATATTATATAAAATCAAACTAAAAGTGTTTATTTAGTGAGTGCAGTGTATTTAGTATCGTTTTTACTGTACTTACTACTTTATACCGTTTCTATGATTATTATGTATATTTTTATATATCAGCGTCAGATAACCGTATACAAAGACTATGAGTAAAAACTTATAATAAGCATTTCTGTTATCATAATATATAATATTAACTCTGTTAATTAAGGCTGTTAGTTTTTCCAAAATAAAATAATATGATTTGATGCTACAAGGAAAAAGATCCTCAAGCTTAGTATACATAATATAGTATAATCTAGTTATTTTTAGTAATATGTTGATGACAAAATTATCTAGTTTTGTTGTACTGTTGTGTTGCAATAAAGTTTTTATATAAATATCTATCTATTTATACTTGCCCTGCAAGCATTCGATTAGATAAAATAAAATACATTACAATTTAAATATAAAATAGCTATAGGAATATATGGAGCAGCAGAGTTGTTATAAGATTCGCCGCAGAAGCTGGCGCTAATGTCGCAGACATTTTTGGAGGCCGATGCCTATCTATCTCTAGTATACATACTCTAATCTATGTTTATTTTCGAGTTACAACCATAGAGAAACTTTATAATTACAACCATAGATTAGATATGTAGGACTAGGTAAGTATACAGGATCAAGTTTGTATGAATGAAATTTGGCAAAATAAGTTTCAAAACTCGCCGCTGGGTACGCTGCCTGTAGGATTTCTGTAATTTACTCTAAGATACCTTTGCAAGCGCAAAGACCTTACACTTAGGCTATATTCCAGAAAGCGCCGAAATCACTCGCGGCGTTCGCACACCCATTCCCTTAAAAGCCCACGGTCATCGTGAGCGAACTCGATACGTCATCGATGACGTCACTGAAAACGCTCACAAAACTTTCTGAATACTTTAGGAATTAAAGAACGCATGGTTCTTACATGGATTTCAGAAGCAAAGTCGGGTATCTCATTAACTGAGACTACAAAGCAAAAAAGCAACAGAGGCAAAAAAATCTACTGAGACACCAACCTCCAGTGGAGTTAGTCAAGCTGAACATCTACACAAGTTTTTTGAAGATATACCTAAGCTACCCTCACATTACTGTAGAACTACATTAACGAAACTATACCTGGAACCAGTATTCGAAAGCAAGAGCCATGTATACAGCATTTACAAGGAAAAATGCGCAAAGGATAAGGTAAAACCAATATCAGATTGTTATTTTTTTAACATGTTTGATAAACTGAAGTTAAGTATTACCAAGCCAAAGAAGGATAGGTGTGATATTTAATGTAGTTATGAAACCAAAAATGTGACAGAAGAGGTTTACAAAAAATATATTGAAAAGAAAAAGGCTGCAAGACTAGAAAAAGAAGCTGATAAAATGTTGGCTATTGATGGAAAAATTACGGTACTTACTGTAGACTTGCAGAGCGTAAAAGTTTGCCCCAAAGTTCAAGCTAGCGCAGTATATTACAAGACAAAGCTGTGTTGTCATAATTTTACAGTTTACAACTTAGCAACTCACCAAGTAACCTGTTGTTGGTGGCATGAATGTGAAGGCGAATTACAAGCATCCAACTTCGCTTCTTGTCTAGTAGACTACATACAAGAGAAGGTTCCTAAAACTATTCCACTGGTAATTTTCAGTGACGGTTGTACAGCCCAGAATCGAAACTCAATCATGGCTAATGCTCTTCTTGACTTAGCTATGAAAGAAAACATAGTAATCACACAAAGATATTTGGAGAAGGGCCATACCCAAATGGAGTGTGACTCAGTACATTCCGTTATTGAGATAAAACTTAAAAAAAAACGACATAAATCTACCTCATGAGTATGTTAAGCTTACTAAAGATGCAAAGAAGAAAACTCCTAAATATGACGCAAAATACCTTTCCCATGAGTTTTTCAAACATTTTTCACTACTGCAACGGTACACCTCCATTCGGCCTGGAAGAAAAGCTGGTGACCCAACTGTCACCGACATCCGACAGTTACGGTATGACCCAGAAGGAAAAATTAAATTTAAGTTAAATTTTTCGGATGAATTGCAAGACTTGCCCATCAGGTAGAGGCTTGGCACCTACACGATCAATTCAATGTACACAGGAAGAATACCACTGAAGCCAAGAAAATGGAAAGACCTGCAAGATTCAAAACACATTTTGCCAACAGACTGTCATTCTTTTTACGACAGTTTGCCTAAGGCAACTACTGATTAAAGACTAAGTAAATACATAAATAAGTTAAAGATTTATTTATTTTATACTAAGAATTTTATTTTCTATTGTTTTTAATTGTTTTGTTAGGAGTTTTTTTTTTGTTTCATACTTTTCGATGATCCCTAATTTTAATGAAAGTACCATTATTGCTAATTTAAGTACTAAACTACTTTAATTATATAAAGAATTAAAAAAATTCATACAGATGACTTTAATTTTTTTGAATGATAATAAACTTTATCTCAGTAAATTATTCATGCTAATAAAGCAATCTCACTGAAATTGACTGACTTGACACTGACTCGTTTGAGACATGTTAGTCGGCGTTGACGCTTTTAATTTGATTGTTTTAAGTGTTTCGTTGAGTTGAAATTATTTATAATGGCTCATATATTATACTACTTGTGCATATTGATTTCGTCGATTGTTTGATTTGTATTTATGAGATTAAATTTTAATGCAGATTCGTTCTCCAAATATCACAATGAAAATTCTTCAGCTATGGAAGAAATCGCTTAAAAAAGTAAAGCAAGTCCATTTTTATATATGTCTGTATAATTTATATTTATAATCATTTAAATTTGTATATACACAAAATAACTAAAAATAAATTGTATATTTTACGATTATTATTATTACTTTTCCATTCTTATTTGCAAATCTTATTGCTAGTAACATTTGTTAATTTTATATTTTATGTTTCTAATGCTGTACGCTATCAGCCAGAAGTACCAACCTCAGGTTCACGCTTTTTGCCCCGTTCTTTTCAACCAACATAGCCTTCACGATCTCCTTATTTCGGTCTTTCATCGATTTAAACATGTTAAAGAACGTTGGTGCAAGTAGCCCTAAGAGTTATACTTTGTTTGATTTTTGAAAAGAAATCAATAATATTAGCACAGCGATACTAGCATGTCAGTGCATCGCTTTAACCGATGTTATTATTTAGTAAAGCACCACCTAGTTTAGTTTTGGTGGACTAGAGATGCAAAGTGGCGCCATCTCTGGTATAACTCTGGTAGCGTGCGCTGTTCGTTGATTGGTCGGTCGGTCGGTCGTTGCGAGCCAATTACCGTTGAGTACTTAGATACTTACATTTATATATTAGTGGGAATGGACAGCGTCCGCAATAAGGTGATATAGCTTTTATTCACGTATACAAATTGCTAGTGGAAACTATGCTTTATTAAAACTTACTCTTATTGGTCCTTTGGAAATAAAATTATCTTTGCTCTTCTTGCTAAACAGCGATGTCATACGTACCATAATAAAATTATACTACACGGATCTATGTAAATAGGGCGAATTCTGTGACTAAACGTACCATTACCCGTACCATTTACCATAGTACTTCCATTATGGTACGCAAAATATACCATTATTTTGTCATCTATCATCGATACATAAAGACGATATAATATAAACAGAAATAAATACGGCAATTTTGAATACCTATTGCAGGATCTTTGTTTTTACATCATCCCCATATTCACAATCACAATCGCAATAAAATGTATCATGAAAAGTTTAGTATTAAATTCAGCCCAAAAGATTACCTGTTTCCATGTTTTTATAATATGCCTGACTGCCTACTATCGATGTAGGCCGTCAGGCACAAGATATTTTTATTAAAATGAGTGTTAGATTGCCACTCTCACTTCTTCAAAGTGGTTTTGTATGGTCTGTCATTATGAGAAGTAAGTACGAAGTGGCAAAAAGTTGTGAAATAAAATCCTGGCACACCACACCACACGCAGTGGTTATTGTCCAAGACCAATATCGACTCTCATTAAAACCCTGTTGCTAAAGCCGATCATGGACGTAACTTGCATGAGCACGATATATATATTTTATAAATATTGTGTATAGCACAATAAATAGATAGGTAATTTAAAGTGTTGTGTCGCTAGCGAGTAAGAACCTTAGGTACGAACAAACGCTTAAAACTTAAAACACTTGGTAATGGCACGGTAATGGTACTGACATGTCACGTGTTATGAATTGTCGGTTTGCAATATTTTACCAATAGCAACCACTAAACGTCCGTATATTTTGCCCATAAATAGTAAAAACGAATTTATATTGGCGAATAGAAAATGAATAAATACTATGAGTCCAAATAAAAACAAAAATTAGTCTGGCTAGCAATAGAACTTAATCTAATCTGTCAAATATATTCCTTGTCCAACGAAAATGTTTTCTATGACCCATGTAATAAGAACTAATTTTTGTGAGTGTAACGTTGTGTTCAATATTGATCCATAAACAACGAATTTGTCCATTTCATCTTTATCTGACGTTTTATAAAATCTATGGAAAAAGGAAGGCGTTGTAGAACTTGGAGAAAGAAGCTCACGTATTTTTTGGTACAGTTGTAATGAACACCGCTAATTAATCTCGACGCCGATTACTTCTTTTACGCCTCCTAGAATAGTGCTAGTAGTCTAGGCCAGTAGTTTCCATCGGAAGAGTAAGGAAACGGCATAAAACTGGTGTTCGATAAGTCACTTGGCAATATGCCTGCCGTTAGAGGAGATGGAATGCGAGGACTCGCAGTCTTCATATCTGATATAAGAAACTGTAAAAGTAAAGAAGCAGAGATTAAGCGCATCAACAAGGAGCTGGCCAACATTAGAAGCAAGTTCAAAGGCGACAAAACACTCGACGGCTACCAAAAGAAAAAGTATGTATGTAAACTCCTATTTATCTTTCTCTTGGGTCACGACATCGACTTCGGTCATATGGAGGCGGTCAACCTGCTATCCTCGAACAAGTACTCTGAGAAACAGATAGGGTACCTGTTCATATCTGTCTTGGTCAATACCAATAGTGACCTCATTAAACTAATCATCCAAAGCATAAAGAATGACCTGCAGTCACGTAACCCAATCCACGTCAACTTGGCACTGCAGTGCATTGCCAATATTGGCAGTAAAGACATGGCTGAAGCATTTGGTACGGAGATTCCAAAGCTCCTTGTTTCCGGAGACACAATGGATGTTGTTAAGCAATCTGCAGCTCTTTGCCTTCTAAGACTTTTCCGTAAATCTCCAGAGATCATTCCTGGTGGTGAGTGGACTTCCCGTATCATCCACCTATTGAATGATCCGCACATGGGTGTGGTTACGGCAGCTACATCACTAATTGATGCTCTTGTTAAGAAGAACCCTGAAGAATATAAAGGATGCGTCACTCTAGCTGTAGCTAGGCTCAGCAGGATTGTGACTGCAAGCTATACAGATCTACAGGATTATACATATTATTTTGTACCAGCACCCTGGCTATCTGTCAAGCTACTGAGACTTCTCCAAAACTACACACCACCATCTGAGGAGCCAGGAGTGAGAGGTCGCCTCTCGGAATGCTTAGAAACAATCTTTAACAAAGCCCAAGAACCCCCAAAGTCAAAGAAGGTCCAACACTCGAATGCAAAGAATGCAGTCCTGTTTGAAGCAATAAGCCTGATAATTCACAATGATAGTGAACCTAACCTGCTAGTACGTGCATGCAACCAACTTGGCCAGTTCCTCAGTAACCGTGAGACAAATCTGCGCTATTTGGCACTTGAGTCAATGTGTCATCTTGCAACATCTGAATTTTCACATGATGCAGTGAAAAAGCACCAAGAAGTTGTAATTCTATCTATGAAAATGGAAAAGGATGTATCTGTTCGCCAGCAGGCAGTGGACTTGCTGTATGCAATGTGTGACAAAACAAATGCCGAAGAAATTGTCCAAGAAATGCTGGCATACCTAGAAACAGCTGATTATTCCATAAGGGAGGAGATGGTGCTAAAAGTGGCTATACTGGCTGAAAAATATGCTACTGATTTCACTTGGTATGTGGATGTCATTCTTAATCTTATTAGAATTGCAGGAGATTATGTCTCTGAAGAAGTTTGGTACAGAGTCATACAAATTGTAATCAACAGAGAAGAAGTCCAAGCATATGCAGCTAAGACTGTATTTGAGGCCTTGCAGGCGCCTACATGCCATGAGAATATGGTAAAAGTGGGAGGATACATACTTGGAGAATTTGGTAATTTAATAGCTGGTGATACAAGATCCTCACCCCAAGTGCAATTTGAATTGTTGCATTCTAAATACCATCTATGCTCCGCAGCTACCAGAGCTCTTTTGTTGTCCACCTACATCAAACTTGTAAATCTATTCCCAGAGATAAAGAATCGTGTCCAAGAAGTGTTCCGGGCTGACTCAAACTTGCGCTCTGCAGATGTTGAACTACAACAAAGAGCTTCTGAATACTTGCAACTCAGCATAGTAGCCAGTTCTGATGTATTAGCAACTGTGCTGGAGGAGATGCCTGCTTTCCCAGAGAGAGAATCTTCAATACTAGCTGTACTGAAAAAGAAGAAGCCAGGGCGCATTCCTGATGACACAGTAAGGGATTCAAAGAGTCCTCAACCTTCCTCTGTGCCAACTCCTATTATAAATCCAGTAAACAATACAAATAGTTCCAGTGCAGATCTACTTGGTTTGGCCACCCCTCCTGGCACTACAGCTACATCCACTGGCAATGGATTGCTTGATGTTCTTGGTGATCTATACACAACTCCCAAAATAAGTCCTACCACTGTCCAACAAAATAACATCAAAAAGTTCTTATTCAAAAATAATGGAGTTCTCTTTGAAAATGACTTAATTCAAATCGGAGTTAAAAGTGAATTTAGACAAAACTTGGGCAGGATTGGCTTGTTTTATGGAAATAAAACTCAATTTGCCATTCAAAATGTCCATCCTGAACTGCATTGGACTGACCTCCACAAGTTGAATGTCCAAATGAAACCAATGGAACCAATATTAGAAGCAGGTGCTCAAATTCAACAAATGCTAACAGCTGAATGTATTGAAGATTATGCTGATGCCCCTAGTATGTCAGTCTCTTTTGTGTATAATAATGTACCACAAAAAATAACAATGAAATTACCACTTACATTGAATAAGTTCTTTGAGCCAACTGAAATGAATGGAGAGTCATTCTTCGCCAGGTGGAAAAACTTAGGAGGAGAACAACAAAGGGCACAAAAAATATTTAAAGCTCAAGGAGCTATTGATATTGCAGCAACACACACTAAATTGGGTGGTTTTGGCATGCAACTGCTTGATGGTATTGACCCCAATCCTGACAATTTTGTCTGTGCTGGCATTGTGCACACCAGAGTCCAACAAGTAGGATGTCTCATGAGACTGGAACCAAACAGGCAAGCTCAAATGTATAGGCTGACAGTAAGGTCAAGTAAAGAGTCTGTTTCTCAAGAAATTTGCAATTTGTTAGCAGACCAATTCTGAATCTGAATATACTGCTCCTCTTGTTTGTTTACAAGGACCATTATAAATTGAGAGTTACTGTTAAATGAATTGAATTTTATATTTCATAAGAGTTTACAGTCACTGGTAGATTTGCTATTACAATTTCCAGACTAACAGATCTTCGGCAAACACTTATGAACTTAGACAGTTCCTGAAAAGGCATTTAAATCTCTTCTATACTGTTACTGATTAAGTTTGTAATTGTTATTTAAATCAATAATATTACAGTTATTATTTTAAGTTTGATGGATATTGTATTACTGAATTCATACAAATATAAAAGACAAAATACTGTTACAATGCCTGTTGAGTATTGTAGTAAAATTATATTTATAAGCTCTTCATGTTGACCATATTGTACAAGTACTTCCATTCAAAATATCAGGATTGATATTTGTGTCTTGGTGAACATATACTAATTTATTTTTTGTAAAGATAAGTTTTGCAATGATTAGGGCATGAACCCAGAACATAGTAACAGATGTGTTTGCTTTTAAAAATGCAATAACTTACACATGGTATAGCTTAAATGTACCAAAAATATTGTTTTATTTGTATATATAGATTACAAGAAAATCATTATTTGTTGCTTATTTTACTGATGAACTCAGACAATCATTAAACATAGCTTTTTACTTAGTAATGCTATCCAATAGATATGTAACTGTATTTATATCTCTTGTTAAATTCGAGTGTAATTTATCAATAAACACTAGAAAATTATTATACCAAAGTAAGTATTTGGCTTTAATCATGTATCAAAATTTACTATAGACTCATATTTTATCGGGCAGTAAGGAATATCAGATTATTAAATGTAATAGTACCGCAATGTATTTGTCATAATATACGATTGTGGTTTAAAACTAAATAATGAATTGAGTTTACACATGTTTCATACTGCTGAGCATACATCAGTTAGTAACAGTAGATGTTTTGTAGGTACCTAAAATATTGATATCAGTTTTTATTTATGTATCTATTATAGCTGTTACTCATGTGTGGCATATAATTCATTAATGTTGTAAAAATGCTCTCCATACGGTTTTCTATGTTGCTGCGGTTTTTTGGTATTAGTTTTTATGTTAGACATGATCTTCATTTTCCAGTGGTAAGCCTGACATAAGAAGTTTCTCAAGGCTTTTAAGCACTAGATTCAGTGTTTAATATAGGCAATAGTCCTGGAGATTTTTTAATATATTGTCAAATATAATTACTCCAATTGATTTAGGCAAGCCTGTGTTTTGAAACAGTATGTTAAATGGAATCATTATTAATAGTCAAACTATGGAATGACTCTAAATATTAAATTTAACACAAAAAATATTGGTACAAAATAACTGTTGCTTATTTTATAGATATTATTGATGCTACATTGTATTCACAGACATTCCTGTGTATGTTATATCTTTGTTAAACAGTGAGAATATTTTAAATGCCATAAGGCACCTTATGCCTATCCTCCTAAAGGCGATGCTCATAAGTTATTAAAAGTACTCATTTTAATAACATACTATTAATTTAATTTTCATAAAGATTGATGTGTGCTCTTTGTTTAAAAGAATCTCACATTCTTAGATGTTTTTATTTTTCGTATGTTGCTTCTTATTTAGATTAATTAGGTAATCTAGTATTAGGAACATACAATGTTATATCAGTAGTATAGCATGCTAAAGTTTTTTTGCATGGTAGATTTATTAGTAATAAATTAATATATAACTCTTCAAAACTCATATAAAATATATTCTTGTTAAGAATGGGGTTCATAACACTATTATATTGTATATTATGAAATTTGGATCAAGTATACATGCTTCATTGGAACATCATGTACACTTTTGTAATATGTGTTTGTGTATGTTATCATAATGTAAAAATATCACAGTGTGGTTCAGAAATAGGTATAAATGTTTGTTCTTAGGCTTCAAAAACAGCATTGTAATTGTCTTTAATAAAATATTTATCCAACACATATTACATTGTAGTTTCATTTCAAGGTTACAGATTGTAGCTCATTAGGACATTAAAACAAGAAGTGTATTTAAATGTAACATGTTATTTTTATTGCGTACATTTATATAACTTACAACTAATATGTAGAAAATATACACCATATACTTAGTACATACTTACAAACTAATCAAACCATTCTTCAACATTAGGTGAATTCTCCAATACATCATTTGACTCGCTGGAAAAGAGTAAACAATATATTTATATAAATGTGATAAAGGTCCTCATAGCTTTTCATTATGGTCGGGCCACATCAATGCCGCATCATCGCCATAAACAAGCTCTAATTATTCCGATAAAGCAGAGCGCAAACGTGGACCCTTTTGTGTCTTGTGTCAGATACAAGCTACCAATGAGATTTTGATTTCTATATACCAGGATGAAATCATCCAATCCCTGCGCATTTTTTGTGTCCAGTTCCGTCCACTTAACACATTGACGATCAAAAAGTGTTCGGTGTCGGGAACTGGAAACTAAGTCGTCAGTTGAAGACACAAGCAACATTAACAAATTTCCTTATAATTGTACTGAGCTGTGCAAACGGACGAGTTGCATCGGTGTCCGTCTCCTGTGTGCGACATAAGCCACGCACACTGAGCGGGTGGATGACGAGCGCGGGTGGCGCAGGGGCACAGATAAATATTGTATTGTTGTCAACACAACCAGCAAAGATAATGTTTCTTTATCGCCGTCCATCGTGAGACGAACGGAAAACAAGCAACGAACTGTACCAGGCCAGAAGTAGCGACCGGTGACTGTGTCCGATTGCCGCCACCGGATACAGTAACTACGGTTACTAGTGACCAGTAGTAACAACGGGCGACCATGTCCGATCACCGCTAAAGGACACAGCAACTACGGCTCCCTGTGATGGTGTGCCGTGTCGGCAACACATTTGCGCGCCTATGTCGTGGTTACACTACACCTAAGGATCCGCGCGATAATCAACTGCGTTTTTCTTTCATGTGGCCCGACCATTAGAACAGACTACATTTATATCATCATTTTGTAGACATTTCCTCGGATATTATCAAAATCAACCGGTAGATAGCGTCGCAGTCAACTTTCACTCTATTCAAAAAATACACAATGGTATTGTCGTTTTACCCTATTAAAGATAGATACCTACTTGGCACTATTTGTATGGACGTTATGTCAAATTTCTACCCGCAGTATGGAAAACTGTGGACAGATAGATTATTAAAACCTGGCGTAAACGTCAAATAGAATGGGGCTAAATGCGGTCTGTAAGCAGTTTTCTTAGGTCTAGTGAATGGCGTTTCGCAGTAACAAAAAGGTACGGAGTTGCGGACGATGTGGTACGGGCGAATATGTCTGAAACTCTAAAGGTCGTTGAAGAATTTTTGACAGTTGCAAAGGGGTTTCAACCTTTTTGTATGGCAATAGCATATCGACCCGCCGCTATATTGTTTTTTTTTCGAATTTGCGGCGCACGATGAAAGTGGTAGGTATGTATGGGTAGAGGACATACAGGGTTATTGGTAATTAGACCGGATCCTTTTAAGGGGTGGTAGGGAATGCCATTTGCAACAATATGACTGTACATTGTGATATCCGGAAATGAATCATTTCTGTGATATTCTTTTTTTTTAAATTTTTTTTTGGAAAATCCAGTTTTACTACTTTAAAATTCAATAAAAAAAAAGTAATCAACCGATTTCAATTCTGTTCGCAGTTTTAGAGAAACCTTGTTACAGCTCTTAATAATAAACAATAATATCGTACTAATGTAGATCCATCCAAAAACTAGAGGCTTTTTCATAATTTTTATTTGATAATTTTTGTAAGATGCTTTACAAAAATCTTTATTTTCTCTACAAAAACGATAGTAAATTAAGTCTGCATTTTATTTAAAAAACATCTACAAGTCTTTAGCTATCCAACGAGGTAAAAAAATTAGCACTTTATTGCACAATTGCAGAAATAATGCGATAACAAAGACTCAGGTAGAGACATTCCGAGAAAGGGTTTTAGACAACGGTATCCATGTTGAATGCGCCGTCTCCCTCTCGCTTATGTTTGTTGAACGAGCAATGAGAACCCAGTTTGCTCAAGCGCATCGTACTGTTCAGACGCTCTTTGGCAACCCTTTATTACGATTAAATTTCGACCTTGATAACGTTATTGGACTTGTGTAACTTCTTTTTCTGTGATTCGGCTAGTGAACTGGACTTTTTGATTGATTGCTTACCCGACGACTTGGCTTGTACTAAAGGATTTGATCATGACTGCGGAATCCCACGACCATCTACCTCGGCTTCGAGAGTTCACAAACGAAGAGTATGCGAACATACTGTTTTGCTATGGTTTTGCCAACGGCGTCGCTACACATGCTCGAACGGAGTATCAGTCTCGATTTCCACAGCGCCGTTTACCCCATGTGAGTGTATTTGACGGAGTGTACCGGCGACTACGAGAAACTGGTCAAGTTCAAAGACGACAAAGTGATGCTGGACGATCTCGTATTTATCATTCGGATGAAGAGGAACAGATAATTCGCATGTTTGAGCAAGATCCTACGACTTCAAAAAACATCATTGCACGACGTCTTGGCATGTCGCAATGGAAAGTATGGAACACAGTGCACCGCTCAAGACTCTACCCGTATCATTTGACTCCGGTACAAGTTATCCAAGACGGAGATCCTGCACGTAGAGTCGAATTTGGCAGATTCATGTTGAACACCGATATGGAAGATGCCAATTTTTTATTAAAAATCTTATGGACCGACGAATCCAAATTTGATCAGGATGGAATATCAAATTATCATAATATTCATTATTGGGCCCCGAAAGATGACGGTAACCCAAACAAGAAAAGATTACAAGGATCACAAAGAAGGTTTTCCGTTAATGTGTGGATGGGCATTATTAAGAATGAATTGATCGGCCCTTTCTTTCTGCCCAACAACCTCAATGGTGAAGCGTATGAATTTTTTTTGAGAAACGAACTTTATGAGCTACTCAGTGAAGTACCCCTTGAAAACCGCAGAAACATGATTTACCAACATGATGGTTGCCCCGCACATTTTAGTTTGAGCGTCCGTGAGTGGCTCAATCGTCAGTATTCCAATAAGTGGATTGGCAGAGGAGGACCCATTCTGTGGCCGGCCAGAAGTCCCGACTTGACTCCCGTCGACTATTACGTATGGGGTCACATGAAAAGCTTGGTGTACGACGATACTCTTGGACCTGTGGCAACCATCGAAGAACTGAAACAGCGCATAATAAATGCAGCAGAAAAAATAAAAATTAATTTAAATACAAGTGTTGTTAAAAGCAATTTACGCAGACGTATGCGTCTCTGCATTCAAAATTCTGGCTCACATTTTGAGAACGAACTGTAAAAATAATAAATACAGACTAATTACATCTACTCTTTTATTTCTTTAAAAGAAATTAAGTTACCTTAAGAAAGTATTTCTTCCATAGCTACTTCTCATGGACTATTCTCATTCCTTTCTCGGCCTTTTGTAATCGCATTATTTCTGCAACTGTGTAATAAAGTGCAAATTTTTTTACCTCATTGGATAGCTAAAGACTTGTAGATGTTTTTTTTAAATAAAATGCAGACTTAATTTACTATCGTTTTTGTAGAGAAAATAAAGGTTTTTGTAAAGCATCTTACAAAAATTATCAAATAAAAATTATGAAAAAGCCTCTAGTTTTTGGATGGATCTACATTAGTACGATATTATTGTTTATTATTAAGAGCTGTAACAAGGTTTCTCTAAAACTGCGAACAGAATTGAAATCGGTTGATTACTTTTTTTTTTATTGAATTTTAAAGTAGTAAAACTGGATTTTCCAAAAAAAAATAAAAAAAAAGAATATCACAGAAATGATTCATTTCCGGATATCACAATGTACAGTGATATTGTTGCAAATGGCATTCCCTACCACCCCTTAAAAGGATCCGGTCTAATTACCAATAACCCTGTATAGACGAACAAAAAATGTCAATGGTCATGATACCCTAAAGTGTTACATTCCTGAGATCATTGGAGGTAAAGATC
Organism: Selenia dentaria; assembly: GCA_917880725.1. Lineage (NCBI taxonomy): Eukaryota > Metazoa > Arthropoda > Insecta > Lepidoptera > Geometridae > Selenia > Selenia dentaria. Next base: position 36,621,633 of record OU862875.1, on the reverse strand, counting down.
GACATATAAGTACAATGACAATAATTAAAAATACGAGTTATTAGGTGTCTATAAGCATTAGATTGTATCCAAATAATCGTACCCGGCTAATTAATGTTATTACTTTTTTGTATTGATATTCTCATAACTTTGGCACATATTAAACTTTTACTATTAACCGGAAAAACACTCACGTTAGGGCATTATTACGTCTCGCCGGGTTTCGGGCATGTCCGATGCTCATCTTGAGTGCGAGTGCGCAGCGGCGTCTGCAAGCTCCCGGCGGGCACTGTTCTGCGGTTCACGTATTAGGGATGTTTTGCCGGTTAATATGAGTAGTTTAATAATATTACTGCTTATTGGAAGAGAGTAACTAGATACATTACATACTAGGAGCGCGAGAAAACTACTAGTTGCTATAATTAGTTCATCATCATCATCGTCATCATCTCAGCCATAGGACATCCATTGCTGAACATATGCCTCTCCCAGAAATTTCCAAAATGACCGGTTGGAAGCGGCCTGCATCCAACGTCGTCCTGCTACCTTTGTCAGGCCGTCAGTCCACCTTGTCAGTGGACGACCTGCGCTGCGCTTGCCTGTCCGTGGTCTCCACTCCAGAACCTTCCGGCCCCATCGGCCATCTGTTCTGCGTGCTATGTGGCCTGCCCACTGCCACTTGAACTGACTAATCTTCTGGGCTATGTCGGTGACTTTAGTTCGTTTACGGATCTCCTCATTTCCGATTCGATCACGAAGAGAAACCCCGAGCATAGCCCTCTCCATAGCTCGTTGTGCGACGTTGAGCTTGCTTATGAGGCCTATAATAAGAGACCACGTTTCAGTGCCATATGTCATCACTGGTAACATTGATCAAAGACTCTTGTCTTGAGGCACTGAGGTATTTTTGACGAGTTTCCGGTATGCTGTCCAGCCGAGTCGGATTCGACGATTAACCTCTTTCTCTAAGCTGGAGAGATCTAGATGTATTCGTCAACAACTTCGAGAACTGAGTTCTCAACTGATACTGGGGGTGCACAACATGGGCATTAGACATCATTTTCGTCTTGTCCATGTTCATCTTAAGGCCGGTAGGCCAACGGGTAAGTTCGGAAACTCGATGGAGGCCTTCGAGCATTATACTGAGGTCTTTCATGGATTCTGCCATGACTACAATATCGTCGGCAAATCGAAGGTGAGTGATATATTCGCCGTTGATGTTGATGCCGAGTCCTTGCCATTCCAGAAGCTTGAAGGCGTCTTCCAATGCAGCGGTGAACAGTTTCGGAGATATTACATCTCCTTGTCTCACGCCTCTGCAATGGAATTACCTTCGAACTCTGCTCCTGTACTCGGACTGACATGTTGGCGTTATTGTACAAACACTTCAACACTTCGATATACCGATAGTCAATATGGCACCGCTGGAGAGACTCAAGAACTGCCCCACGTCTCGATCGAATTAAAGGCCTTCTCATAGTCCACAAACGCTAAACAAAGAGACAAGTTATATTCTTTGGTCTTCTGTATAACTTGCCGTAGCGTGTGGATGTGGTCTATGGTACAATAGCCTTTTCGAAAACCGGCTTGTTCCGGAGGCTGGAATTAATCATACCTGCGACTGAGACGTATAATTAGTTATTTATCTTCTAAATAATTGCACTGCCTAACTAATGGTTAAAAATAAAACAAAAGGCATGTGATTGATGTTAACATTTACTTATTATTACTGTAAGAACAATATCAAACTTACGAGAGTAGTAGGTAATACCTACTTATAGATGTGACACCTAAAAATAATTATTTTATATCTAACACATATCATACCTATATAATATTTTCTTTGAGTGGGCTATAAGGTTGTTTGCCAAAATCACAATAAAACAAATACCTTCTTCATTTAATGAATCGATAAGAATACCTATTATGTGCTTGATTTAATTACATCCAATGCAAGATCATCATCGTCTGAATCCAGCTTAATTACATAATATAGCTAGAGGTCGGATAGGGATTTTTTGATGCGAGTCCAAGTCATGTACCAAATACTCTACATGACATGGGCACAGCAACCGAGGGTTCGCATTCCCACAGTCTTGTTTCCATTCCAATCTTACTGTCTAGTAACAGTACTGACCAATGACTTTATTTCTGCCTTGTAAACTATTATCCAGCAAGACGTAAATAAAACACTGCCGGATTATATAATGCGGGTATTTGTTGTCGCGAATGTATTTTATCTCTTGCGAGCCAAGGATTGAGAGCTATAATGCGGAATTGGGTAAAAATATAATCAATTTCTAAATCTTCATACACTTCGATTAAATAATTATTTATAGTAGGTACCTACCTAGTAGTTTTCTAGCAGTATGTAATGTCTATGTAATAATAAATGTAATCTACCTACTCTCATCTAAGAAATAGTAATAATAATAATAATCAACCTATGAACGATTATTTGGATACTATCTGACGCTTATAAACACGTAGTAACTCTATTTTTAATGATTGTCGTTGTACTCATAAATGTCGATCTTTACCTCCAAATGTCTCAGTAACAAGACACTTTAGGGTATTACGTGACATTTTTTGTTCGTCTATGTGTCCTCTACTCATACATACGAGTACCACTTTCATTATGCGCCGTGATTTTACATATAAATCAAAATCGCGGCGGTTCAATATGCCTGATCGGTTCAAAGCCCTTTCATCATATCAGTATCAGCTACAAACGAAACATTGATTAAGCTAAGAAAATTTCGCTATAGATGAAACGAATCACCCCAATACGGCGTTCACATCATTTTATAATAAGACAAATATAAAAGTCGGTCAAATATAAAACCATCGGTTCGCCACAAACCTATCCACCAAGCCGGACTGGACCCGCATGGTGGACTATGGCCCAACTCCTCTCTCTGAGAGGAAGGCTCGATACTTCGTTATAGGAATTCAATACTTCGTTAGTGAAACTCGGATTCGTAGGTTTTTTTAGAAATTATTATGAAAAAGACCATGTATGAGAAAAATAATACGAGTGCCCATTGAACTTACGCTCTATGAGAACTATCTAATCTAATACCTTCATAAGAGCAATTCTTGTATATATATATACAGGCTGTCCCAAAAATAACACGCCACAGTGACGCTGAAAGTAGGCTAGCCTAGGAATATTCCACAAAAAAAATGGCTGAAGAAAAGTCTCATGGATTCCGAGATATTACAATTTTTTTTTTGAAGATTACTTTAGTTTTTCTTTTAATATTATAAAATTGACACTTGAAATACCTACTTACATAACCAACTTTTTATAAAATTCTAAACTCATTACTAATAGTTGTTAAACTAATCATTGGTTGGTCATTGGTGTAAAGTACAAATAAATGGCTGTTCATTCTTTGACTCGGTTATTAAATCATCAATAAATTATTATTTGCGTTTTAAGATGTATAATATATCTGTTTGATTTATGTTTTCATGTAGGTACTAATTTGTGTTTCTGAGCATTGTCAATGATAAAAAAGTTATCCTCTGTTCGAATTAAGGTTTTTTTGTATTAAATGATAATTAAAACCAGAGGAGATCATTAACAAACGGTGACACAAAAACTGACTTTATTAATTTATTGTGCCGTTATTATACCATTTCTAAATCAGCATAGAAAGGGGCAGTTTTTAAAATTAATTGCAAGTCCAGCGTTGAACTGATTTTTTTTTCTAAGAACAGCGAGTTAAAGTAGAACTTACTGTTATTCACTTGATTGAATCAAAGAATTAATGAACGTTTATTTGTACTTTACACCAATGACCGACCAATGATTAGTTTACTTTAGTCAAACAACTATTAGTCATGAGTACAGAATAAAAAAAAATAAAGTTAAGTAGGTATTTGTGACAATTTTATAACACTAAAGGAAGAATCGAGTACTTAAAAAAAACCTAAAAATTCGAATATCTCGAAATTCAATCTTCATTCATTTCTTCAGCCATTTTTTTGTGGACAAGACCTAGGGCTAGCCTACTTCTAGTGTCGCTGTAGCGTGTTTTTTTTGGGACAACCTGTATATAATCTGAATCTCGGAAACGGCTCCAACGATTTGCATGAATTTTAGTATGCAATGGGTTTCGGGGGCGATAAATCGATCTAGCTGGGTTTAATTTTCATAAAACATTGTTTTATCCGTATTTTCAGGCAATGAGAAACTGGCACAGCAACACAACAGTTATTTGACAATAGATGGCGTTGTTAAGCAACACTAAGCCAATGAGTGTTTGGTTTGAGGTTAGACCTAGAAAATCAATTGTTTAGTTACGAGCAAAGCCCTACAAGCATGGCCTCTCACAAAATAAAGTAGTTCATAATAATCACCTGTCTAGCGAAGGGTCGTTGCTAAACATTTCCGTTGGCACTGTGGGTGGTGCCCTTTCAGGTAGGAGTTCTAAGTACGACTGTCGAGATTGCAGATGTCGCTCCACTTCCTCTGGAGTCATGTGTCCGTCGGTGGAAAGCCCGAAACCGAGCGCAGGCGATACTTTAGACATCATCGATCCGCTGGCTTGATGCTGGTGATAAAAAATAAGTTGCATTGAGATACAGAGGTGTTAAATATGATCGCTGGTTGCATTTGCAACGCGACTTAGTTGTAGTTCTTTATTTTTTATGTCATTGGGTTACGGAAAAAGCACAAGACCCCCCTTTTAAGCGGTAACCTCTGCCTGCACCATATGCATTTCGTCACAAGTGACGAACTGTACTGCGCCCGTCACCCTGAGACATTAAGTTGTGAAATTTCATGTGCCTGTAACTTCACCGACAGTCGGCACCCATACCCTTCAAACCAGAACACAGTAATGCGAACATTACTGTTTAACGGTGAAAATAGGTATGGAGGCAGTACTTCACCGGACGAACTCGTTTACAAAGAGTTCTACTGCTACCGAACTGCGTCGCATATTGCGATCTATTTCAGGTCGGCAAATGAATTGTTCTGCTTTTTCGTACCATAACAGCATAGCATAGTACGGGAGTCCACGACCAACATTTTTGTCTCATAGCAATACAACCAAAACCGCATCAAATTGATAGATTCGATTATCCTGAACCCGAAAATACCAATATTGGACATTTTCCGCGTAGAGTTTAACCTGACCGAGTCAAAAAATCTCAATAAATTTTACCGAACAGTTTTTAGTAATCCCGCCAACCATACATACGAAATAAGTATACGAAAGGTTACAAACATATTTATTTGGGTTGCTATGATACAGGTCGGCCAAATGTTTTGACATATTCAAAAATGCTCCCGGGCTCCATGCTACGCGCAAAATATCTGAAAATAATTATTTTCGTAATAAAATTATAAAATCTATGTACATTTTCACTATTAGACGTATTGCTATAATATCAACTGCCTTTTTTTCGACACAGCACGCAGTTGCTGCACTTTTGACCACTACACACTTAGTCGGGTTCAGAATCATATCACCCGACGATTTTATACAGCTTTGGCGGTATTGCTATGATACATAATTTTATGATTGTCGTGGGTCTCGTACTATAATGACAACTGAAAGAGCAGAAACAAAAACTAAGCGGAACAATTCATTTGCCGACCTAAAATAGATCGCATTATGTGACGCTGGTAGGCCCGCTGTACTGTATTGTATCGGGCGACATCGCAGAAAGCAACTATGTAGATATATAGGTTACGCGGAAACTTACCGCAGGCTCCTTTAAGATACTCGGTAATAATACTAATTAACTTATTGACAACATCAATTCAATTGTAATAATTTAGTTTCTCTCTGATATCTGATATACGAGTATGAAGAAAAGTAAGCAAATCAAGAATAATCATTTATCCGTGTCGCAATTTCAGTAAAAAAACCTTTCGACTCAGAAGGGATCCGCGTCTACTGACTTATCAAAAGACAAAATTGGTTTCCGGTTTCTTGGTTTTACATTACAATAAAAACAAAGTGAGTTAATACAATAAAAAAGATGTGAGCTAAGAAAAACGTAGGTAATAGTACAAAAGACACAGTCCGCCTTATTATTCACGAAGGCGAGTGTAATTAATATAAGCGTTATACAAAACATTGACATTGATATCTATTGAATAGGGTAGGGTATATAAGTATATGTATCTAACACTACGAAGAAATAATATTTCTTCGTTAATCTAACATATATTTTTATACCCTACTCTATTTAATAGATGTCGCTCCGTCCCCATAAGACGGTTAAAATCAACTAGAGTTAAATTCGATGCTCGGACCGATCACCTCGGCGGCCTAGCGATTATGGCGTCTAACTCGGGTTGACGGAAGACGCAGGTTCGAACGCCGTCCGAAAATGTAATTTCTCCCTCGTCAATTGCAAAATTTGGTATCGTCGTTGTGGTCGTTTTCTAAGCTGACAAAACAATCGTTAAAATCGATTAAATAGACGATCTCAAACGTAATTTAACAGTTCCATGCTAGGGTTACCGTTATAATCGTAAAAACTTATCGAGTTTGTCTACCGATCGCTTAATTTTGTTACTTACTTGCAATGGTTGACAAAGGATCGATAGGTATAGCTAGTTTTTTCGAAGTATGACGAATTCAAGATTCCAATTTATCGATCGGTAAGTTCGGTACTTGCACTGCTGGCCACATTATTCGTACCTTGGTATTAATTCTTATATACTCTAATAATAAAGAGGAAAGATATATGATTGTTAGTTTATTTGTAATGGATACACGTAAAACTACTTAACCGATTAAAATAATTATGTCACTAGTTTAGAGCTACATTATGCCTGAGTAACGTACGCTATATTTGATTCATCCTCAGCATCATCCATCACCACGCGGGTGAAACGTCGGAGCGCAGCTAGTTATTTATATATAGAGATAAGCGAATAGTCGGTCCAAGTGGCGTTCTATCAGGGAGGCCTATGTTCAACAGTGGATGTTTGTGGATTATACAATAATATTAATATAATATACTAATAATACATGTAAATCATTATAGAACAACGAAAAGTGAGAAGGTGTTTTAGCGCCAATTATCATCAGATCTCAAGACAGGGATTTGAGGGTTTTTTTAAAGTACAGAAACTGAAAACATTATTTTAAATAGAGGGGGAATTGAAATACTGTTCAGTGAAATTCACAGGAACAGCATTTGAAGTCGTATGGGATAGTCATATTATAATATATATATATAATATATGGTGTGTGTATATATATATATAATATATATATATATATATACACACACCATACCATATCTTAGACCAAATATAACCAAATACAGGTGTTATGAAAACGCTCAAGTCTATTCAGCCAGTCCCCGAAAGATCTAAATATAAGGCGTCAGCATAGTCAAATATCCGGAATAAAAAGTTTGTCCAAATGTAACTCTGGTAGCAGTTGGAAGAAAGTTCTGCAGTTGCTTCAAATACCGTGTAGATGAATACTACAACTCGCGACTAGCAACTGTTTGGGGATCCCATGATAGTGATACATCCACCATAATTTTAAGGTTCTTTACTTCACAACTATAAGGTATTGAAACTTCATTGGAGTACAAACACAAGACACGAAATAAATTAGCTTCACTTAGCCAATTTATTTTGGTTAGGATACGTGCGTCAGTGTTTTACTCCAGGTAGTTTTGTCAACCCTGTTTTAGGGAAAGTACATAAGTATGAAGTCTAGATACAGATATACAATATTACCTGTGTGAAGTTGGCAGCCAAACTCAGCAGCCATTATAAACCGACCAAATTAAGATGACGCGTGTGGCGGGTGGGTTATTCCGGTGGATTTGACCATGTTCCGGAACTTGTTTTGGAATGAATCATACCTCGTTAGAAAGCTACTGAAACGATCTTTCAGACGTAGTATTCAGAAATTACTCGCGACATTTCAGAAACTCGCAAATCAGAAATAACTACTGCAATAGTTTGGCTGCTGGCTTATTACGGTTGTTTTGACCATGTTCCGGGACCTGTTTTGGAATGAATGATACCTCGTTAGAAAGCTACTGAAACGATCTTTCAGACGTAGTATTCAGAAATTACTCGCGACATTTCAGAAACTCGCAAATCGGAAATACCTACTCTGCGATAGTTTGGCTGCTGGCTTATTACGGTTGTTTTGACCATGTTCCGGGACCTGTTTTGGAATGAATCATACCTCGTTAGAAAGCTACTGAAACGATCTTTCAGACGTAGTATTCAGAAATTACTCGCGACATTTCAGAAACTCGCAAATCAGAAATAACTACTGCAATAGTTTGGCTGCTGGCTTATTACGGTTGTTTTGACCATGTTCCGGGACTTGTTTTGGAATGAATCTTACCTCGTTAGATAGCTACTGAAACGATCTTTCAGACGTAGTATTCAGAAATTACTCGCGACATTTCAGAAACTCGCAAATCAGAAATAACTACTGCAATAGTTTGGCTGCTGGCTTATTACGGTTGTTTTGATCATGTTCCGGGACCTGTTTTGGAATGAATGATACCTCGTTAGAAAGCTACTGAAACGATCTTTCAGACGTAGTATTCAGAAATTACTCGCGACATTTCAGAAACTCGCAAATCGGAAATACCTACTCTGCGATAGTTTGGCTGCTGGCTTATTACGGTTGTTTTGACCATGTTCCGGGACCTGTTTTGGAATGAATCATACCTCGTTAGAAAGCTACTGAAACGATCTTTCAGACGTAGTATTCAGAAATTACTCGCGACATTTCAGAAACTCGCAAATCAGAAATAACTACTGCAATAGTTTCGCTGCTGGCTTATTACGGTTGTTTTGACCATGTTCCGGGACCTGTTTTGGAATGAATGATACCTCGTTAGAAAGCTACTGAAACGATCTTTCAGACGTAGTATTCAGAAATTACTCGCGACATTTCAGAAACTCGCAAATCGGAAATACCTACTCTGCAATAGTTTGGCTGCTGGCTTATTACGGTTGTTTTGACCATGTTCCGGGACTTGTTTTGGAATGAATCTTACCTCGTTAGATAGCTACTGAAACGATCTTTCAGACGTAGTATTCAGAAATTACTCGCGACATTTCAGAAACTCGCAAATCAGAAATAACTACTGCAATAGTTTGGCTGCTGGCTTATTACGGTTGTTTTGATCATGTTCCGGGACCTGTTTTGGAATGAATGATACCTCGTTAGAAAGCTACTGAAACGATCTTTCAGACGTAGTATTCAGAAATTACTCGCGACATTTCAGAAACTCGCAAATCAGAAATAACTACTGCAATAGTTTGGCTGCTGGCTTATTACGGTTGTTTTGACCATGTTCCGGGACCTGTTTTGGAATGAATCATACCTCGTTAGAAAGCTACTGAAACGATCTTTCAGACGTAGTATTCAGAAATTACTCGCGACATTTCAGAAACTCGCAAATCAGAAATAACTACTGCAATAGTTTGGCTGCTGGCTTATTACGGTTGTTTTGACCATGTTCCGGGACCTGTTTTGGAATGAATGATACCTCGTTAGAAAGCTACTGAAACGATCTTTCAGACGTAGTATTCAGAAATTACTCGCGACATTTCAGAAACTCGCAAATCGGAAATACCTACTCTGCGATAGTTTGGCTGCTGGCTTATTACGGTTGTTTTGACCATGTTCCGGGACCTGTTTTGGAATGAATCATACCTCGTTAGAAAGCTACTGAAACGATCTTTCAGACGTAGTATTCAGAAATTACTCGCGACATTTCAGAAACTCGCAAATCAGAAATAACTACTGCAATAGTTTGGCTGCTGGCTTATTACGGTTGTTTTGACCATGTTCCGGGACTTGTTTTGGAATGAATCTTACCTCGTTAGATAGCTACTGAAACGATCTTTCAGACGTAGTATTCAGAAATTACTCGCGACATTTCAGAAACTCGCAAATCGGAAATACCTACTCTGCGATAGTTTGGCTGCTGGCTTATTACGGTTGTTTTGACCATGTTCCGGGACCTGTTTTGGAATGAATCATACCTCGTTAGAAAGCTACTGAAACGATCTTTCAGACGTAGTATTCAGAAATTACTCGCGACATTTCAGAAACTCGCAAATCGGAAATACCTACTCTGCGATAGTTTGGCTGCTGGCTTATTACGGTTGTTTTGACCATGTTCCGGGACCTGTTTTGGAATAAATGATACCTCGTTAGAAAGCTACTGAAACGATCTTTCAGACGTAGTATTCAGAAATTACTCGCGACATTTCAGAAACTCGCAAATCAGAAATAACTACTGCAATAGTTTGGCTGCTGGCTTATTACGGTTGTTTTGACCATGTTCCGGGACTTGTTTTGGAATGAATCTTACCTCGTTAGATAGCTACTGAAACGATCTTTCAGACGTAGTATTCAGAAATTACTCGCGACATTTCAGAAACTCGCAAATCAGAAATAACTACTGCAATAGTTTGGCTGCTGGCTTATTACGGTTGTTTTGACCATGTTCCGGGACTTGTTTTGGAATGAATCTTACCTCGTTAGATAGCTACTGAAACGATCTTTCAGACGTAGTATTCAGAAATTACTCGCGACATTTCAGAAACTCGCAAATCGGAAATACCTACTCTGCGATAGTTTGGCTGCTGGCTTATTACGGTTGTTTTGACCATGTTCCGGGACCTGTTTTGGAATGAATCATACCTCGTTAGAAAGCTACTGAAACGATCTTTCAGACGTAGTATTCAGAAATTACTCGCGACATTTCAGAAACTCGCAAATCGGAAATACCTACTCTGCGATAGTTTGGCTGCTGGCTTATTACGGTTGTTTTGACCATGTTCCGGGACCTGTTTTGGAATAAATGATACCTCGTTAGAAAGCTACTGAAACGATCTTTCAGACGTAGTATTCAGAAATTACTCGCGACATTTCAGAAACTCGCAAATCAGAAATAACTACTGCAATAGTTTGGCTGCTGGCTTATTACGGTTGTTTTGACCATGTTCCGGGACTTGTTTTGGAATGAATCTTACCTCGTTAGATAGCTACTGAAACGATCTTTCAGACGTAGTATTCAGAAATTACTCGCGACATTTCAGAAACTCGCAAATCAGAAATAACTACTGCAATAGTTTGGCTGCTGGCTTATTACGGTTGTTTTGATCATGTTCCGGGACCTGTTTTGGAATGAATGATACCTCGTTAGAAAGCTACTGAAACGATCTTTCAGACGTAGTATTCAGAAATTACTCGCGACATTTCAGAAACTCGCAAATCGGAAATACCTACTCTGCGATAGTTTGGCTGCTGGCTTATTACGGTTGTTTTGACCATGTTCCGGGACCTGTTTTGGAATGAATCATACCTCGTTAGAAAGCTACTGAAACGATCTTTCAGACGTAGTATTCAGAAATTACTCGCGACATTTCAGAAACTCGCAAATCAGAAATAACTACTGCAATAGTTTGGCTGCTGGCTTATTACGGTTGTTTTGACCATGTTCCGGGACCTGTTTTGGAATGAATGATACCTCGTTAGAAAGCTACTGAAACGATCTTTCAGACGTAGTATTCAGAAATTACTCGCGACATTTCAGAAACTCGCAAATCGGAAATACCTACTCTGCAATAGTTTGGCTGCTGGCTTATTACGGTTGTTTTGACCATGTTCCGGGACTTGTTTTGGAATGAATCTTACCTCGTTAGATAGCTACTGAAACGATCTTTCAGACGTAGTATTCAGAAATTACTCGCGACATTTCAGAAACTCGTAAATCAGAAATAACTACTGCAATAGTTTGGCTGCTGGCTTATTACGGTTGTTTTGATCATGTTCCGGGACCTGTTTTGGAATGAATGATACCTCGTTAGAAAGCTACTGAAACGATCTTTCAGACGTAGTATTCAGAAATTACTCGCGACATTTCAGAAACTCGCAAATCAGAAATAACTACTGCAATAGTTTGGCTGCTGGCTTATTACGGTTGTTTTGACCATGTTCCGGGACCTGTTTTGGAATGAATCATACCTCGTTAGAAAGCTACTGAAACGATCTTTCAGACGTAGTATTCAGAAATTACTCGCGACATTTCAGAAACTCGCAAATCAGAAATAACTACTGCAATAGTTTGGCTGCTGGCTTATTACGGTTGTTTTGACCATGTTCCGGGACCTGTTTTGGAATGAATGATACCTCGTTAGAAAGCTACTGAAACGATCTTTCAGACGTAGTATTCAGAAATTACTCGCGACATTTCAGAAACTCGCAAATCGGAAATACCTACTCTGCGATAGTTTGGCTGCTGGCTTATTACGGTTGTTTTGACCATGTTCCGGGACCTGTTTTGGAATGAATCATACCTCGTTAGAAAGCTACTGAAACGATCTTTCAGACGTAGTATTCAGAAATTACTCGCGACATTTCAGAAACTCGCAAATCAGAAATAACTACTGCAATAGTTTGGCTGCTGGCTTATTACGGTTGTTTTGACCATGTTCCGGGACTTGTTTTGGAATGAATCTTACCTCGTTAGATAGCTACTGAAACGATCTTTCAGACGTAGTATTCAGAAATTACTCGCGACATTTCAGAAACTCGCAAATCGGAAATACCTACTCTGCGATAGTTTGGCTGCTGGCTTATTACGGTTGTTTTGACCATGTTCCGGGACCTGTTTTGGAATGAATCATACCTCGTTAGAAAGCTACTGAAACGATCTTTCAGACGTAGTATTCAGAAATTACTCGCGACATTTCAGAAACTCGCAAATCGGAAATACCTACTCTGCGATAGTTTGGCTGCTGGCTTATTACGGTTGTTTTGACCATGTTCCGGGACCTGTTTTGGAATAAATGATACCTCGTTAGAAAGCTACTGAAACGATCTTTCAGACGTAGTATTCAGAAATTACTCGCGACATTTCAGAAACTCGCAAATCGGAAATACCTACTCTGCGATAGTTTGGCTGCTGGCTTATTACGGTTGTTTTGACCATGTTCCGGGACCTGTTTTGGAATGAATCATACCTCGTTAGAAAGCTACTGAAACGATCTTTCAGACGTAGTATTCAGAAATTACTCGCGACATTTCAGAAACTCGCAAATCAGAAATAACTACTGCAATAGTTTGGCTGCCGGGTTAATCCGGTTGTTTTGACCATGTTCCGGGACTTGTTTTGGAATGAATCTTACCTCGTTAGATAGCTACTGAAACGATCTTTCAGACGTAGTCTTCAGAAATTACTCGCGACATTTCAGAAACTCGCAAATCAGAAATAACTACTGCAATAGTTTGGCTGCTGGCTTATTACGGTTGTTTTGACCATGTTCCGGGACCTGTTTTGGAATGAATGATACCTCGTTAGAAAGCTACTGAAACGATCTTTCAGACGTAGTATTCAGAAATTACTCGCGACATTTCAGAAACTCGCAAATCGGAAATACCTACTCTGCGATAGTTTGGCTGCTGGCTTATTACGGTTGTTTTGACCATGTTCCGGGACCTGTTTTGGAATGAATCATACCTCGTTAGAAAGCTACTGAAACGATCTTTCAGACGTAGTATTCAAAAATTACTCGCGACATTTCAGAAACTCGCAAATCAGAAATAACTACTGCAATAGTTTGGCTGCTGGCTTATTACGGTTGTTTTGACCATGTTCCGGGACTTGTTTTGGAATGAATCTTACCTCGTTAGATAGCTACTGAAACGATCTTTCAGACGTAGTATTCAGAAATTACTCGCGACATTTCAGAAACTCGCAAATCAGAAATAACTACTGCAATAGTTTGGCTGCTGGCTTATTACGGTTGTTTTGACCATGTTCCGGGACCTGTTTTGGAATGAATCATACCTCGTTAGAAAGCTACTGAAACGATCTTTCAGACGTAGTATTCAGAAATTACTCGCGACATTTCAGAAACTCGCAAATCGGAAATACCTACTCTGCGATAGTTTGGCTGCTGGCTTATTACGGTTGTTTTGACCATGTTCCGGGACCTGTTTTGGAATGAATCATACCTCGTTAGAAAGCTACTGAAACGATCTTTCAGACGTAGTATTCAGAAATTACTCGCGACATTTCAGAAACTCGCAAATCAGAAATAACTACTGCAATAGTTTGGCTGCCGGGTTAATCCGGTTGTTTTGACCATGTTCCGGGACTTGTTTTGGAATGAATCTTACCTCGTTAGATAGCTACTGAAACGATCTTTCAGACGTAGTCTTCAGAAATTACTCGCGACATTTCAGAAACTCGCAAATCAGAAATAACTACTGCAATAGTTTGGCTGCCGGGTTAATCCGGTTGTTTTGACCATGTTCCGGGACTTGTTTTGGAATGAATCTTACCTCGTTAGATAGCTACTGAAACGATCTTTCAGACGTAGTCTTCAGAAATTACTCGCGACATTTCAGAAACTCGCAAATCAGAAATAACTACTGCAATAGTTTGGCTGCTGGCTTATTACGGTTGTTTTGACCATGTTCCGGGACCTGTTTTGGAATGAATGATACCTCGTTAGAAAGCTACTGAAACGATCTTTCAGACGTAGTATTCAGAAATTACTCGCGACATTTCAGAAACTCGCAAATCGGAAATACCTACTCTGCGATAGTTTGGCTGCTGGCTTATTACGGTTGTTTTGACCATGTTCCGGGACCTGTTTTGGAATGAATCATACCTCGTTAGAAAGCTACTGAAACGATCTTTCAGACGTAGTATTCAGAAATTACTCGCGACATTTCAGAAACTCGCAAATCAGAAATAACTACTGCAATAGTTTGGCTGCTGGCTTATTACGGTTGTTTTGACCATGTTCCGGGACTTGTTTTGGAATGAATCTTACCTCGTTAGATAGCTACTGAAACGATCTTTCAGACGTAGTATTCAGAAATTACTCGCGACATTTCAGAAACTCGCAAATCAGAAATAACTACTGCAATAGTTTGGCTGCTGGCTTATTACGGTTGTTTTGACCATGTTCCGGGACCTGTTTTGGAATGAATCATACCTCGTTAGAAAGCTACTGAAACGATCTTTCAGACGTAGTATTCAGAAATTACTCGCGACATTTCAGAAACTCGCAAATCAGAAATAACTACTGCAATAGTTTGGCTGCTGGCTTATTACGGTTGTTTTGACCATGTTCCGGGACCTGTTTTGGAATGAATGATACCTCGTTAGAAAGCTACTGAAACGATCTTTCAGACGTAGTATTCAGAAATTACTCGCGACATTTCAGAAACTCGCAAATCAGAAATAACTACTGCAATAGTTTGGCTGCTGGCTTATTACGGTTGTTTTGACCATGTTCCGGGACCTGTTTTGGAATGAATGATACCTCGTTAGAAAGCTACTGAAACGATCTTTCAGACGTAGTATTCAGAAATTACTCGCGACATTTCAGAAACTCGCAAATCGGAAATACCTACTCTGCGATAGTTTGGCTGCTGGCTTATTACGGTTGTTTTGACCATGTTCCGGGACCTGTTTTGGAATGAATCATACCTCGTTAGAAAGCTACTGAAACGATCTTTCAGACGTAGTATTCAGAAATTACTCGCGACATTTCAGAAACTCGCAAATCAGAAATAACTACTGCAATAGTTTGGCTGCTGGCTTATTACGGTTGTTTTGACCATGTTCCGGGACTTGTTTTGGAATGAATCTTACCTCGTTAGATAGCTACTGAAACGATCTTTCAGACGTAGTATTCAGAAATTACTCGCGACATTTCAGAAACTCGCAAATCGGAAATACCTACTCTGCGATAGTTTGGCTGCTGGCTTATTACGGTTGTTTTGACCATGTTCCGGGACCTGTTTTGGAATGAATCATACCTCGTTAGAAAGCTACTGAAACGATCTTTCAGACGTAGTATTCAGAAATTACTCGCGACATTTCAGAAACTCGCAAATCGGAAATACCTACTCTGCGATAGTTTGGCTGCTGGCTTATTACGGTTGTTTTGACCATGTTCCGGGACCTGTTTTGGAATAAATGATACCTCGTTAGAAAGCTACTGAAACGATCTTTCAGACGTAGTATTCAGAAATTACTCGCGACATTTCAGAAACTCGCAAATCGGAAATACCTACTCTGCGATAGTTTGGCTGCTGGCTTATTACGGTTGTTTTGACCATGTTCCGGGACCTGTTTTGGAATGAATCATACCTCGTTAGAAAGCTACTGAAACGATCTTTCAGACGTAGTATTCAGAAATTACTCGCGACATTTCAGAAACTCGCAAATCAGAAATAACTACTGCAATAGTTTGGCTGCCGGGTTAATCCGGTTGTTTTGACCATGTTCCGGGACTTGTTTTGGAATGAATCTTACCTCGTTAGAAAGCTACTGAAACGATCTTTCAGACGTAGTCTTCAGAAATTACTCGCGACATTTCAGAAACTCGCAAATCAGAAATAACTACTGCAATAGTTTGGCTGCTGGCTTATTACGGTTGTTTTGACCATGTTCCGGGACCTGTTTTGGAATGAATGATACCTCGTTAGAAAGCTACTGAAACGATCTTTCAGACGTAGTATTCAGAAATTACTCGCGACATTTCAGAAACTCGCAAATCGGAAATACCTACTCTGCGATAGTTTGGCTGCTGGCTTATTACGGTTGTTTTGACCATGTTCCGGGACCTGTTTTGGAATGAATCATACCTCGTTAGAAAGCTACTGAAACGATCTTTCAGACGTAGTATTCAAAAATTACTCGCGACATTTCAGAAACTCGCAAATCAGAAATAACTACTGCAATAGTTTGGCTGCTGGCTTATTACGGTTGTTTTGACCATGTTCCGGGACTTGTTTTGGAATGAATCTTACCTCGTTAGATAGCTACTGAAACGATCTTTCAGACGTAGTATTCAGAAATTACTCGCGACATTTCAGAAACTCGCAAATCAGAAATAACTACTGCAATAGTTTGGCTGCTGGCTTATTACGGTTGTTTTGACCATGTTCCGGGACCTGTTTTGGAATGAATCATACCTCGTTAGAAAGCTACTGAAACGATCTTTCAGACGTAGTATTCAGAAATTACTCGCGACATTTCAGAAACTCGCAAATCGGAAATACCTACTCTGCGATAGTTTGGCTGCTGGCTTATTACGGTTGTTTTGACCATGTTCCGGGACCTGTTTTGGAATGAATCATACCTCGTTAGAAAGCTACTGAAACGATCTTTCAGACGTAGTATTCAGAAATTACTCGCGACATTTCAGAAACTCGCAAATCAGAAATAACTACTGCAATAGTTTGGCTGCCGGGTTAATCCGGTTGTTTTGACCATGTTCCGGGACTTGTTTTGGAATGAATCTTACCTCGTTAGATAGCTACTGAAACGATCTTTCAGACGTAGTCTTCAGAAATTACTCGCGACATTTCAGAAACTCGCAAATCAGAAATAACTACTGCAATAGTTTGGCTGCCGGGTTAATCCGGTTGTTTTGACCATGTTCCGGGACTTGTTTTGGAATGAATCTTACCTCGTTAGATAGCTACTGAAACGATCTTTCAGACGTAGTCTTCAGAAATTACTCGCGACATTTCAGAAACTCGCAAATCAGAAATAACTACTGCAATAGTTTGGCTGCTGGCTTATTACGGTTGTTTTGACCATGTTCCGGGACCTGTTTTGGAATGAATGATACCTCGTTAGAAAGCTACTGAAACGATCTTTCAGACGTAGTATTCAGAAATTACTCGCGACATTTCAGAAACTCGCAAATCGGAAATACCTACTCTGCGATAGTTTGGCTGCTGGCTTATTACGGTTGTTTTGACCATGTTCCGGGACCTGTTTTGGAATGAATCATACCTCGTTAGAAAGCTACTGAAACGATCTTTCAGACGTAGTATTCAGAAATTACTCGCGACATTTCAGAAACTCGCAAATCAGAAATAACTACTGCAATAGTTTGGCTGCTGGCTTATTACGGTTGTTTTGACCATGTTCCGGGACTTGTTTTGGAATGAATCTTACCTCGTTAGATAGCTACTGAAACGATCTTTCAGACGTAGTATTCAGAAATTACTCGCGACATTTCAGAAACTCGCAAATCAGAAATAACTACTGCAATAGTTTGGCTGCTGGCTTATTACGGTTGTTTTGACCATGTTCCGGGACCTGTTTTGGAATGAATCATACCTCGTTAGAAAGCTACTGAAACGATCTTTCAGACGTAGTATTCAGAAATTACTCGCGACATTTCAGAAACTCGCAAATCGGAAATACCTACTCTGCGATAGTTTGGCTGCTGGCTTATTACGGTTGTTTTGACCATGTTCCAGGACCTGTTTTGGAATGAATCATACCTCGTTAGAAAGCTACTGAAACGATCTTTCAGACGTAGTATTCAGAAATTACTCGCGACATTTCAGAAACTCGCAAATCAGAAATAACTACTGCAATAGTTTGGCTGCCGGGTTAATCCGGTTGTTTTGACCATGTTCCGGGACTTGTTTTGGAATGAATCTTACCTCGTTAGATAGCTACTGAAACGATCTTTCAGACGTAGTCTTCAGAAATTACTCGCGACATTTCAGAAACTCGCAAATCAGAAATAACTACTGCAATAGTTTGGCTGCTGGCTTATTACGGTTGTTTTGACCATGTTCCGGGACCTGTTTTGGAATGAATGATACCTCGTTAGAAAGCTACTGAAACGATCTTTCAGACGTAGTATTCAGAAATTACTCGCGACATTTCAGAAACTCGCAAATCGGAAATACCTACTCTGCGATAGTTTGGCTGCTGGCTTATTACGGTTGTTTTGACCATGTTCCGGGACCTGTTTTGGAATGAATCATACCTCGTTAGAAAGCTACTGAAACGATCTTTCAGACGTAGTATTCAGAAATTACTCGCGACATTTCAGAAACTCGCAAATCAGAAATAACTACTGCAATAGTTTGGCTGCTGGCTTATTACGGTTGTTTTGACCATGTTCCGGGACTTGTTTTGGAATGAATCTTACCTCGTTAGATAGCTACTGAAACGATCTTTCAGACGTAGTATTCAGAAATTACTCGCGACATTTCAGAAACTCGCAAATCAGAAATAACTACTGCAATAGTTTGGCTGCTGGCTTATTACGGTTGTTTTGACCATGTTCCGGGACCTGTTTTGGAATGAATCATACCTCGTTAGAAAGCTACTGAAACGATCTTTCAGACGTAGTATTCAGAAATTACTCGCGACATTTCAGAAACTCGCAAATCAGAAATAACTACTGCAATAGTTTGGCTGCTGGCTTATTACGGTTGTTTTGACCATGTTCCGGGACCTGTTTTGGAATGAATGATACCTCGTTAGAAAGCTACTGAAACGATCTTTCAGACGTAGTATTCAGAAATTACTCGCGACATTTCAGAAACTCGCAAATCGGAAATACCTACTCTGCGATAGTTTGGCTGCTGGCTTATTACGGTTGTTTTGACCATGTTCCGGGACCTGTTTTGGAATGAATCATACCTCGTTAGAAAGCTACTGAAACGATCTTTCAGACGTAGTATTCAGAAATTACTCGCGACATTTCAGAAACTCGCAAATCAGAAATAACTACTGCAATAGTTTGGCTGCTGGCTTATTACGGTTGTTTTGACCATGTTCCGGGACTTGTTTTGGAATGAATCTTACCTCGTTAGATAGCTACTGAAACGATCTTTCAGACGTAGTATTCAGAAATTACTCGCGACATTTCAGAAACTCGCAAATCGGAAATACCTACTCTGCGATAGTTTGGCTGCTGGCTTATTACGGTTGTTTTGACCATGTTCCGGGACCTGTTTTGGAATGAATCATACCTCGTTAGAAAGCTACTGAAACGATCTTTCAGACGTAGTATTCAGAAATTACTCGCGACATTTCAGAAACTCGCAAATCAGAAATAACTACTGCAATAGTTTGGCTGCTGGCTTATTACGGTTGTTTTGACCATGTTCCGGGACTTGTTTTGGAATGAATCTTACCTCGTTAGATAGCTACTGAAACGATCTTTCAGACGTAGTATTCAGAAATTACTCGCGACATTTCAGAAACTCGCAAATCAGAAATAACTACTGCAATAGTTTGGCTGCTGGCTTATTACGGTTGTTTTGATCATGTTCCGGGACCTGTTTTGGAATGGATGATACCTCGTTAGAAAGCTACTGAAACGATCTTTCAGACGTAGTATTCAGAAATTACTCGCGACATTTCAGAAACTCGCAAATCGGAAATACCTACTCTGCGATAGTTTGGCTGCTGGCTTATTACGGTTGTTTTGACCATGTTCCGGGACCTGTTTTGGAATGAATCATACCTCGTTAGAAAGCTACTGAAACGATCTTTCAGACGTAGTATTCAGAAATTACTCGCGACATTTCAGAAACTCGCAAATCAGAAATAACTACTGCAATAGTTTGGCTGCTGGCTTATTACGGTTGTTTTGACCATGTTCCGGGACCTGTTTTGGAATGAATGATACCTCGTTAGAAAGCTACTGAAACGATCTTTCAGACGTAGTATTCAGAAATTACTCGCGACATTTCAGAAACTCGCAAATCGGAAATACCTACTCTGCGATAGTTTGGCTGCTGGCTTATTACGGTTGTTTTGACCATGTTCCGGGACCTGTTTTGGAATGAATCATACCTCGTTAGAAAGCTACTGAAACGATCTTTCAGACGTAGTATTCAGAAATTACTCGCGACATTTCAGAAACTCGCAAATCAGAAATAACTACTGCAATAGTTTGGCTGCTGGCTTATTACGGTTGTTTTGACCATGTTCCGGGACCTGTTTTGGAATGAATGATACCTCGTTAGAAAGCTACTGAAACGATCTTTCAGACGTAGTATTCAGAAATTACTCGCGACATTTCAGAAACTCGCAAATCGGAAATACCTACTCTGCGATAGTTTGGCTGCTGGCTTATTACGGTTGTTTTGACCATGTTCCGGGACCTGTTTTGGAATGAATCATACCTCGTTAGAAAGCTACTGAAACGATCTTTCAGACGTAGTATTCAGAAATTACTCGCGACATTTCAGAAACTCGCAAATCAGAAATAACTACTGCAATAGTTTGGCTGCTGGCTTATTACGGTTGTTTTGACCATGTTCCGGGACTTGTTTTGGAATGAATCTTACCTCGTTAGATAGCTACTGAAACGATCTTTCAGACGTAGTATTCAGAAATTACTCGCGACATTTCAGAAACTCGCAAATCGGAAATACCTACTCTGCGATAGTTTGGCTGCTGGCTTATTACGGTTGTTTTGACCATGTTCCGGGACCTGTTTTGGAATGAATCATACCTCGTTAGAAAGCTACTGAAACGATCTTTCAGACGTAGTATTCAGAAATTACTCGCGACATTTCAGAAACTCGCAAATCGGAAATACCTACTCTGCGATAGTTTGGCTGCTGGCTTATTACGGTTGTTTTGACCATGTTCCGGGACCTGTTTTGGAATAAATGATACCTCGTTAGAAAGCTACTGAAACGATCTTTCAGACGTAGTATTCAGAAATTACTCGCGACATTTCAGAAACTCGCAAATCGGAATACCTACTCTGCGATAGTTTGGCTGCTGGCTTATTACGGTTGTTTTGACCATGTTCCGGGACCTGTTTTGGAATGAATCATACCTCGTTAGATAGCTACTGAAACGATCTTTCAGACGTAGTATTCAGAAATTACTCGCGACATTTCAGAAACTCGCAAATCAGAAATAACTACTGCAATAGTTTGGCTGCTGGCTTATTACGGTTGTTTTGACCATGTTCCGGGACCTGTTTTGGAATGAATCTTACCTCGTTAGATAGCTACTGAAACGATCTTTCAGACGTAGTATTCAGAAATTACTCGCGACATTTCAGAAACTCGCAAATCAGAAATAACTACTGCAATAGTTTGGCTGCTGGCTTATTACGGTTGTTTTGACCATGTTCCGGGACCTGTTTTGGAATGAATCATACCTCGTTAGAAAGCTACTGAAACGATCTTTCAGACGTAGTATTCAGAAATTACTCGCGACATTTCAGAAACTCGCAAATCAGAAATAACTACTGCAATAGTTTGGCTGCTGGCTTATTACGGTTGTTTTGACCATGTTCCGGGACCTGTTTTGGAATGAATCATACCTCGTTAGAAAGCTACTGAAACGATCTTTCAGACGTAGTATTCAGAAATTACTCGCGACATTTCAGAAACTCGCAAATCAGAAATAACTACTGCAATAGTTTGGCTGCTGGCTTATTACGGTTGTTTTGACCATGTTCCGGGACTTGTTTTGGAATGAATCTTACCTCGTTAGATAGCTACTGAAACGATCTTTCAGACGTAGTATTCAGAAATTACTCGCGACATTTCAGAAACTCGCAAATCAGAAATAACTACTGCAATAGTTTGGCTGCTGGCTTATTACGGTTGTTTTGATCATGTTCCGGGACCTGTTTTGGAATGAATGATACCTCGTTAGAAAGCTACTGAAACTATCTTTCAGACGTAGTATTCAGAAATTACTCGCGACATTTCAGAACTATTGCAGTAGTTATTTCTGATTTGCAAGTTTCTGAAATGTCGCGAGTAATTTCTGAATACTACGTCTGAAAGATCGTTTCAGTAGCTATCTAACGAGGTAAGATTCATTCCAAAACAAGTCCTGGAACATGGTCAAAACAACCGTAATAAGCCAGCAGCCAAACTATTGCAGTAGTTATTTCTGATTTGCGAGTTTCTGAAATGTCGCGAGTAATTTCTGAAGACTACGTCTGAAAGATCGTTTCAGTAGCTTTCTAACGAGGTATGATTCATTCCAAAACAGGTCCCGGAACATGGTCAAAACAACCGTAATAAGCCAGCAGCCAAACTATTGCAGTAGTTATTTCTGATTTGCGAGTTTCTGAAATGTCGCGAGTAATTTCTGAATACTACGTCTGAAAGATCGTTTCAGTAGCTTTCTAACGAGGTATGATTCATTCCAAAACAGGTCCCGGAACATGGTCAAAACAACCGTAATAAGCCAGCAGCCAAACTATTGCAGTAGTTATTTCTGATTTGCGAGTTTCTGAAATGTCGCGAGTAATTTCTGAATACTACGTCTGAAAGATCGTTTCAGTAGCTATCTAACGAGGTAAGATTCATTCCAAAACAAGGGTTAAACTATAGTCGCCCGGTACCCGCGGGGAGGGGGGAGGGGGGCGGAGGGGGGGGGGGAGGGGGAGGGGGTGAAGCCCCCCCTGCATCCCCCCCCCGCCGGAGGCCTTTAGTTTTTGAGTAATAATTTTTTTAGTACTTAACCTCACTTTCGGCTATATCAGTATTTTTTACCTATTTTTTGTTTCACACCTAATCTATTAAGGCGGTTCGCTTCTGGCACTTCGCCGGCCGCTGCCGCGGCACGCTCGCTTCGCTCGCTCGGCTCGTGCGTTGTTTGTCATGTTCTAACCTAACCTATTTTTTGTTTCACACCTAACTTATTAAGGCGGTTCGCTTCTGGCACTTCGCCGGCCGCTGCCGCGGCACGCTCGCTTCGCTCGCTCGGCTCGTGCGTTGTTTGTCATGTTCTAACCTAACCTAACCTATTTTTTGTTTCACACCTAACTTATTAAGGCGGTTCGCTTCTGGCACTTCGCCGGCCGCTGCCGCGGCACGCTCGCTTCGCTCGCTCGGCTCGTGCGTTGTTTGTCATGTTCTAACCTAACCTAACCTATTTTTTGTTTCACACCTAACTTATTAAGGGGCAGATCAGGAGCCGAAGAAGGTCCGGCTACAGGCTCGACGGGCAGATCAGGAGCCGAAGAAGGTCCGGCAACAGGTTCGACGGGCAGATCAGGAGCCGAAACCGCGTCCGCTTCGGGTATTGTACTGTAATACTCCATTACAGCCAAGTGCAGTCCAGTTTTCAAGCCAAGTTCAAGTCGTAGAGCAATCCAAACAAATCCGGTAAGCAAGCCAAGTTTCAAGTCGTCGCGCAATCGAAGGAAGTCCAGGGAAAAAGCCAAAGTCGTAATAAAAATCGAAAAACAAGAGAGCACACATTCACGAAACTACGAGAGAAACGGAATGAATGGATGAAAGTCCATCTGTCAGTAAGACAAAATGGCGCCTTTTTTTTTTCTTACGCTTAACGATAACGATACGTTTCGTTTAACTCAGTTTGACAACTTAATTTGACAACTTAATATTGTACCATTTTCTCAACATTGCGTTCCATTTCACTTTTTTTTATCAAATTTTAATTTAATCATAATTAATTTAAACTACGTTTCCGGCAAAAAAAAATTGCTGGAAGGGCTTCAGGTGGACCCCAATGATACCCCTAAACTCGCACCTTCATCAAAATCAGGTACCGGACGGCTATAGCCAACCCAAAACAAGTCCCGGAACATGGTCAAAACAACCGTAATAAGCCAGCAGCCAAACTATTGCAGTAGTTATTTCTGATTTGCGAGTTTCTGAAATGTCGCGAGTAATTTCTGAAGACTACGTCTGAAAGATCGTTTCAGTAGCTTTCTAACGAGGTATGATTCATTCCAAAACAGGTCCCGGAACATGGTCAAAACAACCGTAATAAGCCAGCAGCCAAACTATTGCAGCAGTTATTTCTGATTTGCGAGTTTCTGAAATGTCGCGAGTAATTTCTGAACACTACGTCTGAAAGATCGTTTCAGTAGCTATCTAACGAGGTAAGATTCATTCCAAAACAAGTCCCGGAACATGGTCAAAACAACCGTAATAAGCCAGCAGCCAAACTATTGCAGTAGTTATTTCTGATTTGCGAGTTTCTGAAATGTCGCGAGTAATTTCTGAATACTACGTCTGAAAGATCGTTTCAGTAGCTATCTAACGAGGTAAGATTCATTCCAAAACAAGTCCCGGAACATGGTCAAAACAACCGTAATAAGCCAGCAGCCAAACTATTGCAGTAGTTATTTCTGATTTGCGAGTTTCTGAAATGTCGCGAGTAATTTCTGAAGACTACGTCTGAAAGATCGTTTCAGTAGCTTTCTAACGAGGTATGATTCATTCCAAAACAGGTCCCGGAACATGGTCAAAACAACCGTAATAAGCCAGCAGCCAAACTATTGCAGTAGTTATTTCTGATTTGCGAGTTTCTGAAATGTCGCGAGTAATTTCTGAATACTACGTCTGAAAGATCGTTTCAGTAGCTATCTGACGAGGTAAGATTCATTCCAAAACAAGTCCCGGAACATGGTCAAAACAACCGTAATAAGCCAGCAGCCAAACTATTGCAGTAGTTATTTCTGATTTGCGAGTTTCTGAAATGTCGCGAGTAATTTCTGAATACTACGTCTGAAAGATCGTTTCAGTAGCTATCTAACGAGGTAAGATTCATTCCAAAACAAGTCCCGGAACATGGTCAAAACAACCGTAATAAGTCAGCAGCCAAACTATTGCAGTAGTTATTTCTGATTTGCGAGTTTCTGAAATGTCGCTAGTAATTTCTGAAAACTACGTCTGAAAGATCGTTTCAGTAGCTTTCTAACGAGGTATGATTCATTCCAAAACAGGTCCCGGAACATGGTCAAAACAACCGTAATAAGCCAGCAGCCAAACTATTGCAGTAGTTATTTCTGATTTGCGAGTTTCTGAAATGTCGCGAGTAATTTCTGAATACTACGTCTGAAAGATCGTTTCAGTAGCTTTCTAACGAGGTATGATTCATTCCAAAAGAGGTCCCGGAACATGGTCAAAACAACCGTAATAAGCCAGCAGCCAAACTATTGCAGTAGTTATTTCTGATTTGCGAGTTTCTGAAATGTCGCGAGTAATTTCTGAATACTACGTCTGAAAGATCGTTTCAGTAGCTATCTAACGAGGTAAGATTCATTCCAAAACAAGTCCCGGAACATGGTCAAAACAACCGTAATAAGCCAGCAGCCAAACTATTGCAGTAGTTATTTCTGATTTGCGAGTTTCTGAAATGTCGCGAGTAATTTCTGAAGACTACGTCTGAAAGATCGTTTCAGTAGCTTTCTAACGAGGTATGATTCATTCCAAAACAGGTCCCGGAACATGGTCAAAACAACCGTAATAAGCCAGCAGCCAAACTATTGCAGCAGTTATTTCTGATTTGCGAGTTTCTGAAATGTCGCGAGTAATTTCTGAACACTACGTCTGAAAGATCGTTTCAGTAGCTATCTAACGAGGTAAGATTCATTCCAAAACAAGTCCCGGAACATGGTCAAAACAACCGCAATAAGCCAGCAGCCAAACTATTGCAGTAGTTATTTCTGATTTGCGAGTTTCTGAAATGTCGCGAGTAATTTCTGAATACTACGTCTGAAAGATCGTTTCAGTAGCTATCTAACGAGGTAAGATTCATTCCAAAACAAGTCCCGGAACATGGTCAAAACAACCGTAATAAGCCAGCAGCCAAACTATTGCAGTAGTTATTTCTGATTTGCGAGTTTCTGAAATGTCGCGAGTAATTTCTGAAGACTACGTCTGAAAGATCGTTTCAGTAGCTTTCTAACGAGGTATGATTCATTCCAAAACAGGTCCCGGAACATGGTCAAAACAACCGTAATAAGCCAGCAGCCAAACTATTGCAGTAGTTATTTCTGATTTGCGAGTTTCTGAAATGTCGCGAGTAATTTCTGAAGACTACGTCTGAAAGATCGTTTCAGTAGCTTTCTAACGAGGTATGATTCATTCCAAAACAGGTCCCGGAACATGGTCAAAACAACCGTAATAAGCCAGCAGCCAAACTATTGCAGTAGTTATTTCTGATTTGCGAGTTTCTGAAATGTCGCGAGTAATTTCTGAAAACTACGTCTGAAAGATCGTTTCAGTAGCTTTCTAACGAGGTATCATTCATTACAAAACAGGTCCCGGAACATGGTCAAAACAACCGTAATAAGCCAGCAGACAAACTATTGCAGTAGTTATTTCTGATTTGCGAGTTTCTGAAATGTCGCGAGTAATTTCTGAATACTACGTCTGAAAGATCGTTTCAGTAGCTTTCTAACGAGGTACGACTCATTCCAAAACAAGTCCCGGAACATGGTCAAAACAACCGTAATAAGCCAGCAGCCAAACTATTGCAGTAGTTATTTCTGATTTGCGAGTTTCTGAAATGTCGCGAGTAATTTCTGAAGACTACGTCTGAAAGATCGTTTCAGTAGCTTTCTAACGAGGTATGATTCATTCCAAAACAGGTCCCGGAACATGGTCAAAACAACCGTAATAAGCCAGCAGCCAAACTATTGCAGTAGTTATTTCTGATTTGCGAGTTTCTGAAATGTCGCGAGTAATTTCTGAATACTACGTCTGAAAGATCGTTTCAGTAGCTTTCTAACGAGGTATGATTCATTCCAAAACAGGTCCCGGAACATGGTCAAAACAACCGTAATAAGCCAGCAGCCAAACTATTGCAGTAGTTATTTCTGATTTGCGAGTTTCTGAAATGTCGCGAGTAATTTCTGAATACTACGTCTGAAAGATCGTTTCAGTAGCTATCTAACGAGGTAAGATTCATTCCAAAACAAGTCCCGGAACATGGTCAAAACAACCGTAATAAGCCAGCAGCCAAACTATTGCAGTAGTTATTTCTGATTTGCGAGTTTCTGAAATGTCGCGAGTAATTTCTGAATACTACGTCTGAAAGATCGTTTCAGTAGCTATCTAACGAGGTAAGATTCATTCCAAAACAAGTCCCGGAACATGGTCAAAACAACCGTAATAAGCCAGCAGCCAAACTATTGCAGTAGTTATTTCTGATTTGCGAGTTTCTGAAATGTCGCGAGTAATTTCTGAAAACTACGTCTGAAAGATCGTTTCAGTAGCTTTCTAACGAGGTATCATTCATTCCAAAACAGGTCCCGGAACATGGTCAAAACAACCGTAATAAGCCAGCAGACAAACTATTGCAGTAGTTATTTCTGATTTGCGAGTTTCTGAAATGTCGCGAGTAATTTCTGAATACTACGTCTGAAAGATCGTTTCAGTAGCTTTCTAACGAGGTACGATTCATTCCAAAACAAGTCCCGGAACATGGTCAAAACAACCGGATTAATCCGGCAGCCCAACTATTGCAGTAGTTATTTCTGATTTGCGAGTTTCTGAAATGTCGCGAGTAATTTCTGAATACTACGTCTGAAAGATCGTTTCAGTAGCTATCTAACGAGGTAAGATTCATTCCAAAACAAGTCCCGGAACATGGTCAAAACAACCGTAATAAGCCAGCAGCCAAACTATTGCAGTAGTTATTTCTGATTTGCGAGTTTCTGAAATGTCGCGAGTAATTTCTGAAGACTACGTCTGAAAGATCGTTTCAGTAGCTTTCTAACGAGGTATGATTCATTCCAAAACAGGTCCCGGAACATGGTCAAAACAACCGTAATAAGCCAGCAGCCAAACTATTGCAGTAGTTATTTCTGATTTGCGAGTTTCTGAAATGTCGCGAGTAATTTCTGAATACTACGTCTGAAAGATCGTTTCAGTAGCTTTCTAACGAGGTATGATTCATTCCAAAACGGCCGCCTTATTGTCTAACTTGAATGAGAATGAAATGTCACTTCATTCTCATGCTCATTAATGGTTCCAGCCAATAGGCTTGCAGGATTTCGCCTAGAATGGGATTCAAATGTCAAAATGAAGCCCATTCCCATTCTCCGTAAAGATAGACAATAAGGCCGCAGGTCCCGGAACATGGTCAAAACAACCGTAATAAGGCAGCAGCCAAACTATTGCAGTAGTTATTTCTGATTTGCGAGTTTCTGAAATGTCGCGAGTAATTTCTGAATACTACGTCTGAAAGATCGTTTCAGTAGCTATCTAACGAGGTAAGATTCATTCCAAAACAAGTCCCGGAACATGGTCAAAACAACCGTAATAAGCCAGCAGCCAAACTATTGCAGTAGTTATTTCTGATTTGCGAGTTTCTGAAATGTCGCGAGTAATTTCTGAAGACTACGTCTGAAAGATCGTTTCAGTAGCTTTCTAACGAGGTATGATTCATTCCAAAACAGGTCCCGGAACATGGTCAAAACAACCGTAATAAGCCAGCAGCCAAACTATTGCAGCAGTTATTTCTGATTTGCGAGTTTCTGAAATGTCGCGAGTAATTTCTGAATACTACGTCTGAAAGATCGTTTCAGTAGCTTTCTAACGAGGTACGATTCATTCCAAAACAAGTCCCGGAACATGGTCAAAACAACCGGATTAACCCGGCAGCCAAACTATTGCAGTAGTTATTTCTGATTTGCGAGTTTCTGAAATGTCGCGAGTAATTTCTGAATACTACGTCTGAAAGATCGTTTCAGTAGCTATCTAACGAGGTAAGATTCATTCCAAAACAGGTCCCGGAACATGGTCAAAACAACCGTAATAAGCCAGCAGCCAAACTATCGCAGAGTAGGTATTTCCGATTTGCGAGTTTCTGAAATGTCGCGAGTAATTTCTGAATACTACGTCTGAAAGATCGTTTCAGTAGCTTTCTAACGAGGTATCATTCATTCCAAAACAGGTCCCGGAACATGATCAAAACAACCGTAATAAGCCAGCAGCCAAACTATTGCAGTAGTTATTTCTGATTTGCGAGTTTCTGAAATGTCGCGAGTAATTTCTGAATACTACGTCTGAAAGATCGTTTCAGTAGCTATCTAACGAGGTAAGATTCATTCCAAAACAAGTCCCGGAACATGGTCAAAACAACCGTAATAAGCCAGCAGCCAAACTATTGCAGTAGTTATTTCTGATTTGCGAGTTTCTGAAATGTCGCGAGTAATTTCTGAATACTACGTCTGAAAGATCGTTTCAGTAGCTATCTAACGAGGTAAGATTCATTCCAAAACAAGTCCCGGAACATGGTCAAAACAACCGTAATAAGCCAGCAGCCAAACTATTGCAGTAGTTATTTCTGATTTGCGAGTTTCTGAAATGTCGCGAGTAATTTCTGAATACTACGTCTGAAAGATCGTTTCAGTAGCTTTCTAACGAGGTATGATTCATTCCAAAACAGGTCCCGGAACATGGTCAAAACAACCGTAATAAGCCAGCAGCCAAACTATCGCAGAGTAGGTATTTCCGATTTGCGAGTTTCTGAAATGTCGCGAGTAATTTCTGAATACTACGTCTGAAAGATCGTTTCAGTAGCTTTCTAACGAGGTATCATTCATTCCAAAACAGGTCCCGGAACATGATCAAAACAACCGTAATAAGCCAGCAGCCAAACTATTGCAGTAGTTATTTCTGATTTGCGAGTTTCTGAAATGTCGCGAGTAATTTCTGAATACTACGTCTGAAAGATCGTTTCAGTAGCTTTCTAACGAGGTACGACTCATTCCAAAACAAGTCCCGGAACATGGTCAAAACAACCGTAATAAGCCAGCAGCCAAACTATTGCTGTAGTTATTTCTGATTTGCGAGTTTCTGAAATGTCGCGAGTAATTTCTGAATACTACGTCTGAAAGATCGTTTCAGTAGCTTTCTAACGAGGTATGATTCATTCCAAAACAGGTCCCGGAACATGGTCAAAACAACCGTAATAAGCCAGCAGCCAAACTATCGCAGAGTAGGTATTTCCGATTTGCGAGTTTCTGAAATGTCGCGAGTAATTTCTGAATACTATGTCTGAAAGATCGTTTCAGTAGCTTTCTAACGAGGTATCATTCATTCCAAAACAGGTCCCGGAACATGGTCAAAACAACCGTAATAAGCCAGCAGCCAAACTATTGCAGTAGTTATTTCTGATTTGCGAGTTTCTGAAATGTCGCGAGTAATTTCTGAATACTACGTCTGAAAGATCGTTTCAGTAGCTTTCTAACGAGGTATGATTCATTTCAAAACAAGTTCCGGAACATGGTCAAATCCACCGGAATAACCCACCCGCCACACGCGACATCTTAATTTGGTCGGTTTATAATGGCTGCTGAGTTTGGCTGCCAACTTCACACAGGTTACAATATTTTAAATTAGACAAATACATGTAGGTAAAATGAGTATACTATTCGCGAAAATTTGTATAAGAGTATCGCTTCCAACAACTACGTACGGCTGCAATATAGAAATATTTTCAGGTTGTGCAATTGAATAAATAGAGACCGTAGCAACAAACAATTTTCGAAAAATTATTCGTATCATAAGCGTCAACTTGTCACGCTTCGGCGTACAAACTATGAGTTATCTGTGTCACGGTTGCCCTAGATAAATGATAGTGTGAGCTGTTTCACGTCAACGAAACGTTATGTTACACTTACGCAGTTATTCGTGCTAGGACTACAGGTGGCATTTGTATACAGACACTTAAGTACTTTGTTAAACCTATAGTAGGATTGACGTTGCTGAAGGGACTGCAATACCGACCACGTTTCGATTGAATTGAAGGCTTTTTCACCCACTAATACTAGACTCACACTAGACATAACCGACTGTACTTCTCAGTTTTATGTGTAATCTATCGGAGCGCATAGATGTGGCATACGGTGCTGAAGCCTTTTTGGAAACCTTCCTGTTCGAAAGGTTGGATGCCTTGCAAAACTTACGTGCGAGACGGTTCGTCATGACTATCGAAAACAGCTTGTGGCCAAAGCTCAGTAGCGAGATGGGTCTGTAGTTCTTCAACAAAAATGCGCAACTTTTTTTTTTATAGTAGCATCACACTCATACTTCTTTGCCACGCTTTTGGCAAAGTAGGTAAGTATACCTTTATTTTTTTACAGAATTAATTAACTTCTGAAGGACTAAGAGTATTAAGTACTTACACAGCTTCCCATCCAAGTTCTGTCGTAATTACGTAATAACATAGCGCCTTGTCTTCACAGTCTATTTAATCTTGCATATAGGCCGATGCAGTCATTAGGACTGTTCAGACGTCCTCGTTATAGTGTAAGTGTGCAAAGAGTATTAAAACGTCTTTGCGCACCTACTGTCCACTGTTTTGGTTTTCACTCTAACTCTTAACCCTTTTCGTACCAGAGACGTAAACTTACGTGCGTTTCATTCATAAATATTTTGTTTTAATTATCACGGTATACAAAGGTATAAGTATAATTATTAAACTTTGGTAGGAATATTACTCTAGAACCACATACCAGGAGTTGGCCAGTGTTGGGTGGTTTTTTTGGAACAACTGTCCGTTTCCTCTTCACGGCATTAGCATTCTTGTTTGCAGCTGGTGTTAAGACATTTTGTTGGACACCTTCAACTTTTTTCCTGTAAAAACAGTTTCATAAAATCATTTCATTACAAAGAAGCTTTACAAAAATCTGTTTTTTTTTCTTACTATCAGCTCGTATCATGTGCAAAGTAAGTATCCCACATGACCAGTTTTCCGGGATAAAGTATATACTATTAATTATACATTTTGTTAAGATTATTAACAAAGTCACGCATTTAGATCCCAATGTATTTCCTTTTTTTCTCTCTATTCTCTTCTATTATCTAATAGCTCTTCTCTTCTATTATCTAATAGCACATGGAATTGGACGGACCTTGAAACATATATACATATATAGTATATATGTTTAAAGGTCCGTACGTATACATTATATAGCAACAGGATACCCGTGTACGTATCGAGTTATACATGAAAACCTCGCCAAGATTATCAACAACTTTGATAATCTTAAACCTAATGCCTCGAACCAGTTACTTTCCATTTGTTTTTATTAGCTTAGTTTCTTTTATTATTATCAAGAGCATCTAGTCAATCACGTTCAAGTCGCACATAGCATTCTTGTATTGCATTTGCACTTAAGCCTGTTTGCTGTAATACCATCACTGAACGCTAAAATAACTGTTTCATAGGCTTGTAGCTTTTAGGGCATATAGCGAGCTGCATGGATGCATCTCTATCCATTTCTGCTGATTCAACTGGGAGAATGTAGAGTCTACCTTCGTTGTTTCCGGCGCGCCATCTTATGTCAATTTTAAAGTTATGAATGACGTAAAGCTGAACATGGGAATTGTTTTTGCCACAATTCATTTTTCCGGAATAGTCCTTGTTATCTATAAACTTTTCTCCATATGGCCGTTTTGTTGCAAAAGTGACACAAAGCACTTAGAAACGTGATTCGCCTGCATTTCATTCTCTACATCAGTAACATAAGTGCTGTGCAGAATGGCCCCTCTTTATAGTATTTTTGACCTTTTTATATTTGCTTTTTCTGTAGTATATATATACCTAGTCAAATGTTATTTTTTAGACTAATCTCAAGAAAGAAATATATTAGTGACTAATGCCATGAAAGCCAGCATTTTTTAATGTAATTTTAAATATAGCTAGTTAATTATATTTATAGTCCAGGTCGTCTGGCACACCACCGCCCATTATCATTTGTTGGAGCAGATTATTTCAGCCCAGTGCTGGTGACCATTGGAAGAAGGGGAGAGATTAGATGGGTTGCCCTTTATACGTGTCTAGTCGTCCGTGCCGTACATTTAGAAGTCGTTCACAATGTATTCGGTGACGCGACAATAATGAGCCTACATAGACTCATAGCACACGCTCTGAATAATGGTGAGACAATGGAACCTCATTCGTGGGTGCGAACAGAGAAATACGAGCCACAAATTGAACAGCCGCGCTGGCATCTCTATGGCGCGACCGTTCAATTTGTGGCTAATGAGAAAATAAAATGGAGATTCCTGCCACCGGCATCCCCTATTATGGGCGGGGCTTGGGAAAGACTTGTCAAAAGTGTTAAAATTGCATTAAAGTCTCACTCAAAGAACGAGCTACAACAGAGGTGTTCTGCACATTATTGATGGAAGCAGAAGAACTTCTGAATACACGTCCGCTTACGCACGTATCGCTTGATCCAGACAGTGAAGAAGCTCGCTCACTCTAATGCATTTTTTAATCGGCACTTCTTCTGGTCGTCCAATTCCGGCGATGTTATGCGAGTCCGACAAGATCAACAGAAGCAGGTGGTGAAAAGCATAGAGGTTATCAGACTATTTCTGTAAGAGATGGTAAAAGAGTATCTGCCAACCTTCATAGAGAGACATAGTCAAATAGTAGTGCCCAGTATCAATGTCAATGTCAGATGTATGCTACTCATAACTGATGGAAACTTACTGAGAGGAACGTGGCCCAGAGGTTGAATTATGGCTTTGTTTTCCAGCAGAGGCATAATAGTAAGAGTCACATGACTGTGGAATTCAATGCTACTTAAAAAGCTGATTCGCCTTAATTTTTAATAAAAGGGGGGAGATATGTGCAGAATGCACCTCTTTATATTTGCTTTTTCTGTGTTATATACCTAGTCAAATATTATTTTTTATATTTCTTATTCTGTGTGGGGATGCTAAGTCCTGCACTGACGTCCCGCTTGGGGTATATTATGCATTTCCTTCGCCAGCCTTTACCCAAGCCATCCCAACTCCTTAATGTAACAGAGTACTGCTGTAAGTCGCTGGTACAAATTGTTCAGTTGTAATAAATGTTGTTCCGAGTCACTACTATTTGGTCCTCAGGCAATATTATATTTCTCATAATTTCTTCTGTAGCCTTGCGTCGCAGTAGTACATGCTCTACTGTAGCTAAATCTTGTGCATGTGATGATTTAAATGCAATGTGCCCCATGATACATTTTGGATATATTATTCTACATCTATGTAGATATTACTTTTAACTGTTACTAAAAAATTTACTAAAATTTTGTTAAATCTATGTTGTGATTTCTACAGTTGAAAGGTAAGATTTCAACAATGTTTACCTTTTGAACACTTCAGCTCTGTTATAATCAGCTGTGTCATCAGAGGACTCAGTTTCATCACTATCTGAGGTTGTAGTATCTTGCTTCTCATATTGCAGCAGTCTATCAAGCAGAAAGCTGCGATCTCTGGATACTTTTAAAAGTCTTTTCTGACTGTTTCGCAGTGCATCTTGGAAACACTCATTTTCCTGCAATAATGTAGAATGTGTGTGAGCATAGATTGTATTCAAATGAGGATAAATTATTATTGCATATATTTATGCAATAATATTAACATTTTATTAGGTATTTGTTAATTTATTTTAGTCTATTACTTTGGTTTTGTATTTTATATAATTATTCACTGAATCAGAACTGTATACTAGACCAAGAACAGCCACTGGTTCTCAACACATTTTCAAATTTGAGAGGAACAATATGGACACTAAAATTGCCCTAACCACCTTTTGTGAATCAATGTTACCATCACTGAAAGCTCAAGCCCGGGCTGGGGATTGATCCCGTGCTTGTTTTTGATTAGCTATCGAAAACAAGCACGGGATGCTCTTATTGCACCTGACTGTCACTGCTTCATATTAGATGTGAATTTTATATAGGTATAACATATATTTTTATTTGTTTGTACCAAAATTGAATCATGATGTGTTTACTTACATATATGAGAAATTTCAGCTTTTTCTTTAGAGCTAAATATTGTGCTCGGTAATTTGGCTCAATTTCAGGCTCACTGCTGCTATCAGTGGAGTAATCTTTCTGTGAGACGTGAGCCCTAGCCGGTTCTGATGCTGCAGATCCACTAGCACTAGCAGCCTCACTGGCCTGCATGTTTGCTATAGATCGACAGTACCACCCATCCAGCATCTTCTACACAAAATTAGCTTTAAATTATGTAATAAGCATTCCAAAGCAACTTGATGAGCATTTAAAAAAGTTATTACCAAGTGGTTACCTTACTGTAGTTTTCGGAAGCCAGTATAAAGTCTTGCAATGAAAATTAAACATAAAAGTATCACATAAAGTGTGATCTATTTTTATAAACATCAAAAGAAAAATAATAATTGGTTATTTATGTTGTTATTTACGGTGAATTATTTTCATTTTATTAGATATAGTCTGATTAATCTATGATATGATTACTTTTTTTGTATAAAACATAGATAGCTCAGACAGACTCTTAAGGTGCGTTCGTTTAGCATTTAGGGCATTGGTGGCATTGTTATTGATGGCTCTTTTGTTAAAGCGTTTGTAAAGCTCAAAAATTTTATTTTTGCCACTTTTGCCCACGCCCTATTCGAACGCTCAACTGAGCATAAGACCTAAAATTGCATGATTCTGCTAAAAACGGGTTTATTCGAACGCACTAAGTGCGTGCGCTCACAAGGGCGTTCGAATTGGGAATCTGTTGGTGAAAATGTCGTTCATGTCTCGTTTTGTTCAGCGTTCGGAAAGCTAAAAAGGAGTTATTTTTGCTACCAAAAAGTGCAACTTTTGACCCACGTCCGGAGCACGGTTGTTTGTGATCGTATTTGATAACTATGTATTTGACATTTTCATCAGATGCGATTTAAGGTCTCATGCTCAGTAAGCTCGGTTGAGCGTTCCAGTAGGTCGTGGGCAAAAGTGGCGAAAGTGGCAACAATAACGTTTTTGAGCTTTACGAACGCCAACAAAAGAGCCATCTATGACAACGCCACCAATGCCCTCAAAGGTAAACGAACGCACCTTAGGTATAAAAAAACAAAACAAAAGCCCCATAGATAAATCAGATTATCGATGCGCTAACAAGTCTGTGGATTATAATTATCAAAGACAACACAAACGACATAAGCTACAGTGCCACGTACAGTAAGTTGGCGGTGGCGATTTGAGAAACTAAAACGGCCATCTTGAAAATACACTTTGACACTTCCGAGTTCATAGTAAACATCGTTGCGAATATTTTGTTAACTACTGTGCTATCATCATGCCTAAAGTGATAAAAAGTGGTACAAGAGAAGCAGTTATAAAAGTACATTCGTTTTGTACACAAGAATGTGAAAAGAACGAACCGATTATACCATTAAAATCCGTAAATGCAAGGGTGGCGGCAATGACTGGTGAGTGTTGTCAACATTACACGTAAATATTAGTCGTGGGTATAACGAAATGTTTATGTCTAATATGTGGTTAAATAAAATGTGGTTGTGTATAGGTAATGATGAAGTTAAGTGAAAAAGGATTTGCGCCGAACGCATTGTTGATTTTTAAGTCAAACACCAAAAGCGGAGATTACCACGATGAGATGAATGCCACAAATTTCAAAAAGTGTAGTGGCAACACTGACATTGAACACAGTGCCGCACAGCCGCGCCAAGTTATACTTGCCGGACTGTAACTCAGACTCAAATATTTATAGACGGCACAATACAATACGCAACCCGCGTCATTTTTTTCTGCTCTGTGGTCATGACAATACGAAGTAAGGAATTTATTTAAACTAACTGCCAACTGTCAATAGTAAGTAGGTACCTAAACATTATATTGGACGTATTCCTTTTGAGACAAAATCGATCGCATCTTTCGCGAGTTTTTCGTGATTGCATGAGCGTTCCATTTAGAAGTTTCAGAGTATGCCCAAGTGTAATAAACACATAATAACTCCAGAATAAAAGTATTTTATTATAACATTACCATATATTATTATACAGGGTGTTTGGTAGAGGGACCGACAAACCAAATGAGCGTGTTCGGGGGCCCAATTGGAGAATACAAGTTGGCCAAAAAAATCTCCGACATCCCAATTTTTTTTTACTAAATCAGTTAGTTAGCTCTCTTTTGTATCCAATTTTGCTTTGCGGGGCCTGAAGGTGTATTAGAGACCAAATTCAACTGAAAACATCCGGTCTAAAACCGATTTTACAAATGTTATGGTGGTAAATAGGTACAATTTCGGAGAAAAAGGCAATAATCACAAAAAAAAGTTAAACATATTGGGGAGTCGGGGATTTTTTTTGGCCAACTTGTATTCTCCAAGTGGTCCCCCGAACACGCTCATTTGGTTTGTCGGTCCCTCTACCAAACACCCTATATAATTAAAATAAACAAGATTAAAATTATGAAGACATAAATATTATTTTTGACAACAACAATCAATCATGTAAATTGAAAATAGTGGCCTAACAAACAATAAGGTATCTTAGAAGTATGCAACTCTTTGGTTCATTTCAAATAGTTCCAACACTTCCCCTACTTCTAGATAGACAATAGGCCATTTAAGGTTAAACTAAACTTAAACCTTTCGTTAAACACAGATGTCTATGCTTTAGTAAAAACATCGTCAGGATATCTGCTTTCATTTCATTTGTGGAAACATATTCAATTGAAATTGTTCTACTATCCACAAGGTCTCTTAAAAATGATGTATCCTGTCAATGTGTTTGGTACGCGAATGACGTACGTTATTTTTTGTGAGCATTTGAGCTCCTTGATTACAACTGTAAATACAGACACTATTAGTTAAATTAAGCACTTCTTCTAATAAGTTTTTGACGTATATTGCTTCCTTACACGCATCACTAAGTGCCATGTATTCAGCTTCGGTTGTAGATAAAGCTACTGTCCGTTGCTTACGAGACTACCACGATATGGGTCCATTTAGGTAGAACACATAGCCAGTATACGACCTTCGATCGTTTAGACATGCACCGTAGTCTGCATCAGCATATCCACAGAGTTTGAAAGTATTTGTTTGCTGGAAATGGAGTTTTATATGCATTGTTTCCTTTGAATAACAAAGGACTCTTTTTGCTGCATTCCAGTGCACTGTCCCAAAGTTATTATTGAATTGGCTAAGTACATTAACAGCGTGTGTTATGTCTGGTCTTGTTCCAACTGACAGGTACATTAGGGACCAATTAACCTTTGATAAGGCAAACTCTTTGCTGTCTCTTTTTCTTCATTAGAAGGATATACCTACCAATTTTAGGCTCAGATCAGCAGGAGTACTAGCTGGTTTTACGTCAGTCATAGAAAAACTAACAAGAACCTTTTTAATATATTCCTCTTGATCAACAGTTATTCCACTATCTTCCTTCATGGTCCTCATGCCTAAGAAATGTTTTAAGGTACTTAAATCCTTGACTTTAAAGAATTGTTTTATATTATTTTTAAATGTTTCTTCATATTAATACTATTGCTGAGAATGCAAAGATCATCAACAAAGATTGCGACAATCAAAATGCGATTTTGCTCGAATAGGCGCTTGTTTAAGACAGTAAATTGCTTTTTTTAACTGGCATACCTTCCCCATGTCACAATCTTTCGTGAAACCCTTAGATTGTTCCATAAATACTTCTTCTTCTATATCACCATTTGGAAGGCAGTTTCTACACCCATTTGATCCATGGAAACATTCCATTGTGCCGCAAAAGCCAATAATGTTCTTACGGTTGACAAGCGTGTAACGGGTCCGAAAGTTTCGTCATAATCCATATCCGTCATAGCCATATGTTTGTGTAAAACCTTTGTCTACCAATCGCGCTTTATAACGTACGGTTTGTCCATTAGCATCCTTTTTTATCTTGAATGCCCATTTGCCACGAATTATTTTCCTATCTTTAGGTTTATCTACGAGGGTCTAAGCTTCATGTTTAACGAGTGATTCGTATTCACTTTGAAGAGCTTCAAGCCATTTTTCTTTATCGTAAGAAGTGAGAGCTTCCTTATATGTTGACGGTGTACCATCTTCTGTGATTTTATACAATAGTATATCATCTGACCAATTTCTTGGAGTTCTGTTTCTAAATGGATATCTTCTTTCAGGTTGCTCTTGCCTTTCAGAAGTTTCTTGTATAATTTCTTGAATAGAATCCTGAAATTCATCTTCCAATTCATCTTCCCCTTCCTGGGTTCCCGATCAGGTATGTTTACTCCACTTTCCTGGTAAACACCTTACTGAGTGACGGGTGCAGTATTGATAATACTAGTTATTTTCTCACATTCAGGAGTTACGTTAACTTCTCCTTCAGATAATGTAGCATCATTTTGTTCAATTATAATAGGAACTGGTTCAATTATTTGTGTTCCAACTTCAGTTTCCGTTACAGTCTCACGTGATTTTGCTTTGAACACAAAATCATTTTCGTAAAATTTGACATCTCTTGTCTTGTTAATACATTTTGGGTTGTTAGGATCTATTACTCTATAACCCTTTGTTTCAGTGTAGTAGCCACCAAAAATGCACATATTTGCCTTAAATTCAAATTTCTTTCTAAAAACTTTTGGAATGTGTGCATAGACTTTGTATCCAAAAACACGCAAATGTGACAGGTCAACTTTCTTATTAGTACACGCTTCTTC
This sequence comes from Selenia dentaria, assembly GCA_917880725.1. Classification (NCBI taxonomy): domain Eukaryota; kingdom Metazoa; phylum Arthropoda; class Insecta; order Lepidoptera; family Geometridae; genus Selenia; species Selenia dentaria. Next base: position 36,581,660 of record OU862875.1, on the reverse strand, counting down.
TGGTGTTTTGCCTCTTATGGCTTTGGTAGGGGAACGATTTTTTTTAATATGTCGCGGTATTAATAGCTTCACCCCAATAAGTTTTAGGTAGACCTGATTCAGAGAGCATAGATCTAGCTTTTTCTACAATAGTTCTATTTGTTCTTTCTGAATTCTATCTGTCCTATATGGTACAGTTGTCTGACGAAGTATACCAGATTCTTTTACAATTTCTTTCAAGTACTTTCTACTTTTTAGTACTTTCATTTAGGTATTCACCACCATTATCAGAACGAATAACTTTAATTTTTTTGTTAGTTTAATTTTCAATAAATTTCTTGAATTCGCAAAATTTTTCAGTTACTTCTGACTTTTGTTTCATTAGGTATGTAAACGTTTTTCTAGAAAAATCATCCGTAAAAGTAACGAAATATAAAGCACCTCCAAAAGATGGAGTACTCATAGGTCCGCAAACGTCACTATGAATTAATTCTAAAATATTAGTCGCCCTTGAATCAGACGATTTAAAAGGTTTCTTTGCAAGTTTTCCTTCAACGCAGCAACAAAATTATTTTTAATTGAACAGTTAGGACGATCTCACTTCATTCCAATAGCTAAGTGAAGACGGAGTAACTCCATAGACCTATAATTTAAGTGACCTAAGTGTTTATGCCACAAGTCTGCGAGTTCAGTTTCAAATTCTATTCTCATAACATAAATCTCGACTGAATGCGACATATTGATGCTAAAAAATTAAGAAATATGGGTTTGAAAGCGAATAGAACATAGCCATCCTTCTTTATTAGGTATTAGCGACTGCCCGCGACTTCGTTCGCGCAGTAGGCTCAGCTTTCGGCCTTGCCATGACCTCCCATCTTTTCTTGGATTTTAATTCAAAAGCTTATGTAATATATATTAATATAATAATATAACCTTCTCCTGAGCATAATTAACACAATAAAACAAGAATTAGCGAGATTGTTCCAACTTTTCTCAAGTTATAGCTTGACCAGGAGAAATAGGGGTTCATTTTTATATATACTAGCATTTGCCCGCGATTTTTTTCGCGTAGTAGGCTCGGCCTTCGTCTTCGCTATAACCTCTAATCTTTTCTTAACTTTTTTAAATGTAAGAACCTTCTACGAAGTATTAAAAACAAATTAAAAATAGATGTTTGAAATCGGTCAAGCCGTTCTCAAGGTATAGCGTGACCAGGAAAAATAGGGGTTCAGTTTTATATTAGAGAAGATAGCTTATGGAAAAATCGTTAGTAAATGCGACGTCCCTGCAGTATGCTACAATACAACAACGCGAACGGCTGTATGGATGATGCAATCGATTTTGGGTTCAAATGGAAAACACTGCAATATAGTCTATGGAAAACGACAGACGTCTATACTAGAGGTTTTTATCTGTGGTTTATCTAATTTTCGAACTTTTCTATCCTAATTCTTGTCAGTCGAAATTGAACCCTAATTCAACCGCATGTGTTTTTTTCAGCTGAGTTAGGGCCGTGTCGTCGCGGTCAATCTGAATTGGATTGATTCTCCGTGTTGTGATGGCTCTCGGTAGTGAAGTGAGTGAAACCTCGTCTAAAAATGCATCTACGAAAGTGAAAAAATGCACAGCAAGTAGTGTGAACGATAAAAGTGGCACCGACAATGTTAGCAAGGGTAAGTTGTAGTGGTCATGCTCTCCTTTCAGTTATGTAACACGGGCATAAGAATTGTTTTTTTGAAGATATCGTTGTATTTTTATGATAAATGTAATTAGGTAAATCTCAAATGTTCAGTTCATCAAGTCATGTGATCCGTGGGCAAGTAAAGTCATGTGACCATTTTTGCTCATTGTCCATACTTTTGACTGCGTAAATGTTTCAACGGCAATGTTAGAAGCACTAATAGGTAACACTTATAAATTTCTATGTCGCTATTACTACTCTAGTACTCTATTAACTGTTGGTACTCAGCAACTTGAGTATTACACAACTTCTTCCCAGATTACTGCATATAGGTATTATATACATAGGTATCTTGAAAAGATTTCAAGGTATTGGCGCCGCAGTCGACTACTACACCGGGTAGGTACACATACTTTTATAAGTAGGCATGAATATGAATATTTCATAAATTTAAATGCTTATTCTGTATTCAAAATGTTCTAAACACAGTAGTATTCAATATGAACAGTATACATAAAGGTATGCAATGTGACCTAATCAATTCAGTGTATCAATAATACTCAGTGCAAACACTGAGTATTTTAATGAAGGTGGCATTGATCCCCTACACTCTATGGGATAGCATAATCTAAGGATGACAGTCCTGGTGCAGTGGTAGAGACAGAATCATCACAATCAATCACAAAAAATAGTTTTTCATTAAGTTTTGGAAGGTGAGTAGCAGTTGTATGACAGAATCCATACCACTATATGGATTCAGTAATACAACTACTGTTCAATCAAGCAAATAGTCCTGGTACGTTGGTGGAAACAGAATTCACACAGTGGGTGTAATCTTCACATCTGTTGTCATAAAAATCATTGTCTATTACATTTTGAGGGTGTACAGCTCTGACATAAAGTCCCTATTCGAACACTCAACTGAGCATAAGACCTAAAATCACATGATTATGCTGTCAAATACATAGCTGTCAAAAACAATCACAAACAACCATGGTTCAGACGTGGGTCAAAAATTGGACTTTTTAGTGGCAAAAATACCTCTTTTTTTTAGCTTTCCAAACGATGAACAAAAAGAGACATGAACATCCCAAAGATTCCCAATTTGAATGCCCCTTGTGAGCGTTTTTAGCGTTATTTTCGCTAAAAACGCTCAGAAGGGATCTATTCAAATGCACTAATACTGCTGATTACCCTTTAGAAAACTAATGGTAATTTATTTTTACTTACATTACATTGGAATATGGAAATATTAAGTACCTACCTATTCTGCTGTATAATTCTGAACAATATTTATCTATATATTTTGGTGATTGATGGTGAAGATGAAAAATATCCTATGTTTTAATCCAGCACCTCATCTACCTCCATAGAAAATTCCATCAAAATTGGTCTAACCATCTTACCTGTTGACTCACGGTTTGCCATATTTGGCCAATAATACAATATATTTAGCAGAAATCAACCTACTTTTCTAGAAACTGCAACATGTGTGGTTAAGTGTGAAGAAGTAAGAAACATACAAATTCATTGTTCACAAATTTTGGCCTTTTGGTATAATATTTTAGTGTGATAATTACATAAAAAAAAATAGTTTACATATTAAAAAAATGTGGTCTTCACATACAATGACCCTTATCTAAAACAGATCCCTTACTATGTAATGTAATATAGGTATACATGTTATCCTTAAGGTAAGCTATTACAGATTATGTCAAAAGGATCTGTTTTTATTGTTTACACTTTATAGCGTTAACTTTAAAATATTAAGGAGCAAAGTACAAAATATGATAAGAGAGACTATTAGATAGGTATGAACCAGGCAATTCACCTTATATTATGTACCTACATATTAGATAATTACAGTTCATATATATAAGTTTTATTTTAAATATTCACTTGAATGAAGTGGCCACATGTGTTTTTTAGAATAGGTACATATATTTTTAAATAAATAACGAAATATATGTGCCCATCTTTAAAATCTTCAAAAATCATACTCATTAAGTAATATAAGATATTTGAATTTAAACTAGATAGGTACTTTATAATTTTAATATGACAACATACCTTTGTATGCAAAAATACTATTTTCTGATTAAAATCTTAAATAAATTCAGGTACCAAAATTCGCAAATTAACTGGGACCATCCCTGAAATAAAAGCTAAGAAAACGTATTTCTTTGATATAATATTATCTCCTCAAGTGTTGATTTATCATTATAACAATGAAATTTCTATTGTGTCTGGCCGTGTGACCTTTGATGGATTATAATTTTATTAATTGAATTTTGGATATAAATAAATGGATTCAATTAATTAGTCTTATTGATAATTTCTTGACATTAACATAAAATACATTAAGCTATTTTTCACAATGTGAAGTAACATTACTGAATATACATGATGAATTCAAAATAGTGTACAATACTGTGGAGGAGGGGTGCTTAGTAACATTCGCTGACTTTTACTAATTTAACTTTAATTAATCAGCCACATGGGTGGGCTCATGGCGGTGGCATGGTGGAGTCCTGTCTCAGCAGACTGGTGAGCACGGAGTTGCGGGTGGCGGCGCATGCGCCACGGCGGTGCGATTACCAAACACCACAGGCTTCGTCGCAACATCATTACTCTCATAATAATTGTTTTTGTATGTGTGACTGCAACTCCACATACAAAGCCCGGGCGGCCACAAGTCTCTTGCTATTGATAAAAATGTCGCGCTACAGAGATGTTTCTGCGATTGAGCTGTCTTTAACCATACATGTCGTAATTCCTAAAAAAAGTGGTATGAGTCTTGCGTCAGTCAAACCATCAATACAGTGGATTTTTGACATAAACATAATACCTAAATAAATATTTTATTAAAACCTTTTGCTCCATAGAAACTTTCAAAATATATGATAGCAAGCCACTGACTCGCGACCACACCTTAATAGCGAGCAGACTATGAAAACTAACAAAAACATTAAATTTTCATACAATTGAGTTGCGATAATGCGGTTCAATAGCTAAGAGACTCACCCAGATGTACGAATGCCAGATGTTAATTAATCTTAGTGAATATGTGTACATCTTGATGCGGTATTGTGCAGTGTGACCAAGTACCAACACTAAAAAAAAATTAAAAGGGTTTTCTGTATGTTTCATCCAAGCACATTCAAGTACTAATGTGTATCCTAAAAGTAGTTATGATAATAACAGGTATAAGCTGGATCTCAATGATGGAAACGCCCATATAACGTCCAACTTCCTTTGTTACGAAGTTGATTATTAACTTCTGTGTACCGGACTACTGGATATAAGTGGCTCGTACGAAAATTGCGGCAGTGGCGGCGGCGCGTGGCGACAAATATTCAAAACTACTAAATATGTTTTTATTATATGACTTTGAAAGCACTAACGACTGCTTAGCAATACCAAAGAAGTGTTTGTGCTTCTTTCGGTTTGGGAAAGCTTGTGTAGCTATTCAATGTGTTTGTCCGTCCCCCATACGATGTTTAAAATCAACTGGAGAGTTGAATTCGATGCGCATGCTGCCATGGCGTCTAACACGAATTGTCGGAAGACGCTGGTTCGAATCCCGTACGTGGATGTGTAATTTTTCTGTCTAAATTTGCAAAGAGTAGGGTAGTTAGGTAATAAAATTTTCTTAAATAAAAATGTTTTCATAATCTTAGTTATGATTATGAAATATAACTACGAGGTCGTTTGGTCCATCCAAAGTACCCGTTCCTTGCAAATCGCGGTGTTTGTCTAAAATGCAATTACATGGTTCTGTAATTAAAAGCACACTGTTGCATCACAATCCTATCTAAAGGTAATATTATAAATTTTGAAAGTGATTTTGTTTGTTACGCTCTCACGCCTACACGGCTGAACGGATCTCGGTGAGATTTGACAAGTGATAGATTATATCGCAAGGAAGGACATATACTTTTCATCATCATCATCCATCACCGCGCGGGAGAATCCGCGGGTGCAACTAGTATTATAAATACGAAAGGGTGAGTGAGTATGTTTCTTTAAATAGCATATACCTACCTAGGACTAAACATATTTAAGCATAACTTTTTATCGCGATTCAACGATAAGTTTCCGTGGGATCGCGATAACTTTATACAACGCGGACGAAGTAGCGGGCAGCTAGCTAGCGTCTAACAAAAAGGTGTAGTTATACTAAAACCACACAGGCAGAAGTTTGCATACAATCGGGACCTAACTACTGCGTCCCAGGAATTAGTAAAAATTCCGAGTTATGAGTAACCAAAATTTTACTAATACTCAAGCAAGTTCATCCCTGAAAAATAGGCCAAAGGCGGCAGTGACCTCCAGAACGTAGAACAGGCAAACAAGGGGTCTAAGCGGGCCCTGGTAGGAGCTGCGGCGTAGGGATAGGGAGCATGCAGGGTAGGACGGCGGAAGTGAAAGAATAGGTGGCATTTCAAGTATCAAATAAACAAGTATCATAATAGGTGGCATGTCTAATAGGGCTGTACAAAATATTCGGATAATATATTTTATACCTTGTATAATATATATTATCCGAATAAAAAAAAATATAAGCTATATATTTTGACACTTTGCCATGTGAATCCTGATATATATATATATGACATATATATGCACACCTCCCAGTATTACTACACCGTTTTGTTACACGCTGTATATTATAAAAGAAACACAAATCATTTTTAGGGTAAATAATGTTCAAACAACAAAAAGGTAGGTATGCTAGATTGAATATTTACAAATTGTTTAGTTGAAATAATGTTTTCCTGTACTTACATAAACCTGAACATTATTATGAGTAGTTCACGGTTTTCACAATTCTCCAACTGCAAATGTGAGTTTTAATTGCAAAAATAATGAAATTATCTGAAATGACTATATTAAAAATTCTTGGAGATTTTCCCTTTACTTGTTTGTGTATGAGCTGCGAGACCATGCTTCTTGCCAATTTTCATGATTCTAGGTGAACGGGAAGTAGGTACGCTATTTATGATTTATTTTCGAGTGTCATGACCGGATTTTCTCGATTGCGTTGACCTAGTAACTTCATTTTTGTACAGCTCCAAGGGATCGTAGACAAAGGATATTAGTCTCAATATTTGATAATAATAATAAATTTATTGAATATAATTAATTATGATTATTAATAATACCTAAATAGTGTCAAACAAGCAAAGCTGTGGACATATATATATGTAGTATAATTTATATATATTATACTACCATTTTTAATCACGACAGAAATCTTCACAGTAGCATGACATTATCAAAACATTAAAAGCCAAAATCATTAATCAATTTAGGCATCAAAGACGCACTTATGAACGTCAATGTTATTTTATATAGAAAAAAACTTACACACTATCGTCATTGTACCTATCCTGGGTTAGTAATTATGTACGAGTACATACTTTACAATTTGTTTTAAATTATAATTCATATTTTATTCAAATTATTTTGTGTTCTAATACTTCTCATGTTCGGACATAACTGTCATTAGTAGGTAATCTGTTTATTATACATGTAGGTTTTAAAAAATATAAATCGGGATTAACTTAAGAAATAATCGTCGATTTCACGATCGACAATTGCGCAGTGCGAGGCGGGATGCAACGACGAGCGCACAACAAGATCCTGCCGTGCGATTCTGTGATTCGTCGCCGAGCTCTTCGATAAGCTCACCGACGTCAAATAATTGGTACATAAGGTTGTTTTTCCAACGTTTCTTGTCATCTCTTCGTTTTTTTCACGGATGTTGTCAAAGATGCAACGATGTTTGCTCTTAGAGAATCGCACGGCTGAGAAGGGTTCCGGATGAAGCCGAAACAATTGTCGATCGTGATATCCAAAACGCGTAAGTCACACGTTAATCCCGTTTTATTATTACATTTACACAATTATAATTAACGTAAGTTTCAATAACATTATACATGTAAGTACTTTCAATCCAGATAATTAACACATTTTTAACAGGAAAATGATTAGTTCATAACTGATTATTAATCAAATTTGACGCCTAATTGAGTAAAACTAGAAGCAAAGGCCATTAAAGCTGAGGTGCCGTACTATAATACGCAGCTGCGGCCGTTCTCGAACTATTGTCGCCAATAAAGATGATATCGAGGTGATCAATTGACCTCAGCGCTTCGGCAGAGCTCGTCGACCATTCCCCATGATGGGGACCTCGTCAAAGCTCAAAGTAGAACAAGCTCAGCAAGTATCATATATTGACGCACGACATGACCGCATGTTTTTATTGATATTAGGAGATGTTACAAGCACGAGCATTACCTGGTGTCCATTAGAGTTCCATAACCTCTGTCTGTGTCTATCATCACCATCATCACCATCATCTCAGCCGTAAGACGTCCACTGCTGAACATACCTCCCCCACAAATTTCCAAAAGGACCGGTTGGAAGTGGCTTGCATCCAACGTCGTCCTGCTACCTTTATCAGGTCGTCAGTCCATCTTGTCAGTGGACGACCTACGCTGCGCTTGCCGGTCCGTGGTCAACACTCTAGAACTTTTCGGCCCCATCTGTTCTGCGTGCTATGTGGCCTGCTCACTGCCACTTCAACTGGCTTATCTTCTGGACTATATCGGTGACTTTAGTTCGTCTACGAATCTCCTCATTTCTCGAATCAGAAATGAGGAGATGTGTAGAGAAACCCCGAGCATAGCCCTCTCCATAGCTCGTTGTGAGACTTTGAGATTTATTATGAGGTCCATAGTAAGAGACCACGATTCAGTGCCATATGTCATCACTGGTAATACACATTGGTCAAAGACTCTTGTCTTGAAGCACTGAGGTATTTTTGACGAGAAGACTTCGCGAAGTTTCCGGAACGCTGCTTCTGTGTCTATAACAGATGCATTTCGTCACGCGCCCGTAACCATGAGACATGAAGTTGTTAGTCTCATGTGCATGTTATTACGGCACCCATGCCCTTCAAACCAAAACGCAGTATTGCAAACATAACTACTTCGCGGAAGAAATAGGCTATGGTGGCAATACTTCCACGGAAAAGAATGAAAGAAAATGTTGACTCCACAATTGTATCGATAGTAATCCGAAAACGGTATTATAGCGAAGAGGTTCGATACCTTCAAAGGTCTCGCTAGACGATTGGTTCAAGGGTTAGATACAGAAAGTAGTACTCCTTGACACTGCAAGTATCGTCAGGATGTTTCTCACTGTGAATGACCACCTGCCCACAGGGCCTTAATTACCGGCCCTGCGTTGCCATTAGCGGTAGTCGTATTAGATTTATAAGTGTATTGTTATCGTATAGAAATATAAAAAAAAACTGATAAGTTTTATTTTATTTTATTATAATAAAAATTAACATGACGTTATAGCAGTATATACGGAGCGCGACTGGTTCAGATCATCCTCCGATCAATTAGCGGGTTATCTGTGCTTTTGAGGAGTATTGATGCTAATTAAATGCTTAATCCATATAGTAACAAGGATAAAAACCATAAACTTCCCAGTAGGTAAAACATATACTACATTATTAATAACTAGAAAATTGCATGCCTCGCAGCACAGCACATCTATATAACATTATATACCTAATAATTATTAATGTAATTACCTAATAAAGATACTTATACTGATGAACCAGAAAAGATATGACCACGAAAATGACCCAAAGCGATATTTTCTCAATATGGCAAGCTCTAGAAATGAACTTGCTTAAAAAAGTACCCTTGGGGGTGTGGGGCTCAAACCCAAACCAAAAAACCCAGGGATTAGATAGGGGCGTTGCATGAGTGCCTCAGCGATAGGATTATAACTTCAGCCTCAGCACCTGTAAAAAACCTAGGCGAACCACTTGTCTTGCTAACAAAACTATAATCAACTCAAAGGAAAATGCCAACCTTTTCAAGGAGATATTTTAATAAGACATTATCATATCCCTTACCAATACAGACTTACCTTCATAATTCATCCCACGCACATAGTAATAGCACATGTAATAACAAGGATTATTAAAATAGTATAAGGTAATCCTTGGTTATAAAGCCATAAAGTAATGAGGAAGTTTAGACCAGATTATCTCTCTTTAATTTTAATTTCAATATGTCTTTCATATAACTGTTAAGATAAATCTACCTATTGACATTTTCAATTACTGTGAACAGTATTAAATTTTTGACTTTTTGTTTAATTTATGTTAAGAATTTCAGTACATACATCTCAACGTATAATAACTTTTGTATAATATCATCTATACAAAAAGTATTTTTTAAATAAATGTAGATTTTATTCATATGCGAAACAGTGACGTGTAATATTTATCCTAATGATATTATAAACGTGAAAGTTTGTAATGTGTAAAAAGTGTGGATCTTTGTTACTCTTTCATGCTCAAACGGCGGGAGCAATTTTGACGAAATTTGGTATATATAGAAAGGCGCTGGATTAACACAGGATAATTTACATCATCATCATTCATCACCACGCGGGTGAAAAAGCGTAATATGCTTGAGCACAGCATTGACAAAGTAATAAGATCTCCGCCTACGTCAAGATCGTAATGATGACAGTTCTGTCAAAGTTTGTGTCGCTCGCTATCATTTCAATAGTTCGTTACACTAGACGTGCTCGGCGACCGTCAAGGGTGATGAAATGTAATGACGGTTTTTTTCAATGGTGATTAATTTTATATTTGTAATATGTACGAGAGTCCTGTATTTTATTATTAGTGTTTATTGTTTGATATACTAAGTATTTAAATTTACTCACATACAGACTATTATAGCAATTGCGTTTGACCATGTACATATTTTAATACATTTTGTTATAATGATAGATACGGCCTTGGAGAAGATAATAAGCTACTCGAAGTACTAATCCTGCGCAGACGTAGTCGCGGGCACCAGCTAGTTACTAATAAATGATTTATGATATATTTATTTATTCAGACACATTATAAACTTGACAATGTTTAAAGAACAATGGCACAGATACCAATTATGTTATATCAAATTCTCATGACTATGAGCTGTTAATAAATAAGACGGAGCAATGTGGTCGTTTCTTGAATCAATGATTCGTAAAATAGACTTGAGCATAAAGTGGTTATAAATGATCACGCTGATAGTCCAGTGCCATTAAGGTCGTTGTTTGTGTGTTCTCAAACTTTGATAATTGTTAATTATACCTACGTTCGCTTCGCTCGAACCACACCATGCATTGTAATGATAACCACAGCGAGCTGCGTAAAGCGACTTTTACTTACTTAGATACAATAAGAGGTAATACAATAATATTATTATAAGATTTGTTTGTGGCGTTTGTGGATTAGCCACTACAATTTCGCCAGTATCATGTAGAATATCATAGGTAGAATGATAGACTATCAAACAAAGGAGTAAATAGGTTAAAGGGTTAAACCCTTAACTTTATACCAATACAAAACTGAAACATATTCATGTTTCTGAATATTGTTTATAGTTGATAGCCGGAATAGCCGACGGCTTAAACATGTTTTAGAACTACTAAGCTGGTTCAAATAGAGCGTTAGAGGCACGTCCTAAAGTATTAGAGGCTGGCAAACCTTTTAAAATATTACATTTCCGTTGTGATGGTTTTTAAGGAAAATTATGCCTCTATGAACAGATAATATAGAACAATGAATATATTCCAATATCAGATAACCCGTAATATTAATTTAAAGTCATAAATCCTGAGTTCTATAAGGCATCCTAAACTCAGCTTATTTTTTATATTGTGTATGTATCTTTTTAACTTAATTTAAACAAGCGATCTTAGCGCCATATTAATTGCTAATAACTACAGTAAATAAAGTTTTTTTTTTGTTTCATACATAGGTATGAAACAAAAAAAAATAGTGCATAGGCACTATCTTCTTGCATTGCACAAAATATGTTGTCCTAGACAAAAACCTAATTTCTTACGCGCAATAAAACCGTAAGTAGGTCTTACATTTTTACGATTCGTTTCAAGTCCAAAAACCACAAACTGAATTATCGAAATAGACTGCAGGTGTGCACAGAGGAGATTCTTGCAGTAGACATTTATACAGAGCAATTTGCTGGTCAAGGTGCAACCTCAGTCACTCGATCGGTCCGGATGATTTATTTTCGGCAAAGTTCTATTTTTCACCAGGACAGTGAACCCTTTTTCCTAAGCGCCGTTAAAGAATTCCAAATTACACACACAGAGCTATGCATAGAACAAGCTTGTGTAAATTTACAGAACCGTTTACTGAGGTATAATGAATGACTGAACACACCATGAAAGTGATGAAATCGTGACGCAAAAGACGTAGGTGTAGGTTATCTACGAGATTTTGGTGCGCAGTGCGCATTACCAAACGTACATTTATTTAGATTATAATAATATGGGTATTATTTAGGTCTCGTTTACTGGTGTTATGGAAAACATTAAAAATGTTCTACCCAAATTCGTTTCACTTCCGACCCCCTTCTTATCCCGGTATTTTCACAAAGCACTCTACCTACCACATGGAATGGCACTGGTGTTATTCATGAATTCTTTAAAATAAATTTGAACTACATACGAGACAACCTACTGATATGGTACATTTTGACTTTTCGGCCAGGATATAAAGATCACGTTATTTGGGAGATTCATATAGGGTCTATATTATGAATAGGGTATAAATACCCTAAATAAGTTCTAAGATTATTAATATTGTGCAGCCGCCGTAATGCTCAATATACGGATTATGTAGTTTAACCTGTGCCCGTGACAGCGTTGTCTGTCTCTTTGCCTTTGTGTCATCTGATCGGAATGGTTTATTTTTTAATTAAATGATAGGCAGTATAATATTTGCTGGGAAACGCTTTTTGAATGGATCTCTGATCCGCAAAAAGTAGGGTCGAGCGATGATCCAGGTTGGTAAACTGGTAGCTAGATTTCATATACTAATTAAGGCAAAATAATAAAATTAATGTACATATGTATATTGTATCGCTGAAAACCGAGAAACCCCCTAGGCCTAACCCTAACCCCTTATTTGTCTTCTGGAGAGTAGGTAGAGAGTACCTTGTGAAGGCCGTAGACTGTTCCTGACTGGCCGTTTTTTTACATGTAGAGCTGGTCTCGACATCTAACCTCTGGCCACGGTAACCAGCTAACTGCAATAATAAGAAATTTAGGATGCTTTAAAAACATTGGCAAATGCAATCTGCCTCGGTTGTCTCAATGCAATTGTCATGGATGGAAAGTACTTTTAATATTGAAACTAGGAGTAAATGTCCTAGTAGACTTACATAGTAGAGTTCAAGCGTGTCTTTCAATTCAGTTCCTACTATTTTTGGTTCCGCCTCAACTTGCAATCGGATAGAATATTTTTTTAAAGCTTATCTGACACCACCGATCTATGCCGTGTGATCATTCATTCATTCATTCATTGTCTTAAATCAATTCTTTCCAATGATTTTTTCCCTAACAGAACGATGAGAAAAGTATGTTTTTATTGAAGAGTGTTGCCTTCCTAAGATACACGTATGTTACACAGTTGCTTTATACCCAGGTGGATTTTTAGTTCGGAACGTATACTATATCGACATCATTATTCATTTTCACTATCGTTTGAAACGATGTGTGTGTGTGTGTGTGTAAAGGAAATTTTACATGTTATTTTAATTATTTCAAATTTCATTTGTGCGATTACACAAACGTATATAGAATTATTAACACTGTTGTCGTGCATCGTCGTTTGCCAATTGATACTCAATCTATTGATTGTATTCTAAGTTGTTAAATTGATCAATAAACGGACCGTCGTCGTAGGCTTAGATATATTTTAATAGGCAAAGATTGCGCCAAACGCATTTGCCCAGCAATTCTCATTAAGCTCAGCGGGGCCGAATAACTGCGTAAGTGTAACGTAACGTGTCGTTCGCGTAAAACAGTACAAACTGTCATTTATTTTGGCAAACTGTGACACAGACAACTCATAGTTTGTACGCCGAAGCGTGAAGCATTGATGCTTACGATACGAACACTTTTTCGCAAATTGTTAGAGCGCGGAGTCGAAGTTCGATCTTTGGTCGTGGCAAATATGTATGTTATTGTTCTCTGGTCTAGGTTATTTTTCTACCGACATCCAAAAAAAGGAGGAGGTACTCAATTCGACTGTATTATTTGTTTTTTTTTATGTATTTATTAGGTTACTTTCGAATCGGTTCACCCAACCGATTCTCAAAATTATTTTTTATTTTTATTTTATTTAAATTTAAGTTTTATCATTTAATTTAAATTTCGTCAAATACGGTCCAGTAGTTTTTGAGATACACTCCAATAACTGAATAGAATAGAAGTCGGTATTAAATTTTTCAAATTGTACTTGTTGACGTGATAAAGTCTTAGAAATCTACGAACGCCGGCTGCACGAAAAAGCATGACTCATTGTCACGTTACGCCTGATGCAATAGAGAGAGACGTTATCGGGATCGGGGGAATATATGTCTTGTCAAAGCAATTAACCCTCAAAATTTCCATAACTTTATTCTTCCCTTTTTTATGATTAAATGATATTTAGGCATTATTATGCTTAAATATCATTATGCGTATGCATAACAATTATTATGCTTAAAGTAGTTATGCCTTAAAAAAATTGCTAAAAAGTTATGCCAAATGAATATTGTGCGTAACTATTATTAGGATAACTGATTGTATGCCACGTTAAATTATGACAAAAAAATTATGCAAAAAAAATAGGGAACCGACGTATCGTCCGTAAACCGACTTTACAGACAATCATTTTTTATCATTTCAGTTCATTTCTTAAATTATGGCTTCTGCGACTAGTTGTCACAATTCTGCCAATTTCCGTTAGGTATACTAGTTTCATAAACTATCAGGAGAATTAGTTATTGTTTAATAATATGACCAGTGGTACATAGGGAGAGTTATAATGCGCTGAGATATAACATCCAGATGGTTAATTTAAAACAAAGAAGAACAGCATAAATATGACTTCACCAAGACTTAGTATAATGTATAAAATAAATGCTAATAAATATTTTGGAAACATAAATCTATCTATAGTTTATACTATTTACACTTATAAATTAACACAATAAATAATTCCTAGCGGAAGATGTTGTTGATGTGTGTGCTATGTTTGGGATAGAAGGTGTTTAGAAGAAATAGGTCTAGAAATTTTTGGGGGGAGAAAATCATAGAGGGAACGACGTAGAGAGTTGGGACAGCTAAAGAATATGTGGTCCATGTCTCCTTCGTCCAGCCCACACTCACATATTGAGTGGTATATTATTCTTTAAAGACAAAACTAAAACTGGCGGCACCAATGCGAGAAACATATTTTCTTCTAGGGCTAACGTACGACAATGAGTGACAGGCTGAAAGGGGGAATTAGAACACGTGCACATCATATGTTGTAATCATTATTAATTGAGCCCCTTTCAGTCACTCCGGGGGAGCTTGAATATACGTTATTCATGTCGTTTTTGACAGCACAATTATTATTAACTTCTTGTGTGCCTTATTTTACCATTTTAATTAAATTTATAATTCTATGACTTTTAGCATGGTCATCACTGCAATTCGAGTATAATTTTAAGTGCCTATTCACATGCATAAAACGATTCATTTTAAACATTTATGTTTGACTTTTGTTTTCATTAGATATGTTACTTACTATAAGATGCGCAACATCTAGAGGTTTAAATTAATTTAAAAAGTTATAGGTTATCTTAATCGTAAATTAGCTATAAATGGATTTATGACATTATTTCGCAGCTTTACGACGATAGCGGCATTGCAGTCTGATAAATTAATAATTATTTTTTTAACCGTGCCGTCGACTTAATACGACAGAAATATGTAGCCATGAGAACGAAATAAAGAACTAACCACAAATATAAGTCTTCGATTCGAAATTGTTTCTGCAATAGATTCCTGTAGAATATAGATAATCTCAATATATACCCTATAGTCTTTTTCAAATGCCAAGTCACTTAAGACAGGAATACGCAAATACATCAAGTGCGTCACACTTAAAGTTTAATATTTATCTATTTAGCAGTGAAACCATGAAGAATCGAAAAAAAATACATTGAAAACAACGAAACAACAATTATTTCGGAAGTGTATTATGTGACTAGCTATTTGCAAAATACTTAATTACTTGTAATTAATTGTAATACCATTAGGACCTTATTTTTGTGTTTAAGAATTTGCAACAACGTCCAATCGTTGGATAGTATAGCTCCGAGAGGCTGTGTTTACGTTACAACCAAAGCGTTATGAATAACCGCAAGACATTACCTCTATAGAGACAAATATTTTGTCAGATAATGATTTCAAAAACTTTACAATTCCCTAGGCCTGAGAAGATAAATATATTTATGATAGTATTCTTAATGTTTGTTTTGCGTAGCGGTAATAATACGAAATACGGGTGCCAAATTCCACTTAAGTTTTACCAATAGACATACAAAAGACCTCAGACTATTATAATAGTCTGTGACAAAAGACGGCCATGACAAATGGAGTACCTATACAAACATCAACTATTTTCCTATTAGTTCGATCATTGAGATAAATGTACTACGTACTACATTTATCTCAATGTATTAAATGTATCTATTCTCGTATGTTTTAAATAATACAAATATAAAAAGAAGTGCTCGCAGCGGAGCTTGAGTTGGCAATCTTAACCTCATCAGTCAGATCAATAATTAAGCAATGCGGTCAGGAGTTGGATGGGTGACCGCTAGTATCATTACTCAACTGAGCGCTTCCGTGCTTCGGAGGGTACGTTCAGCCTTAGGATCCGGCTGTTTGTCTTAGGACAACAGTCGTTAGCTTGTGTCGAAGGCCTTCGGGTGGCCTGAAAAGTTCGACATGGGTTGGCCACTAGCGTATCCACTAAACCAAGCTGCACTGGGCCGCGTGGTGGCTTATGGTATGGCCCAATTCCTCTATCTGAGAGATAACTAGCTAGAGTCTCGGCAGTGGGAACATAATGGGTCGATTAAGTAAGTTTGTGTAGTGTTCCTTCTTTTTCTTAACTATAACTACACGATTTATGTAATCAGATTTTAAGACGTTAGCCTTCTATCTGAGACCTAAGTAGGCAGATATATATTTTCCGCCTTATCATTGACAGGTCTTTGAACGATCCACGATAATCAGAAGGTACTGTACACATTAGGCGATAAGGTTTATGCGATGTGATTTCTGTTGGGAGAGCTGATAAAGTTATTGGACTTTGAATACCGGCCCCCATTTAACTAGATATATTTTTTACAACTTATCATTTAATTTTACACCAGCAATTGTGGTAGTATAAAATATAATAAGCTATCAGTAGCTTAACATATGGTTTATCTATTTGGACGTACTATAATTGATAGTCTAGCGATCGACTTGATGGTCAGTGATACTGACAATGTAGTCGAAGACGATGCCATTACTCTAGCTAGAACTAGAATGGTAATTGGCTGTCAAGGAAAGCCATAGGAAGACATAGGGTTCGTCTGTTATTAGATGCCTAGCAACAGTATATGAGGTTGGTAGCTAGCTAGGCAAGATGTGGAAAGCGCACCATGCAAATATCTCATTTCTTATTATGAAAACTAACGAGTTTATACACATGTTTAATATGAGAAACGGTGAAGCTATCAGTAGCTTAACATATGTTTTATCTATTTGGACGTACTATAATTGATAGTCTAGCGATCGACCACTATCCCACTTGATGGTGAGTGATACTGACAATGTAGTCGAAGACGATGCCATTACTCTAGAACTAGAATGGTAATTGGCTGTCAAGGAAAGCCATAAGAAGACATAGGGTTCGTCTGTTGTTAGATGCCTAGCAACAGTATATGAGGTCGGTAGCTAGCCAGGCAAGATGTGGAAAGCGCACCATGCAAATATCTAATTTCTTATTATGAAAACTAACGAGTTTATACACATGTTTAATATGAGAAACGGTGGTCTTCTTTTACAAGGAGAGCGAAGAACGCTCGTGGTTGCGTCTATCTTTCAAAAAGACCACTGGATGTGGTTCCAATTAGGAAAGATCTGACTTATTTACGTGAGTGATTACCATTTCTCATATTATAAATATCTCATGTCCTTATTGAAATGGAGCAAGAATTTCACGTAATTGTCATGTTAAGCTGTTATCTACAAAAGCGATTTTCTCCTCTTGGATGGTTGCCACGGCCACGCTTTTTACGGTACAATCGGCCACAATGTGTCTCGGAAAATACGGAATTTGTAAGTTGGTCTTCGTGTCGCTCGCCGTTATCGTGAGCATCCAATTTGAGCAAACACGTTACCTAGTTACAAACCTTACCTTTGCCTACGAAGTTTGTTTGGCTTCTAATAAAATACGTGGGTTTAACCACGTGGAGTAACGTCTTCTAAACTCATTATAGTGTTGTTTATTCGGCATTGTCGGCATGCGGTGACTTTGTGGTAAGTATATTATTGTGACATTCATAGATTTAAAACTTTTCTATGTTGTATTTGTTGAGATTTATCTCTACCAGCTGCTTTAATTCTCTGCCGCTGGTGTTCGAATATTGATAGTCTTTGCATATGGATTACAAACAGAAAAATAGGTAATCTATTTGTAATTTATGTGCGGATGTGTTCAAATTACCTAAAATTTATTTAATTACATATCCATCTAACTAAATGTATTTCTTGTTTTTTTTACACGCTCAAACGGGGGTATAATGATTACTGTAATGATCAGAGATTAGGAGCTGCATGCTATGCACATTACTTTGTACATTGAGCGTTTGTAGAGGTTTATACCTATACTAGTGTTTAAATTACTAACAACGAACTTGTTTGTTCTAATTTAGAATAGCCGGAAGTACCGCGTTGTCACAAAACTGGAACAATGAGGTTAGTTAGTGAACAAACTTTGCTCAAAATTAGATACTTGTTATTTTGAGTCCAACGTAATATTAAATTACAAACGAGATAGTAGTAGAGATGACCCCGTTGCAGACTTCCATTAAACCAAACAACGAATACCTGTCTCGAGTTACGGATCGCAGGTATACCATACATACGTAGGAATTATATTTTCGTTGCATATATCTATATGAATACTATGCATACATAAGTACAACATTCAGTTAACGTTTATACGGTTCCATGTTATTTTTAGGTTTATCATTGTGTGTACAAAAACCAAGTTCAAAAACCTATTGGAATTACATTGGGACTTGATTTGCAATTCATATTGGTAGTTTTGGAGGTGTAAGTTTGTTTTTATATATTATATATATTTTAGTGTATTATACATCAGCGTTCCCGTTCCCAGACGTACTGCCCTACTAAATCACTCTTGATCTTTTCTTACATTCACAAAATATAGCCTTCATTTGACATTTTATTAAAAAAGTACTATATATATATATATATTTTAAAAAAATAAAGAATTCTCAAGTTTTTCACCAACTAATTTATCAATGTATATTTTAAAAAAGTAAAGTCTGTAGAAGTCAGTTTTTTTGACTCGGGCAGGTCAGTAAAAGTCAGTTTTTACGTTAAATGGTCAGTAAAGTCAGTATTTCAAAGCTAAGTTTCCATTTAAGTGACGTTTTTGTAGATTGAAGTGTCGAAGTTGTGTTGTGTGTGAAGAATATGAAGTAGCGGCTCATTTTATTGAGTATTTTTGGACACCTCTCTTTACTCATCCAACATTTTGTTTTGTCTCTTTAAAAAGAGACTATACATTATACATATGTTTATTATACAACCTTGTGAATGTTTAATAGAATTATTAGCATACATATATAACTAACAGCAACTAACACATGCATATTTCAATGGTCAATTGTTCGACGAAGGCTCAGTACTTCTCGAGGTATGGTCAGTATTTTATGTGCTTGCAGTCAGTAAAATCAGTATTTTTCACCATGGAATCAGTTTCGACCCCTCTACTTCTCATAATTTGAGAAGTGCGTTGTCGTTAGAAGCGTCTTGTTTGTCCGCTGGTTAAAGGCTTAGTGACTGCACATTAAGTTGAGTATGGCGCCCCCTACGAGGCACGCAGTCAAGAACAAAAAAAGGTGAAACAATCCTTCATTTACATTTACTGTATATTATCTCCAAACAGTCGTTTGTTGGTGGTCCATGGTAATACATTTTTTTTAATATAATTTTCCTCATCACTAAAACAAGGTTTAGAAACACTGCCCTAAATAGAAAAAAAATGGATGTGGCTCTGCAAGTATCAATAAGTTCACAAACTAAAACCAGACTGCTGAAAAACACGCTTTAAAAAATAAGGAAAAAAGAAAATATTCTCATCCGAAATTGGCATACCTACAAAGTATTTGATATATATTAAAAAAAGAACTCGCATATAATAAATATTTTATTGTATTTCATACATTCATACATTCTTAATGGTGTTCAGAGGATAACCGTGATCGTATGCGACTTTGCCGAATGTATTATTGATAGGTGTTTCAAATTGTCCCGTTCCCACCGGGACAAGTAAAATCACGTTACGTATGCCTTAAGTGTGTATAAATGTATATATATTTCTGTTTCCCTTGGTCATCGCTTCACGCGTGAACGGATGGAACAATTTCGCTAATTATTTATTTGTTGTGTTAATTATTGCCAGGAGAAGGTTCGTATGAAAGAAAAATCAAGAAAAGATGGATGGATATGACGGGGCCGAAGGCCGAGCCTACTACGCAAACGAAGTCACAGGCAGTCGCTACTAAAGTATATAAAATAAATAGTATGAAGTGCTACAGTACATACAAGTCGAGCTAGCGCTAAGGGTAAAACATAAAACAAATATAATGCGTAAGGAACCCTCAGCGCGCGATCTAGACTCTCTTTTGGTCAGTTTTAAGTACCTTAGATATTTCAATATCACTACGTAGGCGAAAAATGCCCTAGCCTTGCTGGTATACATACTCCCTCAAGTCGTCGCCTGGAACCTTATTGGAACACCCTTACATAAAGAAATGATAGCTGTAACATGTCACTAAAATAATATTATGTCAAAATTGTAATAGTACCTACGTATTATAAGTAGATAAAAATATACTTTCTAGCTCCCCAAACCTACTGTATACGGCCGTAGAAGCTTTATAAAGTTATTATATTATGTATCTCACCTCGTAAGAAAAAAATATGTAATGCAAATAAAGTTCACCAAGTTCGTAGGCAGTACGGAATAATACTTTAGTTAGTGTGCTCTAGGTGGATGTGTGTAGTGTGTGTTGTTGCAAGCCTATAAAACGAGAATGTAACAGCTTCAAAAGGGATAAATCACAATTATCAGTGAGTTAAAATATAATCTTATACTATAGTTGCAAAATGCCACCCGTTGCGTCACCGCCGCCGCCATCGCAACCTCGCCAGAACCCTCAATTGTATTTGTTTGAATAAAACATTCATTGATCGATTCAGTACGTAGTTAAGAGCGTTCCCTGTTGTTAACAAAAGCGATGTTTATCTGAATTTGAAATCAACATTTTCGATTATGCGTATTGACTCTTGACGTCAATGCCTGACGCCTGATGGTAGGTAGGTAATCCATAGGCATGTTCATTGGAATGATAATTTCGTTATTTGTTCATAAGTTTGCTCACTAATCCCGCTCTATTAGAATAAAGTGATATTTCTAATCGTGACTAAACTGGATTTACTCGTATGTTCCATGCGAACCTAATTCGTTCTAGCTGCAGCCCGCGCGGTTACACCCGCGTGATGATGATGATGAAAAGCATCCTATATATTATTCCAGCGCCTCAGTATCTACGAGTACACACCAAGTTTGATTAAAATACATTCAGTAATTTTTGCGTGAAAGAGTAACAAACATCCATACATATACAAAATTAGCGTTTGTAATATTATTAGAATTTCTTTTTAAATACATTATTATTATTAACGACTTACTTACCTCGAATATACCATCTACTTGATTTGAAGACTCCCAAAGTGTTCTACGAAGTTAACCTTTACTTTGCGGGTCGCATGATGGAAGTAGAAATAAAACGCTTAGTGCGTATATTTAGACTACCATGAAACGGCGCATGCAGTAAGTCTGGTTGTTCATTAGTAAAATAAGGATGGCCTTATTAAATTATGCAATTCAGTAGCATGTGCCCCCAAAATGAATCTTGTATAAAAGCTTTACGAAGAGCACTGTTGGATTGTAGCATGGTAAATCACTATAGGCGTATGGGATTAAACACTTGTCTTGGGGTGACGAGCACAGATCAGTCGCGTGTCCGGCTCTGCAACTGGAATGGCTAGGCCCGATGCTTCCATAAGATCAACGACTTGTTGTCAATTAATAAGATAAAACAAGTCTAGAAATAGAGCAAGAAAGTAGTAAAGGCCCAGGAGAAGGGCTTTTTATGTTGCTACGAGTAGAATTAGTGCTTTGTCTGTTATTGTCAAAGAAATTGATCCACTTGAATTGTCTGAGGTTAGAGAGTTTTATTATCTTTGACGTGATTTTTCTAATGTGTACACGTGCAGTTGCGTGACGCAAGATCGCATTGCAATTGTCCCCTCGCTACCACACGCCACCCTGAACTGTGACGTGCATCTGATTAAATCTATTGTAGTAGTTATAGTCAGTAAATTCTGTAGATATTAGAACATGAATGATCCAAAATTCACGTACTTGATACCAAGACAACAGCGTCAGTTGACGAAGCTGAAAAGAAAATTGTGTCAACGCCTGCTTTTATCAACCAAAAATAACTTGATTTCATGCTTATCTCGAGTCACAGGCGCCCAAGTATCTTATCATATTTGTAAAGTCAAGGAAGATAACATCAAACATTTCAGTGATAAACATTATCTTCCCAGCCATGTAGAATAACATTAAATTTACAGATTTTTAGAGTTAGATAACTGTGGTAGTTATGATACGAGTACAAGACCTAGCTTTGTGCGTAATCATAATTATTACCTCCCACACGGTTCACACACCTTATTTTATCTGTTTCTTTATCACATCAATTCTTACAAAACAACTCAAGGCACATCTTGGGTTTGTTTTGTTCGAATTCGGTATAATGACACTTGTTTCCCTTATCTCGCCTATAACTGTGTCAGACGATGGTTGTATATAGAGTAGGCCGAATTTAATTACTCCATTTTGATCTCTATAGTACATATTGATTAAGGTTTATATTTGTGTTATAAGTAATAACTGGAATATAATACTTAAATATTGATCTCATTAACGCACTAATGATACATTTGTTTATTGCATTCTCTTTCATACATCTTTCGAGACATGTGAACGTAGTATCGTAGCTACTCACCAATACCTCGTCATTGTGTGAATGGATCAGTTCGATAACCGTTTAAAGTTAGTTTGGATTTATTTGAAAACTCAATATTTTCTTCGACGGACATTACGCGCATTCAACCTTTTATCTTCCGAGTAAGTAAACATCCTGGACTTGTTTTGGTTGATACTGTAGACCGCAGACGTTCTTAACATAGCTTACGAGTTAACAAATGAAGAAGATCGTTATAAGTTACAATGCCCTCCAACGATACGTGCCCTGTGGTCACAGCAGCGTTGTTGAAGGCGTCTATTGTTGGCGGCATCGCGTTGCCGTCTATTATTGACTCGACGCTGGAGATTGTTGGCGGTGCGCCAGCGTAGACCACGTGCTGTGGCTGCGGGCTGCGAGCTACCCGTCACGGGACGAGACGTCCGTCCGACGCGGACGGCTGTATCTAGGGCGGTGCCAGCAACAGCTAGACAAGGGCTACAAAAAGCAGAGTGAATTATATTATTCAAAACGTTATTTAACATGAAGACTTATCAAAACATTTGTTTGTGTTGCTACCGTCGATAAACGGCTGCTTTCCTGTTCTGATTCTATTAAATCGTACAACTTAGTTTCTTTCTTTCGTTTATCGTGTTTAATTAATGTCTGTTAAAACTATTAGTATAGAGTTAACTTTGGCAGCACTTGCTAACAGCAGAGTCAAGGCAATATCAATCGAGGGGCTGGCAAATGGCGTCCAGACACGAGAATATTCAGAGTCGGAGCGGTGACGCTAAAGACTCGTTTTAATTAAACGCATTAAACATTCTTCCGAAAATGTATATGCTTATACTTATACAAGTTAAATACGAGTACAACATAGTAGTTCTGCGAACAGTAGACCTTGCGAGCTCAAACTCTCTTGATATTATCAAAATCAGCCGGTATAGTCTATACCTTTCCCCTTTTTAGGAAAAATATCTCCCCTTCGATTATAATCACCGATCACCAAAAAATCTACAGATTATACTGTACTATGTAAAGATGTATTCCAAAATTTCGTTAAGATTCGTTGAAAAATACGAGCTGTACCTACGCGAGTACCAACATCCGGACGGATGAAAAGAAATCCTTACCCATTGCTCAACCAGATTCCTCAAGTGGTTGAGCAGTAGGACATAGTTTGTATTAGAAATTTGTCTAATCGTTCCATAGACTTCGTTCGCTTCGCTCACTAGGTCTAATAGTAAAATTATTATGGTTTTTTCAATTAAGCTTTATCAATATAAATCTACTTATGTAGGTTACTTTAAATGTAACCTGTACGGGCGTAGCGAGGATGTGTAGGATATGTTACCGAAATGAGTAAGTAAGTACATAGCAGGGTAAAATAGTTAGTTATACGTGTCAAAACAACATACTGTTCGTAAGTAGGTACGAGTAGACGAAAAATGAGACGATAGAACTTTCATTAAAAACCATGTAAGTACCAATATGGCTTTACGGATTTAGCAAGCATTTTATGTATAATAATATATAGAAAAGTAAATGGACGTCCTATGAAAGCTTCCTAATTTCCCCTCACTATTCAAATATCGACATTCATTCCTTCCCCATTAGTGAAAGATGACGAAAGAGCCGATGTTTGGTTAGCCGAACAAAGTAGGGCATTTGTACCAATAGCCAAATAAATTGCCGAAAGGGCAATGTTTGTTTTAGTACGAACCGGATATTTTATTACGGTCTTTAGTAGGTTACCTTCTGATTGTATTGCTTGAAACTACGTGTAGGATATTTTGAGAGATCGGTTGCTATTCTGAAACATTAGAAACATTACTTAGACGTAATGTATCTCTAGATACAAATAAACCAGAATTCGGGTAATTTAATTTAGCCTATAATATTTAGTGCATTTGACATGACTGTGTAAATCAGAATTGACTGACACATGCACTGAATGCCTTAATGTTATATGTGAGTGTATACGTTTGTCCTTTCTTCACACTGAAACGGCTTAATGGATTTGGATCAAACTTGGAATGGAGGTAGATTGCTTATACCTAAGATTTACACAATTTTATTACTTTTTACGGTTCCGTACCCAAAGGGTATAAAACGCTAAGAACTACTAAACTGCTAAGACTCCGCTGCCTGTCTGTCACCAGGCTGTATCTTATGAACTGTGATAGTTAGATAGTTGAAAGGAGAATGGTCATCTGGGTACCCACGGAGAATGAAACTATGCCAAATTTATTTCTTATTAGTCACAGACCATATATCCACTTGACTGCGTGTAGCTCAATTTCTTCTGAGAAAACAAGCCACTACTGCGGGTCGGGGGGCTACTTACAAAAATGGATTTTGATTGGCCGGCTCAAAATGTAGCTCTACTCATAGTACCTAAATAGTGTTGTGGTACAGCATTATGTAATCACCTTAATTGTCGATAAAGTTCATTACAAATTATCGTTTACCTTAACTGTACAACGAAATATAAATAAGTATGTAAGTATTAAGCAAATAAGTTTATATAAACAAAACATCAATTAATGAAATTATCTAAATATTTCTTTCTACTCGTATGTTTCACGGTGAAACAGAACACATCGATCTGAGCATGTTTATCTTGCGTTTTAAAATAGTTATCACTGGCTGTGTATCGTATGCTTATTGATTATTCAGTATGTAAGTACTTAATACCACCATAAAAAAATTATATATTTTTCACCATAGTAAAACAAGATCGTTATAATTTTAAAATAGTTTTAATTGTACAAAGTATCCAAAGCCTTTACACATAATGTGATTAAATAATTATGCATGCTCCGTCACAATAGGCGGCCGACGCCGTCATATTTATATACTTTTTCGGCACTGTGTATTATACAGTCATTAGGATACAAGGATACAACATCTCATTCTATACAATACTGGATTTGTACGACCGTAAAATTTGTCAATGTATGGACGAACCTACAAATTATATATATTTTTGACCGACTCACACTTTTTACTTTTAGAAGCCGGTTCTATGTTACTGTTAAAAAACTATGTTTGATGTCTAAGTCATATAAAAAAGATGCCAGCTGGGCAGAGAACAAGTAGTAGAATTATCCAATTAGTCAAACTAAATAGTCCCTTACAGAGGCACAAACAGAGTAGGTGCTAGGTATAGTGGTTTTATTTAAAAAATATTAAGTAGATGTCAATACTACTTTATTTTAAGATCATTATTATTTATGTTTCATATTACACTCGGGTTTTTTCCGCGTGTATATTAACATTATTATTAGATAAGATATATAAATGTTACTACATAATTGAAGATAAAGTGAAAGTACATCTAAATATAAATAAAACACCGAATATTTATTTGTATTTTTATAGGTACACTAAAATAAATGTATTGTATAGAAGAATTATTTTCCTCACAGTCGATATATACAATCGATAAGTTGCCCGTATATGAGAGTACGGCACTAATTTACACGTGCCTGTGAGTAAAAGAGACGGCGTTATCTACAACTGCAAATAACAGTACGGGATGGCAAAAGACATCAACGCGTTCCCATATTTTTTTTATTTTTGAGTCTCTGTTTAATTACTTCATTTGTGTATTTTGTTTTCTTCCAATAATTAATAAACTAAAATTATCTGTGAAATATAATTCCATCCTTTGCATAACTGGATGCCTGCCTGTTTTTTCCGTACCACTTTACTGAACAATAAGGCATAATTTGATTTGTTTTAAATTTTTTTCATCCGCTTGTTCTCCACGCGAAGTCAAACTGGTACTGACGTGTTGGTTCGATACGTTAGCTTTTTATTTTGTAAGTATATATATAATATATATTGTTTTTCCTTTGTTGTTGGATTCGTACGTGTTGTACATTTGCCATTTCTCAAGTAAGTTTTATCATGTTATCACATAAAATATAAATTGTTGAATCCATATCTACGATAACGATACCTAATGCCAAGCACCCGTTTCTCTATTACGATAGATTTCTTTTGAAAAACCCAGTCAGATAAGAGTATTTTAAGCTAACGAATGCTGCCTATCTAACCTAACCTAGAAAAAATATAAATGTTAATAAATTTTAAACCCTTTTATTTATTAATAATTTTAAGTCTTACTAAGGACTACTAGTTTTGCATGGTTTCTTTTCTCGTGGGTCCGTCTTTGTAGTGTTCCCAAAACACACAGAGGTTTGCCATTCTTCTTTTCACAGATGATGTATTTTGTAGCCGGCCAAATGCAAGTCGGACTTGCGCATGAAGGTTTCCGTAAAAACGACAAAAAATTCATATTTGTTGTATGGGGATTTATAAATAACGGTACGGAACCCTTCGTGCGCGAGTCTGACTCGCATTTGGCCGGCTTTTGTCGCGTTTCAACTGGTAGTCCCAGAGGGAAAGGGTTTACATTATACAACATATACATTGTAGCCAATAGCTAGTTATTTGCATTTTGTATAATATTGAATATATATTCCTTAACAACTATCGTATTTGGAATCTATAATAGCTGGACTTGTCCTTTACTCTAAGTATTTTTTTTGTTCCAGAAAAACAAGAGAAGCCATCTAAAATGAAGAAGGAAGTTACAGTAAATCCGCTAATCGTGAGCAACGGCCACTCCAGCACGCCAAACGGGCGCGCGGATGACGAGGGCGGCGGCGGTGCCACAACGAGGGTATCATATGCAGCAGCCGCGAAAAAACCGCCTTCACCACAGACCAACAATACGCCTGCACCGTTCCCCTCCAACACGGGTAAAACTTCCTAACATAGAAACCATAAGCAAGCAGTACTTTCATTACAACTTAATTGAACTTAGGTGTACAACTTTACTGTAGTCACTTACTTATATGACGAAAATTCTCTTACAGAAACCCCAAAAGCCAAATCTAACGGGGAAAAATCAACAAAAGTAAAAATCACAAACGTTATGGAAACTAAAGTCAACGGAGAGGAATCATTAGATAATGGTGATAGTACTTCAGATACACTAGAAACCAAAAAACCTATATCAAACGGCACAGACACAGCAAACCACGTCATTGACGACACTATTGTCAATGGCGATCCAAAAAAAGATTTAGAATGTGATATTAGTAGTAATAGTGATAGCGCTAAAGTAGTTTTTAATGGAATCGCTAGTGATTCCGATGATACAAAATCGATTAAGTCTGATGACGAACAAACTATTGTTATGCCTAAAGTGTGTCCGAATAAAACGACTGCAGGCAAGCAGGCAACCGAAAAGAAGAAAGAAAAGAAGAAAACCAAAGCGACCGATAGTGATACAGATAAGAAAAATGATTCATCTAAAACTAAGAATACAGAAAACAAAGAGGCTGGCGATACGGTTACAAACGTCGATTCTGCAGACAAAGTGAACGGAGATGTCAATATTGTAAACGGAGAAAAGGACAGAGAATCTTCACCGAGCGAAGATGGCGACGATAAGAAGAGAGATGCCGAAGTAGTGTTTATTCAAGACATGGGTTTCACTGTCAAGATTGTGAGCCCCGGAGCCGAACCGCTAGATATACAGGTATTATTCTCGAAATTTACATTACAAATGTTTAAACATTTACATTGTCATGAATTATTGAGTGTGTACGGTGATGATATTACTGTCGATAGGTGTCTAGTATGGAGCTAGTACAGGAAATTCACCAGGTGTTAATGGATCGTGAGGACACTTGCCACAGAACTTGTTTCTCCTTGCAATTGGACGGTGTTACTTTGGACAATTTCGCCGAGCTGAAGAATATCGAGGGATTGAAAGAGGGGTCTGTCATAAAGGTAAGCATCTCCATATTGAAATTATCGTTATCGACCTTTGCATTTAATTTAATTTCGTATACATACATTATTGTCACGAACCAATTTAGTTTGTGACTGGTTACTTGAATTGTATTCCAAAACGTATGTTTATTCGGTAGGTGGTAGAAGAGCCGTACACAATGCGCGAGGCAAGGATCCACGTTCGTCATGTGCGAGATCTTCTCAAATCAATAGACTATACCGATGCGTATGCGGGCCAGGAGTGCAGCTCTCTAGCCTTCCTCAATGTTATCACACAGGGTGATATTTTAGGTAAGATCCGAACTAATTATAATAATGTTATTTTTATATTTATTAACAAAATGATACTTTTGATAGGCCTGTTGGTCTAGTGGTTAGTGACCCTGACTGCTATGCCGGAGGTCGTGGGTTCGATTCACACCCAGGACAAATGTTTGTGTAATGAGCACGATCATTTGTTCTGTGTCTGGGTGTATTTTATCTATAATATTTATGTATTTAGAAATATATAAGTATGTTTATCAGTTGTCTAGTACCCATAACACAAGCTCTGCTTAGCTTGGGACTAGATGGCGTTGTGTGATAGTTGTGGAATATTTATTTATTTTTAAGCGAACTTATATAAATTTTTATCAGTAGTCGAAAGCGCTCGCAGCGGAGCTTGACTTGGCGATCTTAACCGATCAACAACGATAAGCAAAGCTTGCTGCGGTCAGGAGTTAAATGGGTGACCCCTAGCGGCATTATTCAACTGAACGCTTCCGTGCTTTGGAGGGCACGTTAAGCCGTCGGTCCCGGTTGTTGGTCTTAGTACAACAGTCGTAACAGGCTATGGCAAAGGTCTTCGGACGGCCTGAAAACCTCGACATGGGTTCGCCACTGGCCTATCCAGCAAGCCGCACAGGGGCTCGTGGTGGATTATGAATTGACTCCTCTCTCTAAGAGGAAGGCTCGAGTGACGAGCCCCAGTAGTGGGAACAGAATGGGCTGATTATGTATGTAATATCAGTTTCGGCAGTTTTCGATATTATATATTCTTTTGTTTTATAACAGCTATTTGTCACACTGATGTAAACTGTATCTATTGTTCACAGTTATTCTTTATTTATTTGTGGAAGAACCTGCCACACTTCACTGTCTTATTTTTTGTATATATATTTTTGATATACAAATATCTCACTATAACTACAGTTATAATGTATTACTAAGTTCAAAGTCTATCCTCAATTTTGCAGAAAAGAAGAAATCCCGACCTGAAAGTGTAGACTGCACACCACCAGACTACATAATGCCCAATAGCACAGAACGTCCTCTGTTGGCATTGCATCCTGGACTTACCAAGGAGAACAAAGCTCCCCAATGCCTCAAGGTAACAAGCTTGAGTCTCCTGTCTTACATACTAATAAAAAAGCCCAAGGATATTTACAAAAACGTATCTCACAAACAAACATTCTCAAATGAGCAGACATTTTATTATTATACATTATAGACATAATTAAGTATGCACACGTCTTTGGTGGACTATAGTTTAAATTTGGTTCTTTATTTGCATAACATGCAGTAAGGCTTACAACATCGACATTGCATATCATCAACTCTTATCCAAACAATACGAGCGAGTATTTTATTTGGCCTTGAAGTACATTGACTGTAATTTCTTATATTATGTATCATAATTCTATACGTACTACTGACGTATGCGTGTTTTTTGCCATCGAGAAACTTATTCATGCTTGTTTCAATCCTTCAACTACTGGTAAGATGTCATTGCACTAGAGATGTGCAAAGAGGCCAAGCGGTCAGTTGAAAAAAATTACCCAATAGGATTGTTTCATTTCGCTATCACGTCATAATACATCAATCCTATTGGTTACATTTTTCGTAGATCGCCACTTAGCTGCCATGCTTATCTCTTGTGGAAAGGCAGCCAGCTTACCATTGTCTATATATGGCTTTCTATAACAAACCACAGTAGGTACTCAGAAGTGTCAAAGTGGCCTTTTTAACCACCAGGTGCTGACCACCTCCGGTTGGAACCCGCCCCCCGGCCCCCGCAAGATGTGCGGTGACCTCCTTTACCTTCACGTGGTCACATTCGAGGATCGTCACTTCCACATCACGGCGTGCCCGAGAGGATTCTATCTCAACCAGTAATTATAACTGTTTAGGATAGTTATAGCTACATAGTATACATGTGGAAGCTTTGGTAATAAGTTTAAGATTCCTGCATAGTTTCTTGTTTGCCTTTAAAGCTGCTTTGGTATGGGTTAATGCAATAAAAAGGTAAATAAGCGTGTTTGACTTAGACTAAGATAAATACGAGTAGTAAGCACGCTTCTTAACTAAGTAATTCATTGCACACTACTACAATGCCAAAATAATAAAAATGCGAAAGTAACTCTCTCAATCGGTTAGTTACCTTTTCAGGATTAAACCTAGTCACGCTTACTAATGGCGTTTTGTAATACAGACCTGGAGTACGTTAGGGTTATGTTAGTACATTAGGTACTTTTATCATCATTATTGTCACGTGAGTGAAACCTTGGGGCTCATCTTAGCTTTTTTAGTTGATTTTGTTGAAGATTTAGAACGATTTTTTTAATTTACTAAAAAGTGATGATGTTGGTGGTTGTGAATCGAATCGAAATCGTAGCATTGGTAACTTGCAGCTGTACTCCCTGTTCTGGTCTGAAAGGAGTACTCTTACATACTAACTTCTTAGATCGGTACGTAGTCGTCGTATATAAAAAATGCAGAATTTTGGTGTGTAAATCTTCTCATCACGCCGCAACGGATTCGACTGAAATTTGGAATGGAGTACACATACTCACGATTTATCTTACAACTTAGCATAAAACACATCTTTCACTTTATATATAACAAAGAAATATCTTCGTAGTGATAAACGTAATAGCGCATCAAAAAGCGGTAATCCATTGATATATAATTATGTAATATTTCACCATCAGTTCAACCAAATTGTGGACTGTGTGCCACGTTGTGTGATGATTACCGTGTTTTCATGATGTCCAAGAAATAACAGAGAAAAGGAAGAATAGAATAATTTAATAATTTTAAGATCATATTATATTTAAGTACATCATACATATTTTATCTTCCGTATATATGTCGATGACGCTTACTAAATATTTTTACGAAATAGATACTCAATTGTAGTTACATATTTATGTTTAGGGTATGATGAGACTGGGCATACCATCTTGGTAAAAGACCTTAACTTAATATTAATTTAAAAAACCTAATGCGTCTATGTTAAATAGTTGACAAGGCAAGATTGCTTATATTATCGCTTTGTTATATACTTGAATAGAAACATTTATAAATGTGATGTGAAAATCCTTTGATACATACTTATGCATATATTGTAATACAAAATAATAAGAGTACTTTATTTTTGTATCAGATCGACGGAAGATGTGTTCAACCCCCGTCCAGCCAACCCGTCCCTTCTCTGCCACTCTCTTATCGAACTGCTGAGCATCGTATCTCCCGCGTTCAAACGTAACTTTGGGCTGGTACAGAAGAAAAGAATGCAAAAACATCCTTTCGAAAGAGTAGCCACACCTTACCAGGTGTACCAATGGGCCTCGCCGATGCTGGATCACACTGTAGATGCGATACGCGCTGAGGACAGTAAGTAAATTTACTTTCATCTCTTTTTGATGTAACTCCCTCATCTAATTACTCATCATTCTAACTGTTAACTAGTTAAAAGAAAATAATGTAGAAACATCATTGCAAGAGAATCGCTACTCTATATATTGTACACGCTGTATTTGGCGTCGCAAATGCTGGTATACTCTGTACATGTGACACGCGCTGTGGACAGGGAGTAACTTTTACCCTTGTCTATTTCGTTCTCATTCTCTTATCTAATTTCTTACTATCATATTACCCGGCTTCAATCGCAACTTCGTGCTAGTAAATACGTAATGGAGAAAAAAAAGCCTACGTATGAGAGAGTCGCCACGCTCTACCGAATTGATACATATAGTATCAACTCGGCATCGATGTAATCGCCAAGTACAGTGCCTAAGCTTTCCTTGTCTCTCGTCGAATTTTAGAGCATCGTATACCATCCACTTTCGAAGCCAATAGGTATTCTTTGTTTCACTGGGGCTCTATTTTCAACAGACTTCTAAAAAGAAGAGTTTCTCAAGATGACGCGTATATATTTGTTTTATTATGTATGACCACGCATAACTTTTTACAGATACAATTTTGATTAAGTATTCTTTTTTTGTTTGGTAGAGTATACTTCCGAGGTCAAATTCGGTAAAGCGGTTTTTGAGTTACACTCCAATAACAGAAAAGTGTTTCCTGTGTGTTCCTTATACCTTCGATATCCTTATACGAATGAATATAAGGATGAATATGGTGAATGACAATCGATACCGTTACGTTAGTAGCAAGGGTTACTAAACAGACTGACTGACTTTAACCAAAAAATGTAACGGACTTCAACATTAAATAACTTCTTGATGTTGTCCATGCGCACAATATTGTGATAAAAGGTACTTTTCAACTATCATGGTACCGACTTCAACAAGTTACATTACACTTTTTAGTGTTGAAGTTAAACTACTGTTAAACCATTTATAATAACTCCAGCTGCTGTCAGCAGCCTCGCCCGCGTGGAAGTAAGTTTTTGAGATCCTCGGGAACTGCTCGAAATATATATCGGTATAATAATAAGCGTATGTGTTAAATCGTGAGTATAAGCTATCCCTATTTCAAGATTCTTTCAAATCCATTCAACCGTTTCAACATGAAGTAACAAACACATTTTGTTTACTCAATCACAAACTTTCCCATATATTATCGTAATCATATAGTAATTCCGGCTTCCTTTACTCCTACTTTATAGTGTGGTATAATTGACAGCGTTCTCGTCAAAGCTGGGTTACGAGGAGCATATTCCGGGACAGACGCGCGATTGGAACGAAGAGTTGCAGACTACACGCGAACTGCCTCGCGCTACTCTACCGGAGAGGTTGCTCAGAGAGCGGGCTATCTTTAAGGTAATACTTACATATATTGACGGCCCTGAAGGCCTAGACAAAAAATTTATGGCGTTGACATTATTTGTGGAAAAGCCACGTGACGTCACGCTAAGAAAGTAAAGGGGACCCGGTAACTTTTTGTCTGTAGCGTGTGCGGAAAAACGCCTGCTTGAATTTTTTCTAGGCCTGCTGTTAACCTTGGGCCTTATTCGCTATGACCATTCAATAAGTAACGCGGCGCGTTACGATATCTCAAGAAACGATCGCAAATTTGTATTGATTTCACGGTCATTCCTTGAAGATACTCGTATCATAGCGCGCCGCGTTACTTGCTTGAGTCTTCAAAGCGAATAAGGGCCCTTGTTGGTAGTGACCCTGCCTTCGAAGCAAAGGGTCTGAGGTTCAATTCCTGACCGCGGGGCAAATTTTTGTGTGATAAACAGAAATGTTTGCTCTCAATAGCTCGTGGCCTCTACTCTCAAGGACAGCTGCCGGAACATACTGTTAGGTGGTTAGCTACAGATTTTCAACCTTGAAGGTAGAAGCTAATTTATACAAGCTGGATCCCAGTGTGGTATGAGGAAAATTACTGAAATAAAACCTATTTACAACCTACTCTCAAAAAATGATTAGGTTCTAAATTCGTATTTTTATCAAGTAAACCTATTTTGTCTCATTTAAATTTGATCAATATCTGACCAGTCGTTATCTTTTAATAATAATTTATCATTGACATCGGGTATAATAGTTTAAACATATTTGATACTTTGACAGTGACAGCTAGCAACAACCGCAAAAACCCACCTTCCATCCGCGAGTGTTGTGGTTGCGACGTGAGCTTTATCGTGCTCACTCACATTGGTGGTGGGCTTGAAAGGGAATGGCTGTGCGAACGACGTGATCGATTTGGACTCGTAAAAGAACATGACCTTAGAGGTTTTGATTGTTTATTCTCTCTCAGGTCCATAGTGACTTCGTAGCGGCAGCGACCCGCGGCGCGATGGCCGTCGTGGACGGTAACGTGATGGCGATCAACCCCGGCGAGGAGCCGAAGATGCAGATGTTCATTTGGAACAACATATTCTTCTCGCTCGGGTTCGATGTACGCGATCATTACAAGGACCTGGGTGGCGATGCTGCCGCTTTTGTGGCTCCAGTGAGTAATACGTTTTTTGGGTCCATTGATTTAGGTTAATATATTTTTATCTATCATCAATTAATATAGCTTAACCAGTTGACTCGCGATTCACCAAATTTGGCCAATAATACAATAGATTTAGCAGAAATCAACCTACTTTTCCAAGAACTGCAACGTGTGTGGTTAAACTAACCGTAAAAAGGTGATAAACACATGGTTTTACGTAATTACTCCGCGGTTTCACCAGCGTGATGATGGATGATGATGATTAATCAAAATATAATAGCGTTTGTTACTCAGGAACCAAGGATAATGCAGCATTCTAATGGCGAAAGAGTTTTTGAAATCGGTCCAGGGGTACTTTTTGAGATTCGTTACAAACATACAAATGTTTCCTCTTTATAATATTAGTATAGATAATAATATATGTATGATACATATATAGTATACATAGACTCTATGTATTACATTGACTATCATGAACTATATATGTTAGAAATTACGTTTAAATTTCCATTTCAGTTCCATTCAAGCACTTTATTTATTAGACAAAATAATTTAACGAGGAATACTCGTACTTAATACTACGTAGCATTTTCTACCCGTCATGCAAGACTTGTAAGAAAACGTAGTAATGTGGTGCAGTAAAATAATGAAGGGAGAAAGACTGAAAAAAATACTTCTAAAACATACAAATGTTTGTTACCAATGTATGGACCATTTCTGATAAAATTTGGTATGGAGGTAGATGAGGCGCTAGATATGATGTAACATCGCATATTGGTCATCAAAACTGCGAAACCGCGGTGCACAACTAATCTATATATATATATACAGTCGTGGTCAACTAATTAGGGACATGCAAGATAGTGAAGAACAATAACCGGTTATGTACATACAAATATAAAACCCTATTGATTTCTCAGTAACTATTATTTGCATAATTTGTCCGATTATTATGCTTTAAATGGCTGTAAATAAAAGAATAAATAAATAGACAAAAGTATTTAATATCAAAGGTTGAACATGTATTCAATTTTAAGGTATAATTCTGTAGCTGGACATTTAATTAAGGACAGTAAACTATAATGAAAAATAGAGTTAAACAAAACTAATAATCTGCAGTATTATAATATCTTTAACAGCTCCATTTTATTACGTGTAAAATCAGTACCCAGTAGCAAAACCTTTGTTAGTAATTACCGCTTGACACCGATGTGGCATAGACATTATCAGTTTCTGGCATGTTTCGACAGGAATGTTTGTCCATGCCTCACAAAAAGCTTCATTACGTTCATCTAAAGTTGTGGTACGATAAGTGGCTACTTTTTTCTTGATTTCGTGCCAAAGGTGCTCGATTGGGTTAAGGTCCGGGCTATTTGCTGGCCAATCTAGCACCGATACTGACTGACTGGTAAGAAACGACTTGACTGAACGGGCGGTATGTTTCGGGTCGTTATCATGCTGAAACGTCCATATAATAGGGAGATGCTCCTCAGCATAGGGAAGCATCGTTTCCTCCAATATTGCCTTGTATTGATGTTGGTCTAAGTTACCCTGAACTTTCCTCACAGGTCCCACTCCACGTCCAGAAAATGAACCCCACATTTTAATGTTTCCACCGCCATGTTTCCCCTGCTTTTTTGTGAATCTTGGATTCATTTCCGCTTTTACTGGACGCCGTACGTATTGCCTTCCATCTGAAGAAATCAAATTAACCTTGGTCTCGTCAGATAATAATACATGTTGCGATTGGGCGTA
Organism: Selenia dentaria; assembly: GCA_917880725.1. Lineage (NCBI taxonomy): Eukaryota > Metazoa > Arthropoda > Insecta > Lepidoptera > Geometridae > Selenia > Selenia dentaria. Next base: position 36,544,979 of record OU862875.1, on the reverse strand, counting down.
GGTCCAATGTCCATATTTACGTGCAAACGCCAAACAAGCATTTCTATGTTCTTTGTTCAACAACGGTACTTTGCGAGCCACTCTTCCGAACAACCCTGCTTCTACCAGACGTCGTCGAACGGTCCTCGCTGAGACACCAGCTCTTTCGTCTGTCCCAAACACTTCGTGTTTAATTAAAATAGAGCCTAGAAACGGATCTTTCTTAGCTAACCTGGTTATCATTCTATCTTCTTGCGGAGTTGTTTTTCTCGATCTTTTTGTTCTGGGCACATTTAAATCTGTGTTATTGCGTCTGACATGTTGCACTGCATTGTATACCATAGTTTTTGAACAATTTAAATGTTCTGCTATCCTTCGGTATGGCCAACCATGCTCGACAACAAACTTCATGATAATTTTTTGTAGTGTTGGATCGCAACTTTTATTTTTACCCATTTTTCTTCAAAATATTTTTCAAAACCTAAAATAAATATCGGGATTGCCGCCAAAACTACCACGAAACAATAAGAGAAGAAGTAAAAAAGTATTGAGATTCAAATTTTGAAAATAGAACGCAATATCTCAGTGTCCCTAATTAAATGGCCAGCCAGCATTATTTGAACAAATAGCACTACGATAATCTATCAGCTATACTGTAAAGAGGTTTAATGTTTAAGAAGTTGTTATTGTTTGTATAATCGGGCACATAAATGACTAATTATACTTACATGTAAGAGATATGGAATATGGTTTAAACTCTTTGGAAAATAAAAAATAAATTCACAATTCGCTTTAACCAAAGAGTGTCCCTAATTAGTTGACCACGACTGTATATAAGAAAAAGTCGTGTTAGTTACACCATTTATAACTCAAGAACGGCTGGACCAATTTTTGTGATTGTGTTTTTCGATTTGTTATAATATCTCGGGGAAGGACATAAGATACGTTTCATCATCATCATCATCCATCACTACGCGGGTGAAACCGCGAGGCACAACTAGTAACAAATGTGAACATAATTTGTTCTTTGTAATTTCAGCGCAATGATCTCCAAGGAGTGAGAGTATACAGTGCAGTGGACACCCCCGGACTGCACACCCTGGGCACAGTAGTGGTGGACTACCGTGGGTATCGCGTCACCGCACAGTCCATTATCCCGGGCATATTGGAGAAGGAACAAGAACAGAGCGTCGTGTACGGGAGCATCGACTTCGGCACCACTGTGCTCTCCCATCCCAAGTATATGGATCTGGTGAGTACCACACGGCAGCGATACTACCGTCTCACCGAATATACTACGGTTTTTGATAACCCGAATAGAGATGATAGTTATTAAACAACGTAGGTGCGTGCTCAATTACACCCGAGAAATTAAGACGCACGAGCGAGAGTGTTCTAGTTCAAGGGTGTAAATAGATCACTTACTCCAGAGTTGAACACTACTTTTTGTCATCAATGCAAAGAAAAAAAACCAATAATAAAGTTACCGATAAAGATTCATTTTCTTTTCAGTTGTGCCGTCTAGTTTCATAAGACTTTTCTTTAAAATTAAGTATGATTTATAATTGAGGGCCGGAAGGTTATGGAGTGGAGACCACGGACGCACCGACAAAGTGGACAGACGACCTGATAAAGGTAGCAGGAGGATGTTGGATGCAGGCCGCTTCTAACCGGTCCTTTTGGGAATCTATCGGAGGCTTATGTGTGCCGTGGACGCCCTACGACTGAGATGATTATGATGAACAAAGTTTCGTATGACTATTATTGTTATAACTGCCATACATTCACATTTTGAAATTATGACACTTATACTTTTAACATTGAAACTAAAAGGATAAAAAATTTGCAGCTCAGCAAAGCGGGTCAACAGCTAAAAATAATGCCGCATTCAGTGACGAGCGCGAATGGTGACACTGTAGAGCTGTGCTCCAGTGTCGAGTGTAAGGGCATCATCGGCAACGACGGCCGGCATTACATACTCGACTTGCTGAGGACCTTCCCGCCAGACGTCAACTTTCTACAACGTAAGTACTATATATCGGCTGTCCCGAAACTCTACGATAACCTGGTACCGGGCGAGAGGCCATGGTATACCAGCTATGAAAAAATGAGAATAAAAACTCGATGTCACTTAACCAAGCGATAATAGATATTTTTCGAAAAAGGTGAAATTCTTTTACAGTAAATTGTTTTTTTTTAAATGTCATCTCAAATAACAATGCTATTAATCGCAACCACAAATCAAAGTAATACACATTGATAACTAAGTAAAAGAAATTAAGTTTTGACGAGTTATGGTTTACAAAATTATTGTCAGTTAACTTTGACACTCCACGTTGGAAAAAAAAGGAATGTTTTTTTCTTATTTTTTTCATTACTGGTATACCTTGGCTTCTCGCACGGAACCAGGTTATCGTCGAGTTTCGAGACGCCCTGTATATTACTTATTTAATATACTTCATTTAACAAGTTCAATACTTCGACAGTCGCTTAGTTCGAAAAAAGATAGTTCGACCAGAATGACTCCCGCAGAACGTAGCAGAGGATCTAGTCGGAGCAAAGTCACGATAGGTGTGACGACGAGCAAAGCGAGGAGAAGCGTTAGGTTCAATGGTGAACACACAACGCGCGAGCCGAGCGAGCGTTCAGTGGCAGTGAAGCGCCAGAATTAGGCTAACCTACACCTCGATATGGATATAACGCAGCACTTTTAGGATAAGTTTCTTGCCGAATATACTTCCTGTTGAAGCAATGACTTGTCGAACTATGTTTTTTCGAAGTAAGCGATGCCGAAATTCTAGGGTACATCTCTTCGTAGGGTACACCCATATAATACACTTATACATATAGTAACGTCACACAACGAGACATTCAATAGAACGCCTGCGTTATTACTGTTACCCCATAATGGGACCAAGTCTGGTCAAAGTTTCTTCTACAAGAATCGTTGTTGACTTATTTCCTTCAGAGCTAAGCTGTGAAGATGTAAAAAGCGGGCTCATACAAACAAATTGTCAAAAATATATAAAATATTTTGAACCAACAAGGCATGTTCAACCTGTTTAAATTATATGCCTGTAAAACATATCAAAAGCTCCACAAGGCCATATTAAGAGTAACTACCAATAATAATGATAACTTTATTTTCAGTGGATGATGACGAGCTCCGAGAGGACATCAAATCTATGGGTTTCCCAATAATCCACAAACATAAACTTTGCTGCCTCAGACAGGAGCTAGTAGATAGTTTTGTTGAGTAAGTATCACCTGTGTTATAATTATGATTACTATTATTTTACATGCACCAGTGCGTTTTTTCTATGCTATAATAAAATTGTAAAGGTCAAAATATCTCACATTTTACATTAGATATACTTTCAAAAAACCTATCAGGGGTGTTAAAAATAAGCAATAGAACAATTATTTTTAAATGTATGTGATTCAATATGTTGTTACCCGAGAACTTCATACAGATTGGAATCGCGTTTTTTTTAACTATTTTGCTTTTTTTCGACCATGGGATAGAGCATGTTTTATTTCAATATGATGCAAGCTCCGACCGTAATAAATGGTAATTAATATTACACATCACTTTGCACATAAGAAAAAAATATTATAATAAAAAAAACATTTTTGTATAGATTTTTGTATCTATTTTTGTATAGGTAAGTTTTGTCCACTTAATATTTTAGTAAGTGTTAATGTAATAATAAAAAAGTCAAAAATATTAAATATTGGTCATAGTACTTAAAAATTTCATTACCTGTAATAACAGTCACATACAAAATACAATTAAAAATAAGGTTTATGAAAATATGCTGATGCCAAATATAATGTTAAATGTGGTAAAATATTCTATAACTCTTGAACTATTGGTTTCATGTTGACAAAGTTACTTTGCTAATTTAATTGTCTTCCAAGATGTGATGTTTAGAAAAAATATTACGTCAGATCAGAGTTTGGAATAGATAGGTTTAAAGTGCGGATAGAAAAGTGAACCCCGCGTCAGCTGATCACAATGCATAGACAATACTTTACCCTAGGACTACTAAATGTATTAACTATGATTTTATTCTGACAATTAAACGATTTGATTTGACTCGGAAACAACTATATCGTAAAGCTATTTTAATCAATGTATCTATGATTAAACAAATACAATTTGAAACCGACTTCCATTCTATTCAGTTATTGGAGTGTTACTCAAAAATACTGGACGGAATTTGATGAAATTTAAACGGGACCACACGGGAAGCACCAGCTTACAAACAAAATATTCTCAAAAAAAAATTGGGAATCGGTTCACCCAGTCAAAAGTTATGAGGTAACAAGCATAAAAAAACCAGTCGAATTGAGTACCTCTTCCTTTTTTTAAGTCAGTAGTAAAATGGGTATGCCTCAGGTACCTGAGACACCGTTTCGTAGGGCACGTGAGCGAATCCGCAAACGTGTCAGCTAGTAATGCAATACAATGTACAGAAATTCAATATACAAGCAACAATATAAGTTTTCAAACTGAGATGGTCACAAATGCATGAATTACCTTAAGGCGCGGTCGTATCCTGATATTAGTAAAAAGCAGTATCTTTAAACATCTAGTGTAACGAAACAGATCGAAAATATTGTATGAAAAAAATACTTAGGTTAGAAAAGGAACAGGCAAAGAGTAATAACCGAACAGTATTCATAAATATTACTCGCTCTCTGCAGGAAAAAATCCTAAATAGGTCCATAAAAATAAGCTTTCACGTCCAAACTCTCAGAATTTTCAGCGATAACACTATATTATTTTTTAGGTAATACATAGCCAACACATAGTACTAAAGTAGTAACCAGCAGTTTTTTCAATTATATTAGGATATATCGAAAAATATAAAGAAAACGTACAAAATTAATGCATTTTCGCAATACATCGTCGAATCTAACAAGCGATTTTCAACCTTACGTAAAGCATCGTAAATTATTTTAAAATTGAGGTTCGACCGCGCCTTAAAACGAAATATCTATGTATTGTATTTATTTTGAACCCTCCATATTTTGGCACAGTTGCATGCGCCATGTTTACGAGTAGACTGGAGTATCTGCGGGTAGTTGTTATAAGCAGACGAAACGGTCTACCCTCTTCCTTTTACATCCACGTGAACTGTGCCGAAATATCAAGAGCTCAAAATAAATACAAAACATGGCAAAGTTAATTACTAGCAATAACGATTTTTTTTAAAAGGCACTTCGTGTTTACTACCGTTCATTATGCAACAGTTGCATTAATAAATCTTAAAAATATTTATTTCATTTTTAGGGCACGATACTTTATGTTCATCCGTTACGCCGCTTTCCATCTTCAACAATTAAGTGCGAAGCGACAACGAGAGGGACAAAAATCGATCGAGGCTACCAAAGACACCAAAGAGCCAGAAAAAAAGAAAGAGTCAAAGCGAGACACGAAGAGTCAAGAGAAGGAGACAAAGCGAGACACGAAAAGTCAAGAAAAAGAGACAAAAGATAAGAAGAAGAAGGAAAGTGCCAAAAAAGTAGAAAGTAAGACAGAGACGAACGACAAAGAGCCGCCAAAGACAGAGAAAGGAAAAGTTGACGATTTGCTGCTGAATGAGAATTATACTGATATTGACACGGATGTCGCTAAGAAGATTGTCGAGAGTATTACAGACTCGATTTGTAGCGGTGACAAGCAGGAGAATGACAGTAAGTTAAACATAATTAATATTGTGTATATTTTTTAAGATATTGGTTTAAATCAAGTTTATTTTATTTTACCAAGGGGAAAAATTTTTATTCATTTGTATTTTTTGTGTTTTCTTTGGTAATCAATTAAAATAAAATTAAATGTGTATGACTAATATTATAAATGCGAATGTGAGGTTTTTTGTTTGTTATGCTTTTAATTAAATTTAAAAAGGAGATAGATTAGATCCCGAGAAGGACAGACGATAGTTTTCATCATCGTCATAAACTCATGTTCGTGGTCATCCGCAGCGGGGCGCAGCTAGTTTTATTATTATTTGTCTTTTGGTTGGATATTATATAAAATTTTACTCATGACAATAAAATTGCAGTTTAATTAAGCTAAAAATTAAAAGCGTATCTGGATGATATAATAATATAGTCAAGCTAGAACAAGTAACACGTAATGTACTGTGTTTAATAGTACTGTGTAATGTGTTTCATGCTTCAGTAGAGGTCTGTTAATCAATATAATTAATATTTTTATCTACTATAATACAAAGATTATAAAACTGAAAACAAAATTCTTATGACAAACATTACGTACAGGCCAAAAATTATAAAAAAAAAGTTTAATTACGATACAGGTCTTGTATGGAAACCTGTAACATAATATAACTTTTTAATCATAACGATACACCTATACAACCTCCAGCTGGACCAAGGAGGTTGAACCTCTACTTTAAAAAAAAAAAGGTTTCAATGAACGAGTCCGCGACGACGCAACACGCATGCGCAATCGATGTTTGCGCCTTGGCGCCAACATTTGACATTTAAAAAATCTTTTCAATATTTAAACAAAGTTTGGTTTTGTTTGTAAAATACATAGGTTTTTGTGTAAAAACATACGTCTGAAAGCGGGGATAGTGGTGATTGTACACCACCAGACATTCTGGAAGCTGCGTCAAACATGACCATGAACCTGTTGCCGGCGAAAAATAAATGTTACCACGAATTCATGGAATGGAAAATGAATAAAAATGCTACATCATTTTCTGAAAATGTGTTGTTAGCGTACTTTCAAGAGTTATCTGAAAAATATAAAGTGTCAAGTATATGGGTTTAAATACTCCATGATTAAAAGTACACTCAATATTTACAACGAAGTTGACATAACTAAATATAGCAAGCTGATTGCATTTTTGAAACGAAACTCACAAGGATATAAAGGGAAAAAACCCAAGACTTTTACAGCAGAGCAGATAAATAAGTTCTTAAATGTAGCCCCAGACACATTATATCTCTTCACAAAGGTATTTTAGTTGTTTATCAGTTAACCATGTACATTTTTTTTGTTAATATTGAGTTAATTTACCGTAATATATATATGAGTTGTTACAGATTGCACTATTTTTGGTATAATGGGTGCTTGCCGACGGCAAGAGTTATACAACATACAATTCAAAGATGTTGAAGTCTTCGAAACTACACTATTGATCAAAATAAGTAAAACTAAAACCAAGACGGACCGCTCTTTTACCATTACTGGGAAATATTATGAACAATGCAAAAAATACATAGAGCTACGACCAACTGAGTGCAGCAATCCCAGTTTTTTTCTAAACTATATTGACGGAAAATGCACGACGCAGAGAGTTGGCATTAAACAAATTTGGAGCTTTAGGCAAAGTTATTGCCAGCTATCTTCAACTTACCGACCCCGAATTGTACACAGGACACTGCTTTCGCCTGCGACCTTGCTAGTTGACGCTGGTGGAGATATAACGGCACTAAAGCGACACGGTGGTTGGAAGTCAACGACAGTTGCAGAAGGCTATATAGATGATTCAATTTCTAACAAGATCGCTATATCCAATTCAATACTTAACAGTATTGAAAATAACAGAAATGAGGTCAACATTAACATACCCTCTCCGAGTACCTCCAATAACGCTTCCTGTCCGGTTCAAATTCATTTTCATAATTGTAATATTCAGAACATCAATAATTATTACAAGTAAAAATAAATTTGTTGTTATATTCAGCGTTTTATTTGCAATATTGTTATACGTATTATAGTATGAGAGTAGATAAAGTAGTGTATGACACTGTACATAACTTGGTCTTATAACACTCGTGTGATACTATAAAACACACTCATGTTATAAGAACCCTTATTATGCAACAGTATCATAATCTACTAATATAAAACTTAAGTTTCAATTTTTTTATTTCTTAGCTGGCGAGCGTTCCCGCGCCGTTGTAGCATCAGCCGCCCGCGCTGTAGCGTCCCTTAAAGAATCTGAATTCGACGTTCGTTTCAACCCCGACGTTTACTCAGCGGGCATCAAACACGCCGCGTCGCCGGAACAACTCGCCAAGCAGCGCCATCTAGTGAAAGAAGCCGCCGCTTTCTTGCTGACTACGCAGATACCCGCATTTGTGAGTATTTTTACTACTACATAAGGTGCGTTTGATTAGCAGTGAGTGCATTGGTGGCGCTGTCATTGTTGGCTCTTTTGTTAAAGCGCTCGTAAGGCTCAAAAACGTTAATTTTGCCACTTTTGCCCAAACCTTACCCGAACGCCAAAAATAACTATTTCTCTGAAACTGTCCTCACTATCCTTCATCTCGTGCATACAAAGAGAATATAATCACTTCTTTTAACAAAGATACACGGTTTCCCGTCTTGTGCATTATGTCCATTACCTAAAGAAGTTTAAGGGTTCTCTAGATCTTATGCTAATCATGACATGTAAGTTATTGATATAAATAAAATACTATGACTCGGACTAATCACCAAACTACTTTGAAACTACTCCATATGTGCGAGAATATTGGATATTACTGTGCAATAGGTATACAAAGTGTTCCTTACACATTGTATTTTATGTAGGTATTTCTTGTAGTATCTACCACTTTTACAATATAATGTTATCATTTTAGTTTGTACACATAAAATTAAACCTTAGTCTACCAGAGACGTAAATTTACGTGAGTTTCATTCATAAATCTTTTCTTTTAATTATCGCGGTATAGGAAGCATCAATTCTGTAATTAATTGTACACTTTTAAAAACAAAGTGAATCAATTCAATTTAACTGTTAATTGAACCAGCATAAGAACTAAAATCTAAAATCTTTACTTTTTGGTGGCATAAATAACTTTAAGAACGCTGAACAAGACGAGCCCTAAATGACATTTTCAACCCCAGACTACATATTCCCAATTCGAACGCTCTTAGGTCTTATGCTCGGTTTAGCATTCGGGTAGGGTGTGGGCAATGGTGGCAAAAGTGGCAAAAATAACGTTTTTGAGCTTTACGAACGCTTTCACAAAACAGCCCACAATGGCAACGCAACGATTGCCCTCATTGCTAATCGAACGCATATTTTGTGAGCGTTTTTAGCATTATTTTAGCCAACTTGAGGCTATTCGAAGGCACCGACTATAACCTAATAACGATTACGAACTCATAACCCTGCAATAGCATTCCCAAGCTATGGTCCCACTGTTGGCACCACACATAATAAAATATACGAGTAGATTACTCCGGAATATTGTAGCTTGCGGTGAAAGATTTTTTAAATCGGTTATGTAATTTTTGTGTTTCTCAATTAGAAACAATTTTACTAACAGTCAAATTATCCTAAAATTATTTATAATATTAGTGTAGATAGATAAATATTTGTTCCTATTAGTTGATTCTTGATTAGTAAATTGACAATTTGTTTTACTTGCAAGATTGATTTTGAAAGTCTACTTTTAAATGTTATTATTTTTTATAAAAATTCTTCATCAAGTGAGAGTAGACGTAACTTTGAAAATGATGTCTTTTTATTTAAAACAACTTTAATCACATTAAAATGTACATGTAAAATTCCAGGTACGCGAATGCTTAGAACATACGTCTGCCCCCATGGACGGCGCAGGGTTGACTGAAGCGTTGCACGCGCGTGGTATTAACGTCAGATATCTCGGGAGAGTTGCGCTCGCACTGAAGCCACACCCTCATCTGTCATATTTACACGCTATCGCTATTGGAGAGTTGGTACTCAGAGCGGCTAAGCACATCTACACAGCATATTTACAGGTTAGTAACTGAACAACCTTTTTGCCTTTGAGGCTTACAGGCCCATGTTTCGTTTATAAATCTTTTGTCTGAGGGGAATTAGACTAGGCTATTTTTATCCTAAAAAGAAATCCTTCCTCCGCCAAGCAAAATAAATAGAATATGAGAAACAAAATATGAAAGAAAAAAATTAGGCAGACAAAAATTTTATATCAAAGAATTTTTTTGCGGTCCAAATTTATAGTAATATAAATTTTAATGCAGACCTTTAAAATGTCCCCAGGGTTGCGAGCCAATGTGCGTCGGTTCAGCCGTGGCCCACTTCCTGAACTGTTTACTGGGCGCTTGCTCAGCGCCCAGCATCGCGGCGGGCCCGGCGCCTGGCGGTTCGAGAGGCCCGGGCCGCGGCGGGCGTGGGCGCCGAGCGCGGAAACACAACCACTCCGCGCCGAGTCCGCTTCCCGACTGGCAGAACCTCACGCCTAAATCGCTCTTCTCACAGATCAAACACGAACTTAAGGTGACGCATTGACATTTTAAGGCCATATAGTATACAGTATAGTAATACAGTGCATTGTAAGTATATATTCTTATGTACCGTGTGTGGTGTAATGTAGATGCGTATGAGTGTGGTAGGTAGGTATTTAGTATTGTATATGAAGTACTAAAATACCTGCTTCTGTTTTCAGAACGCTGTCGTTATGTGTGGAGTAGCCCATTAAGGCCATTATTAGTAATTCAGTGCAGCCATTGTAAATCGGTTGTCCAGAACATAGCCACTACGAACTATGTATATGTGCATGTACACTAAGGAAAATTTTGCCATTGGGTTCTTGAAGGTATTGATGTACAATTCAGGCCCAATGTTGGCTGTATCAGGCGCACATAGGCGTTAAGTGCTCTTCTCATTAAACATATACGAGATAAAAGTGACTTATTGGCATTTAAATTCATCAGAACTAGCACAATGAGACCAAGGATTTTGTTTTGTTGTTGCCTCGTACGAGACACAGTAATGGAAACGAGTATATTTTGTGGTTGTAATATAAGTTTTTAAACAATCACGGTCACTTTTGCTCTCACGACTTTGAGTCGTCCATGAATGTATTATCACCATAATTAAAGTGCAAACCACGGTGTTAAGTTATAAAGTCCTCGCGGCAATGCACTGCGCTCGTGACCACAAAGTAAATAAGTAGTTACTCTTCCTAAATGGACTCACTTTAGTTTTTAAGCAATTTCCACCATAGCTTATGAATGTTTATTGTGATGTTTGGAGAACGAATCTCCAAGAAAAATTTAATATAAAAAAAACAAATCTAAAAAAGGTACGGAACAAAGAGTCTGTCGAAGATTAATAAAAAAAATAATTAGTTACTCTTGCTACCGATGCCCTTCGATCTAACACAGTAATGTGTGCATAGTAGGTACTGCTTAGAGGCAGAATATTTATCAGCCCTACCACCGACACTGGACTCCGGGACGTTTATAATAGCTAAACTTAGGGTTATGTCAGTGGTCAATGACAGCAATACCGACATCGTTTCTCTTTCTCGCTAAACGAAATTTAAACTATCGCTGTCTTTTATCAAATAGAAACCATAGATAGAGATACCATGATTTTTAGTGCTGTCGTACTAGTTTACCGATTTGAAACGATATAAACAGCGTGTTTTCTACACCTGTTTCGTACTCGACTAAATTTCTATGGAAAACTAAGTTCCGACTAATTTGATAGCACTAAAATTCATATTATCTCAATCTTGTGTTTACATTTAGTAAAAGACAACGATAGCTTAAATTTCGTTTAGTGAGTGTACGCCAAAGTCTGTTAAATAGAAAAATACGAGCACTACGAGTGTCAACATTCAGAGAGCAAGTGAACACATGTGTAAGGAAAAGATGCAAAAGACTAATATTTAATACAAATTCACAATCCCTAATATTTCCTTTTAACTCTGAAACGGATCTACAGGTTTTTTCCATTCCCACAATGAAAGTGTCAGTTCCCTATGTTAATATAGGGAACTATGTCAACATATGCAGCATATGACATAATCATTGGTTAAATTGATTATATACAAATTAACTGATAAGGTTACTCACTTCGCTTATTTATTGTTTTCAGGCATACTGGGGATATGAACTAAACGCGGAAAATATGGATACTGTTATCGAGAAACGTGGTCTCCAGAAGATATCTCTACTCAGGTAATTAATCAATATATAATTATTTTAACAAACAAGATATACGTTATCATTTGAGTTATATTACAGAAGTTTTTCTTTTATTTTTAGGTCTTTCGCTCTCAAAGTGGGTTTACAAATGCTATTGCGTGAATACGACTTCGACAATAAGAACAAGGCACCGTTCTCTGGATCTGATATAATGAATATTTTCCCTGTCGTGAAACATATCAACCCTAGAGTAAGTATACAATGAAATATATTGCGTTATTTTCGTCACCTAAATAAATTCATTTACAGTTTGAGTCAAAAGCGAAACGTGTATTAGTGTTTAGTGAAAGCAACAGTATTTATTAGAAATTTAAAACGATTAAATTAGGATTTTGTGTCCAAGGATTCGTAAAAGTGGCGATCAGCGATTTTTTCGTAGTATGATGATTATTTGGCTAACAGGAACTGTTCATAGTTTTCAACCAATATAAGCCAGCTCGTATACTCGTACTTTGTTACCATATTACATAGGACGTTGAATTTCTTTCCGCGCCCGCCGTAGGCTTTTCTCTGTTGCCAGCATATTGTCAACTGCTCTATTTATAATATTATACTAGCTGACCCGCCAGCGGCTTCGCTCGCGTGGCCTCGCGGGATACTGTTAATTTAGTTTTTTTAACTATCACAGTTTTTAACTATCCCACGGGAAATTTATTTACCGGGATCAAAAGTATCCTGTATATATATATATACAGACTGACTGGTTGAACACTTTACATAAACAAGGACATGATATTTCATGGTCACATGAAACGTTTAAAAAAATAAAATTAAAAAAATACCGTTAAACTACAGAGGAAACCTTCATTCTATGAATGTTCTATAACTCGAAAATTATGGACACCGTCCGAACGGGGTTAATGACCCAAAGCGCCGCGCCGCGTTCAAAGGAATCAAGCTGCGTCCGAACGGGGTTAATGACCCAAAGGGCCGCGCCGCCCGCGCCGCGTTCACAGGAATCAAAGGATGCCGCGATCGTCGGCCGCCCGCCCGGCCGCGCCGCGCCGGTGTAAATAAACAAGTACTTACCTTGCCGCGCTAAGGCAAATTTTATTACTACACGCGCGCCGCGAGTGACCATGTTTATTGTTTTGAGTAGACAATTAAAGTTAAATTAGGTAAATATTAGGCACCTATTTTTTTTTCTTAATTAGAACGAGAATCGAGTACTGAGCACTACATATCAATATGTAAAGTGTTCAACCAGTCAGCCTGTATATATATATAGGATGAAATTTTGTATGATAGTAGCTTATATCCGTGGTCATATATAGGATATATATATGTATATATATATAATATATATATATATATATATATATATATATATATATATATAATATATATATATATATATATATATATTTAGGATACTTTTGATCCCGGTAAATAATTTTCCCGTGGGATAGTTAAAAACTGTGATCCCACGGGAAATTTATTTACCGGGATCAAAATATATATATATATATCCTATATATGACCAGGGATATAAGCTACTATCATACAAAATTTCATTTAAATCGGTCCAGTCGTTTCGGAGATCCGTCTTTGAGAGAATTGTCCGTACAAACATATATATCACCTATCTATATTTATAAGAAAACATTTTCATTACATCTATAATATACTGGTATAGCAATATTTACCTTATTAAAATTTAGGATTATCTTCAGTCTAAGATAGCGCAAAATACGTCAGTATGTATCATCATAGTGGTAAAAATTAATACTACTTAGTTGGAGTCAAAAAATTATGGATGCTATGTGTGATTGCAAATATGTGAATTTTGAAGTGGGTTTGTGCCAATACACTACCAAGGTGTGTATATATGTATTTATTAAATGCTACAAAGGGTGATGTTGACAGTAACAAGTGCAATTTGAAAAAATTAACTCCGACTTCCATTCTATTACTTTGGTGAAAATCCGTTATTGAAGTGTAACTCAATAACTACTAAACCGAATTTGATTGGGAACCACCAGCTTTCAAACAAATAATTTTGAGAATCGGTTCACCCTATCCGAAGTTATGAGGTAACAAACATAAAAAAAATATATATATACAGTCGAATTGAGTACCTCCTCCTTTTTTGGAAGTCGGTAGATAAGTCCACCCAATTCCCGTACACCCCAGACATAAATGCAGTATTGAACAATGGCCTGATCGACTATAATAGGGTAGCCAGACTAGGCTAATTAAGCTGTGACTGGAATGTTCATAAAAAATGGTTGTCGGTTTACGTACGGTTATTTTACGTTAAAACGTCATAGGACAAGCAGAACGGTAAGCTCTGGCGTAACGTGACAATGTAATAATGAGTCACGCTTTTTCGTGGGTGCATTTATCGATTTATACGACGTTATCACATTAAAAACATTTTGGTTTTGGAACATTTTGGTCTTAACTCTTTGCGTCCCAGAGACGTAAATATACCTCAGTTTCATTCATAAATCTTTTGTTTTAATTATCACTATATAGAAAGGATTAATGTGAATATGATTATCTACTTTACTGTGTATCCACTATTTTGGAGCATGTCATACTTATAGTTGTACATCTCTAACAGGCATCAGATGCGTACAACTTCTACACGACCGGCCAGAACAAGATCCAAGCAGGCGCGGTTTCCGAAGGACACGAGCTGATTGCTGAGGCCCTGAACCTTCTCAACAACGTGTATGGAGCGATGCATGGGGAAATCGCACAATGTCTGCGTATGGTAGCCCGGCTGTGCTATGTTACCGGCGAACATCGGGACGCCATGGCCTACCAACAGAAGGCTGTGCTCATGTCTGAGCGAGTCAACGGCATCGATCATCCCTATACTATCACTGAATATGTGAGTGCTAACCTTTTTGTACGTTAGTTAGTGACGAGACTGACAAGACCTTCGTCTGATAGTAAGCGTCACACCGGCACGCACATTTGTACAACACAGAGTTTCAAACTTACGGCACTCAACTTACCGACACAGATGTTGCTACAATGGCCTTTGATATGTACACAGTAGTGTTTTTACTGTTCCAGGCGACTCTTTTGGCAAAATATCTACCATTGCGGGGAGGTACCTAATAATATGGACATTGCAGAACAGTTTTACAACCTTCCATGGATTAATGCGTTGTTCACACCGAAATGACGTATTTACCTACCATTCTTTTTTAATTTTCAATATCACAGTTTCACGCTGTGTTGACCGAAACCTCGATTTCGTTTATGTTGTAGCACCAAATGTGTTCAGAGTTTATTTAAATCTCTACTTTTATGGTAGACTAGACAGAAAAGATTAAAAAAAATACAAATATTAGGTTAAATATAGTTATGGAATACATCAATGACAAACCTAAATATTTATACTTATGGCTATGCTCACTCTCAGGAAACCTTTTTGATAGATATAATTGGAGTATTTATTTGATAATGTTTTGTTTCAGTCTCACCTGGCGCTGTATTGCTTCGCGAACGGACAAGTGAGCACCGCGTTGAAGCTCTTGTACCGCGCTCGCTATCTCGCTCTGCTGGTCTGCGGGGAAAATCATCCGGAAATGGCGTTACTTGACGTTAGTAGTATTCAGTTTTATTCAAGATATTATTAACGTATAAGACTTGTGACTTGTTTGTTACACTTAGTTATTATTCTAGACAACCTCACCATTCCATCAGTGTTCCATGTGCATTGGGTTTCAGAGTTAAACCGTTTCGGAATATGCTATCCGTTTACCAAAACATCCGTTCCCGTCCCTACCGATTCCTAAATATTCGTTTGGCTTCATATCCGTTTCCCAAAAACACCTGATACGACTGTTCCCGTCACTACCGTTTCTCAGGATTTACTTTTCCGAAAATATATAATTGGTTGGATATCCATTTCCCGAAACACCCGTTCCTATTGTTACGAGCTTGGCCGCGATAAATAATCGGCACGGCATAATCACCAAATTGTAATTTTTATTGACAGAGGCACTTAAGTTTAGCGCTGAACGAAATGTGGAGGGGATAACTGCGCATGGGTACAGTCGCGCACTGCTGTCCTTTTTTGGATTTTACCCAAACAACTGATTATATCGTTTTCGATAATTATTCTATATAATAAATAGTAAAATACATAGTTTATTATCAAATATTTTATTTACTTACCTATTAGCTTACACATAGGCAGTTCATTCAAATATTGTATCATCAATTAATTTTCATTTAATAAATCACTATTTCTTCACAGCTAACCACTATGACGTCCTATATCTTAGGAACTATCTTGGCGCATTTCTTCTCGTGTGTATCACACTAAGCGCCTCCGCGCCGCCCGTACCTTTCTCAGTTTCTTCATACCCCGCGACCCTGTACCGCGTAGACGACGACTAAGATAAACGGCCAACCTATAGCCGGCATGTTCACTATCTACTAAAAATACACAAATAAAAAAACAACAATAACAACCGAACATAACAATGAACGGCAATATCAATACGACTTAGAACGCAACTGTACAGTCAGAAGTCCGCGGAGCGTCAAATCGGGGCGGGGGACGGTATACGACTGACGCTACGCATGCGCAACATTCATTTCGTCCCTTTAACTCCCTGTAATACCTAATTTTAGACTTCCGTACCTCTACCATGAGTTGGCAACATAAATATCATATATAGTCGATCCTCGATCTCGCCTACCTATTAAGCTTGTGATTGGCGTACTCGCTGTCAATTTTAGTTCTACAATTGACCGCAACGTGGCACTGTTCAATTTTCCATACATATTTTTTGCTGCAGTCGGTAACAAGCATCCATGGGTGTCAATGTTGTAAACTCATGGTAGGTCTACTGCTCAATAACGGTCAGCGCTAGAGTTTCGCTACCTGTATCTCAGTTCACAATCACTGATACACAATGTTCACAGAACTAACTTAGCACTTATTATCGCGCACAGTATCGTAATTCATACTGAACTAACTGCGGTTGGCGGATTCCCGCGTATATAGACCAGGTCCTTTCTTCTTCTTAAAGTGCCTCTCCAACTAGTGGAGGTTGGCGATCAGCGTGGACCAGGTCCTTAGTGGTCTAGAATGTTCGAAATTATAACAAAACAATAGCGGTTTTTTACCTTAGTTTTGGTGTAAACAACATCTTCTAAAGAACAATCTACCGTATGTCTTAAGTATAAGGTTTTATATGCTAGAGTTTGTTTTTATTATAAACAAGGCCATTGTATGCGGATGTTCTTGGAACTATCGACGTTGTAAACAACGATAGATGTTTGCCGTCGATCGCGAGAAGAGTCGCAAAAACAATAGTTGGTAATACATAATTGAAAGTGTAAATACAATATTCTTAACTTAAAAGTTAAATTGTCAGAATCGACTATGACAATGTTTGTTTTTGTCCTGAAAATCAGGGTTAATGTTTACCCTGAGTCTATTTATAAAAGCAAGATGTCTCTGTGACTAATAATATTGTCCTGTTGTTTTTGGCAGAACATAGCGACGGGTATATTCATTCACAGAGCATTGCCAGTTGAAAATAGCAAAATATGTGACAAAAGCTGTTGGAACCCATTCCCCAGACCCCTACATTTTATCACGACGTTTCGAACACTTCATGGTCACGGCTAGACTACCCGTATTAATTTCAATTGTATTATGTATGTAACAGAGCAACATCGCGTTGATATTGCACGCGGTGGGCGAGTACGAGCTGTCGTTGCGGTTCGCGGAGCGCGCGCTAGCAGTTACGGCGAGCGCGCATGGCCCCAAGTCGCTGAAGGCGGCGGTGGCGCGGCATCTGCTCGCGCGCACGCTCTCCTGTCTCGGGGACTTCCGGCAGGCGCTCGCGCACGAGAAGGAGACCTACTCCATATACAAGCAGCTGGTGAGTACTATACTTTACACCACAGTTATACATGTATGAATTGTACAACAGATAACGCAAATGCGTGTCCCGTGTCAGAATCCCGACAAAGCGTCAAGGTTTGCCGCCGCTACTTACAGTCCGCGCGCGTCGCAGCCGGACACGAAATAGTAGATTATGCACCGAAGGAGTAAAGCAGTGTCTTACGTCACGGGCGTCATATTGAACTCTCAGTGTAACGAGGACTCTAGAATTAATCATATAAAGGTATAAGTTGAGTATGTCCCTCGAGGATAAAGTCTGTCTGCGGCTTGAACCCATCGCTTCAAAAAAATTATAAGCATGCGCATAAAAAAAAAACAATATTTAATTATTTTTGAATCAACTCCGTTTGTTCCAGATAATTCCCGAAATAACTGGCCCGTTTTTGACGGGACGTTTAGCTGAAGTTATAAAGCTACTTTTATTGTCTCTTCATATTAAATATGTTATTTCTGTGGCTGCGCATCGCGTAGAGTAGACCAAGCGAGCGAAGCCGCGGGCGGGTCAGCTTATATAGGTTTTGAAAATTTGCAAGTTTTTTGCAACAATTAGTTTTACGTTATTTCTACGCATCTACGCAACTATAATTTTTTTCAGAGGTTTAATGTCTGCAAATTTATGTTTTCAGCTGGGCGAAAAGCACGAGAAGACCCGTGAATCGTCGGAGTGCCTTCGACACTTGACCCAGCAAGCCGTGGTGCTCCAAAAGCGCCTCGCGGAGGCATATGCGCGGTCTCCGAATCAAGCGCCTCCGCACGCGCCGTTACATATCCAGCCTCCGGGAATGGCGTCCGTTATCGACATGCTCAACTTGATCAATGGCATACTGTTCGTGCAGATAAGGTAACATTCATAAAAATAGTTAACAGTGAGCTCAAAAACTGCAAATATAAAGACACAATGAAGACAATTATGTAGGATATATTCTGTAACGTAAATAACCTTATTTATTGGACAATTGGGAATCCTTCCATTTGTATATCTGACAATTCACTATGTTTATATCTAATGTGGGCCTAGCACGAAAAATTGCGTGAATGTAACGTGATCGTATCGTTGACGTATAAGGTATATACTGTCATTTATCTAGTACAACTGTGGCACAGATAACTCATAGTTTGTACTGTATACGTCAACGATACGGTTACGTTACACTACAAAAGTTTACGTGATAGGACCTATGGGCTTAGCTCTAATAACTGTATAACTATAACGTAACGTGTCACTTACTGGATCTGGCTAAGGCATTTGATACTGTCTCTGTCCCCACTCTTATAAGCAAAATGGAAAGAATGGGCATTAGAGGTGCAGCTCTTCAGCTATTTTCAGATTATTTGTCAAATAGAACCCAAAGGGTAAAGGTTGGGGACTATGTTAGTTAAGTAGATAGCCCTACTTATGGCGTGCCCCAGGGTAGCGTGTTGGGTCCTACACTGTTCCTTATCTACGTAAATGATTATGCAGCATTCATCTGAAGGGAGGTCAAGTAATAGCATTTGCTGATGACACTGTGCTACTATTTTCGGCTCCATCCTGGGATGAAACACTTAGATTAGCAGAAATAGGATTGAAGGAAGTTTTGTCCTGGCTAAGAGGAAATCTACTAACCCTTAATGTATCAAAAAGCAAATATCTTACTTTTTCAAATTCAACTGTTGTACAAACTAATCATGAGTCTACAACTATACGAGCACACGTATGTCAGAACTCATGACATAATTTGTGTACATGCATGTAACTAGAAAGAGTAAGCATGATTAAATACTTGGGTGTCATAGTAGATAACCATCTTACCTGGTATGAACACATTAAATCATTGACTGGAAGGACACGCAAATTACTGGCTATATTTAAACGTCTAAGACACGTACTTAATAAGAATCTAATCACAACAGTTTACCATGCATTATGTCAATCAATTTTATCATATTGTATTACAGCTTGGGGCGGAACATATATAACTTATATGTTAAGAGCCGAAAGAGCACAAAGAGCTGTTCTGAAGGTTATGCTAAATAAACCTTTTAGATTTAGCACCACTCAACTGTACATTGAAGCGAAAGTTCTTACGGTTAGACAATTATTTATTCAAAAATCTGTAAGCTTAACGCATGAAAGCATCATATTTGATCTAGCGAAATTCCAGGAAAAGCGCAGGAAAGACTCCGTTATTTCATCCGAAATGTTTTCCAGTACATTTGCTAAAAGGCATCAGTGTTTCTTGGGACCATACTTATATAGAAAGATTCTTCAAAATACAAATCTGTTGTCAAAAATCTATTGTCTTACTAGAGGAAAGTGCAAAAAGGAATTAACTCACTTATTGCAACTGGTTACTTATGATGAGACAGAAGCTCTATTAACTGTGTCTAAAAAATAATAAACTCGTAGCTACCATGTTCAATAACAACAATAATTATAATTTATAAAAATATCTAATTTGTAATTTGTTTTTTTTTTGATAAAATCTACACCAATTTTTTTTTCTCCAATTTCAATCTTAAATATATACAGGGTGTGGCGTAATGAGTGGATAATAGGGTACCTGCGGGTAGGGGCCATTGTGGCGGTTCAGAAAAATATTTGTTATGCTCAGTAAAAGTGCCTCGGTTTTCGAGATATTCGACATTTTCGAAATTTAAGAAATATTTCACCCTTCGTCACTATTTTTGGCGCCAAGACTGCAAAAAAATTTTTTTCTATCTATTTTTTGGATAGTATTCTTGGATAGATGTGCTATCGAATGGAAACTATTATTTTTATAATAACACAAGCACAGTTACTTTATGTTTTTAAAATAAGATTTCACTAAAATTTTACTTGCTTTCGTTTGTTTACCTGACCTTTACCCTTCTGTGGTGTAAAAAAAATGTATGGTCACTTGAATGCCAAATTTTAAAAAAATTTGCCTATTTCATCGAGATTCCGAAATGGTATATTACTTACATGGTATTTCCACAAGTTGATTCAAAAGTAATTCCTATTAAAATGGGTAGAGCTAATTATTATAAAATTACAAATAGTACTAAAATTTACTTCATTACTTAAAATCACCTAAAAACGTTAGTTTAAAATTCGGTAATGAAATAAAACGAAACAATAAATTTTAAATGCATTTCATTTATTAAATTTACTATCACAAAAGGTGTTCGAAAAGGCCACCACGTGCTCTGATGCATGCTCTGCACCTTTTGATAAAAGATCTTTTAATCCTGTTCGCAATTCTTTGCTCTGTGATTTTCTGAGCAGCTAATCGCACACGCTCCCGTAGCTGGTCCACTGTATTGATTGGGTCTTTATAAACCTTTTCTTTAAGGCATCCCCAGTAAAAAAAGTCCAATGGGTTGAGGTCTGGTGAACGAGGTGGCCACAAAATTGTCCCCAAACGACCGATCCATCGTCGACGATATGTTTCATCGAGGTATTGTCGAACATTTCGGGCGTAATGAGCGGGGCAACCATTGTGCTGCAGCCACATTCTTCTTCTATCTTCTAATGAAACATCTTCTAATAAAAGTGGAAGTTCGTGCCGTAAAAAATGTAAATACGTTTCTGCAGTCAATGTTCCAGACAATTCGAATGGTCCGATGATTTTGCCATTTAGAATTCCAGTCCATAAATTAATTTTGAACTGGTACTGGGACCTGTCTTCTCTGGCCAAATGAGGGTTTGTACGCTGCCAACTGTGCAGATTGTGCATATTAAAATACCCATCTTTTTTGCACGTGGATTCGTCGCTCCACAAAATTTTATCGAAGAAATCGGGATCAGCATTTTTCTCAGCATTGTTTGGCAAAATGCAACTCGTGCAGGGTAATCTCTTGGCTGCAAACATTGCACGCGCTGGTAGTGAAAAGGATGTAATTTTTCTCTTTTTAAAATTCGGTGCACTGTTCTTGCTGACATGCCAGTATTAGAGGCTATTACGCGCACAGATGTGGTCGGATCAGCAGCAATTTCATCAAGTACGTCCTCTTCATTATGTACTTGTGGTCTCCCAGAACTCGTGCCACCGATGCCACTTCCAGGAATTCGACCTTCCATGTAAGCATTGTGTACGCGAATAAACACACGATAATCGGGATGGCGTGCATTGGGAAATCTTTCCCGATACAGTGCTGCTGCTCGATTGGCGTTACCACCACACTCGCCGTAGATTAAATGCATTTGCGCATATTCAGACGCAGTGTATAGCTGAGGCATTGCAATCAATATGCAATACCAAAAAATCCAAGTTACAAAGCAAATCAAGTCCGAGATTACAGCACAAAATCGTTAGGTTCACAAAATTAAGACGTCCAAATCGCTAGGCAAAACAAAGTCCGAAATCACTGCACAAAATCGACGAGTATCAATCCAAAACAGGATAACACGTTGTTGTACGGGAGTAGTATGATAGCACACTGACTCGAAAATCATAAAAATGCGTTACGCGAAACGATAGTTCTTTTTCACTCATAGCATGAAAGAGCAAGATAGACATAGTGTCGATTGCCGCTGGGCCGGGAACCAATCTGTTCCAAGAATTACTAGTAGTTCTGCGAACAGTAGACAATTATTGCTAATAATAGTTAAAAATATTTCTTTAAATTACGCCTTGATAAGTTTGGTAGGAATTAATTTTGAATCAAGTTGTGACAATGATATGTAATATACCATTTCGGAATCTCGATGAAATAGGCTATTTTTTTTTTAAATTTGGCATTCAAGTGACCATACATTTTTTTTACACCACAGAAGGGTAAAGGTCAGGAAAACAAACGAAAGCAAGTAAAATTTTTGTGAAATCTTATTTTAAAAACATAACTGTGCTTGTGTTATAAAAATAATAGTTTCCATTCGATAGCACATCTATCCAAGAATACTATCCAAAAAACAGATAGAAAAAAAAATTCATTTGCAGTCTTGGCGCCAAAAATAGCGACGAAGGGTGAAATATTTCTTAAATTTAGAAAATGTCGAATATCTCGAAAACCGAGGCTCTTTTACTGAGCATAACAAATATTTTTCTGAACCGCCACAATGGCCCCTACCCGCAGGTACCCTATTATCCACTCATTACACCACACCCTGTATATAGGAATGAGTGGTCATAACCTTAATAACTTAGCACTTAATGCCTATATCATTTATATTGTATGTGTTCGATGTTTTAATCTAGGGCAACTGTGACACAGATAACTCATAGTTGGTGCGCCGAAGCGTGGCTTGGTGACGCTTACGATACGAATACTTTTTAGCAATTTAGCGTGGCTAGGTGACGCTTACGATACGAATACTTTTTAGCAATTTGTTTGTGATACGGCCTCAGTGCACTGCAACAGTTATTATTTAGATTCCCGTGATAAATGATTTCATCATCCTCCAAAAAAGTCTCGTCTTCATATAGCTTCCTTCGATTTTGCATAGTGTAAGAATACCGATAGTCCAAAATTAAAGCTATAGAAGAATTGAAACTGATTTCAAAATAAATTCAAAAGTATCCACCTAAAAGTTTCACAAAAGATAAACATACGTCTCACGGAGATAGAGAGAGGTTTATAGCTGTATCTGGCCGCTGATAGAGATACCTAAAAGACGGTGCACTATTGTTATATTGAAAAAAATTAACCCTGCTTTCCGAGTAGAGTCAACACCTATTTTGGCGATATTATATTATATATTATATAATATCGCGCTTTTGACAGGTGAGATCTGTCAGCCATTCGGAATGGGTTGAAATCACGTTCAAGTTGCTCACGGCGAGTCTGCGCAGTGATTCGTTATACGCTTCTGACAAAATATGTGACGAGACGGTATGGAAACAATATAACAGAGCATGAAAATATGTTTAAATAAAATCTTTTGTTTGCCGGAACGATATAAGTAAACTCACGCACACATAGACTAACAGACGCTAGCGCATCACGCACACATTGACGATCTGTCATCTTTGACAGAAATGCTTACGGTGATTTCAGGTCGTAGCGTGGTCGTTGAAATCGCAAAACGGCATCCTTGGTTAAGTAATTCGTGACGTCACACGGGTTTACGTTGTCGCGCTTTCATTGATTTGGAATGACGCTCACAGCGCCTATTTTGACTTTAATCACAAAAGCAGTGATAAAAAATTTCTTCCGCCACTTACATCCTGCAGTCGCGGATTATCTTTCTAGTCTCAAGGAATGTTATGTCTGTGTCTATCTGTCGACCGTCAAAACGTGGAGCTCAATTTTAATAGTTGTTTTTTTTTATTTTGCAGCCCACAAGACATCGAGCAATTTAAGGCTGAAATAGAGAAGCGGCAGCTCAAAGACTTACCCATACCCGGCGTGCTCTCTGAGCTCGGCAAGTCGTACACAGACACCGCAGCCATCGTAGAGAAACCCGTCGCTGCCACTGATGACGATCCAAAAGAGACTCTAAAGGAACAGGAGAAGAGTTGAAGTTCCTGTGACTAGTTGCAAACGCGGCGTCTCTGGACTTTGTTTGGTGATGACGAGTAAAGGCCGCGGACACGGCACACCATGTTCCACACGTATTGGTTACTACATATATGCGTTGTTACTTTAATATAATTATTGATTGATGATATTGTTCCTTGTCTAAGAATGTATGCGGTAGTGAATAGTGTGCTAAGGTTTGATGTAGATTTTTGTTTTCGTTTGTTAGTCGAATTTTGAGGATATGATTTTGATCAAATTAGGTATCGAATGGATCCGTGCTGAGTGCAATAGATTTATGCGTGCGCATATATTTATTTATATACATCGCTCAAATCGCGCCCGTTTTTAGGTTTAATTTTATGCTTCCGTTCGGAATTCACAATTTTATGAACGCCCAAAGTAGTGCAATTTCTTGTAGTGATAATAGCAATAAGTTTTGGTTGTGAACCTGAGCCGCGCGCGTCGCTATTGTAATGGTACTGGTGCTACTGCCATCTCTCCCCTTATTCTACATGATTTTATTAATTGTTACTGTCGAGTATTATTGTTGTTTTTGCGGGAGTATATTGTGCAAACAAATACATAGCAGTAGATAATCAGTTTTATTGTGATTGAAATGTAACAGAATTCAGTTTTTTAAGTCTCGAAGTTAGTCTCGAATTGTTGATCAGTTAATATAATGTTAATATAATAATATAAAAATGTATCCAAGTATCGATTTTACTGTTTTAAATAATCAATTACTACTTTTTGAATTACAATTAGTGTATGAACAGTAACGTTTAAACATGTTGTCCTGCTTACTTAAACACTGCCTTGATTGTTACACCTTAGCGTCTGGTTTTAGTTGTTAGTGCCATACAAGTGTGTAGTGAATGAGTGTTGATTTTAGTTAGTCTGTGATATAAAATGTTGAAGCATCGAGTCACTTGCCTTTATTGGTCGAGACCACAATGTTAGAAAGCATGCAAGAAATGAAATGTTATTATTATTTTATTAAAATACCGGTATTTATGAAGTTTTACAAATTTTCGAAATGTGTGGTCTTTACCGAATGAACTATTGTAATTGAATGAAAAAATTAGTGTTGTATTTGATTGTCGGATTGTCAATGTATACAATCGTCTTATTCCTGTGGTCTCTCTGATGACAATATTCTGAATCCTATATAGCATTTGAAGGGGTGTATATCTCAATGCATTGTCCTAGCAACATTTCAGCCTTTGATTTTATTGAATGTATGTGTTCATCTATATAAAAGGCTAATGCCCGTTTTCACCACCATTTTAGGTGACACCTAAGCTAGTTAGGTAACACTTAGTAGTACGAAAATGTCACCTAACTTGGCTTAGGTGTTACCTTAAATGTTGGTGAAAACAAGCCTAAGTGTGCCTGGGCTGAAAATGTTACCATTTACTATGTAACCTAGTTCATAATGTACCCGTGTGCACATTAATGCACACACTTAAAACATATTCCTAGTATTCAATAAGTCAAAGATTGCGGTAGGCCCTTCACTGTTCACGCAGAATATAGCTAAATATTTTAAGGATGTTGTTCTATCAAGTATGTGCCTAAGCAAACAATAAAATCAAGTTTATGTTACATTTCTTTAACAATATGATGACCATGTAAATACGGCGCTCTTCGTAGTACGATAATAATAAAAGATCGTTTTTAACATAATTTGTTTTATTTATCAGCTGCACTCGCATTATAAAATACAATATTAGGTAATTAAAATATAAAATATACGTAGTGTATAAATATGCATAAATAAATAAAAAATAACACACAACGTAAACAGTTTGATGAAGTTCATTTCGTCCCACAAAGTTAACTTCATATCATTGAACAATAACATAATCCTGACAGATGTCACTGTGACAAGTGACAATTTTAAAACGCTACAACTACATAATTATTTCGATGGATCACAAGAATTAAGAACAATAGAGGAACACAGAAGATTAAACACTGAATTGGCACGATATGCAAGCCGCATATATGTATCATAAAAATGTATCTCGAAAAAACTATATCGAGATCAAAATATTAAAATGACCTCTAGGAAGTGTGTATGTGACCACATGTCTATTTTCTTCATTACTATTTTCATCGCAATGGGGTCAGAACTCGAAAAAAACATTTAATGGTATTTTTCTTGACTTCAACTTCTTTTGTGAGCGGCTTGTATGGGTTTGCCACAAATCTGCCAGTAAGGCGTATAGGCCAGTAAAAATAGAATTTAACCTCGCACTAAATTTTCGGTCCTTTTTTATTTTTAACGGTTTAGGGTCACTTACTGAGCATAAAATTACAAAATGCCAAAAGATCCAGGAGGAGCTTCAAGCGCCATCTTTCAGTGAAAAAAGTTATTGGCCGATATCTCTGAAACTATGCACTTTAGGACTTCGGAAATTTACTGCGAAGTTGACAAAAAAAGGGCTATTTTTACTGGCTTAGTAGAGAAGGGAAAATGATCGACGATTTCAATCACAATCCTCATCGTCTCGAATTTTGCATCCAGGTAAATTTAATCTGACATTACAAAACAAAATGCCACCAAGATGGCTAATAGCTTTTACCATTTTGACATCTTTCAGATTGATACTTTTCACAGTGACATTTTATTACGGGTATAACAGTCAATTTGGGAAATTATCATGTGATTTAAGACAAGGCAGTGGGTTATTTGTAGACGCAACGGTACAACGTACACGACGACTAACTGAACTAGAAAACACGCTGCTTAGATTATACAAACGCTTATCACAAACATTATGTTTAAATTAAAGTTGACACAAATCATACTCGTATAGTCCAAAGTCGATCTTGTCCTAAAACTCATAAACCATAGAAACTTAGCAAAGACTAGGGTCAGTTTACATTACGGTTCAAAGGATGGTAGCATGGTCGCATTCCCAACTGGTCTCATTGTAGTTCCTTTAGACTTTTCGTTCATGTAGTTCGCAAGATCTGAAGGTAGGTAAAGGAAGGAAGGAAGGAAGGTACCTACTAATGGCTCTGCATTATTCTCAGTAGTTAATCTTAATTTTATTTCATAGTGCCACTGATACACTTGTTTCTGTATTACCTTTACAAGTAATGATAAAACGCTAAGGTTTTATTCCTCAATAGCTTACGGTATAGACTAATATTATAATGACGCAAGATTTGCATTTTTGTATGTAACGAACAAACTTAAAAACTACTGGACCAATTCAAAAGTTGTTTCGCCGTTAGAAAGCCCGCGTTTTCCGACAATCCGTGTCAGATCAATACAATTATAATAAGGATGTGAACTTTCTCTCTGAAATATTGCAATTTTCGGTATCGATGAACAGGCGTTAGTGTTTTAAAAAGTAATACTATAAAAAATTAAACATAGTTTAAAAATGGAATATGAAAAACTAGCGCAAAAAACAAATACTAATGTCTATTTTCACCAAAATTTTAGGTAACACCTAAGCTAAGTTAGGTAAAAATTTTATACTACTAAGTGTTACCTGAAATGTTGGTGAAAACGGGATTTAGACCTTCAGATCTTGCGAAAAAACTACGGAGACAAACTCAGCAGTACTTTAATGGAACTACTGCGAAAGGGACAGGTGGGTCTAGCACGAATAACTGCGTAAGGTTAACGTTACGTGTCGTTCACGTGAAACAGCACAAACTGTCATGTATCTAGGGCAACTGTAACACAGTTTACTCACAGTTTGTACACCGTAGCGTGACACAATGACGCTTACGCTACCAATGCTTTTTCACATATTAATCGTGCTACAGCCTCAATTGTGAATTCGTGACAAGTTTGCGAATGGGATCAGTTGCTACCGTTGCGATGGAACGCATTATCAGTCTAAATTATAATACACTGTTTAAGACTTTTGCGGATGTTAACTAAATTATAATAAGTACTCACGGGATGTACACCACTATTAGGCAGGTTTCAGGCAGGTCAAAACAAAATTCGCAGTGATGCAGTTAGTGTGTATTATCGAGACTTACAATCAAATTCGAGTGCCAGTGGCATCCGTAGTAAAAGAGTGAGAAAGGGGGTAGACCGTTTTGTCTGCTCTTAATAACTTCGAACTTTTTTCACATCCCACCCGCATATTCAGTCTACCCGTGAACATGGCGCATGTAACTGCGCCGAGATATCGGGAACTCCAAAACCTGTCTAATCGTGGTGTTCATCCCGCGAGTACTGATTATATCTAAATTATAATGCTTGATTCTCGTTGAACGCACGCGTAAACTTTTGAAATTTACCTTATAAAAATTTAAACTTAATTATAAGCTAATAGCTGAACAAAAAATCTATACCAAATAGGGTATACATATAGTAAAAAATAAGATTTATCAAAAGGTATAACTAATATAAAGACACCTTAATTGAAATTTGATATCTCCAATACGATTATCTACAGTTCTTATCTTTTAGGTATATCATGTATAACAATCGTATGAGAAAATAAATGTTCCTGCCATGTTTGGTACTCTCAACATAATGATGTAAATACGTGGCTAGTATTTTCGTGTGATCATCAATGGTTCGCTTTACCTAGAGCGGGAAATTGAACAGTATTTATTCGTTTTGCATAGCTACTCCAGCAGGGCAATTACGTATCTTAGTACAATCAAATGTTTGAAGTCTTGAAAAATGGCGGCTCTATGTCCCTTTTGTCAACTCCAGTAAGCAAAAATGTTAGTAGGTTGATGACTGGAGCTGAAAAGTGACATAGACCCGCCATTTATTAGATTTCAATCAACTTTTGATATAATGCATTATCGTGGTATAAAACAAAAATCGGGCTGCTTTTATAAATGTCCGTTAATTAAAAGATGAACATGTCCATACATATGATCTAAATGTCTAATTTTTGCTATAATGATTAGACATTGATATCAAGCTAGCCGTTGAATTGGGACAAAAGTAATCTAGGTGTTAGGTCTCCATTCCAAATTTCATTCATGTCCCAATGGTTACTTCTTCAACGTGAAGAAGTAACCAAACATACTTACTCGTACTTGTACCCACATACAAACTTTCGCATTAACAATGTTAGTCCAATTTGCTAGTAAAACTTTGGTAGTGAGTGATTCGCTTTTGCGTAAACTAAAATTCTTTAAACTATGGCCGTCTTATTATGGTTGAAGGTTTAAACCTAAGTTTGCTGTATCGATCTATGGAAACTTTTGACTTAGGGTCGGTCTGAGAAACACCCGTATTATAGTCGCAGAACTACCGAAGGATCACATACATAGTCTCGAGTTTTCCCACAGATAAAATATTTATTCATTAATTTCCATCACTATTCATTCAAAATGATCCTATTTACTCATCCGTATTTTTTACATGTACTTAAAGTAAAAAAATAAATAAACAGAAAGTATGATATACGTAATTCCTAAACGACGAATCGGATAAATATGCGCAAATAAATTCTAACTTGGTTAGCTGGCTAAAAATACATTAAAATATCAAGTGATATAAACTATCTAGGAAGTAAATGTAACGGAACGTACTCGTATATACGTTTGCTTTTACAAATTTATATTAATGTTATTTTGACGGTTTAACTTACGCGGTAGGTATAGTCGACTATCTCGACCGGTTCCGTGACCGTCCGGGCCTCTTCTTGATGGAGTACTTGCGCACCCGGCTGCGTTCGCGCTAGTACTGATTAGTAGTAGCTAGTATTTACAAAATTTGGTATAAATTTTGTCAACAACTTTTCTATCGAAATATAATCTCTTGATTTGTGTTTGCTGTACAAATTGATTTTTCTGCAAAGAAATGTAAAAAGAACAGGTGTGAGAATTGGGGAGAGGAAGAAAAGTGAGAGTCAATCAACACATGGTTTAACCCTATGCGAACCAGAGACGTAAACTTACGTGAGTTTCATTCATAAATCTTTTGTTTTAATTATCACGGTATAGTAAGGGTTAAATATTTACGAAAGTAAAATGTCTGCTGTAATCCACTCGATTCATATTTTACCTACGTCAGGATCTTATCTTATGCGACAACTTGTAATTCTAGTTAGTAGTCACTGAATAAAGGACGAAGGACAGACTCAACTTTTCAGTGATTTATATGATTGAGAACAAAGTGAAAGCTCAACTCGGCCAGAAATAAAAAACCAGAACTAGTGAAAGAAGATTGCAGTCTGGACTTTCTTGTAGAACTTGGAAAATTACAACCGGCATGCAGCGTTTCCGCAGTTGAAATTAATAATAGTAAAAGATGAACATGTCATCATATTGGAATAATAAGTCAACAGGGCACAACCATATGTTCAACCAGCTTCTCACTTACGGTTGAGTTACTGCAGATCAACCTATATCGGGTTCTGAGATTATGATCTTATTGAATGTGATTGCAGTGCTCCTAAGTAATCCATACTGTACTATGAACGGTCGACCTCAACGAGACCACCAAAAGTGTGATTGAAGTGGGCAAATTACTATAAAATGTTAGTATAATATTTAGGTATACTTTGACTCATAAAGAATAAGTGTATCGTTTTATAAAGACATTGATAACTAATAGAATTAAAATATTTACTATATTGTTATACATATTCTTCGATTCGGTTTTCTGTCGAGTTTAACGCTAGAGTTGGTTTAAACAATCACCCATAATAAGGCGGTGGGAGTTCTTATTGTGTTTAAACTAAAACCCACACTCGTATAACACTTAGAATGACAATTCTAAAAATATGATTGTTCTATTCAATTGGGGGTACTTTTACATCAGTTTAGACTAGATTAGAGAGCACGAACTTATTTGACGATTAAATTTGATGTAAACATACCCACAATTGAACAGAAACGGAAAGTTTCAAAAATTTCATTAGCAAGCGTTATACTAATTTTGACTAACAGAGAAGAACTATCATAATTGACTAAATAGTAGATTAGTAGCCAAGGGCTGTAAGGCATCAATTGCAGCCCGAGATATTGCACACGAGCGCAGCGAGGGCGCCTATAGTTCGAGGGTGCAATTGATGCGTACACTCGAGCTAACTACTCTGCTTTACATCTCGATTGTGAGGTAAGTAGAAAAAGCCGGCATTACAAAAATAAAATTGATGACTATTATAATCATACGAAGACAAGGCTGAATAGCGAAGCGACCTCTTTTGTCATTGGGCCGAATGCATGATATCTATTGCCAGAATGATGGTTAGATGTACGCGAACTTTTTGAATGAGTGAAGTGTTTTTTTAAATTACATACCGTCGTAGGGCTTTTCTAGCTACATAATTACTCTAGAGCGCTAATTGGTCACCTACAAGCCCCAGTTGGGGGTAATAAAGACCTACTTACCGAATATGAGAGATGTAAACCGCCCTAGGGCTTTTCTAGCTACATTATTACCCTAGAGCGCTAATTGGTCACCTACAAGCCCCATTTGGGGGTAATAAGGACCTACTTACCGAATATGAGAGATGTAAAATAGATTTTAGTTCGCTAGTTTAGTTTGGTGTTCTGAACAAGCGAATTGCTACCTATATACCAACGAACTTGTATGATACCGACTATAGACCTAAACGCCTTAAACAGACACAAAAGAGAACAATGTACAACGTTAAGTAATTAATTAGCGATAAACTTACGTGCCGCTACCTGTAACCTTGTGCACGCTTGTAGCGTACAGTTCACTTCCTAGCGCGGGGCCGAGGGCGGGTGCGCGCGCGCGGGCGGGGGCGCGGACGGCGACGGCGCACGCGCGGGGAGCGGCCCCGCTCTAGTTGCGCCGCTACCAGTTCCGCCAGGGCGCCGCGCTCCGTCAGCATCGACAGGAACGTGCAGATGAACTCCTCGTAGTTGTGCGTGCGGCGGCATTCGTCCACCTGACACGTACCAAACCAATAACTTCGCCTCGTAATCATTACGATTATATATATACAGACGTAATAATTATTTATGCCGTGTTAGTATATAGTAAGTATTATGCCGTGGCGGTGCCGGCTTAGAATAGCACCCCCCAACTCTACCCGTGGGTGCCGTAGAAGCCGGCTAAGGGATAACATATCAGAAGGTGGGCAGCAGCACCTTCCCAGTCAAACACACACAAACTGCGCTCGCCAACCCGCCTGCCAAGCATGGCGAGTATTGGCAAAAACCCCTCAATGGATTGGACAAAAAGAACCAGGCCCCCAGTCCCCGGCAGCCCCGCTATTCCTGGCTACGGTAGCGGCCACGGTAACGGTGGGGCAGGGGGTGCTAAGAATCCCCGGCAGACGCCCGGCTACCACCCCCAACGACGACGACTGGCCCTGGTAACACACAACATACGCACGATGAGGACAGACGAGAAGATATATGAGCTGGAAGAAGAAATGAGTAAGCTACGCTGGGACATTGTGGGGTTATCTGAAGTCCGTAGAGCGGGTGAGGACACGATAACCCTAAAATCAGGTAACCTACTCTACCACCGGGAGGGCGACCAACAGTCCCAAGGTGGTGTCGGGTTTCTCGTCCACAAGTCCCTTACTAACAACATAGTTAAGATCGATAGCGTTTCCAATAGGGTCGTATACCTAATACTCAGAGTATCCAAACGATATTCGCTGAAGGTCATTCAGGTATACGCACCGACGAAGTCGCACCCGGATGATGAGGTGGAGGATATGTATGAGGACATTAGTCGGGCCATACATACCTCTGAAACGCACTTTCTAGTTGTTATGGGGGACTTCAACGCGAAGTTGGGTAAGAGAAGCGAGGATGAGTCGAAAGTGGGATATGGACAACGGAACCGTAGGGGACAGAGGTTGGCCGACTTCCTGGAGAAAGAGGGACTCTTTATGATGAACTCTTTCTTTCAGAAGCCACCTCACAGGAAATGGACCTGGCTGAGTCCCGATGGTTCCACGAGAAATGAGATTGACTTCATTATGACCACCAAAAGGCAAATATTCACTGATGTCTCCGTGATCAACAGGGTTAAAACCGGTAGTGATCACCGAATGGTAAGAGGCACGGTGAATATTAATGTCAAACTGGAGAGGTCTCGTCTGATGAAGTCTACGCTCCGACCTACTCGTGCCCATATTCAAGACCCCGAGAGCTTTCAACTTGAGCTATCCAATCGCTTCGATTGCCTTGAGAACATCGCTTCAGTGGACGAGATCAATAACAGGTTAGTAGAAACTGTCCATACAGTGGGTTCCAAGTACTTTAAACCCCACCGTACAGATAGGCCACAGAAACTCTCCAACGATACCCTCAACCTCATGGCTGAACGACGCTCATTGAAACTGCAGTCTTCGGATGATGCTGAAGCATATAGGCTGCTCAATAGACGAATATGGAAGTCCTTGCGACACGACATTCGGATCTTTAATACAAACCGTATTAAAGAGACGATAGAGCGGAAAAAAGGCTCCAAAGTGTTTGCAAGAGACATGTCTATTGGGCAAAGCCAGTTGACGAAGCTGAAGAGAGGAGACGGCAGTGTAGCGTCGACCAAAGCGGAAGTGTTAGGAGAGGTCGAGAGTTTCTACGGACAGTTATACACCTCGGTCGCTAAACCTGTTAGCAGCTCGGCCAAAGACCCAAGAGCCAAGCTGACCCGACATTATACCGAAGATATCCCGGCCTGTACGAGATTAGAATGGCCTTGAAACAGCTTAAGAACAACAAGGCGCCTGGTGACGACGGTATCACATCTGAGCTTCTGAAAGCGGGTGGAACACCGGTACTTAAAGTCCTTCAGAAGCTCTTTAATACCGTCTTACTCGAAGGTTCAACGCCAGAAGCATGGAACAAAAGCGTGGTGGTGCTGTTCTTCAAGAAAGGTGACAACACTTTACTTAAAAATTACAGACCCATCTCGCTTTTGAGCCATGTTTATAAGCTGTTTTCGAAGGTCATAACGAACCGTCTCAGTCGCAGGTTTGATGAATTCCAGCCTCCGGAACAAGCCGGTTTCCGAAAAGGCAGTACCATAGACCACATCCACACGCTACGGCAAGTTATACAGAAGACCGAAGAGTATAACTTGCCTCTTTGTCTAGCGTTTGTGGACTATGAGAAAGCCTTAGATTCGATCGAGACGTGGGCAGTGCTTGAGTCTCTCCAGCGGTGCCGTATTGACTATCGGTATATTGAAGTGCTGAAGTGTTTGTACAAAAACGCCTACATGTCAGTCCGAGTACAGGAGCAGAGTTCGAAGGCAATTCCATTGCAAAGAGGCGTGAGACAGGGAGACGTTATATCTCCGAAACTGTTCACCGCTACATTGGAAGACGCCTTCAAGCTTCTGGAATGGCAAGGACTTGGCATCAATATTAACGGCGAATACATCACTCACCTTCGATTTGCCGACGATATTGTAGTCATGGCAGAATCCATGGAAGACCTCAGTACAATGCTCGAAGGCCTCCATCGAGTTTCCCAACGGGTAGGTCTTAAGATGAACATGGACAAGACGAAAATTATGTCTAATGCCCATGTTGTACCTACCCCAATATCAGTTGGGAACTCAGTTCTCGAAGTTGTTGACGAGTATATCTACCTGGGACAGACAGTCAAACTAGGCAGGTCCAACTTCGAGAAAGAGGTCAATCGTCGAATCTAACTCGGCTGGGCAGCGTTCCGGAAACTTCGCGAAGTCTTCTCGTCAAAAATACCTCAGTGCCTCAAGACAAGAGTCTTCGACCAATGTGTGTTACCAGTGATGACTTATGGCACTGAAACGTGGTCTCTTACTATGGGCCTCATAGATAAGCTCAAAGTCGCACAACGAGCTATGGAGAGGGCTATGCTCGGGGTTTCTCTACGTGATCGAATCAGAAATGAGGAGATCCGTAGAAGAACGAAAGTCACCGACATAGCTCAGAAGATTAGCCAGTTGAAGTGGCAGTGGGCAGGGCACATAGCACGCAGAACAGATGGCCGATGGGGCCGAAAGGTTCTGGAGTGGAGACCACGTACCGGCAAGCGCAGCGTAGGTCGTCCACCGACACGGTGGACAGACGACCTGAGAAAGGTCGGAGGACGACGTTGGATGCAGGCCGCTTCCAACCGGTCCTTTTGGAAAATCATGGGGGAGGCCTATGTTCAGCAGTGGACGTCCTACGGCTGAGATGATGATGATGATGAATAATTATTATATTTACCTTATACATGTCACGCTTATCGTTTTCATCGTTGAGGGCCTGTTGGCACGACTGTACCTCATTCACGATGTTGCTCATTAGCGCGTTCAGTTCTGAATGTGACAGCAACAGCTTTCTGTACTTCAGCGGTTGTTCAGAAGTTATCTCGCTGCATACAAGCACTGGGCAGTCGTTGCTTTTTAGAAGGGCCGTTGTAGATGTTGGATATATCTGAAATTGTGATATTGGTGGATTTAGAAATATTAAGTATTTTTAAATTGTGATGTTAGCGGATTTCGAAGAGTTGGGAATATCGGAAATTGTGATATTTGTGGATTTAGAAGAGATGGGTAAATCTGACATTGTTATTAGTGGCTTTGGAAGAATTGAGTAAATCTAAAAAAGTAATATAAGTGAATTTGAATATTAGTTGATTTAGAATACTTGGTTAACTTTGAATTATAATACATACAATAATACAATTTTAATTGTGATATTGGTGGATTTATAATAATATTTGTTGGTTAATATGAATAATATGCTAAGTCCCATCAAGAGGTAAATCATTAATTAGGCTTACCCGACGAATGGGTAAGCTTTTCAAATTACTGATACATTTTACTGATAGTGTTGTGCAGATCCTGGTTTTACAACGAACTCATGTAACAATGTCGTCTGTTACACGAGTAGTTACTTTCGTCTGTTGCTTTCTTTATCAACTGTTCAAATGATATGAACTTACTTCTCCGATAACTTGATGACTTGCTTCTCTAGTAATGGTTATAAACTTTACTGTTCCACCCGACTCGATTGGCTCAACTGAAACAAAGAGGCTAAATGATAAAATAAATTTATTTAAAATAATAATATTTTATAACATAGGACAATGTTTTTTTTAATCTTAAACAATGAAAACAACTTGAATAATTAATATTAAATAAATCTTTCTTTTGAGATCATGGCCCCACAGTAAAATAAAAACTGTTTTACAGGGTACAGGACCAACCCAATTAGGGTTTTTAAAGATTTTCTGAGTTGATTGGTGCTAGGCTCAGTTTTCCTCATAGGTACTTCAGATGAAGTAAACTCATAAAGCTCGTTTTATGAGGCCTAGATATTGAGAGTGCTTGTAGTGGAACTTCGTTTGTGGTTCTCAACTGATTAAGAAGCTTAAGAATACTGCACTGCGGTTACGACTTGGATGAGTGACCGCTAGTAGCATTTTAAACTAAGCCGTTCCGCGTCTCGGAAGGCAGGTTTAACCGATGGTCTCGGTCGTTTGTCTTAGAAGAACAGCCGTTATGCTATGTAGGTCGAATTTAGCGGATTGTGTGGCTTTACGTCTGTGTACTTGCAGAATATAAGTGCCCT
Organism: Selenia dentaria; assembly: GCA_917880725.1. Classification (NCBI taxonomy): domain Eukaryota; kingdom Metazoa; phylum Arthropoda; class Insecta; order Lepidoptera; family Geometridae; genus Selenia; species Selenia dentaria. The sequence continues at coordinate 36,508,213 of OU862875.1, read as the reverse complement.
TATTATAATAGTGTATATAAGAATAGTGAAGCAGACCCATTACAAAGGTTCAATTCAGTGGCCGACAGTAGTACGCGAGTGATACATATTGACGTCTTTATAATAAGTACTTTTTAACTATTATTAAATTACATTATATAACTTAACTGACAACTTTTTAGTTATTTCTACATTAACATTTGCATACCTCATACGAGGTTGTTATGGCGGACTTCAATTATTGTTATAGATCTTATTTGTACCCATATTCATGCAAATAAAGTTTTTCAATTGAATGAAAATGAAACGTTTGCGATCTAAATTCATTTTTGTATGTAAAGCGGTAGAAATTAAGAAATATCGTAATTTTAACCGGCAGGATGAATTCAAACTATCTTCGGCGTGGAATACAGTACTAAGAGAGCGCTCGCGTCGCAATTTATCTCCGTGAGTGATCTACGATACTGTTATTGTGGTGAACTGTGGTGTGTCCCTCAACACACAGTTAACTTTTTAAATTAACTTTATCACTGTCATCTGACAAGTTAATTTAAAAAAGTTAACTAATTATGAGTAACAATAATTAAAGCTGTGAATTTCTGTTAAATAAATAAATATGTAGTAAAAACGTGTGTACAATTAAATATATGTTTGTAATGTACAATGGTCGGTGGGAGAAAGAAGCTTACCTAATATAACACTTCTATCCTGATGCGGTCTGTCATTAGCGCCTATTTCAATAGTGATGGGCATAGTATAGTCAATGTCGTACATTTGTATCTGAGCTTCGTGTAATGTGTTGAGCATGCTCTCCTCACTCACTGGGACTACGTGCAGAGAACTTTCGATACCGTCTGCTGGTAAGCCTTGTTCTGAAATATTTTTTTTTTATGAAATCTTCAAAATCACAAGTACAATTGAAAATTTTTAAAACCGACTTAATTTTAATCAGTTATTGGAGTGTAACTCAAATACTACTGAACCGAATTTGATGAAATTTAAATGGGACCACCCGGAAAACAATAACTAGCTTTAAAAAAAAATTATGTACACGGGAAGCACCAGCTTCAAACAAAAAAGAATTTTGAGAATCGGTTCACCCAGTGGAAAGTTATGAGGTATTAAACAAAATAAAAAAATCGAATTGAGTACCTCCTCCATTTTGGAAGTCAGTAGAAAAAAGATATACTGATGCAAATATTGCATAGTGACTAAAAGTTCTGCTGGTCATCGCCATGTCTTCCAGGTTATGGTTATAACTGCGTCGAAATTTGAAAAACTTAACCAAGGGCATTTAAATTTATAGAGAGAAAAATTCCATCCTCGGACGGGATTCGAACCCGCGTCTTCTGACTCTCCGTGTCAGACGCCATTGACCAAGGGCATATTTTTGTGTGAAGGAAGCAAGGGCGTACCCAGGTAGGGGCAGGGGGGGGGGGGGGGGGCAGCTGCCCCCCCTAGAAGATTAAATAAATGTAATTTTTTTTTGGCAAATAGAAATTAAAAACGTATTACCTACTCTGCGCAAAATGAAGTGTTGGAAACAAAATATCTTTTCAGCCAGATTTTTTTTTCTATAGTTAAATATTCTACAATATTCGATATAGAGTCTATGTATAGAGAGTCGTGTCGGTCGTGCCGCAACGTATTTATTAGAATATTTTATATAGTGACTTTCAGCCGCCGTCAAACGAAACGCAAAATGTTTTGATCAAGTTTTGATACACTTTATTTATTTCTTTATTTCGTTTTTATTATTTTTTAGTGATAATGAAAGTGACAGTAACGATTCATAGTCGAGAATTTAATTTCTGGAATCTGATTTTGATTACGCGACAGAATAAATAAAAACTAAGTAAGGTTTTGATGCAAGTTTGGTTTTATTTATTATATTAATTTGTTTTCAATGCTAAAATAAAATAATATTCAATATGTTGCATATTATTTTAAGTAGTATATATCTGTACAGATTTAGTTTAAGATTCTTAGTGTTTATAAAATAAAATAGTGAAAGTATCAAATTCAAATTTCATAGTATATTTAAATCTCCCGCAAAACCGTCGCATCTCGTAGTTTCCGGTTCCGCCGAGACAATCAGAGAGCCATCTAGGATTAAAGCCGAATATAATTGGGAGAAAACAACATCTAGCGCCATCTAGTTTCGGACGGCAGTACTTTTTCCAGTAAAAAGAAATAGGATCAATTTATACGGTCAATAGCGACATCTTGTATTGAATAGCAATACCGCGAAGAACGTTCTAGCATGGACTATTCTGGAAAGAAAAGACAGTGATAGCAAGTATAAGACAAGGATGGAAATAGATTCGAGTATTTTCTACATATTTCGGGAGCAAGAATATTTCAATATATAAGCGGAAGCGTGAGGCAGAGCACGTCAATTTAGTTCGAATACAATTCAGTTCGGAGTGTAATACGAGCGAATATTTCATACGACATAGTGTCTTATAGTTTCGTTGCGGCGACACGAGATTTACGTTTACTGTGCAACAACTGGAAATATTACTCCGTCAAATGGATATCAGGAATTTTTTTGAAAGAGGTGAGTCAAATCAAAACACTTAAGTAGGTACCTAATATGATTATTTGATTTAATGGGGGGCTTTGACTCTCTTGTAAGTGTATATCTTAAGCATTACTTACAATATTTAAATTTATTAATTACAAGACGTGGTTTTGTTATAATAGCTAAAATAACATTTGTGAATATTTTGTGATTAAAAAGTAAAAAAAAAAACATAAAAGAAAGATCCTTGCAATATTTTGGATTTATTAATAAGTCCATACCGACAACAAAGTCTCTTTTCTCTAACGTCACAACAAGTGTATTATTTCAAATTACCTAGTTATGCTTATTTGGCGTTCAAACCATATATATTAGAATGTGAAACTTGATCTTTATTTTCGTCTTATACAACCCGCCTAAACACTGTAAGAGTATTTTTGTGTATCCATTTTTAGGGAGGACACGCGAAAAAAGAAAAAAAGGTCGGGAAAGTAGCAGTGGAAGCGATGAAAATGACAACCATGATAAAACCACTCATGTAATGCCAAGACCATTGCATGTTAACATTGGACAAGCGTCAAATTCTCCTGTAGAACCTGTTAATATATCTGTTGCCGACTATTCTTCTCCATCGACATCCCAACAAACTTATGACGTCAACGTCGATCCTGAAATTATAGTGGACGATGGCTGTCATGAAAATGATCTGGGACGTTATGTTGGGTTGGCTACCCAGCTATCGACGGAAAAGAAGAGGGAGTTGTTACAAAATCCTTGGATCCCGCCCAGAAATTACGATTTTGAAAGTGATGCAAGCCATTTAAAAAGAAAATTTAACCATGCTTGGTTGGATCAATATTCACCATGGCTAGTATATTCCAAGCGACTAAAAGGTGCTCTTTGTAAGCATTGTGTTTTGTTCCCTCCGCCCATTAGCACTGTGAGAGGAATTTTGGGATCGTTTATGGTCAGGCCATATATAAAGTTCAAAAATATGCATGAAGACTGCCGAAAGCATGCAACGACCAACCTTCACCAAACGGCGACAAATGCTGCAAAAATTTTTCTTGAAAATGTTCCTGTAGACATCCAACTGCAAAGTGGACACCAAAAGAAATCGATGAAAACAGAGAAATATTGTCATCAATTATTTCTAGTATAGTATTTTGCGGCACACATGATATGCCTCTTAGGGGCAAACAAGCAGATGAGGGTGTTTTATTAGATTTATTGAAGTTGAGAATCAATTCAGGGAACGACAGATTAAAGAGTCACCTGGAAAAGTGCCGTCGCAATGCAGTTTACACATCACCAAAAATACAAAACGAATTGATAAATTTATGTGGCGAAGTTATTAAGGAGAATATAATTAGTGAGGTTCAGAAGACCATGGCTTACGCAGTCTTAGCTGATGAAACAGCAGACGTATCTGGGAAAGAACAGCTGTCAATAGGCGTGCGGTTCTACGACGAAAGCAAAAGGAAAATCAGAGAAGAATTTGTAGGGTTCGTTGAACTAAAAGCACAAAATGCTTCCGCAATTGCCAATTTCTTAATTAGTTCTAACCTCTCAACCGAAGATTGCGTAGGTTTTGGATTCGATGGCTGTTCTACAATGGCAGGGAAAGAGGGTGGCGTACAAGCCATTTTGAGAAAAAAATATCCTCGTGCTTTATATTTTCATTGCTCAAGTCACAAACTCAACCTTGTTGTGAATGATGCGAACGCAGTGCCAGAAATTAGAAATACTGTCGCCACTGTAAAGGATGTTATAACGTTTTTCAGGGAATCGACTACACGTCGAAACTACGCTCCAAACCTATCACGATTATGTGAGACGAGATGGTCAGAAAAATATAAATCAATCAGAAAGTTTTCTCAACATTTATCAGAGCTTGTGAAATCTCTAGAAACGTTATCCGTAGAAGGAAATTATGCCACCAGAAAATCTGCATATCAGTTGCATTCAGCCGTTACAAAACCAGTGTTTATTGTTACTCTACAAACAATAGCCAAATATTCAGCAGTTTTAGAACCAGTAGTTAACGCACTGCAAGCTAAATCGATCGACATGATCTCGGTAGGGGAACACATCAAAAATATCAAGGACATTCTCAGAAATGACCGCGAGTTTCCTGATAGAATAAGTAATGAAATACTTCAAAAAGCACGAGCTGTTGCAATGGATTTGAACATAGAAATTTCGGTTCCACGTCTTGCTCATAAGCAAACACATAGAAGTAATCCGCCATCAGACAATGATAACGAATATTGGTGGCGTTCCCTGATAATCCCATACATTGATTCACTCATTTCATCACTGAATATTCGATTCTCCCAAGAAAATACTCCGGCGTTTGCTTTAAGCAGGCTACATCCCTTGTATATGACAAAAACCAGCATTACAGACCTACACAAAAACGCAGAATCATTCCAAGAATTTTATAACCTGGATATCACCGGAGAACTGAACCTTTGGCATAATTTATGGGTGACGAAGGCTTTATCAGATGATCAATTAAGGGACGTAGAAGTAATTGATCTGTTCAACGAAGCCAACATTTTTTACCCTGCTGTCAGAAAGGCATTAATTATTTTAAGCACTATCCCATGCACCACGGCGACCGTAGAACGGTCCTTCAGTACGCTGCGAAGAGTTAAAACGTGGCTTAGAAGCACCATGGGTGAAGAAAGGCTTACGGGTTTATGTCTGATGAGCGTACATCGCAACTATTTAAAAGACAACAGTGAGTTTATTGAAAAACTGTCATAGACAAATTTGCGGCAAATCCGAGAAGATTACTGTTAAATTAATATATACATACATAATATAATAATAATATATATATTATACATAATGTATGGTATAATTATGTATAATATTTTGTTTTGTGTCATCATCAAAATTAATGAATAAAAGTCAATTTTCATGATTTTTTGTTTCAATATACCCGACAGACGATCTTTTCGAAACAGGTATAAGCAGCCCCCTGCCCCCTCCTAGCTGAATTCCTGGGTACGCCCTTGGAAGGAAGTCAGGTCAATCAGTCTCTCATGGGGTGGGTTGTGTTCGAGTATGTAAAGGTAAAATCGAGGCCTTGAGTTCTCTCTGTAATTAGACGAGGACGCAAGAGTATGAAAATGTCTATGGCAAATACACTTAGAATCGTGCGCACGATAACGCCGAATTTTCATTGAAAAAGTGTTTGTACACGAGTGGCAAAGATAGGGGGTGTCCATTAATTAAGTGACGTATTGAGGGGGGAGGAGAGAGGGAGGTAATCTCACATGAGGACGAAGAGGGGGGTATATACAAATATAACGTGTTCTTTTTTTCGACAAGAAAATGTGTTTGAAAAATCTTAAAGAAAATTGCGAGAACACTGGGAATTAAGTAAGACAGGTTCGTTTCAAGTACGTTTCTCCAAAAAATATTACAATAAATATTTCTTGACGTTTTCTTTTCTTTATTACCTATTTAAGTATTTATAACCAACTTCAAAAAGGAGGTTCTATTTACGTCTGTATGTTTTGTTTTACGTATGTTTACCTATTTCTCCACCATTTGTAAACCAATTCTCAAAATTCGCATTTTTTTAATTGATAGAGTATACCCGAGAAGTTCCCATTTAAATTTAATCAAATTCGGTCAAGCTGATTTTGGTTACACTCCAATAACTAAAAAAATGTTTCGCCTATCTTGATATCGTTACTGACGGTGAAAGACAATCGATCCCGTAAGTAGCAAGGTTACTAAAAGAGTAAAATATTTCGTTACCAAAAAATGGAACCGACTTCAACACCAATGTGTAATAACTTGTCGAAGTCGGTACCACGATAGTTCAAAAGTAACTACTATCACAATATTGTGCGCATGGTACTGACTTCGACATGTTATTTCACACTCTTTGGTGTTGAAGTCCGTTGCCTTTTTCGGTAAAAAATTGTAGTATTCGATTTTTTTCATTGTAATTCTAAACTACGATTTGTCTGAAATAAAAATAATGAGATCAACTATATGTTTGTCTAAATAATTCGTATTTACATAAAAATACGCACATTGTAAAATCTCACTTGAGATTAGGGGGAGGTTGAGCCAACATTCATACTTAATACAATATAATAATTATACTTAATAATTAATTATAATTATTATACCTGTAATATTTTAATAGATAACATTTTTAATTGGATCCTTTATTTATTAGTAATTAAAATTTAAATAAAATAATAATAATAATAACTATCTAATCTATAAGCCCCATGGTGGGGGGAAAAGTGGCCAAAACGCTGGCGGCATTGCCACGCTGGATGGCAATGCTAAGTATTTGCCCAAAATAGGCGCCAGCATTTCGGTCAATAATTAATAATCAATAATTAAATTAATTAATTAATTAATCAATAATTAATAATTAAATTAATAAATAATAATCAATAATTCCTGTAATACAATATATTACCTGTCAGTTCTCTAGTTTTAGCTAGTAAGTGACGCATGTGTTTCCCTATTTTAGATAATGCTTCTTTCACTCTCTTTTGATTTAATTCAAGACACGATAGCCTCTGCGTTATTGCAATCCTTCTATCTGGTACAACGGCCATTAAATTGAATCTGAAACGTAACATTTTTATTCTTTGTAATAGAGGTTTTTTTTCAATCTAGCATGTTGAGTCGTGAGTGTATGCACTGGTGGACGACAGGTTGAAAAGGTTCATTGTACATCACATTTTCACTATGACTCAGCGTTAAACATATTAAAATTGAAGCTATTGTAAATAAATTATCAAGTCAATGATTGAATCAATGGTTTTTAAGTCCTAATACCGCCAGGTGGAAGTCCTCTTGTGAAAAAGGGTCTTGGTACTTGGGGTACACCATACTGCAGCTGAAGTATGAGCAAATAAGTAGCAGGAAATAGTTTTAGGTAGCAAGTTAATTAATTAATTCAATTGGGCAATTGAGACTCTCAGATGTTGAACGACACTTCGCGAGTGCTATGCAGACATCAACATATTTTTTTTGGTTAAAGCTTAACTCTTTAAATGTCACATGGAAACGCGAACCTTCACAATCTATCTTTGTATATGTAGTAAAATTTTGACAGATAACTCTTATTTTGTCCTGTATACGTTAACGATACGGTTACATTACACTAGACAGGGCTAGGTAGAATTTGTTTTTATTTTGTTTGAAGGTGCTTTTGCCTGCCGAACTGCATCGTCCACTATAGATGATACAATAGGTCATTTTGACCTATTGTGGTCTTTGTTATCCTTCTTAATGTATATAGAACCATAACAACTATAAATATTACCTGATATCATGGACTTGCTCCCCGCCATCTCTGCCTAACCTTCCAGCCATAACTCTCCTGAACTTATCTGTCCAGCCCTCCTCATTTCCCCATGGACCATGATCAGTGGGGTATGGCTTCAGTCCGTCAAGTTCAAACAAGTGTCCATTGATAGGGACGAAGCTTACAAAGTGGTAGGCTTCCCCTGAAATTAATTAAGTAGTAGTTTACACATTTAGCGCAGATTTCGTTGTAGTGATAGAAGCACTTGCGTAGGAGTTTGCCTAGCCTAACTGTTCCATTATGTTGAGCAAACTTTGCTGAAGTCAACATTGATATGGATCACCAATACATTTTTAACTGTGCTATTTTCTGTGCTTCCCAGGACACACTAATCCCGATGTTTTCTTTAGGAAAAGTTAGATTAGATTAGATTCTTTGTAATGGCCTCTGTGACTAGGCATGATTGTCGCAACTTTGCCAGTATCTGCTACATGATAGTTTCATAAGCTGCAGGAGAAATCATAATAAACTTTTAGATTTAGAATATGGTTAGTGTTTATAAGAGAGAATCAAATGAACTGTTCCACTCCAGTGATCACTCTAAATTACGCAAAAAACAATATAAATAAGAATAAGATTCATTAAAAAAGTATACCAAAATTTATAATACAAATATTTAATCAATACATATAAAAATGAATCTCTATTTCCCTTGGCCATTGCATCACGCGTGAACGGATGGAACAATTTCTTAAATGCTTTTTTGTGTTTATTGACAGGAGAAGGTTCTTATGAAAATAAATCAAGAAAAGATGGGAGATTATGGCGAGGCCGACGGCCGAGCCTACTACGCGAACAAATTCGCAGCCAGTCGTTAGTAAATCATACATTAAATATATTAATTAACATTATGGTTTGATTTTATTTCTACTAATAAAATAGCATAATACACCGTTAAGTGAAAGGGAAATAAAGGTATAAAAGAGATCGAAATGAAATTGGATGGGATATTTTGTACGGAAGAATATTACCTATCAACCCTCACTGGTTATGCATAGCTTACTCTTCCCACTACTACAGTCTGAGAGGAAGCTTCATGTTCCAGCAGTTAACAAAATGTTATAGGCTGATCAATCGCCACGGTAGGTAGTTAAAAGTTTTACATAAATAACAATCATGCCTTTATAGGCCAGAAGTGTTCGGCTGAGGTATACAAAAACCCACATTTCATGACTCTTGATGTTCTTGTTAATACGCTTGTCACTGCATTCTTAGGGTGTAATATGCATTGAAGTTATAGAAGAGCTCACCTATTGCCATCTTATTTCTTATTTAGATTTTTCACAACCCTTAACTTGGATAAAACCCCATATTATTGCGGCTTTTTATACTACTAAGTGAATCTACACATAATTATGTATAATAAAACTGTGACTGAGCCAAATCTCTACATTAAATATTATTTGAAAATTATAATAGAGGTGTACTTTGTTATCGACATAGAAGCCAAAATATATAATTTGTAATATTAATAATTGAAATATCTTTTTTATATTCCTGCCACTCACAATATGCACTTGTTTATTATAATCAAGAACACATAATAAACAAATGCAGGAAAAAATGTATGTAAGAGTATATTTATTTATGTTTCTAGACTTTAGGCTCTAGGCAAGATATTAACCTGTGAAGCGGCCAGTAGACACTCCAGCATTCTTATCAGTCTTTTTCCGAGCCTGCGGAATGGCATGTGAATTATGTGCACATGCAAGCTCTGGAGTGTTTCCGATTGCCCAGCCTTTGTTCTCAGGGTTCATACCCAGTGTGTGATGCTGAAAATTCATTAAATTCACATACCTTATTACATTATACATAATATATATATACAGCATGTAACAAAAAGGGTGTTGTAATACTAACTAATTAGTAAAGACACAGAAATTTGCAAACTATTTAATTTATATATATTAAAAACAAGTGGGGATTGCAGATCGCAATCCCCAACAAACTCCAAGAATAGATATTTCTAATAAAGCTATAAAAAATAGATTATTGATATCTTAATTTTGTGATCAAATAAAATTATAAGCGAGTTAAATATTGATACTTTACTACTACTTTTACTATAAAATCCAATTATGCACCATTATTCTATTTTGCAATAATTAAAACTAACCCTTGCACATGTCAACATTAGTTTCATTCATAAATGTTTTGTTCTAAGTGTAAACAGTTTGCCAAGTACATTTGTAAAGCCTGGCATGGGGAATGGTTGTTTTTGTTGCTATCATTGCAGTGGTTTAATGCAGTAGAACTCTTTGTAAATGAGTTTGTCCAAGGAAATACTGCCAGAATACCTACCTATTTCTACCATAAAGCTGTGATGTTCGCAACACTGTGTTCTGGTTTGAATGCTATGGGGGCCAGCAAAATTACAGACATATGTGACTTAACAACTAATAATGAGTCAAGGTTATGGGTCCAGTGCAATTTGTCACTTGGATATATGCATCTGTTCTAATCAAAGTTTACCACTTAAAACCAGAAGGATCTTGTACTTGTACTTGCTCCTAATAACATAAAACAAAAAAGTGGACTATAGAAATTCAGTGTGAGCACAGTGGAAAGAAGAATTCATAATTTTATAAAATTATATGCATGGAGTTTTATAATTATAAAGGGGGAAAAGGAGTCACTAGTTTAATAAATATGTACTTATTATAATGATATGTTAAAGAAAATGTGTATAAAAAATTAAACACAAAAGTTCATAACCAGTTCAAAGTGTAAAAGAGTAATTAATTTGTTAAAGTTAAAATTTCTATAATATTTATAAAGATTTTGATTTAGATATTCTTTACCCTATTTCTATTCCCAATCTCCTGGTTACCATCTAGGAATTTATGGTAGCCTAATCTAAAATCATAGAAGTGCCCAACACCTAGTCATTGTACACTGTTATATTAGGAAAGCTTGCTGCATTTATAACAGCTGTCAGTACTGGTGGTATTTTCATGTCAAAGACTCCCGTCTGAAAATTTCAATGGTAATCACTAACTTCAAATTCAAATATGTTTATTTAAGACAAGAATCAATCTTTTTAAGCAGGTACTTTGTTATTGCACATGCTATTGATAAAAAAGTACCTACAAACTATAATAAGTATCATATTTCGCGGTATAAGAATCAGATGAACGTATCTACATTTTGTCAATTTTACAGGAGAGCAAAAATACTGTGGAAATTCGTCACTTCAAACTTTACTAGCTCATTAACAGAGATAGTATTATAGTTGGTGAGAAAAAAAATTATTGATATATTGTTCTACTATTTGAGCATTAAAAAATAAAAAAATAAATTGTTTATAAATGCTTATAAAGATACAACATATATTTTTTTGAAATCCGGTTGACATACGTTAGTGTGGCTCTTAATTTGTTTTCTGGTTTTGTTCTTATCTTACTTACAAACGTAGTTTGTGCAGCTAAGTTTTATTTTGTGTTAGATATGAATGGACTAAATAAATTAAAATAAATAAGTAATCAATCAAACGTAACATAATCTTTATTTACTTCTGCAAACACACAATATTAAATAAAAAAAAAATCAACATACAGACATCAGTTAGAAAAATATTAATTATCTTCGTCGTCATCATCAGTTGTTCCAACGGAAAATCCTTCATAAAAACTGTGATATTGCGTTGGAATAATACCTTGTCTGCACAAATCTTGTAAGTCTTCATACTTTTCAGCGGAAATGGGTAAGGGTTTGTCATATGCACTTTTCAATACAATTTGTTCCACAGTCAATCTTTAGCCTCTTCTGATAATCTTAATCATTTTAAAATCAGTATCATCTAAATCATATTTGAAGTATACAGGGTTATTGGTAATTAGACCGGATCCTTTTAAGGGGTGGTAGGGAATGCCATTTGCAACAATATGACTGTACATTGTGATATCCGGAAATGAATCATTTCTGTGATATTCTTTTTTTTATTTTTTTTGGAAAATCCAGTTTTACTACTTTAAAATTCAATAAAAAAAAAGTAATGAACCGATTTCAATTCTGTTCGCAGTTTTAGAGAAACCTTGTTACAGCTCTTAATAATAAACAATAATATCGTACTAATGTAGATCCATCCAAAAACTAGAGGCTTTTTCATAATTTTTGTAAGATGCTTTACAAAAACCTTTATTTTCTCTACAAAAACGATAGTAAATTAAGTCTGCATTTTATTTAAAAAACATCTACAAGTCTTTAGCTATCCAACGAGGTAAAAAAATTAGCACTTTATTACACAGTTGCAGAAATAATGCGATTACAAAAGGCCGAGAAAGGAATGAGAATAGTCCATGAGAAGTAGCTATGGAAGAAATACTTTCTTAAGGTAACTTATTTTCTTTTAAAGAAATAAAAGAGTAGATGTAATTAGTCTGTATTTATTATTTTTACAGTTCGTTCTCAAAATGTGAGCCAGAATTTTGAATGCAGAGACGCATACGTCTGCGTAAATTGCTTTTAACAACACTTGTATTTAAATTAATTTTCATTTTTTCTGCTGCATTTATTATGCGCTGTTTCAGTTCTTCGATGGTTGCCACAGGTCCAAGAGTATCGTCGTACACCAAGCTTTTCATGTGATCCCATACGTAATAGTCGACGGGAGTCAAGTCGGGACTTCTGGCCGGCCACGGAATGGGTCCTCCTCTGCCAATCCACTTATTGGGATACTGACGACTGAGCCACTCACGGACGCTCAAACTAAAATGTGCGGGGCAACCATCATGTTGGTAAATCATGTTTCTGCGGGTTTCAAGGGGTACTTCACTGAGTAGCTCATAAAGTTCGTTTCTCAAAAAAAAATCATACGCTTCACCATTGAGGTTGTTGGGCAGAAAGAAAGGGCCGATCAATTCATTCTTAATAATGCCCATCCACACATTAACGGAAAACCTTCTTTGTGATCCTTGTAATCTTTTCTTGTTTGGGTTACCGTCATCTTTCGGGGCCCAATAATGAATATTATGATAATTTGATATTCCATCCTGATCAAATTTGGATTCGTCGGTCCATAAGATTTTTAATAAAAAATTGGCATCTTCCATATCGGTGTTCAACATGAATCTGCAAAATTCGACTCTACGTGCAGGATCTCCGTCTTGGATAACTTGTCATCATCATCATCATCATCAGCCTGTAGCAGTCCACTGCTGGACATAGGCCTCTCCAATTGCACGCCACTTAGGTCTATCTTGGGCTTCTCGCATCCAGTTTTTGCCAGCCGTCTTGCGCAGATCGTCACTCCACCGTGCCTCAGGACGTCCTACACTACGTTTGCCGAGACGCGGTCTCCACTCTAGAACTCGTTTACCCCAACGGTTGTCGGTTCTACGGCTAATATGGCCAGCCCACTGCCACTTCAGCTTGCTGATCCGGTGGGCTATGTCGATGACCTTGGTTCTCTGACGGATCACTTCATTTCTGATGCGATCCCTCAGAGAAACACCGAGCATAGCCCTTTCCATAGCCCGCTGAGCGACTTTGAGCTTGTGGACCATTCGAGCCGTCAGTGTCCACGTTTCGGCTCCGTATGTCATGACGGGTAGGACGCACTGATTGAAGACTTTCGTCTTCAGGCACTGTGGAATCGGCGAAGTAAGGACTCGACGTAGTTTCCCAAACGCTGCCCAGCCCAGCCGAATTCTTCTATTCACCTCGTTCTCAAAGTTGTTTTTTCCCAACTGCAATGTCTGCCCGAGGTACACATATTTTTGAACAACTTCGAGAACGGCGCCGTGTATCGCAATCGGTTCCGGTAGAACATGTTCGTTGAACATGACCTTGGTTTTGTCCAAGTTCATCCGTAGGCCGATGCGTATAGAAGAGTCAGCCAGGTCATTCAGCATCTGTTGCAGGTCCTGCAGCGTCTCTGCCACGATGACGATATCGTCAGCAAATCGCAAGTGAGAGATGTATTCGCCGTTGATATTAATGCCACGTCCTTTCCAGTTCAGCGTCTTGAACATATCCTCCATTGCATTTGAAAACAATTTCGGGGAAATAACGTCCCCTTGTCTCACTCCTCGATGCAACGGTATGGGACTTGTTTGCTGATTCTGTACTTGGACGGACATGGTGGCGGTTTCGTAAAGACATCTCATCACTTGGATGTATCGCCAATCTATCTGGCAACGCTGCAGGGACTCCAGAACAGTCCAGATTTCAACCGAGTCAAAGGCCTTCTCATAGTCCACGAATGCTAGACACAGGGGCTGATTATACTCTTCGGTCTTCTGTATAATCTGCCGCACTGTGTGAATGTGGTCTATGGTGCCGTATCCGCTCCGAAACCCAGCCTGTTCCGGTGGTTGGAATTCGTCGAGTCTACGCGCAAGACGGTTCGTGATCACTCTTGAAAACAGCTTATAGACGTGGCTTAGAAGGGATATGGGTCGATAGTTCTTCAGCAGGGTCTTATCTCCTTTTTTGAAGAACAGGACGACCACACTCCTACTCCACGCCTCTGGAGTTCTCCCTTCGAACAGGACAGCGTTAAAAAGCTTCTGGAGCTCCCTCAGTACGGGTTTACCTCCTGCTTTTAGTAGCTCTGTTATAACGCCATCCTCTCCAGGGGCTTTTCCATTTTTAAGCTGTCTAAGAGCGATCTCGATTTCGCCAATACTGACTTCTGGCAAGTCTTCGGTGAAATGGCGTGTTAACGTGGCTCTAGGATCATTTTCGGGATCAGGTCGAGATGCATGCGATGCGTATAATCGGCCATAGAAGTCCTCCACTTCCGAAAGGACTGCCGGCTTCGAAGCAACGACTTCTCCACTAGCTGTGGTCAACTTCGTCAGGTGGCTTCTTCCAAGAGATTGTACGAACACCTTTGACCCTCGATTCTGCTCGATCGCTCTTTCGATCGAAAGAGTATTGAAGCACCGGAGGTCGTGTCGTACGTTCTTGTTGATCTCTCGGTTTAGAGTCCGCTTTTCTGACGAAGTGATGGGTGGGTTTTCACGTCGTTCCTTCATTAGCCCCAAAGTCTCTTCTGAAAGCTTGGACTTCTTGCCCTTACGCTGCATGTAACAAAATCTCGTACCTTCTTCCCTGAGGACCCGAGTCACATTTTCGAGGTTCTGGTTTACGTCTGTGGTGGTTTCCACGGCAGCGAATTGGTTCTCCAGGTTTAACTGGAATGTTTCAGATCCTGCAATGGTTTGGAGCAGTGTTGGTCGGAGCCTGGACTTCATCAGACGGACACGTTGCGCCTTGAAGTTGATATTCAGAGAGCCTCGGACAAGTCGGTGATCGCTACCGGTATTGAACCTGTTGATCACGGAGACATCTCTAAATATGTGCCTTTTATTCGTCATGATGAAGTCAATCTCATTTTTAGTCCTAGTGTCGGGGCTTAGCCACGTCCACTTCCTTTGGGGCTGTTTCTTAAAGAAGGAGTTCATCAAGAAGAGCCCCTCCCGTTCGAGGAAGTTGACGAGCATTTGCCCCCTATGGTTTCTGCTTCCAAAGCCATGGCATCCTACTACCGATTCGCTGAAATTCTGTACTCCCACTTTAGCGTTAAAGTCCCCCATGACAACGGTGTACTGGGTCTTTGTAGTGAAGTGGAGGGCCCTCGATATGTCATCGAACATATCCTCCACTTCATCGTCCGAGTGTGTTGAGGTCGGTGCGTACACTTGCACCACCTTAAGGCTATACCTCTCGGTGAGCTTCACAATAAGGTACGCTACCCTGTTCGACACACTGGACACTTCCACAACGTTGTCAGAAAGGGACTTGTTTACCAGAAACCCAACGCCACCTTGGGATTGTTCGTCTCCCTCTCGGAAGTACATAAGGTGGCCCGATTCTAGGGTTAAGGTGTCCTCCCCCTCTCTTCGGACTTCACTCAACCCCAGTATGTGCCACCTAATTTTCCCAAGTTCCACCTCGAGTTGCGCCAGATGCGAGTCAAGCCTTAGCGTGCGTCCGTTATACGTCGCCAGGGTCAGTTGTTTGTGGTGGCCTTCCGTAGCCCGGAGATTCTTAGCACCCCTCGCCCCGCCGTTACCATGGTCGCCACCATGACCAGGAATAGCGGGGCCGCCGGGAACTAGGGGCCGTGGCTTTTTGTTGTTCTGCATTGGAGGATATTGCCCGTAATCGCCACGCTGGGCAGGCGGGTTGGCGATCGCAGGGCGTAGCTTCTCGCACCGGTGACGCTGCTGCCCGTCACCGGCCTGTTGCATTTAGCGACGCCTGTTGGGATGGGTATACCGCCATCGGTCGGTTGTCAGAGCCTCGTTCGTCGATCAGCAGGATGTACCGCGTGCAGGTGAGGTTGACTTGGGTCAAAAGATGTTGGCTCGCCCCTTACATCCCATCGGATAACTTGTACCGGAGTCAAATGATACGGGTAGAGTCTTGAGCGGTGCACTGTGTTCCATACTTTCCATTGCGACATGCCAAGACGTCGTGCAATGATGTTTGTTGAAGTCGTAGGATCTTGCTCAAACATGCGAATTATCTGTTCCTCTTCATCCGAATGATAAATACGAGATCGTCCAGCATCACTTTGTCGTCTTTGAACTTGACCAGTTTCTCGTAGTCGCCGGTACACTCCGTCAAATACACTCACATGGGGTAAACGGCGCTGTGGAAATCGAGACTGATACTCCGTTCGAGCATGTGTAGCGACGCCGTTGGCAAAACCATAGCAAAACAGTATGTCCGCATACTCTTCGTTTGTGAACTCTCGAAGCCGAGGTAGATGGTCGTGGGATTCCGCAGTCATGATCAGATCCTTTAGTACAAGCCAAGTCGTCGGGTAAGCAATCAATCAAAAAGTCCAGTTCACTAGCCGAATCACAGAAAAAGAAGTTACACACGTCCAATAACGTTATCAAGGTCGAAATTTAATCGTAATAAAGGGTTGCCAAAGAGCGTCTGAACAGTACGATGCGCTTGAGCAAACTGGGTTCTCATTGCTCGTTCAACAAACATAAGCGAGAGGGAGACGGCGCATTCAACATGGATACCGTTGTCTAAAACCCTTTCTCGGAATGTCTCTACCTGAGTCTTTGTTATCGCATTATTTCTGCAATTGTGCAATAAAGTGCTAATTTTTTTACCTCGTTGGATAGCTAAAGACTTGTAGATGTCTTTTAAATAAAATGCAGACTTAATTTACGTTTTTGTAGAGAAAATAAAGGTTTTTGTAAAGCATCTTACAAAAATTATCAAATAAAAATTATGAAAAAGCCTCTAGTTTTTGGATGGATCTACATTAGTACGATATTATTGTTTATTATTAAGAGCTGTAACAAGGTTTCTCTAAAACTGCGAACAGAATTGAAATCGGTTGATTACTTTTTATTTTTATTGAATTTTAAAGTAGTAAAACTGGATTTTCCAAAAAAAAATTAAAAAAAAGAATATCACAGAAATGATTCATTTCCGGATAACACAATGTACAGTCATATTGTTGCAAATGGCATTCCCTACCACCCCTTAAAAGGATCCGGTCTAATTACCAATAACCCTGTATATTTATTCTAAGCAGTTTTTCTGTGATAGTTATATAGTATAGTATGCCTTTGTGTACTTCCCAAGTAACATTTCTGTTTTAGAAAGGTTTTGAAAAGGTTCTAGAAATTTTGTATGGGAATCTGCTGTGCGATTCTGTAATGATTCGTCGACGATCTCACCGATGTCAAATACTTTATGAGGTATCGCCCTTGTACATAAGGTTGTTTTTCCAACGTTTATTGTCTTCTCTTCATTTGTTTCACGGATGTTGTCAAAGATGCAACGATGTTAGCTCCTAGAGAATCGCACGGCTGCTCGTAAGTCGTATTAGGCTCAATAAAGTTATATTAACCTCCTGAGTGCAAAAAGAACAAGCCCACGTTTTAGAACCTTTCTGAGAGCTACAAAACCAAACATATACGAGTAGTTTAAATCTAGAATCTTTTGAACTACTTAAACCCAAATATAACCTTCAAAACTGAATAACTTAATCCTTCAATAAATGTGTTGGCTAACATAAAGCTTCTCGGTTTCACTACGTAAAGTGCCAATCATGCCTTGCCTTAATATAGTGGTAATAATCATTTATACTTTAAAGCAAAATAGTGAACACTGCAAGATGAAGAAGAAGAAGAATCAAGATGATCTTTGGCATTGAGGGCTTTCACCATATTAGGGCCGGCGCTCACTGACGGCATGGCACAGCATGGCACGGCAGGTTGTGTAGTGGCATCCCGCGGCGTGCTGCGGCATCCCGCGGCGTTCCGTGGCATGCCGTGGCATCCTGCTGAAAGCCCAGCCACTCTGGCATCCATCAGTTTTGCTCCGCGCGTATTCGAAGTTGGTTATAAGTTGGTTGTGTCGCATAGAGAACATTTGTTGTGTCGTTATGGTTGACTGGGATTTAGTATTAATAGCACTTCTAGCTGAAGAAGAAGAGAGACAAATAAGAACTGCAAATTTGACGAAAAGACAATTCTGGGTGCATAATTTATGGAGAACAAGATCTACAAATGGTGAATTCAGCAACTTGTTTAATGATTTGAGATACGACTTGCGAAAGTTCTATGATTATTACAGAATGGACTATGAAAAATTTGAAAAGTTAAGTTATTTGCTAAAATCGCACATAAAGAAAATTAAAACTAATTTTCGATCGCCTATACCTGTTACAGAGAGATTGTCTGTATGTTTAAGGTAAGTGCATATTACATCACAATGATTCATATACCTACTAACACGTACATATACATATAGCTTCCCAGCTTGCTTGTTCTAGCTATTATATATTACAATCTAAGTTATGGTATGTGACCCCATACGTAATAGTCGACGGGAGTCAAGTCGGGACTTCTGGCCGGCCACGGAATGGGTCCTCCTCTGCCAATCCACTTATTGGGATACTGACGATTGAGCCACTCACGGACGCTCAAACTAAAATGGCAACCATCATGTTGGTAAATCATGTTTCTGCGGGTTTCAAGGGGTACTTCACTGAGTAGCTCATAAAGTTCGTTTCTCAAAAAAAATTCATACGCTTCACCATTGAGGTTGTTGGGCAGAAAGAAAGGGCCGATCAATTCATTCTTAATAATGCTCATCCACACATTAACGGAAAACCTTCTTTGTGATCCTTGTAATATTTTCTTGTTTGGGTTACCGTCATCTTTCGGGGCCCAATAATGAATATTATGATAATTTGATATTCCATCCTGATCAAATTTGGATTCGTCGGTCCATAAGATTTTTAATAAAAAATTGGCATCTTCCATATCGGTGTTCAACATGAATCTGCAAAATTCGACTCTACGTGCAGGATCTCCGTCTTGGATAACTTGTACCGGAGTCAAATGATACGGGTAGAGTCTTGAGCGGTGCACTGTGTTCCATACTTTCCATTGCGACATGCCAAGACGTCGTGCAATGATGTTTGTTGAAGTCGTAGGATCTTGCTCAAACATGCGAATTATCTGTTCCTCTTCATCCGAATGATAAATACGAGATCGTCCAGCATCACTTTGTCGTCTTTGAACTTGACCAGTTTCTCGTAGTCGCCGGTACACTCCGTCAAATACACTCACATGGGGTAAACGGCGCTGTGGAAATCGAGACTGATACTCCGTTCGAGCATGTGTAGCGACGCCGTTGGCAAAACCATAGCAAAACAGTATGTCCGCATACTCTTCGTTTGTGAACTCTCGAAGCCGAGGTAGATGGTCGTGGGATTCCGCAGTCATGATCAGATCCTTTAGTACAAGCCAAGTCGTCGGGTAAGCAATCAATCAAAAAGTCCAGTTCACTAGCCGAATCACAGAAAAAGAAGTTACACACGTCCAATAACGTTATCAAGGTCGAAATTTAATCGTAATAAAGGGTTGCCAAAGAGCGTCTGAACAGTACGATGCGCTTGAGCAAACTGGGTTCTCATTGCTCGTTCAACAAACATAAGCGAGAGGGAGACGGCGCATTCAACATGGATACCGTTGTCTAAAACCCTTTCTCGGAATGTCTCTACCTGAGTCTTTGTTATCGCATTATTTCTGCAATTGTGCAATAAAGTGCTAATTTTTTTACCTCGTTGGATAGCTAAAGACTTGTAGATGTTTTTTAAATAAAATGCAGACTTAATTTACTATCGTTTTTGTAGAGAAAATAAAGGTTTTTGTAAAGCATCTTACAAAAATTATCAAATAAAAATTATGAAAAAGCCTCTAGTTTTTGGATGGATCTACATTAGTACGATATTATTGTTTATTATTAAGAGCTGTAACAAGGTTTCTCTAAAACTGCGAACAGAATTGAAATCGGTTGATTACTTTTTATTTTTATTGAATTTTAAAGTAGTAAAACTGGATTTTCCAAAAAAAAATAAAAAAAACGAATATCACAGAAATGATTCATTTCCGGATATCACAATGTACAGTCATATTGTTGCAAATGGCATTCCCTACCACCCCTTAAAAGGATCCGGTCTAATTACCAATAACCCTGTATATGTTTACTGTCTTCTTTACGATACTGTAACCATCTTATTTTGAGCCAATTGACATTATTGCCATCACAATCCACTTTGGCATTCTTGACTAATACCGTTTTTAGGTATTTAATATTTACAAAGTCATCTGTTCCCATTTCATGAACGTCATATGGATTTTTTCTGGAAGCTTTTCTTATAATTGTGTAGAAGCCGGATGGATGAAATATCGGTATATTCTTCTTAGACAGTTCAATAGTCGCATGGATATTATCTGCTTCCATTTGACTGTGCCCAGGTTCAAAATACTTTTGGTTAATCTCTGGTATATTGAAAGCCTCAACGCAGTACAATAATAGAGCTGAAATATATACATTTCGACATGGGCTCGCACAAGTATCAGACATAAATGTAATGGGCTTACCATCAGCTTTCGTTTTCAGAAATTTCAACAAACATGACCCAATTTCAGTAGCCCCTTTCCTTCCAATACCTTCGTGCCAGCAATAACAGAACACGTTACGCTTTTCTGTCTCAAAATCCAGCATAGTAAAATTGTACATTGCAATTCGGCGTTTGTAATAAATTTGTTTTGAAGATGATGATGGGCAATTACAAATGGCCTCTAAGTCATATTCAGCAAAATGTATATCACCCGATTGTGCTGACATTTTTGCTTCGTCACAATGTCGTCGTGCAGTAATTTCTCTCTCTAGGTGCTTTTCATACTCTTCTTTCTGCTTCTCTTTTTCCTCTGCGTTCAAATGTTGGAAAGTAAAACATTTGTCACACAAATCTTTTCGTTGTTTAAAGAAACCATATTAAATTCTTTCTTGAAAACCACTCGGTAGTAAGCTATATCAACAGGTTCTCTTCGCTCTTCACAACATTTAATTTTATAAAGCTCGTACATCTTTGCTACATTAAGATCTTGATCTAAAAACTCTTTTTTAGTGTCTCTTCGTGCATAGTGCGCTGGCATTCGGGGAAAAGATTTAATATGATCTCGAATGTACTGCCTGGTATCATCCGATTTTTTATTGTGTGGTGCATGTTTTCCCCGCTTATCGGCTTCAACAACATGAGTTTCAAGCAATTTTTTGAAACAAAATCTAACAAAAGTTTCTGTGACACTCAAAGTTGCTAAGAAGAATTTCTGACATACTTTTTCTTTTTCTGTAGCTCCTTTTTTCTTCAAGAAATATTTATTTGTCAGTTTTCTTTTGCTTTCTAAATTAGCAGTTCTTTTTGTTTGCGTAGGCACTCGATTCACCAAGCCTACAATATACTGCCTTTTCTGATCAATATTTTCAATATTCCAAAAAGATGAAAATCTGTCTTCGTCACTAAATTTATCCGTGCATTTTTCTCTGCACATCCCCATACACTTCGGTTCTCCCAAAGATTTGCCTGGATTTAGAAAACCTTTTCTTGAGAGGTAAGGTTCACCCTTTTGTCTTTTATTTTTTCTCACATTCTTCTTCCATTCATTTGGTTCCGCTTGACCTCTGCGTTTGCGTTTACGATTTTGATGACCAGGAATAACCTATTCAATGCCAGCAACATCAGCAGTATTACATTCTATGTTTATGTCAACAGTTTTTGTAGTATCTGAATGAGCAACGTTTTGTGTTAATACATCATTAATTTGAACATTGTCTCCGAGTTCCGAAGTTGTAAAGTCACTTGATGATAAGATGCATTCATCTGGTGCAGGCATGCCATCATTGCTTGAATTGGATAAATATAAATCTTCATTTAATAAATCCACTAAGTCTAACGATATATTATTATTTTCCAAAGTTGAAAACAGTATGCTAGGTGACTGCTCAGGTTCATCAAAATCCGATAGTGTTACATTCTCTAAAATTGTTAACGTTGGTTCCTGAAAAAAAAAGAAGTATATTAAAAAAGTATTATAATAGATTACTTACACCTTATCCCGTAGCAATAGCACAATTAAAATTATATACTATTAGTAGGTATAGGGCAAACCTATTGCAATTCATCATGCTTAAAATTCAGTATGGTACACTTAAGTCTGCTTGGGAATCGAACTCCAAATAGTATGTTCAACGTAACATAATAACAGTAAAGATCCAAACATAATAATACTATGAAAGATGACTCACCTGATTGAAAATCTCATTAATTTCATTGTCCTGATCCTGAGATGGTTCTTTCGGTTCCAGGGACGCTAAAATCTTCCAATTTCGTCTGTTTTTATTCATTTTATTGAATTTTAATATCACTTTCACTTAAAAATGCTATAACTACAAAGTAAAAAACGAAACGGTATTCTCCAAACTTCAAATTAGGGGCTCCCCGCACTACAAGTTTTAACTTGCTTAGACCTTACATCAACTTTTTGGTGCTATACTAACGTATGTTGTGAGACATAATATTTAACAAAGAAAACAGTACTGCCACACTGATGTATATCGTATTACGTCGTTTTGGTTATTCATTCAAGCTATTTGTTTTATAAAAATGTTTGTGCCAATAAAACGTAACTAGATAAACGTTGTTTTGGCTCTTTGAACTTAGCGTCAAAACACAATGTCGTAAATCCCAAAACGACGTATAAGCTTTTACGTTCAAATGGTTCTTAAGATATTGTGAAATAAACAATTTTCTATGATTATAATATTGTTTTTGCAAATACGTTCTTATAGCGCTAGCAGATAGCAAAATTATTAAAACTAAATTAACGCTACTCATAATATGTTTTTCTGGTTCAATCAAAAGTGGTTCTTATGTTATTTCGTTATTTTGGAACTTGTGAAATATTGATTATAGCGTTACGTCGTTTTGGCATTTCATAAAGGACTACATTGTGATACGTTTTCTAAAAAAAAACGGTTTTTGATTTTTTTGTAGTTACGCTCATCTGGTTCTTATACCGCGATTTAATAGTAATAACTAAATTAATGGATTATGTGCATATTGGGCACCTCAATAGGAATCAGTAGATTAATGAGCTGCTTATGCTTTCATAGATATTTTATCATTTGTGCATAATATATTCTCATGCCTACTGATGTTACATACCTTAAGCCTGCTTAGTGTCTCACCCAGATGAAGATTAGGGCAGTTCAGCAGTATCGAAAGTAAAGCGTGAGTGGCGCAGCTGTTAGGCACCATCTGCTGCGCAAAGAATATGTTATTGATCGTTTCCTCATCACGCACGTAGCTCTCAATCTGCTCTACGAACTTCCGACGAGAGCGCCGTTCCTCTATCCACCTGAACAGGAAGATAAACCCGTACACTGGACTCTCCAAAGGCTTGTGTAAGTCGTAAATCTCTTCCACTTCCACACCTTTTACTCCAAAGTCTTCCAATAACAGAGTGAACAATCCTGGGTCACTTTCTAGCTCGAGCCAACCTTCTGATAGGCTGTTCAGCTCAACCGGCATGATTTTCATAAATGCCTGATATTATGGAGCGTTTGGTAGCTTAATGTCTGTCTCGGCACAGTCTCCCCAAATCCATCAAAATTCAAAACTGTTTTGTTGTAATTTTATGATGTTTATTTATACATCACAAACTAGAGAACCACAGACTAACAGATGCTAATAGAGAACAAAGAGTAGAGTCATGTATAATATAGGGAACTAGAGAAGAAAAACCACTCCATAAACAAAATAGAAGGACAAGAAGAGATTCTGACGCCATCTCTTGAAGACCCCGATAGTATTTGTTTAAGCTGTATATAGCATGCTCGTAATACTAGATACTAATAATACTAATATTCGTTCCTATCATTAGCAAATGAGATTTCGTACCACGCAAACTTGTGCGCCTGTGTTTTTAACCTTTTGCGTCCCAGAGAGATATATATATATATATATATATATATATATATATATATATATATATATATATATATATATATATATATATATATATATATCTGATATTGCTATATATATATATATATATATATATATATATATAGCAATATCAGAAATAGCAGAATCGTATCTATTTAGCAATAGCAACACAATTATATTATAAAAATATTAACGTTTACTAAAATAAGTCAAAAGATCCATAGATAAGAATAATATTGTAAGATAAATCAAAGACCTTATACTTATAGAAAAAATATAACGATTTTGACAGATCGATACACTAGAATAGTATCCAAGAGTATGTGCTAGATTCCCAAAACCTACTAGAACTAAGGGTTTTCTGCGAAAGTGAAAAAGCACAAATCCAGTCAAGGGTGATGAAATCTAATGACAGTTTTTTTCCATGGTGATTAATTTTAAATTTGTATGTACACTATATATTATAGTAGTTATTGATCGATTTACTGGCTGACTACTGTATGAACAAAGTATTTAAATTTACTCATATAATACTAGTACTATGTCTCATAGCAATTGTGTTAGAGCATGTAAATATTGTATGGCAGTTTTGGCATGTTACATGTTGTTTATTAATGTTCTAGATTATGTTTTGACTTACCTATTTATTTTATATTTACAAAATTAGTTGGATTAGTACGTCAATATAAGTAATATTCACAACAGATAAAGGTGTATTACATTTAAAGATTTTATTTAAGTTAAAATCCATGGTGTTTACATATTAGGTCCCTACCTACATACACACACATCGAAAAAAGTTTGCGATCGCTTTGAAAATATAAATCTTTTATGTTACGTTACATTATATTCAGCTATACTCTAAGTGTGTTCCGCGGAACCCTAGTGTTCCGCAATACCTCAGTAAGGGTTCCTCAAGAGTTTAGAAAATATCAAAACACCTCTCTCTGGTACGATCTCTCGAGTATTTTCGAGAATATTCGAGATCGAGTATAGGACTAAGTATAAAAGCGGCGATCGCGCGTCGCGCCTCTTCAGTCAGTTGACGATTAGCGTTCGGAGCGATAAGTTCCTACCTATCTACTTATAAGCTCGCTAGCTAGAGAAACTAGTGTTCATTGTTCTACTGCCTGCTGTATTCTGTTGTCTCAGTTTTATACATTTCTTCATTGTACTAAACTTAGTCTCTTATACGCAGTAACGATTGTGCATTATTTAGACCCCACCATCCTGACGTGTAACATTATAAATAAAGAAGAATGGAACGTTGACTTAAAGGTGTTAAACGTGTTGCAACAACATCTTCTAATGACGCTGAATGTTCAAAAGCAGTACGCGCGGAGAATATAGCAATCACCGATCCAGACGATGCTGCAACGACGTCAAGCTCGACGGTTTCAAAGACGAAAAAAAGGAAGTATGATGAATCATATATTAGTTTTGGATTTGTTAATTCCAACGGCTCACCTCTCTGCATGCTATGTAGTAAACTGCTTCCTAATAGTTCCATGGCACCTGCCCAATTGCGCTGACATTTAGAAACTGTGCACCTCGAGTCTAAAGACAAGAATAAAGAATTTTTTGTTCGTAAAATAGATCAGTTATTGGAAAGTCAAAAAAATATGATGCATGTAACACAAACTATCAACGAAAAGGCCACGGAGGCATCATATTTAGTTAGCTATCGCATTGCACAAGCAGGTGAAGCGCACACTATCGCTGAGAATTTAATAAAGCCATGTGTATTAGACATAACAAAATGTATGCTCGATGAAAAATCTGCAAAGCATCTTTCTACTGTGCCGCTATCAAACGATACTGTGTCACGGCGAATCCATGATCTGGCAAGCTACGTCAAACAAGAACTAGTTACACGTCTACAAAAAACACGATTCGCCTTGCAAATGGACGAGTCAACTGATGTCGCTGGTTTGGCTATCTTGCTGGTTATCATGAGATATCCATATGAAAGTTCTTTTGAAGAAGACATGCTTATGTATTCACCGCTGCTCACAAACACTACCGGGAAAGACATTTTTAATAAAATAAATATATTTTTTGAAGAAAATAATCTCAGTTGGAACAATTGCATTGACATTTGTACAGATCTTCGTCGCCTTGGCCCCCCAAGGCGATGACAGGTAAAACAGCAGAAGCAGTGTCACGAATAAAAAATAAAGCGCCTAATTGTAGTTCCAGCCATTGTATTCTGCATAGACAAGCACTTCATCATCATCATCATCATCTCAGCCGTAGGACGTCCACTGCTGAACATAGGCCTCCCCCATGATTTTCCAAAAGGACCGGTTGGAAGCGGCCTGCATCCAACGTCGTCCTGCGACCTTCCTCAGGTCGTCTGTCCACCGTGTCGGTGGACGACCTACGCTGCGCTTGCCGGTCCGTGGTCTCCACTCCAGAACCTTTCGGCCCCATCGGCCATCTGTTCTGCGTGCTATGTGCCCTGCCCACTGCCACTTCAACTGGCTGATCTTCTGGGCTATGTCGGTGACTTTCGTTCTTCTACGGATCTCCTCATTTCTGATTCGATCACGTAGAGAAACCCCGAGCATAGCCCTCTCCATAGCTCGTTGTGCGACTTTGAGCTTGTCTATGAGGCCCATAGTAAGAGACCACGTTTCAGTGCCATAAGTCATCACTGGTAACACACATTGGTCGAAGACTAGCACTTGCTATGAAGCAAATGCCGTCAAATCTAAAATTAGTTATGGATGAAGAGGTAAATATAATTAATTTTATCAAATCACGACCACTACAATCCCGATTGTTCTCATTATTGTGTGAAGATTATGGCAGCAAACATAAAACACTGCTGCTCCATACAGAAGTGCGATGGCTGTCTTGGGGTAAAACTTTAACAAGGCTATTTGAACTTAGAGCCGAGTTACAAAATATGTTTCTTTCAGCAGATACTTCTTTTAATTTGAAGGACCGTTTGTATGATAAAACTTGGTTGTTCCGATTGTCTTTTATGGCGGATATCTTTCAAAAACTGATCGAATTGAATTTATCATTGCAAGGTAAACAGACAACAGTGTTTCAGGACTATAACAAAATAACTGCCTTCAAAAGAAAATTAGATTTTTGAATTATTTGCGTTGGTAAGAAAGAAATAGGATGCTTTACGTCACTCAGTGAATTTGTTAGCGATAACGACTCAGCAATGTTTCAAGATGATGTGTTGGAAGAATTGGTCCAATATCTTCAGGTCAGTTCGATGCGCGCATCTTTTGATAAGTATTTTCCCGAAGAACAGAATACAAAAATGAAACTGAATTCATGGATTCATAATCCTTTTTAACCCAACTTGGAAAAGCCCAAAAGTATGTCAAGCGAGATATATGAATCTCTTTTAGAAATGTCATCAGACACAAGTATGGTTCAATGGTATGACACAAGTCACTGTTCAAAACGACGCCTCTCAACGATTTTATGTGCAGAATCCGTGATGAATATCCAATGCTTGGCAAAATGGCTCTGAATATTCTTCTCCCGTTCCCAACAACACATTTGTGCGAAACAGGATTCTCAACCTATGCAGCCACGAAAACAAAATATCGCAATAGACTGGACGCCGAACCATATATGAGACTTCAACTGTCTTCTATCAAACCTGATATCAACCAATTGATGAAAAATAAAAAAAACAGTTTCATACCTCCCATTAGTTAGATTTTTTCTTTTACCCTTAATTGGGCAAGAGGAACAATATTCCCACACTACGTTTTGTGTTGTAAATGGTCAATATGATAACTGTTCCCTCAAAATGTCACTGTCAAAATATTTTTTGATATGTAGTCTATGGCTCAAGCCAAAAAACACATCGTTAAACGGAACGCAACAAAAAAAAAAGAAATGTCATATTCATTGTGTGGAAAAAATTTCAACGGATTGCTGTTTTTCGAGTGGTTATGAATAGTAATTGTGATAATGTCGAAAAAAAATCCGGTAAGTGGTTATTTCCGATTATTTTCATTAGATTTTGAGTTAGCTCACCTTATTGTGTATTTTATTAGTCAAGAAAACAAATAATTGCTGAATTATATGTGTTGAAAGTGTGTGGGAAATATTTGCTTGTTGCCCGTTTATGTTGTATATTGTAATATTGTTGTGGGAAAACTGTTTCCGTAATTTTTTGTACCTACCTGTATGATAGTGATATTACTTTGTTTTATTTACTTCTTTGGTATTTTTTCTTTCAGAAAAATCTTCGAGACTCTGAAATTGAAACACAATTATCTGCCTTGCTATGTTCATCGGAGGATGAAGACCTTGATGATGAAATAATTGGCTCATTTGCATCTGACTTCTATGCGGTGGATTTTGACCAACGAATAATTTAAGCAGAGAAAGAAAGACTGAAACAATCTTGAGACCTGGAGAATTTACCTACCAGTTTGATGCACCAACCTCAGTTGTGAAATGGAAGGATACCAAGGATGTTTTTGTAGCTAGCACTGCATTTTATCCACGAGCAGTGGAATTAGTAGACAGAAAACAGAAAGATGGCAACAAAAAGCAAATGTACTGCCCACTTGCTATAAAAAAATATACCGAATATATGGGGGGAGTCGATCATTTCGATCACTATAGGGCGTCATACCCTCTCGGTCGCAAATCTCGTAAGAATTGGCACCGTCTTTTTTGGTTCTTGATTGAAGCTGCAGTCATAAATGCATATATTGTATACATGACGTCTCATTCAGCCAGGAGAAATACACACAAAGAATTTCGCTTGCGTTTAGGCAGGGGCCTTATCAACAATTTTTCATCTAGAAAAAGCCAAGCACCAGTCTTCAAGACCAAAAAGGGTGGTACAAACTCAGTACCTGAAGAAGTTCGAAGATCAGATGTTGGCTCGCACATGCCTGAATTGGCGAAGTTTAGAAGATGCAGGATGTGCAGTACCCGGGAAAAAGAACAAAGGACTAAATACATCTGTAAAATTTGTAAAGTGCCGTTGTGTGCTGCTCCTTGTTTTTATAATTTCCACAACAGTGAATAAAACAATTTAACGTTCATTATTGTGTTTTATTAGTTATTATAAATAATTGTGACTGCTTTTTTTTCTACTATATAATATGTGTATGAAATATATTTCCCACCAGTAGGAAAATAATTTCCCACTTATCACTTGAAGATGATGTTTGAAAGGGGCAGGAGGAATTATTTTCCCACATGTTTTCCTGAAAAACTGAAAATAGATATAGGTTTCCTTAGATACAATCCTACATCTGTATACATTTATAGAGTCGTTTTTGCTCTGAAAGTTCCTCTAACACACTTAGTTTTACCATGCCCTATTAAGGGTTAATATCTTCTATTATTGTACTTGCCATGTGGTAAAGTAAGTAATAATTAGTAACTGTTACATTGTACTTTATAATGCTTATTAATAAAGAATACACTTTTAAAAACTATTGTTTTATTGTAGGGTTCCATCAAGTATTTTGCTTCCCAAAAGGGTTCCGTCACCAAAAAAGTTTGAGAACCACTGGATTATATTATGATTGTTTCGTCTTTTTATATTATTTATTAAAAAATATAGTTTTAGAATAAACAATGACACAGTTTAATTGTCTTTCCAAATAAAAAAGATTTAAGTCCTAGGTTATTGCCGTGGGCTAGGTTTCGGCAAAATGAAGAAGAAAACATTTGGCAAAGCTGTCTTTTTGTTGGCGAATCGCGAGTCAGTACTCATCAAGATAACGTGTCTGGAGAATACCAGGAGACCGTGAAAGGCAAAGAACTGCCACTGAAACAGTTCACCAAGGCGGGAAATTGGTGTCTTTTTGGGGTGGTATTTGTCAGATAATGTATGGAAATCCTTAATTGTGTGTAGTATACCTTAAATATATATTTTATATGACAACACTCTAATCTCTGGTTCGTTCCTCTTCTTCTTCCTTGGAACACTTTGTAATGGCCGGACGCTGTATTCTTACAATAAGATATTTAACAATAAGTATATCCTTGTAATGAGTTTATTTTGATGAATAAACGTTCATGCAAGTGGTTGTTGTGTTTTGCTGTATGTTGTGCTCATCTCCGCTCTCTCCACGATACTCTGTCAATTATAACTGGTTATGGGCCCAGCGTGCATTTTTGGAGTGTGAGATTTGGAGCCAACGATTTTACAGCACCAGTGCAATTTTTTTTATTGTTTATCTTTGAATTTCTTCCGGCCCATCGCCAAATATCTTCAGAATAATGCCTGATGGGGCATCTGGAACTTTGATGGCGAAACCAAGCCACATGGTGTCCACACTGGGAATGGAGAAGTTGGACGGCCCTGCCAATTTCCACACTTGAAAATTTACAATGCAAAAATGTTTTGATTTTGGAAGGTCTTTAGGAAGTCATTCAGGGGCGAGACGAAGATGCAGCAAATGGACAGCGTGCTCTAGCGTGAATATGCCTTGCCTTGAAACCAAGTCTATACCAGTACGTCAGAAATGCCAAGACCACTGCTGACGCTTGGAAAAACTTAACAGACGTTTTTGAAGACAAGGGTCTCTATAGACGAGTTTTGCTTTTAAGAAGATTGCATAGAATCCAGTTCAGTGAATTTGACACAATGAGTGCATACATTGAGGAGGTGACTACGTTGGTGCAGCAGCTCCTTGACATTGGAAAATCTATAGAAGATGCTGAAGTTGCTGAGATCTTGCTCAGCGGGCTGTCATCAGACTATGATACTATCGTCTCGAGCTTGGCTGCTGTCACTGCAACAAATCAGCTCTCCAGTGAGCTATTAAAGTCAAGACTTTTGCAAGAATACTCTAGAAAAATGTCAAATTAAAGTGGATCAGCTTTTGTAACAAAAAAATTTGGAAATTTAGTATGTAATCATTGTGGGAAGAAAGGACATTTAAAGGCTCATTGTTTTAAATGGAAACGTGAACAAAAAATGAACAGGGCAGCTACTGCAAGCGTCGATGAAACACATCTAGTTTCTGCATTAATGACTGTTCCCGATAAGAACTTTTACTTGGACACTGGTGCGAGTAATCACATGATCAACAACAAATTATTTTTTAAGCAAATGGAACCTTGTAATACTTTAATAAAAGTGGCAAATATTGAAACACTTGCAAGCCGAGGTGTTGGTTCTGTAAAATTGTCATTTGGTAAACAGGTAAGTCCATTAAATTTGTCTAATGTGTTGTATGTGCCCCACCTGTCAAGTAATTTAATTTCTATTTCCAAATTATTTGAAAAAGGTCATTTTGTTGTGTTTAATAATAAGGGCTGTTCTATCTATGATAAAGGTCAAATGTCTGGCAAACCTATTGCATGTGTTGCATGTACTAATGGTTTATACAAGTTGTGTGTATGTGTTAATGTGGAGAATGATAAACCCTCGCAAAAGGAGCACTCTTCGTTCCTGGATAATGAAAGCCAGGAATCACCGAGAGCCATAGTAGCAGCAAGCTTACCGGCACTGTTGTGGCACAGACGTCTTGGACACTTAGGTGAGAAAGGTTTGAAACAACTTCGGGAATGTGCATGCGGTGTCATGTTTCAGGATGAAGAACAATTGAAGCACTGTGAACCATGTCTTCAGGGGAAGATGTCAGCTGCATCTTATCCAACTGGACAGGCTCACCGAGCGACTGAGCCGCTGCAGTTAATTCATAGTGATGTTTGTGGACCGATGCCGGAGCCAAGTTGGGGTGGCGCGAGATTTCTTGTCACCTTCACAGATGACCATACCCGCAAGACTTATGGTTACCTTATGAAGAACAAATCGGAGGTAATTGACCATTTTATTGCTTTTAAGTCATATGTAGAGAATCAATTGGGGTTACATATAAAAGTATTGAGAACTGATAATGGCGGGGAGTATTTCAGTGACAAATTCTCTAATTATTTAAGGAGGGAAGGTATTATACACCAGAGTACCGTACCCTACTGTCCGCAACAAAATGGGGTCAGTGAGCGTCTTAATCGTACGCTAATGGACAAAGTTAGATGTATGTTGGCAGAATCTGGACTAAGCAACCGTTACTGGGGTGAGGCTGTAATGACAGCTATTTATCTTAAAAATAGATCACCCACTGTTGCACTAGGGGGTCGTATGCCTGAGCAGGTCTGGTCTGGTTTACCTGTGGACCTGTCTCATCTCCGGGTCTTTGGCAGCATTGCATACTATCTGAGCCCATTCCAAAAGCGTAGGAAACTGGATGCCAAAGAACAAATGGCTGTTTTCGTCGGCTATAGTGAAACGTGTAGGGGCTATAGGTTGTCAGACCCGTCTAGTCCTAAAAATGTGATAATTTCTCGTAGTGTAGCTTTTATAGAGAATAAGTTTTATGAAAATATACCTCAAAAATCTGAAAATGTCAGTGGTATTATTGATAATTATTATTTTAATATTATAAATGAGAATTTAATGAATAATAATGACAATGACAGTTTTATGAATAATGATATAGTTTTTAATGACAATTGTAATCAATATATTTCTCAATCTTTAGATGGCGTAATCGAGGAAGAATATTTTAAGAAACATGTGACTGCATCGGATATCTTAGAAGAATCTGATGGTGATGAATATTGTGAGAGTATGACATTGTAACCTACATATCTCCAATGACCATAATAGTTTCATTACACTCGTGATTATTAAAATAGTCAACATCGCTAAAGATTCGAAGACTGCGTAATCGCAAACGTTATTATGTTCGTGCGTTCTGACCAATCAGGTGTGACTGGCAAGAGCACTCAGCTGATCGGTTGACTTCGGATGACAGCTTGAACCGGCCGAGACAGAAGCGGACGTTATCTTCGCGATTACTTTAATTTCCAAACTACAATCCTACGTTCCATATAGTTCTAAAACTATTGGAATTTAATTTATAATATAAAACTAGTGTTGTGTGATTACCCCGAATTGGGGTTCACCCGCACGATTGGAACCAACGCCACACCGGTACTGGCATCGGGCCTACCCTGCTACCAGGGGTACTACCATTCCCGATTGCTGTTCCACCGCCTCCGCGCGTTGGTCTTCTCGTCTTCCCCGACGCCAGGATTTGCCACTACCCGACAGAGCGCACCCGATCTCCGTGCGCGGGAAAACCCAGGCCAGTGTATTCGTACGGTCGCGCTGCACATTTCGGTCCACAATCGCAACCTTACCCCGACCCGGTTATTTCGTGCTGCTACTTATTTTAGCTGTTAATATACTTACACTTTAATTAACCTTTTGGCTGTTTCCTTAACTACCTACTTCACAAACAATTACTATAGGTAGAC
This sequence comes from Selenia dentaria, assembly GCA_917880725.1. NCBI lineage: Eukaryota > Metazoa > Arthropoda > Insecta > Lepidoptera > Geometridae > Selenia > Selenia dentaria. Next base: position 36,474,790 of record OU862875.1, on the reverse strand, counting down.
GGTAAAAAGTGTTACAACATAGTCTGACCAACCTTTTGATGGAGGGGAAGAGTTGTTACCTGTCGAATCCGACATGCCTGTTGAACCAGAGGTGCTTGTCGAACCGATGATGAGAGTGGCACAACGTCCAGAACGTAATGTACGACCACCACTAAGGTATGGTGAATATGATCATAGTATGTTAAGTCAGCATGCTCTATGCGAGGAACCGTTATCATATGATGAAGCGATGTCTTCACCACACCGTGAGGATTGGTTAGCAGCAATGCAAAGTGAGTATAACTCCCTTTTGGAAAATCAGGTTTGGAAACTGGTGGCTAGACCTACTAACACAAACATTGTGAAATGCAAATGGGTTCACAAACTAAAGCATGATGTGGATGGGAAGTTTGATAAATTCAAAGCTAGACTGGTTGCCAGAGGTTTTACCCAAAAGTGGGGAGTAGATTATAATGATACTTTTTCTCCAGTGGTAAGACATTCCTCTATGAGAATATTGTTTTCATTGGCAAATGAAATGGACTTAGAAATCGATTATATTGATGTCACAACTGCTTTCCTCAATGGTAATCTTAATGAAGTCGTATATATGGAGCAACCTACAGGTTTTTGTAACAATAATTCGAATGAAGTTTGTTTATTACAGAAAAGTTTGTATGGTTTAAAACAAGCTAGAAAAATGTGGAATGAGAAATTACATAATGTTTTAGCTGATGTTGACTTCAAGCAGTCTCTTTGTGAACCATATATTTATACAAAGAAATCAAATGAAGACTTTGTTATTATTGCAGTATATGTTGATGACTTTTATGTTTTTTACTCTAAAAATAGTTTAATTAAGGATCAGTTTTTGAATATGTTACAAGTGAAATTCAATGTCAAAAATTTGGGACCACTCAATAACTGTCTAGGCATGAGAGTCAGTAGAAATAGAGGTAAAGGTAGTTTGTGCTTAGATCAAACTGAATATATTAAAAAGTTATTAAAACGTTTCAATATGGAAAATTGTAAACCAGTATGTACACCTATGGTTTTAAATTGTAAGTTAGCAAAGAATACTAATGTAGATGTACATTTAAAAGATGAAACCTATAACTATAGGCAACTTATGGGAGGACTAATGTATCTATCTGTGTGTACTAGACCAGATATTTCGTTTTCATGTAGCCAGTTGAGTCAATTTAACAACTGTTTTGATAAGTCTCATTGGATTGCGGCTAAAAGAATACTGAGATATCTAGTCGGTACAATTAAAAATTCTTTATATTTTATAAAGAGTGCTAATATTAATTTGGTAGGATACACAGACGCCTCTTGGGGCGACGATATAAATGACCGCAGATCCTATACTGGTTTTGTGATTAAGCTAGGAAATAGTACTGTCAACTGGGAAGCTCGCAAACAGAGATGCGTTGCTTTGTCTAGTACCGAAGCCGAATATTTGGCCATAGTTGATATATGTAAAGACTTATCCTTTATTAAGAACTTGTTATCAGAGAGTCTTATAACTGGAGAGGTTTCTTGCACAGTATTTAATGATAACCAGAGTGCACAAAATCTTTTGGTATGTAGAGAACTATGTCATAAGAGGACAAAGCATATTGACATAAGATTTAATTTTGTGAAAGATTTGATTATGTGTAAGTCTATTTCTGTAAAGTATCCACTGACAAAATGATAGCTGACATTCTTACCAAACCTTTGTGTAAAGAAAAACATTATCGTTTTATTAAAGGTATGAACATATTGACACCTGATGTATAACCCGCGGCATATAACTCTAGCTCTGACCGTTATTGCGCAGAAGTCAAAAATTGGGACGAAGGGCTCTTGTCTCTCTCTGTCACATCGAAGACGAGGGACTGTTGTCTCTCTCTATCTGCGCAGCTATCCCTTCCACATTTCGCTCAGAGCTAGAGTTATATGCCGCGGGTTATATCTACGTAAGCAGAGTAGGCAATAATTATGTGTTTTGAATATTGTTTTGTTTTAATATTACAATTATGATTGTATTTTATATAAAATTATTATTTGACTAAATATTATAAGGTATAAGGGGAAGTGTCAGATAATGTATGGAAATCCTTAATTGTGTGTAGTATACCTTAAATATATATTTTATATGACAACACTCTAGTCTCTGGTTCGTTCCTCTTCTTCTTCCTTGGAACACTTTGTAATGGCCGGACGCTCGGTAGAGAGTTAAATATTCCTTGCGCTGTATTCTTACAATAAGATATTTAACAATAGTATATCCTTGTAATGAGTTTATTTTGATGAATAAACGTTCATGCAAGTGGTTGTTGTGTTTTGTTGTGTTTTGCTGTATGTTGTGCTCATCTCCGCTCCCTCCACGATACTCTGCCAATTATAACAGTATTATGATTGGAGCTAGAACGCCTTTGATCCCGTATCGAGGCTTCATGACATCAGACATGTATAGAACAGTTGCTTTTTGTACTATTGATGAAATTGTCAGCCTATTCCGAGTAAACCATGGGCACCAATTTGTACTGGTCGATGATAATGCGCCCGCCCATCGAGTTCAGCGAGTCATGCTGCTCTCCGGAAATACGACATCACAAGGTTAGACTGGCGTGCCGGCTCGCCTGACCTAAATCCAATGAGGCCTCGTGAGCAAGTGATAGAGAGGCGATCGTGCCTCTCTATCACTTGCTCCGCGATGGATGCAATAGGGGTTATTGAACGCAAGGCTTAGTCAAAGTCAAAGTCAAAGTCAAAATAATTTATTCAATTTAGGCATCAAAGACGCACTTATGAACGTCAATTTTTCATTATAATTTACTTTAAAGACTACCGCCGCGTTCCAAAATATATAGAGCCTACCGAGAAGAAGCGGCAAGAAACTCGGGGCCATTGTTTTTATCAAGATGTTTTTACAATGTTTTTACTTAGTTACTACAAATATTAGCTCCAGTGTGTTGCCTTACAAAAGAGAACATACTAATGGTATCAGTAGGGCAAGACACGCTACACTTTGACATCTTAGTACACGAGTAGAAAGATCTTGGAGTGATCAGTCCCAAGCTGTTTTATCCTCCAAGTAATCCGAAATTTTGTAATAACCTTTTTGACAGAGTTTAGTTTTAATAGTAATTTTAAACTTATTAATAGGCAAATCTCGGATATCATTGGGAACTTTATTATAGAATCGTATACATTGTCCCATAAAAGAATGACTTATTCTGTGGAGACGCGTTACATGTACGGATAGCTTGTGCTTATTTCGCGTGTTGATGGAATGAGCATCACTCCTTTTATCAAAACTGCTAATGTTTTTCTTTACATACATTAGATTTTCATAGATAAACTGAGAGACAACAGTTAGAATGTTTATGTCTTTAAACTTCTTATCAACGGGATAATTACCATGTACGTTTTCTAAGAGTTTCCGATATTTCGGCACTGTTGCAAGCGCCATGATCACGGATGAACTGTTCTGTCTAAGGGAAACTCTGGGAGCTAAACTGTAGTTCGCTCGTATAGCCCTTTTTTGCAGTATAAAAATGGAATTAATATCTGCAGAACATCCCCAGAGCAGTATGCCATAAGTCATAACGCTATGGAAATAACTAAAATAAACTATTCTAGCTGTGTCTACATCAGTTAATAGTCTAATTTTTTTACAGCATAAGCCGCTGAACTGAGTCTACTAAACAATTTTTTTATGTGGGGACCCCATTGCAATTTAGCGTCTGTAGTAATTCCTAAAAAGACCGTTGACTCCACAAGGTCCAACCCTGTTCCATTCAATTGTATATTGTATTCTACTTGTCTCACATTTGGTGTCGAGAACTTTATACAATTAGTTTTCTTCTCATTGAGGAGAAGATTATTTGTGTTGAACCAATTCACAACTTTAGCTAATGCATTGTTAACATCGTCATAGTTTAATAACTGCCTTTTAATTTTAAATAACAGTGAAGTGTCATCTGCAAACAATACAATCTCGTGATTCTTCTCTACATAATAAGATAAGTCATTAATTTAGATTAAAAACAAGAACGGCCCTAGTATTGAACCTTGTGGAACGCCCATTGAGATTATAGAGCCGGGCGATTTTTTACCATTTATGTCAACCCTTTGAATTCTATCATTTAAATATGAAGTCACTTACACAGCATAATCATCATCATCTCAGCCGTAGGACTTCCACTGCTAAACATAGGCCACCCCCATATTTTCCAAAAGGACTGGTTGGAAGCGGCCTGCATCCAACGTCGTCCTGCGACCTTTATCAGGTCGTCTGTCCACCTTGTCGGTGGACGAACTACGCTGAGCTTGCCGGTCCGTGGTCTTCATTCCGGCCCCATCGGCCATCTATTCTGCTTGCTATGTGGCCTGCCCATTGCCACTTTAACTGGCTTATCTTCTGGGCTATGTCGGTGACTTTCGTTCTTCTACGGATCTCAGTCTTAGGACGTCCACTGCTGAACATATGCCTCACCCATAATTTTCCATATATTTCCTTGGCTGGGCAGCGTTCCCGAAATTTCACGAAGTCTTCTCGTCTAAAATACCTCAATGCCTCAAGACAAGAGTCTTCGAACAATGTGTATTACCAGTGATTATGGCACTGAAACTTGGTCTCTTACTATAGGCCTCATAGATAAGCTCAAAGTCGCACAACGAGCTATGGAGAGGGCTATGCTCGTGGTTTCTCTACGTGATCGAATCAGAAATGAGGAGTCATTTCTGATGCCCAGCCGAGGTAGATATAACGAATGACCTTTTTCTCGAATTTGGATCTACGTAGTTTGTCTGTCTGTCCCAGGTAGATGTATTCGTTAACAACTTCGAGACCTGAGTTCCCAACTGATATTGGGGTAGGCACAACATGGGCATTAGACATAATTTTAGTTTTGTCCATGTTCATCTTAAGGCCTACCCGTTGGGAAACTCGATGGAGGCCTTCGAGCATTCTAAGGTGAGTGATGTACTCTACGTTGATATTGATGCCAAGTCCTTGCCATTCCAAGAGGTTGAAGGCGCCTTCCAATGCACCGTTGAACAGTTTCAGTTTCAGTGAGTATGGGTTACATACGTAAATTGAAAAATGTTTGTTCTGTACATTTTAATGCGAACATTGTCGATCGACAACTCAATATAAATATCAACCAACCTACATAGCTTACGTAAGTAGAACATCCTTTACAAAATAAAAAAAACAACTGCCTTACATCATTTTGCTGAAGCCAATCAGAGCGCAGAACTCGTGTCCAGCAAAGAATGTACTTCAGATGTCCGTCTGATACTTAGGCTACGTTCTGGAAAGCGCCGAAATCACTCGCGGCGTTCGCACACCCATTCCCTTCAAAGCCCACGGTCATCGTGAGCGAACTCGATACGTCATCGATGACGTCACTGAAAACGCTCGCAACGCTCGCAGATCGTAGGTGGGTTTTCGCGGTCCTTTACGAGCTGTCACTGTCAATCATCAAATGTATAGGATTCTATCGATTTTTGACAGAAAAGTTAGAGCGCTTTTCGCGACCGCGTAACCGTTCCGCTTGGGTTGATCATTGCAAGCATTCATTCTAACCGGAACGCTAAACCGAGGCGCGACAGTTGTGAGCGTTGACGGCGCTTCCCGGAACGTAGCCATAGTATCTTATAGTCTGACACAAATTATGGGTACGTTCTGGGAAGCGCCGTCAACGCTCACAACTGGTCTCGCTACTCACGCTCCGGTTTGCCTTTCCCTTTGGTTGACAGTGACAGCTCGTAATGATCACGTAGACCCACCTAGAAACCGCGAGCGTTGTGGTCGCGGCGTGATCGTATTCGGTGACGTCGTCGATGACGTATCGAGCGCCGCGAGTGATTTTGGCGCTTCCCGGAACGTAGCCAGATAGTGCGTTCGAATAGGCCATTCGCGAGTGTTTTTAGCGAAAATAACTCTAAAAACGCTCACAAGGGGCGTTCGAATTGGGAATCTGTGGATGAAAATGTCGTTCATGTCTCATTTTGTTCAGCGTTCGGAAAGCTAAAAAAGATCAATTTTTGACCCACGTCCGGAGCATGGTTGTTTGTGATCGTTTTTTGACAGCATAATCATGGGATTTTAGGTCTTATGCTCAGTTGAGCGTTCGAATAGGATGTGGGCAAAAGTGGCAAAAATAACGTTATTGAGCTTTACGAACGCTTTAACAAAAGAGCTATCAATGACAACGCCAACAATGCCCTCATAAGCTAAACGAACGCACCTATAGTATTATGTTATGTGCATATCATAACGCGTTAGGGGGCGTCCATAAATTAAGTGAGATGTTTTTTTTTAATTTTCTGTATAAGATTAAATCTTAAGCATGTACAATCTGGATTAACTGGACCAAAATTGTATATTTTTGTTTGTTTCGTGGAACGCATTAGTGACGTAAATTAAGTGCTCCAGCCCAGAGGGATGCTTTAAAAAAATTAAATTTTATTTGCTAAGAATTTAATTACCGAAATATACTAGAATTAATTACAATAAATAAAGCTTACTCGAAGTATGAACAAAGAATGACTTAAAATTAGTTTTATATTTCCATGCGGTGTGGCGATTGACGTCAATGGTCAAATGCTGACACCACTCCTCGTGTCCGCTGAGCTGTTGTTTTGGGTCACTGCTAACTCATCGGTTTCCGTATGTTACCCTTGCGTAACACCTCCCCCGAAGAACAGCGACTAATTGAAGCTTGTCGTAAATTGAGCTGGGGGTTGATTAGCGTCAACCCTTCGTGTAGCTGTTTGTAGTGCGTATACGGTCGTCTGTTCGTATTGAATTTCTTTGGGAGAGTTGAGCGTAGTTTCTTGTGATCTTGATCGGTATTTCTTGTAGAGCAGTCCACTGCTGAGTGCACATACACTGGCTATTACCACGTACAAGTGGTACAATAAACCTATTTACTCCAGTGAATTGATTGAAATCACAGTATTTATGATCTAGTAATGGGTTCACCATGTTAGGAATGTAACCTGCTGGCGGTTGATAATTCTGACACACGACAAATGCTTCTATACTCGAGTTCCTCGAGCTCCTTGGCTTAGATACTGTGACAAATTCAAAAAACTGTTTCACCTGAGAATACAAAAGAGACACATCTTTTTCTCTAAATATTTTGGCAACAAATACTCCACGATTCTTCAGAACATGTGTTGTTATATTCAATGCTGCTAGCAATAGTTGTGACTGAACATATTCATCTATGTCATGTAATCCGGTTACGTCCGGAGCCCCATCACAAACTACCAGGTCAGCTTTGAGGCCCTCAAACTCCTTGATAATAGCGTTGGCAGTAGACACTTTCGTTATATCTCCCTGTATTTGAATGACGCCAGGCAGAGCTGCCATGGCTTGTAAGTCTACTGCGACGATTTTAACGTCTTCAATATTTTGAGCATTCTGACGCAGTCTTTTTGTAAGAACTTGGCTCCAACTACCAGGGGCAGCACAAAGATCAACGGCTCGTGTAACTCCATGAAAAATGTTATATTCATCATTGATTTGTAACAATTTAAAAGCACTCCTAGCTCGCCATCCTTCTTCTTTTGCTAACCTATAATAAATGTCGCGTTAATCTTTAGATGTTTTCCCCATGCTTTTAGTTTCAATTTCATATACAAAATCAATGATTTAGAAGTATTATATGCTTTTTGCAAGCAAGAACTAAAAAATCGTCCGTCGAAGAAACTGAACCACCATCTTTAGATACAAAGAGAATATAATTTAGATATAGTCTGATTAATCTATGCGCTATGGCATTATGGGCGTCTATGCCTGTAACAGGAACGCAGTTTATCTTGCCCGGAGTACGAAAGAATGAGACAAACTCGCACTTTTTATATTCTCCAAGGATGTAACGAACGGTGCGTATGGATTACACCATACCGTTTTGTATAACTCTCACGTTAGTAACTTAATGTGTTTTAAGCACGTATTATTTTTTTTGCCCGGCGGTGGCGTAAAACTACATTGCACCGTGACATGCCGCGTACTAAACCCCTGATAACAAATTAACCTAACAAAAAATAAATAATAGGTACTTAACAAAAACAACAACCGAATTATAATACGAACTAAACTTTACAAACTTAAATATGAAAACATCATTAACAAAAATATCCACAAAATCAACTGAAAAACGAATATTTCTGTTAAAGAGTGTACCACCCGGGAGAAAGAGTAACAATCATGCGCCAAACCTATACGAGTGACTGAGGCACATGATCGGCGTTTTCAACATCAGGCCATGCGAATAGTGATGAGGTATAAGTGTTTTCACTTGTCGATTGATGAGACAATAGACTCGGATGATTAAATTCGATGTAGAACATTTTGATACTTATTTATTGTATGATATTAACTAGTGGCTCTGTGAGCAGTCGACTTTGCGATTATGTCTTTACGCAGCTTAACCTGAATAAATATTCACCGTGGACTTAAAACAAAATCCTTTAAACAATCTCACCTTGCTTGGTCTGCAAGTCTTTATAGTGTTTTTATGGAGCCATTGATCTATTTTCATTTTAGGATATTAAAAACCTATAATATAATTATACCTATGTTGGAAATTTTCTATATACTGAATCAACAAAAAAAATATAAAATTATTGAACCTGCTCATAAAATTTCACGAGAATCGGTTGAGAAATGCGACCTGTATATAGATGTGAACTTGCAGACCTACGGACAGACAGACAGACATACGAAAGCAATTTTGTCCAAGTTATTGGAGAGACTTTTCGTTCGTACTTCGCACTCGCTCAGTTAATAGTTCTAATTTAATGCTACATGTTATTAAGTCCGATAGATAGTATAGTTGTGTTTAAGATTTATGTTTTTTTTTATATGAAAGGATATCTAACAGAGTTACAATAACATATATGATTAATTACTTGGTCTTTTTAGATTCTACATCATAAATTATTTCTATAACTCGGATGCTTTCTTTCCTATGTTACTTTACCTAAAATCATAACTAAGAATGTTTGTTTGTGTGTAGATGTAGTACATATTTGTTTCCTATAGACACTTAGACAATAGTCTCTTATCTATGTAAGATACTAGCTGCGCTCCGCTAAAAACCACAAATGGACAAAACCCTTTAAAATAAACAAGAATAAAAATAATTCTTATTTACTGGCAGTCTAATTAAATGGCCCTGGCCAATATGGTAATCCTACATATTAACGTTGCTACATATTATCATTTGAAAAGTTAATCAATAGCACCTTGCAAAAAGGGGACACATCACTAGCCCGCCCCGCGCCCCGCCGCTTACCTCGGTTGAGACCCTAAATACGCTTGTGCGCAGCCATCTACACCCTACTTCAGAACGGCATTGATCCGTCGGCCGTACTGTACGATCTAAAATAAAGACAGAAGGGCATTTTTGTTCGAGCCGCCGCACAGTACGGACCTCTCTGGGACGTCGTTACGCTACCGGTCGAATATACGAAACCTATCAGTGATTTGTGGAGTTTTATTTGGAACAGAATATATAAAAAAAATATCATGGAGGTCTCTTCTCCGTCATATATATTTATATTTTTATATTATATTATATTTATATTTATATATTTATGTTATTTTTTTTTATTTAAATCCTTTATCATCATTATCAGCGTATTATGTTGCCACTGCTGGGACTCGAGCCTTCCTCTCAGAGAGAGGAGTTGGGCCATAAACCAAACCGCACTAGGCGGGCCCAGTGCGGGTTGGTGGATAGGCTAGTAGTCAACCAATGTCGAAGTTTTCAGACCGCCTGAATGCCTCCGACATAGCTTAACGACTGTTGTCCCAATACAAACAACCGGGACCGACGGTTTAAAATTTTTATAATCTTAAATTTAACAATTTTTATGTAAACCGTAAAATAAACGAGTTTTTGATCAAACAAAAATGCGCTCCCTATTTTGGTTAAAAATCGGAAAATATCGATATAAGGAAAACAATTATTAAAATCAAAATTGTGGGAAATTTAATTCTTAATAACTTTTGTAAAACTATTTTTCGTGCAAAATTGAATGTGCGGGTTACTTTTTAGGTATATTAGTAAGTGGGAAAATTATATAACCCGGCACATTATCTCGAGACCTGGCGTCGATAACGTCACGTCGCCTCGGCGCTCTGATATGGTGCGCAAAACAAGCATCCTCTAGTAGGATATTATTATAAACAATAAGATTTCCAACAAAACAAATATTGTGTTAATTAATTTAATGTAGGTAATATTACTGTAATGACATGATTAAAATGATGAAAAATAAATGAAACAATCTTGGTTAAGTGGGTACAAGAAGTGTTTAATACTTGTTGCTTGTTAGCTTTCTCTGATTCAAAGCAAGCGAGAACTTTCAGTATTACATTTCTTGCTTCACTGTGAATAGGTTTTCCCATATTTGAAAAAACTTTCACTGTCCCACTTCAAAGCAACGAAAGAGTAACAAAAACGTCCAAACTAAACCAAAATGTACAAACTTAACAAAAATGTCCTACGTTGCAACAAAAACAATATTTTAACGTAACAAAATAACAATAAAAGTCCAAACGTAACAATAAAATGTTTAAAAATATACCACGAAAACAAGTCGACGCGTATCGGCAACGAAAGTGCTAACCGTACTGACGGGTCTGACGGGCCGTGGCGAGCGCGGGGAGGTGAAAGGAGAACGGGGCGGGAGGTTCGCATTCCAGCGAGGTCTCGAGATAATTTGTGACCGGGTTGTCATATATAAGTGGGAAAATTATAATCATATTTAATAAGTATCGACATGTATACACATATAGACAACTTATTAAATTTAGGATTACGGAGATTATACAACAAAATAATACAAATCGCGACGAGCGGCCTATAGCGATCTCCGTGTGCGCTGGTCGGCCGGCAGAACGGGTCGCAGCGACGCGGCAGGCGATAGCGGAGGCAGCGCGCGGCCCGGGTGGTCACACAACAGATAACCGGCTATCTAAGAAGCTGGACCAAGATGACAAGAGGTAGTGATTAAATCGAAATGTATAGTGTTGGTCCAACTCATTAGATGACTGAGTTATGTGAGAGTAGGTACGCCACACCGTTATTAAAATTTTTAGTTTGCTTTCTTCTTTGCATTTAGTTTAACTAAGTATTTTAATTACTCCCACTATTCATTACATGCGGTAGAAACATTACTCATGTTAATTTGTTTACAACATATTTTTAGTTAAACTTAGCAACTTACTTGAGGATGTTTCCTGTTTTGAATTTCTAGTAAAGCCGTAGGACATTTGTATAGATTTATACAAACACCAGTTATGTCACCATTACTGCACACATAACCTAAAATATAAAGGTCACATGAGGTTTCAGAAATCACCACAAAAAACACCAACAACTGGCCAAATTGCCTTTTATCTGTCCGTATATTTGTTAGCTAAATTTAGAACGTTCCCAAAGACTCTCTGCAATATGCTTACACCAAGTACCTATTACAATACTTCGGTCATATTGCGCGTAGAAGCTCTGACAACCTTGAGCGTATTATAGTACCTAACTGGCAAAATTGAGGGTGAAAGACCAAGAGGACGAATCCCTAAGCGATGGACGGATCAGGTATCGAAACCGCTGGAGATACCTTTCAGCACAGCTTTACATCAGGCCAGCAACAGAACTCGGAGGAGAGAAATAGTAAGCAAACTGCAACAGAGGAGCCACGATCCTCAGTAATGAGGGAACGATTATGAGTTTATTTACGTGCATTTTATCATTGATTGATTTTCATATGAGTGCATTTTTCAAACAATCTTGACGTTATTGGTATGTTTGATATAAGCATAATTAGTCAAGTAGTTGCCGAGATAATAGGTTGTGAAGTTTATAAACTGGACGCCATGGTTAAACTATAGTCGCCCGGTACCCGCGGGGAGGGGGGAGGGGGGGCGGAGGCCTTTAGTTTTTGAGTAATAATTTTTTTAGTACTTAACCTCACTTTCGGCTATATCAGTATTTTTTACCTATTTTTTGTTTCACACCTAATCTATTAAGGCGGTTCGCTTCTGGCACTTCGCCGGCCGCTGCCGCGGCACGCTCGCTTCGCTCGCTCGGCTCGTGCGTTGTTTGTCATGTTCTAACCTAACCTAACCTATTTTTTGTTTCACACCTAACTTATTAAGGCGATTCGCTTCTGGCACTTCGCCGGCCGCTGCCGCGGCACGCTCGCTTCGCTCGCTCGGCTCGTGCGTTGTTTGTCATGTTCTAACCTAACCTAACCTATTTTTTGTTTCACACCTAATCTATCAAGGCGGTTCACTTAACATTGTATTATATAACAACAATAACATATCCAGTCCGTCTCAGAGTTATGTTGATAGATGAGAAAAACTTAATGTTAAAGGGCTAGGAGAGACACAATTAAACAAACATTTTAATACATTACTTGTTTATTTCATAAACATGTTTAATTGCTTTCATTAAATGTACAAAAGAGTCTCTTTTATATTTATACACGTCTCTTCGCCACAAATATTCAACAATTATATCACTAAAGTTTTCTGGGTTGTTATAATTTTGTTTTTTGAAAAACCTCTTCACTGCTCGCCACTGGGATTCTATTCTTTGGGTGTGGATTCCATCTTTACCCACAAATGGGTTCTCTGGGTCTGAATGATTCACTTTTTTGTGTATGTATCCATATTCAGACAGACAATCGTATGCCCGCCAACAATCGGTGTGGATTGTTGTTCCAGGTAAAACATGCTTTTGAATTAAAGGTATGAGAGTATCAGCATCTCTTTTATTGTCCGGGCATACTTCCAATCTTAAGTCTTCAGACCCATCTTCTATTAATCCCAGCACCCAGTGGCCTTCAATGTGACGTCCTTTGTTATATTTCCTTTTTCCAAATTTACTTTCGTCTATTTGCACTATTTTCCCACAGCCTCCAATTTTACCGCTGTAAAGATTTTGTTTTTCCAAATAAAATATCACAACTACTTCTCTGCAGTAATTAAACCAATCGGCTATAGTATTTGGGCTTAAACATTGCTTCCTTTCTTTTTTATAAGGGTCTTCGTGAATTGTTTGGTCGTAGGTCCATCCTTGTGAGTATGCATATATAAGATAGTAAACATGCATTATGTCGATAGCAATATTTTCGAAAAATGTGCCAATTCTGCGAGAGATCTTGGCACCGCTGCCCGATTTAGATTTGCATGATCTTTTTGAGCACACAAATGTACCTACCAAAACTTGTGCATCCGCATGAGTATGACACTTTCATGGATGTCCTGTGGGTTCGACACCGTTTCTCAGTTGGTATGAGACCTTGGTCTTCACTATATTTGATGCATTGGTCTTTAGTGCCCAATTTTCGCACAACGTCAGTTAAATTCCAATGATCAATCACTTCAGTGACGCAAAGTTTTCGTTTGGTTATAAGCTCGTTGTCGTCGTCGTCATTACTCGAAGAAGGTCCGGCGACAGGTTCAACGGGCAGATCAGGAGCCGAAGAAGGTCCGGCTACAGGCTCGACGGGCAGATCAGGAGCCGAAGAAGGTCCGGCAACAGGTTCGACGGGCAGATCAGGAGCCGAAACCGCGTCCGCTTCGGGTATTGTACTGTAATACTCCATTACAGCCAAGTGCAGTCCAGTTTTCAAGCCAAGTTCAAGTCGTAGAGCAATCCAAACAAATCCGGTAAGCAAGCCAAGTTTCAAGTCGTCGCGCAATCGAAGGAAGTCCAGGGAAAAAGCCAAAGTCGTAATAAAAATCGAAAAACAAGAGAGCACACATTCACGAAACTACGAGAGAAACGGAATGAATGGATGACAGTCCATCTGTCAGTAAGACAAAATGGCGCCTTTTTTTTTTCTTACGTTTAACGATAACGATACGTTTCGTTTAACTCAGTTTGACAACTTAATTTGACAACTTAATATTGTACCATTTTCTCAACATTGCGTTCCATTTCACTTTTTTTTATCAAATTTTAATTTAATCATAATTTTAATCATGTTCTAACCTAACCTAACCTATTTTTTGTTTCACACCTAACTTATTAAGGCGATTCGCTTCTGGCACTTCGCCGGCCGCTGCCGCGGCACGCTCGCTTCGCTCGCTCGGCTCGTGCGTTGTTTGTCATGTTCTAACCTAACCTAACCTATTTTTTGTTTCACACCTAATCTATCAAGGCGGTTCACTTAACATTGTATTATATAACAACAATAACATATCCAGTCCGTCTCAGAGTTATGTTGATAGATGAGAAAAACTTAATGTTAAAGGGCTAGGAGAGACACAATTAAACAAACATTTTAATACATTACTTGTTTATTTCATAAACATGTTTAATTGCTTTCATTAAATGTACAAAAGAGTCTCTTTTATATTTATACACGTCTCTTCGCCACAAATATTCAACAATTATATCACTAAAGTTTTCTGGGTTGTTATAATTTTGTTTTTTGAAAAACCTCTTCACTGCTCGCCACTGGGATTCTATTCTTTGGGTGTGGATTCCATCTTTACCCACAAATGGGTTCTCTGGGTCTGAATGATTCACTTTTTTGTGTATGTATCCATATTCAGACAGACAATCGTATGCCCGCCAACAATCGGTGTGGATTGTTGTTCCAGGTAAAACATGCTTTTGAATTAAAGGTATGAGAGTATCAGCATCTCTTTTATTGTCCGGGCATACTTCCAATCTTAAGTCTTCAGACCCATCTTCTATTAATCCCAGCACCCAGTGGCCTTCAATGTGACGTCCTTTGTTATATTTCCTTTTTCCAAATTTACTTTCGTCTATTTGCACTATTTTCCCACAGCCTCCAATTTTACCGCTGTAAAGATTTTGTTTTTCCAAATAAAATATCACAACTACTTCTCTGCAGTAATTAAACCAATCGGCTATAGTATTTGGGCTTAAACATTGCTTCCTTTCTTTTTTATAAGGGTCTTCGTGAATTGTTTGGTCGTAGGTCCATCCTTGTGAGTATGCATATATAAGATAGTAAACATGCATTATGTCGATAGCAATATTTTCGAAAAATGTGCCAATTCTGCGAGAGATCTTGGCACCGCTGCCCGATTTAGATTTGCATGATCTTTTTGAGCACACAAATGTACCTACCAAAACTTGTGCATCCGCATGAGTATGACACTTTCATGGATGTCCTGTGGGTTCGACACCGTTTCTCAGTTGGTATGAGACCTTGGTCTTCACTATATTTGATGCATTGGTCTTTAGTGCCCAATTTTCGCACAACGTCAGTTAAATTCCAATGATCAATCACTTCAGTGACGCAAAGTTTTCGTTTGGTTATAAGCTCGTTGTCGTCGTCGTCATTACTCGAAGAAGGTCCGGCGACAGGTTCAACGGGCAGATCAGGAGCCGAAGAAGGTCCGGCTACAGGCTCGACGGGCAGATCAGGAGCCGAAGAAGGTCCGGCAACAGGTTCGACGGGCAGATCAGGAGCCGAAACCGCGTCCGCTTCGGGTATTGTACTGTAATACTCCATTACAGCCAAGTGCAGTCCAGTTTTCAAGCCAAGTTCAAGTCGTAGAGCAATCCAAACAAATCCGGTAAGCAAGCCAAGTTTCAAGTCGTCGCGCAATCGAAGGAAGTCCAGGGAAAAAGCCAAAGTCGTAATAAAAATCGAAAAACAAGAGAGCACACATTCACGAAACTACGAGAGAAACGGAATGAATGGATGACAGTCCATCTGTCAGTAAGACAAAATGGCGCCTTTTTTTTTTCTTACGTTTAACGATAACGATACGTTTCGTTTAACTCAGTTTGACAACTTAATTTGACAACTTAATATTGTACCATTTTCTCAACATTGCGTTCCATTTCACTTTTTTTTATCAAATTTTAATTTAATCATAATTCATTTAAACTACGTTTCCGGCAAAAAAAAATTGCTGGAAGGGCTTCAGGTGGACCCCAATGATACCCCTAAACTCGCACCTTCATCAAAATCAGGTACCGGACGGCTATAGCCAACCCGATCTTAGTAATATTCAGGAAGAATATTTGTTACAGGTTACAGGCGTTATGTAATAAGAACGCTGGAAGAAAGTGGAGGGGGTTTGCGCATGGTACACTCAACGGTCGACTGACGAACCAATAGCGCCCCGGCAAGCATGCGGCGGGTGACTCGCCCGCCTCGCGCCGCACCTCATACCACCAAATAGACAGATAAATCGCGACCTGTGCAAGCGATGCTTGCTTGGCAGTCAGAAGCTCACGCCGAGAGAGGATTGTGGCAGGACTGTACGCTCGGCCACCATGAGCGAATGCAAGTGGCGCGAGTAATCACCCGTCGCACTCACACACTCGCTAATAGCCCAGCGAACTATCGGAACTGCACACTCGCTTCCCGCTGCTCGCCAACTCGTTTCTACTACCTAGCTATGCTCGCTTCTCGTACATCTACAGCAGGCAGTAGTGCAGGCAGGGACAACTGCCTAAAGTCTGTGCATAAAGCGTCTTAGGAATTGAGGTCGCGCGTATGCTAATTTACTGTTTTAAAGTCCTATTCAGACCTGGGCATTATTCGCTACCGCGAGCGATAGAGAAATCCGAAAGGTTATGCGTTAATTTCACTGTTCACACCAGAGCGGATATTGCTACCGCGTGCGGTAGAGATATCCGTTAGCAACGGTTAGTGAGGCGAGGGCAGGAAGCATGTCGCTGCTCCCGCGTTGCCGGCGAAACTAGTTTCGCCAAACAAGAGAAAATACCGCCTCATTAGGCGGTACATGTTTCGCTACAGTTATGTAAATTCATACTATTTACCCATCTAGTTCCGCGTGGTATTTTTCGCTACTCACAGCGGTAGCGAATAACGCTCAGGTATAATAGGTATAAGGCTGTAAAGGCTTTATGCTAGTACAAGAAAAAAACACAGTTAATAAAAATGCTGATAATTTACTGCTTATACATTTTTATTCTATGGTTTTTAAAGTACTACCACTTGCTTAGCGAGATCAAACATTGCAATTTGAGTGAGAAAATACACATTATTGGACGGGATTTAAACCTGCGTTTTCCGCGAATCGGTGCCACATGCCATGACAACTAGGCCATCGAGGCACTGTCCTTCGACTTCTAACTTATTCTTTGATTTTAACTGTCGTATAGGGACGGAGTGAACTTAGTCTTTATCGAGTTAAAGTTTACGTTTGATAGGTGCGTCAGAGACTTAAAAAAGTGCTTATCGAAACAGCAGTGTAAGTATGATACTTTGTCGATCGATAAATTCGATATACCTGGCAGGTACGAATCACTGGATCGAGTTGCATAACCCTCAGATACTCTCGACAGAACGCCACTACATACCAAGACTCGACAGAAAAGCGATTGAAATAACGAAGTTCAAACTTCACAGGTGAGGATGTTTTTCAACTGTCGAATATCTGGAATCCAGTGGTACGATTGTGTACAAACAAAAACAGTAATAGTCCCAAAGTTCGAGCTGATACGGTTAGTGTTCAGTTGTGTCTCGGGATCAAACAAAAATTAATAGTGCGAACAATAGTAATGGTGCCTCGCATTACAAACGAGTATGGAGAGGGTAGACCGTTTCGTCTGCTCGTAAACATGCACCCACCCGCAATTCCTCAGTTCATCCGTGATCATGACGCTTGCAACAGTGCCCAAATATCGAAAACTCTTAAAAAATATACAATTATTGTATAATTGTATATTAATTGATACGGTAGTAGTGACCATGATAGTTTAAAAACTTATAATATTGTCAAGTATAAACGTATAATAATAATTATATATATACAAGACATATATAATTTTTAAAGCCGATTCTGTCGACGTCGATCTGTTGAATTTATCGATCGACATATCAAAAATGACACTTATAATAAATAAAACCTATTCTGTAGACGTCGATTTGTGGAATTTATCGATCGACAAAGTACCGTACTTGCACTGCACTAGTGCGAACATGGAATTATGGGCTCGATAAACTTGTCACGTCGATAAACTGATTTTATATAGCCGCGACAGGCATATCGCGGGAAGTCTCATGGGGATAATTACTGCCAAATTTTGTACTACAGACAATCAATGCTCGCGACAGCCATATCGCGGGACGTCTCATGGCGATAATTACTGCCAAATTTTGTACTACAGACAATCAATGCTCGCGATGCAGACGGTGAAGCGCGGCCTAAAATAATACACGTTTATATCAATATAACATCATTTTCTGCATCAATATACCTACAAGTAAGCAAACAAAATTTAGGGTCTAGGCGTCTGAGACCTGTTTTTCAGAAGACACGGGTTCTATATCCGTCCGAGATGTAATTTATCGTACAAGAGTTAGTAAAAAAGTTTGATCTCGCAAAGCAGGCGGTATTGATTAAAAACTATATAATAAACATTAAGCGTTTAAAAAAAAATTACATACCTTCGACTATTCCTCTTATCGGGGCAGCACATAAAATTAACACAACAATAAACAACATCTTAGGCACTGTAGCTACCTAACAAACTGTTTTCAAACGAAACAACATAAAACCTCTTTAGTGGCGAATAAATCTTTTTTTCTTTTGTTTTGATGACGAATGGCTATCGGCTTATTCAGCCAAAGTACGACCAAGACTAGAATACAACCGGCTTCTCTGTTTGCCCCAAGGCTTCGTAGTTTGTAAATTCAAAAACATGTTTTGTTCTCAGAGCAACTTATTTATAAACGTGCCTTTATTTATGCAATTAGTAATATGTAACGACCGTATGCCATAAATCTGCAGTTTTGTTTGCTTGGACGGAAATACGAACACATATTATCCTTATTTATATAAAAAATAACTCTCATTTCTCCTGGTGACGCTATAGGTGAGAACGGCTTTACCGATTTCATTCAACGTTTTTTAAATGTTTTATATATGCGGGAACTCATTTAGTGCAGCGAACCTCCCAATAATGAGCTCGTCTGCGTGATGGTGACAGCGGTTTGACCTCCTGAATCCTGCAGGAGCCGTGGCTTTTTTCGCACGGAAACACCAGCTGTTCTTGGTATTCCAGGCATTCCGGAATGTGGAAAAAAACTCTTAAGTACACCGAGCAATCATACAAACCACAGCCATAGCACCAGACTACAGTAACAGATAAAAGGATTTCGTAATATTATATGTAATTCCTCATTTGCTGTTAAAGCCGTCCGTTTGTGGAATTCTCTTCCCCTGGAAATACAGCGTGCTACGTCACTTCAAACTTACAAAGATCAGGTTAAAAAAATATATCTTTCACTCTAACTCTTACTCACTAATTGTTATCTAACTTTCATAATTTTGTATTTCTAATCGTTTATTTATTTGTTATTTTTTATATTTCTTTGAATTTTTTATTTGTGTTTACATGTAATAAACACTTCCTAGACTATTAAAATACTGTCAAGATGCTTTAGTGTTTACATTTTTTTTTATCATATAATTTTTATTAGTATAATTAAGTATATATTACAAAAGTATGCTGTTTATGTATTTGTATTAGTTTATTTAATATAGTATTTATGTATTTATAGTGTGTTTACTGTTTTTGTATTGTTACCGTCTATCTTTTATTGTATACCTATTCCTCTGCGAGTGGGTTGTCTGGAAGAGATCGCTCTGAGCGATAAGACCGCCCATTGTTGCACCTAGTTTTAGGCATTGTTTTTTATTTTATTGTCTAATATTAAGTCCTAAATGTGGTGTCTCAATAAAGTGTTATCTATCTATCTATCTATCTATGTTAACACAGTTTAAACAGTTTACAAAACTTAAACACATTTTAAGCTTAGTTTAAGGTGTAAATAGTAAACACCTTGTAACGGAACAGGCTCTGGATGAGGATTCCGTCACCATTCACAAATATAGAGACATTTAAAAAGTATCTTGCTATGAACAAATATTGATGAAATTTAGACAATCAAAAGTAGAAGAAAGCGTTAATGTGTAATGTTGAGATTTAGATGATAGGTATTTCTTATAGCAAGACTGTTCTTACTGAAAATGATAAGCAGCATAGAATATTTCAGATATCAAGATATTCTATGTATTAACCATTTAAATCAATTGTTCAAACAGAACTGATAAGTTACTTCAAGGAAAAGGAAATGTTGAGTAATCCTTTAAATACATAAAAGTTATAAGAAAAATTAATAAAAAAACCATGAAAATAAGCAGCATTGATATTTCTAATCATACAAAGGTAAAGTTGAGGAACACATTTTCGTTATGTGTCCGTGTATTTGAGTTTGCTTCATCAAAATGAACCCTAAAACAAATGAGTATTGACGCCGATCTGACGCCGATAGAAAGGGTTTTGATTGGATCTACGTACCTCTGATCGGCGTCATACGAAATTCAAAATATGTGTTGTCATGAGCGGATTTTGATGAGAATTTGAAATTAGAATAGGAATGCGCTGGAGGGCAGAGATTGGCTGAGGTGGATCTGAAGCCGTTTTGACGCCGATAGAAAGGGCATTGAATGGATACCTATCGGCCTCAAATCGGCATCACTGTCAAGTTTGAGAAAGTATATAAGCAGTAGGAAGACCGAGAAAATGCTTATTAAATTCTCGAACTTCCGTGAGGTAATATATTCTGCTATGGACATGGTTTCGGAAGTGGGTTGGATGACAACTAAGATCCACCTCGATAGGGAACGCCCAATCCTTAGAGTTGGACACTTTTGGGAGCGAGCCAACAATCGCTTTAACCTATTGCTATGGGTACGATTAACTGCTCCTCACTTCGATTAGAAAGAATATTCCAGTGGAAGTGTCTTCTATGTATTATATGTATTTATTTCTTCTCATACTAGAACGTCGCTCTGCAGCCTTCCATAGCTTCGGCTATAGCGGTATAGTCGCGCGACTATTTCCGTGCGTGGAGTTGGACACCCTAGGGGCCATAGGTTCGATTCTCGGCTTGGCACCGAACTTTAGAAGCTAGTTAGGGATCAAACTTGAGCCATCCTATCAGGGGGATGAAAGCTCATGCGCAATTAACTTTGGGGGGTTTGTTGGGGACTTACACACACTTTAGCAGACTAGGAATTTATTTAGGACCGAAGTAGGTCTAGGAAATAGTATTTTTGCTTTCCGGGTTATACATTAACTTCGTGATGGTTCAATCGGGAACAAATAAGTAAATTCACGAGCTAGTAGTACCTACCACTAGAGACGTAGGTTTCAATAATGAATTCGTCATATCAATACAATCTATTAGTGTGCTAGAAGACTTAGAAACTAAAGACTAACTACGAAATAAAAATGACAAATGAATATGAAATAAAAATGACGGCATCATTTAGAAAAAACTGTAAACGTTTAGGTGTTATTTACGTGTTGTTCTGTCGTGTACAGGTATGTTCTTTTAACTTTGTTTATCATACTTTATTTACCGTCTGAATACAATATAATTAGAAACCTACATAGAATTCGGACATAACCTAACATACCTGTTTACAACAAGCTACACGACTTAACCTGGTTTCCTTATTTTAGTATCTTCACACAACTCAGATTAGTAGATACTTATTATATATTAGATTAAAATGATGACTCGCAGTGCTTTGGCTCGCCAGGAGGCGTCCAAACTCCAAATGGCTTTGAGGGAATTGCAATCTGCGAAAAAGTTGTGTGATGAGATGAATAAGGAACGAGATGATAATGAACGGGAACTTCTTGAATTAATAAGTAGAAATAAGACCCAAAAAATTGAAATGGCTGAGTTACACACTCAACTGTTGGTTGTAACTGATGCTCGGGACAGGCTCCAGCTTCTTGTGGACGGGTTCAAAAACTGTAGCTTAGAGTATGAAAACGCTCTCACTCGAATCAATTCACTAGAACATCAGCTACAGGAGGCATATACTATTATCAATAACATTGAGACAGCTAAACTTAACATCACTGCCTCTTTGAACCAAAGTTTATTTGACGAGTTGGTATGCAGTGCCCCGGGCATGGTTTCTGCTGCAGTTAATACTAAACCAATGGTTACAATTGACCTAACCAATGACAGTGTAGTAACACCTAGCACTATCCCGAAGTCTAACTGCAGCAAAAACAAACAAAAAAAATATGTAAAAATTAACAATTATATTAAAAAAACTCAAAATATTGTAGAAAAACACAAATTTTTCATCAAAAATGTTAAATTAAATGGAGAGCGTCTTCGTCTGTTAGATACGTTGGAAATGTATGCTTCTAAATTAGAAAATAATACATTGCAATATGAAAGTGACACACATAACTTGAAATGTGAGATTGACTCTCTAGAGGAAAAGTTAAAATCAATTAAAAATAAGCATGAACGCTCAGAAAAACAACTAAAAGAGTACATATTGGCAATGAATGAGATGATTAAATGTCATTCTACTGGCAATCCTGTATACAATGATAACATAAAGAACCAATTATCGCTGGATCATTCATTGCCATCATGTAGTTCTAAAATAGTGCGAACATGTAAATATGTATGTCAAGATACAACTTTAACAAGTAGTTCCCAAAATACAAATAGTATACCATCAACTATAGACAAACCAAAAATTTTAATATTTAGTGATGAAATTGGCAAAGACATGGGTCACTTATTGTCAAATACATCCAAGGGACATAATGTAATAAATTACTGTACACCTGGTCTATCATATCAGGAAATTATGAATAGAATTTTTACTTATAGCTTTAGCCCCAACACAACATTATTAATTTTAATCGGAAATAGGGGGAATGTAAACAAAAAACAAATAATTGATTTCAACAACCGTCTATCTAATCTTACAGTAGATAATGTCATCATGTTTACATTTCCCTATAGTAATAGTTTGCCACAGGTGGAAAATGATATTAGATATAAGCTTAATTTGACATTATACACTATATGTAATAATAATTTTAATGGAGATAAATTTAATTTAATTGACATTAATAATTATATAAAAAAATTCTTCTTGACAAAAGATAATTACTATCTTTCTAATTATTATAAAAGACAGATAGCTGTGTCGCTATCATATTTATTTGATATTGCAGCCAAAAATTTGGCTAACAAGGTTGCTTCTATTGAGCAATCCAATTGTATTGACAATGCTTCTTTTGAGCAATTTGACATTTTTAATTCAGCCAATTGCTTGGCTACTAATGACATTGTACATAATTTAAATTAGTGCCTAAGACAATAGATACAACCTCTTGCATTAAATCAATCAATATTGTTCATCAGAACATTCAAGGTATGATGGGCAAAGAGTTGGAACTGGAATTGTTTATAGATGATAGAGGCTTAAAAAGAACCAACTCTTATTTAATTTTAATAATCATCTAGTTGCTAGCTCCTTCAACAGAGAAAAATCTATACGTGGTGGCTCTTTAAATATTACAAATAAAAATATAAAACTCAAAGAACGAAAAGACATTGTGAGCCTATCTGTTGAACGAGTAATAGAAATGTCCTGTATTGAGTTTGAGCAGTTCCTTGTTCTATGTGTATACAGACCTCCATGCTCACCATATGATGATTTTGAAAAGTGCACGGAGGAAACATTAATTAAGCTTTCTAATACAAATAAATCAATGATTATCTGTGGAGACTTTAATATTAATTTGCTAGAAAATAATCAGATAGTGGATAAATTTTTGTTACTGTTTAAATCTTATAATATGTACAATATTTTCTTGGAACCAACTAGGATAACAGCCACAAGTTCCACCTGCATAGACAATATATTTACTAATCTAAAACCTATTAAAAATTTCATTATAAATAATCTAGAATCAGACCACTGTGGTCAACTAGCAGTGTTTCCAAGAAAAACAAACAAACCCCAACGCAAATATGTTAGCTTTGTTCCAATAAATGCAAGCCGCCTAGAATTGTTAGGAAGTAATATATCCCAGAAAGTGCCAGAGTTGACCAGTCACAATGACCCAAATATATTATATAACTCACTGTTCCATCTTATCAGTGATGAATTTGGCAAAGTGTTTGTACCAAAAACAATATCTGTTGGTAATCGTGCTAAGTTTAGTGAATGGGCAACTCCAGGAATTTATAAAAGTAGGCAAAAGTTATATGAATTGTACCATGAAAAATCGCATAATCATAATCCTGTATTTTTGGAATATGTCAAACGTTATTCTAAGTTATTTAAACGAGCCTGTTCCTCAGCAAAATCTATTTATTTAAAAAATAAGATCAAAAATTCTGTTAATAAAATAAGAATGACGTGGAACATTATAAACAGTGAAACTGGTAGAAATACAGTGCGTAATCGAGACTTTAATTTAAAAATTAATAATAAAGATGTAAGAGCAGATTTGGAGGTAGCGGCCTAGTTTGAGAAATTTTTCACAAATATTCCTTCTTTAACAACCAAAACTCTAAAATCTTCCTCCATTTCTGCTGAGATCTTACTTAAACAAAGTGTAACTGAATGTGACACAACTTTTAAATTTTCAGTAGTTAATTGCAAAGATATTGTTAGCAGTTTCAAAAGTCTAGATGCAAAAAAAACGGCAGACCTATGGGGTCTTTCTGTGAAGACCGTTTCTGCAATTATAGATGTCATTGCACCCAATCTAGCAGCTGTGTTTAATAGTTGTGTTGCAAGTGGTGTATTTCCTGACCTAATGAAGCACAGTAAAGTGGTTCCTTTATTCAAATCTGGTAGTACTACTGATCCAACAAATTTTCGGCCTATTACTGTACTACCTACGCTAAGTAAGATTTTCGAAAAAGTCGTATTACATCAATTAGAAACTCATTTTAGTGCAAACAAAATTTTCCATAAAAATCAATTTGGGTTTACAAGGAATCGCTCTACTATAGACGCAGGTATAGAACTAATAAAAGATGTGTTTGATGCCTGGGAGAACAATCAAGATGCCTTAGGTGTTTTTTGTGACTTATCTGAGGCATTTGACTGCGTCCGACATGATATACTTGTCAGGAAATTACAACACTACGGTATTAGGAACATGGCTCTCAACCTTGTGACTTCATATTTAAATGGTAGAATTCAAAGGGTTGACATAAACGGTAAAAAATCGCCCGGCTCTATAATCTCAATGGGCGTTCCACAAGGTTCAATACTAGGGCCGTTCTTGTTTTTAATCTATATTAATGACTTACCTTATTATGTAGAGAAGAATCACGAGATTGTATTGTTTGCAGATGACACTTCACTGTTATTTAAAATTAAAAGGCAGTTATTAAACTATGACGATGTTAACAATGCATTAGCTAAAGTTGTGAATAGGTTCAATACAAATAATCTTCTCCTCAATGAGAAGAAAACTAATTGTATAAAGTTCTCGACACCAAATGTGAGACAAGTAGAATCCAATATACAATTGAATGGAACAGGGTTGGACCTTGTGGAGTCAACAGTCTTTTTAGGAATTACTATAGACGCTAAATTGCAATGGGGTCCCCACATTAAAAAATTGTCTAGTAGGCTCAGTTCAGCAGCTTATGCTGTTAAAAAAATTAGACTATTAACTGATGTAGACACAGCTAGAATAGTTTATTTTAGTTATTTCCATAGCGTTATGACTTATGGCATACTGCTCTGGGGATGTTCTGCAGATATTAATTCTATTTTTATACTGCAAAAAAGGGCTATACGAGCAATCTACAGTTTGGCTCCCAGAGTTTCCCTTAGACAGAAATTTAAAGACATAAACATTCTAACTGTTGTCTCTCAGTTTATCTATGAAAATCTAATGTATGTAAAGAAAAACATTAGCAGTTTTGATAAAAGGAGTGATGCTCATTCCATCAACACGCGAAATAAGCACAAGCTATCCGTACATGTAACGCGTCTCCACAGAATAAGTAATTCTTTTATGGGACAATGTATACGATTTTATAATAAAGTTCCCAATGTTATCCGAGATTTGCCTATTAATAAGTTTAAAATTACTATTAAAACTAAACTTTGTCAAAAAGGTTATTACAAAATTTCGGATTACTTGGAGGATAAAACAGCTTGGGACTGATCACTCCAGGATCTATCTACTCGTGTACTAAGATGTCAAAGTGTAGCGTGTCTTGCCCTACTGATACCATTATTATGTTCTGTTTTGTAAGGCAACACACTGGAGCTAATATTTGTAGTACCTAAGTAAAAACATTGTAAAAACATCTATATAAAAAGAATGGCCCCGAGTTTCTGGCCGCTTCTTCTCGGTTGGCTCTATGTATTTTGGAACGCGGCGGTAGGCTTTAAAGTACATTATAATGAAAAATTGACGTTCATAAGTGCGTCTTTGATGCCTAAATTGAATAAATGATTTTGACTTTGACTTTGACAAAATAAATGTATTTTTAATCAGTATAAAGTAAGGAATACAGAAATATTTGCCTGCAAAGGAATATAGAAATATTAGTTCGAATGAAATGTAATGTATTTGTTGCAATAATGTATTATATATTTGCTAATGAATCGAGGTTGGGCTAGATTGTCTACTCTGATCCTAGCATGAGAATGCGGTAATAAATTATAGCAATTGAATTATATGCTGAAAGTATCAAATGTAATATTTAGAATCAAATGATAATTCGTAATGATAAATAATAATATTAAGAAGAGATAAATAAGATTATAATCGCTTATAGACGCAAACTCTACATTTGAAAAACTACCAAACGGACTTAGTAAGGCCTTACTAATTTTGGGGTAAATAGAAGAGGTTCTTGGCATGATGGAGAACATTTGTGTCACAGTAAAGAGCAGCTCTTAATCCAGCATTCGAAGTGTAAGCCTTGAACATGCCAAGAATCCTACTATCTAAATCATAATAAATCTAGAATTCTACGGCAAATCTAAAGAAATCAAACTTATTACTTACAATATGAAAATTAATGAAATATATTATATCTTTACATTGTAGAGGTATCTATCATTAATTTACTCGGCAAAATAAAGCTAACTATTATAATAATCATCATAATCAATATATGCCTTCTAGTATTGAGCTAACCAATACAACAAAGATTCTGCTAATACTTAAGTATTTAAAATAATTGCTTTTCCTACAAAGGTTCAATAGATGACATGACATGTAAAACACTAGTAATCTAAGTATCGCAATCTCGTATAAAAAGGAGATTTATGTATGTGGTAAATCTTATCAAACTTGGTCAAGCAATGCAGCCCCTTGAGAATTCTTGTAAACCACAAACAAGGGTCTAGAGATTTCTCTAAGTCACTGATATTATTTCCCATATATTGCTTTCAGTAAACAAGTAAATGATTTAACTTGAACAATTGAACTATTCAGGGAATAGTGGCTGATAATATTTATCTAAAGGAATTGGATAATCAGCGTAGTAGTTACTGATCACAAGAGATTTCTAAAGCGCATATAAAGTGTATTTTTACTTTAATTTCATATTTATTTCCTAGCAGTTTTCATAAACGAAACAAATAGTATATATTATAGAGACATTTAGTCTGTAAGAGATTATATCAATCTTATCAACAGCTAAATGCTCAAAGCAACAAACATAAATCTATAAAGAAAGTAAGTTATATAATTAACATGTTTATAACTGTTATTAATAATAACGAATATCATGCAAATATCTGATATTATTTAATGGAGTTGTTTATATATTATTTCACTAATCAAAACTGATTTATCAGATATAACAGGTATTTTTGCAAGCTAATTATATAGTAAAACTTGCAAATAACCTACTGTTTCTATGTTTTGTGGTCAAATAACATAGACCTTAAATTCAGAAACATATATTGATGATTAATATCTTCCACGATTAGAAGTCAAATCAAGTACATAAGCTAGAAATCTAGGATCAGCTCAGTCAGTCAGTCTGTAAGAACTAAGTATTTGGAATCTAGTATGTTCATCGCAATTTTTCGTTATCAGCTAGGAGTTCAGTAATGTAGTAGTAGGTTATCCATCGTAATATCAGAATACCTACGCGTTGCTTTTGGTTTCTCTAGGCATCTATAGTTCTGAATAGTTTTCTCTGTTTCAATTCTTTCCAAAAAGAGCAAGGTTACAGCAGCGGTACACAGTGTCAGGGTCCTCCTAGACTAGACGATCTTTGGCCAAAACGAATTATTAGAATAAAAAAATTTAAAATTGGGGGGTTGTTACAATTTGGTGCCGTGACCAGGTTTGGAATAACGTTACTACGGAAGTTTTACTAGGAATTAGTTGCGGTCAACCGCTCAATTTGTTGACGTGAAATGGATAGGATTTTATTGAAACAGAGATGCTATTGCAATAGGTGACTTTTAAGGGCTAAATAGGTTACTTTATATAGGTGGATACTAGGTAGGCAACGGATACTATGATGAGGTGATGAGTTGTTGGTCTAGACTACAGTAGTAGATTTCTACAATAAACTAAAAAATAAATAAGCCGGATATGCAATTTTAGGAATATTACTAAAATACTAATTACTACGAAGCGCTTAAATGATATTCAAGGAAAGATGAGTTGTATGCAAGTTTCATGTATGTAAAGTCTGCAACTATCTTTCTCATTTACGTGTACCCCATAGTCGATCTCTAGAATCCAGAAGTACAATTATCATTCGAAAGGCAGATTGCGTGTTTTGTTTACGACTAGGATACTCTCCTGGAAGCACACGGTAAATAGTCAGTATCAAACTCTACTCAAAGTGACCCGAAGGTTTTAAGAACATTTTTAGTATTGAACGACTTATGAAATTCACTTGGGAGCCAAGAATAGCGTTATAGAGTACTGGAAGAGTTTATTGTGTAGTGTTAGGAAAGAAAGAGAGTTTCTACATGTTGAAATGCCGTCGCTGTATTCGCATCACAAGGATTACATTTGTAACCAGCAAAATACAGCGCAGATCGTGGACATGTCTGTATATAATCGATGTTTGTTATTTTCGGAAGTATGAAAATTAAAATGTGTGAATGTTAATGACTTACCTTTTTGTCCGATGAAATTTATGGTAATTAAATGATAGCTAAAATCTACATACGTAATTAGTTCTATTGCATTTGCGAAGGAGATAAATAGGTTTACAATAAAATGCAAAGTTGCGCAACTTTAATTGAGCGATGATAAGTCTTGTTAGAAGTTTTGGTTGATATATGTTTAGTTGTAACATTGGGGGGTTGAATTTATCATTCAGATAATTAGCATTGTGGGAATTCATATAGACAAGTCAGGTCTATATGAATTCCCACAATGCTAATAATAATATTATATAAGTCAGATGGTTGTATAGTTATTCGTAAAGGTTAAATAAATCAACGATATGCAGATTTAATAGACAAATATAGTAAGCGCCGAATTTAAGTATAAAAAACCAATATTATAGCTAGGTAGTGATGAATCTTCGGAATGAAGCTGTTAATGTGTTGACAATGTAGGCAGGCTGAAGAGGAGCGCCGGATATCAGCTTTGGGGCGAAACGGCTGGGTGAGTAGTGCGTCTTGACGAGATCTGCAAATATAATAGGGAAAATTAGGGAATAGTGAGCAAAGCCGGGTTATCTATCTAAACTTAAAATAATGGGGGAAAAAACAAACATTATGTAAATCAAAGTGAATAAGGAAACTTTTATTTAGGGCACAATAATAATTGTTTGAATGTTAATAGTTATGTATGTATTTATGTTCTTATGTAACATAATTGACATGTAAGTAGTACGCGCAAAAGTATATACACAACCTTAAATTTTAATCTGAACTCAGTATACATCGTGAATTTCGGTCTGTGAATAATAGTAGAAAGAACTATGTTAGAATTTAGGCCATTTAACATTAAATATAAAAACCCGGTTCTATGCCATGAAAATCGTAGGAATTGTGGAACTCAGTTAATCAAGTCAGAGGTTATTACAGAACAACAGACAAATATACAAACGTTCATTTTATATATTACTAGTTGCGGTCGCGGATGTACCCGCAAGTAGATAGGTGATGATGGTGGTGATGATAAAAAGTTATCTATGCGTAAATCTAGTATCATCTATTTTTATACCAAATCTTATCAAAATTAGTCCAGCCAGTGATGGTGTAACAAACATTCATTAAGTCATACCAGCATTTGCGTTTATAATACTAGTACCTAGGTACCTTGTTAGGATAATGATGAGGAAGAGTATCTTATAATATGTACATTCAAAGCTTCATCTACTTCCGTACCAAATTTCATCAAAATTGGCGCAGCCGTTTAAGTGGGATGGTGAAGCAAACATTAATTCTTACGTACGAACGTCGTGTTTGTAATATTAGTACCTAGGGAATATTATTAGGATACTAAGTAAATAGCGAAACTTACATACCTATCAATCAATCATGAATAGGTTACGTGAGTTGCAGAGCTTGTCAGGTTTCACTGTGGTCTATAACAACACCACAGTCGGCAGGCAGGGATCTAGAATTCATGGAAAACTATAAAATATACATAAACATATAACGAGTAAAATCTAGAATCAGTTATTTCATCAATAATCTAAAACTGAACGAAGGTTGTATATATATCAGGGCACGTAGTAATATGGGAAAACAATGGTAGCTTTGTGCACAGCAATTAGGTACCTATCTTAAAATTGCTATTGAATAAATAAACAAAGGTAGAAAAAGAAATATGTTAGCAATAATAAAATCAATCAAAATGACATGACAATCAACATTTAGGTTACCTAGGCTACAGAACTTTACAGAAAGGTAAACACAAAAGAGTTCTTTGTAAAAGCAAAGAAACTTTTTGATTGTGGCACTGAGGGCTTTCTGTCATCGTGTAAAGAGAATATAAACACTACGTTTTACTATAGTATCACGTAAAGAAGAGTTCTAGTGATTAATGCCTAGGTATTTTATAGATGTTTATTGGAATCTATATAAAAGGGAGGTGTTTATGGTATATGGTGGGTATGCAACTAGGAAATCAATTTTGAGTCATGTTGGTTGGATTATTTGCCTGCAAAGAGTTTGACGACATAGCTAGGTAATGTAATATGAAATGTTCAGTTGTAACAAAATACGATAAGTATGTACATAATACACTAATTTCTAATGGTAATTTCTATGTAGGTATAATCTGTAGGAAGTATGTAGATATGAACAGGGAAAAATGATGTTTGGTTGGAGCAAAGCAGATATGAACAAGTCTAAATAACACTATACATGCATACCTTGCCAGATAGCTGGAGTGTAGTTTCGAAGGAATATGTACACCTATGTATATAATAATATGTAGGTATAACTAGTTGTTGAATATCAATCGGAGTTGTTGGGCAAATGTATCGTGCATGCGCTGCCTACATTTGTTCGCAAATGATTGAATGAAGTGATTTCGTCATGAACACTGCAAAGATAAACGTAAATAAATGCTACGATAAATAGAGTTACAGTATAATTACAATTAGAGCACAGCGAACGTGCATAGAGTTTGCGAAAATCATATTTTTGACGTGAACTTTATTTCCTTTATTTTGACAGCGACATATTTAACTATCTGTCATAAGCACATACGTGTATATCCAAAGAGTTCGTAACAAATCGAAATCATGTTCAAGGTTTAATATACCTAGCTATAATTTAAATGCTAAAGTTATATATTTTATTATTGTAGATATTCGAGGTTTATATTTTATTTAGGGAAAAAAAAGGAAGTAATTAAAGACAATCACAGAAATTTAGGATCCCTATATAGTATTAAAATTCGGGTAGCGGTCGTAAAAATTCTTACTTAAGAGATTACATGTTTGTGCGACCGCGAAGTGTCAATAATTTTTAATTCAAAATAGCACGGAGCGTCTTTTTTAAGACTTAAAATTTCGTATAACAATCATAACGGGATACTTTGAGTGATATCGTTCAGTAATGCGTTACAAGACATTGGCACATATAGTGTAGCTATGATAATGACGTGATGATTATACATTTCATTCAAAATCAAACACATTATCGCACATGACAAAGTTTAAGGATTTCTGTACATTAGTACGAGATGCATACAATAGTGCAGGGTTATTCGAGGACCGGAAAACAGTCGTATTGATTTTTGCTTTGAAATTCATGGAAGATGTAGCTAGGGAAATGACATGGAGATTTGGGGGAAATTGAGTAACCACGCAGTGACAACACAGTGTACACATGATTTTGTAATAGCAAATATGTGGATAGAAAACATAGAAATAGAAGAGAAGATCTTTGGAATATTTCAAAAGATATGGATAATAGAAAATAAACTGCGATTTTCTAATTAATTATATGCAAGTAGGTAAGCAAGGTTTGTTTGATGCAAATGGATTACGAAGGTTGTAGAAGATGGGGGTTTGAAACAAAGACAAAAGGGAATAAACATTACTGTGTTCTTACTTGTACATTTAAAATTTAATTAGTAGATATTGGTCATATTTCAGCAAACGTCGAACATAGAAATATATTAAATACATTGTTGGCTTATAGAAATATAAATAAATTACCATTTTATATCCTTGTAATCGGTAGGCTTGCGGAAATTTGATAGGTATTACATCTATATCTTTCTAATCGATAACTTTCGGGAAAAAAAATATTAGGTAGAAAATTACATTAATACTCAGTATACCTACATCGCAAGTTCTAGTTACGGGATACCACTAGTTTACTAGTTCTTCTGAGACCTAAACCTATTATTACCTAAGGCTATTATTAGTCTTCACCTATCGTATGAGTATTATAATTCACGGCGTGTCGTTAGTTTGGTTGATAGATAACTATAGTCCGAGGAAAAGGAAAAATGGGGAAAGCTGAGCACAGGGGTGTGTTGGACTGTTTATTATATTTTAGTGTATACGGAGCTGCTAGTATTAGAGTGTTATTATTGATAAGCGTAATAAATTGTAATTTATGTATTACATTAAAGAAAAGACCAAATAGTTAGAGATCAGGAAATAGGAATAAAAAAAAGAGGGACATTCGTGTGTTTGACGTTTGCGTATAATATTGACAACAAGCGATAGGTGGCGTTAATAAAAGGAAAAGGAAAAGTAAACAGAATATTGTTTATGTTTATAGGGCATTTCCCTGCTAACTAAAAAAACAGTCGTAGCGAGTTTCTTTTTATATTTATGAGTAGCATGTAGAGGGAGAATGAAGGATTATTGTAGGTATATCCTGTTGGAACTAAGTATCTATAATTGACTAATTATCATCATAATTAGTTAAGATTAATTTGTATTGAACAGGAAAGGGTTGATGCAATTGTTCATGGAAAGAAATAATGTCAGAAATTTAGGAAGGTACCTATCATAGGGATACATTATTAATAACCTAGTTTCAAAACCGAAATTCAAAAGTTATAGCAGAAGGAAAATACTGTGCAGCTATTTCTAGAGTAACGTTTTGAGCAGTTATCTTTGAGTTGATATTTTGGTACCTATATAACTAAAAAAACTATTAATGTAAGTGGGTACATAGATAGTTATGTAGACCACAATGGAAATGACATAAAGACAGTAAAACTTGCAAATAACCTACTGTTTCTATGTTCTGTGGTCAAATAACATAGACCTTAAATTCAGAAACTTATATTGATGATTAATATCTTCCACGATTAGAAGTCAAATCAAGTACATAAGCTAGAAATCTAGGATCAGCTCAGCCAGTCAGTCTGTAAGAACTAAGTATTTGGAATCTAGTATGTTCATCGCAATTTTTCGTTATCAGTTAGCAGTTCAGTAATGTAGTAGTAGGTTATCCATCGTAATATCAGAATACCTAGGCGTTGCTTTTGGTTTCTCTAGGCATCTATAGTTCTGAATAGTTTTCTCTGTTTCAATTCTTTCCGAAAAGAGCAAGGTTGCAGCAGCGGTACACAGTGTCAGGGTCCTCCTAGACTAGACGATCATTGGCCAAAACGAATTATTAGAATAAAAAAATTTAAAATTGGGGGGTTGTTACAACCTTAACCGAGGAATACTTTTATTTATTTTACAATATACATTTTGTGAAAATTATAATTTTAGTGCGCGTCGAACAGATTATAGCAAGGGTAGGCAAGTAATTTTGAGTGGGGTCCGGGATAGTATTGAAATTTTTTATCGAGGTCCAGAAAAAAAAAATGTATTTACTAGTAATGAGTATCAATACTAGGTACGCCAGCAATCCAACACTCTTGTGCCATACTGCTGTGTGCAGCATAGCAACAGTTATGCGTCTACTTTAGCTAGGTAACTATATACTCAAGGCATCTACCTACTAGTACTAAACTAACTAATCAAGACTACGTGACAGAATATAAATAAAATAATATACACTGTTTTAAACTATCACGGTTGTTGTATAACGGTAATTTACCGTGGACGTTTTACGTAAGACTGACTCAGTCTTCCCGTGAACATGGTGCATGTAACTGCGCCGAGCTCGAGGGAGCTCATTCCACAACCTTACCACGGTAAATATCCCGTTAATAAACATATAACTTTAGTAAAATAATATACATCAATATACTATATTGTTGTATATCTGTCACGTAGAATCACATATATTTGGCGGTCCCAGTTCCAATCATTCGCGGTCCGCCTGTTGCCGACCTACGGATTATAGATGACATAAACTAAACAAAAGTATTCGGCTTATTACATCCCATACACTGAATTCTTGTATTAACCTAGGTAATTAAATGGTTTGTTTTTTATTATAATATTTTTAAAGCACTACTAAACTTACTTACTTTTTATATTGGTATTAATAAGGTTGTGTAGTAAATAAGATACAATATTAAACAGTCCTCATTTTTTGCATATGGCACGTGATCCAAGGAACAATTGATTTAATTGATTCGGAGGTCAACACATTATATATCTCAATTAAATAATATTACATTATAATTAGTACTCACGGGATGTACACCACGTACCATAATGTAGTTAACAACCGCGATAGTCTAAAAAACAGTGTGTTCACGCCAGAGCGTGACGTCACTTAAAGGTGCGCACCCGCGCCCCCGCGTTCCCCCGCCGATGTCCTCAGCTGTCATAACTAGAAGCAAGCTGCGGGAAGGAAGCGGAAACAGTCACCCTTTTATACTCGTAACCGGCGGACGTGTACCGCTGCGTTCCGCGCAGCGACCGCATGGCACCGCCATTTTCTATCAGCACGAGTCACCGCGAATGACTTATAAAAAATAATGAAATTATAGTTTCGCAGTTTCCTGCTAGCTATACGCTCGTTGATAGGGGGGGTTAAGTGTGGTTGAGCAGTTTCCTGCAACCAGAGAATAGGTAGGGAATAATTGATGGTAAATACCTGTGTCGAGGAGCTCTGGGTCTGATGAGTGCTGGTGACCGTGCTTCCTCGTTGGAGGCGTCTTGCTGTCGACGGCGTGCTGAATGAGCTGAAGAACTGGTTCACTTGGTTCTAATGTTTGTATTGTTACTTTGGGTTGTGCACTGGTTTACGCGGCGGGCTGATTGCATGTGTACACACGTGCTGATTTAGGAGTGGTGTGTGGTCGGGCCGAACACACCCTGAGGGTCACTCGCGGCGAAGTCATTCGCGGTGACTCGTGCTGATAGAAAATGGCGGTGCCATGCGGTCGCTGCGCGGAACGCAGCGGTACACGTCCGCCGGTTACGAGTATAAAAGGGTGACTGTTTCCGCTTCCTTCCCGCAGCTTGCTTCTAGTTATGACAGCTGAGGACATCGGCGGGGGAACGCGGGGGCGCGGGTGCTCGCCTTTAGGTGACGTCACGCTCTGGCGTGAACACAGTGTAAATAATATTATGCACCGATTGTTAATATTAATTATCTAATATTGTAAATTTAATGCTGAGATTTTGTGAATAATATTTAATATCACATTTTATTAAGTATTATTATTTAAGTTTGACATTATATATATTTATTTTTAAATTACTTTATTAGCTAAGACTTTGTTTTATTTCATTTAAGAACTAATAATATGTCTAATTGCAAGTGCGTTCATATTAATAAATAAATAAATTGTTATTTGACCTACATAATGTATCTGAATACAGATTTCTACAATATAATTATATACAAACTGAAGCCATCCAAATTGAAATATACAATCGAAACAGGGATGATACTTGAAGGATTCTGGAGGCAAAAAAATGCCTTGTGTGTTCAGAAACTGCAGAACATATACGGACGAGTGTAAAGAACAAGAATGATGTAATATTTTAATTCGTAAGTATTGTTTTTCTATTTTATCTATCAAAAATGGAATATCGTAATTTAATTTAAATTAACTCCTGTAACGTTGCCGCTTCGCCACCCACGCGAACGAGACAAGTAGCGAACAATATAGAGAACGAGGCTGTCATTGGCGGTCAAATGGTCGGCCACAGGCGAACGTTATTAATATGTTGATCCCTTTCTGACAACTAGGATTCATATATCTTCGTGTGCTTTTAATCTTGTCAGTGTAGTTAATGTCGTTGTTCGAATTGTGTACTATAAACCATTTTTGTCGGTAATGTTCATACCAAAGACTACAATGAATACTGGGTTTAGACTGGTAACTCTGTCAAATTTGAAGGAACGGTTATGTGCTGCCATCTATCCACACCTAACGGTAAAAACCTTAGAATATGTATATACCTATAGGTACGTATATATATGTATGTGTATATATATATACCTACCTACCCACAGGTATACAATACAGGTACATATACAACTACATATTTTTTTGAACCTATGTTGTATATATATGCTAGCAGCTAGTATATAGATACAACATAGGTTCAATAAAATATGTAGGTGTATAATATGTACCTGTATAGATATACACAGCTGCTGTGCTCCGTGGTTCATCCGTGGGTTCATCCCGCATGTTGATAATCAGCAAAGATTTCACTAGATTGTGAAAGCTAGCTTTTAGAAAGGTCTATAGTTTGCACATGTGCATTGCAAGCTAACTCTGCCTTTTATGGTATTGCCCAATGACAGGCATAAAAAGCAATGCCGTTGTAAAAATCCTTTGTTTCTACATCTTTTAGAATTTTTATGATTTTGTCAGGAATAGGATTATTGTATTTTATTACAATAAAAGTTGTAGTTCTTTCCAACGTGTTGATAGTACTAAGATTTTTTCTTGTATACCTTATAGGTCTACCTCCTTGGTTTAATATTATAGGTAATCTTAAATCAGTTTATTGTATTTTATTATACTAAAATAAAAAGTAGTACCTAGTCCTTTTAACCACACATGTTGCAGTTCCTACAAAAGTAGGTTGATTTCGGCGAAATCTATTGTATTAATAGCCAAATATGGCGAATCGCGAGTCAACGGATTAAGCATGTTGTTTACTTCTGTTCTGTTCACAAAAACTATGTGAAAAAACTTGTATTTACAATAAGCCTTACACACCGATAAGCAGAGAATAAGCGGGCTAGCGAATGGTCATTTCACTCAAGAGTCAGGCTCAAGTCATGACTGATGGTACATATATAAGCGAACTGATGGTTTTCATGATATCATTAGTAAAACAAACGGGTCATTGATGAGCAACAGATGAGTGCGGGCAAAGCATGGGAGTTTGCAGTCACCTATTTTGAAGCGTTTTGTGAGGACGGTGATACAATAATTACATCTACATGTTGGTCATCCACTGCCTAAAGTGCTTCATAATTAAATTTCTTCACCTTAGTTAATTATTAATTTAGCATCATAATATAATTTAAGTATAAGTTTTTTGTACTGAAATGTGGATCTCAGTTAACTAAAATAAATTATATATTATATTGAAAACATACTGTTTTTATTGTTTCCTAGATTTTCATTTGTGGAAAACTATTTATTTTTAGCAAAACTTCCAAAGATTGTGTAAGCTAAATATATAAAGATCAAAATTCTGTTGTTTGGCATTTAGACCATTCTAAAAGCTAGCTTTCACAATCTAGTGAAATCTTTGCTGATTAAATAATTTCGCTGCATCCAACATAAACGAATATCTTTATACATACCTATAGAATGACCAATACATATAATATACTAAACTACTAATATTACAAATGCGAAAGTTTGTTTGTATGTACAGATGTTTGTTACTATTTCATGCTCAAACGGCTAGGACAATTTTGATGAAATTTGGTATGGAGGTAGATGAGGTGTTGGATTAACACAGGAGACTTTCATTATCATCATCCATCAACATGCGGGATGAACCCACGGATGAACCACGGAGCACAGCAGCTGTGTATATCTATACAGGTACATATACACCTACATATTTTATTGAACCTATGTTGTATCTATATACTAGCTGCTAGCATATATATACAACATAGGTTCAAAAAATATGTAGTTGTATATGTACCTGTATTGTATACCTGTGGGTAGGTAGGTATATATATATATACATACATATATATACGTACCTATAGGTATATACATATTCTAAGGTTTTTACCGTTAGGTGTGGATAGATGGCAGCACATAACCGTTCCTTCAAATTTGACAGAGTTACCAAACCCAGTATTCATTGTAGTCTTTGGTATGAACATTACCGACAAAAATGGTTTATAGTACACAATTCGAACAACGACATTAACTACACTGACAAGATTAAAAGCACACGAAGATATATGAATCCTAGTTGTCAGAAAGGGATCAACATATTAATAACGTTCGCCTGTGGCCGACCATTTGACCGCCAATGACAGCCTCGTTCTCTCTATCGTTCGCTACTTGTCTCGTTTGCGTGGGTGGCGAAGCGGCAACGTTACAGGAGTTAATTTAAATTACGATATTCCATTTTTGATAGAAAAAAAGGAAAACAATACTTACGAATTAAAATATTACATCATTCTTGTTCTTTACACTCGTCCGTATATGTTCTGCAGTTTCTGAACACACAAGGCATTTTTTTGCCTCCAGAATCCTTCAAGTATCATCCCTGTTTCGATTGTATATTTCAATTTGGATGGCTTCAGTTTGTATATAATTATATTGCAGAAATCTGTATTCAGATACATTATGTAGGTCAAATAACAATTTATTTAATTAATAATATGAACGCACTTGCAATTAGACATATTATTAGTTCTTAAATGAAATAAAACAAAGTCTTAGCTAATAAAGTAATTTAAAAATAAATATATATAATGTCAAACTTAAATAATAATACTTAATAGAATGTGATATTAAATATTATTCACAAAATCTCAGCATTAAATTTACAATATTAGATGATTAATATTAACAATCGGTGCATAATATTATTTACACTGTTTTTTAGACTATCGCGGTTGTGAACTACATTATGGTACGTGGCGTACATCCCGTGAGTACTAATTATAATGTAATATTATTTAATTGAGATATATAATGTGTTGACCTCCGAATCAATTAAATCAATTGTTCCTTGGATCACGTGCCATATGCAAAAAATGAGGACTGTTTAATATTGTATCTTATTTACTACACAACCTTATTAATACCAATATAAAAAGTAAGTAAGTTTAGTAGTGCTTTAAAAATATTATAATAAAAAACAAACCATTTAATTACCTAGGTTAATACAAGAATTCAGTGTATGGGATGCAATAAGCCGAATACTTTTGTTTAGTTATGTCATCTATAATCCGTAGGTCGGCAACAGGCGGACCGCGAATGATTGGAACTGGGACCGCCAAATATATGTGATTCTACGTGACAGATATACAACAATATAGTATATTGATGTATATTATTTTACTAAAGTTATATGTTTATTAACGGGATATTTACCGTGGTAAGGTTGTGGAATGAGCTCCCTCGAGCTCGGCGCAGTTACATGCACCATGTTCACGGGAAGACTGAGTCAGTCTTACGTAAAACGTCCACGGTAAATATCCGTTAATAATCATATAACTTTAGTGAACAACCGTGATAGTTTAAAACAGTGTATATTATTTTATTTATATTCTGTCACGTAGTCTTGATTAGTTAGTTTAGTACTAGTAGGTACATGCCTTGAGTATATAGCTACCTAGCTAAAGTAGACGCATAACTGTTGCTATGCTGCACACAGCAGTATGGCACAAGAGAGTGTTGGATTGCTGGCGTACCTAGTATTGATACTCATTACTAGTAAATACATTTTTTTTTTCTGGACCTCGATAAAAATTTTCAATACTATCCCGGACCCCACTCAAAATTACTTGCCTACCCTTGCTATAATCTGTTCGACGCGCACTAAAATTATAATTTTCACAAAATGTATATTGTAAAATAAATAAAAGTATTCCTCGGTTAAGGTGTTTACTATTTACACCTTAAACTAAGCTTAAGTTTTGTAAACTGTTTAAACTGTGTTAACATAGATAGATAGATAGATAGATATATAACACTTTATTGAGACACCACATTTAGGACTTAATATTAGACAATAAAATAAAAAACAATGCCTAAAACTAGGTGCAACAATGGGCGGTCTTATCGCTCAGAGCGATCTCTTCCAGACAACCCACTCGCAGAGGAATAGGTATACAATAAAAGATAGACGGTAACAATACAAAAACAGTAAACACACTATAAATACATAAATACTATATTAAATAAACTAATACAAATACATAAACAGCATACTTTTGTAATATGTACTTAATTATACTAATAAAAATTATATGATAAAAAAAATGTAAACACTAAAGCATCTTGACAGTATTTTAATAGTCTAGGAAGTGTTTATTACATGTAAACACAAATAAAAAATTAAAAGAAATATAAAAAATAACAAATAAATAAACGATTAGAAATACAAAATTATGAAAGTTAGATAACAATTAGTGAGTAAGAGTTAGAGTGAAAGATATAATTTTTTAACCTGATCTTTGTAAGTTTGAAGTGACGTAGCACGCTGTATTTCCAGGGGAAGAGAATTCCACAAACGGACGGCTTTAACAGCAAATGAGGAATTACATATAATATTACGAAATCCTTTTATCTGTTACTGTAGTCTGGTGCTATGGCTGTGGTTTGTATGATTGCTCGGTGTACTTACGATTTTTTTTCCATTTTCCGGAATGCCTGGAATACCAAGAACAGCTAGTGTTTCCGTGCGAAAAAAGCCACGGCTCCTGCAGGATTCAGGAGGTCAAACCGCTGTCACCATCACGCAGACGAGCTCATTATTGGGAAGTTCGCTGCACTAAATGAGTTCCCGCATATGGTGAGATTTCGCTTTTTCGTCCTACCGATGAGTCGTTTACTGCTTAGCACC
Organism: Selenia dentaria; assembly: GCA_917880725.1. Taxonomy (NCBI): domain Eukaryota; kingdom Metazoa; phylum Arthropoda; class Insecta; order Lepidoptera; family Geometridae; genus Selenia; species Selenia dentaria. The sequence continues at coordinate 36,433,606 of OU862875.1, read as the reverse complement.
TGATCGCCTGATGGTAAGAGTTACTTCTTTGCACCTCATTCTGGGAAGGTTACTCCAGCTACAGTCACCTGAGTATACGCAGAGTCATAGGGACCCCAACCTGAGTCAGAAGGGTGCATATGGCTAGTTAACTCCGGCTCTACCACCGCTGATGTATTGTTGACGCTGTACCTTAAGTTGAAGTTGAGACTGTAAGTCAATATAGCATGCAAAAATTGTTATAGTGCCAATCAGTGTATACATTATTGACATAGCGAGCGAGGTAAGCGAAGCGTCTCTGCATTAACTGGCCAATTTGACTTTCATCTGTTCATATGTTTATTAGGTTATATGTAAATTTTCGGATATCCAGTTCAAAAAGGTTTTGCTTTGCACATATGCATTGCAAGCTAACTCCGCCTTTTATTGTATTGGCCAATGACAGCCATAATAAACATTTCCGTTGTTATATAGGTCTTTTGTTCCTACATCTTTCGGAAATTTTATGATTTTGTGAAGTCAGTTGCGACTAGCACACATTTCTGCGTCAGTCAGTCAGTTTTATTATTATAATAAAAATGAGTAGCTCTTTACAGGTTTTGATAGTACTAAGATTTTTACTTCTAACCATAATTATATATAGATACATTAAATCTATATCCACTTAGTCTTTTAATGTTATCTAGAATAGGATTATTGTATTTTATTACAATTAAAGTTGCAGTTCTTTTAAACGTGTTGATAGTACTAAGTTTTTTTTTTTTGCAGAATGTAGTTAACAATTTATCTACAGACAAAATGTGTGATGTTACAGGATATATAGGTTCTTTGACATTCTACCATATAACATGGTGTGCAAATGGACATAAGAAAATTAAATTATAATTACAAAAATTATTTATAATGACACTAACGTTTAACCATTTAATCACACAACTCCATAAAGAATAATTAAATGAGAAAAGTCAATTTAAATAAAATTACAATATTAGCTTCAAATAAAATAACATATAAATGGCGTCCATCATTATCAAATTTAGAATCGAACATATTATTTTAATAACAAGATAAGTCAAAATGGTTATATACCATATTCTATTATTGTCAATTTCAAATGTCAGAATATAATAAAGGTTAAAAATTTGATAATGTCAATAAACCATTTTTTTTAAAAGCGTTACTACCTATCTGTTTATAATTTATCCTTTAAAAATTCGTCAATATCATAGTATGCTTTTTCTATTAACAATTTGTTTAATGCCTTTTTAAAAGAATTTATATTACTCTCAGTACTTATGCTGCATGGAATTTTGTTAAATATGAGCGTCTCTTCTCGCCGACTACCTTCTGCATAGTAGGCAAATAGATCGGGATGCTTCTTTGCAAATAAAACAGCCTCGCTTATATAAATTGATGGCATGGTCAATATACCTAAGTTTTTAAAATGTTCTTTGCAGGAGTCCATTTGTTTTATTCCTACAATTGCTCTAACGCATCTTTTTTGTGCTCTGAATGCCCTTAACTTGTCCGTGGAATTTCCCCAGAACATGATTCCGTATCGTAACACTGACGCTACCTTAGCGTGATATACTGTCAACGCCGTTTGTCGGTTAACTACTCTGCCTAATTTATATAAAGCATAAGAGTATTGATGTAACCGTTTGCAGATATTGTCGATTTGTTCTTTCCATTTCAATTCATTATCAATAATTAATCCTAAAAATTTTGTGCAGTCAATTTCATTCACAGTTTTTCCTAAATATTTAATGTCAAGGTTGACATGCTCTAAATGCCTTTGTTTAAAATTCATTATAAAAGTGTTATCTAAATTGATATTTAAATTGTTTAAATTTAACCATTTGATAAATGATATAAGTGTGTTATTAATATCACTACATAAGTCATTAAAATTGTCATTTTCAAATAAAATAGTGCAATCATCAGCAAAAAGAGTCATATGGTTACATGTCACGTTTGGCATATCATTTATATAACATAAAAATAATAATGGTCTCAAAACACTAACCTTGTGGCACTCCACAATTAACAGTACATATCTTCGATTGATATTGGACTTCCATATTTGTTTTTGAACAAAGTCTGTCAATTTGTGTTACTTGTGTCCTATTGCTCAAATATGACTTTATTAGTTCATGTGCATTTCCCCTGATTCCGTATGAATATAATTTATTTAAAAGTATTTTGTGATTTACGTGGTCAAAAGCTTTAGTCATATCTAAATATAGGGCTACTGTTTTCTTTCTTACGTTTATGTTTGTTGTCACCTTATGCAAATAATTATAAATAGCTAAATTAATATTTTTAGTCTGTCGAAAGCCAAATTGTTTATCACTTAATATGTCATTGTGTTCCAAGTAGTCATAAAGCTTATTGTATATCACTTTTTCGAACACTTTTGAAAGTACAGGTATTAATGCAACAGGTCGATAATTACCCATTTCATCTCTTGCTCCTTTCTTATGTAAAGGTTTAATTGTTGATACCTTCAATTTCTCAGGGAAAATACCCTGTTCCAAGCATTTATTTACATTGTCAGCGAATACTGGAGATACTATGTAAGCTACATCTTTAAGTATTTTAGTTGTGATACCGTCATATCCCACGCTATTTCTGTTCTTAAGGGATATAATTATATTTAAAATGTCAATACATGTCACAGGAGTCAAAAACAACGAGTTTGATTTAAAATGTCTTAGAGTAACAGTATTGTCTATATTACAGTCAAATTGTCCTACATTTAAAAAGGGATTATTAAACTCATTTGCAATGTCAAGTGGGTTTGATATTAAAAGACACTTTTTGTCAATATGTGTAATGTTTTCCTTTGGGTTATTATTTTTTTGCTCATTTATAACTCTCCATGTAGCTTTTGTTTTGTTGTATGAATTTTTGATGTAATATTCATTTTGAGATTTTTTAGTGAGCCTTATAATTTTTTTATAACGCGCAGAGAAATTTTTAAATGCAATTTTGTTTACATGACTTCGAGATCGCCGATATTTCCAGAGCAAGTCACGTTTTTTTCTACTACACACTCTTATTCCTTTCGAAATCCACTTTGGTTTTTTTTGTGAGTTTAATTTAATTATTTTCTTGTATATTATAGGTCACTTAGTTTTTTTACATACAACTTTAAACCTGCTTATTGTATTTTAACATACTGAAATAAAAGTAGTATCTAGTTCTTTTAAGCATGTTGTTTACTTCTGTTCGAAGGATTACCACATAAAAACTATGTGAAAACAACTTGTATTTACAATAAGCTTTTATTACACACCAATAAGCAGAGAATAGGCGGGGTTAGTGAATGATCATTTCATGCAACATTCACCCTTAAGATTGATGTCCGAAAATTTTGGTCATAGTACGTCTTCTTGTACAGGTGTAATTTTCAACCAAACTTGACGAAATGTTGTATGTATGTTCTACCATTTAATAGAATTTTTTGTTGTCGGTAATTTTGAGTTTACTTATCCTAAAAAGGGGGGAAGCTTGCAGCGGCGCTATTTACCACACGATTTTGATAAAACTGTATATACACATTAGGTACTCAGCTTGAATTTACATTAGCTTAATTGGTCAAGTGGCTTCCGAGACAGCTGTGAAGTGTTTGTGAAGTACTGCGATAAATTGCCGCTACTTAGACTATGTGCTCGTGAGGTCTCTTCGCAGAACTACTAGTGTTATGTTTTTATAACGAAGTGCGTAGTACTTTAACTTACAGTATAGTGTGCGTGTATTTTCGGTACAGTTATGATATGCGACTTTACTGCGTAAGTTACACCTTCAAAATATTATTGAAACATAAATATTTCTAACAGTTTTAATTCAGTTTCATAACAAATCTCTGTGTTTCTGTCTGAACTTATACTCGTAATTTGTGAAATTATTCTTAAGTATTTTATTTGTTATAACCATATGGGTCTTGCTAGGGAGTTGAAATAATAAGTTTTTAGGCCACGCCCGTTACGTAGTTGACCGGAGCAACTAGAAACCAAAACCCCAAGACAAATCTCCACTTGGCTTTTTATTTAGAGAGGTAGTTCTATATTTGATGCCTTACAATTTAAAAGGTTTTGTTGGTTGAATCCGTGGTAAACATTTAGAATCGTGCGCCTGAATTCGGGGGGGGGGGGGGGGGTTCGGGTAGTGCCCCCCCGCAAACCCCACCCGCCGGAGACCATTAGTTTTTGAGTTATGTTTGTTTAAGTATTTTGAGGTTAAGTACTGCATTTCGATCTACTACCACCCCCGCGTCGGCTCTGCAATCCGACAAGACTGCTTGAAATCGGGGTGCTATGAGTCGGTTCTGTCACTGACTTCGACCTATTCTAACTAACTATAACTAACCTATAGGTATGTCACAGACAAGTGACTTTGCCAATTCATTAGATAGCTACTGATATACTATTGTGCACAGGTTTGTCACAGACAAGTGACATTGCCAATTCATTAGTTACTAATATACTATTGTGCACACATTCCTATTAGTATGGGCCTGATAATTAAAATTGAAAAACAATTTGTTATTTTTAGAACTTATATTTTATAGACATAATTTATAGCATTTATAGTTTCGATGAATGGGTCTTTTTTATTTTTAGTCACATTTCTTCTCCATAAATACTCTATGATGGAGTTAGTGAAATTTTCAGTATTATTATAATTGTCTTTTTTAAAATAACGCTCGTCGAGCTGGTACCAGTTATCAAATCTTCCAAAGGCAATCGCAGTGTCCAGTGAGCAAGCAGGTGTCGTACAGTAAAGCAGCAAAATCGGAGTCCAAAATCGTAGCAAAGTCGTTGAGATATCAAAAGAAAGCGCAGAAAAACAGGAGAAAACATTCACGTACACTCGGAAGTAACGGAATGACGCGAGTATTCCGACAGTGACATTACGCTATCTTCGATGTTTGCGTTCCGTTTCAAGAACTTACATACAACGTACATGTCAAAAAAGGCTAAAAGTTACCTAGAAACGTTTCGTTTTACGCATTAATGTCATTTATGTCACCTGTCACTATCAAAATTACGGTGTTATATTGAAACTTTAAAAAACTATTTAGACTATTTTGGCGTGTCTCCGGCAGCTAAAATGTTGTAAATACGCTTTATACAAACCCCTTCAACCCACCCACAGTTTTTGTTTCACCAAATTCAGGGGTCACGATTCTAAAGCCAACCCGAATCCGTAATCGGTTTTATCCTACTAATATTATAAACGCGAAAGTTTGTGAGTATGGATGTATGGATGTATATAGGGATGTTCGTTACTTTTTCACGTTTAAACGGTGGCGCCAGTTTTGATGGACATTGGTATGGAGGTAGATGAGGGGCTGGATTAACACATATGATACTTTCCATCATCGTCATCCATCACCACGCGGGTGAAATAACGTAATATTCTTGGGTACACCATAGACAACATAACAAGATCGCCACCTACGTCAAGATCGTAATGATGACAGTTCTGTCAAAGTTTGTGTCAGTTTCTGATAGCTTATCCAGTTAGTAGCTGCAGTTATAATATTGACAGTCGATAGTCGATACACTAGCCGTCCTCGGCGAACGTCAAGGGTGATAAAATGTAGTGAAAGGTTTTTTTCCATGGTGATAAATTTTATATTTGTATGTACGTAGGTACTGTATTTTATTTTAAATGTTTACTGATTGATTTACTTAGCATCTCAATTTATTCATATAATACTATTATAGCAATTACGTTTGACCATGTAAATATGTTATGACATTTTGGTATAAAGATAGATATGGCCTTGGAGAAGATAATACGACGAAGTCGCGGGCACCAGCTAGTAAAATCATAGGATTAAGCACCGTATTGACACAATCCTATTTTGACACATTTTCAATCTGCCACATTCCTACATCGACACAAATTAAAAGGGACAGTCACGTGTAAAATAATAATACAATATAAAAAAATTAAATCTAAATGTTTTGTTTCTGAGGAAGTCTATGCGGATGAATTTTCCTAGGTAGGTAGAGTAGGTAGATTATTTTATCTATCATAATAAATAATCAAAGTCATAATGAAAATATTTTCTTGTTTCATATTTAGTTTGGTTTTTTATTTACGAGTATTTAGAAAGTTTTTACTAGTTTCTAGATCAATAAGAACACTTTACCTTTAATAAATAAAATTAACAGTTGTATAATGTCGTATGGTTAATCGCACCAAAACAATGAATAGAATTTAAATTTCAATTCAGTTCAAAAATTGCAATCTCAATTCTAAGTTTACTTTCACAAATACAGGAATAAGGAGGAATTGAGGAGGACAAATTGAGGAAGAGGGGACACTACTAAAATCACACTGTTTTAGACTTTTGCGGACAATACACACTAACTGTATCACTGTCGCAGTGATGCAATTAGTGTGTATTGTCGAGACTTACAATCGAGTTCGAGGGCCAGTGGTATCCGTAGTAAAAGAGTGAGAAAGAGGGTAGACAGTTTTGTCTGCTCTTAATAACTTCGAACTTTTTTCACATCCACCCGCATATTCAGTCTACCCGTGAACATGGTGCGTGTAACTGTGCCGAAATATCGGGAACTCCAAAACCTGCCCAATCGTGGTGTAAACCTCGTGAGTACTAATTATAATGTACTACTAAAATCACTAAATTACTCTAAGTTATTTGCACGGACCAGCTAACAGAATGCGTAAAAAGATATGGACAGACAAAATATGAAACATAGGTAGTAGACCTTATATCTATCACCAATTAAGTGACGGAGGTATACGGACGGACTTATATCTCACCTGATGATGCGGTCTACGATAAACTATGTAGCATAGAAGATATTATTCACTTGTGACTTTAAGTTAAGTAATAACTTATTTACAGGCTCTTCTCGGATATGGAGATGACGTCAGGACCCTCGCATTCCTCTGCGGAGGAGCACTCATTAGCGACAGAATTGTTCTCACCTCAGGACATTGCCTCGCTAGCAGAGCCAAGTAAGCTTTTTTTATTTCTTATGGGATAGGTTAGCAAACGAGCAAGCAGCTCACCTGATGGTAAGTGATACCGTCGCCCAAAGACATGCGCAATACCAGAGGTCTCGAGGATGCGTTGCCGACCTTTGAGGAAGGATGATAGGAAGGAGGAGATAGAAGGGGTGAGGGTGGAGGGGGAGGGGGAAAGAGAGAGAGAACGGGTAGGGGAGGAATCGGGCCACCGGAACCTTGCACAAACCGATGAAACGCAAAACTTCACGTCGGTGTTATGTGGGAGTGTGGTACTTCTCCGGTCGTGCCGGCACATTCGGCTGTGGAGTTGCAGCGTGCCACTACCACAAAAAAATATTGTAGGAATTTTCAATAAAAATCAGATGGGGCTTAGTGGGTTTCTCTCATTGGCGTATCCAGGTACCTAGAAACATGAGTTAGCCCGGCCTTTCCCAGTTAACCTCTAGGCCTAGTACGAACAACTAAAGAAGTGTAACGTTACGTGTCGTTCACGTAAAGGAGGACAAACTGTCATGTATCAAGGCCACTGTGACACAGTTAACTCATAGTTTGCTGTTTCGCAAATTGTTTATGCTACAGCCTCTGATGCCCACTCCAAAGACGATGTAAAATTTATTATTAAATCCAGTCAATCGTTCATTTAGATATCAAGAATATATTATTATTATTCTATGCTACCCTAGTGTATTAATATTTGGTATAATACAATATGTACACTATAACTTAAGATTAATAAGTTTTTAGAAGAGATAGATAACTTGTAAAACACTAATCGTGTATCAGGTTGTCCATTGGACGACCTACGCTGCGCTTGCCGGTCCGTGGTCTCCATTCCAGAACCTTCCGGCCCCATCGGCCATCTGTTCTGTGTGCTATGTGCCATGCCCACTGCCAGTTTAATTGACTAATCAGGCTTCAACTGGGTATCAGGTTGCCCACCTCAAAATAAACACGATGTAAAATTTGAAATTCTGTTAATTGGACATTTAGATGTTAACTAGGTATAATACAATTCATTGTAACTTAAGTCGTAGAACTAGATAAGATGAATAATTTGAAAAACACTAATTGCGTAGTAGGTTGCCCACCCCAAAATAAACACGACGTGAAATCTATCACTAATTATCGTTATTAAATCTAATCAACTGGTCATTTAGATGTTAACTAGATTTAACACAATACACACAATTTGGGAGTAGGTATTCAAATACAGAGTGAATAGGTATCTTTTAACGCTTTGCGTCCCAAAGACGTACTCTTACATATACGTCAGTTTCATTCATAAATCTTTTGTATCAATTATCACGGTTTAAATAGGAAGGATTAAGCAGGCATGTACCACCGTCGACCGCGTCATCACTTTCTATCAGGTGAGATTGTGATCAAATGCTCGTTTATCTAATGTAAAAAAAAACCACTGTAACTTCAGTTGTACAAGTGGATGAAATTAATAATTTGAAAAACACTAATTGTGTACCAGGTTGACCTGTGCTAAGCCCTTTAACAAAACCCCGGCTACGCTGTTAGTTAATCAAGGATATACTAGATCACTTTCATACTCTAATAAAATATAAAAAGATGCATCACCTGTTGGGGGTCGGCAGATAAAACTGTTTTAATAGAAGTAGAAAGACCTCAACGCTCTGTTCTTAAAGTTATGCTAAAAAGCCTCGCAGATACTCCACAGAGTGTGTGTACAGAGTCGAGTGCTTAACGTGCGTCAGCTTTTTATTTTAAAGACATTCTTATCTGTGCACAAGTAGGTTATTTCTTCTGAAAACTATGATTCTCTGCTGAAGCGTAGAAATTACAAACTTCCTAAAACTTTGGTTACTACAAGGTTTGCTCAACGTCACGGTGAATTCATTAAAACTCACATTTACAACATGGTCATCAAGCATTCTGACAAAAGTGTTAAAAATGTAACTGTCCGTCAAGCTAAACCACTGGTGCAAAAATGGTTATCAACATTGAACTATGATGAAACTGAAAAAAAATTAAGCTTTATAATTAGTTCCTTAGAGCAGATATTTATTGTTTTAGTTTTACAATTTTGTTCATATATTATCTCGAACTTAGTTTTATTTTTTAATATTTAAGCATTAAGTTTTATTTTTATTTTTATTATTTATATATTATATAATACCTAAGTAAATATCTATATTATTCTATTCATACATACATACATTTACATCTCTCATATTCGGTAAGTAGGCCCTTATTACCCCAAATAGGTGACCAATTAGTGCTCTAGGGTAATAATGTAGTTAGAAAAGCCCTAGGGCGGTAAGTAATTAAAAAAACACTTCACTCTTTCAAAAAGTTCGCGTACCTACATCTAACCACCATACCGGCAACAGACATCATGCATTCAGCCCAATGACAAAAGAGGTCGCTTTGCTTTTCAGCTTTGTCTTCGTATGAATATAATAGTCATCAATTTTATTTTTGTAATGCCGGTTTTTTTCTACTTACCTCACAATCGAGATGTAAAGCAGAGTAGTTAGCTCGGGTGTAAGCATCAATTGCACCCTCGAAATATAGGGAGATAATAAATATCTCGGGCTGCAATTGATGCCTTACAGCCCTTGGCTACTAATCTACTATTAATACATTCTAAAGGGTACTCTTTTACATATTAGTATTATTTCGTTAGCTGAGGTGTAATGTTAGATTAGCAAATCTGAGCCAGGTCGCCAGGATACAGGCGGAGCCTAGTGTGGCGATCATTAGATAAAGCTATTAAAATCTCTCTGCATTAATACCTTGTATGCTTAGTTTACTTTTAGTTTTAATTAAATTTGTTAATATTTTAGCTTGAGGTATTTTAAGCAGCAAATAAATAAATTTTAATTTTTTTTCATGTACGTAATGTATTAATGTATTAATCAATTATCATGTACTTTTTGATAATCACATGTATGTTTTTTTCTTTTACTATAATGACCAGTTATCGATTCTAAACCAACCCATTCAATATTGTGCACTAATGTACAAAGACAAATATATTAAAATTTATTAATATCTATATTTATAAATGAAACGTGCGCTTCAAATTTGCTCTGTGTGCCTTGTCACACAGAGCAAATTTGAAGCGCACGTTGTTTGGAAACCTACCTTCTTTATGTAGCTATTCTAAGTAGGTATGTAAATTAATATCTTTAAAACAACTAGAGCATGAACAAAACTCGGCATCCAGGGGCCTACCTTTTACGAACCTATCATAAATCAGGAGCGTTTTGAAATAAGCTTAGAATAATCATACTTACTATTTGTACTCCCACCGACACAAAACGGTCGTACATATTACTTCAGTACTATTTACGGCGCGTTCCTTTTTTAGCCGAAATCGAAATAATGATGCGTACCAGGATCAATACCCATAATGCCCAACCCGAATAGAACAAACGCAGTTCCATAGTACGCGAAAGGATTGCACTATTTGATAATACGCCATCAAAACGTCTATCGTAATCCATCATTATTTTAAGCTTGCTGTATTGACGTGGTGGTACCAAATTTAATCGTAACGTTTAAATAAGAATACTTTAAAAGGTGGGAGTAAGGCCCTAGGTATTGATCCTTAAAGCACTATCGCCTGCTTAGCGAGACCATCCGTCCCCATACGACGGTTAAAATCAGATAGAGACTAAAAGTTCGATGTTCGGACGGTATGCCTCTGTGGTCTAGCGGTCATGGCGTCTGACACACATTGCTGGGAGACACGGGTTCAAATCATTTATTCTGTATAGGCCTACGGGGGCACTTACAAATTGTCATATTACATTTATTATTTCTTAAATCTACAACCGGATCGGAACGCGACCACGACTGTGAAGATCCGGAAAGAAACTCAGCGGGCTTGTCTTTTACATATTTTTTTGTCATCACTTACTTAATATATTTAACAAATGTTCATTGATTTTAGCTCCAGTGTGTTGCCTTATAGAAGAAACTATAATAATGGTATCAGTAGGGCAAGACACGCTACACTTTGATATCGTAATTCACGAGTAGTGAAGTTCCTGGAGTGATCAGTCCCATGCTGTTTTATCCTCCAAGTAATCCGAAATTTCGTAATAAACTTTTTGACAGAGTTTAGTTTTAATAGTAATTTTAAACTTATTACCAGACAAATCTCGGATAACATTGGGAAGTTTATTATGGAATCGTATACATTGTCCCATAAAAGAATGACTTATTCTGTGGAGACGCGTTACATGTAAGGATAGCTTGTGCTTATTCTGCGTTTTGATGGATTGAGCATTCCTTTTTTCAAAACTTTTCATGTTTTTCTTTACATACATTAGATTTTTATGGATATACTGAGTTCGAATCCCGTCCGAGGAAGTGTATTGTCTCTTTAAAATTACAAAGTAGGTAAGTATGTATATTTTCTGGCGTTTATTTCTTACATATGTTCAATCATGTTATTTCCCAGAGGTTCAGTATCATACGTAGCCCTAAACGTATTGAACAGAACTGTAATCGATCCGAAGAAGATACACAAAGTGAAAAGAAACATCATACATCCTGAGTTCATACCCTCGAAGATATACAATTATATAGGATTGTTGGAGCTGGAAAATCCGTAAGTACAACTTTGTCATAGTGATGGTGGAGTGGCAAATACCTCAAAAGCTTTACCTATATTTGTCTATTTTTTACTAATTATAATGAAATTCAGTATGTTGAAAGATGAGACACTGGAATAACACATAGAATACTTTTCATCATCAACATTATCGTCATCCATCACCCACGGGTTAAACCGCGAGGCGCAGATAGTACAATTGACCCAGCGAGCGAAGTGTCTCTGCCTTAACTGGCCAAATTGACTTTCATCTGCCCGTATGTTTGTTAGGTTGTATTTACGTCTTCCTGTACATGTCGCATTTTTCAACCAATATTTACGAAACTTGGTATGCATGTTCTACTATTTAATATAATTCTTTGTCGTCGGTGATTTTGAGAGCGGGGGTACCTTTCCTAAAAATAGCAGATGTTTGCCGACTGATTTTATTAAAATTGACCCCGTAAGTAGCAGGGTCATTAGTGACCCTGCTACTTACGGGGTCGATTGGGGGAAAATGGTGGAAATTATTTTTTAACAAAAAATGGAACCGACTTCTACACCAAAAAAGTGTGAAACAACTTGTCGAAGTCGGTACCATGCGGACAATATTGTGATAATAGAAACCTATTTTTGAACTATCATGGCACCGGCTGCAACAAGTTATTTCACACTTTTTGGTGTAGAAGTCCTTGGAGCAGACCGAGATCATAGAGAGATAAAACAGCTTATATTTGAGTTTACTTTACAGCTTCCAAACGGAGAAAGTTGCATAAAATAATATACGTATAAGTTAAATTACTGCAGACATCTCAAAACTTTTTCTAGATATTTTGATCTTTTCTTTTGGGGCGAAACATACACACATATTGCTAGCATTATCATAACTATGGCCACGATTGTCTTTAATATCAAGTTCCAAAGTTCTATCGATCGATATATGTGTGTCATCACGCGGTGAGCTGCGCTGTTTCCAGGAGCTCTAACATGAGGTGGCAACATAAATATAATTTATAGTCGATAGTAGATGTCGCCTCCCTATTAAGCTTGTGATTGGCGTACTCGCTATCAATTTTAGTTCTACAACTGACTGCAAGGTGGCACTGTTCTCTACTTTATACATTTTTTTCGGCATGGATTTGGTGTCAATGTTGTAAACTCATGGAAGACCTACAGCTCACTCACTTACCGCTCGCTCGACCACCGACTGATTCGACTGACAAGTCAGTGTCTGATTTACGCGCGTTTTAAAAAAATTCAAAATGTATTGTTATAATCAGGGAGTCCCTAGCTTTACTTCACAGCGCATTTAGTTTTATTGTTTTGTCTCGGTCAATAGTTGTTATATGTAGGGTAGATGCAATGATGCTAGATTATTAGTGCATGCGAAGTCACGGTTTCAGCGCGTCCCGATCCTCGCGCCATAGGCTGCAGCCTAATTAACCTAAGGGTCAATAAGGGTCTGGTCATTTGGGCCGAAAAATGTCAACATATTTGTAAGATTCTGATATCTTCTTCATGTGTTATCATTTGTACAAGACATGTTTTTATTAACAAACTAGCTGGTACCCGCGGCGTCGTCTGCACAGGGTTATTACTTCAAGTAGCTTATTATCTTCTTCAAAGCCATATCTACCTTTATACCAAAATGTCATAAATTATTTACATGGCTATATGAGTAAATTTAAGTACTTAGTAAAATAATCAGTACACACTAAAAATAAAACGTACCTACGTACGTAGAAATGTAAAATTAATCACCATGGACAAACTGTCATTAGGTGATGAAATGTATTCATCACCCTTGACGGTCGCTGAGCACGTCTATTAAATCGGGCTGTCAAATTGATAGCGTGTTTTTTTATCAAAAACTGACGCAAACTATGACAAAATTTCATCATTACGATCTTAATGTAGGCCGAGATCTTGTTATTTTGTCTATGGTATAGATCGCGCGGCGAGAGTTTGGCTTTGACCGTTATTGCGCAGAAGTCAAAAATTGGGTATCACAGGGTGGTTAGAGGGACGAAGGACTCTTGTCTCTCTCTGTCACATCGAAGACGAGGGACTCTTGTCTCTCTCTGTCACATGGCGCGACAGTACCCATGCGCAGTAATCCCCTCCACCCGAAGGTCAAAGCCAAACTCTCGCCGCGCGATCTGTACCACCCATAATACCCAAAAATATTATGCTTTTTCACCCGCGTGATGATGGATGATAATGATAAAAAGTATCCTGTGTGTTAACTGGCTTAAAAAATGACCTCTTAAAAATCGTGCTAAATCAATAACATCGTTCACGCCGCTATGACTCAGCTGTCATAATAGACGTTTCACCACGCGCGTGGACCAATCCCTGCTTTCCTTCTGAATTTTAAACCAATCACCGAACATGTCTATTTGTAACCTCGGAAGTAATTCGTATTTGGAATCATACGTCGTTTTGGTTTGAAGGACCACTTTTTGTGTGGAATTTGTTATGAGTTATGCTTCCTGACATTATTTTTTCGTAGGAAAGTAGGATTAATATCGACCTTAACAACTTAACGTTTCTGAGTTAAGTGCCCCGGAGACGGTCATTCGCAATTGTCAATTTTCACGTCATTGACCGTTGACGTTTCAATTGAAGGTGCGAATGATGGAGCTTCATACGACGCGTCAATTGCTCGCCCATATTTACTTTCTGGCCAGTATGAAAGGTAGACAAACGATGATGTCGAATTCACATCCGCATTCGCAATGATGGAAGTTTTGATTCAAGCCAATTGACAATCGCGAGTCACGTAACCAATTGAGCGACTCGTTCTGCAATTAACAGATTAGGGTCATTAGCTCGCTAGTCCAAAAACATAGCGGATGTGAATTCGACATCATCGTTCGTCTACCTTTTATACTGGCCAGAAAGTAAATGCGACGAGCAATCGACACGTCGTATGAAGCTCCATCATTCGCACCTTCAATTGAAACGGTCAATTACGTAAAAATTGACAATTGTGAATGACCGTTTCCGGTGTACTTTACGTGCACAGTGCAGTTAGTTTCTTGTGAACTGATCTATTGCAGCTGCAGAGGTTCCCACTTATCAGGTGGCTCTCGTGTTTGTACCGTCTCTTAAGAACAGAAAAATACGTTATACAGAATGTTTGGTAGAGGGACCGACAAACCAAATGAGCGTGTTTGGGGGCCCACTTGGAGAATACAAGTTGGCCAAAAAAAATCCCCGACACCCCAATTTTTTGAACTAAATCAGTTAGCTCTGTTTTGTATCCAATTTTGCTTTGCGTGGCCTGAAGGTGTTTTAGAGACCAAATTCAACTAAAAACATCCGGTCTAAAACAGATTTTACAAATGTTATGGTGGTAAAAAGGTACAATTTCGGAGAAAAAGGGAAAAATCACAAAAAAAAGTTAAACATATTGGGGGGTCGGGGATTTTATTTGGCCAACTTGTATTCTCCAAGTGGTCCCCCGAACACGCTCATTTGGTTTGTCGGTCCCTCTACCAAACACCCTACGAGTATATAAAGTACCGCAATGTTTATAAGTAAGCTCGTATATCTTTGCTTACTCAGAGTGATTTATGTGTTTTTACATCCAGGATTGCCCTGGATTCATTCACAGTTCCAGCATGTCTTCACAATGAGGAGTCAGTTATTACCAGAGCAATATCCACCATCTGGAATACTGATGATGTTTTGCGAACCAATTCAACAGTGCTGGAAAGGGTAAGGCTTAAAGTAGGCAATTAATGTAGTGGTAAGACTTTATTGCAGAGTTCACATGGAGTAGCACCACACCTTCGGCAGTTATTCAACCGTAAATCAGGAGTGTGCAAACATTACTGTGTTTCACTACAGCTGGAAACATTGCCCATGTTTCCAGCGAAATGTGAAGATTACGCTCTTTAGAGCATTCTGTTCATCCCTCTACACGTGCAACTTGTGGGCTGATTATAGTAAAAAGAGGTATAGTGTCCTCCGCGTTGTGTACAACAATGCTTTCAGGATGCTTTTGAGGCTGCCCTGATTCTGCAGCGCCTCAGCCTAGATATGTGCCCGGACGCACATACTGAATGCTTTCATTAGACCATGCAGTTACGCGACGCGTCTATTGTACGCAGGATTGGGGCCAGCTCCAACACCATCCTGGATATGATTGCTGCCAGGTTTGTCTGCCCTTACCTCTGGCATTGCTGCGAGAGACATGTCCCAGCAGCGCAGAGACGTAGCAATAGCTTTCACATAGGGGGAGTCCGCAGGTAAAACTAAAAATCTATTTAACTTAAACTGCATACAAACAATAGTTACTTACTTTAAGTACATAAAAATATATAATAATAAAATATATATAATAATATAAAAATACATAAAATATATATAATAATATTTTTAAGAAATGTTAGTGTATGTAGCCTGTATAACCCTTATTTTTAAGCTATTTATGTATATGAGGCAGCAACTTTCATCTAACTAAAGTATCAGTGTCTTCTTCATTAAATGATGGTAAGTATGACCAATACAATAGTTTACAATCACTAAAAAGTTGCTGAAAGTTTTGCCCGACAGCAAAGTACTTGGAGCGCGCGGCCTCAATTTACTTACTCACTTAGGTACTTGATTTACTTGGGACTCGAGGCAGCCGAAAGATGCTATCTACATAAATTATGAAAAAGTTTTGACCGAGTGATTATCAGAAGAATTATTTCTAAGTTGGTAGATTTTGGAATCCGTGGCAAACTCCTACAATGGTATAAAATGCTTTACGGATAGCTAAATTATGAGGTTTATTATACATAGCCATGGCATAAATAGATAGTTAAATGTCTCGACGCGTGCTCATATTTTTGCCACAGATTACATTATCCGTCATCAATATTCAGCGATTTTAATGATGTCATATGCTAGGGGGGAGGGGGGGGTCTGGACCCCCTAAAGACCTCCCTTATATACGCCCATGCAGCAGCGGTAGCGGTGAGAAAATATTAATATCGGGTTTGTTAACCTCCTATGACTTATTGACTATAATTTGTCTTGGTTTATGATTATTATTATAGATATGAGACACTTAGGTATGTGATTTTAAATTATTATGGTTGTTTTATTTAAATTACTGTATATTGATGAAATTACTAGCTATCATTATTACATCATTCTTATTATATTGTTCGGTACACTACTGAACAATATGATAAAAAAATGTTTTTAAACACAATTGTGCTCAACAAATTATATTTATGATAAAATAATTATTGCTAATTGTCTGAGTTTTTATCATATGGCATTATTAATTTCATTTTTCTTACGTTGGTAGAAGTACGTATACAATTTCCATACATTTCTAAAATTATAGGCAGTTTCGGAGGACTGGTAGTTTTAGGGAAATTCATAGTAGAAACACTGTCTGCTGTCAAAAAACTTAAAAATAACAGTTGAGCGTAGCGTTATATTCTCTTTGGTTGAGCAGTTTTTATGTGCGATTTTGTGATTCGAGGCGAATTTTCTGTATTTTTGTTTTTTCTGTGTTTTCTGTTTACATCGAGTCGAGTGGGCATCTGCTCCTCCCTCCTCTGTCTAATTTACTCTATGTCCTCTGTATCCGGATCGTGCCGTTGAATTGAGATAGTGACTCTGCTTGTGTTGTGAGACAGTGACTCTGAAATCTAAATCTGTGTGGAACTGATAAAATGGTTCGAAGCAGTCACAGAAAGTGTGAAATCTGTGGAAGACAGGAGATCAGAAGAGATCCGGAGAAGGGATCTTTTTTTTTTCTAAATTTCCAATTGATTAAAACCGGTCAGTACATAACCTAATATCTACTAATATATGAGTCAGTAACAATATCAACTTCACAATTTATTCAGTGCGCTAGTCACACAAAAGTGTAATTAGCCCTGGAAAAGCTCTCTTCGCACGCAGCTCTCCGGTAGCAGTGCATAGTTTTAAATATATCAACATTTATGTACCCTGAATTCGCCAAAAACCTTGATGTAGGAAAGTATTTACTATCAAGGCATGTTGGAAATACTTTACTCTGTCAGTATGCAGGTGTTGGCCTACTCTCAGGTACAATAATCTTATATGTCTCATATTAAAATGCTTGTATAGCAGTTATGTTGCAAGTCACCCACATTTGTAAGAAATTCAATCATAACAGCAATATAATAATAATTATAACATCTGTTAAATACATTAAGTAATTAGTGATAAAAAAGACAAGCCCACTGATTCTTGCCGGATCTTCTCAGTCGTGGTTGCATTCTGAACCGGTTGTAGATTTAAGAAAAAAAAATTTTGCCTGCGTAGGCCTATACAGAATAAACAATTTTATTTTGATTAAGCAATTGTTATAAACAAGCAATCACATACCTACATGTACTGCGGGGGTATTACTAGGTGACATGCAACATGTGCAGCAATAGTGTGCAAACATTACTGAGATTTGCAGGCTGTTTTGTATCCATGAATTTACTGAGCACTAAGCTATTATTATATATTATATATTAATAATATGGGACAACATTCACACTAAGGTATTCAGGTCCCAAACTAGGCAGAGCCTGTACTATGGTAACCTAATGACTGATATGCTACCATACTTAGATACATATACAGTATAAGCTCCTTATTCGCGGGGTTCCATAAATATGCCGCGAATACAGAAATTGTGAATACGGAATGGTAATTTATATGGGATTAAAGGGGATACGTTCCTAGGTGACAAAATAAAAAAAATATATATAAGAAATCAATTTCATTGAAGTTTTTTACATTTTGCATAATTAACTTAGGGCTTAGGCAATGGTTTGAAGAATGTAATTATCTCTTGCTTGACAGTTTCAAAAGCTCCTTCAATTCAGACTGATACGCAGCAGTCGCACTAGAAATTTGTTTTTTTTTTAAATAAGAGGCAAGATAGGTAAAGACATCTTCCTCAAACACATGTCTATGTAGTATTTTGTAAAGTTTAAGGTGCATTCGTTTAGCTTTTAGGGCATTGGTGGCATTGTCATTGATGGCTCTTTTATTAAAGGATTTGTAAAGCTCAAAAACATTATTTTTTCCACTTTTGCCCACACTCTATTCGAACTCTCAACTGAGCATAAGACCTAAAATCGCATGATTATGCTGTCAAATAGATAGCTGTCAAAAAACGATCACAAACAACCATGCTCCGAACGTGGGTCAAAAATTGCACATATTGGTGGCAAAAATACCTTTTTGTCAGCTTTCGGAAAGCTGAACGAAAAGATACATGAACAACATTTTCACAGCTCAGAAGGGACTCATTTGAACGCACTAGTAATAGAGTGCTATAAAGTTAAACAGTTCAGGTTTTAGTCCTGTTTAAGAATCTCAATTTTCTCTCTAAAGCTTTGGGCTACTATATAGGTATCAACCCGTAGACTCGCCAGTCGCCATATTTGGCCAATAATACAATAGATTAAGAAGAAAACAGTATTATTCCTATTGTAAATAGGGTGTTGAGCAGTTATAAGGCTTTGAATGATGAGAACCAGATAGGTGATATATTTAATAGTCTTTAAATTTGGTTTGTAGATATTTGATTTCTAATTTACCATTGATAGATGCCTTGTGTGTTGCCTAGTTGACACCCATTAACTATTTAAAAAAAATGGTTGAAATAGAACTATATTTTTATATAAAATAAATATGTTCCAGCTGTAAAGAGTGGGTACGCGCTGTTGGCAATGAGGATCTGATATATTTACCAATTGAAAAGCTCCATCAACAGCGTTATGTATGCGGTGAACATTTTCAAAAGAATGATTGGAATAAAAAAGGAAACCGGCTCAAGAGACATGCTGTTCCGAAACTGAAACTTTCTGCACCACCATTGGCAGTCAACTTGTTGACTTCCCCCTTCATGTAAAACAGAAAGAAAATGGTAAGTGTGTAGTTGTAATTGTTTAGGTTAGGTTACATTATTTTATATCATTTTATTTGGGGGACTTACAGTTATAATTACAATATAGTTTAAGAAGTTGCTTAACAAAAGCCAATAACAAGCCTCCACAGATAAAGAAAAACCCATTGTTTTCTTTTCAGCGGAAGTGTCACTAAATATTTTTTAATATCGTTTTTTATGATAATGGTTTTCAAAGTAACGCCTGAATCAATAAATTATCTCCACAGATAATTAAAACATATTCAAAACATATGTAGATGCTAAACTTAACAAATGATTAAGCAACTACATGATAAGCATACCTACATAGCCACTCAATTACCAAATTAGAATAGGTTTAGAAATCACACGGAAATGCAACATGCCAGATTTGCAAGATGTTAATTTTTAGTGTTACCTACTGTAACCAAGACCTGTAACCCGTTAAATGGCGATTCGCCATATTTGGCCAATAATACTATAGATTTCGCAGAAATATACCTATTTTTCCAGGAACTGCAATGTGTGTGGTTCTATTGTATGCTTTAAACATCAAGTTGGCGATTTGCACACAAGTTCTTTTGAGGCATTTGACACTGCGGTGGCAGCATCCAAGACAGGCTCTCACAAGAGACCTGCCAATAAAAAAAATTCTAAAATTCTTCATTATGGCTGAATATCCATCAGTACTATCATTTTTATAGAGATATCTATTAATTACCTACTAATGAAGAATTCCTTCCTTACAGTACCCTTACCATCAGCAGTTATGCCCTCAACCAGCAATGATCAAGCGTCCATTAACATACTACAGCTACTAATCTTCAGAGGCTGGGTCATATCCATCTCAGAGAAGTAAGTTTCAAGATCACTTTCCTATAATTAACAGACTTTAAAAAAGGAGGAGGTTATATGTTTGTGTGTAAGTATTTTTTTGTGTATGATGGCCGATTTCTCCCCCATTAGAAGACCGATTCTCAAAATTATTTTTTTGTTTGGTAGAGTACACTTCCGAAGTGGTCCCATTTAAATTTTATCAAATTCGGTCAAGCAGTTTTTGTGTTACACTCCAATAACTGACGAGTATTTCGCCTATTTTGATGATATCATCATTTACGGTGAATGACAATCGACCCTTAGCAAGGGTCACTAAAATAGGTAATATTTTTTTTTACCAAAAATGGAACCAACTTCAACACCAAAAAGTGTGAAACAACTTGTCGAAGTCGGTACCATGCGCGCAATATTGTGATAAAAGGTACTTTGAACTAACATGGTACCGACTTCAACAAGTTATTTCACAGTTTTTGGTGTTGAAGTCTGTTCTGTTATTTGGTAGGTAATTTGTTTTATGCTAAGTACAAAGACAAGTCATTCAATTGATGGTACGCGCAATATTTGCCTATCGCAGTTGTACGTAAAACTAAAATACTAAATGTCTCGAAGGTAGAGCACTCGTATTTTTGTCCAATATCTCAACAAACTTTTATAATGGAGAATAGCTAATGCTCAATATTAACAAACCCAGTAGAAGTTTTTGATGTTAGGATTCATCAGATTAGTTTCCAAATATTTGATTTGATTATCTGACGTTTACTATTTTAGTACCAAGGCCTGCCTGCAAACCTGTCGTAGAGCTATCAACAAGTCACCAGGACATGCACATTATATTACATAGCGAACCGGACGTCTGGTCGGTGGACGTCCCAATCAAAGTGATAACAACAAGATCAGAAAGAGAAAATCCGAAGAAAACTAAGGTAAATATAATTTATTTTAATTTGTTTCCGGTAGTGAAAGCATTAGTGGACAATATATTGGTCCAACAATAATGGAGCAGCAAAAATGTGATATATGCCCATGATTAACACTAAATATCCTGCACCAATTTGTTATGTTTACTTGAAAGTGTAAATCTTTAAACATAAAAATGAACCCTTATTTTTTCTGGTCACACTATAACTTATGAACGGATGGAACAATCTCGCTAATTCTTTTTTTGTTGCGTAAATTATTACCGGAGAAGGTTATAATGTAAGAAAAAGCAAGAGTAAAGTTCACCTAAACGAGCGTCATGGTATGATTTCATTCAAAATTGTATATGTCAAAGTTAAGAACTGCACGGAACTTGCTCGGTTTTTACGAAGCGGATAGTAAGGCCCCTGGTATGGAGCTGACCAAACTCATAGACAGCTGACAATTTACTAGTTACTCATTATGTAGTTAATTAAGTTTATGTAATTTGATTTCAGAATTATCTCCGTGGAAGAAGAGGCTGCTGGAACAATGACAAAGAACAAAATGCACATTAGCATCTCTGAGGAAGTCCGCTAACCTAGTAGAAAAAATAAAATCGCCAGAACTTAAAGAAATCGTAATCACGGCATTAAAAAATCAGAATAGAAAGCCCAGAGGAAGACGGTGGACAACAAAGAACAAAATTTCGGCCCTCGCAATTTATAAGAGGTCGCCAAAAACCTATCGTTGTCTTCAACAGCTAATGCCTTTACCAAATGAAAGGACTCTGCAGGTATTTTTAAACAAAATTCCCATAAATACAGGGATTAACAAAGCTGTTCTTGAGCATTTAAGAAAACTTTCGGATACAGAAGAACCTAACAACAAAATATGTGTGCTTGCCTTCGACGAGATCGCATTAAAACCGCGATTAATATATAACCAAGCTACAGAATATGTAGAAGGTTACACAGACTATGGCATTCCAGAAGAGCGAGGTCCTGAATTGGCTGATCATGCCCTTGTATTTTTGCTACATGGACTACGAAAGAAATTTAAACAGCCCTTAGCATTTTATTTTGTAAAAGAGACAGTCAGCTCTCAAAAACTTGCCTTAATCATAAAAGAGATAGTCAAATGTGTTGAAGAAGTGGGGCATCGAGTTCTCGCCACAGTTTGTGATCAAGGTCCAACAAACATGGGAGCACTGAAGATTTTAAAATCCGACACTAAAAAGGCAGAAAACGCCATGAATACTTTTTGAGTAGGCAAACAGAAAGTGTACACCCTATATGACGTGCCACACCTCTTTAAATCAATAAGAAACCACTTTTTAAATAATGGGACGATGGTGATGGACGGGAAAAAGGCAAAATGGGAACACCTTCAACAAGTAGAAGCAAAAAACAACTCGCTGTTATATCTAAGCAAGATATCCGCTATACACATACAACCCAAAATTTAAATCAAAAATGCTAGTTAAGTATGCGGCGCAAATGTTGAGCCGTACTGTTTTTGCTGTTTTAAAACTGATGGCTGAGGCGGAAAAAAATGAGGAAAAATCTTAAGAAATGATGGAAACTGGTGAAGTAGTCCTTGACCTGGACAGGCTATTTGATGCCTCAAATGGTCCATCTGGCCCACAAGACATTAAAAAAAATCAGGGAAAATGTCACATCAAAGACAAATCATCTGAAAACATGGACTGAATTTAGAAAAAAATTAAGAACAGTAAAGTTTGTAAAAGCATCTGGTGTTGAAGCAAAAAATGTTAAATGCATTGAAGGTTATTGCATGACACTTAGCTGCTTACAAGACATTTGGAATGAGGTGCACAAGTTGGGATTCAAATATTTAAATTTAAGACAGTTAAACCAAGACAGTTTGGAAAACCTATTCGGAGCTATCCACCAGCACAATCCCACAGATAGGAATCCCACTTGTGCATCTTTTGTTACAGCTTTACGGACTTCAATTATCTCCGCAATTACAAGCTCCAACAGCCGTAACTCTAACTGCCAAAGAGACGCCAACATGCTACTAACTGATCTTAACCATTATATAGATCTACAGAAAGATGAACTGGAAGAAATCAATGAAGCCGAAGAAAATAATACTCTTAATCAGGATCTAACTTGTTTTGAACTATCGAATTTAAATATACCAGATTTTCAAGAATGTGATGATGAAAGAATTGAAAACAATTTAATCAACATCGAAGGCCAACCTACAGTTTACTTTGCTGGCTATGTAATCTAACGCAAATCTGCGAAATAAAAACATTCGTGACTTTATCAAACAATAAAATATAAATGTATATATAGCTATAACTCAATACTACCATTTTAGTAATAATTTTTGAGTGTTCTTTACTTCGAAAGCCCTTGTTGCTGAGCCTTTTGTTTGCGTCATCTAGATCTTGTTCTTTTAAAGAAAGTGACAAATTTATTCGTTTGCATTGTCTGCGAACCAATAACTGTCCTAAACGACGAAACAAAATATCGAAAACAACACTTTTGTGTTCCTCGCATGTGAACCAGGAATGGTCATAATTTGCATAAAATAATGTCATTGCCAGAATGCACACATTGGGGTGGTGTAGGAATGGCAAGACTTCTGCTTCAAAAACGGTAACTGATATTTGCACAGTCTTACATAAATTTAGTGATGGATAACATAACGATTTTTTTTCCTCCCACCACTCCCGTAGTTTGATGTAAGAATACATTTGACTTTCTATATCATGTGTTTGTAAGCATGATTGACATTAAGCACACGGGCGGGATTTTAACGTATATGCTAAATAACCAGCAAGGTAAACTGTAGGTTGGCCTTCGATGTTGATTAAATTGTTTTCAATTCTTTCATCATCACATTCTGGAAAATCTGGTATATTTAAATTCGATAGTTCAAAACAAGTTAGATCCTGATTGAGAGTATCATTTTCTTCGGATTCATTGATTTCTTCCAGTTCATCTTTCTGTAGATCTATATAATGGTTAAGATCAGTTAGTAGCTTGTTGGCGTCTCTTTGGCAGTTAGAGTTACGGCTGTTGGAGCTTGTAATTCCGGAGATAATTGAAGTCCGTAAAGCTGTAACAAAAGATGCACAAGTGGGATTCCTATCTGTGGGATTGCGCTGGCGGATAGCTCCGTATAGGTTTTCCAAACTGTCTTGGTTTAACTGTCGTAAATTTAAATATTTGAATCCCAACTTGTGCACCTCATTCCAAATATCTTGTAAGCAGCTAAGTGTCATGCAATAACCTTCAATGCATTTAAAATTTTTTGCTTCAACACCGGATGCTTTTACAAACTTTACTGTTCTTAATTTTTTCTAAATTCAGTCCATGTTTTCAGATGATTTGTCTTTGACGTGACATTTTCCCTGATTTTTTTTAATGTCTTGTGGGCCAGATGGACCATTTTAGGCATCAAATAGCCTGTCCAGGTCAAGGACTACTTCACCAGTTTCCATCATTTCTTAAGACTTTTCCTCATTTTTTTCCGCCTCAGCCATCAGTTTTAAAACAGCATAAACAGTACGGCTCAACATTTGCGCCGCATACTTAACTAGCATTTTTGATTAAAATTTTGGGTTGTATGTGTATAGCGGATATCTTACTTAGATATAACAGCGAGTTGTTTTTTGCTTCTACTTGTTGAAGGTGTTCCCATTTTGCCTTTTTCCCGTCCATCACCATCGTCCCATTATTTAAAAAGTGGTTTCTTATTGATTTAAAGAGGTGTGGCACGTCATATAGGGTGTACACTTTCTGTTTGCCTACTCAAAAAGTATTCATGGCGTTTTCTGCCTTTTTAGTGTCGGATTTTAAAATCTTCAGTGCTCCCATGTTTGTTGGACCTTGATCACAAACTGTGGCGAGAACTCGATGCCCCACTTCTTCAACACATTTGACTATCTCTTTTATGATTAAGGCAAGTTTTTGAGAGCTGACTGTCTCTTTTACAAAATAAAATGCTAAGGGCTGTTTAAATTTCTTTCGTAGTCCATGTAGCAAAAATACAAGGGCATGATCAGCCAATTCAGGACCTCGCTCTTCTGGAATGCCATAGTCTGTGTAACCTTCTACATAGTCTGTAGCTTGGTTATATATTAATCGCGGTTTTAATGCGATCTCGTCGAAGGCAAGCACACATATTTTGTTGTTAGGTTCTTCTGTATCCGAAAGTTTTCTTAAATGCTCAAGAACAGCTTTGTTAATCCCTGTATTTATGGGAATTTGGTTTAAAAATACCTGCAGAGTCCTTTCATTTGGCAAATGCATTAGCTGTTGAAGACAACGATAGGTTTTTGGCGACCTCTTATAAATTGCGAGGGCCGAAATTTTGTTCTTTGTTGTCCACCGTCTTCCTCTGGGCTTTCTATTCTGATTTTTAAATGCCGCGATTACAATTTCTTTAAGTTCTGGCGATTTTAGCTGCAATATTAGAGTCCTATTGATTTCTCTGCATATGTAAACAATTAAATTACTTTAGCATTAAGCCACCGTAATTCAATAATATCATTCCATAATTTTGTTACACTATGTATGCCTATTTAGTAATATGTCCAGATTGTAAGATCTGATCAGGTTAGGTATTATTGTCTTTGTCAAACATATGTTTGTGGCACACTGTGCATGAAATTTAGATAGTGAAATGTATACTGAAAAAGCGAATATTATATTCAAAATACGCCAATACGTACCGTAAAAAACGAAGTATTACACAATTGTAATTATAAACGTTAACTTGATGACGAGGTGGAAAATTTTTAAAATTAGCGTTCAGATTAGAATTATTGGCATTTTTTATCATTCCTAAGTTTAATTAGTTTGTTAACTAACCATAAATGACTGGAGTGAAGCTAGTTAGAGTTTCTTTAATGTTAAATTTAAGTGATTGATTTTGTTCGATGTAGACAACATAATTAATGGTCTATTACCACTGTAATTTTTAACGTCAAGTCAAATACAACACAACAGAAACAGTGGTCTGTTACCACCAATTTTGTTGGATTTAACTAAACGTTTAAAATTACAATTATGTAATATTTCAGGTTTGAAATGTAATATACGAGTAATTGGTAATAGTTTGTTAAATCGGTAGTATAGGTACTGCAGTGAGAGTACGGTATTTTGTCGATTGATAAATTCGAGATATGTATATATATATAAGATCGATAAAAGAACTTTTAACTTTTAAATATTGTAAAATGTTACATTTATCTATATACATAACGCGTGAATGGATAGAAAGATTTCGCTAATTCTGTTTTTGTTGTGTTAATAATTGTCAGGAGAAGGATCCTATGAAAGACAAATCAAGAAAAAATGGAGGTTATGGTGATGCCGAAGGCCGCGCTACTACGCGAACGATGTTGCGAGCAGTCGCTAGTTTATATATAAATTAATTTATATTTTCCTTGGTCATCGCATTATGCTTGAACGAATGGAACAATTTCGCAATTTTTTTTGTTCTGTTATTTAATTGTCAGGAGAAGGTTTTTATGAAAGAAAAATCAAGATAAGATGGGTCGTGGTCATGGCGAGGCCGAAGGCCACGTAAATAGGCGAACGATGTTGCGGGCAGTTGCTAGTAATTAATAAAACCGATTCTGTCTACGTCGAAGTGTCGAATTTATCGATCTACATATCAATGATGATGTTTATAATTATTAAAATCGATTCTGTCGATGTCGTGTCGAATTTAACGACCGACAAAGTACCGTGCTTGCACTGCTGAAATGATGTAAAGAGCATTTACCTTACTGTTACTGTATTAAAAACTCCAATAGAAGTATAGTACTAATAAACTAAATAAATCATAATATGAGTACATGAAGATGCATTTTTATTAATAAAAATATAATAAAATTCTGAATTTAATAATTCCATTATTTATAGTGGTATGGGTCAATATCGATAAATAGTATCGTAGGCACACCAATAGCATCGATATTATGCCCCATACAGCATGTACATCACTAATGTTAATATTTAGAAGGTTTTTATTCTATGTTAGTACTGTTGACTGTCAGCGCTAAAGAAAACAAAAGTTTGCTACAGTTGTCTAAACATTGTATACAATATCTGTTAAAATGAATCTATGGAAGTTCGGACGCTAACTAGTATTATATGCTCTTTGGCCATCCCGTCGCCAGTGCGACCGCTTTTATAGGTTACGGCGTACTTGCACGTGGTCTTTTTAAACATTAAGATTGCAATACAAAGTGATGGCATGTTTTATAATTAATTGTACATCGTAATAAACTTAAATCATTTTGAGAATAATTATATTATTAATTTTAATGGGAATAATTTACTGTAAACAATTTAAAAAGTATGAATCTATGTTTTAGAAATCAATTCAAATAAATCAAGTTAACAAATCTAATTATTATAGACAAATTATTATTGCCAAATTATTGTATCTGCGCCGATATATATATATTGTTGGAGACGAAAATAGCCAAGTAGACCGAAAAGTATAAAAGGCGGCGCGCAGAGCGTTCGTGGCTCACTCTGCCTTCAACCGTCGACGAGTCAACATCTCAGAGTTCGTTATTGCGGTGAGTCAATCCTTGTCGTGATTTTGTATAGTGTAGTAGGATATTTTCGTCTCCAACAATATATATTATAGTATAATATATATATATAATTATTTATATATATATTTATATATATATACACATTAATTTGTTTTTACTTTTACTCACCTATTGTTTTTTATGTCTGAAGCTATTTGTTTTGAATAGGCATTGCTACAAAAACCTTTGCCATGGACGCTCATGTACATACATGCCTGCGCCGGTGGCACAGGAGCAAGTCTTTTTATTTATAGCTCATGCTCATAAATCATTGAATCTTATTAGTTGTCACACTGAAGAAAGTAATGTTAATGTTTTAAGACGCTACCGTGATACTTTTTGTGTGTTATAGAAGAATATCTGACTGACGATGGCCCAAGCTGCTGCGCCGTGCAGCTCTCCGAGCTGCTGTCCTGAGTGGCTCTCCAAGCTGCTGTCCTGAGCGGATCTCCGAGCTGCTTTCCAGAGAGGCTCTCCGAGAAGCTGTCTTTGGTGTGCGAGTGAGATGTATGTAGGGCATGGAATGTTTTTCTTTGTTTTCATTGCATAGTGTGGTGTGGGTGATGGAAGTCCAGAATTTTATCGTAGTACGTCGACAGATATTAACACATTCATTTGTTTTTAACTATTACTAACCTATTGTTTTTTATGTCTGAAGCTATTTGTTTTGAATAGGCATTGCTACAAGAACCTTTGCCATGGACGCTCATGTACATACATGCCTGCGCCGGTGGCACAGGAGCAAGTCTTTTTATTTATAGCTCATGCTCATAAATCATTGAATCTTATTAGTTGTCACACTGAAGAAAGTAATGTTAATGTTTTAAGACGCTACCGTGATACTTTTTGTGAGTTATAGAAGAATATCTGACTGACGATGGCCCAAGCTGCTGCGCCGTGCAGCTCTCAGAGCTGCTGTCCTGAGTGGCTCTCCGAGCTGCTGTCCTGAGTGGCTCTCCGAGCTGCTGTCCTGAGCGGCTCTCCGAGCTATTATCCAGAAAGGCTCTTCAAAAAGCTGTCTTTGGTATGCATTAATAAAGAAAACTATCACTAAACTGTGCGAGTGAGATGTATGTAAGGCATGGAATGTTTTTCTTTGTTTTCATTGCATAGTGTGGTGTGGGTGATGGAAGTCCAGAATTTTATCGTAGTACGTCAACAGATATTAACACATTAATTTGTTTTTACTTTTACTCACCTATTGTTTTTTATGTCTGAAGCTATTTGTTTTGAATAGGCATTGCTACAAGAACCTTTGCCATGGACGCTTATAAACATACATGCCTGCGCCGGTGGCACAGGAGCTAGCCTTTTTTATTTATAGCTCATGCTCATAAATCATTGAATCTTATTAGTTGTCACACTGAAGAAAGTAATGCTAATGTTTTAAGACGCTACCGTGATACTTTTTGTGTGTTATAGAAGAATATCTGACTGACGATGGCCCAAGCTGCTGCGCCGTGCAGCTCTCCGAGCTGCTGTCCTGAGTGGCTCTCCGAGCTGCTGTCCTGAGCGGCTCTCCGAGCTGCTATCCGAAAAGGCTCTCCAAAAAGCTGTCTTTGGTATGCATTAATAAAGAAAACTATCATTAAACTGTGCGAGTGAGATGTATGTAAGGCATGGAATGTTTTTCTTTGTTTTCATTGCATAGTGTGGTGTGGGTGATGGAAGTCCAAAATTTTATCGTAGTACGTCGACAGATATTAACACATTAATTTGTTTTTACTTTTACTCACCTATTGTTTTTTATGTCTGAAGCTATTTGTTTTGAATAGGTATTGCTACAAGAACCTTTGCCATGGACGCTCATGTACATACATGCCTGCGCCGGTGGCACAGGAGCTAGTCTTTTTATTTATAGCTCATGCTCATAAATCATTGAATCTTATTAGTTGTCACACTGAAGAAAGTAATGCTAATGTTTTAAGACGCTACCGTGATACTTTTTGTGTGTTATAGAAGAATTTCTGACTGACGATGGCCCAAGCTGCTGCGCCGTGCAGCTCTCCGAGCTGCTGTCCTGAGTGGCTCTCCGAGCTGCTGTCCTGAGCGGCTCTCCGTTCTGCTATCCGAAAAGGCTCTCCGGGAAGCTGTCTTTGGTATGCATTTATAAAGAAAAATATCACTAAACTGTGCAAATGAGATGTATGTAAGGCATGGAATGTTTTTCTTTGTTTTCATTGCAAAGTGTGGTGTGGGTGATGGAAGTCCAGAATTTTATCGTAGTACGTCGACAGATATTAACACATTAATTTGTTTTTACTTTTACTCACCTATTGTTTTTTATGTCTGAAGCTATTTGTTTTGAATAGGCATTGCTACAAGAACCTTTGCCATGGACGCTTATGAACATACATGCCTGCGCCGGTGGCACAGGAGCTAGCCTTTTTTATTTATAGCTCATGCTCATAAATCATTGAATCTTATTAGTTGTCACACTGAAGAAAGTAATGCTAATGTTTTAAGACGCTAACGTGATACTTTTTGTGTGTTATAGAAGAATATCTGACTGACGATGGCCCAAGCTGCTGCGCCGTGCAGCTCTCCGAGCTGCTGTTCTGAGTGGCTCTCCGAGCTGCTGTCCTGAGCGGCTCTCCGAGCTATTATCCGGAAAGGCTCTCCAAAAAGCTGTCTTTGGTATGCATTAATAAAGAAAACTATCACTAAACTGTGCGAGTGAGATGTATGTAAGGCATGGAATGTTTTTCTTCGTTTTCATTGCATAGTGTGGTGTGGGTGATGGAAGTCCAGAATTTTATCGTAGTACGTCGACAGATATTAACACATTAATTTGTTTTTACTTTTACTCACCTATTGTTTTTTATGTCTGAAGCTATTTGTTTTGAATAGGCATTGCTACAAGAACCTTTGCCATGGACGCTCATGTACATACATGCCTGCGCCGGTGGCACAGGAGCAAGTCTTTTTATTTATAGCTCATGCTCATAAATCATTGAATCTTATTAGTTGTCACACTGAAGAAAGTAACGTTAATGTTTTAAGACGCCACCGTGATACTTTTTGTGTGTTATAGAAGAATATCTGACTGACGATGGCCCAAGCTGCTGCGCCGTGCAGCTCTCCGAGCTGCTGTCCTGAGCGGCTCTCCGAGCTATTATCCAGAAAGGCTCTCCAAAAAGCTGTCTTTGGTATGCATTAATAAAGAAAACTATCACTAAACTGTGCGAGTGAGATGTATGTAAGGCATGGAATGTTTTTCTTTGTTTTCATTGCATAGTGTGGTGTGGGTGATGGAAGTCCAGAATTTTATCGTAGTACGTCGACAGATATTAACACATTAATTTGTTTTAACTTTTACTTACCTATTGTTTTTTTATGTCTGAAGCTATTTGTTTTGAATAGGCATTGCTACAAGAACCTTTGCCATGGACGCTCATGTACACACATGCCTGCGCCGGTGGCACAGGAGCAAGTCTTTTTATTTATAGCTCATGCTCATAAATCATTGAATCTTATTAGTTGTCACACTGAAGAAAGTAATGTTAATGTTTTAAGACGCTACCGTGATACTTTTTGTGTGTTATAGAAGAATATCTGACTGACGATGGCCCAAGCTGCTGCGCCGTGCAGCTCTCCGAGCTGCTGTCCTGAGTGGCTCTCCAAGCTGCTGTCCTGAGCGGATCTCCGAGCTGCTTTCCAGAGAGGCTCTCCGAGAAGCTGTCTTTGGTGTGCGAGTGAGATGTATGTAGGGCATGGAATGTTTTTCTTTGTTTTCATTGCATAGTGTGGTGTGGGTGATGAAAGTCCAGAATTTTATCGTAGTACGTCGACAGATATTAACACATTCATTTGTTTTTAACTATTACTAACCTATTGTTTTTTATGTCTGAAGCTATTTGTTTTGAATAGGCATTGCTACAAGAACCTTTGCCATGGACGCTCATGTACATACATGCCTGCGCCGGTGGCACAGGAGCAAGTCTTTTTATTTATAGCTCATGCTCATAAATCATTGAATCTTATTAGTTGTCACACTGAAGAAAGTAATGTTAATGTTTTAAGACGCTACCGTGATACTTTTTGTGAGTTATAGAAGAATATCTGACTGACGATGGCCCAAGCTGCTGCGTCGTGCAGCTCTCAGAGCTGCTGTCCTGAGTGGCTCTCCGAGCTGCTGTCCTGAGTGGCTCTCCGAGCTGCTGTCCTGAGCGGCTCTCCGAGCTATTATCCAGAAAGGCTCTGCAAAAAGCTGTCTTTGGTATGCATTAATAAAGAAAACTATCACTAAACTGTGCGAGTGAGATGTATGTAAGGCATGGAATGTTTTTCTTTGTTTTCATTGCATAGTGTGGTGTGGGTGATGGAAGTCCAGAATTTTATCGTAGTACGTCAACAGATATTAACACATTAATTTGTTTTTACTTTTACTCACCTATTGTTTTTTATGTCTGAAGCTATTTGTTTTGAATAGGCATTGCTACAAGAACCTTTGCCATGGACGCTTATGAACATACATGCCTGCGCCGGTGGCACAGGAGCTAGCGTTTTTTATTTATAGCTAATGCTCATAAATCATTGAATCTTATTAGTTGTCACACTGAAGAAAGTAATGCTAATGTTTTAAGACGCTACCGTGATACTTTTTGTGTGTTATAGAAGAATATCTGACTGACGATGGCCCAAGCTGCTGCGCCGTGCAGCTCTCTGAGCTGCTGTCCTGAGTGGCTCTCCGAGCTGCTGTCCTGAGCGGCTCTCCGAGCTATTATCCAGAAAGGCTCTCCAAAAAGCTGTCTTTGGTATGCATTAATAAAGAAAACTATCACTAAACTGTGCGAGTGAGATGTATGTAAGGCATGGAATGTTTTTCTTTGTTTTCATTGCATAGTGTGGTGTGGCTGATGGAAATCCAGAATTTTATCGTAGTACGTCGACAGATATTAACACATTAATTTGTTTTTACTTTTACTCACCTATTGTTTTTTATGTCTGAAGCTATTTGTTTTGAATAGGCATTGCTACAAGAACCTTTGCCATGGACGCTTATGAACTTACATGCCTGCGCCGGTGGCACAGGAGCTAGCCTTTTTTATTTATAGCTCATGCTCATAAATCATTGAATCTTATTAGTTGTCACACTGAAGAAAGTAATGCTAATGTTTTAAGACGCTAACGTGATACTTTTTGTGTGTTATAGAAGAATATCTGACTGACGATGGCCCAAGCTGCTGCGCCGTGCAGCTCTCCGAGCTGCTGTCCTGAGTGGCTCTCCGAGCTGCTGTCCTGAGCGGCTCTCCGAGCTGCTTTCCGAAAAGGCTCTCCAAAAAGCTGTCTTTGGTATGCATTAATAAAGAAAACTATCATTAAACTGTGCGATTGAGATGTATGTAAGGCATGGAATGTTTTTCTTTGTTTTCATTGCATAGTGTGGTGTGGGTGATGGAAGTCCAGAATTTTATCGTAGTACGTCGACAGATATTAACACATTAATTTGTTTTTACTTTTACTCACCTATTGTTTTCTATGTCTGAAGCTATTTGTTTTGAATAGGCATTGCTACAAGAACCTTTGCCATGGACGCTCATGTACATACATGCCTGCGCCGGTGGCACAGGAGCTAGTCTTTTTATTTATAGCTCATGCTCATAAATCATTGAATCTTATTAGTTGTCACACTGAAGAAAGTAATGCTAATGTTTTAAGACGCTACCGTGATACTTTTTTTGTGTTATAGAAGAATATCTGACTGACGATGGCCCAAGCTGCTGCGCCGTGCAGCTCTCCGAGCTGCTGTCCTGAGTGGCACTCCGAGCTGCTGTCCTGAGCTGCTCTCCGAGCTGCTATCCGAAAAGGCTCTCCGGGAAGCTGTCTTTGGTATGCATTTATAAAGAAAAATATCACTAAACTGTGCAAATGAGATGTATGTAAGGCATGGAATGTTTTTCTTTGTTTTCATTGCATAGTGTGGTGTGGGTGATGGAAGTCCAGAATTTTATCGTAGTACGTCGACAGATATTAACACATTAATTTGTTTTTACTTTTACTCACCTATTGTTTTTTATGTCTGAAGCTATTTGTTTTGAATAGGCATTGCTACAAGAACCTTTGCCATGGACGCTCATGTACATACATGCCTGCGCCGGTGGCACAGGAGCAAGTCTTTTTATTTATAGCTCATGCTCATAAATCATTGAATCTTATTAGTTGTCACACTGAAGAAAGTAATGTTAATGTTTTAAGAAGCTATCGTGATACTTTTTGTGTGTTATAGAAGAATATCTGACTGACGATGGCCCAAGCTGCTGCGCCGTGCAGCTCTCCGAGCTGCTGTCCTGAGTGGCACTCCGAGCTGCTTTCCTGAGCGGCTCTCCGAGCTATTATCCGGAAAGGCTCTCCAAAAAGCTGTCTTTGGTATGCATTAATAAAGAAAACTATCACTAAACTGTGCGAGTGAGATGTATGTAAGGCATGGAATGTTTTTCTTTGTTTTCATTGCATAGTGTGGTGTGGGTGATGGAAGTCCAGAATTGTATCGTAGTACGTCGACAGATATTAACACATTAATTTGTTTTTACTTTTATTCACCTATTGTTTTTTATGTCTGAAGCTATTTGTTTTGAATAGGCATTGCTACAAGAACCTTTGCCATGGACGCTTATGTACATACATGCCTGCGCCGGAGGCACAGGAGTTAGCCTTTTTAATTTATAGCTCATGCTTTAAAATCATTAAATCTTATTAGTTGTCACACTGAAGAAAGTAATGCTAATGTTTTAAGACGCTACCGTGATACTTTTTGTGTGTTATAGAAGAATTTCTGACTGACGATGGCCCAAGCTGCTGCGCCGTGCAGCTCTCCGAGCTGCTTTCCTGAGTGGCTCTCCGAGCTGCTGTCCTGAGCGGCTTTCCGAGCTATTATCCGGAAAGGCTCTCCAAAAAGCTGTCTTTGGTATGCATTAATAAAGAAAACTATCACTAAACTGTGCGAGTGAGATGTATGTAAGACATGGAATGTTTTTCTTTGTTTTCATTGCATAGTGTGGTGTGGGTGATGGAAGTCCAGAATTTTATCGTAGTACGTCGACAGATATTAACACATTAATTTGTTTTTACTTTTACTCACCTATTGTTTTTTATGTCTAAAGCTATTTGTTTTGAATAGGCATTGCTACAAGAACCTTTGCCATAGACGCTTATGTACATACATGCCTGCGCCGGTGGCACAGGAGTTAGCCTTTTTTATTCATAGCTCATGCTCATAAATCATTGAATCTTATTAGTTGTCACACTGAAGAAAGTAATGTTAATGTTTTAAGACGCTAACGTGATACTTTTTGTGTGTTATAGAAGAATATCTGACTGTCGATGGCCCAAACTGCTGCGCCGTGGAGCTCTCAGAGCTGCTGTCCTGAGTGGCTCTCCGAGCTGCTGTCCTGAGCGGCTCTCCGAGCTATTATCCAGAAAGGCTCTCCAAAAAGCTGTCTTTGGTATGCATTAATAAAGAAAACTATCACTTAAATGTGCGAGTGAGATGTATGTAAGGCATGGAATGTTTTTCTTTGTTTTCATTGCATAGTGTGGTGTGGGTGATGGAAGTCCAAAATTTTATCGTAGTACGTCGACAGATATTAACACATTAATTTGTTTTTACTTTTACTCACCTATTGTTTTTTATGTCTGAAGCTATTTGTTTTGAACAGGCATTGCTACAAGAACCTTTGCCATAGACGCTTATGTACATACATGCCTGCGCCGGTGGCACAGGAGTTAGCCTTTTTTATTCATAGCTCATGCTCATAAATCATTGAATCTTATTAGTTGTCACACTGAAGAAAGTAATGTTAATGTTTTAAGACGATACCGTGATACTTTTTGTGTGTTATAGAAGAATATCTGACTGTCGATGGCCCAAACTGCTGCGCCGTGCAGCTCTCAGAGCTGCTGTCCTGAGTGGCTCTCCAAACTGCTGTCCTGAGCGGCTCTCCGAGCTATTATCCAGAAAGGCTCTCCAAAAAGCTGTCTTTGGTATGCATTAATAAAGAAAACTATCACTAAACTGTGCGAGTGAGATGTATGTAAGACATGAAATGTTTTTCTTTGTTTTCATTGCATAGTGTGGTGTGGGTGATGGAAGTCCAGAATTTTATCGTAGTACGTCGACAGATATTAACACATTAATTTGTTTTTACTTTTACTCACCTATTGTTTTTTATGTCTGAAGCTATTTGTTTTGAATAGGCATTGCTACAAGAACCTTTGCCATAGACGCTCATGTACATACATGCCTGCGCCGGTGGCACAGGAGCTAGTCTTTTTATTTATAGCTCATGCTCATAAATAATTGAATCTTATTTGTTGTCACACTGAAGAAAGTAATGCTAATGTTTTAAGACGCTACCGTGATACTTTTTGTGTGTTATAGAAGAATATCTGACTGACGATGGCCCAAGCTGCTGCGCCGTGCAGCTCTCCGAGCTGCTGTCCTGAGTGGCTCTCCGAGCTGCTGTCCTGAGCGGCTCTCCGAGCTATTATCCGGAAAGGCTCTCCAAAAAGCTGTCTTTGGTATGCATTAATAAAGAAAACTATCATTAAACTGTGCTAGTGAGATGTATGTAAGGCATGGAATGTTTTTCTTTGTTTTCATTGCATAGTGTGGTGTGGGTGATGGAAGTCCAGAATTGTATCGTAGTACGTCGACAGATATTAACACATTTATTTGTTTTTACTTTTACTCACCTATTGTTTTTTATGTCTGAAGCTATTTGTTTCGAATAGGCATTGCTACAAAAACCTTTGCCATGGACGCTTATGAACATACATGCCTGCGCCGGTGGCACAGGAGCTAGCCTTTTTTATTTATAGCTCATGCTCATAAATCATTGAATCTTATTAGTTGTCACACTGAAGAAAGTAATGTTAATGTTTTAAGAAGCTATCGTGATACTTTTTGTGTGTTATAGAAGAATATCTGACTGACGATGGCCCATGCTGCTGCGCCGTGCAGCTCTCCGAGCTGCTGTCCTGAGTGGCTCTCCGAGCTGCTGTCCTGAGCGGCTTTCCGAGCTATTATCCGGAAAGGCTCTCCGAAAAGCTGTCTTTGGTATGCATTAATAAAGAAAAATATCACTAATCTGTGCAAATGAGATGTATGTAAGGCATGGAATGGTTTTCTTTGTTTTCATTGCATAGTGTGGTGTGGGTGATGGAAGTCCAGAATTTTATCGTAGTACGTCGACAGATATTAACACATTAATTTGTTTTTACTTTTACTCACCTATTGTTTTTTATGTCTGAAGCTATTTGTTTTGAATAGGCATTGCTACAAGAACCTTTGCCATGGACGCTTATGTACATACATGCCTGCGCCGGTGGCACAGGAGCTAGCCTTTTTTATTTATAGCTCATGCTCATAAATCATTGAATCTTATTAGTTGTCACACTGAAGAAAGTAATGTTAATGTTTTAAGACGCTACCGTGATACTTTTTATGTGTTATAGAAGAATATCTGACTGACGATGGCCCAAGCTGCTGCGCCATGCAGCTCTCCAAGCTGCTGTCCGGAGTGGCTCTCCGAGCTGCTGTCCTGAGCGGCTCTCCGAGCTATTATCCAGAAAGGCTCTCCAAAAAGCTGTCTTTGGTATACATTAATAAAGAAAACTATCACTTAACTGTGCGAGTGAGATGTATGTAAGGCATGGAATGTTTTTCTTTGTTTTCATTGCATAGTGTGGTGTGGGTGATGGAAGTCCAGAATTTTATCGTAGTACGTCGACAGATATTAACACATTAATTTGTTTTTACTTTTACTCACCTATTGTTTTTTATGTCTGAAGCTATTTGTTTTGAATAGGCATTGCTACAAGAACCTTTGCCATGGACGCTTATGAACATACATGCCTGCGCCGGTGGCACAGGAGCTAGCCTTTTTTATTTATAGCTCATGCTCATAAATCATTGAATCTTATTAGTTGTCACACTGAAGAAAGTAATGCTAATGTTTTAAGACGCTACCGTGATACTTTTTGTGTGTTATAGAAGAATATCTGACTGACGATGGCCCAAGCTGCTGCGCCGTGCAGCTCTCCGAGCTGCTGTCCTGAGTGGCTCTCCGAGCTGCTGTCCTGAGCGGCTCTCCGAGCTATTATCCAGAAAGGCTCTCCAAAAAGCTGTCTTTGGTATGCATTAATAAAGAAAACTATCACTAAACTGTGCGAGTGAGATGTATGTAAGACATGGAATGTTTTTCTTTGTTTTCATTGCAAAGTGTGGTGTGGGTGATGGAAGTCCAGAATTTTATCGTAGTACGTCGACAGATATTAACACATTAATTTGTTTTTACTTTTACTCACCTATTGTTTTTTATGTCTGAAGCTATTTGTTTTGAATAGGCATTGCTACAAGAACCTTTGCCATAGACGCTTATGTACATACATGCCTGCGCCGGTGGCACAGGAGTTAGCCTTTTTTATTCATAGCTCATGCTCATAAATCATTGAATCTTATTAGTTGTCACACTGAAGAAAGTAATGTTAATGTTTTAAGACGCTACCGTGATACTTTTTGTGTGTTATAGAAGAATATCTGACTGTCGATGGCCCAAACTGCTGCGCCGTGCAGCTCTCAGAGCTGCTGTCCTGAGTGGCTCTCCGAGCTGCTGTCCTGAGCGGCTCTCCGAGCTATTATCCAGAAAGGCTCTCCAAAAAGCTGTCTTTGGTATGCATTAATAAAGAAAACTATCACTTAACTGTGCGAGTGAGATGTATGTAAGACATGGAATGTTTTTCTTTGTTTTCATTGCAAAGTGTGGTGTGGGTGATGGAAGTCCAGAATTTTATCGTAGTACGTAGACAGATATTAACACATTCATTTGTTTTTTACTATTACTAACCTATTGTTTTTTATGTCTGAAGCTATTTGTTTTGAATAGGCATTGCTACAAGAACCTTTGCCATAGACGCTCATGTACATACATGCCTGCGCCGGTGGCACAGGAGCTAGTCTTTTTATTTATTGCTCATGCTCATAAATAATTGAATCTTATTTGTCGTCACACTGAAGAAAGTAATGCTAATGTTTTAAGACGCTACCGTGATACTTTTTGTGTGTTATAGAAGAATATCTGACTGACGATGGCCCAAGCTGCTGCGCCGTGCAGCTCTCCGAGCTGCTGTCCTGAGTGGCTCTCCGAGCTGCTGTCCTGAGCGGCTCTCCGAGCTATTATCCGGAAAGGCTCTCCAAAAAGCTGTCTTTGGTATGCATTAATAAAGAAAACTATCACCAAACTGTGCGAGTGAGATGTATGTAAGGCATGGAATGTTTTTCTTTGTTTTCATTGCATAGTGTAGTGTGGGTGATGGAAGTCCAGAATTTTATCGTAGTACGTCGACAGATATTAACACATTAATTTGTTTTTACTTTTCCTCACCTATTGTTTTTTATGTCTGAAGCTATTTGTTTCGAATAGGCATTGCTACAAAAACCTTTGCCATGGACGCTTATGAACATACATGCCTGCGCCGGTGGCACAGGAGCTAGCCTTTTTTATTTATAGCTCATGCTCATAAATCATTGAATCTTATTAGTTATCACACTGAAGAAAGTAATGTTAATGTTTTAAGAAGCTATCGTGATACTTTTTGTGTGTTATAGAAGAATATCTGACTGACGATGGCCCAAGCTGCTGCGCCGTGCAGCTCTTCCGAGCTGCTGTCCTGAGTGGCTCTCCAAGCTGCTGTCCTGAGCGGCTTTCCGAGCTATTATCCGGAAAGGCTCTCCAAAAAGCTGTCTTTGGTATGCATTAATAAAGAAAAATATCACTAATCTGTGCAAATGAGATGTATGTAAGGCATGGAATGGTTTTCTTTGTTTTCATTGCATAGTGTGGTGTGGGTGATGGAAGTCCAGAATTTTATCGTAGTACGTCGACAGATATTAACACATTAATTTGTTTTTACTTTTACTCACCTATTGTTTTTTATGTCTGAAGCTATTTGTTTTGAATAGGCATTGCTACAAGAACCTTTGCCATGGACGCTTATGTACATACATGCCTGCGCCGGTGGCGCAGGAGCTAGCCTTTTTTATTTTTAGCTCATGCTCCAAAATCATTGAATCTTATTAGTTGTCACACTGAAGAAAGTAATGCTAATGTTTTAAGACGCTACCGTGATACTTTTTGTGTGTTATAGAAGAATATCTGACTGACGATGGCCCAAGCTGCTGCGCCGTGCAGCTCTCCGAGCTGCTGTCCTGAGTGGCTCTCCGAGCTGCTGTCCTGAGTGGCTCTCCGAGCTATTATCCGGAAAGGCTCTCCAAAAAGCTGTCTTTGGTATGCATTAATAAAGAAAACTATCACTAAACTGTGCGAGTGAGATGTATGTAAGGCATGGAATGTTTTTCTTTGTTTTCATTGCATAGTGTGGTGTGGGTGATGGAAGTCCAGAATTTTATCGTAGTACGTCGACAGATATTAACACATTAATTTGTTTTTACTTTTACTCACCTATTGTTTTTTATGTCTGAAGCTATTTGTTTTGAATAGGCATTGCTACAAGAACCTTTGCCATGGACGCTTATGAACATACATGCCTGCGCCGGTGGCACAGGAGCTAGTCTTTTTATTTATAGCTCATGCTCATAAATCATTGAATCTTATTAGTTGTCACACTGAAGAAAGTAATGCTAATGTTTTAAGACGCTACCGTGATACTTTTTGTGTGTTATAGAAGAATATCTGACTGACGATGGCCCAAGCTGCTGCGCCGTGCAGTTCTCAGAGCTGCTGTCCTGAGTGGCCTGCTGTCCTGAGTGGCTCTCCGAGCTGCTGTCCTGAGCGGCTATCCGAGCTGCTATCCGAAAAGGCTCTCCGGGGAGCTGTCTTTGGTATGCATTTATAAAGAAAAATATCGCTAAACTGTGCAAATGAGATATGTATGTAAGGCATGGAATGTTTTTCTTTGTTTTCATTGCATAGTGTGGTGCGGGTGATGGAAGTCCAGAATTTTATCGTAGTACGTCGACAGATATTAACACATTAATTTGTTTTTACTTTTACTCACCTATTGTTTTTTATGTCTGAAGCTATTTGTTTTGAATAGGCATTGCTACAAGAACCTTTGCCATGGACGCTTATGAACATACATGCCTGCGCCGGTGGCACAGGAGCTAGTCTTTTTATTTATAGCTCATGCTCATAAATCATTGAATCTTATTAGTTGTCACACTGAAGAAAGTAATGCTAATGTTTTAAGACGCTACCGTGATACTTTTTGTGTGTTATAGAAGAATATCTGACTGACGATGGCCCAAGCTGCTGCGCCGTGCAGTTCTCAGAGCTGCTGTCCTGAGTGGCCTGCTGTCCTGAGTAGCTCTCCGAGCTGCTGTCCTGAGCGGCTATCCGAGCTGCTATCCGAAAAGGCTCTCCGGGGAGCTGTCTTTGGTATGCATTTATAAAGAAAAATAACGCTAAACTGTGCAAATGAGATATGTATGTAAGGCATGGAATGTTTTTCTTTGTTTTCATTGCATAGTGTGGTGTGGGTGATGGAAGTCCAGAATTTTATCGTAGTACGTCGACAGATATTAACACATTAATTTGTTTTTACTTTTACTCACCTATTGTTTTCTATGTCTGAAGCTATTTGTTTTGAATAGGCATTGCTACAAGAACCTTTGCCATGGACGCTCATGTACATACATGCCTGCGCCGGTGGCACAGGAGCTAGTCTTTTTATTTATAGCTCATGCTCATAAATCATTGAATCTTATTAGTTGTCACACTGAAGAAAGTAATGCTAATGTTTTAAGACGCTACCGTGATACTTTTTTTGTGTTATAGAAGAATATCTGACTGACGATGGCCCAAGCTGCTGCGCCGTGCAGCTCTCCGAGCTGCTGTCCTGAGTGGCACTCCGAGCTGCTGTCCTGAGCTGCTCTCCGAGCTGCTATCCGAAAAGGCTCTCCGGGAAGCTGTCTTTGGTATGCATTTATAAAGAAAAATATCACTAAACTGTGCAAATGAGATGTATGTAAGGCATGGAATGTTTTTCTTTGTTTTCATTGCATAGTGTGGTGTGGGTGATGGAAGTCCAGAATTTTATCGTAGTACGTCGACAGATATTAACACATTAATTTGTTTTTACTTTTACTCACCTATTGTTTTTTATGGCTGAAGCTATTTGTTTCGAATAGGCATTGCTACAAAAACCTTTGCCATGGACGCTTATGTACATACATGCCTGCGCCGGTGGCACAGGAGTTAGCCTTTTTTATTTATAGCTCATGCTCATAAATCATTGAATCTTATTAGTTGTCACACTGAAGAAAGTAATGTTAATGTTTTAAGACGCT
Source organism: Selenia dentaria (assembly GCA_917880725.1). Classification (NCBI taxonomy): domain Eukaryota; kingdom Metazoa; phylum Arthropoda; class Insecta; order Lepidoptera; family Geometridae; genus Selenia; species Selenia dentaria. The sequence continues at coordinate 36,391,500 of OU862875.1, read as the reverse complement.
ACCGTGATACTTTTTGTGTGTTATAGAAGAATATCTGACTGACGATGGCCCAAGCTGCTGCGCCAAGCAGCTCTCCGAGCTGCTGTCCTGAGTGGCTCTCCGAGCTGCTGTCCTGAGCGGCTCTCCGAGCTATTATCCAGAAAGGCTCTCCAAAAAGCTGTCTTTGGTATGCATTAATAAAGAAAACTATCACTAAACTGTGCGAGTGAGATGTATGTAAGACATGGAATGTTTTTCTTTGTTTTCATTGCATAGTGTGGTGTGGGTGATGGAAGTCCAGAATTTTATCGTAGTACGTAGACAGATATTAACACATTCATTTGTTTTTAACTATTACTAACCTATTGTTTTTTATGTCTGAAGCTATTTGTTTTGAATAGGCATTGCTACAAGAACCTTTGCCATAGACGCTCATGTACATACATGCCTGCGCCGGTGGCACAGGAGCTAGTCTTTTTATTTATAGCTCATGCTCATAAATCATTGAATCTTATTTGTTGTCACACTGAAGAAAGTAATGCTAATGTTTTAAGACGCTACCGTGATACTTTTTGTGTGTTATAGTAGAATATCTGACTGACGATGGCCCAAGCTGCTGCGCCGTGCAGCTCTCCGAGCTGCTGTCCTGAGTGGCTCTCCGAGCTGCTGTCCTGAGCTGCTCTCCGAGCTGCTATCCGAAAAGGCTCTCCGGGAAGCTTTGTCTTTGGTATGCATTTATAAAGAAAAATATCACTAAACTGTGCAAATGAGATGTATGTAAGGCATGGAATGTTTTTCTTTGTTTTCATTGCATAGTGTGGTGTGGGTGATGGAAGTCCAGAATTTTATCGTAGTACGTCGACAGATATTAACACATTAATTTGTTTTTACTTTTACTCACCTATTGTTTTTTATGTCTGAAGCTATTTGTTTTGAATAGGCATTGCTACAAGAACCTTTGCCATGGACGCTCATGTACATACATGCCTGCGCCGGTGGCACAGGAGCAAGTCTTTTTATTTATAGCTCATGCTCATAAATCATTGAATCTTATTAGTTGTCACACTGAAGAAAGTAATGTTAATGTTTTAAGAAGCTATCGTGATACTTTTTGTGTGTTATAGAAGAATATCTGACTGACGATGGCCCAAGCTGCTGCGCCGTGCAGCTCTCCGAGCTGCTGTCCTGAGTGGCTCTCCGAGCTGCTTTCCTGAGCGGCTCTCCGAGCTATTATCCGGAAAGGCTCTCCAAAAAGCTGTCTTTGGTATGCATTAATAAAGAAAACTATCACTAAACTGTGCGAGTGAGATGTATGTAAGGCATGGAATGTTTTTCTTTGTTTTCATTGCATAGTGTGGTGTGGGTGATGGAAGTCCAGAATTGTATCGTAGTACGTCGACAGATATTAACACATTAATTTGTTTTTACTTTTATTCACCTATTGTTTTTTATGTCTGAAGCTATTTGTTTTGAATAGGCATTGCTACAAGAACCTTTGCCATGGACGCTTATGTACATACATGCCTGCGCCGGAGGCACAGGAGTTAGCCTTTTTAATTTATAGCTCATGCTTTAAAATCATTAAATCTTATTAGTTGTCACACTGAAGAAAGTAATGCTAATGTTTTAAGACGCTACCGTGATACTTTTTGTGTGTTATAGAAGAATTTCTGACTGACGATGGCCCAAGCTGCTGCGCCGTGCAGCTCTCCGAGCTGCTTTCCTGAGTGGCTCTCCGAGCTGCTGTCCTGAGCGGCTTTCCGAGCTATTATCCGGAAAGGCTCTCCAAAAAGCTGTCTTTGGTATGCATTAATAAAGAAAACTATCACTAAACTGTGCGAGTGAGATGTATGTAAGACATGGAATGTTTTTCTTTGTTTTCATTGCATAGTGTGGTGTGGGTGATGGAAGTCCAGAATTTTATCGTAGTACGTCGACAGATATTAACACATTAATTTGTTTTTACTTTTACTCACCTATTGTTTTTTATGTCTAAAGCTATTTGTTTTGAATAGGCATTGCTACAAGAACCTTTGCCATAGACGCTTATGTACATACATGCCTGCGCCGGTGGCACAGGAGTTAGCCTTTTTTATTCATAGCTCATGCTCATAAATCATTGAATCTTATTAGTTGTCACACTGAAGAAAGTAATGTTAATGTTTTAAGACGCTAACGTGATACTTTTTGTGTGTTATAGAAGAATATCTGACTGTCGATGGCCCAAACTGCTGCGCCGTGGAGCTCTCAGAGCTGCTGTCCTGAGTGGCTCTCCGAGCTGCTGTCCTGAGCGGCTCTCCGAGCTATTATCCAGAAAGGCTCTCCAAAAAGCTGTCTTTGGTATGCATTAATAAAGAAAACTATCACTTAAATGTGCGAGTGAGATGTATGTAAGACATGGAATGTTTTTCTTTGTTTTCATTGCATAGTGTGGTGTGGGTGATGGAAGTCCAAAATTTTATCGTAGTACGTCGACAGATATTAACACATTAATTTGTTTTTACTTTTACTCACCTATTGTTTTTTATGTCTGAAGCTATTTGTTTTGAACAGGCATTGCTACAAGAACCTTTGCCATAGACGCTTATGTACATACATGCCTGCGCCGGTGGCACAGGAGTTAGCCTTTTTTATTCATAGCTCATGCTCATAAATCATTGAATCTTATTAGTTGTCACACTGAAGAAAGTAATGTTAATGTTTTAAGACGATACCGTGATACTTTTTGTGTGTTATAGAAGAATATCTGACTGTCGATGGCCCAAACTGCTGCGCCGTGCAGCTCTCAGAGCTGCTGTCCTGAGTGGCTCTCCAAACTGCTGTCCTGAGCGGCTCTCCGAGCTATTATCCAGAAAGGCTCTCCAAAAAGCTGTCTTTGGTATGCATTAATAAAGAAAACTATCACTAAACTGTGCGAGTGAGATGTATGTAAGACATGAAATGTTTTTCTTTGTTTTCATTGCATAGTGTGGTGTGGGTGATGGAAGTCCAGAATTTTATCGTAGTACGTCGACAGATATTAACACATTAATTTGTTTTTACTTTTACTCACCTATTGTTTTTTATGTCTGAAGCTATTTGTTTTGAATAGGCATTGCTACAAGAACCTTTGCCATAGACGCTCATGTACATACATGCCTGCGCCGGTGGCACAGGAGCTAGTCTTTTTATTTATAGCTCATGCTCATAAATAATTGAATCTTATTTGTTGTCACACTGAAGAAAGTAATGCTAATGTTTTAAGACGCTACCGTGATACTTTTTGTGTGTTATAGAAGAATATCTGACTGACGATGGCCCAAGCTGCTGCGCCGTGCAGCTCTCCGAGCTGCTGTCCTGAGTGGCTCTCCGAGCTGCTGTCCTGAGCGGCTCTCCGAGCTATTATCCGGAAAGGCTCTCCAAAAAGCTGTCTTTGGTATGCATTAATAAAGAAAACTATCACCAAACTGTGCGAGTGAGATGTATGTAAGGCATGGAATGTTTTTCTTTGTTTTCATTGCATAGTGTAGTGTGGGTGATGGAAGTCCAGAATTTTATCGTAGTACGTCGATAGATATTAACACATTAATTTGTTTTTACTTTTACTCACCTATTGTTTTTTATGTCTGAAGCTATTTGTTTCGAATAGGCATTGCTACAAAAACCTTTGCCATGGACGCTTATGAACATACATGCCTGCGCCGGTGGCACAGGAGCTAGCCTTTTTTATTTATAGCTCATGCTCATAAATCATTGAATCTTATTAGTTATCACACTGAAGAAAGTAATGTTAATGTTTTAAGAAGCTATCGTGATACTTTTTGTGTGTTATAGAAGAATATCTGACTGACGATGGCCCAAGCTGCTGCGCCGTGCAGCTCTTCCGAGCTGCTGTCCTGAGTGGCTCTCCAAGCTGCTGTCCTGAGCGGCTTTCCGAGCTATTATCCGGAAAGGCTCTCCAAAAAGCTGTCTTTGGTATGCATTAATAAAGAAAAATATCACTAATCTGTGCAAATGAGATGTATGTAAGGCATGGAATGGTTTTCTTTGTTTTCATTGCATAGTGTGGTGTGGGTGATGGAAGTCCAGAATTTTATCGTAGTACGTCGACAGATATTAACACATTAATTTGTTTTTACTTTTACTCACCTATTGTTTTTTATGTCTGAAGCTATTTGTTTTGAATAGGCATTGCTACAAGAACCTTTGCCATGGACGCTTATGTACATACATGCCTGCGCCGGTGGCGCAGGAGCTAGCCTTTTTTATTTTTAGCTCATGCTCCAAAATCATTGAATCTTATTAGTTGTCACACTGAAGAAAGTAATGCTAATGTTTTAAGACGCTACCGTGATACTTTTTGTGTGTTATAGAAGAATATCTGACTGACGATGGCCCAAGCTGCTGCGCCGTGCAGCTCTCCGAGCTGCTGTCCTGAGTGGCTCTCCGAGCTGCTGTCCTGAGTGGCTCTCCGAGCTATTATCCGGAAAGGCTCTCCAAAAAGCTGTCTTTGGTATGCATTAATAAAGAAAACTATCACTAAACTGTGCGAGTGAGATGTATGTAAGGCATGGAATGTTTTTCTTTGTTTTCATTGCATAGTGTGGTGTGGGTGATGGAAGTCCAGAATTTTATCGTAGTACGTCGACAGATATTAACACATTAATTTGTTTTTACTTTTACTCACCTATTGTTTTTTATGTCTGAAGCTATTTGTTTTGAATAGGCATTGCTACAAGAACCTTTGCCATGGACGCTTATGAACATACATGCCTGCGCCGGTGAAACAGGAGCTAGTCTTTTTATTTATAGCTCATGCTCATAAATCATTGAATCTTATTAGTTGTCACACTGAAGAAAGTAATGCTAATGTTTTAAGACGCTACCGTGATACTTTTTGTGTGTTATAGAAGAATATCTGACTGACGATGGCCCAAGCTGCTGCGCCGTGCAGTTCTCAGAGCTGCTGTCCTGAGTGGCCTGCTGTCCTGAGTGGCTCTCCGAGCTGCTGTCCTGAGCGGCTATCCGAGCTGCTATCCGAAAAGGCTCTCCGGGGAGCTGTCTTTGGTATGCATTTATAAAGAAAAATATCGCTAAACTGTGCAAATGAGATATGTATGTAAGGCATGGAATGTTTTTCTTTGTTTTCATTGCATAGTGTGGTGCGGGTGATGGAAGTCCAGAATTTTATCGTAGTACGTCGACAGATATTAACACATTAATTTGTTTTTACTTTTACTCACCTATTGTTTTTTATGTCTGAAGCTATTTGTTTTGAATAGGCATTGCTACAAGAACCTTTGCCATGGACGCTTATGAACATACATGCCTGCGCCGGTGGCACAGGAGCTAGTCTTTTTATTTATAGCTCATGCTCATAAATCATTGAATCTTATTAGTTGTCACACTGAAGAAAGTAATGCTAATGTTTTAAGACGCTACCGTGATACTTTTTGTGTGTTATAGAAGAATATCTGACTGACGATGGCCCAAGCTGCTGCGCCGTGCAGTTCTCAGAGCTGCTGTCCTGAGTGGCCTGCTGTCCTGAGTAGCTCTCCGAGCTGCTGTCCTGAGCGGCTATCCGAGCTGCTATCCGAAAAGGCTCTCCGGGGAGCTGTCTTTGGTATGCATTTATAAAGAAAAATAACGCTAAACTGTGCAAATGAGATATGTATGTAAGGCATGGAATGTTTTTCTTTGTTTTCATTGCATAGTGTGGTGTGGGTGATGGAAGTCCAGAATTTTATCGTAGTACGTCGACAGATATTAACACATTAATTTGTTTTTACTTTTACTCACCTATTGTTTTTTATGTCTGAAGCTATTTGTTTTGAATAGGCATTGCTACAAGAACCTTTGCCATAGACGCTTATGTACATACATGCCTGCGCCGGTGGCACAGGAGTTAGCCTTTTTTATTCATAGCTCATGCTCATAAATCATTGAATCTTATTAGTTGTCACACTGAAGAAAGTAATGTTAATGTTTTAAGACGCTACCGTGATACTTTTTGTGTGTTATAGAAGAATATCTGACTGTCGATGGCCCAAACTGCTGCGCCGTGCAGCTCTCAGAGCTGCTGTCCTGAGTGGCTCTCCGAGCTGCTGTCCTGAGCGGCTCTCCGAGCTATTATCCAGAAAGGCTCTCCAAAAAGCTGTCTTTGGTATGCATTAATAAAGAAAACTATCACTTAACTGTGCGAGTGAGATGTATGTAAGACATGGAATGTTTTTCTTTGTTTTCATTGCAAAGTGTGGTGTGGGTGATGGAAGTCCAGAATTTTATCGTAGTACGTAGACAGATATTAACACATTCATTTGTTTTTTACTATTACTAACCTATTGTTTTTTATGTCTGAAGCTATTTGTTTTGAATAGGCATTGCTACAAGAACCTTTGCCATAGACGCTCATGTACATACATGCCTGCGCCGGTGGCACAGGAGCTAGTCTTTTTATTTATTGCTCATGCTCATAAATAATTGAATCTTATTTGTTGTCACACTGAAGAAAGTAATGCTAATGTTTTAAGACGCTACCGTGATACTTTTTGTGTGTTATAGAAGAATATCTGACTGACGATGGCCCAAGCTGCTGCGCCGTGCAGCTCTCCGAGCTGCTGTCCTGAGTGGCTCTCCGAGCTGCTGTCCTGAGCGGCTCTCCGAGCTATTATCCGGAAAGGCTCTCCAAAAAGCTGTCTTTGGTATGCATTAATAAAGAAAACTATCACCAAACTGTGCGAGTGAGATGTATGTAAGGCATGGAATGTTTTTCTTTGTTTTCATTGCATAGTGTAGTGTGGGTGATGGAAGTCCAGAATTTTATCGTAGTACGTCGACAGATATTAACACATTAATTTGTTTTTACTTTTACTCACCTATTGTTTTTTATGTCTGAAGCTATTTGTTTCGAATAGGCATTGCTACAAAAACCTTTGCCATGGACGCTTATGAACATACATGCCTGCGCCGGTGGCACAGGAGCTAGCCTTTTTTATTTATAGCTCATGCTCATAAATCATTGAATCTTATTAGTTATCACACTGAAGAAAGTAATGTTAATGTTTTAAGAAGCTATCGTGATACTTTTTGTGTGTTATAGAAGAATATCTGACTGACGATGGCCCAAGCTGCTGCGCCGTGCAGCTCTTCCGAGCTGCTGTCCTGAGTGGCTCTCCAAGCTGCTGTCCTGAGCGGCTTTCCGAGCTATTATCCGGAAAGGCTCTCCAAAAAGCTGTCTTTGGTATGCATTAATAAAGAAAAATATCACTAATCTGTGCAAATGAGATGTATGTAAGGCATGGAATGGTTTTCTTTGTTTTCATTGCATAGTGTGGTGTGGGTGATGGAAGTCCAGAATTTTATCGTAGTACGTCGACAGATATTAACACATTAATTTGTTTTTACTTTTACTCACCTATTGTTTTTTATGTCTGAAGCTATTTGTTTTGAATAGGCATTGCTACAAGAACCTTTGCCATGGACGCTTATGTACATACATGCCTGCGCCGGTGGCGCAGGAGCTAGCCTTTTTTATTTTTAGCTCATGCTCCAAAATCATTGAATCTTATTAGTTGTCACACTGAAGAAAGTAATGCTAATGTTTTAAGACGCTACCGTGATACTTTTTGTGTGTTATAGAAGAATATCTGACTGACGATGGCCCAAGCTGCTGCGCCGTGCAGCTCTCCGAGCTGCTGTCCTGAGTGGCTCTCCGAGCTGCTGTCCTGAGTGGCTCTCCGAGCTATTATCCGGAAAGGCTCTCCAAAAAGCTGTCTTTGGTATGCATTAATAAAGAAAACTATCACTAAACTGTGCGAGTGAGATGTATGTAAGGCATGGAATGTTTTTCTTTGTTTTCATTGCATAGTGTGGTGTGGGTGATGGAAGTCCAGAATTTTATCGTAGTACGTCGACAGATATTAACACATTAATTTGTTTTTACTTTTACTCACCTATTGTTTTTTATGTCTGAAGCTATTTGTTTTGAATAGGCATTGCTACAAGAACCTTTGCCATGGACGCTTATGAACATACATGCCTGCGCCGGTGGCACAGGAGCTAGTCTTTTTATTTATAGCTCATGCTCATAAATCATTGAATCTTATTAGTTGTCACACTGAAGAAAGTAATGCTAATGTTTTAAGACGCTACCGTGATACTTTTTGTGTGTTATAGAAGAATATCTGACTGACGATGGCCCAAGCTGCTGCGCCGTGCAGTTCTCAGAGCTGCTGTCCTGAGTGGCCTGCTGTCCTGAGTGGCTCTCCGAGCTGCTGTCCTGAGCGGCTATCCGAGCTGCTATCCGAAAAGGCTCTCCGGGGAGCTGTCTTTGGTATGCATTTATAAAGAAAAATATCGCTAAACTGTGCAAATGAGATATGTATGTAAGGCATGGAATGTTTTTCTTTGTTTTCATTGCATAGTGTGGTGCGGGTGATGGAAGTCCAGAATTTTATCGTAGTACGTCGACAGATATTAACACATTAATTTGTTTTTACTTTTACTCACCTATTGTTTTTTATGTCTGAAGCTATTTGTTTTGAATAGGCATTGCTACAAGAACCTTTGCCATGGACGCTTATGTACATACATGCCTGCGCCGGTGGCGCAGGAGCTAGCCTTTTTTATTTTTAGCTCATGCTCCAAAATCATTGAATCTTATTAGTTGTCACACTGAAGAAAGTAATGCTAATGTTTTAAGACGCTACCGTGATACTTTTTGTGTGTTATAGAAGAATATCTGACTGACGATGGCCCAAGCTGCTGCGCCGTGCAGCTCTCCGAGCTGCTGTCCTGAGTGGCTCTCCGAGCTGCTGTCCTGAGTGGCTCTCCGAGCTATTATCCGGAAAGGCTCTCCAAAAAGCTGTCTTTGGTATGCATTAATAAAGAAAACTATCACTAAACTGTGCGAGTGAGATGTATGTAAGGCATGGAATGTTTTTCTTTGTTTTCATTGCATAGTGTGGTGTGGGTGATGGAAGTCCAGAATTTTATCGTAGTACGTCGACAGATATTAACACATTAATTTGTTTTTACTTTTACTCACCTATTGTTTTTATGTCTGAAGCTATTTGTTTTGAATAGGCATTGCTATAAGAACCTTTGCCATGGACGCTTATGAACATACATGCCTGCGCCGGTGGCACAGGAGCTAGCCTTTTTTATTTATAGCTCATGCTCATAAATCATTGAATCTTATTAGTTGTCACACTGAAGAAAGTAATGCTAATGTTTTAAGACGCTACCGTGATACTTTTTGTGTATTATAGAAGAATATCTGACTGACGATGGCCCAAGCTGCTGCGCCGTGCAGCTCTCAGAGCTGCTGTCCTGAGTGGCTCTCCGAGCTGCTGTCCTGAGCGGCTCTCCGAGCTGCTATCCGAAAAGACTCTCCGGGAAGCTGTCTTTGGTATGCATTTATAAAGAAAAATATCACTAAGCTGTGCGAGTGAGATGTTTGTATGGCATGGAATGTTTTTCTTTGTTTTCATTGCATAGTGTGGTGCGGGTGATGGAAGTCCAGAATTTTATCGTAGTTCGTAGACAGATATTAACACATTCATTTGTTTTTAACTATTACTCACCTATTGTTTTTTATGTCTGAAGCTATTTGTTTTGAATAGGCATTGCTACAAGAACCTTTGCCATGGACGCTTATGTACATACATGCCTGCGCCGGTGGCACAGGAGCTAGCCTTTTTTATTCATAGCTCATGCTCATAAATCATTGAATCTTATTAGTTGTCACACTGAAGAAAGTAATGTTAATGTTTTAAGACGCTACCGTGATTCTTTTTGTGTGTTATAGAAGAATATCTGACTGACTATGGCCCAAGCTGCTGCGCCGTGCAGCTCTCCGAGCTGCTGTCCTGAGTGGCTCTCCGAGCTGCTGTCCTAAGCGGCTCACCGAGCTGATATCCGAAGAGGCTCTCCGGGAAGCTGTCTTTGGTATGCATTTATAAAGAAAAATATCACTAAACTGTGCGAGTGAGATGTATGTAAGGCATGGAATGTTTTTCTTTGTTTTCATTGCATAGTGTGGTGCGGGTGATGGAAGTCCAGAATTTTATCGTAGTACGATGTATCAATATGCGGGATGAACCACGGAGCACAGCAGCTGTGTATATCTATACAGGTACATATACACCTTCATATTTTATTGAACCTATGTTGTATCTATATACTAGCTGCTAGCATATATATACAACATAGGTTCAAAAAAATATGTAGTTGTATATGTACCTGTATTGTATACCTGTGGGTAGGTAGGTATATATATATATACATACATATATACATACATATATATACGTACCTATAGGTATATACATATTCTAAGGTTTTTACCGTTAGGTGTGGATAGATGGCAGCACATAACCGTTCCTTCAAATTTGACAGAGTTACCAGTCTAAACCCAGTATTCATTGTAAACCCAGTATTCATTGTAGTCTTTGGTATGAACATTACCGACAAAAATGGTTTATAGTACACAATTCGAGCAACGACATTAACTACACTGACAAGATGAAAAGCACACGAAGATATATGAATCCTAGTTGTCAGAAAGGGATCAACATATTAATAACGTTCGCCTGTGGCCACCATTTGACCGCCAATGACAGCCTCGTTCTCTCTATCGCTCGCTACTTGTCTAGTTCGCGTGGGTGGCGAAGCGGCAACGTTACAGGAGTTAATTTAAATTAAATTACGATATTCCATTTTTGATAGATAAATCATTTTTGTTCTTTACACTCGTCCGTATATGTTCTGCAGTTTCTGAACACACAAGGCATTTTTTTGCCTCCAGAATTCTTCAAGTATCATCCCTGTTTCGATTGTATATTTCAATTTGGATGGCTTCAGTTTGTATATAATTATATTGCAGAAATCTGTATTCAGATACATTATGTAGGTCAAATAACAATTTATTTATTAATTAATATGAACGCACTTGCAATTATATACATATTATTAGTTCTTAAATGAAATAAAACAAAGTCTTAGCTAATAAAGTAATTTAAAAATAAATATATATAATGTCAAACTTAAATAATAATACATAATAAAATGTCATATTAAATATTATTCACAAAATCTCAACATTAAATTTACATTAGATGATTAATATTAACAATCGGTGCATAATATTATTTACACTGTTTTTTAGACTATCGCGGTTGTTAACTAGATTATGGAACGTGGTGTACATCCCGTGAGTACTAATTATAATGTAATATTATTTAATTGAGATATATAATGTGTTGACCTCCGAATCAATTAAATCAATTGTTCCTTGGATCACGTGCCATATGCAAAAAATGAGGACTGTTTAATATTGTATCTTATTTACTACACAACCTTAATAGTACTCTCACACGAGCTATAATACTCTAGGATAATACTCTAGGTTAATATTTAGATCTGTGGTTTATATTGTTGTGTGGTGGAACTATAGTTAAAAGTTTAGACAATCGCGGAAATAATGTTACTAGTTGATTTAATTACAACAATTTAATATCTGTCTCATCATCATAATAGTCTTTATAAGTACATACTAGGTTTTACTTAGGGTTTCATTAAGTACATTTATCAGTTTTAAACAGTCGCTTTATCTGAAGTCTTGAAGACAATACTTTGCAATGTTAGGGTCCTCATTAGGTAGACGATTACTGGGCAAATCAAATTATACATTAATTAAATAAACGCCATAAAGTTTAAATAGTAGGATTGCTCAGCTCAGGGCGTATAGGTAGTACGTTCAGTAAAGGTTACAATCAGTGCCGGATTTATACTTTCTATGAGTGTAGGCCATTTTATTTCCGCCGCCCCATGTACCTTTCTAAAATAATAATTTTCCATTGCGAGCTTTGAAAGTTTAACACGCGTTTTAAACAGGAAAAAAATCCTTTGCCCAGAACAATTTACAGCCGGAGTGGTAAGTGCGATGCGAAAAGATATACTTAGTCAAGTTAGGGAAAACCGAGATTGATTCCTCAGAAACGATAAAAGATTAAGCAGCGAGTTTCATCCAGGCTTCACAGCACACTCTGCAGTCTTTATAGTACATCCAACCGTTTATCCTCTTTTTGACAGCACCAATAGAACGTAACATGACGATGTTACGCAAAAGTTAACTTATAAATGCGAGGTTTTAAAAATATGACAACTGCTTAAATTTGCTCCTTGATCCCGTATAATAATCATCTTTCACAAAATGAGTCCATAAGTGCAGTAGTTTTTTTATAAATTCCATAAAATAACAAACGTTTTTAAAAAATTACGTTCTATGGCTATCAACATAGTGATGTTACGAAGTTACGATTGAGATATCGATATTGTTTATGAACTATTTTTACACGGGTGTTTTCCGTTCTCGGCACATAATATCGGATTTATTTTTATGTAAAACCGTTATATTGATGCGCCTCAGGAAAACATACAGCATTATTTGAAGACGTGTTTATCTCCTGGTGTATATCCAAAAAAGAACAAGGTTATGATGACTATGATGATTACAAGTACAAGTCATACTTGACGAAGCTGTTACCGGTTAAATCTGGGATGGCCAGCGAGCAACACGGAAGGGAGTAGGCATACACAGCGTTTCCCCTCTGTCAAAGTACAAGTCCGCATGGACCATGGAGTTTGATAATATACTGTGGGGTGAGGGCGGGGCTAGATTTGTGAATGGTGCTTTATTTTTTATGTGTTAGTGATTTGGTTGTGTGAGTATGATCGGCAATGGATCGGTACAGGTATGTTTTGTATGTAATAGTGCGGCTTTGCGCTAGTGTGCAACTTCCCCTCCCGCAAGAAATGACAGAAAGATTTGAACAATATTTTTTAGCTAAGGCTACTCCCTTCCGTGTTGCTCGCTGGGGATGGCAGACATTAAAGTCTGCCGTTTGGTACCAGAAAATAGTAAAGTTTGAGCAACCCCAATTCCAATTTAAGCAAACGAAATCTAATCTTTTATTTTTATTTATTTATTAATCAAAATCAGATTCATCGTTGCTGTCACTCGAGCTATTGCCGACATTTATAATTAATTGTTGACTCATATAATCTATCGCCACGTGTTTATCCCAATCTGCCATTATAGTTTCTTGTGTTTTTTGAATTACATTTTGCCAGCTTTCCGCAGTTACTTTCACACATGCATTTTTTAATAAATTTACCATTTTGTTTGCCGTGAATGGGGGTTTTGTGTTATTTCTAGCAGCGTGTCCTTTAACTTGAGCCCATATTAATTCAATGGCATTGTATTGACAATGATAGGGTGGAAGTCTAAGAACCCAATGACCATGTTCTGCAGCTATTTCGTCGATCACATATCGTTTTGGGAAGTGTTTTTTTGTTCGTAATATATTTAGTAATTGTACTTTTAGTAAGGAGTTATCAACATTTTCACCATGTCGTTGAAGCCAGTCAATGATTACTTGTTTTTTGTCGGCCTGGGTCGGCATTTTATCAATTTGGCGTGAGTGATAGGATGCGTTATCCATAATAATAACTGACGGTTCTTCCAATGATTGTACCATTTCCTTAAACCAACTTTCGTAAACCTCAGAATTCATTTCTTCGTGGTACTCAACTGTTTTTTTGGATTTAAAGGCCAACAAAGCATCTGGCATGAATCCTTTCACAGACCCTGCATGGCAAATGATTAGACGTTCTCCTTTTCCCATCGGTACTGAGGTAGTGGAAGCAGCGGTGTCATCAGTCCAGCTCTTAGACACTGTGTGGTTCGCATTCAGCCAAGTTTCGTCAGTGAAAAAACCTTTGACCAATCTGTAATTTTTTTGGCTTCGCTCAAAAATTCGCAACGAGCAAAAGCTACGTCGCGACGCTCCATCAATATTTTGCGTTTGTCCGATTTTTTATAAGTAAATCCAATTTCATTCAAGACCTTTACCAATGACGATTTTTGACCTCGGAACAAATCACATTCACGCAAAGAAGCAACAAGTTTTTTAAGTGTTGGAACTTCTTTACGTAAGTAATAGTTATATATATGACGGCGTATAGCGTCTGCGTCAAAGTTGTCAACCGAAGTCACACGACGTGGTTGGCGTTTTTTCTTCGGCGTACGAAGCTTATTCTCCTGCATGCCGCTTGTTCCGTAGGCTTCGGTAGTAATTTTTGTAATCGTAGATGCACTAATACCTAACGCGGCCGCAACGCGCTCTCTCACTTGCGACAATGGTAAAAGCGGGCCGCCATTTTGATACTCTGCTTCAAAGTAATTACGAAGCTTGATCACCATTTCTCTCGTCTGTCCTTTCAGCACTGATCCTTTCGGCATTTTATAGTTCCAATATAAAACTCAGCAAATAATTACTAGCACGGGCGTCTTGTTGCGAGTGACAGTGACAAATACAAAACGGCGGTGGACCATTGAGTTTTACTACCTTGATAAAATACTACTGCTTACCCATAGACAAAAAAATTGGCAGTCATAGGAATTGCCGATAGAAGTGAAAACTTATAACTCAGAATTTGATAGCTTACCTTGGAAACTACACGGGTGTAACCGGACGGCGTGGCCTCGCCATCTGGGCATGGCCATCTAGAAATGCGTCAGCATTTCCCATTGGCTGATGCGTTTCTAGATGGCCATGCCATGACGGCCTGTCCACGCCCTTTCAACATTCCCCATTGGCTGACGTATTTCTAGATGGCCAATAGCCATGGTCATGGCGCCATTCCTAGGACTATTCTCTTTCCGCACAGACTCGATAGAAAAATGAATCGAAATCGTGTCCACTATAATCACTTGGTCACAACACTTTAACTGACAAATTAGATCTGTCAAAAAGAGGATAAACGGTTGGATCTACTATAGGAAATGTGATTTTCTATGGAGATTCAAAGTATTAGTATGAGAAACCAGGAGAAAACCAGTGAACTTGTTTGACTTTTATCCTCTTAAATCGAGTGAGCGAGCGTCCTCTGAAATCTGCCGCCCATGTGACGCTGCCGCCCCTAGGCCGCGACCTATACGGCCTATTGACAAATCCAGGACTGGTTACAATAGATAAACTCTATATTGAAACACCCCAGTAGCTCGACCATAAGTTGGCAACATAAATGTCATCTTAGTCGATACTCGATCTCGCCTACCTACCTATTAAATGTAAGAAATGAATTATCGAACCTCATTTAAGCTGTGTGTTGTCAAAATATATAATTTTATACCACACCCACTCAGACAATGTCTCCTTACTCGTCCATAAAGGGGTTACAAAGTTAGTAATTTTTCCCAATTTATTCTTCAAATGTGCGGCGCTAAAAGTTATACCTATGGAATTTCATTTCTGCCCTTTGGAGCAGGGTAGAAATGTTGTATAAAGCGGTAGCATTTCTTTTGTTTTTTTGCAGCGAACATAAAAATAATACAAACGTCAAATTTGAAAAAGGTTTTATATCCAAAAATTTGAAAAATGAGATGGGAATTATTTCTTTGCAGGTACTTGATTTTCGATGCAAGGAGGCTAGCAACTTTTTTCTGCAGTACGAAAAAAACATGGCGACCATTTGTCAATAAATCGTAAAATTTTGTTTTTACTAAATTGATTAAATAACAGTACCTGCGCCTACGAAGAAATAATAGTCTACGCTATTTTATTCTAAATAAGTTTCCAAAATATCATTTGATAGTGAATGTGGCGATTTTATAATGATGAAACCACCAGAAAACAAAATTTACAACAAATATTTACTAATGAAGGTAGTAAATTGATTAAATAACAGTATACCTACGCTATTTTATTTTACATAAGTTACCAAAATATCATTTGATAGTGAAAGTGGCGATTTTATAATGATGAAGCCACCAGAAAACAAAATTTACAAGAAATATTTACTAATGAAGGTGCCTTACTACCTACAATTTTTTTACTTACTACAATTTTGATAGCGCTCATAGTGCTTGTGCTTGGTGCGCTTGTAGAAGTACGTAAGTAACTAGGTAATTAAATTCGTTAGTGTTAGAAGTGTCAGGGTGTGTGCCTATAGGATGAGATAAAATCAAATAAACCCTAATAAATTCTCTCAACAACATTTATTTTCTATGTAGGTACACTCATGACGTCCATAATTTTGTACAATGTACAAATAATAAATGCACAATTTCAGCATTGTAAAATCATCGTAAAGATTTGCAGGCACGCTCTATTTATACATTTATAAGTATTCAGTTAGCTTATGCACACATTAGATATTAGTTAAGTATTACAATTATGTTAGGTTTTGGTCCCATTTTATGTCCATTAGAAAGCTCAAGGTGTAAAACTGCAATTCATAGTCGAGGTGGGCTCCCTAGGGTACGTTCAGGTACAGTGTTCCTAACACAACAATTGCGTAATGTAACGTATCGTTGACTTAGGTATACAGTAAAAAGCATGAATTATTTGTGCCCATGCAGTTGTACTAGATAAATAAAACTTAGTTTGTTCAGAGGCCGTAGCACAAACAATTTGCGTAAAAGTGTTCGTATCGCAAGCATCAATGTGTCGCGGTCCTGTGTACTAATTATCTGTCACAGTTGTCACTAGATAAATGACAGTTTGTGCTGTTTAACATGAACGACACCTTACGCTACACTTATTCGTGCTAGGCCCACTGTAGGTACCTACGAATACATATACGTCAAAGATACGATTACTTACATTACACTTACGCAAATTTTAGTGCTATAGGCGCCGTGAGGTTGAACGCTTAATCTTGGGAGATTTTTCGCCCTTCGACTATAAATTACAGGTATTCCTGTAATTCCTGTTCCTTAAGTAATTTTGGTAAAATTATTTGAAGAAAAGTATGTTGGAGATCAATTTAAGTCAGTGAAAGTTTGGAAAATAAGTACATTATTTGTGTTTTCAAAGTAAACTTCAAACTACTGCCGTTCCCTGCGGCTACTTTTGTATATACATTATAAAGAAAGACGTAACGTTTGTATGTAAGTTTGGATTTAGGTAGGTGATCTCGGAAAGTACTGAACTGGTTCATTCGAAATGATATAGCAAGCCACATTATCCCTGAGTGCCGTATAGTCTACCTATTTCTGCTTATGCGATTAAGCTTGTTTTATGTTTAGTACTGCACCGAAACAGACGAGCTCCACGCAAAGCCGTGGGTGGACTATTTACATAAAACTCTTATGAGATAAGACTTTTTTGATTTTGAAGTGATTCACAGATTACACTATTAATTAAACAATTACGCTAGGGATTGAGCGAATGCGGCAACCCAAGTTTTGAACCTATCAGATGCTTATCATTAAGGCAAAGTGCACAGCGGTTACAGCGAGCTTCTGGCGGGCACAGATTATGATTGAAACCCAGGTTGACATATTTATTTATAACAGTTTGGTATAGACTCTAGTAATGTAAGTTCTAGTAGAAAAATATAAGAAGTGCGAACCACGTTGTGTTCAGAGATCGTCCAGTAGTGCAATTAGAATGTGTACACAAATTACAAATAAGTGTGCATGCCTGTTTTGGAACATTTGTGTAAACACGCGTTATAGTCGTTAAGTTAAAGACTAGAATACAAAATGAACGGATTTCTAAGCTATATATTACTCTATTCTGATGGCAGGTACATACTGTGATGGTTTCTATATTACAAAAATTATTACTAATGAACTAATAAGTTTGATATGAAGCTTAATAAGAATGCTACCTGCCATGAACTAGTAATTTATTGTGCCTCGCTGATTATTGGAAATAGTGTCACTAAACAACATTTAACAAACTTTACTTGTCTTAAAATTTTAAGTCTTCTAGGTACTAACACATTCAGCGATGGGAAAACAACACCCTATGAATGGCACAGCATACAACTTCTGTTTTTAATTACGAAAATGCTAAGGATATGTTATATACTAATTCATCATATTGATCCGTCATTTACGCATACTCTTTTGCAACCAAAGAGATGCTCTAAATCGAAACACAATTTACAAGTTTATTGGAAGAGATTAACGACTTAATATTAGACAGTATTTTATACAAAATCGTATATTACAAAAAAAGTAATTATATACAAATCTGGTTTAGGTAACCGACATCGTCTCTATATCACATAAGTACGCATCGCTCTTCTCATCGACAATCTACCGGCTAACATTATATATTAACGATCGTTTCATGTATGGATATGTTCGCACAAATATAAATATAATACCGCGGCGTCGTCGCATCGTCGACAACGTGGTCTATCACTAGTCTCATCACATGAAACAGCAGTCGATTGAACGTGTTGAACGCGGCGGTGCTTTCACCTGATGGCGTGCGTCGGATTGTAAGGCGGTGGCGGCGTCTTCGGCACTTGCGAACGGTGCACTGGCGCCAGGATGACAGGCGTGCCGGGGAGCTCGTCCGGCTGCCCCGGGATGATGGTCTCCGGCAGGTGCGGGGCCGGCCGGACCGGCTCCAGCCGGCCGCTACTCGTTGCCTGAAGCAGCCTTGCCGGATTCAGCTTTATTGCATCGTCATAAGTGGGCGGGGCCCCCGCGACCGTGTCGTAGTCAGGCGGCTTCTGCTGCATCGTCTCATCATCCGGCATCGAAATCACGTGAATCGGATCGTCGATCTGAAATACACAAGTGCACCGTCAGACATTGTATCATGCATCAATACGGTGCGCGATAAGGACTTTGTTCTAACCGTGGCAACTAATAAGAAGCAATAGGCTAATTTAGCTAGTTGCTGTGATATCGTGAGGGGTCAATTGTCACATCGGCTTTGGCAATTGTTTTACGCGTCAAGGTCAATTAGTTTCATCACGATCGCTTTCAGCCGGCGAGGTTAAAACTGATCGCGAGAGCAGCGAGAGTTCAGCGATCCATTCATACTGTTCAGATTTCATAATCACTAACTGGACCGCTCTCCGTTAGTTGTTTTTGTTCTGCATTGTTTGGTTAAATGGATTCTCTTGACGGAACGGACGGATAACGGACACAAAATCTAAATTTTAAAGGCTATGCTTTTGCTTATACCAGACCTTAGAATATTGGTCGTATATATTAAATATTAATTATATTTCATCTATACTAATATTATAATGAGGAAAGATTTGTATGTATATGTTTGTAACGAATTGTCTAAAAAGTACTGGACCGATTCCAAAACTTCTTTCACCATTAGAAAGCTACATTCACCCTAATTAACATAGGCTATATAAGATTCATCATCATCATCATCCATCACCATCATCCATCACCGCGCGGGTGAAACCGCGGAGAGCAGCTTGTTAATAATATTTTGTAAATCTGTCCTCCCTTGCTTTGATGGCCTCAGGGTAAACAACCCTAACTACGAATAAGGTACAGACATGTCAGGTAGTACGGACCTGATGTGTATCAGGAGACGTGCGGTCCGCCTGCGGCTGCCTCGCTGGCGACTGCAGCCAGCAGCACATGGCTGCGCATATCAGCAAGGCTCCAGCCACAATGCACGCCACGCCTACGTATCTGACGGGCTCTGCGTAGTCTTCAGCCAACCCTAGCCAGTTGATGAGCGCTCCAGCGCACAGCAGCACCATGCCGTACCTGTACGGCCTCTGTGACTGTCTGCCTTCGTCTAGGGACATGCCTGAAAGAAACAAATTAATAATTTAGAACAATTGTACAAGCATTTCACCTTTTTTGAGGTTGATCTCATGTTTTTCGATCTATGACTATATTATGAACCGTTGCAAAGTACATATACAATATATTATGACTACCAAGGTCTTTGTCCATGAAAATGTGTTTACTAAGTTACGAGTAGGTACATTAAGTGGTTGAGATATTTGCATTTACAAAGAACAATTAGCGCGTGCCCAATTTAGCTCCCCATATTTGCAGGTTTAAATTGCTGCTGTGGGTGGCAAAGATGGACATCTAGGAGGTACACAAGTAGGTAAAGTCTACTTTTTACTGTGCACCTTATAAAGAAAACATGACTAAGCACCTTTTCAATATGCGCATCATCTAAGAGCAATCGAACGTTTAGCATAGTCATAAACCAATTTCACTTTTTCCAATAGGTACATACTTATGCTAAAACTACGAGTATAGAAGCGTCCGATGCACGTTATAGAGTTAACCCATCAAAACCGAGGAAAATGTAGTTTACTGGGTTATAGCGGTAAGTAACGGGATTCTGTGTTCACGAACCGGTGATCAAAAAGAAAGCTGGGAAAGTGTACAATTAGATGACACATAAGGTAATTTGTGTCGTGTTTGTGTGCGAACTAACGAGTCGGTGAAATGTATCGTGATTGCGAGGAAGGTCGCGGACGATTGTTTTTCTGAACGTTATCTCGCAGCAATAAGACGAGTAATGGCAGAAGTAATGGCGGGTCGTTAGGCAGATCGAGGTTGGTGCAAGACAATGGACTCTCATGATAATGTAGGTCAAGTTCGCGGCGTGCGGTCGAATGGCGCCGCTCAGCCGTCGTTGTTGGCTGGTCACGCGTCTCATGACCCTTCAATACCACCTCCAAAAGGATCCTTCTTCAAACATATCTGATATTCATAAAATACATTGTTAAATTAAGCTATTTAGATAACATTATTTTAGATTTTTTGGACGTAATCGTTGTATGGGTATGTCATTATTAAGCTTTTAAATTGAAGAAATACAATTTGGTGTTGTGGTCCCTCTTATCTGTTTTAACTACACGTATTATTTCACCATTAAACAATGTGCAACGAAAACAAACATCACATTATTTCACAACATTGTAGGTGATACTTAGTCCCGAAATAAACTTACAAGAGTATGATTGTCCTCTGCCTGGCAATGTGTCGTATATTAACGGGTGCATCACAGACCAAGCCATTATTCAAAATAAGTTAAAGCTTTTTCAGGACGACGCACAGTTTGTATTTCTATTAAAAATAATGCTAGTGAATTTTTCTCCGTAAAGTACTGCAATGCCACTGATGATATCGACCTTTTTGCTACTTGTATTTTGATTTGATATGAGAAACGCACTAGTACCGCCTAACGTAGTTTTATCTAAAGTGACTGAACTAAACTAAGAAAATAGACTAGGTTTCGCTGAAATTCACAGGTTGTTGTTATAATCTTATCGGACTCGAGAAGAATCATTCGATATGTTATGTACCATAACAGGTCAAAGATTGCTAATAATTTTGACATTGGGAAGATAAAGGGAATCTCCGTGACCGGTTATGGCGGCGTGAAGGGACTTCTCAAAATAGTTGGGTAAGTGCGTAGGCGCGAAATATAAATTTAAGTTTTTATAAAGGCTTCGTTATCGCACCATAGAGTACCTATATAATCTTTGGGTAGGTTTCACTGCGGATTATGATAATGATCTCCGATTCAGCCCGCCAACCACCCGGTAACACTTGTAAGCGGTCCGGAACTCGCTAGGGCTTCGCCTCTGCCGCACCGTCGCCGCCGGATTCGTTAAAGCGATAATATTCGATAAATGGATTAAGCCCACACGGTGGCATTTAGTACCATTGTTATGTACATATATTATGCGGACTTAGTGTGAAGGCAGGTCAGATAGCACAAATCTGTTTTGGAAGTATTTGATATATCTATACTTTCTAGGAACATCGAATTCAGTTAAGTGGCGATGACGTAGAGACGTATACAGTAACACTAAAGCTACTTGACAATAGATGGCGTTGTTAAGCAACACTAAGCCAATGAGTGTTTGTTTTAAGGTTAGACCAAGAACATTGTACACAGAAAGGAGAAAACGATCTACTCGTATTTCAGTTCTCGAGTTTCCTTTAAGCCTTCCGCTGCAGTCGTATTTGAAATATACATACACCTATAATTATGTTTAATATTACAAATCAGTAGATATTTGAGATACTTAATAATTTAACTTAGATTTTATGTGCCAAGCTACACTTAACTTTATAATACATTTTGGGAGGCAATTGTAAAGTCAGCTATACGTTATATTCGGCGTTGTTGATATTGTACAAATATATTGCTTAGTGTAAAGTCATATAGGTAGGTAAGGTAAGGTACTTCATGAAATAGGTATAGTTTTAAATATTTGTTTTTCTATACTGCTACCGACTGCCCGTGACTTCGTTCGCGTAGTAGGCTTGGCCTTCGGCCTCGCCATAACCTCGTATTTTTTCTTGGTTTTACTTTCATAAGAACTTTTCCTGACAATAATTAACACAACACAAGAAGAATTAGCGAGATGTTTCGATTCGTTCTCAAGTTATAGCGTGACCAGGAGAAACAGTTCATTTTTATTTATAGGAATATATAGATTAATTAGATAAGAACGTCTATTTTACAAGCATATCAACGAGTGGTACTAATTTATACTTTCAGTGTTTTCACCGACCTAAAAGCGTGAAGTATTATTTTATTCTATTATAAATACCTGATAGGTACATGTACCTACGAGTTATTATAGGAGATAAAATTATTTACTTTCCAAAGAGTTTTCGGTCTACCGCTATCTATCTATAATATAAATATTATATAAAAATGAACCCCTATTTCTCCTTGTCACGCTATAACTTGATAACAGCTTTACCGATTACGCAAAATCTTTTTTTTATGTTTACTATTGTCACAAGAAGGTTCTTATGAAAGAAAAATCGAGAAAATATGAGAGTTTATGAGAGTCGAAGGCCGAGCCTACTACGCGAACGAAGTTGCGGGCAGTCGCTAGGCTTCTAATAAAAAGGATTCATAATAACAAATAATTTATCCATTCGATCATTCAATAACGTCCGGTGCCGAAGAAATTTAAATGGAACCAACATGAAGCTACAACCTCATAATCATCAAGTCGGATTATCCAGTAAAAAATATGCGAAATACATAAAATAATAATGGGAGATGGCTTTGAGAACCTCCCCTACTTTTGCAAGAAGAGTAATGAACACAAATTCTGTGATCTTAATTCAAGCGTAGCTTAGACATTCATTATAGCTATCTCGGCAATTGCTTTTTAGATGAGGATTAGTTCTACGTGTGGTGTTTAAATAATATCAAACATCAGTGGGGCTAGCACGAATAACTGTGTAACGTAACGTATCGTTCACGTGAAACAACATACTGTCAATTATCTAGGGCAACTGTGACACAGATAACTCATATTTGGTACTTTTTCGTAAATTGTTTGTGCTACGGATTCTGGTGCCGTATACGGTACCGTTTACTATCAGGCATCAGGTGCGTGTCTTGAGGTGCGTTCGATTAGTAATGAAGGCATTGGTGGTGTTGCCATTGTTGGCTCTTTCGCTAAACCGTTTGTAAATCTCACAATACGTTATTTTTACCACTTATGCGTAAACCCTACTCAAACGCTAAACCGAACATAAGGCCTAAAATAGCATGATTATGCTGTCAAATAGATAGTTGTCAAAAACTATCACAAACAACGATGCTCCGGACGTGGGTCAAAAATTGGACATTTTGGTGGCATAAATAACTCTTTTTTAGCTTTGCGAACGCTGAACGAAAGGAGTCCAAAACAACATTTACAAGCCCTTGTGAGCGTTTTTAGCATTATGTACGCCAACTATTCATTCATTATGTTCGGCTATTCGAACGCGCTTTTTATCGTCTCATCACTTGGTACTAAGACAAAAAGATTGATTTCGCATCAGTGTGACGTTAGGGCACTTAAGATAAAGCGATATAAACAAAGGTGTACGTACAGGTGACATTGTTTTGTAAAATAATACAAACACAAGCCATTTTAACAGTCTTAAGTCGAAGGTATATGTAATAAATCATGATAAAAATTTAAAATAGAACGTGACGAAAAGACGACGTAATTTTTTTGTTTTGCGTTTTTAATGATAAATATATTATGTTGTTTTATATCCGAAATACCTACTTATGTATCTAACTATCTAGTCGTACATGTATTTTAAATAATATCTTCATCAAAACAACTTATACCTTATCAAAAAACGTCTGGATACTTTAAGTTATCAGAGAGTTATGTCGACCTACTTTTAAACTAAGTATATTCCCAAAAAAATAAACAAAAAAATATTTTATTTAGTTAAGTACTGTCGCCTTCAAAAGTGTAGTGACGTCTCTAAGGAGTCTGTACCCGTGTTCCCATGTAACAGTGTATCTCTCTATAAGTAGCTAAGTTCTGTGTGAGAGATGCCTTAACACACGAAGTACTCGCGTAAGTAGATAAATATGAAATGCAGATAGTTGTAAATTACTTAGGGTAATTTTGAATTACTATTTACTATTAATTGTAAATAGGTTTAGATTATGATTCAAATACAGGTAGGTACAACAATATTATACGTTTCATAGAAGTTGCATAAGTAGTAAGCTATAACTATTTGGGACCTTATATCTACAAGCAATTAAACAAAATACTGGACATAGTAGGTGACACGAGACAAACTTGCAAAATCAAAATCCAAAACCACTTACTAGCATTGGGCTTCAAGGGTACTGAAGATTTACTTAGAATCAATATATAGACACACTAAAGTCATAAAAGAGAAGAAGGAATATATGGAAATTAACTTATTTGTATTATTATTATTATTATTATTTGGTGGTTATTTCTATAAACGTTTAAAAAACACATCATTTGCTCTTTATATGTAAGAAATAAGGGCCTTACTTATAAACGCTGCTTAACTTTAAATGACGTTACTCGTATTCAGTACTGCGCAAAGGAAAGTTGTTCTGCGCCGTACTAAGTGACGTTATATAAATTTAAGCAGCTTTTATAAGTAAGGCCGTAAATGTCTTAAGTAAGATAACCTAAGGGAGTAAACTAGCTCTCACAGGGAATCCTACCTGTGAGAGCTAGGGCTGCATGTCTTATGTAATTTTTTTTCTTTTATTTTTTTAAATTATATTTGTATAAGATGATATAAGATTGAATTTTGGTCACGAAAATAAATATATTATTATTATTATTAAGTTTCAACCAAAGATCGTAAGCAAAGTAAGACATGGGTGTATTACTACGTACTCTCTTACTAAGTATTTGTTTATTAAACTGTTGTTGGAATTTGGAATGCAAATGTTTCTTACTAAATAAAACAACATTAAAACTTAATAAAGTTATTTTATATGAAAGGTTTCGAAGGATGTATTCTAATTTTTAAGTGCATAATGTGTCAAATAACGTTATTGGTAGGTACCACATTTCAATAATTCTCATCTCCAGAAGCAAGAATAAATATAAATCAAGTAAGTAACCAAAATTAAATGATATATATCTATAGGAACGTCTTTCGTAATTAAGGTTCTTTTAGTATAATCACGACTTAATCGATTTAAAGTCTTTACATAAAGGCCAATATATAACATGAGATACTTCCGTTACCTTTTTTATTATTGAATTTCAAACTATTGTCAATATTCAACATAGATACACAGTTGCAATTACTTGATTATTTCTCCCACATTTTAAAGGGTCAATCCAAAGGGTTCAATCGGAACTTTATTGCTGTCGCATCGCGACGCCAGCAGTCTTTTACACACCTTTAGTAAAAAAAAACTAGAAAATATTATAAGTTACAAAACATAATATCTATATTTATAAAGGTACGTGCAAAGAGCGGACAGAATACTTCTATAAGTTCTGCCTACCCTTGTGAAGAATCTTTAAAATTGTGAGATAGTCAGGATTTTGTTACCAGATCCTACAGTGGGTAAACGCTAATTTATAAAAAGACACACAGACAATGTTGTTTATGTGCCTAACTAATTTGCCGTTATTTGACAAAAAGGCGTATCTGAATTCTTAATGAAATATGAGTATGCTTCAAGTTAGCAGTAAGAATGTTTTTGTGCATATTTCTCACGCTTGAACTGTAAAGGTGTCAGTTAACGTATAGTCATCAAATTTCAAGGCAACCTAATATGAATGATTGTAAAAACCTCTAGCAAATTTTTACGTTTCTCGTTGTTACTTGTCTTGTCATTGTCTTTGCTTCTAGGTCAAACGCTCATAAATGTACCTACGTATAGTAAACTGTTAGATGGCGCCCTTCAACACTAATCACTTGTAATAAAGCAGGGCGACTTAAAGTTTAATAGAGTTGGTAAAATACTTTGTTTTTATGTCTACAGGATCTATGCGATCCGGAAACATTGAGAAAACTATGTGGTATTGCTGATCCAAGTATAAAATATAATGAAACACTTTGAGAACATAGCATTAAGCTCATCTTCAAGCCATCAAGCCTATTGGTCTTGCCCCTGCTAAGGGTAAGCTGGCACCACAGCATCGAATCACCCTATATGTATTAAATAAAGAATCAAACCAAATTAAACCTAGATAATTTTTGTTTGTAGTTTTTAAATCTGATTAAAATATTAGTAAAACCAGACCACCTAGTAAATTAGATTTGGTTGTTTTATGTATATGTCTGAGTAGGATCTGACCTTTCAACTGTTTTAGCTTAGCACTTGTCTTTTCACACGTATTTCCATTTATCGCCGATATGTCATTATTTTTAATAGCCCACTTTATGTGGCCGTTTATTTTCATAGTTACCCAGGAACATAGTGAGTGGTTTATTATTAATTAATCACACGTAAAGAAATTATTGAGTCATGATACTATTATAATATCTATAGGCTGCCATTTTAGTCAGTTTCACGTTAATATATCGGTTTGAAAATTATACATTATAAATACTCCATTTAAGGTAATTAAATACCTGACTACAAGCCGTTTTTTTGTTAGCAATAAAGAATCGACGATGTAATATTGTCTCTACTCTCGAACCAATGCACGAGGACGCAAATATTACCAACTGTTAACAGTAGATGTTATAATATAACTTAAGACTGTCTACAATTTTTACATTTCAAACTATTAATTATCCGACAAAACACTCAAGTAAGGGACCAATTCGTCTTCTGCAGCTCCCTCGGCCCTGGTTTTCGTATTCGATCTCTATGGTGAATGTAACTGTTTGTGAGTGAGCATATTGATTGGATTCTTTGAACTGAAATGGCTTAACGGATTTAGATACAATTTTTAATAGAGATAGCTTATACACAGGACAAACACATACTTTTTAACCCAATTCAGAGGGTAGTTCTAGAAGGATCAAAAAATTGCCACACAAAAAAAAAACTCTTAGATTTTGCTATCTATTTCTTATATTATATTTTGTTCACAGGTTCCTTAACATTTTTTGATCGTTGTCTCCAGAGCAATATTGGTCTATTTTAAACGTCGTTTTGAGATGTAAGTATATTTAGTATTCACTAAAATTGTCACAACAATCTGGAAACGATGCCATTGCTCGGCAGTGACCGCGAAGTTCACTGAACCAACGCGAAAAAGTCGACTAATTTTATCCAAGACCACAATATCTAAAAATACTTATGTAAATACACCCGAGAATTCCGAAATTGTAACCATGTTTACCTGATCACTTCAATGTACGGTTTAGACTAGTTGTACTTAAACTTTTTAGTGATGAGGGACCATTTCACAAAAAACGACCAATTGTTTGTATTTTTTTTTTCATAAAACAAGTAGAGTAGAGTAATATACTTACAGTACCTAAATGTAAATGAATGAAACATTGTTCTTTATATAAATATGAAAACACATAAAATTATGAAGCCGTCTATATAGGTACTTAACAGACGGTATTTATATATGACGAACATTTTAGTTTCATAGTTTATAAATATGTATTCTATGTATATTATTTTTATTCGATTTTTGTGACAGCATAGGTACTCTTGACTAAATTCTGAACCTTCAGTTCTCAATGGCAGTATTTCTCGAATCTTTGTGAAAGTGATTGCCGTTTATCTCAAAAAATCTTCATGATTTAGATAACTTCGCGGACCACTTTGAGTGCTTCCAGGGACCACCAGTGGTCCACGGATCACCGGTTAACAACCACTGCTTTAGACCTACAATGGCAATATTTTTTCTCAACATACTGTATATTAAACATTATAATAGCAATATTTCTCAATAGTATAAATATATAAAAGAAATATTTAAGGAGAAGTACACCTTAGCATGTTAATATTGTATGTTTAATTTTTTGCTTATTATTTTTTCTCTTATTGTTATATAAAAATATAATATATATTATATAAAAATATGTAAAATATATAAATACGAGTATATATAAATTTATTTAGAATTAAATATATATTTAATTTCTTTGTTGTGATATATCCATACATATTTCATTTTCTTAAGAGTTTTCCTTGTATTATTCATTTTATTAATAAAAACTTTATGAAGGTATCTATTAGGTGTAAGTGTTTAAGATAGGTACTGAGTTGTTTCCAAAATACTCTTTGTTAGTGCATATGCGTTGAAACATCATCAGAGATTCGTCACCTTATGATGGTTTTACGCAACATATTAGACATTTTTTCGTTAGGCATGATGTGTTTTCCTGTAAATGGACTTTCGCTATAATTTGTCCATTAACTCTGTATGAAATGCTTGTTTAGTGTTAAGTCTGTTCGAAAATCTGAATATATAAAATAAAATAAAAATACCTACGAAGTAGCGATAGACATGCATGCCAATAGGTTATATTCGAGTTAAATAAGTAGTACGAGTAAGCACTTCAAATGATGATTATAATGTAAGTATGTATACTTCATCGTAAAATATGGGTTAAGTTGTGAAACAAAACACAAGCGACATCAATACACAGTGGCGTCGCTCGACAAGTTGATAAAATGAGTATATATTTGGATTACAAAATATGTTGAAAAATAACTTACGGTGCAAAAATTACAACTCCAGATTAGACTTATCTAATATCTCAAACAAAATCCACTCAACGTCACCGGTAGCGTGCCACGTTCAAAATGATATGCAGTTATGCTGTTCAGAAATCTCAGTTTTACAGATTTTATATGATTATCTCTATCTACACTGTTATAAAACTATAACTTTATGTAACTGAACGTTGTCTGTTTAAATACCAATAATATGCTCAGGTTTTTAGATGCTACTTATATACTGAATTACTACTTACCTATGCCTAATCTAGTTTTCCTCACTTTTCGTGTGTTAGTTTATTTGTTTGCCTATGAATTACAAATTCCATTGAATTTTTTGGCATTTGAAACCTATTATAGTTATTATATTATACCTGGTAGTTCATCGTCATATTATGATGATGATTCATAGGACATCCACAGTCCACGGCTAACCATAGGCTTCCATCATTGCGGTAGTGTCTTCAGTATAAGTTAATTGATATGCTAATGAAACTATAGCCATGAAGCTTAACTTTTCATACGCAGCATCTTATTTCGGAACCGAGAACATCACTCTAAATTGATTTTCCAAGACACATAATAATATACATAAAGCTCGGGTGAACGGCCCCGCAGGGAAACCTAGTCTACAATAAGAATAATCAGAATGTTATAAGGGCCAAAGTTTGCGAGTATGTTTGTTAATTTTTCACGCTCAAACGGCTGGACCAATTTTGATGAAATTCGGTATGGAGGTAGAAGAGGCGCTGGATTAACACATAGAATACTTTACATCGTAATCATCATCATCCACCACCACGCGGGTGTAACCGCGCGGTGCAACTAGTAAAACCCATAATTCTTGACAACAATGATGAGACATATTTCCTATTACACCATCTGTGTTAATCTGGAGCTACGTCTTACAGACATACTTGTATGTAGTTTGAAAAATATCTAAAGATTCATATTACGTTGAAGTTCCTAATCTGAAACCTGCTTTTATCTAACTTATGACAAGTCTGTTACGTGGACACTTTTGCAGTTTTCCTATCATTTTCAAGATAAATATCGTCATATCAAAGTGTAAAGTGGTGGAAAAATTAAAATATCATGTTCATTATCTATTTCAACACAGGAAGTACTCTTAAGATATCTAGCTAGTCTAGACGTCTAACAATTATTACTGAAATAAGTATTGTAAGTGTATGTAATATTATATTGACATATCTACTCATTATTTTGCATACTATATGGTTATCTATAGTTTTGTTTTTTAATTCTGATTGGTCTTCGATATTAATATTATCTCATCTGATATAATTCTGGTCATAACATCTGTTATAAATATCAAGCAATCATTAAAGATATTTTATTTTTCGAGTATCAAGCCCATTCAAAATAATTGTATCCAGCGGGAAACAGACTCAAGCAATTAATTTCACTCAACAATTTACAATATAAGATGTATTAGGTACATAAACCAATAACCATTAAATTAATAAATTACGACTGTCACTCCTGACACTTGCTTTATGTAACATTAATCTTTGAAATGAAATAAATAACAGGGTAAACCGCGGGGCGCAGCTAGTGTAAAAATTATATTAATGACGTTCACACCCTTATACCGTCGCCTTAGGCTGAATCGTTGCAGTAATTGTTACGACCTAGCTAATCCTTATCTGCCACAGATTCAGGTTTAACTTGGACAAAACCAAGATTACGCGATAGATCACTTGTTACTCTGGAATCGTTTATTGTCAACGACCTCTAAAGTATGTATGTTTGTCTTGGTAAAACTTTGCTGCTTTGGCTAAAATCAAAAACATCAAGAGAAAGGAAACTGAAGAACTCAGCCGGTGGCTACATTTGGGAAGTTATATCAGGTGTCCTGAAACTCAACGATAACCTGGTACCGGGCGAGAGGCCAAGGTATACCAGTCATGGAAAAATATGAAAAAATCCATGTCACTTAGCCAAGCGATAATAGACATTTTTCGAAAAAGCAAAAAAATACAGGGATTTTTATTAATAATAAAATCTCAAATAACAGTGCTACCTATTAACCGCAAACACAAATCTTGTTATGAATTTTAGTTATGAATGTTAACTAAGTAAAATAAATTAAGTTTTGACGAGTAATGGTTTCCAAAATGATTGTCAGTTAACATTGACACTCCATGTTGGAAAAAAATGTTTTTTTCATAACTGGTATACCATGGCCTCTCGCCCGGTACCAGGTTATCGTTGAGTTTCGGGACACCATGTATATGTCAGTAGTTTCATCACCTATTCCAAAAATCCTACAAACTCATTCATGAGTGTTCTCTCTATCATGGCTTAAGGACCCGAGACGTGGCCACTCACGGCAGCTCTGTTTACAAATTTAAGCTCACTAGCAAGCAAAAGGGATGCTCGGGGATTTCTCGGAAGGAACTTCGCAGGGTGGCAGATCGAAACTGAATGCGAGAGAACAATTATCATGCTCGTATCATGCGATTGGTAAGGTCTATTTGCAGCAGAAAACTGCAATACACTAATAATGATGAAACAATAAAGGTAATGCGTATAAGTGTTACATTGACTGTACCTATATCAGATATAGGTACTACTGACTATATACTTTTATTCTAAGTAAGATGGGCACAAAGTCACCACAAAGCTGGTTATTCTGGCCTGTATCAAATACCATCAGGTGGTCAACGAGTTCATACTGTATTACGGTGTATGGTATAGCATGTTCAGTGTGGTGTGCGGGATACCGCAGCTATCTACCGTTCACCGGGTATGACGGGACACATGGCTACAGATAACATACACGTTACACAAAGGCCATGAAGAAAACGCTTCTAGTGAATCCGATTGAACTGTCAAGCGTCGGTCTAGGGACGCCAAGCAAAACCAATAAGTACGTCAGTCAGTCGAGACTAGCTGTAGGTATTGTTTTGTCATACTTTACGCCTGTATCACTTTATACTTTGTCACACACAGTAACGCATCGTATTAGTCGCGTATGATCAAGGGGAAAGTTTCAGTAAGTTCCAAGATTTGGTGATCAAATTAATTTATGAAATAGTAGTGCTGCTTTTGAATGTTACTTTGTTGTGACTGGTGATTAAAACACCAGTGGATTTGAAACCATTATACTTACGAAAAGTTATATTTAAGATCTCAATATCCATTTTTTGCAACACGTTACACAGATAACATATTCAGAATCACCTTACAAAATTGATAAACATTAGATATTTTATAAAATAAATTATATTTAATATATACCTTTCTGGGAAAGATAAACGGTGTTTACTGTATTATGAGTTTGCATAACTATTGTATTTTTTTATGCAAATGAGACTTTATCGGTCTTCTGCGATTTCTCGCATTATTCTGTCGCGTAAAGCTTTGAAGATCAGTCAAAGGGCTCCGGGACAACGCTAGGGTACTGCTTAAACACAGAGACTCTTGTCTTCGACCAATGTGTGTTACCAGTGATGACTTATGGCACTGAAACGTGGTCTCTTACTATGGGCCTTATAGATAAGCTCAAAGTCGCACAACGAGCTATGGAGAGGGCTATGCTCGGGGTTTCTCTATGTGATCGAATCAGAAATGAGGAGATCCGTAGAAGAACGAAAGTCGCCGACATAGCTCAGAAGATTAGCTAGTTGAAGTGGCAGTGGGCAGGGCACATAGCACGCAGAACAGATGGCCGATGGGGCCGAAAGGTTCTAGAGTGGAGACCACGGACCAGCAAGCGCAGCGTAGGTCGTCCACCGACACGGTGGACAGACGACCTGAGGAAGGTCGCAGGACGACGTTGGATGCAGGCCGCTTCCAACCGGTCCTTTTGGAAAATCATGGGGGAGGCCAATGTTCAGCAGTGGACGTCCTACGGCTGAGATGATGATGATGACTGCTTAAACCGGTTAGCAAATCATGTGTACGATGGTAAAAAAATGTGTCATATAAAGGCAATAACTATAGATATAAATAAATGTATAATAACCAATATATATAAACTGTATATTGTGAGTTGTTAAAGATAGAGATAGCGATGTAAAACGTTCAATATTTCTAAAGATAAAAGTTTTAAATTGGTAAAATATACATATTAAAGACAATTTCTTTGTCTCTGTTAAGAAAATGCAACAGGAAACTGTATCTATACGCGGTATCACGTTATAATTATAAGTGTATGTTACAGTTGTTTATAATCGCTTGACGCTGACACCTTATTGGTATTTTCGTGGCCCGACTTTTAGCCCTAATTACCGTATCCACCATATGTTTTTAATAGCACTTTGCTGCAGTAGTATATTGTATGGCTTGACATATGTTTAACTTTTATGTATATATATATCTTATGTATATATCTTCGAGCATTTATCGATAGTGATGCGCTAACATATTATCTGCCTCTTTTTCATAGCTAGTGTAATAATGTATATTCATTGATTACATAATAAATATTTTTTTACAATAATTACAGAAAAAATAGATTAAATATAGATATATAACAATATAGTAAAATATTTAGGTGAAAAGAACAATAAAATACTTGGTGTTGTAGTCTCGTATAAAGTCCGAGTTGCATGTAATCCCGTTTTGACCATTGAACATATTCACATCTATAGCGACATTTCGCAATAACTAGTTTAACTATAGCACTCCGTACCTCCCTTTGGCATAATTTATTTCGACACCGAAAGGCCCTGTCTTCCAAGACCCACCGAAAGGACCGCACCGGGCAAAGATTTCTGATGCAGAGTTTACTAGGTAATAACAAGGATTGATTAACTAATATTCATAGCTTCTAAGACTAATGTAGTTAAATGCTATTTCCAATCTAATTTCCACAATCGATTCAGAACAAATAATATTAGTTACACACTCAGCTTGACTACCTAGTTTTCATTTACACAGGTATTTTAATCATTATTATATACATATGTACAATTACCCAGTACATTTTCTAAATATCACGTCTGAGAATCATCAATCATCAAAAAATTTCAATCAATTGAATAAAGTTGGTAGAAGACTACACGCAGCAGCAGCAGACAACTTCATGTCACCACGACTCGTCGTTGCGTCATGTTGCAGCAACAGCAATGGCATCAACTATTAAAAAAATGATATGAAAGGTTTAGTTTAAAAGTTTTTCAATTATTTTACTAGATAAAGTGCTACCCGCGAGCGGCAATATTGATCTGCGGTCGGGCGACAATGTCATCTGCCGCTCGACGACGTGTCGATTCGTGTCGCTAACTACGGAAGGTATTTTATAGAAATACATAGAAAACAGTAGTGTCGTGACGACACGTTGTCTGCAGCTGTTACGTGTAGCCGGCTACCTACTTGCACCTTTACGGTAAGGTAAGGTAAGGTAGATTTAACAATAAAATTTAATTTGGTTGCTAGGAAAATTAATCCGTTAAATCCGCGTAAACCCTCTTAACGAGGATAAAAAGTTCACTTTACAAAAAAATTGCAATTATTTTGGGTAGATTTTCACTTCAAACTTTTGTTTATTCAATCAACCATTCTTTAAATATTTGTTTAAACATACTTCACTCTCCTTTATATAATATCCGATCAAGTCAATCAGTTTCCTAACTTATAAAGCCTAAATATTATTTAAGTGGCCTCATTATAAGGGTCCGAATATAGTCGCTGTAAGACCGAATATTCTGACATTTGACCTTCTTATAACCGTTACACAATCTCCTAAGTAACCAATATACCGTAGTGTCGCACGATTTGGACCTAATTCAAGCTTTATAAACGATTACAATTACGTTATTATTACTTATTTTACTACACTTACGATACATTTAAAACGCTTATTGAGTAACGACTATGTTAAGTGATTGCTGATTTTTTTTTGTTACACAGCAAAGCAACCATAAGATAATATAAGTAAATATAACAATTTTATTAATATACAGATAGTCATAATCGGCGACCATATCACTATAAGCATCATTTATCCCCAACCTTAGTATGTGACGTAGACGTACAAGTACGTCTACGTCGCCTCTGGGTGTAAGTTTACATACGTTACGCAGACGCTGGAATACCACAATCCACAAATGTGGTGACATATTATCTAAACATTATAGCAATTTTTTTACCATTTAGGTAGGTATATGATTGATTCAGTTAAAATTAAACATTTGTTTGTATCCATTGCTTCCTACGCGGAAGGAGTTATTTTTACATGATTGCGTATGGCGTCAACAGTTGTCTTAATAGAAGTCTGGAAATATTCAAGGCCTGTTACAAAGACTTCAATTTCGAGTTGTAAAATCAAATAGCGTAATTCCAGGAGATGTGCTACTGTCTACATTTCTGCACTCTTAAACTAACTGCATAAGTCATGTTTAAGCCTTTAGGTATATATAATATACGAGGTTTGAATTAATTCGCCCATACATTAAAAAGATAATACTTATCCACCTACTACATTTTTACCAAATGGTAAAACTACATAATCCTATAGGTGCTTTCTTATCAATAAGGTCGGGTCCTGATTCGTGCTTGAATGAAAATAATAGCGAAAAGATAAAATCCAATGTATAATACACGAGATAATTGAAACCTATACTTGCTAGTATGTACCTATTGTAGGTATATTAGGGCTGTCACAATGTTTCTTACATTAGAAAGATTGACATTGCAAGCGATCGCCGCTCAATGACATTATTTTTGTTCTATAACATCTACTTGAAGAAACTGAGTGCGATGTGCGAGTCAGGCCACTTTGGCCTGAAGACGATAGCCTGAGCGTTCGAGTTCCATGGAATCCTATATAGAAGGTAGATATGGTCCGGAACGCGAAAAGCATCGCATTTGCGTCGGTGTCCGGATACTCTCTGCGGACCTTATATAAATATTGGTCTGGATATTTACTACGAATTTCTATAGTTTTGACGCATTTCGGCACGGTTGTTCGCATCAGACTAAATACTTACCTAATAATATGCCCGCCTGAAAACAACTCGAGCCCTTTGATATTACCTAACTCTAGATAATGTGGAAGAGCTAAAATTGGCTAGAATAAACTGAAGAGTAATTTAAATTCTTCAACATTACCAAGACAATGTTGTCTTCGGTAAATTTTTTTTGATACTTCTTTTTTTGACGGATTGTATGTCTTCGGTTTATTTTAGCCAATTTTAGCTGGTAAAGACAATCCCAAAGGCTTACAGAATTGGTCTCCAGCCTTGTCAACTTTCCCACCCATCAAATTTTCAGCTCAAATGTCAGTGCCTACAACGGTTAGTCCGTTGCAGGAAAGGTCAAGGACTCAAAATATAAGATAGCAATTAAAAATGTAGCGTTTTAAAAATAATGTTTAAATGGTGTAGGTAATTTTGTTCTATACTTATACATATACATTAATTTTCTAATAACTTCTAAGATTAAACAAAATTTACATATCCGTATCCTATTAATTCCCTGCTTCAAAAAGTAGGTTCTATTCGAATGATAATTTTCTTATTTTCCATCATTTCCCTTACAAATCCCACTTTATTCGTAAAAATGTAATCACCCTGATCAATTCTCTTTACATTTTCTAAATTTACATTGCCTGTATTTTTTACCGCGATAAAATAACGTTAAACTCAGTTTTAGCAAATGGAACCGAGTTATAGGATTGACAATTACGTATATTCTATTTCTAATGTAGTACACATGTGTAACAATAAGCTTCAGTATAACAAACCTTGAGAAGCGTGAACCAAATTGGAGACCCGGAGATAATGGCTTACCTGTAACAAAATTATATACATTATTAACAATGCATAATTTGAATATCATGTATTTATATTAATTATCTATGTCCTGAATAGTGCTGTTAATAATTGCCATGAAACTTGTAAAGATCTTGTGGGACATAATTCCCGCGAGCAAAACAGCAAGCGTATCTATTAATTAGAAATCAAATAGGAAAATTAAACTTCCACGAGTTCTTCAACTGGAAGGTACGAGACCATGAAGTTACTATTATAATTGTCGTGCTTCCATCTGACACGGTGTCTTGTTCCGTACAATGGTAGAACAGTAATTTGTGTTTAGAGGCATAAAGGGTTTTCGAGGGGTCGCGGGCACATGCCGTGAAAATATACCGCTGCGTTTGCGCACCGCTCCGGAGCGTGACTTGAACAATGTCTGAGGTTTTTCGCCTCTTTGGAAGCTCTATTTATGGATAGCTGTAGCCTTTATTTCGACTTTAGGTTAATATTGGGTTGAATATTTAAAGCTGTTTTCTGTAGTGTCAGTTGTAGCTTGTTTATAATTCAAGCGTTTGAAACTATCGTAGCGATTTAGCATCTTCCAAAGTACAAATGGTGCATATCGAGGCCTATACGCAAGTGCATTCTGGGGTTCTGAAATATACAATTACAAGTGAATACCACTACTACCTATAAGATAACTTTATAAAGCAATTCATCTTCATCTTCAATTTAGGATATTCGACTTCATGAAAACTAATTTTTATATGTTGGAGTAGGTATTACAGGAAATCGGGTCGAAAAAGTAGAACGAAAAGGATTAGAAATAATTATGTTAAGGCAGCCCTTTTAATGCGGGAAGATTAAGTATTCCTATTATATCTACTTAAAATTAAGCAATTCGTATAAATCAGAATCTATTGACTGAAATTTAGACAGTAAAATATTATTTTATTATAAGAGTAAAAAACACTGCTAAGTTATTGCTATGTTTTATGTAGGTACACAACAAATAACAATAAATGGTAAAGAAACTATACTATCTATAATTAGGTATGTAACATATTTTAATATTGCCTTGCTGTACGTATGTAGTTTTAAAAGTCTACACAACGAACCACTTACCAAAAAATTTGCAAATGGATAACTAAATGCAAAAAGTGGGCGGAGCCAATAATATCACCTACTTGTAATCCTTAAATAATTTCCTGATAAGTAGTGTCGCAAATTTATTCTATTTCAGAGTCAAGTAAAAGGAAGTTTTTAGCGTTAGCATTGTTCAGTGATCATGATGAAAAGAAAAGATATAACGGAAAGAATGGTAGATAAAAAAGGAGGTTACAGCAGTGCGATTCTTTTCTCAAACATCGTTGCATCTTTGACCTTGACATCCGTGAAACATCGACGAGACGCAGCCGTGCGATTCTCTAATGATTCGTCGATGCGCTCGTCGACGAGCTCACCGATGTCAAAAACTTCGGCCTTGTACATTAGGTTGTTTTTCCAACGTTTCCTCTCATCTCCTCATTTGTTTCACGGATGTTGTCAAAGATGCAACGATGTTTGCTCTCAGAGAATCGCACGGCAGATGTCTAGTATTGCCAACTTCCACTGCCACGATGATGTGCGCAAGAGCGGACCTAAAGAGGGACAGAGCTCGGTGAGCTGGTCGACAACGTTGAAGAATTCCTTAACCCGTCCGAATCAGCAACTCTCATTCCAGGCAAGTTTCATTCATAAATCTATTGTTATTTTTTGTCCTGATGCGGACGAGTTAAAGAACGTACAGCAGTGCAGAGGAGAGACCAAACGGCAAGGAAGTAACATCAATCGACGAAAGGAAGGTAACGTAATCACAGAAACAAGGTATGCGCTCTGGAATGAGCGTCTCTGTAATATAACAATACAAGAGGTAATCGAGATAATGAGAGTAAATAGGTACTTGAGGTCATTATAAGAATGCCTATAGGGAAGGCTGGAGGACCGTCCGAGGACTTCCAGTCCAACTTTTTGTTGGTTGATTATTAGCTTGTCTGTATTTGAGAGGAACGAACCACATGACTAGGACAGTGTATCGGAACTGGACGCGGCTCTCATATACTCACTGAGAAATTACCTATCAATGCATGCCTAATTTAATATAAAAAAAACCTGAACCCACAGTGCAAGCTAAAAAACCTACCAGTACATTAGTCTAACTTTTATTTAGCCAGGAAAAAACCCTATTCAAATAATAATCTAGACTAGATTAATATCTATCACACATATTATATCATCAAATAGGCTTCAACTTTATCATGGTCATTATCTCTACGAGTATAATATAATATTCTCAAGATGTAAAATTATTGCGAATTAACCTTTAGATTTGCTAATTACTTAATGTGCCACGCCACAAGCGAAGCAAAACCATTACATAACTCAAGCAGAACTAAAATAACTTGCTTAGTTCTTTGTTGAATAAAACTGATTATTTTTCAAGACCGTGAGGTGTCGGGAAGTTATTCTACGAGTTAGTAATAGTTGAATAACTAAATAAGGTCTTACATATTTTTTGTCATATCACGAAAATTAAAATCTAAGTATTACGCCTCTTATGCAAGAGACCGTCTTGCTTTTTTTTAAATTGTAACCGACGCTTTCTGGCCGGGCCGCAAACTAAGTCCCTAACGTGATCAGGGATTTTGGTATACATTATTAATAATTAAAGGCGTACATAGGTTCTTATGCTAGGTCACTTAATCTACGTACTTGTGTATATATATATCTGTGTCTAAACCAGTTACACTGGTTTTAATTATTACTAATATTTTACTTATATTTATTATTACCTCTGTTACACTTTCGCTTTTCGAACCATTATATTTTATACAATATAAGACCGTCTTGCTTGCATGGTACCACTGCAGGGGTCTTATTCGTTATGACCAGTCAAACGTGTAACATACTGCTATTCGATATATTCAAGATCGGGAAGTCAATACAATTTTACGAGTACAATCGTTCCTTTAAGATATCACGCGCCGCGTTACGTGCATGTACGGTACGGTCATAGTGAATAGAGCCCCCGGGCAGATTTTCTTCTGCGAAGCATGTGTAGCAAGTGTAATTAGTGGGCGAATGAGACGCCGAACAAGAAGGCAGTGCCACAGAGTATAATAAGCTCTGGGTGGCATTGCATCTCTCACGGCAGGCGTATTCCTACAACTTATATCACGTATACAAGATAAGTAGTATACAAAATGTACAGTAAATATTGCTGCTTGGAAGATCTTTCTTTCAAAACGTATTTATAACTAGCTGCGCCCTGCGGTTACACCCGCGTGGTGATGGATGATGATGATGATGATGAAAAGTACCCTATGTGTTAATCCAGTGCCTCATCTACCTCCATACCAAATTTCATCAAAATTGGTCCAGCCGTTTGAGTGTGAAAGAGTAACAAACATCTATTCATTCATCCATCTATCCATCCAAACTTTCACATTTATAATATAAGCGGGATGATTGGGATAATTATACAATCTCTTCTATACAAACAACCAACGAGTATGTATCTAATGCATGTAGGTATATTTTTTGTATGAGTTTAAATTAGGCATAACCGCAGATGACTTTTGCAACGCGACGCAATCCATATCGTAAGAAGGCTACGCTGAGCACGATGCTATATAAATTAATAGTTCAATAATAATACCATTTCATGAGTCATGACCGAACCATTACTGAAATGATTTATAATGCTGGTGTTAGTGGAGCCTTTAGGAGACGTTAAAAGAGGCCTTTGTCGTCATAAGTGACGAACTGCACTGCGCCCGTAACCCTGAGGCGTTAAGTTGTTGTGTCATGTGCCTGTAATTTCGTAGGCAACAATACCTTCAAACCAAAACGCAATATTGCGAACATTACTTCTTCACGGTAGAAAGGTAATAAAGGTATGTTTGCAGAATTTCCCTGGACGAATTCATTTACAAAGCGTTCTACTGCTCTAAATTGTAAATATTTAATAATTAGTCTGCTTTTAAAATGGGGTACTCGTGATAAAACAAAATAAATTCGTCTATGGGCCATAATATAAAACAATGAAGTTCAACATTCGAGCAATATAACCGAATTGTTACGCAAAATTACAGTAGACAGTTTCACATTTTCCCTTTGAAATTATATTTGTTATTTGATTGGTTTTTATAAAATTGTATTTCATATTTTAGTTTTTTTCGTTATTTGTTGTATTATTTTAGGTGTCACATAGGTATATTTTTTGCCTTACAGAACGTTTTACTTCAATCTAATAAACAAAAATATCAAATAAACTACAAATTTATAATATTATAGTACAGACATAGATACTAGTGACGTATTTTAGAATCGCGGCACCCTTATACTTTTCACAGTAAAACGCCTTGCTTATGAGTTTGTAATGGGTTTAGTTAGGAATATTAGGTGTAATTATACGACAGAGTAATAATTAATTCTCTACTAAGTAAAGTCTACCTTATAACTATCAAGTGAAGAATTT
Organism: Selenia dentaria; assembly: GCA_917880725.1. Lineage (NCBI taxonomy): Eukaryota > Metazoa > Arthropoda > Insecta > Lepidoptera > Geometridae > Selenia > Selenia dentaria. Next base: position 36,350,581 of record OU862875.1, on the reverse strand, counting down.
ATCTATATGTAGCTAACATTAAGGTTAGAATTTTTCATGCATAATTAAGTAGATACAGGTAGTACTCTTTACAACGTCTTGTTTAAATTTTTCAGCGGTTTTCTTTACGTATATTCATAATCTTATTTGTTGAATTTGTTTCCATTCCATTTTTGTCGTCAGTGTCGCAACTCAATGACAGAAAAAAGATATATCCATGTTCATTGTGCACTGTGGACGTGCTGAATACCAACGAGCAAGGCAAATCTTTCAGCTGTGTGAGCACAAGTGGAATAAGACAAACAAACATTTACATAGGCAGGTAACATTGTAAGAAACAAAAGGTGAAGCTAAGCTTAGTGTTTCATTATTTACAGACTATAGATAGTAGGCATACATATAATATTCACTTAGATCGACGACAAAGCAGTATAACAGGTTATATATGCTAAATTTATTTGAAATAAATGTATTCAAAGGATAATTAAAAAGAACAGGTTTTCGTTCAGTACCTATATACAGAGGAGTGACGTAATAAAATCGATGAGATAAGGAGACAAAGAAGTTGAATTCAATTCGAAGGTGTGCCGTTGACCTTTGGACCCGGAAGCGAAAAGTCTACTCTTAACCTTCGGGTGATCCGCTGCAAGCCTTTTACTGAACTAAGTGGCACGCACGCGACACGCCAATGCGCGTCGGGCGCCCGCCCCACTGCGGCCACATGGACTAATGTTCGCCGATGTATGTACAGTACAACAGGGTTGGCACTTAGTTTTGAGCGAGATTTATTGTTACTAAGTATGTGAATAGTATGTGCGTTTGTTACATAATATGTAGAATATGTAGCTTTTAATAGAATTAAATTAACTATTAGAAAAACAACACCTACATTCTGGCGATAAAGAAATTGAATTGAACTGATAAAACAATGTTTCGAAGTTATAAGTAGGTATATGTATTTGCAAAAAAAGTCCTGTACTTAGTCTATGCACAGAGTAGACAACAAGGAGTCTATGTATTCTTATCTAACTACTGCCTTTTAGTGTCTTGGAGAATAGGGCTACTTTGGTCGTACTTACATATTTCCAGAACCAAACATTTCTTTTCGCATAGATGCGATATAAGTATATTGCGAGTTGACTACCCTATCTGCGTGTAACGAATAACTGATTCTGATGAGTGATATCACTGAGTGCACGTTTTTTACTTTAAATAATTATTCCGATAACCGATTAGTACGTAGTTTAGCATTAGGTTCTTCAAACTATCATAGGTCAGGTCAATAAATATTGGACACTCAATTGTATATAGTAACTGTCCCGTGATAATGTGACCATTACATTTTGCTACAGTATTAAAAGACATATTAGACTAAGCCATGGCAGGCAACCCTAGTGAAATTCGCGGGCGGCGTTTTTACGTAGTATCTTTTTATTCTATGAAAATAATTCGCACGTGCTTCGAGACACAAACAAGGTTTACAAATTTTAGAGGCTGATACGCTTCGTTGCAGTGTGGCGTTCTGATTATTACTGAAACGTCTGTCATTGTATTAGATATAAATAACATTAGTTATTAGTACCAGATACTATGGACGCACGGTACATTAGTGTGTCACACACATTACCTTATATAAATGCTAAAGCGAATGCTTACTTTTTATGCGAGAAAATCAATATTTTAACATAGGTATCTTTGATTTTGTATCTAGGAAATATTAAATCAGGTGCATTACAAAAATGTTACCACATAATAGAAATAATATTCTTCTAATTTCGCAAATAACGAAATGAAGTTGAATAATTACTCAGTTTGGAAGCAAAATAAGTATCTACTTATTAACATTTTCCCGTAAAAGTGTGAGCGTTAGCCTTTTACAATTTAAATTTAATGACTCGTAATTTAACATTATAGAAGCATGCAGATAAAACCCTATCTTGACTTAATTTGTGTATATGTTTATATTATACATCATAAGTATACACATAAAAAGTATTTAAGATCTGCAATGACCAATCCTATTGATTTACTTTTTCAAGTAAACTACATATTTTTTAAATTAATTTATCCATTTTTACTAGCACTTAAAGTCACATAATCCACCACTTTTACACGTCAAAATCCGAGGAAACAAATCTAGGAATGTGAAACAGGATCAACGATAGCCATTGTTGGGTTTTATACCGCCATCGATAACCAAGTTTTGTTTGTAAACTTAATTTACAAATTAACTTACTTTAAAATTAATAAGTTTAAAACAGCTATGATAGTACACAGGTTAAATAAACAGTATTTTTTGTTATTTTTTGTTGCAGTTCCCAGTTATCTAACATCGCAAAGAAAAACATATCCATGAGTTATACCTTCTTAAAATCTAAGGGAGATTATAGGCTATAGTGACTGCGAACAAGCAAAGGACATATAAATATAAAGTTGTGTTACATATTTTGTAAACCATAGCTACTAAATCACCCCAGGTAGAGGAGATAGTCTAAAAGCCGACTCAGAAGTTTGTCTCATAATGGCAAGGGGCACTCCACGGTTGGGTCTGCTGGGAATATCAATGGCAATATAAGCATAATGGCTCTAGGCTTCAGCATGCGTGCCACTGCCATAAAGGAGGCCCACTTTCACTCGAATTATTATACTCAGCTTTTAAGGGCACAGCGGGGAAATTTTAAAAAGTACTTAAGCATTCTAGGCGAGTTATTATGTAACTTGTACTAAGTGTATCGTAGTGTTTTCTTTTTCGTTTAAAATGTTGGCAACAGCCACACTTGCCAGCCCTCCATACTCTTTGGTAATAAATTAGAGGAATAACAGCAGGGCTTGTCCGTTATCTGGTAAATAAGTTTGAAAAATTAAGAAGAGTTTTGTAGAAAGCATTATGTTTCTTTTGAGATTTCATTAAAAAAAGCCTAAAACCTGTTTACGGAACTGTTTTCTTTTTCAAAATATACTTTATTAACATTCATATATACAAAAAGAAAAACAGCAAACTCATAAGATACCATTTCATTGATAGGTTAACATGCCATTTATGGTATTCGGAGATTATTTAGACATTGTGAAGCATACCAGAATGTGTGTTAATGTATGTCTTTCATAGTTCACTGCCTACGTGTATGTAGATTATGTTGATGCTATTCACAGATTTGACAATTTGTTTAGCTTCAGCTGTTACATTTGTCGTAATCTATTAAAGTGGCGTATCTTTTGTCATTAAAATTAGCTTTCATGACTACAAACAAGTATGAATGTTAGACTTATGTATCTATACACATTTACTCACCTAAGTATATTTAATAGCAAAAGTTTTACAAGGCGACTTTGGTCGAAAATAGACAATAAGTAGCACAAGAGTAGGTAACCTGTATTGGCTTTTGTTGTAACGACCAGCTTGAAGGTCAATAACATCACCTTGGAGAGTGCGAGGAGCTGTCAGGAGAAATTGGATTTTTTTTAAAGATTTGTGTCGTTAATATTAGCTAAATACTATTATATAATGACTGATTCGAAAGACTATATTGTTCTCTTGCATTGAGAAATCCAAAACAAACCATTTATTTAACTTACGCATCGGTCTTATAAAAACCAAAAGTGGTCAATCCAGTTTCGAGTTCGCTATCTCTTCTGTATCAGCGTGCTATGAGCTACTCGTATCATGGGTTTGAAGTTTCTTACTTTAATATTGCATTGTACAAAATATGAAAGTAATAAGTAAAACAGTTTAAAAATGAAATTAAAATTATATCGTATCCAGTATCCATCCACTTACCTACACAACGTATTTTTATTCTTAGTGTAAGACAAACATCCGAAAATTTAAAAACAGAAATACATTTATGTATTTAATAACTAACGCTCTTTTATTTTATAGTCCAAGGAAAGAAACCAAGAATTCATAAAATAAACAAATGAATCTAATAATTTGCCCTATATAGTTCCTGGTGCAAAGGTACTATAATACTAGCACCAACTTTACTACTACCAACAACTATATGTACTTGGCTTAGTAAAAAATGTTTTAATACGCGAGCTGAGTTCTACCAGATGAGTCTTACCAGATGACGCAGTCCCCCTACCTGCCGACTACTTGCTCCATCACTCAAATAAGCCTACATTCTGCAATCCTGCACATGGGCGATTTCTTATAAATATGGCTACCTGGCTTATATAGTGATACCATTACCAAAAATGTATTTCTTTAAAAAGATTTGCAAGAATATCTAACAAGTAAAAACTTGTACCAGTACCTACTCTATTTTTGAGTCTTGAACATTTTCAGTTTTTCCGTGATTGCTAATTTCCCAATAAAAAGATAAAATAATAAAGTAAAAAAAATAAAAAAGGAATAAAATTATGCCCATCTTTTCTACCGACTTCCAAAAAGGAGAAGGTACTCAATTCGACTGTTTTTTTATAGTTTGTTACCTCATAACTTTCGATAGGGTGAACCAATTCCCAAAATTCTTTTTTTGTTTGAAAGCTTCCCGAGTGGTCCCATTTAAATTTAATCTAATTCGGTCCAGTAGTTTTTGAGTTACACTGGAGTGTAACTCAAAAACTACTGGACTGAATACAATAACTGAATAGAATGGAAGTCGGTATAAAATTTTTCAAATTGTACTTGTTATTTATTTATTTCGGCATAAATGTAAAATCTAAATGTGGCTTCTGCACAGCAAACGCGCGTGTTCTATTACAACGAATTAAAAATTGCTATTTTATGATATGTGTTTCATGACAAGTACAATTGTGTATATAGAGCAAAACTGTTTTAAATGTGAAATTAAGTGGTATGTTCGAATTTTTTTTTAATGTAGTATGTTAAAATATATTTTTAAGTCCGTCAATGTGTACTTAAAAGTAGTAGAAATGTCACGTTATTTTTTTATAATTTTTAGTAAATTGCTGCTTATGAGATAAACTTCTTCAAAAACCTTAATTTTTACCGACGTCATGAATTGACAGCACCTTAAGGACCATTGAGTCTTAGTGTCAGATTGAGATGTTTAACATGAATTTTCAGCTTCAAAGGGAATTATGAGATAAGTCTCAAATTCCTCTTTAAATGGGAAATCTAAAGGGAATATTGACACTAACCCAACACAGTTGTTGATCTTGATATTGAAATAATTTCAAGTTAATCCCGTTTTATTATTAAAATATTTGCTTATAACATATTATATTGCTCTTCGTACTACATGTTACATACATAATATTATTTTTTGAATCCTAATAAAAATTTGTACACTAGGAATTTCGTTCATAAAAGTTAACTAATATGAATAAGTTAGAGGTGAACCTAATGTGCAGTCTAAATTATCCTGAATATTTTGGTTAGCACCATAATGCGTATAGACTTAGTATCAACCGATCAGGCCAGTAGCGTAGCAACATACGGATAGACACAGATTAAATAACAGTTACTGGCATGGCCCTCAAGGTAGACTTTCCACTAGAATTTGTGTCGACATGCCCGTCGATATAGTGACGACCTGATTAGTATATAGTCGACATATTAACTAAATAACACGTCACATTTTATTGCGGTATCGATTATCTTTGGTGCGGTTGGATCTGCGGTCTGACATGTATTAATACAATTTATTATATTTATAAATCATAATCCTCAGCTGTTAGAATAAAAGAATGTTTCTTTGTTTCCCAATCCATTTTTTTAATTGTACAACATGCGATGAACAATGACATTAGATACAATCGCCATTTGAACCAGCAGTACTTACCAGAGCATATATACGAGTCCGGTATAGACTATAGTTGTTATTAGTGATGTATTAATGATTTTCCTTTGTGTAAAATTGACTGATGCATGGGGTAGTATATAGAACCAAAATTTAACTAGAAAACATGACATATAGCTAATCCAACTATGCTTATTTATATTATTTATGCTGGTTTCACACAGAGAGGAATTTACGAATTTAACACGAGACTTTGTACATGTACTTTAAAATACAAATAAAATTAGTAAAAATAATAATATTAAAAGGGACAAAATGTGATCAGGTCCCAAACGAGACAAAGCCTGTACTATGGTAAGCGGATGACTAATAAACATATACACACCCAGACACAGGTTGACCTGTCCGGGGATCGAGCCCGAGACCAGCGCTTCACAAAGCTGAGTGTCTACCAACTGCGCCAATTGGTTAGTTGACAGTTTTGGTGCAAAAACATCATTGATGTGATAAAATTATAGGACATAAAGTGGTGGCACAGATAGTACATAAATTAAGTCAATGATAACATACATTTAGCTGACAGTGATTCCATGTTACATTTTATTAAGTTACATACATTAAAATATAATTTAGTTTCACTAAGAAACGTACTAAATATATTACGAATAACAATGGAGGACAAACATTGTTTTATTAGCGAAACTCGTGTAAATATCCATATTTGTGTAACGCTTATTTCTTCTTCGTGCCGTATCAGCGCGCGCTCTTTGAGCTCATTCAAGACAAACATCTAACAATAAGGTCGAGTATTGTGTAACTGTTTGTTTTTCAGTTACTTATCTTATTATAAAACGTTATGATTTGTTTGTTTGTTGCCGTCATATATACCTAAAAGAAAACAACAGCGCCCCAATAACCTGTCTTAACTATGATCATCATTTTATTACCCATACTATAATAATTCAAGAGGAGACAAAGGCTACGTTCCGGTAAGCACCGAAATCACTCGCGGCGTTCCCACACCCATTCCCTTTCAAGCCCACGGTCATCGTGAGCGAGCTCGATACGTCATCGGAGACGTCACCGAAAACGCTCACAACGCTCGCAGATCGTAGGTGGGGTTTCGTGGTCGTTGCCAGCTTCACTATTAAACATCAAATTTAAAGGATTCTATCGATTTTTGACAGAAAAATTGTCATGCTATTCGCGATAGCGTAACCGTTCCATTTGGGTTGAACATTGCAATTGATTCATAGCTAAACTGGGGCGCGACAGTTGTGAGCGTTGACGGCGCTTACCAGAACGTACCCAAAACATTGTTTTGACATGTCGCTTATGTAAACCCTCCTTAATTAATTTACATTACAGCTATACTACCTATCTTCGATAAGGCACCGGATTGTTAGATTGAATCCAGTCAACTTCGTACTAAAAATTGGAAACCTTGGTTTATGCCCAAGAAGTATAACGATTGGTTGACAGCCTTGTAACTGGTAATCCTTATAAATTTTAAGGTAGAGAAAATTTGCATTTTTAAAGAGAAAATTACCTCTAACGGGATATAAACGCAGGTCATCTGAATCTTCGTGGCAGACGCCTTGACCATAAGGCCAATTGGCATAGGCTCATAGAATCACATAATAAGACATAAGTTAGGAAGGCTTTATAGGTTCGTTCGATCATCGCTCGGAGGCCTTGCGAGATCGAGTCCCGTCCAAGAAAGTAATATTTATCTCTAAACTGCAAAGTTGGTATTCCGTAAGCAGACTTTAGTGCTCTAATTCGTTGGTAATCAACTTCAGGAAATCCTTTGCTTGCTCATCGTCCTGACGTCGAAACACTATTTCTGGAAGCGCGATTCTAGTGGTTAAAAATCACATTTCAACAATACATAGATACATTTTGCACTGTTGTTGTATTTATGTCTCGTTCCTAGTATACTACGTCAGTCAGTATCGGCCACTAAACATATACACACCCAGTTCGGTGCCTTCTTCAGCAGCTAAGGTAGCGTCTCGGAAAACACATGTCTATTCAATAACATTTCATCACAAGAGATTTAGCACGTCATACATCCTCAACGCCAAAATATGCTTATAAGTAAACATTTGTATTACTAGTAGTACTGCGAACAGTAAACTACGCGAGCACTAGTCTTATTAGCGCAAATTTTTCACAGCACTTCACAATCTTGGAATCCACTTGACCATGTTCGAAATTCCTCTTTAAAGTCAGGTATTACTAGGCAAACTTCCCCATTTTTAGAAAAAGTACCTCCTCCCCACTTAAAATCACCGACTACAAAAAATGTATATAGTAGAACATGGATACCAAGATTCGTCAAGATTGTTTAAAAAAGGCGACTTGTACTGGAATACCAACGAACAACCTAACAAACATACGGACAGAAGAAAGTCAATTTGGCCAAGCAGAGAAGCTTCGCTCGCTCGGTCGCCATTGCCGTATCTTTTGAAACTTGAATACCTAAACATCATCGAGACCATAGATGAATGAATAATTTTAAGGTATGACTTTACTTATCTGTATCGGCATGTCACCCTCATTGTGATATTAAAATCATAAATTATGATGATAATAACTTGCTCTTTGTGGGATCGCATCGGAAAAGCAATATAGAAAAAAACACGTGAACATGATGTTAGTTTCAAACAATTTCCGCTACAAGAAAGATATTGTTTTTCAGCATGGGTTAGTCTTGGTAAATATGTTACAATCTGCGTAGTATTTGAAAAAAAAACTATTGTTACAGATGCATAACAAATATGTTTTTGCAGTTTCTGAATGAATGAAGTTTTTGTAGACGTAGGCTAATCTGAAATATTAATCATAGAGAGGAGGAAAACGGCAAGAAATTATTGTGTATGGGAAACGCCATAGTAAGTAATTATGATCACGTTATTGGAGTTTATATAATAATCCACTTAGTGACGTCACTATATATATATATATATATATATATATATATATATATATATATATATATATATATATATATATATTCTTTGTATTTAACTTGGTTCAGGTGGACTCATAGGTAATTGAATATATTTAATATAACAGTATTAATAGACGCGAACAAATACAATTATTGACTTTGCTACCTACTTTAAATTGCTAATTTCTCAATCCCATGCTATCCACTAAGATGGACTAAGTATTATTCAAGAAGCTTAAATAATATGAACTAATAAAATGATGTTTTTTTGTTGTTCAACCTTTTGTCGCAAGAGTGGAATATACAACTTTACACTTAAAACAAATTACAGTATAAACAATAACATATTAAATAATATTTAAAGCAAATGTTCCAACTGCGTTAGCCAAATATTTATAAATTCTACCGATTGTGACAACCGGTTATTCAGAATAAAACGTTCTCTAATAAAAACGTAACAAAAATAGTAAAACCCATCTATAATACGTTTATATCTAGTCAAACAAGTTAGAAAATCATTTTTATGATCTAACCTTATACATGCAATATACGAGTATATTTATAAATTTTATGGCTTACAGATTTAAGGAAAATACTGTGAAGATACCTACAATTATTCGTTACTTGGAAATTCTAAAACAGAACGGTTACCTTCGAAAACGTCTACTCCTACTTATAAGAAAGTAAGTACCTAGTTATTTACATACACTCTCTTATTATCCCACACTACTTTAATTATTCATAAATCCCAAACTACCTCTAAGGAAGGGAGTTAATTACCCCGTGTGAAGTAGGTACATTATACCTTGTACGCCCTAAGTATCAATACTCATCGACCATCAACATTTAATACTGATAATTATATATAGGTACTCGCTTAATTGATATAGGTAGGTTCAGGAGGTAACTTGTTGCAAAATTCTCTCGTCATTCAAACTGAAACTTTCTCGTCGCGAATCCGTAGTACCGGTGAGTCAGGTGACATCTCCGCCGCAGCTCAGAGTAAATTACCGTGAATCAGCTCCGAATTCGGAGAATTTGTGGTATAAAACGTATGAACGTTTTTGTTTCGCTTCTTCAATGAATAAGTTTAAGTACACATGGGATCAACTTTTTGTTACACGTCGGGTTATTTCACAAGTTGGGTAATAAAACATATGTTACTTTTAATTTTATCTTTTTTAATACTTTTACCACGTGTACGGTTTAAAGGGAATGCCGTACGTTATTACGGAAGTGAGACGCTCAGTTGCAGAGAAAAAACTTATTCGCTGAATCTATAATTTATCTTTTAATTTAGAAAATCAAGAATATTATAACTACTTTATGGAATAGCATAGTGGTTCTGGCAGGAATTCCGAATTCGGGCCAAACATCCTAATATTATAAAATTGAAAGTAAGTTTGTTGGTTTTTTACGCTTTCACGCCAAACGGCTTAATAGATTTCGATGAAAGCCTTGACTAAGATGAAGGAGATAGATTGTATCCCGGGGAAAGACATATGATACTTTTCATCATCATCCATCACCACGTGGCAACTACAAGCACATTTTTTTTTTTTTTTTTTAGAACGGACTAATGCTGTTTGCCTCTACCGGCATTTACAGCGTCACCGGACGGACTACAAGCACACATTACCGGTCGATTTATATATAACCTATCTATCGCCAGTTTATACTACTACATATAATAGTAAAAATATAGTATGTATATAATGTTTACACATAAAATATAAATAATAATCCCATACAAATTCAAATTTCTACCCGTCTTGAGGCCAACCGTGGTAGAAATATAGAAGTTGGTCGTTAGTTCATTACTTTTATTTAACTGTCAACGAAATGACTTACCTATAGTGAAATCAATGAAATATGTTCATGAAATAGTAGTCAAAATATTTTTCCAGTATTAAATTAATTCCTTGGAGATTCCAAGATACAATGGGTATCTCGACTTTTTTCACGTGACCTGTCCCACGAAACAAAGATTACCTAAAAGCGCGAGATTCTAGATAAATTATCACACGCTTTCGCCATGAATTTATTTTGTTGGGTGTGCTTCTAAATAAATATATTTAATCGCAGACGTTAAATCCTACTTCGGGTTATACAGAAATGAAATAAATATTTATTTATCTTTTTTTACTAAATTAATATTCTGCTGAGATAACTGTTAGCTGCATAATTACATGATAGCAATCATTATCCTATTAAATATAGTTAATTTAAATGGTACCTTAGTAGCAATACTAGTTTATATCGGTTATAGATAATTTAATTAAATTACCGGTTACTGTTATATTATGCCGGTAACTACAGTAGGTTAAGTACCTACCTAACTGAATCAAGATTTTAAAAACTAATTAATTTAAAAAAATATATTTCAAAACCTACCTTTAAATTAAAATTGCCTGTTCAATGAAAATACCGGTTCTAAAATATCACATGCACTGTTGGATACACGTCCACACTAATCTCAGCACTTCACTAAAGTAAATGTTCAACGTATTAATTACTTATGACGTCAAACACGAACTTAAGTTTGTTATCAATTAATTGTATTGATAAGGGCGAGTATAGACGAGCGGTGGTAACAGCGGTTCGCGTACGTGTGGAGGCGTGCGAGTCAAACACCGTACATTTATGTGACAGGTGGTCAGTTGTATATGACGTAGAGTACAGCTATTCACTCGGTGACGTCACATTAAGCGGAACCTTAATTCCGGAGGCGTCAACGCCGTCAACTAAACTAAGAAACCTTACAATCAGATTTTATTTCGTAATTACGTAATAATATACGAATTATGTCATATACAAATACACCGCACTAAAAACAATTATTGTTTTATATTATTGTTATCTCATTCATGAGCAACCAGCGCAAACGGCTGTTTAAGTTTATGAGAGGGATTTTTGTAGACATAGCTTATCAGTTTAAATTGTGTGACACCGAGATGCGTAAATAATGTATTATGAATAATATTTATGTTATGAAACTAAGATAAAACTGTTTTATTGGTGTTGAATGAGGTCTAACAAGTTAGTGTTGTCTTCATGCATATGGTCACGTAGATATCAAGTGTAAAATAACATGGCAGGTAGGTATGTATAGTTGCTATCTGCAAGTAGGTCTAGATCTAGAGTGTTGTATTATAGACTTGTAACGCCGTGGCTCTACCAACGAGGAAATATACCGAATTAACAAGATAAACAGGAATAAAAGTCAGGATTAAAAGGAGACTAGTGTTATTCCAGGTCATCTTCCTATGCTGAAAAGTTCAGCCAAATCGGTTTAGTAATTTTGGTGTGAAAGAGTAACCAACGTTCATCCATCCATCTATCCGAACAGGCATACTACCAGTGTGATATTGGTGTAATTTATATAACAACATCTTAATTAATCGTGTAGTCTATGGATGGCATCATTATGATTCCTATGTTGTTTTTTTTTCATAAAACCACCAATAAATATTTTAAATTATTTAAAAGGCATATAGTCGAAATAGATTAAAGTTCTCAAAGTACTGACCGCACCAAATTCTCCTGAAAAGTTTTAGACTGTTCAAGACAAAAATTAGATAGTTTAATGAAGAGTCATACATTGCTACGAGCGATTCCGCTAAGCTACGAACGCACCAGTTACTCGTACGTTTGATATTATTTTACGATATTTTATTTTTAATAGCGACTATCCTTCACAACTTTTCCATTAGGGCATTGAACCCCACGTAAAAAAACAACCTGTATATACAAAGGCTGTAGGCATATACAGGCAGAATCTACGTTATGAAACTCACTATGAGAATATTTCGACGTAAATAACCCTACGATTTAGTGAAGGCTCTTATGGGCCTAGCACAAATAACTGCCTAAGTGTAACGTAACGTGTCGTTCACGTGAAACTGTATAAACTGTCATCTATCTAGGGAAGCTGTGGCACAGATAACTCATAGCTTGTGCGCCGAAGCGTGACGCGTTGACGATACGAATACTTTTTCGCAAATTGTGCTACAGCCTCTGGTAGTGTTTTTCAACACGAAAATAACTTCTCTCGGATGAAAACATAGCGGGCCATTCTGGTTGGTTCCAAACCGTATGAATTGGAGCCAACCGCAATGTTAAATTTCTATTTGAGTATTTGAAGTGAAGAATTTGAGAATGAGACATTTACTGTTTTAATATTAAAAATATATGCTACGATTAACACACATCCTTTTTGTGTTCGATGGCTGTTTTCATACTAATGCCACCACTTCGTAATAAGCACCACTTAGTTTTTAATCTCTTTCTAGAATAAAGTACCGCAGTCGTTTTATTTATTTTATTGTTGCGTACTTATATTAATTGCTTACATATTACATGTATTACCCATAATTATATATACTTAATTAATCTACATCTGAAATATTCTATAGACGCCAGAATAATGATGTCATGCTAGTAAACACACGTATGTTGACATATTCGTTCATGTACATTTGGACGCAAAAATAACGGATCACTTAAAAAATTGTGTAAGTACATAATACAATAATTTAATAATTTATTTAATTGAGATTGATATCATTGTGAGATTGGTCGTTACACGGTTTTCTAGCATAGTGCTTAACAAAAAATAAAATTACTTGTGCACTTTGATCCGACGATTCTGGGTGTTCGTGAAACTTTGATACATAAAGTTAGTACCTTAGTAGTACATTTTACGTATACAACAAAATATTTATAGAATAGAGTTAGAGTACTTACATCGTTAACACCCCCAGACCCACACTGTTCTAGCAGTTAATTTATTGATTCATGCGTTACTTTGTGGAAATCCATTATCAAAAACGATATAAAAAATATTTTGTGACACTTCCGCTGAAAAAAACAATGATTTTGGCCTATTTGGGGGTGAGCACCACCCTCCCTCCCGCATAAACTGCTAATAGGAAGTATACAAAATAAAAAACACACAAAAAACCCCAAAAACGATTCGACACAATAGGCCAAAATCATTGTTTTTTTCAGCGGAAGTGTCAATAAATATTTTTTTATATCGTTTTTTGTTCTAGCAGTACTACACTGACTTGATTATTCTTGTTGGCACTATAATACTTATGTATTACATTCTTCAGTTGACAGTGATATGATGGTTTACTAACGGCCAACAATCTATCTGACCAGAGTTTTCTTTACTACGGATAGAAATTTGACATAACGTCCACACAAATAGTGTCAAATGATAGATATTTGTCTAGTAGGGTAAACCGACGATAGATAGATTATTGGCACCGGCCGTAAAAATAGTATGACCAATTAGTTAACTTATTAATAAGCGAAAATTAAATATTGTGTATTTACTTTCTATTTTATAATCATGCAAGCATTGATATAAAATGAATTTGTATTAATGATACATTTTTAAGTTTATGATGTTTTACCACTATCAAAGTTATGATAACTTTCCGGTCAGCATTTATAAAGATGAGTATCAACGCCATTTGTTTTGAAGTTTATCGTTGCCACTGAGTTTACCTACTCACTAATAAATATTTAACGTACGTAAAATGAACACTATATAAAATTATGAATTGGGAATATGAATATTTCTAATACTTCATAGAAGGTTCTTACATTACAAATAAGTAAGAAAAGACGGGAGGCTATGGCGAGGTCGAAGGTCGAACCTACTACGCGAACGAAGTCGCGGGCACTCGCTTTTTATACATATACTATAGAAATAGATGTCTTTTCAACTGTATTGCTTACAATGAACATCTAAACAGGGTTACGTTGTATGTTTTAGTTTCAATAAAAGGCAGGCAGCTCGCCCTATATAAATACCTACAAATTCTAATTGCGCAACCAATAGAAATAAGAAATTATGAAGGCAATATGTTTGTAATTTTACGATTCTATGGTATTAACATTAACAATAGTAGTACAAGTTAATGCTTGTAGTTTTGTTTTCTTAGTCCTTTACCTCGTATTGGGCATACTTGTATCGTATATTACGTCAATCTATGGCATCGAGTGAAGGATAATTCAAATCAAATCTATTGTATTCTCTTTGAATCAAATAAGCAAAGATGCTATCCATTAAAACATAAATTTCATATTTATTTCAGACAGCATTTTATAAATCTAGTCTGTAAAATGAACACGGCTTTAACAAAAGGTCGCGGAATGTATAGATTTTACCAAAATGCATTGTAGACCTTACCTCATGCAGGCTCAGTATATTACGTCATTGTGTTTCTTATTTACCTGAAATTTCCTTTTATAAATTGAGAGGGGATACGACTTAGAAACTATGATCTATGAGTAAGTCTTAGGGTGTGTCGGCTTTTTGTTAAAAAGTGGTTAATGAAAACGGCCCAAAAAATATTTTAAAATGATTGTCGCTCTTTTTATTGACCCTTGCTACTTATGGGATCGATTGTCATTCACCGTTAATTACAATATCATCAGAATAGGAGAAACACTTATCAGTTATTGGAGTATAACTCAAAAACAGCTGACCGAATTTGATGAAATTTAAATGTGATCACCTCGGAAGTATACTCTACCAATCAAAACAATAATTATCAAAATCGGACCCTTCTGTAAAAAGTTATGCGTGATTTTACATAAAATCTAAAAAATTTACGCGTAAATGTCAAAAAGGAGGAGGTTCTCAACCTCCTCCTTTTTTTGAAGTCGGTTGAAAACAAGAAAGTAAGTAATGGAAAAAACAGCCGAAAGTTATGCATTTGTAACATTTTATAATATTTTTTTATAAAAGCGAAAACACTATGTTATTCACTAATAAAAAAATCATATATAGGATATTATAAATATTATATTATGAATCAAAACCATTTTATAAGTAAGTAGTACACATTTTTTTTCTTATCACGAGGAAAAATAAACATTAATCCGACCGCATCACATTCATTATGTATTTTTCATGTCATGTCCTATTTCCATTCACAACGTGTTCTTCAATAAATAATTCCAAAATATAAAATGTATCTCAAAACAACATAATATTTTTATGACGGAGATATAAATGTCTGTTAAAAATACCATGTCTTGTATTTATTGATGAGTATTTCGAGTTTTTACGAGTATGTCAAGTTTATGTTTTAACGTGTTTTAATGTCATAAGTAATAATATTACTTATGTCATACTATAATATTATAATATAAGTATGTAATATTACTTACTACGAAATAACTAGGTTTATCAAAAAGTTAGAATAAAATTATAATTTTGATTGTTTTCCATAGAGAAATATCTGTCAATATAGATCTATCACATAATATCTGGTCTAACTATTAACTAGGATTCCTATATATAATACCCTATTAATTATATAGGATAAAAATTTACGGAATGACCAATTAAAAAAAGACAGAGAGAGAAAGAGAGACCGAGAGAAAGAGAGAGAATAATATACATCTGAGAACTAATAAGCAATTTGGACGGCGGGAAAAACGCTCAACAAATGGCTGTCGTTAATTGTTCCTAGATTTGTGCTTCTCTGAATATCGACAAGTAATCGCTAGTTTTATTTCAAGAATCGCAATTAATATTGGCGCATAAGTACTAACCTTTATGTTGTATGCAGGTAATTAAACGCTCTGATTTCATAATAATTTCACGTAGGTACCTGAAGACTGTATGGTTTAGGTAAAATACCTGCACAAGTGCCAACCAATAGGTACTTACAACGACATCGTATCTTTCCTTTGTAAAAGCTAATCAATCAATATCTATACTTGTGACGATGGGTTATTAATAAATTATTTGTATTATTAAGATTATATTATTATTCAAACCCACGTCTTCTGAGTCAGAAGACGTGGGTTCGAGTCCCGTCCGAGGATGTGATTTTTTCTCTCTATAAATTTCAATGTTTGAGACCGTTAAAGCAGGCGTTAGTGCTTTAAAAAGTAATACTATAAAAATTACAAGTTCTGGAAATTTCAAAAATGTGTGTGTATACGTCTGATCGCTTGATACGATAAAAAAGCTAAACTTAATAAAGTGAAATATTTCATAACATTGCTTAAATGTTATGCTGCTAGTTTTTAAAATATGGACACCTAAAGCCACGATATTATTATTAGCTTTTGCTGTTCGCTGCGGATCGCTAAACACCTGTCACGACGCCATTACTAACGCGTATTAAATATAGAAAATGTAATTATATATATACACTCTAATGTAATTAACACTTAGTTTCCGTGAGTCTGGAAATAGCATCAACTCTTTTCCATAACAAATTACTTGTATGTACTTGTATGTGTACTATCTACGTACCATACATATTCCCATTATTTCCCATAGTGCGTGTTATTCGGAAAAATCTTAGTCACTTTCTACAAAAATAGCTTTATATGAGCTTCACAAAGCCGTGACAGTATTGTGTCAGAGCTCACATTGTTGTTTCGAATTCCTAGAAGTCTGTTTAGACCTGAACACTGATGGATGTCAATTTCTTGTCATAGTACTCAAAATGACTCGACCATCTTGCGAGTACCTAGATTTGCGATGCACCTTTGTTTGCTATGTACGAGTATATGTCTATCTCTATAAAACGCTGGAGTGTCTATACCTACTCATTGGACCGTAAACAATGATAATCCCAGTTTTCTAGTACCTACTAATGATTTTGTAGGTGAGTTTACATGACACTGCACTGACTAATGTCCTGCAAAGGAATGGAATCAATTTTAAGGTCGGCGACCTTAAAATTGATAACGCTCCAATTTGTATTTGTTAATTAAAACTTTAATTTATTTATAGATAAGATCTTGTAGGTATGGCCATTCAAAGTTGTTTATTCCCTGCGCGAGACACACCTTGAGGATTTTCATCTATTTCTGATCGGTTAATGACTTCATACAGACGTCAGTTGACATTTAGGCCATTCTATTAAGGTTTGCTATATTTTTCCAACAAAATCCGTGATTCGATAATGTGTAAATGAATATGCAAACTCGTTGTTAGCGCCTTTGTAGTGGTTGAATGTCCTTTTTCGATAATATGTCTAATAGATGTCTGACGAGAGCACATGTTTGATATTAGCACTGCGCTATATTGGTGGTAGGTACTTAGTTTCGTATTAAAATCAATCACGAATTATCAAGCGATCTTTTTCATACAAACCATAATCACGAGAGATTTTCCACTTTGTGTTAGACGCCGTAGTGCACGATAGATAACTAATATGTTAGATATGTTGCAACCAGTTTTCATACTTATTACCTATGCCGTTATGATATGCTCGAAGTTTCTCTACGAGATCGAATGAACGAGGAGGGATCCGTGACCCGTAGTCGAACGAAAGTCAGTGACATAACCTGCTCATTACTTATGAACAGGGCATAGCAAGTAGCTACTGATGGCGGATGAGCCTGAAAGGTTCTGGAGTAGAGACATCGGATCTCGGAAAGCGCTATGTAAGTCATCTACCAACGAGGTGGAAAGATGACCTGGTAACGGCAAATAAGACATTGCATACAGGCTGCTATCGACCGTTTTTTTAAACCAAAGTCAGCAGTGGTTTTGCGGATGATATGATGAGGATATTCTGTTCTAAACAAAATGGTAGTTGCAGTATAAAAACGCGTAAAGTCTAGTCAATATGGACTACTTTAAACAGGAGCAAAGCTAGATAATATGATATGCTGGGCTCGATTCCAAAATATGAATTGATTACTTAGCTTAGATTGTTTAATAATTATTTCTAGATGTTGGTTATACTTTATATATTCATGTTCAAAACATTGGATTAATATTTTCGAAGCAAAAGCTGTACTTACATCGTGTTCAGTCAACCAAACCTTACAATACAGAGTTCGTTATATAAAGGGATTCGTTAAGACAGTATTGTAGTACAAAAGGATTGGGTGATTGTTCTGATGGCCCAATTCTTTTCAGAAATTTCGAATAAGTAAGCGAATCACACGAGATATACGATTGGATAAGAGTAATCTTCTAATATATAGGACTATTAAGACAAATAATATATATATTATACATATACTTCGACATGGGTTGGCCACTAACCTATCCACCAATCCGCACTGGCCCCGCGTGGTGGATTATGGCCCAACTCCTCTCTCTGAGAGGAAGGCTCGAGTCCCATCATTGGGAACAAAATGAGCTGATTATGATGATGATATTAAACGATTTATGCCATATCCGTCCCAAGGAAGTTCGGCCCACACAATTAAATCTGCTTTCGTCCCGGATTGTATTAAACTAATATTTAATAAGTAACGTTCAAAGTTTATGACTGAAACTTGAAACATATTTAAGGACTATTTTTGTATATTATGTCTTATTTACGAAGAAAATAATTAACGTATATTTCTATGGGTACACTATTTTAAAGTGTTTGGTATTCGATTAGCATGCGTCACTCACTAACTCTGCAATATTTAGTGCTACAATAGGAATAGTATATAATTCAATAGTAAGTCTATACTTAGCACAGAGATCTAGAAATTTCTAGTGATACCTACATATGGATATTTTCTTACATATTTAAAAAAGTTACTAGTTCTCATTTCTAATATTACTTCGATTATTATTCGAAACCATTGCAACGACTCAAGAGTAGAAAAGTCCTAAAGATATATTTCTAACCGTATATCCATTAGTCATGATGAT
This sequence comes from Selenia dentaria, assembly GCA_917880725.1. NCBI lineage: Eukaryota > Metazoa > Arthropoda > Insecta > Lepidoptera > Geometridae > Selenia > Selenia dentaria. The sequence goes on along the minus strand of OU862875.1, from coordinate 36,331,290 downwards.
TATTAGAAATCGTGTTCAAAATATAATTTATTTTAAGTAGTTATGTTATAGTTCTATATAAATACAAGGTCTGAAGATAAGTAAGTATAATTAAACAATACCTGAGTAATGCATAATAAAACATTTGTATTAGGTACTTAGTTATTTGTCATCAAGACACTAATATCAATTTAACAAATAAGTATCACGACATCATTCTATTTAATAATATACCTAAATGCAAAAGTATGCCTATATGAGAGTCCGTGAAACACGTAGCTCCTTATCGGTGTGTCCTTATCATGACAGTTGCAGTGCCATCCAGAGAGCTTAGGAAACGAAGTTTTGCGTGGTATCGCAGTGCGCTCGAACCCTTCACAACTTAACATAGTAATGTTTGCGCTCTATTGCTTCGCAGCAGAATATTTGGCACTGTACCACCAAGACGGCATTTTACACAATACCATGTCGTGTCGTGTTTCTTCGCCTCTTCTATCTCTTGTCGTTATAGTGATGAGTTTCTTACTTAGCGAGTGGCCATCCAAAGTCTAGCTAGCAATAATATAACATGGGACAACATCCACACAAGGTGTTCAGATCCCAAACTAGGCAGAGCCTGTACTATGGTAACTTGATGACTGATATACAGATCTAGACACAGGTCCAACAGACATGTTCCTACACACAAACTACGCCAACCGGCCGTCCATCGATGGCCGATGGACGTCGCTTACAACGGCTACGAATATTATGACCCCCTCTCCCAGATCAAAATTTGAGGGGTAAAGTAGGTATATAAATCAAAATTACTAAAAATGCATTGAGAACTAAGAACACGAAATTATAGACTTGCCCATGGCCAGTTCTGATATTAATATGTAACCAGTGAGAAGCAAAGCTACTAGATGGAAAGCTGATGTAAGAAGATGATTGATTTTCTACCGACTTCCAAAAAAAAGGAAGAGGTGTGTTGTTGTTGTGTGTGTACGATGTTACATTTTTTATCTACTTATCGATACAGCCTATTATTATTATACAGCGTGTAACAAAAAGATGTAGCAATATAGGTAATACTAAAAACATACATATGCAAAAGCTTGCTTTGAATTGGTACCTATACATATATACAGCGTCCCAGGAAGTAGTAAAAAAAATCCGGGTTATGAGGAACCAAATTTTTACAAGATATATATTTTGACACTTTGCTATGTGAATCCTGACTAGGTACATTATGTACACCTTTAGTGTTACTACACCTTTTTGTTACACGCTGTATAGTCTTCATCCCGAATATGAACCTACAGTTTCTGTGTAATCTGCCATGTTCAGGCAATGGAAGCTTATAACTATTGTGATAATACTGCAGCAGTTGTAATAAACGTAAAGTATTAAATAAGTATTGTTATCTATTCTTGCACACACACACACACACATACACCCTATAAACACAAACCTTAATGTTAATGTAATGCTCTTTTCTTTTTTTGATTGGAGACATAATACATTTGAATGTACGTCGGAGAAGCCACTGGCTCCTGAAACACAGTTTAAACTAGTTCGGGAGCCTATGGATTCATAACATATTGTGCATTTATTTTATGTCAATAAATTAAATTTGTATTTGTATTCTTTTATAAGGTCAAATGCAATAATTAAAATCATGTCTAAAGGTTAGAGATAATATTAAAAAGTTAATCGGTCGCAGACCAATGCCACTAATAATAGAGTTATGAGGTATATATAAAAATAAGTCGGGTTTTCCTTCCTGACGCTATAACTCCAGAACGCACGAACCGATTTCTACGGTTTTGCATTCGTTGGAAAGGTCTCGGGCTCCGTGAGGTTTATAGTAAAGAAAATTCAGGAAAAATTTAAAAAGAAAAGCGGGAAAATCTTTTTTTCAAATACAGTGCCATCTCTGATAATTAGCATGTACTACAAACCAATATTTTAAGTAGATGGCGCCAAACGAAATGTTACATAAAACGAAGCCATCTGGTGGCGAAACGGAGTTCGCAGGGTTTGCTAGTGAGGTATAAAGGTAAGGTACCGTTATATAAGTAAAGTATTTAAGAGTAGCTGCGCCTCTCGGTTTCTCCCATGTGGTGATGCATGACGATGATGATGATAAGTATCCTATGTCCTTACCCGGGATATAATCTATCTCCTTGACGAATTCCATTACGATCCGTTCGCCGTTTAGGCGTGATAAGGTAACAGAGAGACGTAGTGACAGAAATACAAATTGTTTTATAATATTACTAGCTGCGCTCCGCGGTTTTACCCGCGTGGTGAAAGATGATGATGATGAGAATAATTGAAGTCCTTTTCCGGGATAAAATCTATCTCCTTGAAAAAAATCATAGAGATCCGTTTAGCCGTTTATGCGAAAGCGTAACAAACAAACTCGCTTTCGCATTCAAATATTTAGTCTGTGTAAGCTTGAAACCCACTGATCGACGTATTCAATCAGGAATCGTGAGTGTTTTGCTGGTAAATAATCATTACTATTATAAACGGGAAAGTAAGTTTTTTTGTAACGTTTTCACGTTCACCGCTGAATGGATCTCGATGAAATTTGGCAAGAATATAGGTTATATCTGGAGAAATAACAAAGAATTATTGATTTGTACATAGGGTACTTTTTTATAGTATATACTTTACTTAGTCTGTCCCCACACCATAACATCTCGCTTGACACCCCACATAGGTCAATCGATATGTACATTAAAAATGTACGCGGTAACGTGGCCACGTACGTACATGACAAATTACTTTAGGGTTCAATATTTTTGTAACCTATTTATGAACCTTTCTATTGAATTATTAAACATCACTTACATATATTGACGGAGTTTTTAAAACAATGTATCCTACGGAAGTTATTGAAAATGGTCGATAGCAGATCTTTGCCCAAACCAATTTTGTTTGTTGGGTAATAACTTGAGAAAGGTTAATCGAGTCTTTAGAAATTTTTTGAGGAAAGTATGTAACGTATATATTTTATTAGTTGGTAGGTATGTGAGCCTCATGGGAGCACAGTTCTTTATATTAGGGTTGAAAAAGCAGATTCGAATTTTTTATAAGGTCGAGTGGCGAATCAAAGGCCTGACATGTACGTTTTTCAACTGTTTATTGTATATTTAATTTATCGCTGCATAGTTTTTTTTTATTTAGAAACTTCAAAAAGAATAATTAGTTAAATAAGAATTATGACTTTTAATTTTTAAATTTAAGGCGAGTTTTTACGCAAAATATAACTTATATAATGACGTGCAATCGTAACGTATATAAATGAGTTATTTTTTGAGCTTCTTAAAATAACCATAAGTTAACAAAAACGATTACCAAGTCACCTATTATTTCTAATTCAATGTATTTGGTTGATACAAAAAACGGTCGCTGCAGGGCACTAACTACTACTCGACACGCCATCATAAAAATATAATCCACACGAAATCAAGGTCCTGAGTATAGGTACGTACTTATTATACTGATAACAAAAACGCTATATATACTCGTACTAACGTTCCAATTGAGGTGCGACGTTATATAAAATAAAGGATTTACACGCTATGGCCGAAAATATTTTCTAATCGACTTTAAAGTGGATATAGTGATCAAAGCAGGTCGTGCAAACACGCGTCAAATAATAAGCTGGCGTGAATATTCTTATACCTAATTGGGACCTTTTGCCTAACTTCGGATTATTTTCACGTACTACATAACAAGTACAATTAGAATTTTTTTAAACCGACTTCCATTTTATTCAGTTATTGACTAACTAGTGTAAATCAAAATCTACTGGACCGAATTCGCTGAAATTTAAATAGGACCAAACGGAAAGCACCAGCTTTCAAACAAAAAAAAATTTTGAGAATCGATATTGATTCGAAATGAGTCGAAAGTTATGAAATAACAAACATAAAAAAATACAGTCGCATTAAATACCTCCTTCTTTTTTTGGAGGTTGGTAATAATAAAGATTACCCATTAGATAATATTTATAATAAATACAGATAATATACGTATTTATAGAAACACTCTATTGGTAGAAATAAAAAAGACTTCGTTTTTTTATCGAGAACGAATAGTTCTCATTTAGGACACTGCAAATATCTGTAGGTTACTATACTTATCTGTCGCTATCAACACTAAATTAAGCTAGTAATGACAAAATCGTTTTTTCCGCATGCGTCAACTTGGCTATTATTTAAGTGTATTTATATGTTAGGTAAAGTACTCGGTAAACCTCCTTAGTTTTTACGTGGAACACTAATTCCTCACGCATTACCCCGTTACGTATGACGAATACATATTTTCCGTGGCAGTGTACTTGGTAATGTATGAAGCATAGTTGTTTCTGTGATCTGTGGTATGAAGATTAGTGGAAAGTTTTAACGCCATCTATCGAAAAGTGACAGAACGATATTCTGGGGTCGTGCATTCAAGTATGAATCTTGTTCTGTCAAATTTTAATGTTATATTTCTACCTATTGCTTTAGTTGATACTTTAAAATAAATTTAAAAAAAATTACGAGTTTAGGCGGTATACACATATTAAATATATTTAAATACCTGAGGTGGTAGGATTATACAGTATGGGTTTGTTTATGCAGGTAGTACTGCAGTGTCAGATGATTGCGTCCGAACGACTAGTACCTAAAGGGTTGTTGTGTCTAGGCACAGAATAAATAATATATAGTACTACTCTAGGCTTGAACAATACAATAATTGCATTTTCCTTCCTCATTGTAGCTTGCTCAAGTCGCCAGTAACATAGTTGGAAAGCTATATAATAATGAATCTATTTTATTGTACTAAGTACCTATATGTAGTACAAGCTTATTATAAAATTAACTAAACTAGTGAAATATTTCTATGTATAAATAAACTAAACGGTATCTAAATTAAGTTAATATCGAAACTTAATTCCTAACTTAATTAGAAAAAATACAAAATACGACTTCTATAATAAACCTATATACTCACGTATAAACTTAAACTAAGAAGTGGTTTTTTTAATAAGCTCCAAACACATTTATGTAAAGTTTATATGGGGCCACCTTTTAATTACCAAACAAATAAGGAATTATAAATACATTTATAATTGGCGCAGTAGTCGCGTAACAAACATACCAAAAAACATTGATTGTATGTTTTTTTTTGTATGTATGTGTATAATTGAGAACCTTCTCCTTTTTTGAAGTCAAAAATATAGCTTATGCAAATAAAACTATACCGTGCAACTTTAGGTAAATATTCTAAGCCGTGCAATTAATTTAACGAACCGCTATCAATGGACAACATTCTCAAATTGCTATACATTATCTATATATCATAGAAACATAAAGATAGCGTTTATTGTACATTGTTCGTGCCTCACACAGTTCTCACTCAACTGTAAAACATATAGGTTGATAAAATATAGGCAGCAGTTAAAGATGAGCGTAGTACATAGTAACGACCTGCTTGATGCGCTCGACCCGGTTCGTGGACTGCGAACTCGGCTAAGCGTCGTAAAAACAATTTATAGTACGTATGGCATCTCAGAGGTGTTTCCTGCGTCGTTCCGTTGAAGCGTAATAAGTTTTACTATACACCAGTTATTTACGGAATTACTACTGGGGCCTTACTTCGTAAAAACCATGCAAGTTCCTTGCAGTTTTTAAACCTGACAAACAGTTTTGAATGAAATCATTTAGGTGAACTGTTTGAATATTGTTTTCTCAAAGGTGAACGGATAATATTGATTCTGGCATTCTAACAATTTACTATAACCAACATTGCAGACGCCTAGACGTTTGTAAGCTAATTAACGAGAGACATGTAAACGAGAGTCAATACAAAAAAAAACAGGTGAACGGTTTTCTGCTGTTCTTGATTAGTAGGCCTGGGCAGGCCTGCTTTAAAGTTGTCATAGTACGAATAAACCGGGCAGTTGTCTAGAATCCTGCTTTACTGCTTACTATGAGCTGATAGTAAGGCCCCTGGTAAACCGTAGACGTCAAAACATCGCAGTAGACTTATGCTAATGGTTTTTTGAAGTGAAAACTTATTTAGGCGCGTTAATGGCTTCCATTACTACCTATTGTTGTTGATTGCATGTCTTAAAAATAATTCGAATATTATTCACTTCTATCGGTAGTCCCCACAAGATTGCATCGCATGTTTTTTTATCACTTGTCACGACTGTCGGGAAAATAATGCTCTCGTACCTATAATCAGCCCGTTGTATCTACAATCCAGAGACATCGGCTTTTCCTCTTAGATACAGGTGTGAGCTACAATTCACAAGGTAGCCTAGTGCGGATTAGCGACACCGTCCACCGTTGTCGGACTTTCCAGACGAGACTGGCCTCACGGCTACAATAGAGATTGGCAAAAGGGCTCCGCTGACCACAGTAAGATTTGTTTAACCTATTTCAACAACTACGTTAAGCGGAACTTGTTACAAGACTTGTTCCGCTATAAGCACTTCATATCGGGATCACGGACGCAAGAATCGTAGGCACGTTCACTGGCTTACTGCCTATTGGGGCTAGCATAAACAGAGCCCCCAAAATTGTTGTTGTTGTTGTCATGTTGTTGGCTCACATCGTAGGGGTTACTCTACAACACCATCTAAACCCTTAGTCTGCTTTTCACCAACGACTTTTAGACTTATTCTTCGCGTATATTTAATTGTATTTATATTTAGCTTTTGCCATTTATATCCCTACCTATAACACATAAAATGCACTACGCAAGACCAAATGTAATATACAGTAGGTGCATATTTTCTTTGCGCTCTTCTAGAGAGGCGGTTGCCATGCTAATGTAGGTCTAGTGTACTACCACAGAATATCTAATAGATACTACCATCCTCGAACGCATCATTACTCTACACTACATCATGTTAGATCAATCGTTACTCCATTGTTGTTTTATAATATTTTAATATTCATTAGGCACCTACATTATCTAATTCTCTTTAGGAGAATAGTAAAACTTAAAAGAAAAGTTCGTCGGGGAAGCACTGCCACCATACCTATTTCTACCCGAAGGCAGTTCTTTATTTTCACATTACTGTGTTCAGGGCTGCGTTCCAGCAAGCTTTAGACCAAATAATGATCGTCCAAGATTTGATCGAGCTTTGCTAGAACGTATTTTACCATATTCTGTCAATAACGATTGACATATATAACTTAGGTCTTAGCTTTGTAGGTTTCAAACTAATTTGAGGATATTCATTACCCTCCACTGGTCAAGAATATATAATTAGACATTTCGAGACTAGTACAAATAAATAAACCTGTCCATTCGTCGTGAAAATGCAACAAAATACTTTGTCACTATCAACACTGTCACTTTTTGACAGCCGACCAACATTCCTCTCTCAAAAGGTAGAAAAATTTTGGCCAGTTGGGACAAAATTTGTGCTGACAGGGTGTCGTGACAGGGGGCGTAATCAAATCTCGATCCATGCAAATTTTGGCCTATAGGCGTCGTGGACCGGCAGTTTTGCCAAATTTTGGTTTGTTCTGTGGCGTGCTGGAACGCAGCTCTGGTTTGAAAGGAATGGGTGCCGGTGAAATTACGGACATATGAGACTTAACAACTTTACGTCTTCAACTTACTGGGCGCTGTGCTGTTCGTCACGTATAGGCTAAATGTATATAGATATCAGCGTGGCCTCTTGCTTGATCCGTTTCTTAATAACGACATAATATATAAGTACTATGTAAGATCCTATATTGTAAGCCTTAATCCATTTAGCCCGTTACAAAGCATGTCTCCACGAGTACAACAGTATAACGTACAATTGTACCAATGTAGGTTAATGATGGAACTGGACCTGTTTACTTTATGTTCGTGTTACAGTAACAGTTAGACAATAACAATGGTGTCTAAACTGAAAAAAAAACAGATAGCCCCAATTGTAGTGTGTGTGGAGTGTTAGAGGATGTTTATTATCTTGTAATGGAGTGTAGTCGAAGTGCTAACTTGAGACTTAATATATTCACCTCGCTGAATCTTGTACAGTTTGATGTGGGTCTGCTCCAGAGCGACCTGGCTGAGCCAACATCTGGTGCAGCTAGGTTGCTCTATCAGAGCATCTACAAGCTGTCCATGGACAATTGATATCTGGTGATGAATGTAATGGTTCATGGGGCTGACATAGTGTGACATCAATGTGTGACTCAAAGTCCCAAAAAAATAAGATTTAAAAAAAAACCGAAAGGGTTTGTATAATGCTAACGGAATATCAGTTCAGTTTCACCAAATCAGTAATAATAACGGGTTTAGAAGCGATAATGGCTAAAGATATCTACTTCGGGGTTTAAGTTTTCAGTGAAGGTGCTAATGATGAAGCACCAACTACGATGGTAAAGCAGTATGGTTCACCTGGCTGGCTACCGTCTGAGAAAATCTATGGCTAAGCAGATAACTTTGTGTTCCGAAATCTACTCTCGAGAGCGAGTTACCAATCTAGCACAAGTGTGCTACTATTCTCGGCTGCATCACTTAACATATCAGTGAGTTCAATTCAATTCGGAATCTTTACAATGTATTTTATGATCACTATGGTTAAACACAAGAATACCAATAACTGAAACTAAAAGAATACTAATAAACCTCACACAAAAACAACTCTGTACACTATTACAAACTCAAAATAACAATTTGTTCTAATTATGAGCTAGGACAATAATACTAACATATAACTAATGTGAACCTTATAATAATGAGAAATAAAAACTGTTACCGACAAAGATTCAAGTAACATTATTGGTCGAAGTAAAGACACAGTTGGGCGAAGTAAAGACATTGTTGGTCGAAGTAAAGACATTGTTGGTCGAAGTCAAATCATTTGTTTTGATTAGGTATTGAGAACGTCTTTGTAGGCCTTGAGCGCCGTGTTTCAAAAATAAGAACCTCATAAAATGGCCTCAGATGGATCTGTAACCTCGAATTCCAAGACATGAGATTAGCGTTGCGAGCGATGTCTTAGTTAGTACGACCGCAGTCATCAGCTGATACGGTGGTCAAAACGCAACCCTATTAGAATCCAAAAATAAAATGTTTGGCAGTGTGTGGCAGGTGGATATGTAATGTGTTGGTCAGAATATTTTTAAATACATTTTTTGGGGATTCTAATTTCTGGATCTGATTTTTAGCCACGATAATGAAATAAAGTGACACAAACGACATTAGACTTGTTAAACACAAACGAAAACTATATAGCATTTGCAACAGGTTATCCAGAGTCGACCCTAAGATTTGTAATGTAGGAATAGCCTTGGTTAGTTTACAAATAATTGCCCGTTAACGAGAGCTTACCTTATTTAGATATGTAAGAGAGAATTAATTAATTAAAAAGAACTAGAGTTCAATTCAATTCGGAATCTTTACAATGTATTTTATGATCACTATGGTTAAACACAAGAATACCAATAACAGCAAAAACTTACCAAGAATAGAATGAGCAACGTTTTTCCAAAAGATACTCGGAAGTTCAATTTTTTATTAAATTCTACAAGAGTTCATTATATATTATTATTCATTATTTACAACATACGATTACTCATTGAAAGGTTTATAGAGATAACATGAATTTAAACAAATTATCACTGATCGTGCAACTATTTTTAACCGACGTCCATTGAAAGGCTCTGTGAACTCGGCTAATGCAACAACTGTATTTCTTCTTCAATTGCTTTTAAACAGTTACTTGGAGCCTCGTTACTCGAATTTAACTCATACTCGTATCTATTCAAATTGAATTGAAAACTTAACCGTTATTGGCCATTTTATTCATTTACCTACTTTTAGTTTAGGTAGTTCATTAAACCCGGTTTGATAGCAATTAGAAAGTGAATATGGTTGCTTGAATAATCGAGAACTTTGTTCATTATTGCTTTAGAATTTTTGCGTTTTGCCATCACCAGCTGAATATTCTATTGAGTTGTATGTTTTGTTTTATGTATTGGCTACTGCCACTTGTATTAAGATTGTTGTATTAATATTTCAGACAGTAATTCAGAGGCTGGTTTCACTCGGTTTTTCAATACTATACAAAGGACAGAGTTACGCAGTAAGTACTTTTAAGAGGATGTGTACTAAGGGAATACAGAAAGACTAGTATTTGAAAATACATTTGCTGTGCGCGGGAGCCGGATGATAAGCAAAAATGTGGCGATAGGAAAGTAGGCAGAGCACAAAAATCTGCTTAGGTGTGACTTTATCGTATCGTTGACGTATTCAGTAAAGTACTATGAGTTATCTGTGCGACTATTGTACTAGAAAAATGACAGTTTGTACTAAATACGTTATCGATGCGATTACGTTACACTTAAACAGATTTTCGTGCTCGGCTTACAGCTGTATTAAGCTGATTATACCTACCTATACACAATCAATAAAATCGAAGTTTTGTATTCCCCATTTCCTCTTCCAAATCTCGAATCAATAAAATATCACCAACTGAAATGCAATTAACTAATATACGTATGTACGTTGCGTTTTCAATGTGTAATTCACAAAATGCAACGAGCACGTAATTAAACGTCATATAAATAAAGACGATTTTTATCTTTTAGAGTGATCTAATTATTTACTGCTATAACTAATAAAGACATAGCGATTGTTTATTATTATACTATTATTTTCTTACAAAAAATGCGATTTCCAGGTGGTAACTAGGGAAATACGTGTGTATGGAAAAACCACCGATTTGCGTACTGCGTAAAAACACGCAAGCGTAGCGTCAGGCGGGTAAGCACGAACTTGCAAATTAAAACAATAATTATCTTATCTCAAAGCAATTGTTTTGTCTCGCGATTCATGTTCAGTATATTGACATTTAAATAATATAAACATTTTTCAATACTGGTTATATTTACTTTATCAGTAAGTATAAAACATAGTATTATTTTGTTATCAACACCGTAAAACAGCTAGCTAGTTACAGCAATGTTCACTCGATCAATTTCAGGTCATGACTCTTTATAAAGGCGTGGTGCTGAAAGAGGACACAAAAACTCTCTTTCCATCGTCAACATCAATTCGTTATTCAGCAGGCCAGTTCGTGATTAATGCCCTTTTTTAAAGGTTAAAGCTGGATTAAACCAGTTAAGGGTGGTTAACTCCACTTGGATTGGACGACACTCACGCGAACCTAGTCGTTCATTTTTAATGCATCCCGATGGTAATGTGTACATTTTATATGTGAAATAGACACGAAGTTACACTTTGATTTTTACCTGTGCGGGATTTTGAGTGAGTAAACATCGTAGTGAGCTATATATATAGGCAAAGTATAAAACATGCCCATAGGTATCATATGAGTTTTGTTTTATTTATATTTATATGAGAAACTACTACTGTCTACTGCCCGCGACTGTGTCTGCTTCGAATTGGGATATCGCGGTCCCTCAGGAGCTAACCGTCGAAACGGGATGAAATTTAGGCTATATGTTAATTCTGGGTATTCGCTATATTGGATACATTCCAAATTTCATAAAAATCCCTAGAGCCTTTCGAACGTAAAGAAATAAAAATACATCCAATTTCGCTAACGCATCCTCACTCACTCACAAACTTTTTCAAATACTTTTATAAAAACATTTTATATCATAAACCCAGATTTATATAGGTCCATGATACAAAATACCAAATACCTAGATAGAGTTAGGTTTATGATATAAACTGATTTTATAGAAGTATTTGATAAATATAAGCTGGTATATAATCAAGTAATATTAGCCGCGGGGTGTCGGCTTAGAATAGCACCTCCCCAACTCTACTCCAGCCTGCCACGAGTGTGGGTCGCCGGAGGATACGGCGCAACACACGCTGAAAGTGTGTGCTCCAGGGGCCGCAGCGGCACACGCTTTCGGCGGAAATAGGCGTAGATCTCTCCCTGCCGAGCGTGGTGATCTCCATGCTCAGCTGCGAGAGAGCGTGGCAGGCGGTGGCCACCTTCTGCGAAGCGGTGATGACGCAGAAGGAGGCCGCGGAGCGGATCAGGGAGAACGATGTTCGAGCTCACAACGATGGAAAGAACTCTACTAACTCTACTCTAACCTCCCCAACTCTACCCGTGGGTGCCGTAGAAGGCGTCTAAGGGATAACAATCAGAAGGTGGACAGCAGCACCTTCCCAGTTAAACACACAAAAACTGCGCTCGCCAACCCGCCTACCAAGCGTGGCGAGTATTGGCAAAACCCCCTGGAGGAGGCATATGTTCAGCAGTGGACGTCCTACGGCTGAGATGATGATGATGATGACGATAAAATCAAGAGCCAGGTCCTTTCGTACTGTAGTGGATCGAGTTAACATCTGTATAACCAATTCTTAAACGGGCACTGGATGGGATTACATGATGTTATATTTTATATCATCATTTCTTTTTGTGTCATCTATATATCGATCAACAGTACTTAGTATCTTAATGAAATAAACTAGCCTAGATAGATTTATCGAAGCTAAAAAGAAGGAGAACAATAAATAATATTGAGGGCGTAAATCCTGCACCTATTACTTTTCATTATAGGAGCACGCGGCCTTGTTTCACAAAAGCAAATAATTTACATTTTCTCAAATGATAACTTAAATACCTACTTACACTTAAAACATTATTTTAACATCTGTAAAAAAATGAGTACAATGGAAACTGTAGATGTATTAAGTATTGATGCACTTCCTCCAGGAAAGGAATCTGTGAGCATTCAGACAACTCTATTCAGCCACAGAATAAATTTAAACATAACTGATCTGTTATTTCCTAAGTACGAATGTCTTACTTAATTTTGAACACAGTCTATTAGTCTAGACTTATTTACAAGGTATATTTGGTATCCATTTACCGCTTCTAATAATCATCTACTGTTTTAGTTAGGAGCAACACGGGTTGCTCTTTACACATCTATTAGAATCATAATCTAAAAGGCACGATGCTGTATTTCACTGTACAATGTTAACTGAAACCATGTTCAATTGTTTTTAGATATTGCTAGATGATAATTATCGAATGTTTGCTAACTTCATGGTGATTACATTATCTGGCTTTTGTCTCAGCCGTGCGATTCTCTAATGATTCGTCGATGCGCTCGCCGACGAGCTTACCGATGTCAGATACTTTATGGGATATCGCCCTTGTACATAAGGTTGTTTTTCCAACGTTTCTTGTCATCTCGTCATTTGTTTCACGGATGTTGTCAACGATGCAACGATGTTTGCTCTTCGAGAATCGCACGACAAGAAAAGACAAAACAATTACAATTTGAGTATCAAGATTGAATGTCACAAAAGTTTGGTGATCATTTGCTATTAATTATTGTATCTTTGAATTTTAAAAATCTGGTGATCATTTATTAATTATAGTCGTTGAATACATTTTTTATCTCAATAAATAATTGTGCATTTATTATTTAGTATTTATATATATAAAAATGAACCGCTATTTCTCCTGGTCACGCTATAACTTGAAAACGGATTTACTGATTTTATTCATTATTTTTTAAATGTTTTCTAATACTTCGTAGAAGATTCTTACATTAAAAAAAAGAAAAGATGGGAGGTCATGGCGATGCTGAAGGCCGAGCCTACTACGCGAACGAAGTCGCAGGCAGTCGCTACTTAGTATGCCAATAAATTAGCACGTTCGTCGAAAACGTTTGAGAAACAATCCAATCTAAGCCCAACATTAACTTGACTACGCTTTGGAAAAATAAATTAACGTTTATTGTCTATAAAGAGTTCGATGGAAACATTTAGAGAGACGAATACTCACAGGTTTTTCATTAGACAGCCAATTGTAGAGAGCTTGTTAAATGGAAATTTCGTCACATTATTTTGGACACTGATAAACTCGCACTGCCGAAATACAATGAGTACACTCACAAAAGCCTACGGGTTCTTATATAAATATATACTGTATAATGCCATTTTCTTTCATTCATTTTCCTTCCGCGCCCTTTGCTTTGAAAGGTTATAGAAGGGTGCAATTATAAACCATTTTCAAAGACCTCTATAGATATGAAAATCTTATTTATATTTTATTTTCTCACTAAAATCAACTTTATGGAAACGGTAAATTAAATATCAATTGCAACACCGTCTTCAGATGACAGATAGGTCAACAAAAACGATTATAAAGTAATTTAAAGCTTATGTGTACTTATTAAAAGTATCTCTAGCAAGCTCCATACAAAGGTATAATCTAACAATCCTATTTTAATATTCATTAATTACACTCGATGATATTTTGTAAGGAGGCCTATAGACTTTATATCTATGTTTCTATAGTTTTCCAGTGTCCCGTTAAATAATATTATTGGAACAATAGTTTTATTGATTTATTCACATACTTTCGCATTTATAATATTTGTAGTAAGTAGGATTACTGTGTTTTTATTCTATTTCTTATTTTCGCTTACTACGAGTACTGTTAAGATTTGGGTGACTTGCCAATTGAAAACCATTTAATCTATATTCTTATTTCGTATTAAATAGGTTACATTGGAATTAAATTTATTTGGCTCATCATCTCAGCCGTAGGACGTCTACTGTAAATGTAGGCTTTCATCATCATCATCAGCCGGAAGACGTACACTGCGGAACATAGGCCTCCCCCATAGGCTTTTATAGACTAAATCTAATATATCTACGCTAATGCAACATGACTGGTGCGGACACGGTTTTTTCAATGTTTTATCGTAGGCAGCACGTCCCCCAGTCTCTACTTTATAAGGCATGCAAATAGCGGGCTCATTAGAATCTACATACATGGTGACCTGGTATAGGTAAGCTACAGATATACTATGGGGCCATCGATCGCACAAACAACGCTGGTTTATCACGTCGCCCTTTATGGCATTTACTCTAGAAGGCGACATTAGTAGGCAAGTAGGTTAGAGTTGTATAGCCCCTTCCCCTCCCATAGTTCGATGGATCCCAAAATTGTTCTTTACTTCACAACCAATTGCCGATTGCCGGTAAAATTACAGGCTCCTGAGAGTTAGGTAACAACTTAATGTCTCAGGGTTAGGCTCAGTGCCGTTCGTCACTTGTGACGGAATTCTTATGTTATAGGTAGAGGCTTGTCAGCCTCGTGCTTGTTCCTTAGCCTTAAAACCACCAAAGACTTAAAACCACCAGTTTTCCGGTTACCCTCTGTTTTGCCTGACTGTACAAATAGTATTTAATCGGTAGAGGAGTATTTGATATTATTCTTCGGTCCGAGTGGAACCTGGGCCGAGTGGGTACTGAGCCTTGTATTTAATTGGAAAGACTATATAAAATTTGACAGCTGCATTTATGTCCATTGAACATGGTTTCATTCAAATATTTACTGTATCAAAAGTAGAAAAATCATGAAACCTACATCTATGCTAATATTATAATAAGTAAAGATGTGTATGTTTGTATGTTTGTAAGGACACAACGAATAAACTTAAAAATGGACCGATTTCAAAAATTCATTCACCATTAGAATACTATATTATTCTTGAGTAACATAAGCTACGAGTATATTTTGATTCGTCATCATCCATCACCACTCGGGTGAAACCGCGGCGCGCAGGCAGTTAATATAAAATAATACCCGCCTAAATTTTATTTAATTGCAAGAACAAAGCCATAACATTTCCTCCAGATCTAAGTAGGTAAATAATAGAAGCACGACTAATAAAATGTACTTGTACTGTTACCAGAGTACCAGCGGGTTTTACTTTTTTAATTATGTCCAGAACAAAGTAACATAGACAATTTACTGCGTCCTATTGAACACATCTAGGGTGTCAACCCCAAACAAATTAGAGAGTATCAACCCTGAAGAGGGTCGTGTCCTTAAAATGTGTTCTTGATTTATCTTGCGATTGCTTTGAAATCGAACGCGAACAGTTATTTGTAACAGACTGCATAACTTTTAAGGAAGAACGTTAAAAATATGTTATTTATGACTTTCCTACATTATTACCTACTGTATAGTAGTAAAAATATGCTGTATCAAATTAGACTGGACTAATGTCGTTACAAAACCTATTTACGATATATTTACCACTAGCTGGTGCCCGCGACTTCGTCTGCGCAGGATTAGTATGTCGTTCCGGGCACATTCCACCAAAATATGATAAACATCCTCTACAGTGTTACACTCAGTACAATTAGGTGATCTCGACTTGCCCATGAGAAATGCAACATACGAATAAAAACTGTCACTACATTTTATCACCCTTGAAGATCATCGATCACGTCTAGTGTGTCAAGTATCAAAATGATGCTTTTGACTAAACTATCAGAAACTGACACAAACTTTGATGTCATCATTACAGTCTTGTCGTAGGCGGAGATCTTGTTATTTTGTCTATGCTGCGCCCAAGAATATTACGCTTTTTCACCCGCGTGGTGATGAATGATGATGATGATGAAAAGTAGCCTATGTGCTATTCCAGACTATAATCTATCTCTGTGCTAAATTTCATTCAGATCCATTCAGCCGTTCTGCCGTTTTTGAGTAACAAACATTCATTTATCCATCCATCCATCCAAACTTTCATATCATTAGCGTATCATTTATATACATATACGCTGTACATATAGGTATGCAGTGCAACCAATCATTTCATTTTTTATATAATATATTGTTTCAAAATATTATTATTGGGCAAAACACTAATGTTAGGGATCGAATACGTCAACCCAGGGTTCGAGCACAAACAGATGCTCATATTCAGCGGCGTCTGCGAGCTAAATACTTATTTAAGTTAATTATAGCAAGTGTTACATAAAATCATGTTTTTGTTCCACGAATCAAATGATCAAACATGCATCAGCAAGTACAGGGTAACGGCTAACTGATCATCTTTATTTTTACTCTATTTCACTAACAAATGTTAAAACAATAGGTTAATGCCAGACTTATATCTTACTCGTACTTCATCCGCGGTTATAGCTATGGTGCACACATATCGCATTGAATTCAATCATGGAATCGAGGTTTACATAAAATATGCTTATATGAACTTAGCTTAGATAGCCTTGTCGCAATTCACAGATAAAAAATACCTTTAAATATCCCAAGTAATCACAATTTCTTTATAGCATACTAGCTGCGATCCGCGGATTCATCCGCGTGGTGACGGGTGATGATAATGATGAACCAAAATGCCTATGTTACTAAGATATAATGTAGCATTCTAATGATGAAAGATTTTTTGTAATTGGTCTAGTAGTTTTTGAGTTTATTCGTTTTGGTGATGGATTATGATGATGATGAGGAATCAAATTACTATATTTATAATATTATATATAGCCTATGTTCGTCCGGGATAATGTAGGATTCTAATCGCGAAAGAATTTTTAAAGTCAGATCTGTAGTTTTGGAGCCTATTTAATTCAAATAAACAAATCTTACCTCTTTATAATATATATGTATAGATATCAAATAACTACGAGTGTATGTAAGATAGTATATAAAAGCTTGTTTATAAAGTTTTATATAACTTACTAGCGCGGCTTAGTATCTACACAATTTTCAATTTGAAAGTATGTCAGTACGTGACTTTGAAGAAATGAATCGATAGCAAATGAAAGTAGCCATGACAAGACGTTTTTCTTTCACGCTACGTCTATTAGTCTAATTTGATTCAATTTAGTTAGTTTCTTCAGGTCGAGGGTCAGGCAGATGCACAGATAATGAAACAGGGTACTGACGACTGACAATCAAGCAATCTAAGTATACTCCCAAAAACGTTCTTACCATAAACGTACCTATTTAAATTTGATATTAAACAAGTGATTATTTAATCCGTTGACTGGCGATTCGCCATATTTGGCCAATATAATAATACAATAGATTTCGCAGAAATCTACTAACTTTCCAAGAACTGCAACGTGTGTGGCTAAGAGAATACAAAACCAAGTTCTAAACTAATAACTACCAACGTACTACTTCCACGTCTGAATCTTTAATACGAGTACTTATCATCTTCATACGCAACACCTTTTTTTATACTTGCAACCGATTGTTAAGAAATTTTAAGCGGACCAACTTGGAGTCATACTTTCTTAAACGAACTTAATCAAAAAAAATATTGATTATATATTGTTTTTGTTGACTTTTTAAAGCGCTGTATCTATATAAAATATGTAATATGTATATATTTCGTTAAAATAATATAAATAAATACAACCACCTTTGAAGTATGGCCTGCCAAACGAAAAAAGAATCATCGAATTCCATTCATAATTAGTGGAATAATCGCAAATGTAAAATCGACTGTTGTTTTTTTAATTTGTTTTATATGTTACACCTCACAAAACAAACATGCATTCGATTTGAGAAACTCTTCCTTTTTTCCTTTGTATATGTGCTAATACATTGCTTTGTGCCGAATTTCATGAATCTAGGTCAACGGGAAATACCAAATATGTTTTGATTCACTTGTTTAATCGCAAAATATGCGACAATATTATTATGTTTATATAATGAACAACTTAAAAACGGTCATATCTTTCGATCGCATTGACTTTCAAGTTTGATTTTTTCACAGCTGAAAGAGACCGTAGACTTGCGTGTTTTATGTAAATTTCTACTTGATACATCAACGTGTTCCTGAGAAAAAGGGTCTTGACAGAGAGCCAGACGGACAATAAAGTGATCCTATAAGGGTTCCTTTTGTGTTACGGAACCCTAAAATGCGTCCTATTAAGGCTGATGTCCAGCTGTCACATCAATTGTTTTAACAGCTAGAACTAACGTAAACAAATAAATTAGGACTACGTTTTTCCACTAGTACCTATCAGAGTGAACACATTTTCATCGGTAGATTTTTACCCATCAGAGAACGTGTTATTCATTACGGATAGGTCAGTACAGTATAAACATTTAGCCAGTACATTAACGTTTATTCTTCCGCAAGTGACTAATTTATTACTCGTAATGTCGAGCAAGAAAAGTCGACATATTTCTCAGCTCAGTATGATACTATTACATATTCTGTAATTCAGTGACGAATTGCGCCGGTCGAGTTGATTAAAAATAATTCTCGCCTAAAATATAGTCTTGAGCTACTCGTACTTTGGAAAATACAGTTGAAGGCAGAAATAGAGCGTAAGTGCGCTGTCGTCAAATATAGCGTTTAAATTAGGTTGGTATTATTGTTTGTTACGTTTATCATGTATATAAGATGAAGCTTAAGTCTATGCATTAACATATAGTATATGCATTAGTCCGAATCAGCAAGCCCCCAGTTCATTAACAATCCGATTTATGTAGCATTACCTAAATGTTTTACAGTATATGTATAGGAATAATTTATGAATTATTATACAAAATCAGGTTTATTGTATAGCCTCCTTAAATATTTAGTTTAATCTGTTTTTTAGTATTTGTTGTTATAGCGTAAACATAAATACACCATCTGTGAAAATTTCAACTATCTAACTATCACGATTCAAGAGATACAGACACTTTCTCAGTACCATATACCTAGTGACAGACGGACAGAAGACAGCGGAGTTTTAGTAATACCCTTTTTTTCCTTTGGGTACGGAAAAGGAGCTAAAATGGAGCCCTAAAAAAGGAGCGTTTGGACTGCAGACAGATACATAATCAGAAATCATCAAAAACAGTCCAAAAAAGATCTAAGTATCGATAATAGAAATAATAAAAACGCACGATTTTAAAATTTAGGTAATCAAATGCAAACATAAAAAAATAAATGCAAGTATTATGTGATATACTCAAGCATAAAGTCATAAAAAGTATCGATTAGATTTTCCTGATTTCCCAATCAAGGTGAAGGCTGCAATTAGCGATCATATGACAGCTGACATTGAGAGCCACTTTCGGAAACAATGCGGTAAAAACATTCACTACTCAATAAGGACACAAAACCATCGTGATGGCTCTACAACGAAGCAAGAAGTAAGACAAAGTGATTTATTTGGGATGGTTCGCGGCTGATGAGCAAGTAGACGAGAGTCCAATAACAGCTGCGCCGTCTGCCAGTGCAAGCGT
Organism: Selenia dentaria; assembly: GCA_917880725.1. NCBI lineage: Eukaryota > Metazoa > Arthropoda > Insecta > Lepidoptera > Geometridae > Selenia > Selenia dentaria. Next base: position 36,311,303 of record OU862875.1, on the reverse strand, counting down.
ACTCGTTGTACGCGTGTACTGCGAGCGTTTGTACTGAAAATGTTGAACAATTTCAATGGTTTGGCATTTCAGCGTGTCCTCTACGCAATATACGTTTTATTCTATATGGACGAAGAGTTGAGACGCGTTATTGATAGTTATGTTTCACTCAATTTAGTGGATTGCGGCTTTAATACACAGAGTTAATAGTTCAAAAAGCATTTTGTCTGTTATCTACGATATCTACTTATCGGCTGATAATGGCTATAACGCACCGCTTCCTTGGAACATTGCATTCCTCCTGGTCACATTTCCACTGGTTACACTCCATTCTCTTTAAAGTCGGGATGCATATTGTAAGATGTGAGAAAACTGGATTTGAAATATGCTTCTTAGACTAGAGTCTGACTTGGTAAGTACATTATGCCTTCAAGTAATAGTGTAGTAGTACATAGATACGAGATTGTAGATTATACTCTTGTACTATGTACGAGTATGTAGATTGTAGATAGCATTATTTGTAAAAGGTAACCCGCAACTGTTCCCAGGTTTGTCAGACACTTTCCAAAGAAACAGACGAGACGCAAAAAGATTAAGGCTAAACTCTGCGATATAAACAATATTTCGGAAGAGCATTTTCTGCATGGGACCTGTTATTTATAATAAGCTCCCGCAAAACCTAAGAGACCTCAGCTTTAGTCTATTTAAAGTCAAAATTAAAAACATATTATTCACTATATGTTACTATAGTATAGATGATTTTGTAGATGACAAGCAATTTGAAGTATAATATGTTTAGTTATAAGTTATTTGACAAGCATGCATATTTAATTTTAGTTTGTAAACTGACTTTATATAAATATTACAATTATTATTTTTATATTATTTGCAAATGACCGCCATCTCACTACTTATATTTGTACGCCTACGCGGGCAAAGCATGTTGAAACTTATTTAAATTTAAGACTTACATGCACATCCCTGTATGACTACACAGATGTTTCGACAAATCAATAAATCTTTATCTTTACTCCTACAACACTGGTATTTGTTACAATCTACGCTTGAAATTGAATACTTAATATCATTCACAAACGTGAATGTTTTCTTCTATTATTAAGCATTACTAAGTTTTCAACCAATGGCGCTGATATTGAGATGTGATCAACTACTACTCTATGTACGTACGTGTATGTACTGTACGAAAGCTATGTCGACTTGAGGACCCGCTTTTTGTATGTTAGTTAAAATAGAGATGTCATAGTCGATGTGTGTGTATTGACTGCGACACCATAGAGTTCAACAAACTTTTCACATTCACGATCTCAACGGTTGGTCACAATGTTGAGAATATTGTAAGCTTTGAGATCTCGATCTATTATGATTGTATTATTGATGTGGCGTGAGCGGTTTTGAGACGGTCCGATGCCGTCACGAGAAATCCGCACTGAGACTAATTCATTTAGTTTGGGACGATTTCCAACGGAGCAGTCGGTCGGCTGTGACGGATTGCGCTCGATCAGAAATTATAACTCTCGATAGCAACTGTTTAGAGTTTTATATATTTATAGTAGTGTAGCGAAAAGCTACGAATAAGAATAATAATATTAAACGAAATAGGCGAAAAGCACCTGAGTACTTCTGCGATGTTTTAAGAAATTTGGATCGTTAAACTAAATGTAAAATAAAACTTGATGTAAATGAATAGTTGACTTCGAACTAAAATATAATTTAAATCTCTTGTCTCTTGACAATTTTGTTTTGTGGGCGGTATGCAACGACGAATAATATATTTACTAAAGTATGCACTATACTCAAGTAAAGAAGGCTTTCGGACGCAGCCCATTCCAGTTGGCGATCGTGATATCGACAACGCGAGTCTCACGTTTATTCCGTTTTATCACAAAATTATAATGAGCGTCAGTTTTAATAAAACATTTAAAACTCTTATAAGTATATATATATTTATTATATTGACGGATCAAAAAAATATTTTTCAATTTATTTTGTGCTGTTGCGGGAACACGAAACCCTCAGAGAGTAAGTCCGACTCGCACTCGGTTGGTTTAATTTAAATTTTGAATTAGATTTTACAAAGATGTCAATGTGCTTTAAATCACTTATATACTACGAGTAGCTGGTGTATGGAGGCTGACAGGCGTGCTTCCGACAATGGGAAGTAGAGAAAATGCGCTTTAGTGGGCTATAATGGCTTAAAAATGGGCCTTCAGACAAAGCCTAGAGTAAAATGGAAAAAAAGAGTCACTATGTTGTGTTTTACAATCAGCGTTGTCCTAAATACCCCGTGTGCTGAATACTGGCATCGCATCATAAAGGATATTGCAGTAGGTAAAACGCTTTATGACTTACAGCTAATATGACGCAGTAACGTTTGTTTATGATTATGTGTGAGGCGGAACATTGGAAAACGTGTAAATTATTGTTTCTATGTAGGTAACTGGTGACACCGTTAGGGCAGGTGCTAAATAAAATTTGATGTGGGTACTGCTTATAATTGAAACAAAAAAAAACATTCTACTGTAAGTGTTTTTTTAATATAGTTGCTCAAAAGGTGGCGTATTGCAGGGACGTATAGCGTTCGGGATGTGGGCTGTTACATACTAGTGCTTTTTTTTTACCTTTCCCGAACTAGTGCGTTCTCTTTCGCAACTGTCAAAATAATGTCTATTAAAAAGAAAAACCAACCATAAAGTTTTTACTAAAAAAAATTCATAGAAGTTTTTATGATTCATGCAAATACGTATATTTCTAAAAAGAAGCTACTAATTTGTTTCAATGTCAGATTTAATGATTTGATTGAATGAGTTAGGTTAGGTTTCATTTCATTTCATCTCATTAAATTTCATTTTCATTTCATATCAATAAAAAAATTCTACTGAAGACTGTATGGGCTAGTTCCATTTGCCTACCAGAATGGGTGAAGAAAAAAAAATCTCTGCTTTATATTCTACGGTTGGCGACATTTTACAGAAATTTAATTTTTTCGCAACTGTATTAAAAATAGTCGTTCAGTACACGTGCGGAACCGTCATTGCAACTTGTTCCGACTGTCAACTCTCGCCTTCGGCTGCGCCTCGGCTCGGGTAGACATTTGTCGGAACTCTTTGCAATGACAGCCTTTCCCCACTTGTAATGAAATATACTATTTGCACAATTTTGGGCAACAATCACTCCTTCATCCCCCTATACCTATATCCCACCTTTAAAGTGGGGTTGGTATAATATGTTTTTCACTAACACCTTACAAAAGTTCCAGAATTCTAGTTTAGACCAGCTTTCTGTCTGACGCCAACCTATCTTTGACAGATAGATATACTCTTTATTACAACATCACAGTACATAATATAACAAACAAAGAAATAGGATATTATGGGATAAAAAATCATTACACAACAATGAAAAGCTTAAAATTCGGTGTCACAATGTGCAGTCTCATCGCTCAGAACGATCTTTTACAAACAACCATGACCATCTTTAATAATAATATAAGACAACATCCACACAAAGGTCTTCAGGTCCCAAATTAGGCTAAAATATAATCTAATATATATATATATATGATATTAGATACTTATATACATATAAACACCCAATCTTTGGTATCCAAGTGGTTATATATTACCACCATACCATTCACATCACAAGACCTTTAAAATCGTTATAAATCGACAACATCGACGCGATTTTTCCCAAAGGCGATTTTTACGATCATCTCATGGGAGATATGGAACAACCCTAGATTCTAAATCCAAGAACTGTACAGAAAATCAAGTGGGGATTTGGGATTAAGATACGTAACAAATGGTGTAGAATATTGGAATCACATTATACAGCATTGGATATTCTTCTTTACACTCGCAGCGGATCTTAACTTCGCGATCATAACCGATCAACAAGTTAAGCAACGCTTGCTGCGGTCAGGAGTTGGAGGGGTGACCGCTAGTGGCATTATTCAACTGAGTGCTTCCGTGCTTCGGAGGGCACGTTAAGCCGTCGGTCCCAGTTACAACAGTCGTTAGGCTATGTCGAAGGCCTTCGGGCGGCCTGAAAACTTGACATGGGTTGGCCACTAGCTTTTTTTGGTGGATAATGGCTCAACTCCTCTCTCCGAGAGGAAAGGTCGAGCCCCAGCAGTGGGAACATAATGGGCTGATTATGTATTCTTCTTTACTTCAATATAATATAGTGTTTAAAACGAAAAGAAGAATTCACAAACAAGTTCATCAGTTTTGAACTTAATGAAGCTCATCCAAAAGTTGCTGATCTTGGTACATTAAACAGACGACAACGGAATTTACTTAAGTATACACTTGTAACAAACTCCAGATTCGGGTAAGCGAAAGCGTTTTGTTATCAAGTCGATACCATTGACCTATATCCAACGCTTGTTTAGGGACTGTTTTCCTTCCTTGACCGAGAAACCTGTTTTGTTATTTTTTACACATTTTATACAACAATTCTCTCTTATTGTGGAATTTAAAAGTAAAAATGAACCTTTGAAAGTATAACCAGTAAAAAAATTCTAAAGCACACACACACATACCCGCCAACATCTTCACACAAACAAATACACACACATGGTTTTTTAATATGGTTTTTCATGGTTTTTTAAACCTATTTCTCATCGTAGAGTTCGAGAACATTAGCCACCTACATTTGAATTGCTCAGAAGATAAAAACAATCTACAATGGGGATATGTTTCATATACATTTATGCAATCTTAATCATACGTATATAAGATATGGAGATGATGTATATAGAGTGAAATTAACATTTTATGACAGTGCAATTTACCTGGCAAACACAAACGCGATGAGGTGCAATGAGGGAATTTGTACATTGTTCTCATTGTGTTATCTATAGAATTATTAGTTTATTAGACATTGTTCCTTTTTTTATACATACTTACATATTACCGCCACGTCTACATAATCGTCTATATATATATATATATATATATATATATATATATATATATATAGGGGTTCAGCTATAGCTTGAGAACAGCTTTACCGATTTCATTCATCTTTTTTTTTTAAATATGTTTCCTAATACTTCGTAGAAAGTTCTTAGATAAAAAAAGTAAAGATGGGAAGATATGACGAGGCCGAGCCTACTACGCGAAAAAAGACGCGGGCAGTCGCTAGTATCAACATAAATAAAACAAAGAGTTCTCATAGTGTAATCAACCTAGAACATAAGGGCTAGAAAGATATTTAAGTAAATATAGCTGGCCGGTTGGCACAGTTAATAGATAACCTGCCTTGTGAATCCCGGGTTCGATCCTTGGATAGGTCAAACATTTTTTACATGAACAAGTCTGTTTAACCAGACTGGGAGTGTATATGTATGTATATATATCAGTCATCAGGTTATCATAGTACAGGCACTGCCTAGTATGGAACCTGAAGACATTGTGTGGACGTTGTTCCATATTATTATTATATGGATGGATGATGGATTCCATGTCTATAGTGTAGGTAAAAAGGTGTTACAGTTTGTATGACAAATCTTATTGCGTGGCTAGATTGTAACGAAAAACTGCCCATAATAATATTATTTATGCGCAAAGCGGTTTTGCGAAGTCATCCGCACGGTGTAATAAGGGGTTGAAGTTTGTATATAAACTTGTGTTTCATGCGTGCTTACTTGAGATTTAATATGAATCACAGAATAAGTAATTATAGTATAAAGAAATGCTTGTGTTGTAACTTGAAGTTGTCCTTGGAAAGGTTTTCTAATTAGTTAGTTATCACCTAGAAACTCAATGAACCTGAAAAGAGAACGCTATCACATTCTTTTTCGGTCTCAGTGCAAAATAAAAATATGTTCGTTTATAAAAATGTGGAGTAATGAATTAGAATTGAAGGTATGGGCCTTTTTTTATACCTCTTTGTTTGGTTTTTAATAAGGTCATTATGTGTTATATGATTATGATGTTTAATTTAGTTATTTATAAATGCTTGAAAGGCTAGAATATGTAGTACCAATATAATTTGTTAACAACTGCAAACAGGAATTACTTGTGCTCTTGCAAATACATATTGTAATTTCATTTAGTTATCATATCAAACGGTCACGAATAAGGTCGCAGAAAGCACTAGTGAGAGTCGCAATTTGTCGTCATAAAGAGCTAAGCAGTCGCTATTCAAACAATTATATACGTAAGTATCTACATTCAATTATTAATTACCATTTTATATCGATGATGCTGATTCATTTAATTGCAGCAAAAAGCTATAGAGTAGTTGTCATTATAGTTTTCTTTTGCGCATTTGTCAGCGCACCGTTTTCTATTTATCCTATCCTTATCAGACAGACAACGAAGCAAGGAATTAAGGTTTCATGATTGCATGTGATTATTTGCGGTTTTGTAATACTATACAGGTAATTAGGGCGAATGGCATCGTCAACCAGACAGGTTTTTTTGATAAAACAAAATGTGGTTACAACTGGAAAGTTTTGACAGATTTGGAGGAGGCTCCGTGATAATTTCCCTCAATTTCCTAGATATATATATAAGTAATCTATATATTATCTATATATATAGATAATATATAGATTCACAGAATATATATATTGTCTATATATATATATATATAGATAATATATAGATTCCTAGATAATATATATATAGCAACATTTTAAAAGAAAATACTAAACGCTAGTTGTAGGTGTAACCAAGGATTCATAATCCTTGGTGCAACTTACAATAACAAATGCACAGAGTAGAGGGAGAAAAGATAATGAATCGTCTACCTGCTCTTCATTGTAGATTAATTCAAGTTCGTAAAGCATGGGTTTATTATATTCTACGTCTATTTGCTATAATGGAATGTTCCATTGGTTCCCTCACGGGAGCCGGCTCTAACGTCATGCATATTTCCTTCAGTAGGTATATATTATAAATTGGTTGTAAAATCTTGGCAGTATAAACAGGGAAGTTATCGGCTTACTAATCAAGCAATTAACTAATAAGATATGTATGTAATAACTGTGCATTTTTATTAGGTGTAAACACGTGTTTATATGTACTTAGAAACCGTCTTCACTCTATAGTAGACAGTGGCTAAGTTTTACTATAACAACTCATCTATATCACATTGCAATCTAACATTATTTTTTACTACCAATTTATTAAGTAGTAGTGTATGAATAATTTTATTGTGATCCATGTTTATACGCCTAGCTTGAGCCAATAAAGCAATATTAATTAGATTAAGTCGTTTGTATCACAAGGAAAGCTAGTGGCAGAAAACCAAAACAGACTCTCCGAGTCTTACTCTGCAAGGACGCATCATAATTAAATGTAGATTTGTGTACCTACAGATCTGAGTAAATTTTCTAGAGATTTTTCTGATGATCTGCAATCTAATCTAGGTTCACAACTGATCATTCCGACTTTGATGTTTGTGACCTAGATACCCAAAGCATCTAATTATTTAAAAAAATTTATCTAAGTAAGTTAAACTAATCTGATTGTTCGACGAATTAGTCATACATATTAATTAGGTAGGTACACATAGTATATTATACACATTAAGTATATTAGATAACCAATGTACTTAAACAGTGGCTTGTAACGATGGCTTAAGATTTCAACCATGCTTATAGTCTTCCTCATATATGTCTAGAGATTCTCTTCTTAGCAATATAAACAAGTATTCAACCCTATATGTTTCTAAGATTTTTTGCTTTCTTCGTCATTCTAATAACTTTAGTTCGGTTGAATAAGTATCAAAGTTGGGTTCGCAATTTCTAAAAAATATATGCAAGAACAGAGCTGAAAGGAATAAAATATAATTAATTATACACGAATAGACTATTGAGGGTAACTATTATGTCCTGAAATGATATTGAATGTATAGAACAATATCAACTAGAGAATCCATCACAAAAATCTATAGAACAAACAGCTATTCTTCTCGAGTTGGCGGAAAACAAAACACAAGTGTTTGTGAAAACAATGAGGTCACTCAATCAGATGTAATTGGTGATTATTAGGTTATTGGCACCTTGGGAACGTTGACAGCAAACAAAACAGTTGGCTGAACGACCTTCGATGATCTGTTGAAACGTCAAAAGACAAGCTTACCTTAGGCTTTGTTGATCTTGGGCATTGAAGGCTTAAGCGCTACTGGTTTTGAAAAGGTGATTGAAGGTAATTGTATTCTGTGACAAAAGTTGTTACTTGTGAAACACTGATGTATGAAACGTTTTACATGTTAGACCATGAAATTATTCATACACAGCAATTAATTACTGCAGGCATCATCTTTCATTTTTAACATCCCCAATTAGAGTAAATGTTAACTAAGAAGGTAAAGTATTGATTCACTTGTTCCTGAGCTTAAAAATACATTATCAGAATTCTAAAGCGAAAGGATAAAGAAATAAAACAGGCGTAAAGCCTTCTAGACACGTTAACTTATACATTTGTGAAATATGGTAGTTAAAATCTTATTTTAACTAATATTTCTTCTTCTTTATACTAGGGAAGTCCTAAGGTAGTTTATATCACACCCACTCAAAAAGTGTATCATTACTCATTCATAAACGGGTTACAAAGTTGTTCATTTTCCCTTATAAATGTGCGGAGAGAAAAGTTATGTGTTTTTTAATTTCATTTCTGCCCTCCGTAGCAGGGTAGAAATGTTGTATGAAAATCCATTTCTGCCCTGCTAGCGTTCTTTTTTTTTAGAAGCAAACATAAAAATCATACAAACGTAAAAATTCAAAAAAGTTTATATCCAATAATTAGAAAAAAGTGGTGGGAATTATTTTACTCTCGAACAGAAATAGATCCTTTTCTCCCTTCGGTGTATAACTATTATTCATTATTTTATTTCATACGATTGAGATTATTTCATTTCACGGCATAACTACAATCACGTTATAAAAATTCCCTATATAACTAATAGATCCGACTATAGTTTCGACCACATCCGGTGGTCTTTTTCAAAGAGTGTTGACGCCCGCGTCGATGACGTCTAGCTTAGGGCTAAGTATAGCCGGATCTATTCGACAAGTATTACGTAGGTAATCCCGTATTTTTCAGTTATAATAAGTGAAAACCACGTTAGCCAGCACCGAATTATTGATATAAGATGCGGCTCATAAGTCGTGGGGACGTGTTCAAACGGACTACTGAGACATAAAAGTCTCATTAGTACTACCGGACTAATAACCGAATTATTGATACTAGACCGTTACTTTTTATTACAAAATTGATAATCACTTTGTATTACTAATAAAACAGAGCTAACGTGTGACTTACGTGAGCGCAGCGCACTAAGATCCTGAAAAAGGCTTTCGGACGAAGCCTAAATAATAATTTCGTCTCACATTAATCCTGTGTTAAAACTAATCCAACATAGTTTTCGTGGCAAATTGTTCAGGTTGGTACTTATTTATATACCTACTTATCCTTTGTAACAAGCTCATCTATGCTTGACTAGTAGAGCATATTATAGTAATAAAGATCATAAACTGATACATTAAAATAATTATTATAACTATAGAGTCTGTGTTTCACCACTATATACTTATACGAAGTTAATATGTGAAACTACATTCATCACATTAATATTATATGTGCGATAGTTTGTGACTGAGTATGTATGTTTATTAGTTCTTCACTCTGAAACGGCTGAACAGATTTGGATTTAAATGTTAATGAAGATAGCTTATATCTAGAAATAATACATAAGATCTTTCGGCTTGTTCCACGCCGAAGATATCAAAGACAATAATCACTCACATTTAGCATATGACGTGCTGTGTAATCTCCTCACTGGTGACAAAAAGACCTTCCTTATCTTTTTTTTTATTTTGTTTTTATTTAATTATTCTTTCACACTACAGACTATTTGGTCCGTACCTTTTTTAAATTTGTTTGATCGATTTGATGACGACCTTATTGCTATAAAATTCCTTACTCGTTATTTTCTAAAATCTATGTTGGATGATATAAAATAGGCTAATTATATAGGGGAACACAATCAAATAATAATCAATTCTATAAATCTTAAAACTTGTAAGTACCTATACTTAGTTCCGGAACAGAATTAATATTAAAACTAATATACGAGTACCTTACGGTTCCGGTTTGAAAGGTAGACAATTGTACGGCAACAAATCATTGGGTGATGGGACCATATCATATTAATATGTATCCCGTTTCATCCTAACATCACGAACAGTTAATAGACTATAGCTAGGTGTTTTGTGGGGACTTTTCTAACATAAACACAAAATTTTCTAGGTTATCCACGGGTCACACAAATTGGTTTAATTCTATACACCCGTGAAATTTACTTTATGTAGGTACATAATAAGCATGTTGCTCGATAGCTGTAGCAATCATACGAGTATTACAGAGTTTACCGAGTCACCCCTAATTTCCACATGACTCTTTCAATTTTATACAAATCATAATTTGAAAAATAATCTTTATTAATTCATCTTACATTATTGACATTATTAGGTCCTGACACATTTTTAACCGACTTCAATAAAGGAGGAGGTTATATGTTCGTGAGTATGTATTTTTATGTGTATGTTAGCCGATTTCTCCTCAATTTGTGGACCGACTCTCAAAATTCTTTTGTTTTTGTTTGGTTAGGTTAGTATACTTCCGGGGTTTCCATTTAAATTTCATCAAATTTGTACAAGCAGTTTGTGAGATACAATCCAAAACCTGAAGAGTAGATTTATCTTGATCACATCATCATTGACAATCGATCCCGTAAGTAAATTTTTATTTTACTAAAAACTGGAACGCACTTCAGCACCAAAAAGTGTGAAATAAGTTGTCGAAGTCGGTATCATACGCAAAATATTGTGATAATAGGTACCTACTTTTGAACTATCATGATGCCGACTTCAAACAAGTTATCTTACACTTTTTGGTGTTGGAGTCGGTTCCATTTTTTGGTATTTTTTTTGAAATATCATTTACATAACTCTTTATAAAAATTATATGTATTTGTATCGGTGCTGCATGGGTAGTGTCATTGGCGTTGATATAAGCGTAAAGTAAAGTATCATAGTGAAATAAACAGTGTTGACCTCAAGCGGAAGACCGAGTCCATACATTAATATCAACTGCGCATCTCATTAAACACCTTCGATTTGTCAACGATATTGTAGTCATGGCAGAATCCATGGAAGACCACAGTACAATGCTCGAAGGCCTCCATCGAGTTTCCCAACGGGTAGAACTTAAGATGAACATTCTCGTCAAAAATACCTCAGTGCTTCAAGACAAGAGTCTTCGACCAATGTATGTTACCAGTGATGACTTATGGCACTGAAACGTGGTCTCTTACTATGGGCCTCATAAATAAGCTCAAAGTCGCACAACGAGCTATGGAGAGGGCTATATTCTCGGGGTTTCTCTACGTGATCGAATCAGAAATGAGGAGATCCGTAGAAGAACGAAAGTCGCCGACATAAGCCTGAAGATTAGCCAATTGAAGTGGCAGTGGGCAGGGCACATAGATAGGGCCGAAAGGTTCTGGAGTGGAGACCACGGACCGACAAGCGCAGCCTAGGTCGTCCACCGACACGGTGGACAGACGACCTGATAAGTCGCAGGACGACGTTGGATGCAGGCCGCTTCCAACCGGTCCTTTTGGAAAATCATGGGGGAGGCGTATGTTCAGCAGTGGACGTCCTACGGCTGAGATGATGATGATCTCATTAAATCGCATAAAATCTATGAAACCTTCAGAGAGAAATATTCACATTACCATAACAGATCTGACAGGAAACAGTTAAGTATATGGCCACACCACACATGCATATGCAGACCGCGTCCTGGCGGTGGCATTGTAAGATTGAATGCTATGCATGCGTGAACGTTACCGCATCCTTACATACTAGTGTTATATTATACAAAACGCAACATCTGTGTGTCCTTCTGTATTTATAGTGGCTATTTATATACCTTGTTTTGTTTTCACATTCACACCAGCTACTGCTCCCGACTTCGTCCGCGAATGACGTCAACGTTATAGCCTCGTGAACTACTTATTGAATCGGTATAAAAAGTAGCTGGTATGTGTCATTTCTGGGGATAAGCCATCTAACTCACTCACTCACATACATTCGCATTCATAATATTAGAGAGGATCTTTTCAAATTTTTAACCTTAAATTTTGCTGTACTGGAAGAAAGTTAATCTCTAACGGCCTTACTAATAAACTTAGCTATACCCAGAATAGATAATCATCCATCTGTCAATTTTTCACTTACAGTAAATGTCACGTGCGAAAACAAGACAAAGAATGTTACGCCTAGTAATGTTTACGCAACGTTTATTAGGCGTTTGTATATAGGAAAATACTTGCAGTTTTTAAATAGAATTCATTTATTCTCTTTTAAATAAAAAATACCTTATAATTTAACTGCAATCTCTTCTTGATATTTAAATGTCTTTCAGTAAAAGAAAGATGAGAACAAAATTAGGTTTAAGATATTTATTCTCAAAAAAGATTAACATCACTTATATGAGAACAATATTATACATAAACAAATTTAACCGTCGTTTCGTCTTATTTACACTTATCATAACAAACACTTGACAAATTTATGATTTTAAATCTAAAAATCGATTATAAAAGCTCTACGAATGAGATGGTTAGATTACAGCAAGTTTACGATAAACAAAGCAGTGTACTAAGATTAACTTTGGGAAATAAACGCCTTAATTACGTGAATGACCCACTTCTTTGACAGGGAAAAGTTGGCATAATGAGCGCCGTGATAAATGGGGTTGTTTTGCGAAACAATATTTTAAAAGGCTGCTTTACGAAGTTTCAGGGAAGCGTCGGAAAATTGATTGTAAACACGTCAATGGACACAATACAAGTAGGACCAGTTAGTTAATTTACGAAAATGGAACGTAAACAAATCGTTGACGTAAAACAATTGAATTCGTACGTATGGCGATATTTTGTTTGGAGCAATAAAAAAACTTACCGGCCGCCCGGCAACGCATTCTCTACACCTCTGGTGTTGCGGATGTCCGTGGCTGACCGTGATCACTTACCACCAGTTGAGCGATCTCCTCCCCTCCCTCTCATAATAAAAAGATGTGCGTCTCGGGACGCCCGACAGAAGTGATAACTTAAACTAATCTAGCGCTGTGGGTTAGAGTGAGAGAGGATGCGTGAGGGAATGGGAAGCCAGACAGACTGGCGCCGTAACGCGTTACGTAACGAATCGGTTCACCCTCCCATAAGAAATTATCACTTCAAAAATCTATCATCTGGATCAGTAAATGCACTGTACTCATTGTCATATACATTATATAATAAATGTTATTACAGTAAACGAACAACGTATAAAGAAGGTTGAACACACGCTGGTTGTACGAGTTTTTAATTGTTCTAGTATCGGGTAGTTGAGACTGGTAAGGCCGTAATGTTTGTAATTACAGAAGGTTAATTACTCTTGAAATAACTTATATACTTGAAATGAAATGTGGTTTACTCATGCCACCACAGTTTGGTGGGCCGAATAATTTATATTTTCCATAATATTTTTAACTGGGATAGTATTTTTTTTTGTTTATAAATGAGAGGTAAGTCATTTGTATGATGCTTAGCATCATGCCATTGCAGCCACAAACGAACATCTTGCACATTAGTAGCCCACCAAGATGGCACTCGTAATGAAGAGCCAAGGCAATTTCGTCTAGAACGAGAAAATGTATAAAGCTAGTCCGCATAACTATTACTAATAAATTTAGCCTTTTACAATACACTTAGCCCTTTCTAAATATTACAATATTTAATTTGAATAGTTACAAAACCAAAAGTTTGTTTACATTTTCATTTTGTCATTTTGGTGATACAAAATCGTACCCTGCTACACTTGAAAAGTGAAGTTTGAAAAGTAAGTTATATCCACATATAACCTACTTTTCAACTTAACTTTTCAAGTGTAGCAGGGTACGATTTTGGATCAAATACAATATTTTACAAATTTTAGTATTTAACGTGTGCATATTTGATACCGTAGCACATTTTACTTAATTCGGGGGAAAACAATTTTGAAACAAAGTAAAATAAGGGCTAACTTATTTCTATATTTTAATGAAATATTTTAACTTAATGTTTATTTTTAAATGATTGCATATGAAATCCTAACAGAAAAATCCGTTATAAAAAGGAATAAAGAAAAAAAGAGTTCATTAGGAATAAAGAAAAAGGGGTTATTACTTCTTTATATTTAATGAAATATTTTAATTTAGTTTTTATTATTTAAAATGATTGCTGAATAATTTTTAAATGTATCTAATTTTTTTATATACCTAGCCGCGACCTTTGCGGCCCAGTTATTTGTTGTTTTTTTGTATTACTTAATTGGTTAGTTGATAGCATGAGTAGCGAAATTATAGTTTATTGGTACTCTTATATAATCAGCAAGCCATAAATTGTGGCAACCTTTGAGGGATTGTTATTATTGGAAGCATACTTTAAACGAAACTGTCCAATAATAAAGGGCACTATACTTAAACTTTGTAAACAGTAAAGTCTCAGATCTTTGCGACCAAACCTGCTCAAAGAAACATGTGAAAGGCCAAAACATCTTTTTATATTGATTGCAGGCATATATCAGGTTCTTGTAATATTTGATGAACAAGACGGAACTCAACCTCATAATAGTTGCAGTGCCACCCAGTGCTTAAGTGCTGTCATATCATCATGTCAATAATGAGGGTTTTAAAGCAGTTTATCTCATAAGAAACGATTTAATTAAAAGCACGAAAAATAATATGACATTTCTAATTGACAGAATTGAAAACATATTTTACATACAAGAATACATCAAAAAAATTCAAACATACCACTTAATTTCACCTTTAAAACAGTTTTTCTCTTTATCTTTATACATTTGTCATGTAACACATCATAAAAGAGCAATTTTTAATACCCATACATTGACGGATAATTTTTATATTTAAGAGTGCACATTATTTTTTTATGAATTTTGTACGTTTTTACGAGATGCGCTTGCTTGATTTCAAGTAAAGGAAATTGAACGTAGCCAAGCGCATAGCTGACTGCGCCTTAATTCTTCTTAACACACATGACTGCGTCCGTCACCCACAATCATATCTTCATATGCCACGTTCATCCACTTATTTCACTTGAAATATAAATAAAAAATATAAGCCAAATGAGAGCATATACTATTTAACTGTTTCAGGTACAGGCGAAAAAGAGCCAAAACGGGCTCTTACTTAAAAGTCTGAAAGTTAAGGGGATATTACCTACCTCAAATTTTCTACTTATACCTGGAGTTATTATATTTATTATTTAAGACACTGGAAACAGAACCAGCGGCAACAATAAATTGTCCTTGGTACCACTAATCAATCAAACGCGTGGCTCACTTGGGATAGAACCACAGACAATACAATAAGCTCCTCGTTCTATTAGTCGTAAACGTAAAACGAACTATACACAAAACCCGGCCGAGATGGATTTTTTAAAATGGAATTGGCCGGCTTTTTTAGTATTTTATTATAGCAGCAACAGAAATACATTATCTGTGAAAATTTCAACTGTCTAACACGTTTCTTTAGATACAGCCTGTTGACAGACGGACAGCGGAGTCTTAGTATATACTTAGTATATTATTGGGCCCCGTTTTACCCTTTGGGTAAGGAACTCTAATAAAAGAGTAAACGTATAAAATATATATAAATAATTACATACCAAAAAACTTTCACAATTATTATAGTGTTGATTAAAACAGGTGTTAGAGCACGAGGAACCACGCCTATTTAATTTGAAAATTGGTGCCACAATTATATCATTAAGTATTTATTGCTAATGTATGTAATAATTATTAGTAAGTACTTATCAATCAACTACTTAATTTAATTGATAATGCATGGAATAATTTCTATTAGTCAATGGTCTATTGATCTTTTTTTAGGCATGGAGACAATATCGAGAGAAAGACCCTCATGGCGATGCCCGCAAGTCTCTCACTTTGAGACATCAAGGGGCTTAGCACGAATAACAACGTAAGTGTAACGTAACATGCGTTCACGTGAAACAGCACATACTGTCATTTTTTGTGTGTTTGTGCGCTGAAGCGTGACGCGTAGACGCTTACGATACGCACACTTTTTCGGAAATTCTAACCTAAACGTATAGATCGACTCATAATCATTAGTCGTTTCAGTGGTAATAAACTTGAATAATAATAATTATTATTTATTTCAACAAATAGTAAAGCGCTGTTTATAATAAAATATAGAACAAGATAATTATGGATACTTTTATTATTCATTAAATGGTAATGAAAATTATTAGGTAATTTTACAAATTTTCGGTGAACAGAACAAATATTATACGGTAGTGGGTAAACATTAGGAGCACTAATATTGTTGCCTTAGTAATATAAATAGGATAATTATTAATTTATTTTAATGAGAACCAAAAAGATTGTAATAATATTCTTTGTATGTTTGACTAACCTGTTATGTTTAGTAAACTCGTTATAAAGTTCACTTGTCCAACTCTTAAGTATATCAGATCTTTAAGATTTGAATACATGTGACACTTGACACGGTCACGTTAGGGTCCCGTAGCTTAAGTGGCAGAGTTCACTTACTGTAATATGTCAATGTTTACACCCTATCATATCTCATTATCATAATTTTCAGCTTCATATAATTTCATTTTAAAAATTTAAAATAATACAACCGCAGGGGCGGCTTTCTGGCGAGCCGTCGGTTAGTGGCGACACCGTGGACCCTGATTCTCCCTGGGGCTGAATGAAACCCCCTGACCCCCAGGTTGCCTTAATTGGCCGTCTGGGGGTGGAGACGCAAGAGCAAGTAACAAAAAGCTGCAAGGGTGAAAGTGATAAAGGGCATAACGCCGGTAGTAGCGCTATGGTGAAACCGCAGCACACCTCTCGATACCCTTTAGCTATCCACACTAACGTTGTCTCTTTTGTCATCATTGATGGTGGCCCGTATAGGGGCCCGTTTAGTGGATGGCAAGTCACTACCTGCCTAAATATTTTAGGATGAGACGGAAATTGGCAGGTGCCGTAGTCTCGTCCATAGCCATCTATCTTCAATCTATGTTACCGTTATCCCAAATTCTGTTTTTATACACTTTTGTATAGTTTCATACCAAACAGTCCTCTAAGTGTTGGCAATAGCCCCACTTATGCCTTTGTAAAAGACCAGATAACAAATCCGTGTAAAATAGTTTAAATAAACGATTAATAATGCATAATATAAACATAATAATAATTTCAATTTCATTTTAATATTAAGTGATTAATGTGGTGTCTCAATAAAGTGTTATCTATATAGCTATCTATGATCATATTATTTAAACGGTTTTATATATTAACTAGGTATTAAAAAAACTTGTATTTGGTTATTTACAAATGTAAATATATATGTACCTATATAATGATACACATTCAAGGCAGGTATCCACCTAGTTGCCCACCCGTCCGTTTCTTATAAATGTGATGTATTTGTAAGGGCTATTATTGCTTGTCAATGGAATCCTAAAAATAGTACGTTAATTTAGGTATTTTAATTTACGTCCGCTTAGCACCTACTTGAACGTGTTCTGTTGCTTTGTTCAGATCATTTCCGCCTACCTTGTGACCTTATATCGAACATGCGAAACCACAGTGCAAAACTGAGAAATCATGTGGGAAATAGAATATAATTCATATTGGATTACAGCTTGTGGCAAGCCGACAAGGGTGTCAAGGTGTAATGCAACGCATACATGCTCTAAGTACCAACTAGTCTTAAGTGTTGACACTGTCACACGGGGTTTTAGCTCAGTGGTAACAATGCAAGGCTGAAATAAAACGGTTAGGTATTATATTAAACTGTTTACCAAAAAAATATCTACTGGAACCGGACGCAAAACGTGCAACAAGCGGAATCTTGAATACGTATCCAGCCAGCCTTGAGTTGGACCGGATCAAACTAGCTTTTGAATAAAGACTGAGGGCTACAAGCGTCTCTCCCTACCTTACAATAGTACCGTCAGAAGTACTGTCAAGAATAAATTAAGGAGAAGAGCATATTTTGTATTCCAATAGAATATCTTGCTTATTCAGTTATAGGTAATGCTGATGACCTTGATTATGTTGAGTGACTTGAGTGAGCACATTCTCTTTGCCAAACTGTTGATGTTAGAACGCAAATCTTTCAATGGGCATTTTGAAAGAAATAGAAATGTTTTGTACTCTTACATTTTCTTGAGTCCGAAGGTAACGGACCCTTGTGAGTTTGACGCTGAATACTAATACAATTTTGGTAAATGCACTAGGGTGTGAGTGGTAATACCGGAGACAAGGAAGGCTCCATATCTACATCATACTATGTAGATAGTCTAAAGCCATTTACATTTATGAGATTATGTTTAAAGCGAAGCTAATGCGGTAAAACCCCAAACAAAAAGTAGTCTTATAAAGATGTTCATTTGTTTATTTATCTGTTCAAACTGTTTTATTTAAAGCGAATATAAATGAGGCAGCTGGGTATATTTATAATGCCCCTATTGCGGCAAGCAACGCCTTGGCCATAGCCTTGGCATCACAATTAGCATTCTTCTGATAACGTCATAAGTCATTTCAAATGAACAGTTAATTAATCTGAACTTTCTAAGCTTTGTTTGTTTACACAGTTTGGATTCCGTCCCTACTACGGACTTTTTTGAACTCATAATTTGTTATTTTATTCAAGATTGCTAGTGAAATAGACCTGATTGTAGATATTATTAACATTTAGCGAAATAGCACATGGTGTCTCGCCACATTAAGTAAAGACTATGGATAACGATTGTAACATTTAATAAATATAACAATATAGAACTATCGTAATGTACAATTCGGTCTCTCTGAGATTTCATACAAGCCGAATGGAATTGAGTTTAGCTAAGCTATACTGTAAATGTGCAACCGGCAACAAGACCGTTTAGAAAGTGCATAGAGAGCACGGCTCACCTGCACCGCACGAGTTCTTCCAAAAGTCGCAAAACTTGCTGCACGAACACATCTCGAACCGACGTCACTCCACACTAGTGCCAATGTATTTTTAAACTTCACTTGTACAGTTTCGCAATCCTTCAGCCGGTGCGCATTCACGCCGTGTCGGATTAATGTCGACGGCTGAGAAACACTTTGTTATAATATAGTAAACAGTGTAAACATGTCAGTGTAACGGATCAGTGCGCGAGTTCTGTGTCACGTAGAAAGCGAGCTCGCGTGCACGGACGCGGGAGAGCAGTCATCATAATACCGAGTGGTCGAGGTACGCGTGTACGTATTCGGAGGTCGCGTGGCGAGCGGGGCGGAGTGCAACGCGACGTCCTACCAGTGCGAGCGCCCTCGTGCGACTGCGGACTGCCGCCGATAGAACGGACGAACCCATACCAACCACAACCACCCACTCGCCTCGGATAATATAAAAGCGAGGAAATGCACGGATTTCGCAATAAAACGGCGTGATTATTGCCACCAATTGATAGGAATGAAAATATCTTTTTGACGCTCCGGGGGAACGGTCGTAAAGAAGGTTATGGCAATATTAACTTTGGATTGCGCTTCCTGTCAATATTTCCGTATCAGAGACAAAGTGAAAACGTTCGACGTCATAAAAACGGCATAAACATTGATGAGAATCAATCTGTTATTAATATACCTATAAAATTTGACCAATCCAGACATTCTAAACCAAACGATACGGTCTATGTTTATAGCAAGTAATCAATTTTAAACTGGCACTTGCAGGACATTGTTAGACCAACTTTGGAAATTGATTCATTTGTTTTATTTCTTTTGCATATAATGGCAAGTATCAAAAGAAACATAACGACAGTAATATTATAAATACAAATCACATTATTACAATAAATACAAAAGTGTGTCTAATTAGATGGGTGTATATTAATTTAAACGAAAAAAAAGGATATATTTACCACTCGGGCGTAGCCGCTAATCACATGAAATATATACTAACTACTGTTTCATGTTTCCAATCTATCGAGTGATTGCCCTATAGAGGTATACATTAGAAACTAAATTTGTTAGGGACTTATGGCAAATTTATCGCTAATAGTGTAAACCGTCGATAGGTTATACAGGCTGTAGAATCTGAATGTTATCATTAGGAAAAATCGGGTTGTGCAGATTAATTTATAGTATGTTCTTGGTGTCTTGTCTTCTTCATACAAACTTAAGTATTCTCTGAATTTTCTTTCTGGATCTTGACACTAGTGCTAGTATTTTTTTACTTGCTCCGCTCTGCGGTTTCACCAGCATGGTGATGGATGATGATGATGATTATAAATCATAATATGCCTATGTTCATGTAATGGCGAAAGAATTTTTCAAATCGGTCAAGTAATTTTGGAGCCTATTCAATTCAAACAAACAAATTAATAAATCTTTCCTCTTTATAATATTAAGTATATAGATAAAGATAGATAATGTTAGCAACTCGCTTTTGGCAAATATTAAACTAAAATACCTATTATAAGACCTACCATAACTACAGATTTTACACTATCCAAAAACTGGCGAATTTCTACCATTAACTACTAAATTATGTCCTTATACTGAATTTATAATTGCTCTAAATTTTTTATGGGTCCTACAAAGAAACTTATCAAAAACAGCTAAACATAAAGGCATTCCAGGGGTCAAATACTTGTCACATAATAAATAGGAAATAATCTCAGTGAAAGAAATCGGAGAATATGTTGGTATGCAGAATACGCTAAAAGCGTACATACTAGACAGTAATCTGTGGTCCGTGATATATTATCTTAATAAGTACAAACATCTTAAAAAGCCATATCTAATCACAATAGACACCGGTAAAGTAATTCGGCGAACACGGCCGTATAAAAGAGTTCAACGCACTAGCTACGCTCGTAGCAGTACGTGGCTCCGGAACTACATGTCTTATTGCTTTGTATGCCGCTGCCTACTTATGATATGATTTGAATGTCAATACGTAATAGGTAGGTACGTTTATGATGAATAAGTTCATAAGTGCCTTACGGTAAAAACTGTATATGATGAACTATTTTACGGGAATCGTAGTAAAGTCGTAGCATGGAGTCCCGTAGCCTATCCTTGTATGTTTGAACGAGAAAAAAATTCGTCTGTCCTAACATTACTCCTTGAGGGCAAGGAGGTAATATAGTTTATTTATAATAGGTATATTAAATATAATAATAATACCGCAGGGGCGGCTTTGTGGAGCCCTCGGTGAGTGGCGACACCGCGGACCCTGATTCTCCCTGGGGCTAAATGAGACCCCTGAAGCAGGCATTAGTGCTTTAAAAAGTAATACTATAAAAATTACAAGGGTAGCGATGTCAATACGAAAGTTTAAGTAATTCTAAATAATGCTTCTTTTGGTTGGATAGTACTGTCAAAGCTGTTCAATAGATGTCGCTCCATCCCCGTAAGACGGTTAGTCAGATAGAGAGTTAAAATTCAATGTTTGGACCCGAACCTCGGTGGCCTAGTTGGTCAATGGCGTCTGACACGGAGAGTCAGAACAAGACAGAGAGAGGAGACGCGGGTTCGTATTCCGTCCGAGGATGTGAATTTTTCTCTCTATAAATTTCAATGTTTGAGATCGCTAAAGCAGGCGTTAATGCTTTAAAAAGTAATACTGTATTATAGTAGTTTATGTAGCGAGGGAGTAAGCAGTGTCTAACGTCACGGGCGGTATATTGAACCCTGAGTGCAACGTGGACTCTTGAGTCAATCCATAACAGACTTCCATTCTATTACTTTGGTAAAAATCAGTTATTGGAGTGGAACTCAAAAGTACTGAACCGAATTTGATGAAATTTAAATGGGACTACACGGGAACCACCAGCCAACATTAAAAGAACTTTGAGAATCGGTTCACCCAATCGAAAGTTATGAGGTATTAAATTCGGTCCAGTAGTTTTTGAGATACACTCCAATAACTGAATAGAATGGAAGTCGGTATTTAGTAATTGTACTTGTTTTAAGTGTATGTTATTCGATTTCTCCCAGATTTGTAGACCGATTCTCAAAAATCTTTATTTTTTGGTAGTGTATACTTCCGAGGTGGTCCCATTTAAATTTGATCATATTCGGTCAAACAGTTTTTGAGTTACACTCCAAAACTGAAAAAATGTGATTTATCTTGATGATATCATTATTGACAATCGATCCCGTAAGTAGATGAGTTCCTAAAAATGGTGAAAAAGAAAATGGAACCGACTTCAACACCAAAAAGTGTGAAGTCGTCGAAGTCGATACCAGGTGCACGATATTGTGATAATTAGTACCTACTTTTGAAATATCATGGTACCGATTTCAACAAGTTATTTCACACTTTTTGGTGTTGAAGACGGTTCCATTTTTTGGTAAAAAAAAAATTCTCTATGCTGGCTCAGTACTAAGAGTTTTCCTACAACTAACCTTCCAAATCAAAATCACTTTAAACCCGTGGAAGTTTCATACACCATTACAGCCCCGGGGATGTAATGCCTTGCTTTACTTTGATATTGCGTGATATGTAATCGGCCATTTTCGAGCAGGTGGTATGAAAACCCTTTTTTCAATAACTTCTAGCAAATCTTCTTATCTCAAATAACTAGATTACCATGTTATTCATGCAAAGTGCAATCAATTGTGTAAACTGTTAATCTTTGACACTGATAACTGAGATAAACACCCACTGAAATACCAACCATCCATTATATTACTTATACAATTTATATTTAAAAGGTCGATTTTCGATGATCCACTTCGATACGCAAATAATCATAACAATACACATACGAGTACTTATGCACGCAATAGAACAGTGGTTCTTAACCTTCTAGTGATGAAGGACTATTTCACAAAATTCCTGTCTTGCAATGGACCAACTTTATGTAGGTAATATGACAATACAGTAAATTTACATGAATAAAGGGTCGTTCTAAAACTGTTCAAAGCTTAAAGTATTTAAATATTCGACGTAAATTTTATACTAAGGAGATAAGAAGGTATGAATAAAAATATTATAATGCGATTTTTGTTTCTGGCATACTCTTTACTAACTTCTGAACTTTTGGAGCAGTTTTCAATATCTGTCTCCAAACTTTGTAGAAAGTTGAAAGAAATAACCATTTGGGTTCAAAAATCTCTCAAGATTCATTCCTGTTTTAAATGTAGGACACCTATACGGACCACTTCGAGTGCCTCCAGGGACCATCAATGGTCCGCGGACCGCGCCGTTTAAGAACCACTGCAGTAGAATACTTCGTAAGGACGTGGCCCATTGATGCTCTAAATAATAATGGCTCCAATTCATAGGATTAAAGCCCGTTTTCACAAACATTTTAGCGGAAACATCTAAACCACGTCATGTGACATTTTTAGCTGCGCCCCGCAGTTTAACGCGCGTGGTGATGAATGATGATGAAAGTATCCTATCTATCCCCGGGATGTATCTATTTCTTTGCCAAATTTGATTACGATTCGTTCAGCCGTTTAGTCGTGAAAAGGTAATAAACAGAGTTACTTTCGCATTAATAATATTAAATAAATATTATGTTAAGCAATTTTATTAATCACAATCAAATATAGCTTATCACTTCACCCAAGAAAAATGTACATTTCTACTGGTGAAAGAGTTTTCTAAATCGGTTCAGTAGTTCAGGAGATTACTTCCTACAAACGAACATACTAACTTTACCTCTAGATAATATTTTTATTTTATATACTAGCTGACCCGCCTGCGGCTTCGCTCGCTTGGTCTTGGTGTAAAAAGATATATTTTTGACCTCTATATCATTATAATACACCTCAATTAAAATTTTCCAAAAATATTTAGTGTTTAGATTTGGCTCAGTTACAGTTTTATTAGTATGTATAGACGACAGCGCTCCCAGCGGAGCTTGACTTGGCGATCTTTACCGAAAGCAACGCTTGCTGCGGTCAGGAGTTAGATGGGTGATCCTTAGTGGCATTTGAAGTGAACGGCTGCTTAGCGAAACTTTGTAGTTTTAGAGGAAACACTTATATATAAATTAAGCGTCGGACGGGAAGTAAAACGTAGGTATGTCTGTTTGAATCGATGGATAGTGTTGACAAATGTTGACAATGTTACTTTATCAAGTTGAAACTTCTAAACAGGTTAGGCTAAAATTATGAACATACGTGGATGGTGACCTGAAATAACATATATTTTATCCTGAATAAATATTTTTGTGGATAGTTATTTTCCATGCGGCAGAAGACGCGTGACGTGGCTAGTGTTACATGCCAAATGCTTCAAGTAGCTTGCAAGTGTTCTCTAAACCCTTTCCATAGAAAACAAGCAACTGCTTATGCATAATATATTATTGGTCGAAGATTACATATGAAGGCTACCAGACCTGATATAGAAATCGGGAAGTGATCGCATAGTGACGTAGGCAGCATTCCGCATATACTTTGTTGTATGAACACATCATATCACCTACAACCTCTCATTTAAATACGTATCATATCAATACAACTAATTACATACCAATTTAATTTCATTGCGATCTAGTGGGAACCTGTTTTTTTTAACGTATACAAGTGGACTCGTACATTTATACATTTGCCATTTCTTAAGTTAAATAGTTACTTAAATGCATAAATTTGCATCAAGTAAAATTTTTATTCAAGTAGTCAGAGTCTTGTTACATTCACATTAATATGCGCCATCAAGTCACTGTCCTGTCTAAGTTACGTTCTATAACGACTTGGATTCATTGTGTACTAAAACTTTTTATGGGGATGACGAGGAAAAAACACAAACAACGTTTCCTTATTCTGTACACTTTGCCTAGACTCGTGCACCATTACGAATATACTTATATCTATATATACAAAAATGAACCCCTATTTCTTCTGGTCACACTATAACTCGAAATTTGTTGTGATAATTATTGTCAGAAAAAAGTTCTTATCAAAGAAAAACCAAGAAAAGATGGGAGGCTATGGCGAGGCCGAACGCCGAGCCTACTATGCGAACGAAGTCGCGGGCAGTCGCTAGTGATATAATAAAAATTATAAATCCATCACTATTTATTACACGTCAAATATGGAAAAAATCTAGGAAACTCAACAAAACAAAATCAAAATAATATATGGTTAGGCGTTATATATATGGTTATCCCGTCATTGGTAGGCTTTTCAAGGTCATTGTTTCTGCAGAGTTTAAGGCCTATTCAGACCTGAGCGTTATTCGCTACCGCTGTGGGTAGCGAAAAATACCACGCGGAACTCGATGGGTAAATAGTATGAAGTTCCATAACTGCAGCCAAACTTGTACCGCCTAGTGAGGAGGTATTTTCTCTTGTTTGGCGAAACTAGTTCCGCCGCCCCGCTATCCGTTGCCAACGAATATCCGCTTTGGTGTGAACAGTGAAATTAACGCATACCCTTTCGGATTTCTCTATCGCTCGCGGTAGCGAATAACGCCCAGGCTTGAATGGGCCTTTATACCATAAAGTAAGTACAAGATAGGAATTCCAATTTAATCCATAAATTGTATGAATATTTTTTTTAATATATAAATCTACTTTAATTTTAAGATACTCCAATTTGTTATTCTTATTATTTATATTATGATATTATTTACGCTCTCTTTGGTCTCTTCGCTCTCAATAAACAATATAAAAAACAAATTAAATGGCAGGACGTAGGTACCCATAATATAGATAAGAATCCGGTGTAACAGAATAATGAAAAACGACAAATGGCAATATTAGCATACCTACCCGTTTAGGTACGAGTAATTCTACAATACCTATTACCTACGTATATATATGGTGCTACTTCCAACGTTAAGGTGACGGTTCGCACCCTGACAGAGACAAGCAACCGAGGCTGGAGACCGCTACCGTCACTTGACGTTAGGGTATGTATGAGCGACAGTTCGCGCGCGAGATAGAGACAGGAGACAGAGACGCGAGACAGGGGTCGCTCATACATTGCCTACGTCAAGTGCCGGTCGCGGTCTCCTGTCTCGGTTGCTTGTCTCTGTTGCGACGGGAACCGCCACATTTGGAGAGCCAAAGAATGGAGTGTGATGTTGAGGAAAACGTGCATCATATGTTGACGGATTGTGTTCGCTGAGTCAGTGTCATATGGCACACATGAGATCCCTACATTCTGAGCCGCTGGTCCCGGGTTCAATCCCCAGACAGATCAAACATTTGTGTGCGTGAACATGTCTGTTTGACCTGTGTCTGGCTGTGTATACGTATATATTATTTATTTTATTTTATATTATATATAACAAAGGTCATCAGCTTAGGTACAGGCTAGTTTGGGACCTGAATACCTTGTGTGGATGGTGTCCCATATCGTTATCATACCTATTATTATTATAGTTATAGATACATGTGCGAGTTATCCTTATTACAGCATAATACATTAACTCCCCAACTAAGTATGTAATCTAGGTATTGTTTATTAGGTAATTTATAGGAAAACAACAACTTAAATTAGACATAATGTTTGATACACAATAATTTAAATTGGTACATACAAAAAGTTAAAAATAATTTATTTACCATAGGTTGAGGATTTATGTACGCAATGTATTGTTATATCCTTGTTAGCCCAGTCGAAGGGCAGCAATCATTGTTAACTCAAAAAAGGGGCAAACCCGGAAATATTTTAAGTAGCAATTTTCCATTGGAATTTTCTAAATTTTGTTTTGCGTGGTACTCGATCCGTTGCATCATCCGCCACCTTGTTTTAAGGGTCAATTTTTGTTTATGTTTATGGTTTACTTTTTATTTTTTTGTTTGTCGGGCGGTGTGGGTTACAGCGTTTTTGCGTATCAAAATTTTGTAACGCACCACATTAACTACATTAATTAGATAAAAAAATGTAGATCAGCCTGGTTTACTGCAATTTACACATACACGGTATTATAGAAAATTAATAGTTACGCTAATTTAAAAATATATATATTTTGGGATATTCGCAGTTATGTCCCTTTTAATACAGCTGTTAAATGTTGACTAATAGGATTTAATGCCATTGTTACACGCGCTCGCGTCGAAAGCTTGCCAAAGGTGCCATCGCATTATTGCAGAAAAGACTAACCGATTATATCTACCTGAAGAGGTTCGAAACGTGAGTATTTTGAATTTGCATCGTATTTACAACAAGTGAAATTTGAAAAATTTAATACCGACTTCCATTCTATTACTTTGGTAATAATCAGTTATTGGAGTGTAACTTAAAAACTACTGAACCGAATTTGATAAAATTTACGTGGGACCACATGGAAAGCTCCAGCTTTTACAAAAAAAAATTAAAAATCAAAGTCTCAGTCCAAAATTATGAGGCAACATAGCCTTTTTGGAAGTTGGTAGAAAACGAATGTGATCAGAGCGCAATTAAAGGAATGTCTTTTCAAGTATTTTGGACCTGGTTTAAAAACTCGTATAACATTGATTTCACGTGCCTAAAAAAGATAAGTGTCTTATTTGTTGTAGTAAACATTTTGATAGAAGCAGATAAAGGAAAAATAGAAAAGCATATTAAAGAAAAACATGAGTTTTAAATGTCATCAAAATTTACATATACAAGATAAAACTACAATATGTACAAGTTTCGATACCCAGAAGGTTCTAAATACCCCACATTCACACCAATCAATATGGCATAATATTATTACTTACTTTACATATACAAGGTTCAATGTAATTTACCAGAAAGTCCCGATCGACAAAATCTAAAATAAAGTCGTAAAACAATATTTGTTTTATGACTTACGCGACCATTGAGACCATACTCGTAATTAAAAATCTCTACTATTGGCGTCGTCGCAATGGCCAACTATTATGGAATTCACACGTCAAGATGCAGAGCCATATAAAGTTAAGGTACTAAATGGTAAATTTGAATCGTTGATATTTTTAACGCAACATAAAAAAAATAAAAAAATACATTGCTGCTTTTAAGAAACAAGAACTCAATG
The DNA here is from genome assembly GCA_917880725.1 of Selenia dentaria. Lineage (NCBI taxonomy): Eukaryota > Metazoa > Arthropoda > Insecta > Lepidoptera > Geometridae > Selenia > Selenia dentaria. The sequence continues at coordinate 36,283,281 of OU862875.1, read as the reverse complement.
TGATATACATTAAAAACTCGATTATGCCAGATGCTGACACTATAAAAAATCCTTTGCTTCCTTTAAAATACACGGTTGGTTTGAAGGAAAACTTATATCCGACACAACTAGGCATATCTACAAAAACTTCATCATCATCATCATCATCATCAGCCTGTAGCAGTCCACTGCTGGACATAGGCCTCTCCAATTGCACGCCACTTAGGTCTATCTTGGGCTTCTCGCATCCAGTTTTTGCCAGCCGTCTTGCGCAGATCGTCACTCCACCGTGCCTCAGGACGTCCTACACTACGTTTGCCGAGACGCGGTCTCCACTCTAGAACTCGTTTACCCCAACGGTTGTCGGTTCTACGGCTAATATGGCCAGCCCACTGATACTTCAGCTTGCTGATCCGGTGGGCTATGTCGATGACCTTGGTTCTCTGACGGATCACTTCATTTCTGATGTGATCCCTCAGAGAAACACCGAGCATAGCCCTTTCCATAGCCCGCTGAGCGACCTTGAGCTTGTGGACCATTCGAGCCGTCAGTGTCCACGTTTCGGCTCCGTATGTCATGACGGGTAGGACGCACTGATTGAAGACTTTCGTCTTCAGGCACTGTGGAATCGGCGAAGTAAGGACTCGACGTAGCTTCCCAAACGCTGCCCAGCCCAGCCGAATTCTTCTATTCACCTCGTTCTCAAAGTTGTTTTTTCCCAACTGCAATGTCTGCCCGAGGTACACATATTTTTGAACAACTTCGAGAACGGCGCCATGTATCGCAATCGGTTCCGGTAGAACATGTTCGTTGAACATGACCTTGGTTTTGTCCAAGTTCATCCGTAGGCCGATGCGTATAGAAGAGTCAGCCAGGTCATTCAGCATCTGTTGCAGGTCCTGCAGCGTCTCTGCCACGATGACGATATCGTCAGCAAATCGCAAGTGAGATATGTATTCGCCGTTGATATTAATGCCACGTCCTTTCCAGTTCAGCGTCTTGAACATATCCTCCATTGCATTTGAAAACAATTTCGGGGAAATAACGTCCCCTTGTCTCACTCCTCGATGCAACGGTATGGGACTTGTTTGCTGATTCTGTACTTGGACGGACATGGTGGCGGTTTCGTAAAGACATCTCATCACTTGGATGTATCGCCAATCTATCTGGCAACGCTGCAGGGACTCCAGAACAGACCAGATTTCAACCGAGTCAAAGGCCTTCTCATAGTCCACGAATGCTAGACACAGGGGCTGGTTATATTCTTCGGTCTTCTGTATAATCTGCCGCACTGTGTGAATGTGGTCTATGGTGCCGTATCCGCTCCGAAACCCAGCCTGTTCCGGTGGTTGGAATTCGTCGAGTCTAGGCGCAAGACGGTTCGTGATCATTCTTGAAAACAGCTTATAGACGTGGCTTAGAAGGGATATGGGTCGATAGTTCTTCAGCAGAGTCTTATCTCCCTTTTTGAAGAACAGGACGACCATACTCCTACTCCACGCCTCTGGAGTTTTCCCTTCGAACAGGACAGCGTTAAAAAGGTTCTGGAGCTCCCTCAGTACGGGTTTACCTCCTGCTTTTAGTAGCTCTGTTGTAACGCCATCCTCTCCAGGGGCTTTTCCATTTTTAAGCTGTCCAAGAGCGATCTCGATTTCGCCAATACTGACTTCTGGCAAGTCTTCGGTGAAATGGCGTGTTAACGTGGCTCTAGGATCATTTTCAGGATCAGGTCGAGATGCATGCGATGCGTATAATCGGCCATAAAAGTTCTCCACTTCCGAAAGGACTGCCGGCTTCGAAGCAACGACTTCTCCACTAGCTGTGGTCAACTTCGTCAGGTGGCTTCTTCCAAGAGATTGTACGAACACCTTTGACCCCCGATTCTGCTCGATCGCTCTTTCGATCGAAAGAGTATTGAAGCACCGGAGGTCGTGTCGTACGTTCTTGTTGATCTCTCGGTTTAGAGTCCGCTTTTCTGACGAAGTGATGGGTGGGTTTTCACGTCGTTCCTTCATTAGCCCCAAAGTCTTTTCTGAAAGCTTGGACTTCTTGCCCTTACGCTGCATGTAACAAAATCTCGTACCTTCTTCCCTGAGGACCCGAGTCACATTTTCGAGGTTCTGGTTTACGTCTGTGGTGGTTTCCACGGCAGCGAATTGGTTCTCCAGGTTTAGCTGGAATGTTTCAGATCCTGCAATGGTTTGGAGCAGTGTTGGTCGGAGCCTGGACTTCATCAGACGGACACGTTGCGCCTTGAAGTTGATATTCAGAGAGCCTCGGACAAGTCGGTGATCGCTACCGGTATTGAACCTGTTGATCACGGAGACATCTTTAAATATGTGCCTTTTATTCGTCATGATGAAGTCAATCTCATTTTTAGTCCTAGTGTCGGGGCTTAGCCACGTCCACTTCCTTTGGGGCTGTTTCTTAAAGAAGGAGTTCATCAAGAAGAGCCCCTCCCGTTCGAGGAAGTTGACGAGCATTTGCCCCCTATGATTTCTGCGTCCAAAGCCATGGCATCCTACTACCGATTCGCCGAAATTCTGTACTCCCACTTTAGCGTTAAAGTCCCCCATGACAACGGTACTGGGTCTTTGTAGTGAAGTGGAGGGCCCTCGATATGTCATCGAACATATCCTCCACTTCATCGTCCGAGTGTGTCGAGGTCGGTGCGTACACTTGCACCACCTTGAGGCTATACCTCTCGGTGAGCTTCACAATAAGGTACGCTACCCTGTTCGACACACTGGACACTTCCACAACGTTGTCAGAAAGGGACTTGTTTACCAGAAACCCAACGCCACCTTGGGATTGTTGGTCTCCCTCTCGGAAGTACATAAGGTGGCCCGATTCTAGGGTTAAGGTGTCCTCCCCCTCTCTTCGGACTTCACTCAACCCCAGTATGTGCCACCTAATTTTCCCAAGTTCCACCTCTAGTTGGGCCAGATGCGAGTCAAGCCTTAACGTGCGTCCGTTATACGTCGCCAGGGTCAGTTGTTTGTGGTGGCCTCCCGTAGCCCGGAGATTCTTAGCACCCCTCGCCCCGCCGTTACCATGGTCGCCACCATGACCAGGAATAGCAGGGCCGCCGGGAACTAGGGGCCGTGACTTTTTGTTGTCCTGCATTGGAGGAGTTTGCCCGTAATCGCCACGCTGGGCAGGCGGGTTGGCGATCGCAGGGCGTAGCTTCTTGCACCGGTGACGCTGCTGCCCGTCACCAGCCTGTTGCATTTAGCGACGCCTGTTGGGATGGGTATACCGCCATCGGTCGGTTGTCAGAGCCTCGTTCGTCGATCAGCAGGATGCACCGCGTGCAGGTGAGGTTGACTTGGGTCAAAAGATGTTGGCTTGCCCCTTACATCCCCTTACATCCAACAAAAACTTACAAAGATTTAATTAATCTTGTTTACAAAAATGTCATTCCTTTAAGATTTGCTCCAGAATACAAAAACCTAAAAATTGACAATAAGGTAAAGATTCTTTATTAGATACAGTTAATGAAGATGTGACTGATGCCAATGATGAAGATGAATTAATCTTTGAACCTCATTTCTGATTCGATCACGTAGAGAAACCCCGAGCATAGCCCTCTTCATAGCTTGTTATGCGACTTTGAGCTTACTTATGAGGCCCATAGTAAGACACCACGTTTCAGTGCCATAAGTCATCACTGGTAACACATATTGGTCGAAGGCTCTTGTCTTGAGGCACTGGGGTATTTTTGACGAGAAGACTTCGCGATGTTTCCGGAATGCTGCCCAGCCGAGTTGGATTCGATGATTGACCTCTTACTCGAAGTTGGACCTGCCTAGTTTGACTGTCTGTCCTAGGTAGATGTATTTGTCAACAACTTTGAGAATTGAGTTCCCAACTGATATTGGGGTAGGCACAACATGGGCATTAGACATAATTTTCGTCTTGTTCATGTTCATCTTAAGCTACCCGTTGGGAAACTCGAAGCTTATATGTTACTCAGACATACTCGTAATATAGCTTTCTACTGGTGAAATATTTTTTGAACCGGTTATGTAGTTTTTCCGTGTACCTATTACAAACAAACTTTCAAATATTTTCCCTTTATTACTTTTAATTATTACGTAACCTAATTGTGATCTCATGATTATTTTTGTTATTTTAACAGTCCTTAAAAAAACTATAAATAAAGTCAATACAACATTTACGTCATTTTATTTAAATTATCTCTTTTATCTTTTAACAGTAAATACAATTCAGCGCTCGTTGTTACATAGACATTTGAATTTAAGTCAAAATTAAGGTAAATTACTTGAATGTATTATGTATTTACATCATTTTGGCTTTATAGAAAAATACTTGATTTGGAGTCGTCCATACTATTCTTTGTTTTGTTTACAGCTTTTTATCGTTACAAAAAATAGGTGTTACTGCTGTAACCCACAAAAATATTGATCTATAGAAACTTTTAGTCGATTTTAGATATTTATCTTGATAAATGATCAAAAAATACTCTTAGATTCTTAAAATGACATTTGTAGGTGAAATAACAAAGAAGATACTAATTTTTTTCTGAAATCTCCGAAGTTTTTCGGTTCTCTTGAACATTTTATAAGTTGTGGGTTACACCTTTCCGCTTTTTGCCGTCGATATGCCTTTTTCTTTCCATGCATGGTTGTCTCGAAGAAATCGCTCTGAGCGATAAGACCACCCATTATGACACTATTAGTTTTAAGCATTTAATTGTAGTAAGATATTTTTGTGTATACAATTGTATCGAAATGTACTTATGTGTAATGTGGTGTTACAATAAAGAGGTAATCTATCTATCTAATTGACCGAGCGAACGAACGTCTCAGTTTCAAGACTGGCTGTATGTTCTCGCCTACAAGTCGCATTTTGAACTGGTTATGACGAAAATTGGCACACGATGATTGACCTTGAATTACTTATTTTTTTAATCAATCGACTTTTTTGGTAGGGCGGGAAATATGGAGGAAGTTTGCTGTAGCGAGTTCAATTAAACAAGATGTCGCAAAATACGTCCAAAAGGGAGGAGTGAGGGGGGACGTGAAAAAGTTTGCTGTACTGTTACATATGGACTTATTTCAAGTAAGCTAAGGAAAAGGGGAACGTATCTCTTATAGTTATAATAGGCTCGTGAAATCTACTGTTCTCACAGAAACACTATAGTCGTATCCGTGGTTTGATTTGATGTAAACAGGATGTAAAACAAGAATAACGTTTATAGACACTCGTCAGGAGACAGATATTTATATTCTTTAATATGACGTATTTTGCTATTATTATATCTATAATTCAAATAGGAAGATATGTGTTAAGTTAATCTGTTAAAAATACTTAACTTCCTACATGTATACGTGTTTAAGGAAGCAATTTGCAAAAATGTTCGAGTAGATACTCGTACGTAATGGGTGTGGCTTCTATAATATTTAATGCAAATACGTCACCATAAACAGGTAGTTTTGAGCATATATGTATGTAGACATGGAGGAAATACTATAGCTACAGATGCACTAGTTTCTACGTCTATGGCCGTGTCCCATACAAACATTGACCTACAAATAATTACGTGACAAAGGTGTTTACTACCCACACACACTTCTCTATAAGTTTTTTTATTAGTTACTTCTTATAGAAGGTAGGAAATATACCGAAACAACTAAAATAACTTTTTTATTATATTATTTAATACACTATCATACTAATATCATTACCAAATTAGCAAAGAAAGCGCTGAACGGATCAGGATACAATTTTCTAACGGCCGTTTTCTAATATCTATCTATCCACAGTTTTCCTTACTACCGATAGAAATTTGACATATCGTCCATACAAATAGTATCAAATATCTATCTCTAGTAAGGTAAACCGACGTTAGATAGGTTATTGAAAACGGCCGTTAGTCGATAACCAAATTCCCAGTTATAGATAATTTCTGTACATTATAGAAACCAACCAGTACAGTATTTTTTTGTAATTTTAAGGAAATAAGCCTGATACCTGCCTAATAACCTGAATTATAAGAATGATATAAAATTTTACAATTATCTGCTTACAGATACTTTTATAATAAACTAGCATATTATTTGTCTTGCTTTATAGCTATACGAATAAGAAAACAATCTCTTAAAGACCACCTTATAGGAAGTGATAACCTGACCGATTGTCAGGTCATTGTCGTCACCAATCTCTCGATACATACTTGTGTTTAAAGTGGCTCTAACAAGCGACGAATATTGTCAAAGTGCAGCTTTTTATAATGTTCATAGTTCGATGGAAATCAAAACTTTATCACTACTTCACAACCAGTTAGTCTACTGCCCTATGCACTTTATAATCAAGAAAAACTATAATTATAAAGCTACATTAGCGCTAGTAACATGGATTTATCAACGTATTTGTATTACTCTAGAAAAATATTTATATAACGTTCTCCAAATATGTCTAATTTTGCATTTCGAAATCAGTTCATTTTCAAGATTTATCGAAATTGTTTGAAGGAAAAAAAATTGAACAAAATATACTTATAATATATTTATTATTATTTTTTTTATATTAGGTACTTATTAAATTATTATATATTTATTTATATATAATTTTTCTTGTCACTATAATCGATGATATTGTTCCTAAGTTCTTTGTATATGTCATAGTTTCAGACTTGCCCATACTGACCTTTCTAAATGGCAAACCCTGTACAGCTATTTAATTGACCGAGCGAGCGAAGCGTCGCTGCTTTGCTCTTGCGGCGCTATTTACCGAACGATTTTGATCAAATTTGGTTCACACAATTTCGACTATGGCCATAATTGGGCAAGTGGTTTCTGTGATAATAGGTTGTGAAGTACTGGGAAAAATTGCCGCTGATAAGACTATGTGTTCGCGAGGTCTACTATTCACAGAACTACTTAGTTAAACATTGATTGGAACGCTTTACCTTAGATGATGTATCCAGACGCCCGAAAAACGTCTCATGTCGATAAAGTATTGTTATTTCACATGGTCGCTTAGCCTTTGTGTACAACTACCAACTTTTGTCCAATATTTGTTTTGTGATTTAACTGCATCATACACACTTCAACAAAGCCGCAAAAAACATTTTTTTAATAGTTACACAGGAGTCAAACTGCAACTTGAATGAGTATGTAGGAGTGACGCTCGCGGTCAAATACGCACGGCTTGCTCGTCCCAACACGTGCATGATATTATTGAACAAAACTCAACTCAGTCAAATAATACTCAACGTTACCTATACATTATTAATAGTACACAACAATACAACAAAATCGTTTGTAATCATCTGATAAAGGAAAGGAAAAATTGATTTTCCTAGTAGTTGGAGTACACAACTCCAATGACCTTGGTCAGTTGTTATACGAGTATTTTAATCGATAGCGAGCTACAATTTAGCTTACATAAAGAGGGTTTTTATATTCATACCGGCTGTGTGAATCCGTGTGTTCACCCGCGTGGAGGTGAATGAAGATGATGATTAAAAAGTATCCTATATGTTATTCCAAATAAAAAAGGTACATACAAACTTTTGCGTTTATAATATTTAGGACACATAATAAGATTTATAAGTTTTTGTAATTTTATCAACAAATGGAATGGAGGTATGTAGTACATGTAGATATTGTTATGTTTAAATATGAATTCACACAAAATGACATAATATGCGTGATTCTATCTGGCACGATTATTATTAGCTCTTATTGGCTAATTATGTCGCCGCTGCATGTTTGCTATATAGTAAGTATTTCGATCTTTTATATAATTACATAGAACATGTAAGATAATATTCCCATTGTATATGTTGTAGACGGTGTTCTGTTGTACGTTGTTGCAGTTTGAAGCTCTTTATAACATTGTAACATAAAACTGAAGCTTAAAATATTTCTATACTTATGAACGACTTCTTAAATTCTCATCTTTACTAAGTTCGTATCATATAGACAAAGAAACAAAACTATGCAGCATGGCCGTATATAACTTACAGAGCTTCAAAGATAGATTTCCTAAATTAGAAAAGTAACAGCTTTCTTTTTTAGTAGGTAGGTTTTTGTCATAGAAGGTATTAAGGGTACTACTAATAGTTCAGAGTGGCACTCCTCTAGGGTATGGCCCAGCCTTTAATGCATACTGTCCCCAAAGCATATACACCATGGTCACACGCACACCTAGTTGACAGGTTCCAGCCATTGCAATCAACATCTAGACTATAATCTTGACTCTAATCAACACTGAATGGTATATGAAGGCTATTGCTCTTCCTGTAGGAATTCCAATGTAAGTTTATTTTGCGAAAAATCTATTATGGTCAATAAAACAAGTAGGTCTCAATCGACTCATATCCGCTACGAGAATACTTTTACTGTATAGTACAATGGCCTTAAAAGTGATGATGAAAGTATGTCAACGTCATTGTTGCTCTTTTAAATACAACCCAATGTTTAGTCCAATAATCAAATGAAGCTTTATCCAATTGTTTTTATTTTTCGTGAGTCTTGACTAAGTCATGTAAGTGCACTAACGACCATATCCGTGAATCTTTACTATTGCTCCTTGATAGACTTTGCTTTGCATTTGTTCAATAATCAAATGAGGCTATATCTAATTGTTTTCATGTTTCACGAGTCTTGACTAAACGTCACTAAGTGCACTATACGACCATATCCGTGACTCTTTACTATTCCTCCTTGATAGACTTTGCTTTGCATTTGTTCAAAAATCAAATGAGGCTATATCCAATTGTTTTCATTTTTCACGAGTCTTGACTAAGCGTCACTAAGTGCACTATACGACCATATCCGAGATTCTTTACTATTGCTCCTTGATAGACTTTGCTTTGCATTTGTTCAATAATCAAATAAGGCTATATCCAATTGTTTCATGTTTCACTATTGAGTACGTCTTGTGTCTTGTAAAGACCATATCCGTGTGACTCTTTACTATTTATGCACCTTGATAGACTTTCCCCTGCATTTTTTACATCACCCTTGACTTGGGTTTAAAACAAACGCATATTACCAATGTTTTCATTATAGTTAGAAAATATCAAGTATTATTTTATCTTTTTATAACAGTTTTTTTATTAGTAAAATAACATTAAACCCCTGGTTGACTTAACGTTTTATTTTATAAGCAAGTAATGGAATGTTAATTTATAGTTGATACAATACGTGACTAAGTACTTCAGTTAAAAAACGTAGTTCTATTTAAACAATAACATTTATTTTGAGTTCATATACTAAGAAATTCAGTACAATAAAAATGATCAGAACTATAAGTTGGCTCTTTACCTTTACCCAACTGTGGACGAGTAAAACCATCTTAAATGCTATTTCTTAAATTGTGTAATTTGCTCTACGATAACATTTCGTTGTTAGCATGGCTGTGGAGTACTAACAGTTTTTACATACTAGCTACCTATACATACGTACCTAGTCGAGAGACGTGTAGATGAGGTGAGGCCATCTTCGCATCTCTCGCTAAGAACGTCTCCTCTCCCCGCACGGTCGTCACAGTTTCGTGTCACTTACCTGAAACAATAGAGGTAAATCGTTAATTGATAAGAAGGCTAACATATGATAAGAGGTGATCCAACTAAGACATTTAAGTCTCCGATATATAGTTATACAGGTATGGATTACAGAACTAAAGATGAAGATGATAGCGGGTGTATAGTACTTTTTAAGAGCAGTAGTTTCTTTGTGAATTCTTATGCGTTATATATTAGGATAATAATAATAAATATGACACCTTGCTTCTTTCTTATTCTGTGTGGGGGCGCTAAGTCCTGCACTGACGTCCGGCTTGGGGTGTATTGTGCATTTCCCCCGCCAGCTACCCTAGCCATCCCAACTCCTTGATGTTATGGAGTATGACCCTGGGTCGCTGGTATAACTACTCCATTGATATTCGTGGTGGGACGTCTTGCTTATTTATGGGTGCATAAAATTACGTTCGGTAAATTATGACTTAAATTTTCAAACTTTAAATTAAAAATCTGAACACGTGATTTCGTGGTTCTTAAATAAGTCTTAAGAATTCTCCCGAGTCTTAAGGAGTTCATCCAGGGTAGTAGTGCCACCATATCTTTTTATACCGTGAATCAGTAATGTTCGCAATACTGTGTTTTGGTTTGAAGATATGGTTGCCGGCGAAATTGCAGCATCATGAGACATTACAACTTAATGTGTCAGGTTTATCAGGGTTCGTCACTTGTGAGGAAATGGATCTGTTCTAGGCAGAGGTTACCACTTAACATCAGGTGGGTCTCGTGCTTGTACAGTTTCCTAACAACATAACTATCCAAAAATGTGAGCAGAACTCGGCTCTGATCGTTTAATGCAAATCCAACTTCGTTTATTTTACTTATATATATATTATACTTGACAATAGAAATGTTATGAATTTAATTTTTATGTATTTAAATCTAACAATTAACTTCACTTACACAGTAAGTTGAGAACAATAAGTTAGTCGATGTCGTACCAGATATAGACGTTAAAGTTCCATTTGTTAGCAAATAGTTTAATTCCTACATCAAAATATATGCTGAGATACGTAAATATTTTCTTTATCTATATAATTAATTATTGTTAACAAAAAAGACAAATTAATTAAATAAAAATTGACTTATAATCATCGATATAATGTAAAAGAATCTGTCCAGATTGGTGACTGACTGACTGCCTGACAGACAACGCACAGACTAACCCGCTGGTCGTAGAGACTTGAAATTTGGAAGGTGCTTTGGCTTGGTGTACTAAGAAAGGGTTTTTCGAAATTTAACCCAAGGGCGTAAATAATTAGTGAAAACATTTACGTGGAAAATCCTTTGATTTTGAACTTATTAGGTGAGAAAATTTGTATTTAGGGGGTGATTGGGGGGGGGGGGAGGGGTTGAAAAGGAGGATGAAACTTGGTATGAAAAATTCGTTGGTTTTTTAATTATAGGTGTGACAATTGGTATTTAGATATTTCATTTGAATAAAAACCTACCTACTTATATATAGTTATAATAATAATTCATATCTAGAAAAAATTAACTACGCGGACGAAGTCGTGGGCAAAAGCTAGTCCATAAATATTTTAAAATCAATCTCTATTTCCCTTGGTCATCGCATCACGCGTAAATGGATGAAACATTTTCGCTAATTCATTTTTTATAGTGTTTATTATTGTCAGAAGAAGGTTCTTATGAAAGAAAAGACCAGAAAAGATGGGAGGTTCTGGCGAGGCCGAAGGACGAGCCTACTACGCGAACGAAGTCGCGGGCAGTCGTTAGTATCTATTATAATAAGTACTAGCAAACATGAAACGTGATACAAAACTCTAGGTCAGTTAAGTATTGAAATACACGTAATGGTATGAGCATTAGAAATCATTTACAAAATAGGTATAAACATCGAGATCTACACGCAGTTAACTGTGTTACAGTATTACTTAACGTCGTTGACCGTTACAATACCTAGCCATGTTAGTGTTACGTGCGTGATTACACCGTACATGTTAACAACAGATTGCACGTAACGCACCGATACGGTTTAAATAACGCTATATGCTAAAAAACTATTAAACCCGCGACAATATTACTTTTGCTGCACAGTTCCCAGTTCTTTCGGTTTTCGCTGCAATTGTTACAGAAATTATCTTTTTTGCGTAAGCAAAAGTAAATAAGTATTAAACTATTATTACTATTTACCGGCAAAACACTCACCATAGGGATCGAATACACAATAAATAAGTACCTTAGTATACCTTAGTATATGTATATCATACTAATATTATAAAGAGGAAAGATTTGTATGTATGTTTGTAACGAATGGGCTCAAAAAGTACTGGGGGCCTAATCCCACCTTTTACGAAACTATCATGAATCAGGAGCGTTTTGTATTAAGCTTAGAATAATCATACTTACTATGGTACTCCCACCGACACAAACCGGTCAGCCAAATTTAATGGTAAGGTCGCAATATAACTATTTCAAGAGATAGGAGTACGGAACTTTATAAAGTTGACATTGGAACAAAGAAACTTAGTGTCAAAAGTCACGTCAAAGTACGCGAATTGAGTTAAATATTTGATACTACGTCATCAAAACGTCTATCATAATCCATTATTATATTAATTTATATTGACGTGGTGGTTCCAAATTTAATGGTAAGGTTGAAACATGACTACTTTAAGAGGTGGGAGTAGGGCCCAGGACCGATTTCAAAAATTATTTCACCATTGGAAAGCTACATTCACTCTGAGTAGCATAGGCATCATCCATCACCGCGCGGGTGAAACCGCGGAGAGCAGCTGGTAGTTTATATATATATATTATCTATAGTGGGGATCTATGGTAGGACTTTTGCAGAGTGCACCTGGGGAAGTACTGTGGTATCTTTGCCAGTTATTCAACCGTGCAGCAGTAGTGTGCAAACATTACTGTTTCGTTGAAGGGTAACGTTTCAAGCGGAATTACAGTGCAGTGAACAGTTCCGGGCAAGCGTGAAGCTTAACATCAGGCGAGCGACTTACTCGCCTAGATACCGATTGACATTAAAAAAACATAATTAAGTTAATTTTTCTAATTATCTAACAACATTAATACTTGTGAAGACGTCCACCAATATGTATAGTGACTCGCAAATAAGTCCAATAGAAAAGCTAAGTTGTTGCTGTCTTGCAATATTTTAACTACTATATTTCCCCTTGTTATTCACTCTCACACTATAGTGCAAAAGTATTTCACTTCAGTATAACATAATATATATATATATATATATATATATATATAATACGTATAACGACTACATTGATACATAATTTCACAAGCCCGACGTAAGATACAATATGCTTCAAAATACGTTGACCAAGTCTTAAACAGGCTATTGGAACCAAAGTATAGTAAAATCAATCGGTGTTGACTTTTTGGTGTCAAAAATGTCATACAACATACCTACATACTAATCATCACAGCACAGAATAAATAATAATAATCCGTAGGTGGAAGCCTTACTGTAAGTGTAGGTATATTAAATACTCGGTTGCTTATATATATAGATATATAGATTTAATAATTAATTTGAGAAAAAGTATTAGTTTCGTTAACGTTTACAATTGAAAAATACACCGCGCTTCTTCTTACAAACTATATGAGGTATTTGTGCTACTTGTCTATATGAGGAGCTGTTCTACTATATGAGGTGTTTGTGTTGAAAAATCATTTAAATTAATAATTCGTCAACGATACGATAACGTTACACTTACGCAAATTTTCGTACTAGGCCAACTACGGTACCCTAAAAATTAAAAGAATCAATCACATAACAAAAATCTCAAACATAAAATGTGAAATTCCCGATGAACCGTCCAAACTGAAGCATGTTGTTTATTTATAAAATATCTACGACGCGTTGCAAACGGCGCGGGACCTTGACTCAATCTCTAAATAGACGTATGAACTTCTGAACCACAACCTAATGCTCATCGTACCTTCGAGAAAAAAGAAAAGAATTTCCATATGCGACCTATTTCGATACCTCCATCGACATATAACCAATAATGATGAAGTTGGGCGTAAAAACACTTGTGCTCTTAACTGTGTGTACCCACCATCTGGTTGGTGTTAAAAATTGATTGAAGATTTACTGCCCGAGCGTTGATTGATCCAGAAGTTATTGCTGCAAGTGTGAATAAACGACTGGATTTTACATAATAATATGATGACGAGAGCGATGAAAAAATGTTTTAAAAGCAATAACATTTCGAATTGTGAGCAGTGGTTTAATGCATACTTAATTATTATAACTGATAATAAATGTACATGTTCTGATCAGTACTAATAATTACGTTTTACAGAGATGCAGGTACTTCTGAATACAGAAATGTGTTACAAATAATATGCAAGTAACCAACAAACTCATAGGATTTACTATTACAGCGAAAGTAATTATTATTGTGCATGTCCACGGAATAAAAGGCGAAATTAGTTCATAATGAACATACAAACAAGAAAAAAGGCTTTTGACTAGTCAGACTAGCTAATCAAATTGTTAATGCGGATGAAATAGGAACATGGTTGAAATGTTTTTTTGTAATTTTATAAAGGAGCTAGTGTAAAAGAATATGTAGAGTGTACCTCCAATGGTGGGGCTTTTCATGGCAGAACTTTTTGGCTCGGTACACAATTTGCTGTAATTATTGCCGAAATAATTTCCCGTATACAAGTTCCATTAGTTAAGTCTCTTAACAAGCGCTAAAAGTTCCGCGAAATAAAACAAAACCTTCACAAACTAAACACTTACCTATAAACCTTTCTCGTGAATCCACCTATAATATAGATGTAAACCGAAAGTACGAATAAATCTAAAAAGTAAAAAAAACTCCGCGTACTGACAGATAACATCAAATTATGTAGTGACATGTATGTAGTACCGACATATATACCTACTTCCTGATCTGTGAATATAGTTGAACTTATACACTGTATCAGCGCTATATTACCCTCAATACTAGCTTCCATCCACGTTACGACTAAATATTCATACAATTCTTTTAGCAAATATCATATTCGTAAAAAATAAATTCTTTCACATTCCGAACTAAATCTAGACTGTCAGTTCACGCGCTAGTCTCATACATAATACATCAATTTTTATCATATACCTAAGCAAAACCGGTATAAACTTTATGAAGTCGTAGTATATCTGTATAGAAACATATGGCCTGTATACTCTACGTGTGCAACGGACTGGCTGAAATTGAATTCCCTTTGTTTGTACAGACGTTTTTCAATTAAAAGACTGAGCTCGATATCGGGAGTTTCGCTCTAGATACAAAGGAATAAATTTAAATTGTCAAGGAACCTGTCTGTTTGCCCACGGGGGTATGAACGGAGCTTAGTGTCCTGAAATATGTTTCAGAATTTATTTTATCGATAAATAGGTCGCGTTCCATTACGTTTTAAAAGATGTTTGCTCTTTATTATAACGTGCTCATGTTTCGGATATCAATGTTCATACATGCAAGCTGGCTTTCCTCGCTCATAAACGATATGATGCACAAGATTAAATTAGCACAGCGTGATATGAAGCGAGTCGTCTTGGGCATTACTGTCGAGAGTCTACGTCGTACATGAGTTTATGATGTAGAAAGACGTACTATGGAACTCAAATTCGGTATGTAAAGTTTTTTTTTGGTATTTTTTTTATATTTTTATTTCGTAGATTAGGTCATTATAAGAAACTAATTTCAATATTTTTGTTTTATATTCAGTAGTTATTTTATAATATTTTTTTGAAAATTTGAATCCTATGACGTCACTTTTTTGCACAAATATGTAGTTGCGTTGAGGAGCCAAGAAAAGCACGCGAGTAAAAAAAAAGAAACTAGAACACTTGACAGTGACACCTACTAATTCGTAAGTCTCTATTCAATCAAAACAAAAGTGCAAAAAAGTGACGTCATTTAGAGGTCAATGAAAGTCGAATTATTTCATCGTTTTTTGTTAAAATAAATGGCATCTTATCGTTTTAAAAGGTCAGAGTAGAAAAATAAGGGTTTGTAACATAAAATCTCGAAATGGTTTCGGAATTGGCATAGGTTAATTTTTTTTAGCATACCGAATTGGCGGGACACCAGGCCTAGACAAAATTCAAGCAGACGTTTTTCCGCTCACGCTACAGACAGAACGTTCCCGGGTCCCGTCTACGAACTTAGCGTGACGTCACGTGACTTTTCCACAGGTAATGTCAACGCCATACATTTTGCAGTTGTCGGTTGGCGTTAACGTTAACAGAAACATCTTTTGTCTTGGCCTGCTGGTCAGAATAAGCTAAGCGATAAATATGTACATAAAGCCATTACAGGATTGTGGCCAAGAATAGCAAATAGGTGGGTTGGCAGACCACCTGCCAGATGGGTTGACTATGCCGTTAAAAATTTAAATCAGACGGGAAGAGATTAAGAATAATTCAGGATCGAAACAATTAGTGAAATCTAGAGGAATCATATGTCCAGCAATGAGTCAATATAGGCTGTTGATGATGATAATATAAAACCGATGTGACCACACATTGACTTGTACCATAGGAAAAACTTATTTTGCATGTACGCGATCCTATATTCACAGCCATAATACTATAGGATTTGACTGCGGCCTCCACTCGTCGACTGTTCTGTTTTAATTCACGTTACAGAGAATATCCATAATCAGGCTTCCATCTATTTGCTACCCATACGACCATAACAGAAGACTCGCTTCTGTATTTCTTTTTGTTTTATACTGTTTCGTGAAAACAATCAAAGTCACAAGCGTCAAATTTAGTTACAATAATAAAAAACATATAATAAAACCTAGTCAAGTGCTAGTGGAGCTTACGTTATAGGTCCCGATAATTTACTGAAAAACATTTATTTTGTTGAGTTACATAACACAAATATTTTCTGTGGTTGTACGGACCCCCTTTTGCGCGAGTCCAAAAGGCAAATGTCACCTTTTTTGTTTTCTGCATCTAAGCATCCGTCAGCTGACTTCCGCAAGTGTTTTATTTACAACTGGACAAAGGTCGTAAATTTTCCTATACAAGCTATCACTGTCTACTCAAGACGAACTTTTTGCTGTATATTTACTAAGCACGTACTCCATTTCCGAACCTAGCGAATGGTCTAATAGTGACAAACAAAGGCATTATAAGAACATACTTCTCGTCATAGGGACACGAACCCTTCGACCTATTGTCAGTCAGGGGTCGTGAACTGACCTAAATAGGTTTGGTTCTCACGTTCTTTCTATAAAAAAGTATGCTGTTATGTTTGTGTGATATATACTTACCAGTTGCCATTAGACGTAAAAGAAAACTATATAGGATTTAATATAGGCATATTTGAGGAATTCAGATTAGTTGCATTAATGTGCTCTTAAGTTTGAAGGTAATTATTATAGGCTAGGAATATTTCCATATTCGCCATATTCATCTCTGTGTCGGTATGCCAAAGCCATTTTTGTCACCAAGTCAAAAAAGTTCTACAATTTTGGAACGCAAAGTATGAAAAATGACTTTGTAAGCCAGATTATACGTTAAGTACGTCGACTTGTTACCTGAAATGATTAGTGGAGGATGAGGTGGGCGAAAAGAACACACCTGCGTCTATAGCAGCAAATTCTTAAAGTATTTCGAATCAAATTTTATATCTAGGGTAGATATAAAATTGCGTTATAAAAGGCGTTAGATTATACAGAAAATAATATCTTAAAGTTGCTTACCTAGTGACATTTTTGAATATTTTTAGAATATTCAGAAAAAGAACATAAAACGTGCTCTAAATCCGTATGTGTTTTCAGGTCGTATTTCATTTCATTAACGTTCACCAAAACAATAAACAAACAGGCACAACGATGCGTGAACTAATTTTGCATGTTATGGAATTGTTTTCTTTTTCATTTAACTGTGATAATTCTGCTCAAATGGTGAACCCGATTGCCCCAATAACTAGCATTGGCTAGATTTTCTTAGTCTTAGTGGTAGGACTTATGCAGAGTCCACCTGGGGAAATGCCACACCTTTGAAAGTTATTCAACCGTGAAGAGGTGTTGTGCAAACATTACTGTTTTTAGGTTTGAAGAACAATGTTTTCAGCGAAATTGCAGGGCAAGCGATTTAATATCTTGTATCTCAGGGTTACGAGCGCAGTACATGTTCATGCATGGTTTTGAACTGTCATATGTCTAAGCGGGACGTCATTAAGCGAGCGAATTGTTCGACTCGTCACAGATTGAGATAAAAAAAGCTAATAATTGACATAAAAAAAGTTGTAGCTACTAGTAACTACTTATTATTAGACAGAACCATTCAACGGACTTTGACTGGATGTCTCGTCGTAGCTGCATCTGGATTTGTCGCAATGGATGACAACCACCTTAGCTACCTAGGCCTTACAGCGAGAGTCTAAATAATCTATCTCATTACGTTTTTGTAACTCTTATAAGGGGATGAAGCATCATCTACCGACACAGCTATGGAGTGACAGCCGACCGCGAGGGGAGTTTTCACAAAGCAAAAACTTTTGTAGGTAATTAAGTCGCAAACCTTCCCATCTTAATTAGAATTAGTCTGCTAAGCGATACCAAAATTTCTTCTTGTCTCATGTATACTTATATTACTTGTACATTGAAATTTATAGAGAGAAAAATTCACATCCTCGGACGGGATTCGAACCCGCGTCTTCTGACTCTCCGTGTCAGACGCCATTGACCAACTAAACCACCGAGGTTCTGGTCCGAGCATCGAATTTTAACTCTCTATCTGACTAACCGTCTTACGGGGACGGAGCGACATCTATTGAACAGCTTTAACAGTACTATCCAACCGAAAGAAGCATTATTTAGAAATAAGTACTTAAACTTTCGTATTGACATCGCAACCCTTGTAATTTTTATTGTATTACTTTTCAAAGCATTAACGCCTGCTTTAGCGATCTCAAACATTGAAATTTATGGAGACAAAAATTCTCTATAATTCTCTGTAATTTTTATATACAAATAAGTACTTTGATACCAAGAGTTCACCCTAGCCAGATAAAAATAAAGTATACGTTTTGCAATTAACGCATTCTTCGGCTGCTTGCCACGTCTGTACGTGTGGTGATGACGATGCCGTATGAATGTTAGTGCGTACAATGTTAATATATGTACGTAACAGACCAGTCATTCAGAAACAACCCATTATGTTCCCACTGCTGGGACACGGGGCTTCCCCTCAGAGAGGACTTGGGCCATAATGCCCAGTGACCCAGTGCGACTGGTCGAAGGCCTTTGACATAGCCTAACGACTGTTATCCTAAGACAAACAACCGGCACCGACGGCTTTACTTGCGCACCGACAGCAATTAGTGCCCTTCGAAGTACGGAAGCACTCAGTTAAGTAATCCCATTAGCGGTCATTCATCCAAGTCTTGACCGCAGCAAGCGTTGCTTAACTTTGTTGATAGGATAAGATCGCCAAGTCAAGTTCCGCTGCGAGCGCTTTCTTTAGCTTTCGTTTGTGTCATTACTGCCATATAAATACACCAGCTACTGCCCACAAATTTGTCCGCGTGTATTATGGACTCGCGTTCCTTCGGGACCTACCCGTTCAACCGGAATAAAAAGTAGCCTATATGTTTTTCGTGGGTATAAGCTATCTCCCTTGCGAATCTCATCACATGACACTAATATATGTGAAATTGTGTATGTTTGTATGTTTGTTACGCAAAAACGGCTGAACAGATTTCAATTAAATTTGGTATGGAATGGTTTGTATCCGGGATTAAAAAATTGGCTATCTATTTTATTTATTATTATATTTTCATGGAAAATAAACAGCTGTTAGTATAAAAACTTCATTCATACAAACATTGTATGAACGCAACCAAGTAGCAGACAGTAAAAAAACTGCGTGCCGAATAAAAAACGAGCAGAAGTTAAAAACATGCGCGAAATACATTCCGCCTTCGTGCGTATAGTAAATAAAATTTGCTTACTCAAATTCGAATTTTAGTTATAAGTAGTTTTATAAAAAATAGTGTGACTTCCTCAAGTAATAAACATGCTATTCATAATAAAAATAAATAATAGAGGGTGATTAAAAGTAATTATTTTAAGCTCGAGTGACGTAGGTACTTTGAATTCCTCGCTGCGCTCATGGTGATATAAAGTAGAGTTTCCAGCTCGAGAGCAACATTATTTTAAGCTCGAGTGACTTTGAATCCCTCGCTACACTCAAGATTATATTCTGGAATCTTTTGCTTCGCTCTAGATTCAAAGATACACTCTCAACTAAAAAACAGTTGTTTGTTCCCTTGACAAAAAAATCTATTATTTTATCCCGATTCTACGAGTATAAGGTAATCGCAGGATTCAACGCAGACAAAGTCGTGCGCTTAAACTATACACGTGACAAACCTTCGCTACCCGCGGAGTAAACAAGCGTGGGAAAGAGATGCCTATATAGTGCGGCACGTCGCTTATCTTATCTTTCGGCATCTCTTTCCTACAAGTTTTACATTTACACACACATACAGTACATTTTATATTAAACTTGATAAATGCTGTAATGTTATCATTTCGAGTATCAGATGATTTCCATCTGCATTGTTGTTGATCCATCAATAAATCAGGACAATGACTGTACTGCCAGAAATAGATAAACTCAACATTAATTTACTTCAATTGGCCATTCAATGTTTGATATAAGTATTGTTTGATAATATAAAACAAAGTGGATTGTAAATTTATTCAGTGTAACTTTATAACATGAGAACATATTAGTTATGTATGTCGTAGCATATAATCAGCGATTAGGATCCTGTCACTGAGAAAGGGGCCATCCTATCATAGAGTGTATTATGACACATAATCTACCACATAGGCCCAGCGGTAACAACCAGACCTAATACCAGTTTTCGGACCGTCTGAATGTCTCCAATATAGACTAACTATATGACATCAACCAAAATCGACGGCTCAACATGATCTTCGAAGTACAAAAACGATCACTTGAAAAAGTGACCAGCGGTCACCCATCTAAATAGTTGCTACGTACTCGTAGTTGAACACCGTAGGGTGGTTAGGTAAGCTCCGCTACCAACGCTTCAGTCACATAACAATGAAATTTAAAATAACGCTTTAAAAAATATGCAGATATCCGTTTTTTCTAGATGAAATAATATAAATTAATAATTGAATAGTTAAATATGAAATAATAATTATTAATAATTAGCGACTTCGTTTGATTAGTAGGCTCGGCCTTCGACCTAGCCATGACCTCCCATCTTTTCTTGATTTTTCCTCCTGATAATAATTAACACAACAAAAAAATAATTAGCGAGATTGTTCCATCCGTTGTCAAGTTCAAAAGTAAAAAGTCAAAATCATTTATTCAATTTAGGCATCAAAGACGCACTTATGAACGTAAATTTTTCATTATAATGTACTTTAAAGACTCTACCGCCGCGTTCCAAAATATATAGAGCCTACCGAGAAGAAGCGGCAAGAAACTCGGGGCCATTCTTTTTATATAGATGTTTACAATGTTTCTATTTAGGTATTACAAATATTACATTTTATGGGTGGCAGAGTGACAGCTTGCCAGAAGTGGAGTATTCCAAGCATCTTTATCTTCTATAGTATATTGTCGGACTTTATAATAAGCTTTTTTTATTAAAACGTTTTTTACAGTCAACTTGAATTTGCCCTCTGTGAGCTCAGTTTTGGGATTTTACGAGTATTGTAAAAAAGCACACAATTTCCTAGGAATGACTTATTAGTCTTCGCAAGTCTAAACTAGGTACAGCTATCCTATTTGTATTTCTAGTATTAAAAGTGTGGTGATCACTATTTAACTTATATTTAAATATAAGTTTATAGTATATAATTTAAATATATGTAAATTTTTACGAACATACATTATACTTTCAAATACATATAAGGAAGGCAAAGTTAATATATTGATGTCTTTAAATAAATGTCTCAAAGATTCACGGGGACCTATTTCGTATATAGCTCGAATAGCACGTTTCTGTAGGATAAAGATGGTCTCTATATCTGCTGCTGAACCCCATAGCAATAAAAATAATTATAGCGTCACCAGGAGAAATAGGGGTTCATTTGTATATATATAATTACAGACTAGCGACTGCCCGTGACTTCGTTCGAGTTCGGCCGGCGTTCGGCCTCGCCATATCCTCTCACCTTTTCTTGATTTTTCTATCATAAGAACCTTCTACGAAGTATAGAAAACATTTAAAAAGATGAATGAAATCGGTAAAGCCGTTCTCAAATTATAGCATGACCAGGAGAAATAGGAGTAAATTTTTATATATTATATAGATTTCCAAATGTTTGAGTGTCTTCGAAATAATGGTATTCTCTGTAATAATATCTCTGAAATTTGCCTGAACCTATAAAAATATCAACAGTGTGTTGGTATGTACCATTACATATTTTATTACATGCCAAAAAGTTGGTCATTCCTATGTGTGAAAACTTACCTACTGTCTTTATTTAAATAGGTATAACTATGTGGTTTTATTATCTTGTAAAAAATCTAGTAGGTATTTGAAATATTTTATCGTTTTGTTTTTAGATTATCCTACGCTTATCCAGTGCTAGTTTGGCAAAGTTCATTCACCCGAAGTAAAAATAGAAAATAACAACATCGCAAATTCACTAGCTAAAATCCACTCATGTGCGATGTCCGGGCAAACTTAAAGCTTCGAATACACTCTAGAAGGACCTTATTATTTTTGGTTCCGGTAGTCCCTGTGCAAATTGAAAATTCCCGCCCGAGAGAGTTTGCTAAAATTATCCGGACGCTAAATCGATACGGACAGCTTTCCTGTCTAGACGGGTACCAAGTAGCGAGAACACATACCTACCAATTAACGGTATCATATGTATGTATTTGTATACATACATATGTACTTGCTGTGCCCGCAACTTCGTACCATCTAAACGTCTAATTTGTTTCACAGTGCATCGGTGTTCGCAAAATCATTGTTGATTTTAGTTAATTGATACGCTAGCATTTGACCTCTTTGTCAGCTTTTGTTGAAACTATCATAGCGGGTGTCTTGCATTTGATGGTAAGATATAGCTATAGTCGTGCAAGAAGGCGGTGGTAACACAATAGACCCGGAATGATGATCGGCTCTATCACCGCTAAGTATGATGTTCAATCTTGAGGTAGGTAGCGTTGCCAGACATCCGGATAAAGCCGGAGATAGGTAGGCTTTTTGGATACCTGTCTGGCCAAATTTCACGGTGTACGGCCTGTCCGGATTTTGTTAGGCTTTTTTATTTTACCTCGTGGCGACCGGACTGTGCTACGCGAGAGACGGCTCACATAGATATACCTACACTATCGCGACTCAGACGGCGTGATTCGATGATTCCTAGGTAGGTACCTAGTTACGTGAGAGGTGAATGATGCACTAAATACACTTTCGAGATTTCGAACTTCTTAGCTTTTTGAAATTTTCTCACAGTCTCAACACCAATTTATGTATCTACGTGCGTAATAAGTAATTTACCTCAACTCTTTTCATATTACCTATACCTGAAAATAAGAGATCCGACCAAGAATTTTTTAATGTCCAGTCTTTTCATTCGAATGTTCGGCCAAACTGGGCGTAGGAAGATTGTTTTTCGTAATATTGCATCTGGCAACCCTAGTGATAAGTTCTAGGTAGCTAGCTAAGCAGGCACTAGAAAGTATAATACCACGATTCTACGATTTCCTCTCCTTGACATTTTTTTCGTAAGCAAGTCTAATATAGGATCCGAACCGACGACCGACTGATCGATGGCTGAACCTCTGAGTTATCATCGCTTCATATAATCAAGGTCAACTCAAGCAAGTACAAAATGAATCTTGATAACGAAGTAGGTAGTAGAAACATAGGAACATGCTAGTTGGTCAAAACAGATTATAAGGCCTTTGTTTTTTTTTATTAGTTTGTTTTTGTTGGTCAACATCTATGTCACGTAAAAACACCATTAAATTGTATATTCAGAAAAAGGTTTAGGTTTAAAAATATTTATTCTGTAAAACTAGTCGTTGAAATGAGAACAATAAATAGAATAATTACGCTTTAAAACCGAATAGGACTCGCGTAATATTTACCGGAAATATTCTCCGACCAGTTGCGAATTTATTTGAAGTTCTTCTTCTGGGAGTCACTCTTGTGCACTGCGGCCAGCGCGGGCCACAGCACGTGAAATAGAAGTTTACAATATGAAACAAAATACGTCATAAAAATAGTATTTATGTATCTTTCAGGTCCTATGGTACGTATGAGTATTTATAGCAGATACATAAAAATAAAATGTATATCCCACAGACTGTATACTGTGATGTGATGATCACTTTTTCTCATTTTGTGTCACAATGTTGAGGCATTAACGTTTAAAAAGTAACGCCGTCGATATTTTGATACAACACATTGCAATATGTAATTGTATTGGTTATGTGAGCTCAGTTTCATTGTTGTATTTTTCTTTTTGTTACCATTACCATTGACGTATGTGCGATATAGGATATTGATAGTTTACTCTGTAAGTTAGCTATTATGACGTATGTTACGATAACTACAATACGTTTGGACATTATTATGTACAATCATCAAAAACGTCGATATGTGCACGTACGTTTATTATCGTACCGTACGCACTGTTTCCTACTCAGGGTCATCGATCAACAACAGTAAAATAAATGCCGGGTCACTTGCAAAATCAAAGCTAAGTGTTGTCCGCGTAAATAGATACATACATGGAAAGAAAGAAAAGGCATAGGTTGAAAAGCATTTATTGTAAAATTGACCTTAATATACAATAAATAAAGTGCTTTTCATACCACCTGCTCGACAAAGTCCAATTACATGTCACGCTATTTCGACGTACAGCAAGCAACATTACATCCTCAGGGATGTAATATTGTATGAAACTCCCAAGGTATTAAAGTGATTAGTATTTGGAACCTAAATTTTGTAGGCAAATCTCTTACCATATCTAGATAAGGGCATTGTAGGTAAAAAGAGTTTATTCGATAATCGAACTAGCCTCCACAGACAGCACACAAAAAACAAAAAGAAAAGAGGCGCGTTTGTAATTAATGTGAAACAAAAGACGGTGTTCTTCTCTCTTCACAGTATTTTATCACGTACACGTTGACTCAAAAATATTACTTTGAGCATCCATAACTGTACATCTGTGTCCAATATTAATATTAACGTTTAATTTATTTTACTTCTAACTAAATACCTAAATGATTTTTATGTACCAAATACCTAAATGATTTTTATGTAAAAGAGTTTCAATTGTCTCGCAATAGGTATGAAAAGTAGAGTATTCACCTCGAGAATAAAGTCTGTCCGAAAATAATATTACATACTAAGGTTACATACTTATAGATACAATTTGCTATATATTTGATGGAAAATATACGCAATCTACACACGTAAAAGATTGAAGAAGATACCCATTTCTAATGTACCTATTTTGACTACTATTTAATTTAATAATTCATAATCAGCCGTAGGACGTCCACTGCTGGACATATGCCTCCCCCATGATTTTCCAAAAGGACCAGTTTGAAGCGGCCTGCATCCAACGTCGTCTTGCGACCTTCATCAGGTCGTCTGTCCACCGTGTCGGTGGACGACCTACGCTGCACTTGCCGGTCCGTGGTCTCCACTCCAGAACCTTTCGGCCCCATCGGCCATATGTTCTGCGTGCTATGTGCCCTGCCCACTGCCACTTCAACTGGCTAATCTTCTGGGCTATGTCGGTGACTTTCGTTCTTCTACGGATCTCCTCATTTCTGATTCGATCACGTAGAGAAACCCCGAGCATAGCCCTCTCCATAGCTCGTTGTGCGACTTTGAGCTTATCTATGAGGCCCATAGTAAGAGACCACGTTTCAGTGCCATAAGTCATCACTGGTAACACACATTGGTCGAAGACTCTTGTCTTGAAGCACTGAGGTATTTTTGACGAGAAGACTTCGCAAAGTTTCCGGAACGCTGCCCAGCCGAGTTGGATTCGACGATTGACCTCTTTCTCGAAGTTGGACCTGCCTAGTTTGACTGTCTGTCCCAGGTAGGTATCTTCAACAACTTCGAGAACTGAGTTCCCAACTGATATTGGGG
Source organism: Selenia dentaria (assembly GCA_917880725.1). Lineage (NCBI taxonomy): Eukaryota > Metazoa > Arthropoda > Insecta > Lepidoptera > Geometridae > Selenia > Selenia dentaria. The sequence goes on along the minus strand of OU862875.1, from coordinate 36,257,622 downwards.
TAGGTATAACATGGGCATAAGACATAATTTTCGTCTTATTCATGTTCATCTTAAGACCTACCCGTTGGGAAACTCGATGGAGGCCTTCGAGCATTGTACTGATGTCTTCCATGGATTCTGCCATGACTACAATATCGTCGGCAAATCGAAGGTGAGTGATGTATTCGCCGTTAATATTGATGCCAAGTCCTTGCCATTCCAGAAGCTTGAAGGCGTCTTCCAATATAGCGGTGAACAGTTTCGGAGATATAACGTCTCCCTGTCTCACGCCTCTTTGCAATGGAATTGCCTTCGAACTCTGTTCCTGTTCTCGGACTAACATGTAGGCGTTTTGGTACAAACACTTCAGCACTTCAATATACCGATAGTCAATACGGCACCGCTGGAGAGACTCAAGCACTGCCCACGTCTCGAAGGCTTTCTCATAGTCCACAAACGCTAAACAAAGAGGCAAGTTATACTCGTCGGTCTTCTGTATAACTTTCCGTAGCCTGTGGATGTGGTCTATGGTACTATTGCCTTTTCGGAAACCGGTTTGTTCCGGAGGCTGGAATTCATCAAACCTGCGACTAAGACGGTTCGTTATGACCTTCGAAAACAGCTTATAAACATGGCTCAAAAGCAAGATGGGTCTGTAATTTTAAAGTAAAGTGTCACCTTCCTTGAAGATCAGCACCACCACGCTTTTGTTCCATGCTTCTGGCGTTGAACCTTCGAGTAAGACGGTATTAAAATTTAATAATTATCTTGCCAATAATACGAAAGTACATAATGTGTCAATTTTTGTTACCTCTCGGCGCTGAGCGGCAACGTAAGTGTTTTTACGAAATTAACGCATATTTTTAAATGTCAATCGGTGACGAGACAAGCAAGTCGCTCACCTAATGTCAAGCGCCACGCTTGCCGATAACATTTCAGTGCCATGCAGAGATTTGAACTACAAGAGTTCAAAACTCAGCAGGTCAATGTACTACACTCGTCATCCTGAGATTTAGGATGTTAAATCTTTTGCCCTATAATTTCGCCTGGAAATATTGCCTATACACCTGCGGTTGTCCACGGTTGAATAACTGGCAAAGGTCTACTTCTCCAGGCGGACTCTGCAAAAGTCCTACCATTACTGAAATGTTTATACCTATAGATATACTTATACCCAAATTCTACATATTATGGTACTTATAATCTGTATCAACGGGCATAGTTCCCAACGTATTGCTATAGCCTTATTTCATGCGAAGTCACGGGCTGAAACCTTTATTAGGTATACATTCATATTTATTTTTACCCTTCCTATACCGTGATAATTATAAACAAAAGATTTATGAATGAAACGCACGTAAATTTACGTCAATGGTAAAAGGGTAAAAAATGTTAATAATAATATAAGTAATATTTTGTTCAACAGAACTGGACTGTATTTTCAATAGCGGACTAAGAAACCTTATATGTACGAGTATAAACCATCGTTCAGCTACGATTCGATTGCAGTTAGACCAACATTTCGTTAGTGAAATCGGCGCCCTGTAGAGCTATGTACCTCAGTTGCTAACAAATGTATATTGAAATAAAAAAAATGGCGGCACATATTTTTGTCAGCTCCAGTTGTCAACTTATTAACATTTTTGCTTACTAGAGTTGTCAAAACTGACAGAGAGCCGCCATTTTTCAAGATTTTAATCAACATGCATGTACATAATTCAAGAGCCGAGAACTAACATTTCTGCTCATCACACAAGCATTTTCCCCAGCCAAGAACTTAACCTGTATCCCTGCGCTTCGAAAGAGGGTCAATAACAACTGAGCTAATGCAGCGGTCTGCAAGAGCAAAGAAAAACAAGTAAAATAAATTTAAAATAACCTTTGATACAAAATAATAAAAATAGTTTGATATAGGTATACCCATATTAAGGGAGTTTAAAAAACAACTTATCGCCATTTTGTGGTGGCGGCCATCTTGGATTTGAAATTTACCATAGTGTATTCTACTAGACCCTTTCATTTGATACACATCTAGAGGAGGTTGTGAAAAAATGTGAAATCCGCCATTATGTAGCGGCGCCCATCTTGGACCGATTTTCATCAAACATTATAAGAACATTCCCGACCTTTCAAACAAAAAATAACAAAATTATAATACGTCATCCGTTCGGAGCTACGATGCCATAGACAGACACACACACCATAGAAATAATGTATCCCAACGGACACACACACAGACACGTCAAACTTAGAACACCCCCGTCGTTTTTGCGGTCGGGGGTTAACTAATAGATAGTACAAGCATAGTATAAAGATGCAACAGTATGGAAACTAAGCCTACTTAAGCGGAAATAAACTAATGCATGCCCTCTCGTCTTGACGCGGTCTCACTACTGACAGCACCACGCAACCGCTTAGGGATCTCGTCGATGCGCATGTTTGTGTGAGTGAGCCGTTTCCAACGTTTGTAGGTAATCTCCGTACTTTTTCTCTATATATTTATACTTTGGTACAATTATTCATACACTTAAACCTCTTTCAGTAAATCCTATACAAAACTTTTATTTACTTAGGTATACTATTGTTTAGTATAGGTACTTAAAGCGTGGCAATCAAAGATGAATGTAGCGTGATCCTTATCTTCAATGGGTGTTAATGTAGCAATCAAGTAGTAAAATAGCTTGATAACCGACTGACACTTGTAGGGCATGCATCGCGACGGATAGCGATAACATCAATTACTAATTAGATTTGCGGAATAAGGATATAGAGCGCACAGTACAACCGGCTTTACTTGGCCGTTAGCAATATAGCAATTTTTTTTTTATTGTTTATTTTATTTTAGAATTTTTTTTGTTGCTTAATTATTTGATTTTAGTAATATTTATATAATTAGTAAGGAACGTTTATCTATATTTTTCATGTAATCATCACATTGTTTACTATGCCCGTACGCTTTGATTTTTTCAGTATTTCAAAGTACCATACATTTTCTTTTTTAGATCTTCAAAAACTAAAAAAATCAAAACGTACAGGCATAGTAAACAATGTGATGATTACATGAAAAATATAGATAAACGTTCCTTACTAATTATATAAATATTACTAAAAACAAATAATTAAGCAACAAAAAAAATTCTAAAATAAAATAAACAATAAAAAAAATGTGCTATATTGCTAACGGCCAAGTAAAGCCGGTTGTACTGTGCGCTGTATAGTAAACAATGTGATGATAACATGAAAAAAATATAACTGAAATCGGACAACGTTAAGAGGTAAAAAAAATTTTTTTTTCTTTTAGTATGGAAAGTACTATAGTAGATCCAACCGTTTATCCTCTTTTTGACAGCACCAATAGAACGTAACATGACGATGTTACGCAAAAGTTAACTTATAAATGCGAGGTTTTAAAAATATGACAACTGCTTAAATTTGCTCCTTGATCCCGTATAATAATCATCTTTCACAAAATGAGTCCATAAGTGCAGTAGTTTTTTTATAAATTCCATAAAATAACAAACGTTTTTAAAAAATTACGTTCTATGGCTATCAACATAGTGATGTTACGAAGTTACGATTGAGATATCGATATTGTTTATGAACTATTTTTACACGGGTGTTTTCCGTTCTCGGCACATAATATCGGATTTATTTTTATGTAAAACCGTTATATTGATGCGCCTCAGGAAAACATACAGCATTATTTGAAGACGTGTTTATCTCCTGGTGTATATCCAAAAAAGAACAAGGTTATGATGACTATGATGATTACAAGTACAAGTCATACTTGACGAAGCTGTTACCGGTTAAATCTGGGATGGCCAGCGAGCAACACGGAAGGGAGTAGGCATACACAGCGTTTCCCCTCTGTCAAAGTACAAGTCCGCATGGACCATGGAGTTTGATAATATACTGTGGGGTGAGGGCGGGGCTAGATTTGTGAATGGTGCTTTATTTTTTATGTGTTAGTGATTTGGTTGTGTGAGTATGATCGGCAATGGATCGGTACAGGTATGTTTTGTATGTAATAGTGCGGCTTTGCGCTAGTGTGCAACTTCCCCTCCCGCAAGAAATGACAGAAAGATTTGAACAATATTTTTTAGCTAAGGCTACTCCCTTCCGTGTTGCTCGCTGGGGATGGCAGACATTAAAGTCTGCCGTTTGGTACCAGAAAATAGTAAAGTTTGAGCAACCCCAATTCCAATTTAAGCAAACGAAATCTAATCTTTTATTTTTATTTATTTATTAATCAAAATCAGATTCATCGTTGCTGTCACTCGAGCTATTGCCGACATTTATAATTAATTGTTGACTCATATAATCTATCGCCACGTGTTTATCCCAATCTGCCATTATAGTTTCTTGTGTTTTTTGAATTACATTTTGCCAGCTTTCCGCAGTTACTTTCACACATGCATTTTTTAATAAATTTACCATTTTGTTTGCCGTGAATGGGGGTTTTGTGTTATTTCTAGCAGCGTGTCCTTTAACTTGAGCCCATATTAATTCAATGGCATTGTATTGACAATGATAGGGTGGAAGTCTAAGAACCCAATGACCATGTTCTGCAGCTATTTCGTCGATCACATATCGTTTTGGGAAGTGTTTTTTTGTTCGTAATATATTTAGTAATTGTACTTTTAGTAAGGAGTTATCAACATTTTCACCATGTCGTTGAAGCCAGTCAATGATTACTTGTTTTTTGTCGGCCTGGGTCGGCATTTTATCAATTTGGCGTGAGTGATAGGATGCGTTATCCATAATAATAACTGACGGTTCTTCCAATGATTGTACCATTTCCTTAAACCAACTTTCGTAAACCTCAGAATTCATTTCTTCGTGGTACTCAACTGTTTTTTTGGATTTAAAGGCCAACAAAGCATCTGGCATGAATCCTTTCACAGACCCTGCATGGCAAATGATTAGACGTTCTCCTTTTCCCATCGGTACTGAGGTAGTGGAAGCAGCGGTGTCATCAGTCCAGCTCTTAGACACTGTGTGGTTCGCATTCAGCCAAGTTTCGTCAGTGAAAACAACATTTGACCAATCTGTAATTTTTTTGGCTTCGCTCAAAAATTCGCAACGAGCAAAAGCTACGTCGCGACGCTCCATCAATATTTTGCGTTTGTCCGATTTTTTATAAGTAAATCCAATTTCATTCAAGACCTTTACCAATGACGATTTTTGACCTCGGAACAAATCACATTCACGCAAAGAAGCAACAAGTTTTTTAAGTGTTGGAACTTCTTTACGTAAGTAATAGTTATATATATGACGGCGTATAGCGTCTGCGTCAAAGTTGTCAACCGAAGTCACACGACGTGGTTGGCGTTTTTTCTTCGGCGTACGAAGCTTATTCTCCTGCATGCCGCTTGTTCCGTAGGCTTCGGTAGTAATTTTTGTAATCGTAGATGCACTAATACCTAACGCGGCCGCAACGCGCTCTCTCACTTGCGACAATGGTAAAAGCGGGCCGCCATTTTGATACTCTGCTTCAAAGTAATTACGAAGCTTGATCACCATTTCTCTCGTCTGTCCTTTCAGCACTGATCCTTTCGGCATTTTATAGTTCCAATATAAAACTCAGCAAATAATTACTAGCACGGGCGTCTTGTTGCGAGTGACAGTGACAAATACAAAACGGCGGTGGACCATTGAGTTTTACTACCTTGATAAAATACTACTGCTTACCCATAGACAAAAAAATTGGCAGTCATAGGAATTGCCGATAGAAGTGAAAACTTATAACTCAGAATTTGATAGCTTACCTTGGAAACTACACGGGTGTAACCGGACGGCGTGGCCTCGCCATCTGGGCATGGCCATCTAGAAATGCGTCAGCATTTCCCATTGGCTGATGCGTTTCTAGATGGCCATGCCATGACGGCCTGTCCACGCCCTTTCAACATTCCCCATTGGCTGACGTATTTCTAGATGGCCAATAGCCATGGTCATGGCGCCATTCCTAGGACTATTCTCTTTCCGCACAGACTCGATAGAAAAATGAATCGAAATCGTGTCCACTATAATCACTTGGTCACAACACTTTAACTGACAAATTAGATCTGTCAAAAAGAGGATAAACGGTTGGATCTACTATAGCTATGCAATCCTCTTAAGTCTCCAAGAGTATTTTGAAACGATGTAGTACTCGAAGTTCAGTGCGACAAAGTTAAATGGCCTTACCATAAGTACTTACATGTCCGAGAAAATATACAGACTGAATACCTGCGACTTATTTGAAGAACGCGAACATTTAGTTCGACTAAATTGAAAATGTAATAAAAAAGAGGCCGACTTCGTCACTTATATAGAGATACGAGTAAGTAAATACCTATCTACAGCTCGCCCGCTAAGCACAGGCAAAGCCGTAGTGCGGTACTTATTGTCCTTTTTTTACCAAATGATCTAATAATTTACATCGAGTATTGTACGATATGGAGAACAGATTATACATAAAAGAAAAAATCTTCGGTATACTTAATTTATTTTTGCTGGTCGTGAGACTGTCATCGCTTACAAAATACACTCGCATGTAATGTACTATTACTTATTCTGGGGGTATATAAAGTCGATATTTTAAAATGTAGGTAGTTAATACTAAATAATTTTAATTTAAAAAAATAATAAAGATATGGATGGCTTTTTGTATTTTTACTCGTACTCTTTTTACTTTATATATGCTATTTTTAAGTTTATCAATTTATTATTCTACTAACTTTCCCTACCTTTTCACTAATCAAAATTAAATTATTGAATGTAGACTGAGACGTTAAAATGAAGCACCCCTTTTGTAATCATTAATTAAAAATAGTAGGTAGTATTTGTAATAAACTGATAGAAGAGCCTTAACCTATCGATAGATGATAAAAATATTAACACAGCGATGTATCATCACAGAAAACAGCTGAGAGTTCATTCATGTCTCCTTTTGTGGTTATTATCATACAGTAAGACAACACGACATGATTTCATTTGAAAATAACGTTCTTTCTTACCATTAATGCGTCTATCAGAGAGCGTGTCTTCCTCGTCCCACCACGGCTGTTCGTGAAAACGACGCGAGATCGGCCGCTCATAGCTCCCATAGTACTGGAACTCCATTCTCGACACTTTACAGCCGAACAAATGACGTACACTACGCGAATTTTCTTGTAAAAACTCTCGCATGAACGCACTAATTTGTTTACATAGTCTCAGACGCCACGCCGCGTTTAACGTTAAAATGCTACTGATTTGTGTATGTCTTCGCTACCAGACGCACGAGATAAACGATCGACACTGTAAGCAGTTATTCAATAACACGTAGGGTCATTATTGGTGTAATAGTCTGAACACATACAGATGCATCTATCCTATATGCTGGCTGTTGACAGCACGCGATAAGTTGGCAACGTCCGACTGCTGGTGCATCACTAGTGCAGTGTTTATTAACGTTTTTATACTACGTATCCTCTGTTTGTTTTATTAATAGCACCTGAAGTGGTTATTCACATGCGCCAATGGATCTGTCAATGGTCAGTCACCACTTCTAGAAGAACCGGCGAAAACAAACTCGTAGACATATCCATACGTATTACGATCATTGTTTACAACTTCGTTCGAATCGTCTAAATTATTAACATTTCCTTTCAAGTTTTTCCAACGTTTAATGTATACGAGACGACCTCAATCCAAAGTAGGTACTTCACTACTAGTGGCACTATTGTCTACGAAAGTATATTTATTTTGGAAAACAACAGTGCACAGGTAAACATCAAACACTATAAGGTGCATAGCCCAACACGTCTGCTGTTGACCGTTCCGAGATTGAAATACGGTGTTACCTTGCGTTGTTTACTTCTTTTATCACTAGGAAGAGTTATTTATAAAGAAATTTGATTAATGTAACAGCTCAAGTACACAAACAACATTGATAAAGGTATTGTGATGAAGCTATTTAGTAAATTCAGTTAGCACGTAAGCCCTCGTTTTCGCACTGTTCGCACCACCATCCTAATTGTTTAAACGTGTACCTACGTAGAAACTTAGTTATTGAATAAGTCAATATGTCTCAATAAGGAACTGTAAAAATAAAATAAGATGTCGAGAGAGACAAGTGCAAAAGGGATTTTAAAAATAAATATATATGATGAAACACTAACACACTCACATATACCTACACAAAGGAATTTCATCAAAATAACAAAGTAGAGCAGTGAAGAACTTGAATTTAGAGGTTGATATATTTTATCATCATGTGTGTGAATGTTAATTTTACTTAACATTCACACACTTAATTCTACTTCACAATACTTAAATATGTTCCGAGTATATTACCCATCTATTTTCCCATATTAGATAAGCAATCTACTGGAAAGATATTGGAAATAGTGAAACAAAATACCAATGTCTACATCCCAGTGCCATCAACTCTACTTCCGAAGACGATTTCTATACTTGAATTCTACTCTGCTAATGAATTTGCAATAACTGTGTAATAATATTCACGGTTCATGACATTGGATGACCTTCACCCGCATACTGTCTGTGTCTAGACTAGACCATCCATATTATAATCCCAAACATGTATCAAAATTATATTTAAAAAACCACAATCGCGAAGAATTATAGAAAAACATGTTAATCGTTAATCGTCTATTTCGGGAGGGAACCAATTTTATTCTGCTTAACCTTTGAGGACCTTCCGATGTTTACAAAAAATGGTCGTTCAACTGCAGTAAAGGAAAAATGTTGTTAATATTAAGAAATATAACAGTGATAATGCTTAATTGACTTTATTTTATTGCTATTAGATTGAGATAAATCTATTTTTAATGAATTTATTAATAACATCATTGACGTCAGGCTAACCTACTTCACCTATCTCCACAGCCTAACTATAATATGATATCTACCGTATTGTTGGACTACATTCTTATAATTTTATGTTACCAGAGAGAAATCAGACACAAACTCGTGTCAAATTCGTATAATGTTTCTGTAAAGGAAACCGTTCATAGATAGGTTATAGGAAACGGCTTTCAAGGCCATCCGCCTGTTTTATTTACGTGTATTAGGTATAAAGAAACTAAATTAATGTAATTGAATTTGAGGTATTTGATACACTGGTACTTCACCGATAGGTAGACTATCTTATACCCGTGACTGTTCCCGTTAAGTATATCGGAATATGTATAATCGGAACTTAGATACTTTTAAGTATCTTCGTGTGTATGTCTTTCTCCAGGCCTTAGACTATTTGTACAACGCTGCTACTGAATAGCTTCATTACTTTATTATTAACAGCTAGAAAACTCACTTTAACATCTAATAGTAGGTACGTAGATATTTAATCAATATTATATTTGTGTGGTTGTGAATAACCATCAGATGAGCATATAAAAACTTATGAAATACATACATAAAAATGAATAGTAAGTAAGTAAGTAAGTACGGCAGCTCCACCAAGGTAAAGATAGTTCACAGGTGGCCCTGGCTATGTGGACAATTTAGATTCAAAATATACAAAGCTAAGGGCAACCAGTCTCAGAAACCTCAATACAATCTTGTAATACCTAAGTGTAATGAATAAAACGCTTAGTAAAGTAGGTTCTAGTAACCTACTTTAGCCTACTTTAGCAAGCGTTTTAACGTGTCGTGAACATATGTCTGAAATGACCGTCACCTGACATTGGCGCCTATTATATTTATATTACTTATTCAATAAATATTAAAGCAACTGAATTATGATTTTTTAGAAGTTTTATAACTTACGCTATTTAAATCAGAATAACTATATTCTGGCTGTTAATCAAAATATGTACTGGCTGCGCTACTCGGTTTTACACGGATGCCATCATCCGTAGCAAATATAACCATATAATATAATTACTCCGGAATAATGTAGCTTTCTATTTAGAGTTGATTTTTTTTATCGGTTTAGTAGTTTATCAATTACAAACAATCAAATATATGTTCGTTATTATTAGTCTAGAAAGGAGATTTAATTGAATAAGATGATTCTTCTGAGAGTTCAAAAATTATATAATTTTCCAAGGGCAAATCGGGCAATGCATAGGGTTTCATTTCAGTAGTGTTTGGCAGATTTCTCTCTATTACTCGTAAAGTCATACAACATTGCAGTCCATTTTGGCTGTCCATATTTCACAAACTGTACGCCTCAAGAAAGTGATGATACCTATAATTATTATTATGAACTTTGGTAACCTTCTCATTTGATTTTTACATCAGCATGTTAGTAAACTAAAGAAACTCTGTTGGTCTGGAACCTATCGCACGGGTCTTTTTGAACCTAGATTAGGATCCAGTAGCTCTTCTTACTTCAAATTGTGAAAATATTGCCTTTTACCGAAATAAATATTATTATTATTATAAAGAAATATTAACGGAAGATTTATTAAAGGTGCATTGCATAGTGTCACCTATGATTATAAGACCCCTAAACGTAGATAACATTACCTATTCATTATTATATACTAATATTCGTGGTAGGAAGGTGGAAAGCATGAACTTAGATCGAGTGTCGGATGTTAAAAGATATCGTGATCGCATATACCTAGCGTAGTACCTAACCATTATTTATTAGATGCATAAATCTTTTTCACTACCTACATGCACATAATGATAAACTGTCAATCAAGTAAAACGTGTGTAAAAATAACGCAAATGTAAACAAGTCAAGGAGTTAACAAGCAAAGATGTATATATTTTTATAAAAGTATGTAAGCGATGCGATATTATTAACGAAGGTACTCACAAGTGCACCTGCACCGTCCTGTATCCTGATAATACTAAAAACCATACAAATAATCAAACAACTCAACAAATAATTGTTTCTATCAAGTTCCATCCAAAATAGAGAAATAAAATCGGCAAATAAAACCTCTGTCAAATTATATCCGTATATAATCCGCGGATGAAACAAGTGAGGGTTATTTTATAACTCTAGAGTAGGTACCTACTAGAGTAGGAGATTAAATTGTAAACTTGAGAATGTACAGTGCGCGTGAGCGGGACGGGGCGTGTGTGACCGCGGGAGACTTGCGGAATGACTGACTGACTTTAGCCTTACAAACTGAAGAGCCTTTAGCAAATACCCATATCAGCCTAATTTTCACAAACGCCCGTCAAGTAGGCCGCTAAATGCCCACATTGTAGACAAGACTGATTCATGTAATTTATACTGCTGACATCAACGTATTATTATGTCACTTGAAATATCAGTGAATCTAGAGTAAGGTCATTTTCGTGAAAATGTAGAGCTAGATACGAAGCCTTACTTATACATATACATTGACTCATTATATGCAGGCTACAATAAAAAATGTGAACAACTCTCCATTCCCTCTCTCTCTCTCTTTTAAAGTATTTATCACTACATATAATAAAACTGTAGAGGTCGAATTTCTGTACAATGAAAAATAAATTGCTAAAAACTGAGGATGTAAGGAGTGAAATCGAACTGATTAATTATTTTTTCCGTTTCCATTTGTCTGTCTGTTTGTACGGGCTAATCTCCGAAACAACTGAGGCGAGGCCATGCGAGCAAAGCCGCTGGCGGGTCAGCTAGTATATACTAAAACTAGTACCTATTCCAAAAAGTAGCTCAGTAGTGAATCCACAAATTCACAACAATAATCAACGACGTACATTAAAATGACTCTGCATACTCATTTATCTTTTTATAGATACCAAATAATATTAATATCATTATGTGCCTAGTGAATCGAATATGTATACATACTCAGATATAAAGTAACGTATCATGATACTGTATGATAAATATATTAAATTATGTATTTATGAAATACTCTGTTTTAAACTATCACGGTTGTTCTCTAAAGTTATATGATTATTAACCACGGTAAATATCCCGTTAATAATCATATAACTTTATGAAATACTACTATTTACCACTCGTGTCGCACGTCATCGCGTCGCACCTTTATATAGAGTTCCTTATAAAATATTAGGTAAATATGTAAGTACATAGTTTAAGTACGATTTTTACGCTGTGGTACAAGTATATTTTTTATTTTATACTTATTCAAGCCTGGTAGATAATCTATATTAGGTACATTTATATCAATGCCTACTTCACGATATGAAGGTGTCATGGTAAAGTTGTTTTCTAATTAATATCATGCCGGAAAAGTACACAATGTATTTAAGTACTTAAGAACTAACAATAAATAAGGCAGTAAAGTCCTTGGTCTAGTAATGATAAGCTACCATTTTGAATATCTGTTTATTTTGTAACTAGGCAATCATTAAAAAAATAAGGTTTTATGGTTCCACATTGTCATCAGAATAGAAAATGTCAATAGAAAATGGGTACAATTATATATTAGATTACAAGTTGGATACAATAATTATTACCTATGCTGTTTTATCAAGACCATCATAAACAACGTCATACGAAATATTCAACTATATAACAACATATATAAATAAAAATAGTGGTAATGTTAAAGTAGTTTTATTTAGTCACACCTTTCTAAGCAAAACTATAGTTTTGCTCCAATTATAGAGTTGATGAATGAAAAAGTCATTGAGTTCCAAGAAATGTTGTAAACAGCGTAATGTTTTTATTTATCTTCGTTCCTTAATGTAAAAGTTTGGATATATGGATGTCAATTACTTAATTACGTAAAACGGTTTAACAAATTTGGATCACATTTGGTAAGTAGGTAGATAGATGAGGTTTACACATGGAACACTTTTCATTATCTTCCATCCCCACGCGCGTGAAACCGATGGGTGCAACTAGTACATTCATATAATAAAAATTAACACTCGTTAAATATAGAAACGTAGTACTATTATTTATTCTGTGACAATATCGCCAATTTTATCGCCAATAAAATGTGTGCGTTAACGTTGACGGTTCCAGTGTGGCTACTCAATTTCACGCGATAATTATCGAAATAATTAGCGCGTTGTTTATTTGACATTAACGTTTAACGTTGAGGTGGCCAAGCCATAAGGGCCGCTTGCACCAACATGTTAAATATTGAATTTGAAATCTAACGCTTAGCTTGCTGCCGGGCCTTGGAGTTACTGTCCAAATCACATTGTAGCACTTGCGTCAAATCGGAAAACTAAAAAATCTAGATAAGTGGGTGCCACACGAACTAAGCGACAAGCAAGACTTACGCGCCGAAGCATGCATAGCACTACTGAATCGGCATAGAAACGAAGGAATTCTAAATCGATTGTTACCTGCGATGAAAAGTGAATGCAGTGAAGGCTTACGTTTTATATACGTAGACTAAAGACAGTCCCGATAATTTAAACCATAGTTTAAGTAAATTTCATTGCTTAAACTATAGTCACTCGGGACTATATTTAGTCTACGTCTTATAATAAGGCGGGAAGTATTTAAGGCGCATGAATTCGCTAGCCGAGGAGTTTAGCTTTATGCAAAAGAAATATTAATATAATATAATCACTCGCTCGCTACAAAGTGGTTGTTGCTGGGTGCACTTCAGCCAAAAATACATTAAACAACTTTATCTACACTAATGTTGTAACATTCTACTTATGTTTCCAATACTTGACTTATAATTACTACTGTTATAGAACAGACAACAAAACACTCAATTTAAGCAATTTCACATGATGGTATAATATCCACATCGATATCGTAAAATCTCATTATAACATCAATAAAACGCGACCAATTAACGTGGCAAGCCTTATGTCAAAATCCTCATACAAGTTGTATAAAATTTTGATATTAGGCTGGCTTTTGAAAACAGTTGGGTTATACGTGAAAACTTCGTCGAAACTACTAAACTTACATACACAAAACTCTTTGGTAAGATCTTGTGCCAATTAAATAAAAAAAGAACAGCGCGCGCTCGCTCCTGATTGGCCCTGCGCGCGCAGCTGCATTTTAATGGCGGCAAGTTCACTGTGACAATAAATACGCGTGAATTTAATGTTTGTTTTGTTTTTAAAATACAAATTAAAAGTTAAAAATGGATAGCGACGATGATATTTGTACGCCTCCGGATATTCTAGAATTGGCAACAAAAGTAACTCACAATCTTTTGCCAGAAAAATCTAGAAAATTATATGAAAAAGAATATAATAACTTTTTGGCATGGAAGACCGAAAAGAAAACTACATCATTTTCTGAAAATGTCATTCTTGCGTATCTCAAAGACCTCTCCGACAAATTCAAACCATCTTCTATGTGGGCTAAATATTCTATGCTCAAGTCCACACTGAGTATCTACAACAATATTGATATCACGAAGTATTCAAAGGTCATAGCGTTCCTGAAACGCAGTTCAGAAGGACACAAGGAAAAAAGTCCTTGACGTTTACATCAGGTCAAATAAAGATGTTCCTGGAAGATTCACCAGATATTTTGTATCTTTTTGAAAAGGTAAGTGTATTTTAGTTCTGTTATTTAATCTACCTAGTACTTACGTACTACACACGTAAGTTATCTAGACACTCCGTTTAAGCGCTTTGTGTATAAATTTGGTAGTAGGTACCTACACTTTACTACTTCATAAATCATAGTTTTTGCCTTGGCTATGTACCTCAAGCTCATTATATCGTTTATTGTTACAGGTTGCACTAATCTTCGGCATAATGGGGGCATGCCGAAGGCAAGAGCTATACAACATCCAGTTCGATGAAGTCTCTAACATAGACGACAGTACAATCATGGTGAAAGTTTCGAAAACAAAAACGAAAATAGATCGTTCTTTCGTTGTGACGGGCAACTGCTATGCCGTATGTAAAACATACATGGAACTTCGACCCACCCCCTGTCGAAACCCTGCCTTTTTCTTGAGCTATAGATCGGGGAAGTGCGTCGATCAAAGAATTGGTATTAATAAATTTGGTGCTCTGGGAAAAACTATCGCAAGTTTTTTGAATCTGCCTAACCCAGCGTTGTACACGGGGCATTGCTTCCGGCGCACCTCGGCGACCCTTCTCATAGATAGCGTGGTGATTTGACCGCACTGAAACGACACGGGGGGGTGGAAGTCTTCTACTGTGGCTGAAAGCTACATTGATGAGTCTTTAATGAATAAAATTCAAGTCTCAAATACGATCTTGAACAGTATAGAAAACAAGACGAATGAAGTAATTATAAATATTCCGACTCCGTCTACGAGCTCTACTGCTTGCCCCGCGACCGCTACAGCTGCTGGATCAATAATTAACATTAACTTTCAAAATTGTACCATCCAAAATTTGAACAATTATTATAAATAAACTATTGTCAGCTTTTACTCTTGTTGTTTGATTAATTGCATTAGTGAAGATAAAGTAGTGTATGCAACTGCATATAACACGGGTATTATATGACAGTTGCATAAACTACTAATTCAACTATTCATTAAAGTAAGTGGTTTATGTTTAACTTTTTGATGATTATTTAAAAATGATCTTGCATGATATTAGGTCTTATAATGTGGCTCACATTGTTTTGATGAATATTAATGGAGCAAAATGGTTACATCCGGAAAATTTAGGATACATTTGGGTTCATGTTTTTAGGGTTCTGTATCTCAAAAGGAAAAATAACCCTTATGGTATCACTTTGATGCCCGTGTGCAGGTCTGTCCGTCTATATGGACTCTTATTTTTCATAGACGCGTAGAGGTATTAAATTAAAATGTATATCAAAGGCTCGGGTCTACAGTCTCTTTCAGCTGTGAAAATCTAACTGGTAAGTCTAAACGATCAAAAGATATGACCGTTTATGTCGCATACTTTCGCATATTTTGCGATTTCACAAAGAAATCAAAAACCCGTTGAACTAGAATAATGAAATTTGACAAGAAACAATGTCTTACAGCGCATATACCTAATGGAACAAATGAAAACCGTCAATAAGTAGTTATATGATTAGATAGAGCAATATTTGTTTTTTAATGTACGTAATCCTCGGTACGAGAGCCCAACTCCACTCCAACCATGGTTTTGTTTTTCTGATGCAGCGTTATAACTTTCATCAATAATTAACATAATAAATTTAAATTTTAAATTAATAATGTAAATTTTGCCTTCTAAGATTCCTAATCCCTACTATCCAAGTATATATCCATGATGTAATATAGCTGTCCTCATTACCTCAGAGCCTGAAAACCAAGGTTTTCAACCAGTGTGTGTTGCCAGTATTGACTTATGGCACTGAGACGTGGTCCCTTACTGTGGACCTCATTAACAAGCTTTAAGTCGCTCAACGAGCAACGGAGAGGGTTATGCTTGGGGTTTTCCTGCGTCATAAGATCCGAAATGAAAAGATCCGTAGGAGAAATAAGTTCACCGACATAGCTCTCAAAATGGCAATGGGCAGGCCACATCGCTCGCGGAACTGATAACCGATGGGGAAGAAAGGTTCTCGAGTGGCGACCACGCACCGGAAGACGATGTGTAGGCTGGCCCCCGCTAGGTGGACCGACGACCTCGTCAAAGCCGCGGGGTGCAGGAAGCGAGTAGCCGGTCCAAGTAGCGTTCTATGGCCGTCTTCCGACTGATAATGATGAAAATGATGATGAATATAGCTGTGAGTTGTAAAGTTACGAACACGAAATTCACTTGTACAACTACGAGTAGGTAGGTATAAAGGTACACATATTTTAGCGATTAAAAAACGAAAATTTGCACGAGCCTCATTATTCTTCAGACAAGACAAAACAACTGGTTCTGTTATTTACTCAAAACGTTATCAGTAGGTATGCGTTGGCTTTATTTTGGCGTCAATCATATCTTTAATGTACTTAATTAAATATGTGTGTAATTTAATGAAACGTACCTATTTAACTGAGGTATTTTCCAAAGCATTTAATGCTTGTTACAATAGACTTGGTACACTTTAGATAAAGATAGGTTGAATAAATAGTTGCCAAAGATAGCTATTTCAGTACATGCGACCTTAGTTTTTTCTTGTAATGCCTGACTGGTTTGAGTAGAGTGGGCTGTATCCATTCTTTGTCAGCTAAGTTTATATTTAGATAAATACGTACCTATTAATCATTATGAAGATTTTTATAATCCCTATATATAGAGTTTAAAAACAAAACGCAACATATCTTTTGACGAATAAGATATTATAATGTGAATATATATTATGATGAATATAATATATTATGAATATAATTATTGCGGCTATTACTTCGTTAATTGTGAAATGTTTAATAGTAACAGTTTTTACTATTTATTATTCGCAGAGTAATTTTTATAGTTCCGTACCCAAAGGGTAAAAGATAACCCTATTACTATGACTTCGCTGTCCGTCTGTTCGGTTGCCACCGGGCTGTATCTCATGAACCGTGATAGACACTTGAAATTTTCACAGATGATGTATTTCTGTTGCCGTTTTGTTATAAAGCAAATACTAAAAAACCAGCAACTGCAAGTCGGACAAAAATCTGTAAAAACGAGCAAAACAATCATGTCTTGTATGGGAGATTTATAGATAATGGTAAGGAACCCTTCGTGTGCGAGTCGGACTCGCACTTGGCCAGTTTTATTTCTTAAAGTAAATTAGCATAGCAATAGTATAGGAAAGTATATAGAGTATAGTTATCATTTGTTTTTTATATAGATAATGTGGCTTCCACAAAAATCTGCCGTTTTGAAAAGTCCCTTATAGTATAAACTAATAGTTAGTGGTGGTTTGATATTGGTGGTTTATCTAATATATATGCATGAATATACATATAAGTACCGCGTCACCGTGAATTGTTTATGAAAAAACAAGTATTTTATTTCGATTTAAACATCAGCAAGTAACTGCTACAAGTTTTTGGATTTTTGAGGTTTGAAATTTTTCGCAAATTGTTTGTGCCTCACGTCAGGGACTCACTGGCTCAATAGGGGAAAATATTTTACTGAATAAACAAGAACGATCAATTAACGACGGATCCGTTTGTCAGTCAAAAATGAAACGTTCGTGACAATCGTGAGCATTGAGTCGATCAAGAAGACGGTAAGAAAGCAGGGCAGCAATGTCGATCTTAAGTAGTTTCGTCTAACGGATATATTTTTTGTATTAACATAACACTTACGAGCCAGGTTTATTTTATAGCTACGTTGGTATCTGAAAATTTACTGAGGGTGCCAAGTAAAATAAGGTACTTGTTTTGCTAACGCTCGATTTAAAAAGTGAACTAATGATGGATTGTTTTATTAACGTAAAAATAACTATGTATATACGGTAGCAACTATACCGGATGATAAATTATCTCCATATGATTTATCATCCATTAATTAATTGATAAATCTTATCAATATAATTCTAAATCGCAGTAAGCAATATGGCGATTTAGAATCGTTCTATAATTCTAAATCGCAGTAAGGATTATGATGATTTGGAACCGTTCCACAATTCTAAATCGCAGTAAGGAATAAGACGATTTGGAATCGTTCTATAATTCTAAATCGCAGTAAGGAATATGGCGATTTAGAATCGTTCTAAAATTCTAAATCGCAGTAAGGAATATGGCGATTTGGAACCGTTCTACAATTCTAAATCGCAGTAAGGAATATGACGATTTGGAATCGTTCTATAATTCTAAATCGCAGTAAGGAATATGGCGATTAGGAACTGTTCTACAATTCTAAATCGTAGTAAGGAATATGGCGATTTAGAATCGTTCTATAATTCTAAATCGCAGTAAGGAATATGACGATTTGGAACCGTTCTACAATTCTAAATCGCAGTAAGGAATATGACGATTTGGAATCGTTCTATAATTCTAAATCCCAGTAAGGAATATGGCGATTTAGAATCGTTCTATAATTCTAAATCGCAGTAAGGAATATGGCGATTTGGAACCGTTCTACAATTCTAAATCGCAGTAAGGAATATGACGATTTGGAATCGTTCTATAATTCTAAATCGCAGTAAGGAATATGGCGATTTAGAATCTTTCTATAATTCTAAATCGCAGTAAGGTATATGACGATTTGGAATCGTTCTATAATTCTAAATCGCAGTAAGGAATATGGCGATTTGGAATCGTTCTACAATTCTAAATCGCAGTAAGGAATATGGCGACTTGGAATCGTTCTACAATTCTAAATCGTAGTAAGGTGTATGAGCGATTTAGAATCGTTCTACGACACCCACATACATCTTTTCTATGCGTATGCGTAGACACGGGCTCTTTATATTCTTAGGATGGTTTGCATATCTTTGTAGACATTTCGTTACGATAATGTGACCGAAACATATATTCAAGGTAGCAAGCCACTATAAAGCGCATGTGTTTTGGTTGATACCAGTGAAATTACAGACATACTATCTGTCTAGTAGCGAACTACTGTTTACGCACTAAGTATATTGACTATGATTACTTGTAAACACAGATTATTAGTCAGTCAGGTCAGTACTCTTAGGTTAGAAGGGCCCTTTAGCATTCCAAATAAATTATTTTGTTTGAAAGTCGTCCTTGTCAGTTGTAGCGCTACCCCATGATGTAGAAGTTATTGAATTACCTGACCATGTGATAGTATCAAACAAGACTACAAGTTTTCTTCCTAGAAATATTCGCGTCCCGACGGCAAACACGAAGTTCTTCAATTTCGTCCCCGAATTGAGTAAATCAATCAGCGAATCACAGATTCAGTACTTTTAAGGTGTAGAGTTCCCCAGAACACCACTGTTGTCGGGCAGACATTACATTACCATCAGGAGGACGAGTTGCACGTTTTGCTATTTGCAACAATGAGAGTGCAAGAGATCTTATATCTATCTTATAAGTTTAAGCACACCTTAACCCGGTTACCTTAGTTGTGCCCAATTCGTGATCTAGACATGAGACAAACAGACAAAGAGTGTTGTTAAATATTAACGTCGGCTATAAAAAAGGAAAAGGATAAAATTATTCACTTTCTATCATGTAGCTCTTTTCTAAGCAGTAGTGCTTTGAAAAGACCATTTTTTATATGGGAAAAGTAAGATATAATAATATAATTATTTCTGAAACCTTTTGCTGTTTTGTTTGATTTCGTTTTTTTTTGTAATACAGCTTTGATGGTAGTCCAGTAAAATAGGCAGTACATACTCAAATGTTTTTCAAGGATGAATTTTCACACTAATGAAAATATGCAATAATGTCAGTGATGTGTTTCTATAATATATATGAATATATATATATATATACCCGCGGTTTCACTCGAATGTTGATAGATGAAGATTTGTATGATGATGATGATGATGATGATGATGATGAAAAGTACTTTACGACCTATTCTCAGACCTACTGAATATACACACAAAATAACATAAGAATCTGAAAGCCGTTTCAGAGGAGTTTTGTGACAAAACTGACACGAGAATTTTGTATAGTAGGTAGGTATTACGAGTAGATTATATAACATAGCTTTAACGCTGGAATAGTTGAAATAACGTTATGAAATATGTATTTTACAATCAAATGAAAAGTGTTACTATTTAATCTGTCCGCATCAGGACAAAAAATAATAGATGTATGAATGAAACTTGCCTCGAATGAGGCTTGCTGATTCGGACAGATTATTGACAGCCCCGTTGGCCTAGCTGGTAGTGACGATGCCTTCGATTCTAGGGGCCCAGGGTCAATTTTGGTCCAAGCAAATATATTAGTATGCATAAATTTTTTATGATTTTATTTAAGATTTTAGTCGTCCAACGACTATGTTAGTCCCATATTTTCTACACTTAGCCACTTTATTCTTCTTTAGTGATCCTATATACGGGTCGATTTAGAAACCAACTGTTATGTATTAATGTACTAATACATAATAGTCTATCTAGTCGTTATACTCCGAACGGTGTCCGGGCAGTACTCATGCCCATCCTTATGGAGAGCGTAGTCTAGCAGCGAGGGCCGCTAGTCGCACACTCGATATACGTGAGTGTTTGCTGGTTTTACCATTTAACTATGAGTTTTCACGGAAGTTTTTATGACAATAGTTTATATACTTACTTTTATACAGGGGTACTGGTAATCAATTAGCATCCTTTTAAGAGCATATTCTGTACATCAAAACTAACATCTTTTGTTCTACGACTTTAAAAAATGCGTTTTTTTTTTCCTTCCATACAAAACTTAAAAAATCAATTTGGCTGGTCTAAACATAATTAACACTATGACGACAAGCCCCGGCCGGCGGCGGGCGGGCGGCAGCGGCAGCGTAAGAAAGGGGTTGAGACGCGGCAAATCAAGGTCGTCGTAGCTGTGCTACGCTACGACGCGCTGTTAACTACATGCATGGCTACACGTAGATGAATGAAGTGGATGCGATGTAGAGTTATGAAGTGTAAGAGAGAATCACAAAAACTTAAAACATTTTTTTTGGGAAAAGTTCTAAAACAAAAGTTGTTTGTTTTGATGTACAGAATATGCCCTTAACAGGATGCTAATTGATTACCAGTGACCCTGTATAAAAGCGACTTTTCTTACCTTGCGGTAGTTTATTAAGAGATTTTGAATTGCGCGATGTATTTCTGTCAAACAAAAATGTACATTTTTAGTTGAACTGTCAGAAACATCAAACTGCATGGCCTGTTATTCAATATTAGACAACCTGTTGACCAATAGTACAACCACAGACCACTATATGGGGACTGCCGCGACTGACTTCGAGTTCGTCAGTTTGGTTTTGAATTTCCGCGTAGTACGTACGCAAGAAAAAAAATTAAAGAGGTTGTATAATATGCCTTATTGCTCTATGAAAAAGCAGGAAGAGTACCAAGAGATCTGTGCATAGCACGTAATTAAACACAAACTTTAACATTTAACATACATTGTATTCTCTTATGACTATTGTCAGAATAGTTATCAGCGATTGTGATCTAATCCGCTCTAGCTAGCTGGTTTTGTAGACTACGTGTTTAAGACTACAAGAGTTTGGGGAGTGGTTATCTATTTCTAAGGCAGAAGTACATACTTAATTAAAATATTTATTAGACAGGTGAATATAAAAAATGCTTACCTTCGTCGTCTTTTCCACCCATTCCGAGCACGAACGCGCTTCTCAAGAGGTGACCCATCTTCTCAAAATTCTTTACAATGCTGACTTTGTGCTAATTGAGTGTACTCTACTAATAACCATCTAATTCTAATCTCCATAAATGGACTACGATAATTTTCACTTAACGCGACTAAGGCCCGATACAACGAAGTGATATAAGGTTTAATACTAATGGTTAAAACCGCCTTAGTCGGTGGATACCAAAGCGGCTACATCTCGGCAAAAAACTGACGGTTAAGCACGCTTTCGTATTATAAGAAAGCCCGATTACTGTGTTACCGATCGTAACCGATACTCAAATGATGCAAAGTGAGTGCTAACTGATATAATAGGTTAGGAAGCGAGCACCTGTACACGAACAGTAGCGTTATCTTTATAACTTTATTATGTGCACAAGAAGGTAAACATTATCGTGTTGGTTAGGTAGCGAGATCATATTCCCTTGAACAGAGAATTGCATAACATTTCAAAAACTAACATTTTTCGCTACTCGTGTGACATTTCTCTACAAATACAATATCTAGACATAAAAATAAATGTAAGCTAGAAAATGTTTAAATCAAAAGAAACGAATAGCACCACGAGCAATAAAAAAATATACACACAACAGGACAAAACCCAGGGATCACGATGAAACACCGAGGACTTTTTTGACGTGATAACGCCTTATAAATCGTTGAGCGCCTGCTGCGCGCACGAAAAAGTATGACTCATTGTCACGTTCCGCCTGAGTCGAGCGTGCAAGTGAGAGCGCGGAACAAGCTATAGAGAGGCACGATCGGCTTAAGCGTTCGGCTTGTCTTATGATGTTATCACGTAAAATTATCGTCCGTAAACCGACTTTACAGACAACCATTTTTAAAGAGTTTTAGATGACTCTAAGATATATTATTACATTACAAAGGTTGGCTTCGTAGCACATAACAAGTAGGTATCTTGATGAAAAATAGACGTAGGTACATATCTTATACTTAGCCGTCAAGCTCGAGACAAACCAGTTTCAAGGTGAAAAGCCCAAGAGTGCCTAAGTCAGCAAACGTTTATCTAGAACTAGAGCGGGAATGCTTCTGTACAATGCATTTTTCGAGTGGTATTTGACCTACTCCTTGATCTATCCGCACAAGGGTGAAGATTTTTTACTAGGTAGAAGTTTTATTTAAGTATAATTAGTATCTACATAATCATGTTGGATTACTGCTACCACATACAAATAAGTAATTTATAAATACATGGCACCAAATCTATGTCATGCTATTATATAAACAATTTAATGAAAAAATCGTCATGTCAATTACAAAATAAAACATATATCGAATAATCTAAGATAATAATAGTAATAAAAATTATTATAATATATAATTATAATTATATAAATATAATAATAGTAATAATACAAAACATTATTTCAATAATAATATTAATAATAATTCTATCAAATTTTAATGTCGAAATTTATTTATAAATTCCACGTAACTGTAAAACGCTTGGTCAATAAGCCAATCCTTTAGTCTTGACTTAAATGCTGCTAAATCAGGTAGTCGATTATACACCGCGGGACCCATTACATGTCCCTGTCAATTTCTCCGACTTAGCGAGTGTTCGACTCACCGATACTAGTTTTCCTGTGCGTCTGGTGTTGTACTGGTGATATTCACCAATTTTCGCATATGATTCACTGTTCATCCGCGCATATACGGCTACTTGATAAATAACTATACCTGGTAGGGTGAGAATCTTGAGTGACTTAAAGTGATCTGTCACTGGAGTATCTCGTGACAGTCGCGCCACGGCACGTACGGCTCGTCTCTGAAGTCGAAATACGCGGCGAAACTATAAGTTATTAGGAAACGGTACAAGCACGAGGCCCACCTGATATTAAGTGGTACCTCTGCCTAGAACACATGCATTTTCTCAGAAGTGACAAACTGCACTGCGCCTGTAAGTTAAGTCTCATGTGCCTGTAATTTCGATGGGAACCATACTTTCAAACCAAAACACAGTATTGCGAACATTACTGATTCACGGTAGAAAAAGGTATGGTGGTAATTCTACCTCAGACTGACTCGAAAATAGTACCAACTACGATAAATTTACAATGTGACAGAATATGTCAACGTACAACTATACCAATACTTATACTGAAAGTTGAACGAGTGTTTTTCAGAAATCAGGGAAATAAACTATTTTTGCTTTTGAAGCGAAAACTTCTGTAGGCGCGTTGAGCACTTTTGGGTGAACAAAAATCATGGAACCCCGTCATCATCACGGGGCGCTCCAAGTTAAGCCGGCTACAGACCTTCAGTTTTAACTGCACAGTTTCAACTGCACCGTTCAACTGTTCAGTTAAAACTGGCGTCCCTAGTGTCTACACACGTTGAGTTATTTCAGTTGTAAACTTTTATCGGTTGAAGTAACACGTCGCGATGGCATCAGATGACGCTGTGGCAATTATTGGACTATTAAGCGTTTTGAACAAGAGAAGACAAAGAAAGAAAAAAATGTGGTGTAAACATTGGTTATTAAAAAGGAACCAGTATACGCATAATAATTTGCTGAAAGAGCTCAGAATTTGTCCAAAAGACTTTAATAACTATTTAAGAATGGATGAAGAAACATACTTGCATCTGCTTAATTTAGTAACACCTTTAATAATGAAACAAGATACAGTTATGAGAAGTGCCATTACACCACATGAAAGATTAACAGCTACACTTAGATTTTTAGCAACAGGCAGAACCTATGAAGACCTCAAATTTTCAACAATAATATCTCCGCAGTCACTTTCTACTATCATACCCGAAACATAAGAAGCAATATATAGTGTTTTACACAAGGATTACTTAAAGGTACGTGATAGATAAATAAAACACAATTATTTTTAAAGTTTATATTGTAGATTACATATCAGAGTGGTTGTACTTATTTTAAGAATTTAATTTGATATAAGGAAGCATCGTAGTTAGATATGTAGTCAGCAGCTGAATTTGCGTGTTGTTGATGAACTTGCGACTGTATCGTAGCACTTGGTTGATTTGAAACATCATTGTCAATAAACGTTGCATTATCCAATATTTCTGGATTCTCAGGTATAGATAATGCAACAACTGGTGAAGTCTGTGAGTGGTTGCGCGATAGTGGTTGTTCATTCATGGACGACTGTCTCATCATAGCACTTTGTTGATTTGAGTATGGTGAAGTATTGTGAATGGGGCGATTAGATGTTGGCGACTGAATCATGATAGGATTTTGTTGATTTGAGTATGGTGAAGTATTGTGAATAGGGTGACTGGATGTAGATGCGTAGGGTTGATTTGAAAGATATTGTTGAAAAGATGAATTTGAAATGGGAGCCATTACGTCTTGTAGCGTCTTGATTTGACTGAGCAGATGCATTTGTCCCTTCATCACTTTGTACTTCTTGCCATGCTGATTCTTGCACTGATGAATTATTCCCTGCCGATGATACTGACTCCTGAGATGTAATCTGTAAATATTTTTGTTTTTTTTAGTTTCCTCAATCACGAGTAGAGTGGAAAAGAATAGCGACAGTATTTGAACAAAGATGGAATTTTCCACATTTGCTTGGGGCGATTGATGGGAAGCATGTCTCAATAAATCCACCAAAAGGTAGTGGATCAACATATTTTAATTATAAAAAAAACACAGCATAGTCTTAATGGCTATAGTAGACGCTCAATATCAGTTTATTTTATGTGATTTTGGAACTAACGGACGCGTATCAGACGGTGGAGTTTTAAAAAATACAAAATTCTTTCAAAAGCTTCAGAATGACCTATTAAATATTCCTAATGCAGAAATCGTGTCGAATAGCTCAAGATCTTTACCATACGTCTTCGTTGCTGATGACGCTTTTCCTCTAAGGACTGACATGATGAAACCTTTTAGACAGGCAGAATTGGATTGTACGGAGAAAAAGATTTATAACTACCGTGTTTCAAGAGCAAGAAGAATAGTGGAAAACGCCTTTGGTATTTTAGCTGCGCGATTCCGCGTATTTCATACAGATATTAATGTACAACCAAGTAAAATTGGATCAATTGTGATGGCATGTTGTGCATTACACAATTTTTTGATCAAAAAGTTACCAAATTCTTATACAAGTTCAGAGTGTTTTGATCGCGAACAAACTGATATTGGAGAGGTCATACTGGGGTACAATACAATAGATTCTGCCATGGAACCTTTACAAAGAAGAAATATGGGGAATACGGCTCGAACACCCAAAACGATCAGACAAGAGTTTATGAATTATTTTAACAATGAAGGTCAAGTTCCCTGGCAAAATAGATTTATATAAACAATAAAAAATATTTTTTCAAATAATAAATATTAGTTTTATTACCTCTTCGTCCAAATTCGAGCGTGACTGTAGTGGTGTATTTTGTTCGTCCAAGAATCTCATCAGGGAGTAATACCAGAGTTTCGGTTCATATATGTCATCAGTACCTGAACCTGATTTTGTGGAATCTGTAACCTTTTTGTGCTCTTTCCTATATGCGCAGCGTAAACTATTGATTTTTTTTATTACAGATTCTTTGTCACTTGTTGGTTCCATCTCTCGAAGTTTCGCCAATAACTTTTCGTAGGCTGCGTCTTTTTTGCCACGGTCATGGTAGTCTTTAGTTTTAATTTTCCACAAGCAAGGTTCTGAATGATATATGTCTATAAATTCTTCTAACCATTCACGTGCATTAGACATTTGGTCTAATAACCCGAAAACACGTGCTCACTCCGGCGAAGCTGCGGCAAAACTGACAACTGCACAGTTAGTTTTTGCTACATACCTTCAGTTTTAACTGCACAGTTTTAACTGAACAGTTTTATCTAATGATATTTTCATTATTTTGTCAGTTCAACTGTACAGTTGTGAGTTTTTCCTACACACGTACGTTTTAACTGAACAGTTGAACTGTGCAGTTAAAACTGAAGGTCTGTAGCCGGCTTTATTCAGTTTTCTCGATCGTTCATTTTAACACAAAAGTATTGGTACCTACATAGGTACATGATATCATTTTAAGGCATGTATATTATCTATCAATAAGATAATTTCCTTTCATGATGTGCTCAACGTAAATCTTATAAACAGATTTATGTCGAATCATGATTAATATTAAACCTATTTCCTAATGTTGCTTCGTATCCTGTAACGAGCGTAGTGTAAGGCGGGTCAATCATTCATTAATGAGTTTGATACTTGTCCTATATCATGTCCTATAAGGATTAAGAAATTCGTAACACAAATAAGCACATCATTTTCGTAAACCTGCTTCGAAAAGTAAATTGAGCGTGAAATGATGACAGCCCGTAGGCACCGCCTTGCCAGTATTTGGGTCAATTTTCGTCGCGGATCCCTTCCTGAAATCTATTTATATCTGTTAACGCCGGAAACATAAATTGACGTTGGAAAATGCGTTACAGGATATGTACAGAGGGTAACGTTAAACGAACATAAAAATTGTCGTGATTGCCAAGAAAATACACTGATTGTAAAATTCAAGTTGTAAC
Source organism: Selenia dentaria (assembly GCA_917880725.1). Lineage (NCBI taxonomy): Eukaryota > Metazoa > Arthropoda > Insecta > Lepidoptera > Geometridae > Selenia > Selenia dentaria. Next base: position 36,230,121 of record OU862875.1, on the reverse strand, counting down.
AAGTATTGACAAACATGATTATTTATGAATATTACCACTCATACTTATATTCAGTGTGCTGTGGTTTACCAGTACTTATTATGTGATGTGGGGCCGTACCTGATCCCACCTGTATCTGACCTGACCTGACTAACTTACGGTTAGGTGGAGAAACGTACTACCTACTGCGAAAGCCGGCTGGCAGTAACTGGATGCAGAGATCTGAAGATCGAGCTTTGTTGCGTACGAGTACTTTAGGAGAGGCGTATGTCCAGTGGACGAATGTGGGCTAATGATGATGATGATGATTTTGGATGATTGCCCTACACGAGAATAGTTAACTTTATTCTTTGAACTAAATTCAGGGCTTGTTAGAGGATGCTATCGGTGTAGACTTGTATAATTATCACTACAGGATCAAGAATCTTTTTCAGCTATACAATACAAAATTTAAAAATGTAGAAAAAAATACCTATCGAATGATTGATCCTTGAAGTTGATAATTTGAGATCTAAGGGATTGTTTATCACGAGGCAGTAGGTAGCAAAAGCGTGTGATGCTTACCATCGGTCGGACGACTTGCCCGTAACTATGAAGTAAGTATAAATCAATCTCATACTTAGTTTCTACTATACTATATCGTATCGTTACTACTATAGTAGGTAGTATTTCTATAGTATTAGTAGGGAATTTCCAGTTCTATGCGCTTTTTATCCTTGGATCGAAAAGATTATCCTTTAGAAAGAACTGTCTATCACTAAAAATGATAACTAAAAGTTATAGATAAGAATATTTTTAAACAGAGAATAACATTATGTTCAAGCATAAAAAAATTTTTAATGTAGTCAAGACTAGCTAGGCCAAGTTTATCCACTTCACGGCGGACCGTGCGGTGGCAGCGACAAGCGAAGCGACGTCATTTCAACAGCCACTCGTCTTTGCAAGAGAGACGCAAAGATTAATTTAAAAGAGACGCGTTAAAAACTTGTTTATAAGTTTATAGCGCGTCTCTTTTAACGTCGACAGGCGTATGATACCAAGCCTTGAAATGTATTAATTCTTCTATGTTAATTTTAACCAGCTTCAAAAAAGAAGGAGGTTTGTTTTTAGACTGCGTGGTTTTCTACCGACTTCCAAAATGGAGGAGGTACTCAATTCGACTATTTTTTTTGGTTTGTTACCTCATAACTTTCGATAGGCTGAACCGATTCTCAAAATTCTTTGTTTGTGTGAAAGCTGGTGCTTCCCGTGTGGGGACTTTCGATTTCCATTTAAATTTCATCAAATTCAGTCCAGTAGTTTTTGAGTTACACTCCAATATCTGAATAGAATGGAAGTCGGTATGAAATTTTTCAAATTGTAATTTTATTTATGTATGTTCACCGATCTTTTCCCTCATTTGTGGACCAATTCTGCTAACTATTTAAAATGTATCAAACTCAGTAAAGCTGTTTTTGAACTCTATAACTGAAAAGTGTTTCGCCTATCTTGATGATATCCTTATTGACGGTCAATGACAAATGATAATCGATCCCATAAGTAGCAAGAGTCACTAAAAACGGTGAAAAAAAGTTTTCAAAAAGATATGGAACCGACAAGTTCAGTTCACCTTTTTTAGTGTTGATGTGATTCCCAATTTTGGTCAAAAAATATGTTAACACAACAAAAATCCTTTGCAGTAGCTTTCCAGTACCTCTATGTGCAAAGGGTACTGCAGCAAGCTCTATTGCAGCATGACTATATCTTTACAATAAGTAATACATTTGTTTAGAGTGGTAGGACTATTTCTATCGATTATTAAACGTTTTCGCATAAGAAAGCAAAAATAAACGTAAGCCTTACAAAGTCACCTCACGTAATTACAATTCAGTCGTGTACGAACAAATTCACCTAAGCTCAGAATTATATTTTTCTCAGTGCAAGAGGAGAGCAGTAGCGTGCAAACATTACTGTGTTGCGTTAAGGCAATGTTTCCAGCGAAATTACAGGGCAAGAGATTTAACATCTTATATCTCAGGGTGACGAACGCATTGTATTGACATGCAGGGTTTCTAACTCTTGCCGTCGTTATTATAAGAAGTGGACTGCAAAAAGTCCTGAGTTTATGCCATGGCTTAAGCTTTCATATATACAATTCCTTTACTATATTTAGTCTCCACTTTTTATAAAGAAATAGTTGTAGTTTAAAATATTGAATGGCACTGAACTGTTATGAGTAAGCGTGACGCTTATCAGGCAAGAAAATTGCTCCTCTCATCAATGAGTGACATCAAAAAATGTTTATGCCTTTGTCTTGTTATATAAGTATGCTTAGAATTTATACAGGACGGCGTGATTATGATTCTATTATAACGACTGACATTGGAATCTTGACATTAACCAAAAGCGTACGGTAATAAAAAATGGGAACTAAAATGGTTCGACTATGTACTACCAATGTTTTTTGATAATAGCCCACTGGTAAAATAACTCAAAAATTACAATTCTAATAAAACAAAAAGCTTTTTACTAATATATTTCAATAACTGATATAATGCGATAAGACAAACTAAACTATTCGATGGAAGTGAAATCCCTATGTTACTATTAAACTGCTACGTGCGATCCCTTCTGGAGTACTGTAGTCCCATTTGGAGTCCCTCATACAGTGTGCACATAAATCGGCTTGAAACTATACAAAAAAAAATTCTATACCATCTATCCTACTCTAGAAATCTTTGTCGCTGTCTGGAGTCATATACCTCTAGGCTTAATCACTTTAAAATGCCTTCGCTGGAACGTAGACGGAACGTCGCGGACATAGTGTATCTGCATAAGATCATTCATGGCAGAATCGATAGCCCAGAATTGCTCAGGAACATCTTATTTAGGGTGCCTCGCTCTAGCAGCCGTCTTTGTAACCGACCACCTTACAGTGCACAGACTAACAGATCTGTAACATGTCGAACTAACTATGCAAAATACTCTCCAATATTATGTATGTGTTCATTGTACAACGATGTATGTCACGATATTGACATATTTAGTACATCTATTAATGGCCTAAAAAATGTCTTTTTTCAAAATTGTAACTAATTTTTAATAGTTATATTAGTATATTTTTATAAATTATTGTATAATTATCGTATAAGAGCATCATATAGGGTGTTTGGTAGAGGGACCGACAAACCAAATGAGCGTGTTCGGGGGACCACTTGGAGAATACAAGTAGGCCAAAAAAAATCCCCGACCCCCCAATATGTTTAACTTTTTTTTGTGATTTTTCCCTTTTTCTCCGAAATTGTACCTATTTACCACCATAACATTTGTAAAATCTGTTTTAGACCGGATGTTTTTAGTTGAATTTGGTCTCTAATACACCTTCAGGCCACGCAAAGCAAAATTGGTACAATATTGGAGAAAACGAGAAAATTCACAAAAAAAAGTTTAAAAAAATTGGGGTGTCGGGGATTTTTTTTTGGCCAACTTGTATTCTCCAAGTGGGCCACCGAATACGCTCATTTGGTTTGTCGGTCCCTCTACCAAACACCCTAGTAGAAGCATGCTGTGTTTACCTCAAGAAGGTAGTGCACTTGTTAATAGATTTATATAACGCACTTTAATTTTAGAACTATAGTAGTAGTAGTCTTGTGTTACGAACAGTTTGGTAAACCAATAAACAATAAAAAAAATAAAAAAATAACTCGTCTGATACAAGTGTGTTTGATGTATGTTTTCTATCGATCGATGTAAATTTACGGTTTTCGATTATAATCCTTTTTATCGAGACAAGACACTCGAAATATATGTTTTAAACAAGCTTGAATAAGTTTTGTAAATATTATAAAATATTGTACTTAGTATATGTTTAGTTTAATGTGAAGTATTCGATGAGGGAAAAAGTTGCCGCAGAAGGTAAGTAGTAAGGTTAGTACTTAACAAAAAAGCACTTGCTGCGATGAAGCAAAAGTGTTATCGAGAATCCCTACAGAAATCGTTACGTTAGGTCTCCAAGCGATGGAGGTGTTGCGACAAAACTTTATTTTTGGATTTGTTTTGGCGTACGTTTCTAGGGATACTAATACGTACATACATAGGTAAGTATTTTGAGTATTACATACCTACACATTACACACACATACACACTTGTTGCCGCGCCTTGTGGAATCTCGAATATGTTATGTAAATTTGTTCCATTAATTGGAAATGCGAAGGCTAGAAAATGCTGTATAATGTTGATTTAGTGACGTACTTCACGTATGAAAATATTAGATAAGCCCCATTACGAAAATATGTATATACCTAACCTACCCATTTTACCTCAAGTAGAGTTTATTTTGCAACTTAGTAAGTGGTATTTTTTAATCAGCGGGCATACGTTTCCTAGAGTTCTGTTCTTTTTTCAAGCCAGGTGGGCCATATGTGAGCATATGAGCATAAAATGCCAAGAAGCGGTTGCAAAAGAATTAAATTTTACACACCACCACCACAGTAGAATCGAATTCGAAAAAGTGGCCAACGGTATTCAATCTAGAGTCAGCCTATCATAAACATTCCCGTATAAAATTACTTTCAACAGTTCTCAAATTCATCATTGCCTTCATTAAATTAGTATAGATGTATTGCCGCTTGTTTTTCCATCAGAATTGTATTCAAACTAGTATGAAACTGATTTTGCTCTTTTTGCTAACCTTTCTACTTGAACAATCTATCCTGTTCCCTTTGTACCAACTGGAAAACACAAAAGGAAATGGACATGCCAGCTTTGTAATGTAACGATAATGGTTTTCACGTTTCTTTAATACGAGATATTGGTTTTATACAAAGAAAATGATTTTCGATAATGGGAAACGGACTTGCGAAATACCTACAACCCCTAAGGCACCTAAAGAGGTCTATGTTTGTAAGGAAATAATTTTCTTATCAAAACTTGGTATTGATAATCTTCGTTAAACATAACTTAATTATTTTTTAAACTTTTTTTATGTTATTAGGAAGGGGTTTTAACTTTTTTTGTTATACCGAGTAACGCATTTTTTTGTCATAAATATACTTTGACTTAATTGTTTTTGAATTAAAAACCTTCTTCGGACAATAATTAACACAACACAAAATGAATTAACGAGATTGTTACATCCGTTATCAAGGTATAGCGTATTATACCAAGAAAAATAGGGGTTCATTTGTATATAATAGATCGTCATCATCATCATCATCTCAGCCGTAGGACGTCCACTGCTGAATATAGGCCTCTCCTATAATTTTCCAAAAGGACCGGTTGGAAGCAGCCTGCATCCAACGTCGTCCTGCGACCTTTATCAGGTCGTCTGTCCACCGTGTCGGTGGACGATGCGCTTGCCGGTCCGTGATCTCCATCACAGAACCTTCCGGGCCCATCGGCCATCTGTTCTGCGTGCTATGTGCCCTGCCCACTGCCACTTTAACTGGCTATAATAGATATTTGAAGTGAAATGTTGTAAAGCAGTTGAAAAGACTAACACATATTTTCTATGTTATTTATGATAAAAAATATTCACTAATACACTAATAATATTAACCAACAACCAACATCATAATATGTCTGTATAAGGAGAGCTACAAACATATATTATTAATTGTATTAAGTAATACCAGGTAGTCCCACTTCCGCAAACAAATATGCATGTGATTGGTGGCTGAGGTACGGTTCAAACTCCCACGAAGAAATGTACACCTCTATCAGTTTTTCGTCGCGACAGTGAGCAACATTTTCTAAAACAAAATCGTTAATTAAGAATTATTTTATAAAAATCAATTTAGATGTGATTATTGTTTGGAAGTTATTCGTTTTTTACATTAAAAGTAAATATGCATATTTATATATAGTATAGATAACTAGGCAAACGTACTCGTAGTGTAGGACGCCCTGCAGCGAGGTGGAGACAACCTACGAAAGGCGGCTGGCAGTAACTGGATGCAGAGAGCTGAAGACCGAGCTATGTCGCGTACGAGTACTTTAGGAGAGGCATACGTCCAGCAGTGGATGTATATGGGTTGATAATGATATATAACTAAGTAAAATTAATATAGATAACTTCGTTGGCATGGAAAATTAGGTTAAAGTTATTGCTATCCCTTGGGTAGAGACTACGTGTTGAATCGGGAAAAAAGCTTGTATTATTCTTGGGATCTTCGTTCTATTTCGCCATTTCAGCACACAAACTCACGCACAAACTTTCGCATTGATAGTGTTACCAGTTGCGCCCCACGGTTTTACCCGCGTGATGGATGATGATGATTATGAAAAGTATCCTTGTGTTAATCCAGCGCCTCATTTACCTCCATACCAAATTTCTTCAAAATTGGCCCAGCGAGAAGAATACGTAACACACAAACACACTCGCAAACTTTCGCCTTTAATATATTAGTGTGATTATTATTAATCACAACCAAATATATTCTATATCATTCAAGAATAATGTAGCTTTCTACTGAGGAAATAATTTTCAAAACCGGTGCAGTAGTTCAAGAGATAACTTCTTACAAACAAACTCACAAACTTTAACTATTTATTACTAGTTACTAGCTGCACTCCGCCGTTTCACCACATGGTGGGTGATGATGATGATGAATCAAAATATATATAGCCTATGTTACTTGTGGATAATGCATTCTATTGGTGAAATAATTATTGAAATCAGTCCACTAGTTTTAAGTGTATTCATTACAAACATAAAAAATAGAAATTTTTCCTCTTTTTTTTATTATTATTATTTCCTCATCTTCAATTTTAAAAATTGATAACTCTACAATCTTTTTGATCCATCCAACATATAATAGATCTTGAAGAGATAATATGTTAATACTGTGTTGCCAGTTATAACTTACTGTACTAATACATAACTGTGATCCTTTTATATAAACTCAGTCACTCAAATAGCACTTATGATTTACTCTGCCATGGGGATGTAACTAGTAAGGAAATCCAACTACCAGGTATAGTAACATTCTTGTGGAATTGACTGTCTTGATGAATACCACCTCAGTGGCTGATATTCCTCTGCTAAGCATGGTGCATAAGTATTGCTATGTTGTGGTGTGAAGGGCAATATAGGAAGTGAAACTACTGGGTGGTGCTGCAACTGTCATAGACAGGCGTGTCGCTTACCATTCGACGCACGACTTGCCCGACTCGTCACTTTATAGTAGGTACCTATTGCCCATCGTGTCTGGCTGTATAAAAAGAACTACACTACAATTTTGCACGAGGCAAATTTATGTATTATAACTATGTAATATAAGTACTGCATAAATCGTTACAAATTAATTATATTTAAATAAAAATAATAATTAAATATCCACGTGTTCGATTGGTAACATTGCATACTTCTATGCCCTCATAACCCATGGCATCTCCATATCAATTTATGCTGTGATATATGCTGCACCTACTACAACCATAATCACTAAACAGTAACTACAGCAGGGCCTCGATAATCCGGACCCCATCTAACCCAAATGCCTCTATAATCCGAGTGACCCCCATACCCCTGCGCAACCGCCGTTTCTCACAGTTTCTCTCTCTTCTCTCAGTGCCACGCATTATGTTTTATTTGCTATATGTATTGTTTTATCTTCCAATGTGCACTGTTTTGCCATTTTGTAGTATGTGGCATCTACAATTGTAGCATTTTTGTATAATGGCTTCAATGACAATTATGGGATAAAGCGTTTTCTATATAGCTAAACAATACTCGTCAAAGCACTTCATTGGAATTCAAAAGTGTTATTAAAAGTATTGTTACATAAATTATACATTATGTATAATCTAAATATTTATGTTTTATTTTCAAAAATGGATATGTCTACATACCACAATCCGAACACTTCATGCATCCAAAGAGGGTACAAACTTTAGGTTTTCGGATCTTGAGGCCCTGTTGTATAACCAACATCAAAAACAGCTTTAATTTCAGCTGTTACAAGATTTTGAGTAGTTTTTACATACCTGTGACTATCTGCTTTAACCTATATTCCTTTTGTAGACAACTGCAGATATCTTGCACATTCTCTGAGACTACTTTAGCCGACCATGTCGATATAACAGGGGTGTCATCAGACTGCAGTTTGGCAAGGGCTTGCAACTGATTGCTTATTATGTTCACACCTGTAAGTTACAAGAATGTAGTTTGTGTGTTTTAGAGTAATCACTGGAGTGGAACAGTTTGTTTGATTCTCTCTTCTAATCACCAACCATTTTCTAAAAGTTAACTTTAATTTCTCCTGCAGTTTATGAAACTATCATCTAACAGATACTGGCAAAGTTGCGACACTCAAACAAGTCACAGGGTCATACACAAAGAATCTAATCTAAATAAAACACTGACATGTCTTTCTATTTACAGTTAATTTAGAGTACTAAAATAATAATATAAGATTTTGTATAATCACAAAATGGATTCTGAATAGTATAAAATATTATGTAGGTGTATCATTATATTGTTGGCAGATATACTTTTGACACTCACAAGAGCAGTAGAACTCTTTGTTAGTGAGTCAACCAGAGGAGTACTGCCACCATACCTTTTACTACCGTGAATCAATAATGTTTGCAATGCTGTTTTGGTTTGAACCTAGGTTTGCTGGCATAATTACAGGCACATGAGACTTAACATCTTAATGGCTCAGTGCAGTTCATCACTTGTGAGGAAATGCTACTGTTCTAGGTAGAGGTTATAACTGAAAATCAGGTGGGCATTGTGCTTGTACTGTTTCCTAATAACATATTAAAAACAATAGGCTAATCAATTTGCACAAGAAATTACTGAGCAAATATGCTACAGAGTATATTAAAATCACAACCAACACATTACAATTTGTCTCTTTCATTAAAAAAAAATTAAAATTATATTCTATATATCTACATGTTGTTAGTATAGTGACTAATCTATGTTCTTTACCTTCCACAACATTTTTCAAACTATCAACGATATCCACCACATTGTCCATGAGCGGTTTCAACTGACATGGATAATAATCACTATGACATTCTTGCAGTTTTAGCGCAGCAACAGCTTTGAAGAGTCTCGTACCTTTATCTCTCATATGGCTCCAGTCTTGGAGAAGTCCATGCAAGTTGGATATGTGAGAGAAGACTGTCTTTGATATACCTGGCTGGTCTTTATTAGGTGACAGAATTTCTGAAAATACACCAAGGTTTTCTTAATATTGGCAAATTAAGGTTAGCATAGCAAGATACCACCAATAGTGTTTATCACCAGGCACCATTATTAGGTCCTACATATAGTAGGTAGGCACATAACACCACAGATAAATCAGATTCATATAATAATAGGTAAATTGTCATATGAATATAATGAAATAAAATAATAACAATAACACCAAAAACTTTACATACCTACCTTTAGGAATAAATTGAGTTGTCTCAGTTTTTGTAGGAGTTTTCGACATTGCTGTATGTGTTTAAATACTTCCCTTGTCAAGGGATTGGTGTTGTTAGTGTTAAGTGGTTAAATTTTAATGTACATCAATACTAATTACCTGTATACATTATTACCTATCTGTTTATCATTTTGTATTTGTTTTTTTCTTCTACTCAACAACCATAGATAATACTATTCAACAACTCTACAATGCCGGGCTGCCAGATGTGATTTTCAATATTTCGCCAAATAACAACAAAATAAATCTCCAAAAATGATACTATTACACAAAAAAACTCGCCAAACTTGATTTAACAAACAAAAATTTAATCTTGCTATATCATAATGAGTAAGAAAATTAATATTATTTGTTTTATAACATTTACGTTGCTGATCGTAAATTGGTCATTAACAAACGAATATAAAGTGCTCTGCAAATCAGTTCTTACATACTGTAATATAACCTGGGGTACTGGAGCATGGCCTAACGTATATGCTGGCTTTGGAACGTGATTAAAGAGCACTACTAGAGGCAACACTAGCAACTGTAAGGAGTAAGGAACTCTTTAGTGCTTTGTACCAGTTTGACAGATAGTGTAACCATAGTTACATATATATTGATGGTCAGAAAATGTATGTTATATTTTATATTTTAGTAAACATATCTCAATTTCTGTTTTTCGTTTATTTATTCTACATCAGCCTTAACATGATAGCAGAGCGTGGTTAAAGAATAAAATTAGCGAATTTAGAAGAAAAGCGAGTGTTCAGTAAGAGAAAACATTTTTTCGTCGGCAAGATGGAACAAGCTATCTCTCGAAGCTACGAAAATTCAGGTTGGTCTCTTAGAGAAAACGAACCGGGCGACTTGGAGATATAAGATAATGGCAGCAATGAGAGGATTAGGACTGCTTGATATAATTGAAGGAAGGATTAGCAAACCAGTGCTAGTGGATCCTAAACAGACTGAGAAATTTAATGTAGAGTTGCAGAGCTACCAGAGGGCCAATAATGCAGTACTACTATTAATTACGACGAATTTATCTGATGAAAATCTTCAAAAGGTCATGCGATATACCGTTGCAAGGGAGGTATGGCTTGAAGAAACTATATGCAGGTGAGTCACAAGATCGAGCCTATGACCTCTGCATGAAATTCATTAGCTACAAGAAGCAACCTGATCATGATATGTCTACTCATATGTCCCAAATGAAAAATATCTGGTTTGACCTGACACAAGAGATGAACAAGTCTGAAGTTAAAGGTGAGCTACCAGACATTTTCCTAATATGCAAAATTTAAGACACCATACCTGAAGATTATTTTTCATTCAAATCAAGCTGGTTGTTGATATTGAAGTCTGAGAGAGCGGTTGAAAACTTGACAAGTCAACTTTGTACGTATGAAAGAGCTTTAACCTGTAAGAATGAAGTAGAAACAGAGGTTCTCAACATTCAAGGAACGAAAGCTAAACCGAAGAAGATCATTAGAAATGTCGATAAGAGAGATAAAGAGAAATGTCATTATTGTGGTGTAATCGGACACAGAATAAAGCAATGCCAGAAATGGATATCCGATGGACGCCCACTGAAACCGAAACCGTCAACGTCAAAATGTGTACCAAATACGAGTGTGCATATGAATCTTATGGCAGTTAATACGAATATGGACGAAGATCAAGATTCCTGGTTTGTTGATAATGGTGCTACAATACAATATAATCGATAATAAGGAAGTTAGGAAAATACACGAAGATTATGGTATTAAACAGAGACTTTCTATGCCACATACTCCACAACAAAATTGATGTAAATAAAGAGATAACAGGACAGTTGTCGAAGCCACGAGGGCTATTATGCATGCAAAAGGGCTACCCCAAGGGCTGTGGTTTGAGATAGAGTCTGGCTAATGAAAGTTGATACTGAAAAAGCGCGGCAAATTTAAAAAATATCAGCATGGCCAGCCCTAAAGTAAAAAGGAAAGTTGGAACAACTCACTTTGATACTTTGACATTCATTTTTATTTTACTAGTGGATGCTTGCAATTTTGTCCGCGTTATGACGAGATTAAAAGTAGCTTATATCACTTGTTAACTCTTTATTAACTCCATACCAAACATCACACGGATACGTCACTCCACTGTGGCGTATTAAAGGAATAAACAGGCTATCAAACACTATCATGAGTATCAATATTATCATGAGTTTAAATTTTTGTAAATCTATGTGAGTATGTATCAAAGAAAACAACACCATATATTTTTATACTGTTTTTTAATCACTATAATCAAAATCTGAATCTAAAAACTCATCGTCAGAATCACTGGAGTCGCTGCTGTCTCTTAAATTGATGATGAGGCTTTCTAAATTATTTTCAGTTATATAGTCTCTTCTTTTGTACTTGTCTTCCACATGAATGACATGGTCTGTCATTTTTTTCCAATCATCTGCTGTAATACACTCAAAAGATTGTTTTATGAGATCCTCGAACTCTTTTGGAGTTCGGCTTACATTTTTGCTTCCCACATTTCTTTTTGCTAGACTCCATATGAGTTCTATAGCATTTAGGTCACAATGATATGGAGGAAGTCTTAGCACTTCATGTCCGTTTTGGCTTAAAAGTACATCAGCTTCATAAATAGGTTCTGGTGTGTTCTGTTTTACTAAACAGAGCAACTTTGCTTTTGAATTGAATGTTTCAAATGAAATACCATTCAATGTAAGCCAATTCTGTATCTCTAACTTTCGATTTTGAGATGTGGGCGCTTTATTTATTATGACAGAATGGTATGATGCATTGTCCATTACAATTACACTTGGTTCATTCAAATTGGGAATAAGCTTTTCTTGAAGCCATTTGTTGAAGTTTGTGAAATTCATGTCATGGTGGTAGTCGGCCATTTTCGATTTGGTGCTAAATACTAACAATGAGTTTAGAATAGGGCCTTTCTCTGATCCTGCATGCACAATAATATATGATTTTCCTGACGATATATTTTCAATTATTCCACTTGTTGATGGACCTTGCCAACATTTTTTAGGCTTACAGGTTTTGTGGACATAAGTTTCATCTAAGTAGATTATTGGCTTGCCTTCTGCACGTTTCGATGCAATAGTACGCAAAAAGCGATGTCTCCATGCAGCTATATCATATCGTTCAATTAATAATGAACGTTCATTTTTGTTTTTCTTAAATTCATAACCGTTGGCTAATAATATGCGACGGAGAGTTTCACGACATCCACCAAATTCTATACTTTCTTTTAACTGTACCAACAAAGATCTTAGATGTTGGTACTTGTTTCCTCACACAGTAAAATTCGTTTACTTTATTACGAATAACATCCATATCGAAACTATCTAAGTTTGACACTTTTGAAGGGTGAGGTCGTTTTTTACCTGGAGTCCTCCAGACCCCTTCGTTCACCGCACCTTCTTTTTTAATTCTCTTCAATATAATAACACTTACATCTGTAAAACGAATAAAACAAAATAATAGAAAATACACAAGTATTACAAAACTAGTCTAAGATTAACGTTGAGTGAAAACTTACCGGTGAGTGAAGATAGTTCTTCTAAGTACTGGTTCTGCGATTTCATCATATCTTTTTGATCTAAATCTGTGACCTTTTCAATTGCTTGTTTTACTTCAGCAGTTCGTGCATTATCCTCAAGACTATCTGTAAAATAACAATAACATTATCTAAAGTAACTATAACTAATATGTACTTATATAATTAATATGTACTTAAAATAATAAAATATCAAGACATTTTGACCGTACTAACCTAAAAAATCTGTCACAGTACGTAAACAATCCTGTTTTTCTCGCAATACGGCTTGTTTCACAAGCTTTTTCTCTTCATATTTCGAAATCATACAAAACAATAGTTTTCGCACTTCACTCTTTATAGTTTTATAGCATTAACACGGATATATCACAACAAAACTATACGCAAGTCAACCACAACGAAACATCAACAACACGCCATCTTGTTGCGTCAGAGATAGGGATACCATACACTGATTCTAATTTTACCAAATCTTTCGGAAAACAGCCGAAAATTAATTTCTTTAAAATAAAATTGCCAAGTTTTTCTCTAGTAAATAGTGTACCTAATTAATTAAGCTATTTATTAGACCAACTCAAGGCTTAGTGTTGCTCTTGAAATGATCCAACACGTACATACGATACTTATTTTCGATGAATACAATTTTAGCACACGTACGAATTTTTTAAACTCATTTTATAAAATGTTTAAAATAAGTTTGTTTTAAAATGCCTTTTTGGAATTAATTGTTCCTAAGTACTTTCTGCTTAAAATACCCTAATTTGTAGGGTAAATATCCGATGGTAGGAACACTTTAGTGTTGTCATATAAAAAATTGCAAAAAAATCCAGTATCTACTTTCGTTAGCCAGACTCTACAGTCTATATTCTAAATCGGACTGGCCCTACACCATTGGACAAGAGTCCATACGAGATATTATGGTACAATAAGAAGCCAAGGATCCAACATTTAAGAATAATCGGTAGTACTTGCTATGCACATGTGCCAAAGGTCACTAGGAAAAAATTGGACAAAAAGGCCGTGAAGGGCATATTGATTGGATATGAGAATGATGAAGGTTACAGAGTATGGATAAAATAAAACTAGTAAGTGCAAGACATGTTTTATTTGAAGAGATCAACCAACGAATCAAGCTTCAATACCAATGGAAGATACAAGTCCAATGACTTTTGACGTGCCAATACCTATGTATTACAACAACACACCTATCTCTTTAAATAGTGACATATCAGATAATGTCACGTCAATTCAAGAATCATCAAAATCTGCACCAGCTCAGGACTCATCCTCATTAAACAATTCTGGAGAATCATCATCATTCACAAGTCATGATATCAAAGACGAACCAGATAACATACAGGATGTTGATGAGCCTGAAACTCAAAGTAATTACGAATCTGTTGATTCAAATGAGGACACAGCTGAATTGATCGAACCTGTACAGGATGGAGTTTTACCTGATTTAGAAATAGAGGAAGAAGGTAGAATAACACTCAGAAACAGGTCGACTATTAGACCTCCAGACAGATTTAAGGAATTTATCATTAATGCGGTAGAAGATATGAATGAAATCAAGGAACCTCAAACTTATAGTCTATTATATATTAGTACTATATATTATACTTATTAACAGATGGTCGATGGGGCCGGAAGGTTCTGGAATGGAGACCATGGACCGGCAAGCGCAGCGTAGGTCATCCACCGACACAGTGGACAGACGACCTGATAAAGGTCGCAGGACGACGTTGGATGCAGGCAGCTTCCAACCGGTCCTTTTGGAAAATTATGGGGGAGGCAGATGTTCGGCAGTGGACGTCCTACGGCTGAGATGATGATGAACCTTAGTCAATCATGACTTAAATACTACTTAGATATAATAAACAAAGCAAACCTCCGTCATGGAAATCACAAATAGTTCTTTCTTTGCTCAAGCCTGGTAAAACACCATCAGAAGTATCATCATATCGCCCGATAGCTTTATCATCTGTAATTCTTAAGATCGCTGAAAATCTAGTTAAAAATCGTCTCGAGTGATTTGTTGTAAGCCGTGGAATACTTTCCGAGACTCAGTTTGGTTTCCGGAAAGGCAGGAATGCTCTGGATAGTGTTGCTACACTTGTGACGGATATTCGAGTAGCTTTTACATATAAATAATGTGTTTTGGCCGTGTTTTTAGATATAGAATCTGTATACGATAGTGTCCTTTTACACGTACTTAAATCAAAGCTTGACAAACTTAAAATACCAGATGCACTTTCTTGTTTTATTAATCTCCTTTCTGGTAGATCTATAAAATTAGATTAAGTGCGAGATCAACATAGACTAGTATGGAAAGATCTTCCACAGGGTTCAGTACTAAGCCCCATTTTGTACAATATTTTTACGTACGATTTAGAGCGGTCACTTCAAAATTCTGCCAATATCCTTCAATATGCGGATGACATAGTTGTATACTCAATGGGTCAATCCGCTAATAAAATATGCACTGAAATGTCAAATTCCCCGAACTATTTAAACAATTGGATGCTAATGGTTTAAGCGTATCGGCTCATAAGAGCTCGGCGGTATGATTTACACGATATTACGGAATGCCTCCCTCGATAAATTTACAGTTAAATAGTAATTTTATTCCAATAAAAAATCAGGTCAAGTTTTTGGGTGTGTTATTGGATTCCAAACTTACAGTGATACCTCATTGTGAGTATGTTACGGCCAAATGTGAAAAGCTTCTCAATTTGTTTAGATGTCTCTCGGGCGTTTGGTGGGGTGCGCATCCATTCTCATTAAAGCTTCTATACATCGTCCTTGTACGAAGTGTACTTGATTATGGAACCTTCGTACTAGAGCCTTGTAATGTAGCTGGTCTAAAGAGACTGGACGCAATTCAATCAAAAGCTTTGAGAATTATCTCAGGAGCTATGAAATCAAGCCACTTAATTTAATACGTCAATTTCTTTCAGATCCTATGTTTTCACGTGTGTTATTCTGTTCTCAGATAGCCATATAATTTCAAATCTATCTTTACTTGCTGATATTACTGAGAATTCAAATTATTGGAATCACAAATATTTGCCCTGTTGAAAAGTTATATTCGGTATATATCATTAAGTGACACATAGGTTTCTAGTACTAGATTTATACAACTGTGAATATGAAGCGCTTATTTTAACCCCTGTTGGGTTTGTTTTAATTTAGGAATTGACAAATATAATGTTAATGCTAATACACAATTCAAATCTATTGTCAATTAAAAGTGGCCAAAGTGGCATCATATATATACAGATGCGTCCAAACATAGTTCACACGAATTTGTTGGTGTGGGCGTATATCATGCTCAATATAATATCGTTCAGAAAATAAAATGCCCATTTGAAACGTCTGTATTTACAGGTGAATGTCTTGGCATGGTTAAAGACATTGATTATGTTACTATGTTCACACTAAATAATACTCTAATTATTAGAGATTCTATGAGTACATTGCAAGCTCTTTTGAAATACCCTTTTAAATCTAAAAATTAAAAATTATTTAATTAATTAAAATTAATTAATTGCTGAAGCAAGGAGCAAATTGTATACATGTAGTTTGAAAGGCTTTTCTATCACTTTCTTATGGATACCCAGCTATTGCGGCATTAAAGGGAATCCAAAAACCAATTTCATTTAAAAACTATTCCCATGACCTTGCCACTCTTCCCAGATTATTTCTTCAGGAATCCTGGAGTAGTATCTGGGCATGTAGTGGCCAAATAAAAGGAAAGCATTACTTGAGCTTACAGCCGTTGTTACGTCAAAAGCCATGGTTCTCATTCATAAAACTTACCAAAATTGCCACAACGATTTTAATAAAAATGCGTCTAGGCCATGCAACTTGCCCTGCCCATCTTGCAAGGTTTCACATAATTAATAGCCCAGACTGCGAATGTGGGCGTGATATTGGAGATTTGGACCACATAGTTTTCTCTTGTCCTAATTATGACCGTGCTTCCTTATACAATAGCTTAATAGCTATACACATCTCATTTCCTACTAATGTAAAAACGCTTCTTTTTACGGCTGATACCTCAATTTATACTATTATATCTGATTTTATTCGTAGTAACAACATAAAATTGTAAAAATGTATAGTAGATAGTTATAGTTTGATATATATAGAATAATAATTGTAAATATTGTTCTTAGATACCTTTTAAAAATATGTAAGTACTCAGGGATACTCTTTATGATCCGAATTAATTTTACCTTTATCCGGTCTTTACGTTTCTAAATTATTTACGCGTTAAACGTTTCCCCTCTTTTATAAAATTTTAACAATTAAAAGTATACATTCAAAACATAAGTTAAAAACCTCAAAGGGTTTTTGCATCTACACGCCTCGTATAAAAACCTACTAAAAGACGTTGAAGAGAAACTGTATCGCTGGAAAAACACTTGTAAATGGCAGATGCGCAAGACGCGCAAAGAAAAATTTTTTTTCCTTTCCTTGTACAACAGGGAAAGGAAAAGAAAAAAGTTCATCTCAAATAAATACCATCGGTGGTCTTCAAGAGATGGCGTTACAATCTCATTTTGTCCTATTTTGTTTATGGCGTCGTCATTCTTCTTCTTGGAGTGAGTACAGTCTGTCGCAACTACATAGCGCAAGGAATATTTAGGATTGTCAAAGTTGTGTCAAGGAGCACGGGTGCTTTGGCGATTATTAAATTGTGAAAAATATCTTTTTGCTGTATTTAGTGTATAATATTAGTGTGTTTGTATGTAGATAGAATATTTCATTAGCGTAGCACGTGTATTTTTCATCGTTGGTAAGTTTTTTAACAAAATTCATAGAATATAGTCTTCATTTGTTATTCAATTGTTTTTCATCGAATCGGATGGAAACATACGATGGGGGCGGCAGGCCCCCAGAATTAAACCTGTCTATTGAATTTAACGCAGATAGGCGTGATTTTGTCCCCTCACCAGCTGAGTTTGTCTCCATCGCTTCTGATTCTTCAGATGTTGTGGAACCAAATCAGCATGGCGATGGCTCCTTTTCTACCGTTAAACGGAAAAAAACATGCAAAAAGCATAAATATAATAAAGAAAAGAAACATTCCCAGGATTCAGTTATTCCATTAGGCCAAACAATATGTCCATCATCAAAGTCCATCACAGATTCACAGATAACTGATTGTCAAATGACTGATTCACTTGCTTCTCCTTCAGCAACCATTTCGCAAACCCCATCAATCCCAGTTTATACCCCCTCTGGTAGGCAGGTATATAAGTCTTCCGATAAGGGGCCTTTTACAGTGCATGTCCAAAAAGTTGAGCCTTCTCCCACTTCAGGTACTTTCTTGCACCCAATTAACTTTGAGCACTTTCTCAATAAGAATAAGATACAAAATATTGTTGAAGGAAGTGTCAGTAGAATAGGACGTAATAGAGTATCACTGTCATTCAGTGATGCAAACTCTGCCAATATTTTCATTGCAAATGAAATTTTGATTAAAAATGATTTTAAGGCATTTATCCCATCATTTAGCACAGTCCGATTGGGTCTTGTCAAGGGGATCCCCACTGAATGGTCTGAAGAAGAGGTACTGGAGAACATTCGTGTCCCTCTTGATGGCTGCCCCATAGTAAAAATTCGGCGCTTAAACTATAAAGTAATTGTTGATGGTGCCCCTGTATTTAAGCCGTCACAATCTTGCGTGTTATCTTTCGATGGTCAGGTTCTGCCTCCAAGGGTATTCATGTGCTTTAATTCTCTACCAGTTGAACGCTACTATTATCCTACTGTACAATGTTTTCAATGTTGTAAGTTTGGGCACACAAAAAATAGCTGTAGGTCTAAGCCACGTTGTTACAAGTGTGGAGAGGGTCATACTGGTGACTCATGCAATGTGGAAGAGGGCACTTCATCTTGTATATATTGTTCCGGCTTGCATTACTCTACAAATAAGAGCTGTCCAGAGTTTAGCAGACAAAAAGAAATTAAGATTACTATGGCAGACAAAAGTGTATCTTATATTGAAGCTTCCAAATTACATTCTCCTATTAGGGGTAAATCATATAGTGATGCAACAAAAACATCGTATGCTAATAGTGTTTCTTCTACCTCTCATTCTTATGCTGCAAAAGCTAATAGTTCACATAAAAAAACAATATTCATAAAACCCAGACCTCCTCCTCCACAACGCCATGGCTATGATCGATCTGCCCATCAGGCCATTGTTGCGAATCCACCTATGATCAACAATAATGGTGTTGCTTTTAATTGTCATGATTCGGATCCCCTTTCTTCCTCTGGTAGCATTATGGAGCTCATACAGGCTCTCATGAAGCTACTTAATTGTCCTACTTTTGTACCGTCCAACGTTGCCCTAGATTCTTCCATTCCATCATCACAACCTTTCCATTATGGCTCCCTCACTAGGGCTACAATGGAATTGCCAAAGTTTAAATAGTAAAAAAACAGATTTGTTATATATTATCAATAAATATGACCCTATTGTTATTGCTATCTCTGAGACATGGCTTAAGCCTGGTTCCTTTTTTAAGGTTCCTCGCTACCTCTGTTTCAGGGATGACAAAGCTGACGGGTATGGTGGTTCTGCCATACTTGTCAGAAACTCTGTAAATTCTCATCTTGTACATTTACCATCATCTTCTGTATCTGAGAAGTTCTCTTTTGTTGCTGTTAGGTTTAAAAACATAACATTTATATCATTGTATATACCTAGACCATCTCTTGACATACTAACAACATTCTTTGATATTTTAACAAACATAAAAGGTCCCTTTATTATAATGGGAGACTTTAACATTCATCATCCAGTCTGGGGTTGTCAAGCCTCAGATTCTCTTGCTAATTATATTTTCAATATAATGGATAAGCTGGGATTGTGTTTATTAAACACTGGGAGCCCTACTCGTCGTACAAGGCCAAATGAGCAGGTTAGTGCTGTGGACTTGACTATGGTATCAGCTAGTTTAACTCCTTCAATGTCATGGAAAACCTTATCATCTTGTTTTGGAAGTGATCACTTTCCTGTTTTAATTGATCTTCCATTTTCTAAAATTGAACAAACTCCATTTAAGCCATTGTTACAGTATAAACTAAGCAATAAAACTGATTCTGATGAATGGTCCAAATTTAAATCATTTTTAGAAGAAATTGTTTGTGATCTTCCCCTGATATTTCCCCATTCTTTGAATCAATGTATTCATTCATTTATAAATATTATTCATTCTGCTGCTAAGCATTCATTTCCCTTAAAAGTTCAAAATAAGAAACATAGATCTCCTCCATGGTGGGATCAAGAGTGTACGGATGCTGTGACAAATAGAAAGTCCGCTGAAGAAGTGTATTCTAAGGACATGACAAATGAAAACTATAAGTCATTAACGGATGTTCTATCTCAGTCAAAGGAAATCCTTCATTCGAAAAAGTCGGAGTGATGGAAAAACTTTTGCTCTACTGTTTCTCCTAGTGTCAATTCCTCGTATGTATGGAAATCAATTCGAAAGTTTCGTGGTTCATATAGAGAACCTTCTCCTCCATACCCTAGTTGTGAAAGTTGGTTTGAGCAATTCATGGACAGGCTGGCTCCACCCTTTGTTGCTAGTTCTTTTGATACTTTCACCTCAGGTTCTGATTATGATGCAAGTTTTACTCCTTTCTCCATGCAAGAGTTGCGCCTTGTTCTCACTTCTCTTAAAGATACTTCCCCTGGTCCAGATGGAATTCCATATTCCTTTTTGGTTAATGCTGGTGAGAAAATGTTAGTTTATTATCTGGAAATGATAAACTTGATGATAGATTTGGGGTTTGTCCCAGATGTGATGAAAACCCAAATCATTATTCCAATTTTAAAACCCGGCAAAGATCCTGAAAGATCTGATAGTTATCGTCCAATAGCTATGTCTTCTGTTCTGACAAAGATCACAGAACATCTTATTAAAAATCGTCTGGAGTGGCTAATCGAAAGCAGAAATCTTTTGCCTGAATGTCAATATGGTTTTAGAAAAGGTAGGGGGACTTTAGATAGTTTGTCTATTTTTGTTACTGATATTAGACTCTCATTCTCTAGAAATGAGTCTGTTGTTGCTGCTTTTCTTGATATATGCTCCGCATATGACAATGTTATACTTTCTATTCTTAAAACTAAAATGGAAAGTTTGTTTATACCTGGTAAAATAACTAATTTTATACTTAATATTTTTCTAGACCGTACAGCTCAACTAAGAATAAACGGGGATATTAAATGTTGCAGATCTGTCTTCAAAGGCTTGCCTCAGGGCTCTGTTCTAAGTCCTTGGCTTTTTAATATTTACACATATGATTTAAACAAATTTGTGTCACCTTATTGCAGGTTATTGCAATATGCTGATGATCTTGTTGTTTATATTTCAGATCGTGATATTTTAAATTCTGCTCATAAATTGTCTCAAGCTCTTGAGTCATTAAATATTTGGTTATGTTACAATGGTCTAGAAATAGCTCCTCTAAAAAGTTCTGTAGTTATTTTTACTAGAAAACGGTTAAAGCCCAGACTTAACATAATGGTTAACAACACTAGGATTCCTGTCGAAAATGAAAAAAAGTTTTTAGGTCTTATTTTAGACAGCAAATTGAACTTTTCATCGCATTTAAACTATATCTCGGTTAAGTGCGAAAAAAATTTGAATATTTTAAGGTGTTTGGCTGGTGTTTGGTGGGGTGCTCATCCTTATTATTTAAAGCTTCTTTATAATGCTATTATTCGTAGTGTTATTGACTATGCTTCATTTTTATATGAGCCAGCTTGTAAAAGAGCGCTCAATTCATTGGACTTGATCCAAGCAAGAGCGTTACGTATTGTTATTGGAGCAATGAGATCTACTCCTAAAAACGCTTTGCAAGTGGAATGTGATGAACCTCCTTTAGATTTAAGACGTCAATATCTTTCGGACATGTTTTTGTTTCGTTTGTTTCAATTTTCTTCTCATCCTCTTTTTCCAAAACTGCAATTATTATTTAGTTATATTTCCCAGCCTTATTGGAAACATAAAAAAACTCCTTGCTTAGTTATGAGTTTTTCAAAAATTAAAGCCCTCAAATACCCTACTCATAGAACCCCTAAAATTTCTCTGTTTGAATTTGACTATCAGTGTATTTTATTTGAACCCACTTTACATCTTCATTTGGGTTTGAGCAAAGTAGATCCCTTTGTTAATAAACATTTCTTAAGGATTAAAGATAATCTTTGGCCAGGCTGGCATAGCATCTTCACAGATGCCTCGAAATTAGATCAAAATGGGTGTGTTGGTGTTGGTTTATTCCACCAAAATTACAATATTGTTCAAAAGATTAAGTGTCCTCCTGAAACATCTGTCTTTGTTGGTGAATGTAGGGGTATAATGGAAGCTATCAGTTATATATTGCTGTTCAAATTAAAGAAAACTGTTATTTTTTCTGACTCTTTAAGTGCTCTTCAAGCTTTTCAGAGTAATCCATTTAAAATAGGTTCCAAAAACTGGATTATATTTAAATGCAAGGAAATGTTAATACAGTGTAGTTCTATTGGTTATTCTGTTCACTTAGCTTGGATTCCAAGCCATAATAATATACATGGCAATGAAAAGGCTGATGAGATTGCAAAGCAAGCTATAATATGCGGTGATAAAGTTCCTTTCAAAAATTATCCTCAAGACCTTTTACTTCTCCCTATTCGTGACCTAAAGTCTAGGTGGTTCAAAAGATGGTCACTGACTAGTAGACGAACAGGAGCTTATTATGCTAAACTCCAACCTGATATTCAAGCTAAACCCTGGTTTTTTAAATTTAAATGTAATAGGAAAATTTGTTGTATAATAGCTAGGTTGAGATTCGGCCATTGCTCTTCTGCTGTTCATCTTAAGAAATTGAGAATTAAAGATTCATCAATTTGTGAGTGTGGTATGGATGATGCTGATATAAATCATATTTTCTTTTCTTGCCCCTTATTTGATCATAATTCATTATTTAGTTCATTGGTTCATTTTAAATTTCCTCTTCCTATTCATATAGATAACATTCTGTGTAATATTAATGTTAATTCAATTAATATATTATCATCTTTCATAACTGAAAATAACATCAAGCTGTAGTTGTGTGTAAATTAAATTAAACTGGTATTTATGTTAAACCATGTGTATATTATGTAATTATTTAGTTTTTTTAAAATAGTAATTTGATAATTTTGTAGATAGTATGTAGTATAAGATATTTTTCCTTTGTTTCAGATACTTACATCTAAATTTCTCCGATTTTGTTAATTATATCTTTCTCTTTTGACATGATGCTGGCATGAATGTTCTAAACAATTGCCATAAATAATAATAAAAAAAAAAAAATAGGAATATTTAGCTCTCTACCGAGAGTTGATATTCTCATAGACTAAAATATATACTAGGAAAGATATTCTGAAGTTGATATTCACGTTCAAAATCTTTAAAATGGGTGTTTGTATATAAATCGATACCAGTAAACGTTATATTTTTCGTCCCTAATATTTTGATATGGCTGGACCGATACAAGAGGTCATTGAAGAAGATGCTGCCGATTTACAATTTCCTAAAGGTTTCTATCAACACTACGTATACTTATTTATATTTTCTAAGCTAAATTATTCTACTGCTTAAAATAAACCATAATTATTGTAGGTTTTTATAAACTAGACCCCATGATCATATAAATTGCTCAAAATGCTTGGCTTCGTCTGACGCAACTCAACGCTCGTTCCCCTCAAACTAAGATCTTGCTCTTCAACGTATTACTTCGAAGTAAGCTCGAACACGCGAGTATTTCGTGGAATCCATTCTACGCAGTGCATTCACAACATATAGAAAACTTACAACGCTCATTTACAAAAACGCTAGCATTCACGTCACCTGGAATATCACATAGAAGTTCGTATGAGCATAGAAGGCACTTCTTCGAAATGTCCTCACTCCGTGAAAGGCGAAAATTCGCGATTTGTCATTCCTGCATAAAGTAATCCATAGCATATCTGACTGCTCACCTGTATTGCATGAACTATTTGTGAGCATCCCATACAACTACCGAAGACAACGAATCTCTAGGTATACAAACTGCAAATACTAATATTGAGTCTAATGGTACCGAAGATTTAGATATATTCCACAATACATATGATGTATTTAGAAAAAGACTGTTTGGGTAGATGTCGAGCATTCTCAGACCTCAACCTGACAAATTAAATGTAATTTATGTTTTAATATTATAATTACATCCTCATATTGTCTTAACACTGTTATTGTGAATGCTGTATATGCCTGTAATTGGTGCACATATCAGAATATGAAGTATGATTATACCTAGTGTAATATGTATCTAGTGTATATGTTTAATATGTGTGCTGTTGGCATATATCTCAATAAATATATTTTAGGATGGATCTTCTACAATAAGGCTAGAAAATGAAAATGCTCTCATAATAAATGTTGCGAACAGTACCGTTACATTAAGAAGAATACAAATGTATATAATTATTATTATGGAAGTCTGACACACTGTTGTGCCTACTCACAAAATATTACCTGTGTCTACCTTATTAACAAACTCTGATAAAATCCACCCAGGAATTATCATATCATATACCGTTACATACAGTCTAATTCCTACACTCTCTAGTAGAGTGTATAGGAATTCGACTGTATGCAACAAGTTTCCATATTATCAATAGTTAAAATAAGCAATTGTTCCTATAGCTTAGTTGGTAATCAATTGTATAGTAGGAGTAAGTATAAGTATTAATGTTTTGTTATTTGATTTATTATAGCTGTGTTGTTTGTAACTGTGACTGAATTATTGTTTTCATATTCGTAGAGTTTGAAAATGCTGAGACCCTGCTAATATCAGAAGTTGACATGCTGTTAGAACACCGTAAAGCACAGAATGAGTCTGCTGAGGAGGAACAAGAGTTTTCTGAAGTTTTCATGAAAACCCTAACATATACAAACATGTTCAAAAAATTCAAAAATAAAGAAACTATAGCTGCTGTTAGAAAGTGAGTGTAGTATATTGATACTTTTCTTTCTTTGGAATGCTGCAGTAGTCTTTTAAAGTATCTACATGATTTTTATAAGTAAGACTTTGATGCCAATTAATGTATGTAATTACCACCCCAAGTTCTGAATGTTTACTCCATGACATGTAGTATTATAAAATTATTGAATAGCATATAGATTTCCAGCAGACTTAAACTCCCATGCACCCAGTAAGTGGTACATGGGAATATCCCATCCTCAGTATCTGTGACTTACCAATGCCATAATCTTATGTGGTAACAAACCAAGCCACTACGATTCTGCATAGGATGTAATATTTTTGAGACCTGATGATGATCGGCTCTCTGATATCCTATTGTAATTAAATTTATTATTAATGTTGAAAACTATAATGTAATGTGTGTTAACTAGTTACCAATATGGCAGCTTTCATTATGGGATTCTATGTGGAAAATTGAATAATCTAAATAAATTCCACATCGAATAATAGAAGACCATAATAACACAAAACCGCAAAAAAATTCCAATATACAAGATTATTTTACAAATTATTGACCTGTGTGTTTTGATACAAACTATAATAAAGCTGTAAATATTATAAGCTGAATAAGTGTGTGTGTGATTAGAAATGCAAACTAATAGTTCTTGAGATATAAGGTAACAAACACCTAGCTAGTCAGACAAAGGTTTAAAAAAACTAATTGATTTGTCATGAAAATATAAAAAATATATTAATGTATGGTATCCATATACCTGATCCCAGTTTTGTATAAAAGGATTTCTAGTATACAGAGTTAAGGCCATTAGGGTCTACATCCAACCGATTTTCTTTTTCAGAATTACTTAAAGAAATCTACTAAAATATCAATTATGTTTCAGCCTTCTACAAAGTAAAAAGTTACACAAATTTGAAGTGGCAAGCTTAGCAAACTTGTGCCCAGAGACTCCTGAGGAAGCTAAAGCCCTGATCCCATCATTAGAAGGACGTTTTGAAGATGAAGAACTCAGAATATTATTAGATGACATTCAAACTAAACGCAGTTTACAATATTAGAGGCTAGAGATTTCAGAATAAATAGCTAGGCACTCTTTTTAAAATGTTGTAGTTTATAAATGGTTTATATTTTCTAGAAGCATTCATTTCTTCAGGGGTAATCTGTACATATGAGATAATAATTAGAAAACATATTTTATTGGTATACCCAGTGGCTACAATCTTAGTCATGCCGGGCTCTCTCAGAATATTTGGACTTGCTCAGACTTTTTGTATGGAAACTACTGCTATCTACATTTGGTACGGTAAACTATTTGCTTGTCAATGTAGCCACAGGAAACAATTATAAAAAATGTGTTTCCACATAGGGTAACACCGATGAACTTGAGGAATGGCAAATAGAGAAATGTACGAGTGCAATGCAATTGTAAAGAAAAATTATATTTACCAAAGAGAATAAAAACACTTCGTTTTACTATTTAAGCTGGTCTCAGACACCCGGAATAGCTCTCTGGATTCATAATCTTAATTCCGGCGTCTTGCCTCACACATATCTTAAAAAATCAGATTGATCAGTAGTCTTGTGCTCGTGGTTCCCGGCACATGCACACGTCTTTATGGAAGAGGAATGAACACTAATCGCATTACTTTTGGCTCTAGGTACTTAATAAAAAAAAAAGAAAAGCAAAGGCAAATACTGGATTCATTCTTATATGTGAACAGAGAAAGAAAGATATTCTCAATAACAGTCCGGTGACTAGAACAGTGCCCCGTAGATGGCAATAGGCTCGCCCCCTGTTATATGATCACGTGACCAAAACATATAATGGCGAAAATACCGCTGATTAACCCTTCGAGGATATACCCAAAGGCAGGAGTATCAATTCACTCAAGACCGCTAGACTGATATTACCGCGCCGCTGCATATCCCTTCGAGGATATTTATAGGTGAAATTATTTGTTATGTTGTGTTTAAAAATAACATGTAAGGTAAGTATTGCGGGTGATTCACTCTAGACCGCTAGACTGGTATTTAACCTCCATGGTGATGGCGGAATCACTTGACTACAGTCGGCTAAACAACAAAGATGGATGACATGCCACCTCTATCGCCGAGCTCGTCCAGTGTTTCGAGCTTTCAAAAAGCGTGGTTTTGACTAAGCTATCAGAAACTCTTTGACAGAACTCTATTGACAGAAAATAAGTATGCTGTGCACAATGATATTAGGCTTTTTCACCCGCCTGGTGATAGATTATGATAATGATGATTATGATGATGAAAAGTAGCCTATGTGCTACTCCAGACTATAATCTGTGCCAAATTTCAGCCAGATCCGTTCAGCCGTTCTACTGTGATTGAGTAACAAACATCCCTGCATGCATCAATCCATCCATCCATCTAAACTTTCACATTTATAATATTAGTTAGATAACTATGTTTGCTGCGGAACAAAATCCAAAAAAAGACACACACATGAGAAGAGCCATTTCCACTGAATAAAGACTTACAAAAAAAGCATAAACACTATAGTAGGTGGGATAATTTTAATCAATATGTACGGTTTTATTTTTGTTTGAATCAATACCTATAACCTTCATACAGTGTCATATTCATTTAAAAGTCAGTCAAATAATTATTCAGCAGCGTTTTACATTACTACTGCGGGATAGCCCGGTTTTACCCTATTCATAATCTGATTTCAGTATTTGTGTGCCGCTCTATTAAAATGTATAATACGCGAAGAGAATACGCGCGTTATGAATTCATAATCTTAAATATTCCGACCCGAAATCTCAGTATCATTCTTACAGATCGATCTGAAAAAATCAGAATGTGTGTGGAGTATACTGATTTTGTTTGTATGATATTCTGGGCTTTCTGAATTATTAATGTGAATTAAGATTATGAATCCAGAGAGGCATTCCGGCTGTCTGAGGACAGCCTTACTTTACCAGAGAGATTTCAGAAAAATTATGACGTTTATATTTGAATTATCTAAAAATATGTGAAATAATTTCTCGAAAATACGTGAATTCTTAAGAAAAATTGGTACAACTTTCCATCGACGTCCGTAAAACGTCGTTCTACGTCCGTAGAATTGAGTGGGGAAGGGTGATGGGGAGGGGAAGGAAAAGTTGCAGACCCCCTCCTTTTCAGATTATTTCATTTTTAATTCTGAAGAAATTTTCCTCATTTTAATGATAAAAAAACCATATAAGTGTAATAAACACGGGGCCCTTTGAAGGCCAAGGGGGGCGACTCTCTTCATCATAAAAATATAGGGGACTGATTCAGAAAGATTTCTGTATTTATTATTAGATTACAACGTCTCCGGCGCTGCGGGAAGAGCAGCCACTACGCCCTTGCATTATAAACCACAGGCATCGGATGAGCCGGAGCAGCTGTGGCTGGTCCCACAAGCTGAAGCTGCGGAGAAGATGATTACAGCGGGCGCAAGTTGATCTCCCAACGCACCACTCAACACTCTAGGGGTACGACATACAAGTACCAGGTAGAGTCGGTGTCAATCAATTGGGTTCTGTGATATACGAGTAAGTTGAACCTAACCCATTTTATTTTATACACAAATATGTGTATAAAAATTATTAAATTGATGTTTTCAAAGAATAAATCAAATCAATACAATAGTATTGTTTTATTATTTGAAAACATCTTTATGCACTATTTTTATTTTTCTCCTCCAAGAATATTCGATGTGCCAGTCTGTGAAGTTTCCTTTATTACTATCCCTACAGAACATCACGACACAAAATATGACTGACAATAGTGTGGTATGGCAATACAAAACGGCGTCAGTTTTACGTTTCGTTCCACAAACCGGGGAAATACTGTAAACACTACACATTTTAATTTTAAATCTCGTACTGATAATGCTGTAATTTAATATATACAAACTGTCAAATATGTGAGAAGTAAGATCTTCATGGTGTTTTTTCTCTATGATATATTAGAAGAAGTTACGTCTTGTCGTGTGTCAAGTAAAAAACAATATAGTTACATGAATAACGTGTCTGTAAAAAAATGCTACAATCAATATATAATAATGTTCGCAGTATTATATTACTAACTTCCCATACTCCAACAAAGGTTATGGGCATATTTAATGAAGTGTGGTGAAGTATAGGTACGTATTAAAGTGGAAAAATGTACGCGAACGTGAATATATTGCCGATACTAAAAAGCGACAATTACTCAAGCTGGAAGTTCCGAGTAAAATCCTTACTAGAGGAAAAACAGGTACTTAAAATTCTAGATAATAATGATGAGGAAATTGAAAAATTAAAACTGGATGATTCTAAAGCAAAGGCAATAATAATTCAATGCATAAGTGACAAACATCTGTCATTGATTCAAGACTGTAAAAATGCGAGACAAATGATAGAAAAATTGGATAGTATTTTTCAAAGAAAAAGTGTATTTACAAAATTATCTGCAAAAAAGAAACTAGCCTAAAATTATCAAAAAATGAAAACTTGGAAGAACATTTTCAAAAATTCGAAAAAGTTGTACAAGAACTCGAAAATATCGACAAGAAGCTGGATGATTCAGACAAAATCTGCCATCTTTTACTTTCACTAAATGATGACTACGATTACGTCATAACAGCCATAGAAACTATAAATACAGACATAACAATAGACTTTGTGAAGTCAAGGTTACTCGACGAAGAAATAAAAATAAAAGGCAGATATACAAACGAGACACAACAAACTTTCAAAGCATCAAGCTCAAACTACAATAATAATAACAGATATAATAGAAATACTACTAGAGGAAACAATTTCAGAGGAAGTTATTCTAATGTACGTAGGAACGGTAATAGAAGTTACTCCAGAAGAGGTAATAGACAAAACTCTAATGGTGGTTTCATAGCGTTAACTGCATCAGTTGAAACTAATAAATTCATATTAGATAGTGGTGCTACCAATCATATGGTCACTAAAGAAATGGCCAAATATATGACAAACATTGAAAAACTTGAGAAGCCAATGACTGTCACTATTGCAGATGGCAAGGGACTAATAGCAAACGAAAAAGGAAGAGTGAATGGATATTGTAATAACATGAAAATAGATTTTGAAGCAATTATTGTGGAAAAAATAACCCACAATCTATTATCAGTTGAGAAGATAACTAAAAAAGGTTACACAGTACTTTTCAGTAACAAAAAAGTTAACATACGAAAAGACAAAACAAACTTTCGAGGTATCAAATGTCAAAATTTATATATTCTGGAAATTGACATTGAAACAACAGAAGACGAATATGCAAATGCAAATCTTATTAAAGAAAATGATGATATATGGCACAGACGCCTTGGTCATTTAAATAGAAAGGGACTAAGAATCCTCGGATTATCTACATCGGACAAAAAGTGTGAAAGATGCATTGAGGGGAAAAGTACACGACGACCTTTCTTACCTAGCAAAAGAGAAAGCAATGAGATCGGAGACCTCGCCTTCATACTTAGTTATTGATTTCCATCCGCTGGCACTGCTTTCGCTTACAGCACAATCACTAGTACGGAGCAGGTCCCAAGCCCGGATAAAGAGGGAGGGCACCCAGGGGGGAATAAGGGTGCGGTAGTTTATCTCATCCGATAATACACCGCGCTTTGCATTCCTCCCCAGCGGCAGCCTGTGGCCGGCATATAGCTTGGGGGCAAAACACCCTCTGTGTTCCTTGGGGTGATTTCTTCTCAAGCAATATGCGAAAAATCAGGGGTAAGCTGCTTGGGCAACTGCTTACACCATTGCTTTTGCGCCCACTCACTAACATTTCTGCTCCACAGAACTACCATTAAAATGATGTACAGCAATATTGATAGTGATATGCCATGCGATCCGGCTAGCGCCCGGCGCCCTCTGGTTCCCGGGCCAGAGAGTGTGAAATTGACTACCGAAGGCGAGGGCGTGGTGGAGTCCCAGGCCTCGCCGGCCGCGGCTACTACTGGACCGATGACAACGGAGGCGCTGCAACCTGGACCAGTGGAGAAGGCCAGTCACCACGTGGAGCGCCACAACGCGCGCAAGAGGGACCAGCTGCAACGACAGGGAGAAGCGGCGGCGGAACCATACGCTGAGTTGGAGGGAGGTAACAGGCGAGGGATCGGGAAGCCTAACAAGCCTACCGTGAACTTGCAAAGCGCCTATCGCGGTAAAAACCGCAAAGTACAACAAAGGGAGCGTTGGAGGCGCGAAGCCGAACTGGCGGACACGCTCTACCGGCAGCAGAGGGAAGGCGTCCTGCATTTGCCTGGCATGTCGGCGCTCGCGCCGGCTGTCGTCGCAAGCATGGCACGCGCCGTCCCGCATGCTGTGGCTAACGCCTCTGCGCTCCTTGACATGGGAAATGAATCCCTGATAAACGCAGTGCCTCGCACGGTCGCACCACGTACGGCTCGCCCCCCCTCCGTACCCAACCAAACCCCAGCTCAAAGCAAGGGCAGGGGAAAGGGGAAGGGAAAGAAGGGGCGCGCAGTGGCTGATGGTGAGGCGCCGGAGTGCACGGCTGCCCCACGTACGACTCTCCGCCCTTCCGTACCAAACCAAACCCTAGTCAATGACCAGGGCGGGGAAACGGGAAAGAAAGGGCGCGCAGTGGATGATGGTGGGGTGGTCCGGGCCGCGGGCACTGTGGACGTAAAACAGACGGACGTGGGGGATGAGGTAACCCGTAATGCGAAGAGGCAGTGGAGTTCAGACCTTGTGTCACCCAGCCAGGTAGCGGTCGATAAGAAGGCTCGCCTGGATGGTGGAACTTCCTCTGCAGCTATCGCGACGGGGGCTCCTTACCTTCTCGGGCCGGAAGAAACGGAAGAAGGTGGAGGCGCGGTCTCGGCATCGTACGCGGATGCGGTCAGGGCGGCACACAAAGTTGTTGTGTTAGACCGGAACCGAGTGCAGATGGATGAGATTCGCTCCATACACCTGAGGAAGGTCATCGATGAAAAGATCATCGGAACCCTTCTGGCTAACGCGGGCAGCCCGAATACTGTACTGCCTAGGTTTACGGCCCTGCCGAGAACGTTTCGCGGTGGGGTCAGATATGTGGCCCGAGACGACTATGCGCTCACTTGGCTCACCAGCACGGTGGAGCATCTACCACCGTTATGGGAGGGCTCAGGTGGATACATGGTTGTGCCGGAAAGCAAGGTACCTAGGTATTATACTGGGGTCATTTTTATACCAGATTTCGGACGAGGTAGGCAAGATCTGGCTAAACGGTCGGATATCTTGCTCAACTTGCTTATCGCACAAAATCCTGGAGTAGGTGTGGAGAGGTGGCAGCTCTTCACGCATGAATCGCGCCCTATAGGCGATAGCTTTAATCATATCCTCGTAATGGGTGTGCCACCAGAGGATCTGGGAAACCTCCAGCGTGAGGGCTGTCGCCTTCACTACCTGTCGGCGACAGAAGGTGAGAGGAGTAAAACTCAGGGGCGATGTGGAGGCGACGTCGGGGGGGGCGGGCGCTGTGGACGCTGCTCAGGGCGGTGACGTAGCGTCGGTGACCCCTGTCGCCGCATCAGACGCAGCGCTTGCTGAGGATTTGGGTTGGTCGAAGGAGGACGTGAAGCGTTTGCTGGGCGAGGACGATGACGGCGAGGATGATATCAGTGGCGATATAATGGGCATAAATATCTTCTCGCCGGCATCCTCCATGGATGCAGAGATTGCTGGCGCCTCCTCCTTGACCTTACCAAATAACAAGCAGTAGAGTTGCTCTTCAAGCTACTCGGCTGCAACAAATTTTTAAAATAAGTAATTAGGTATTTTAAATATTTTTAATGATGGATACTGATAATATAAACAATTCGTATTCCAATTCAAAAAACACAACCAACAGAATGGGTGACAGTACAACTAAACAGGGCGTCATTAGTAATATTGACATCATCCAAGCCAATCTCCAACACAGTGTCTCAGGTTTCGCCGCTTTGCGAAGAACCCTGGAGGAGCAACCTAACACGATAGCACTGGTCCAGGAACCCTATCTAAGCCGTAGTAAGGTGAGTGGTTATAATGCCCTAAGGGGTAACGTTTTCTCTCCCCCCTTTCAAAGGAAAATTCGGACTTTCGTTTACGTACCGAATCCATACAAAGCATCCTTGGTGACACACTTGTGTACCGACGATCT
Source organism: Selenia dentaria (assembly GCA_917880725.1). NCBI lineage: Eukaryota > Metazoa > Arthropoda > Insecta > Lepidoptera > Geometridae > Selenia > Selenia dentaria. The sequence goes on along the minus strand of OU862875.1, from coordinate 36,196,976 downwards.
TACGGTAGTGAAACTAGAGACGACAGACTCAAAATAATTCATGGAAAAAGTATAGCAACTCTATACAATCGGAGAGTGAGACGGCGAGACTTAGAAAACTTGTATCTAGTGACACTCAGGTAAAACTAGGTACATTGAAGAAGCCCGATGGCACCTATACAACATCGGAAAAGGAGCAATTTGAACTCCTCCTACAAACTCATTTTCCTGACTGTTGTTTGGAAAACAATGAAGGATGGGAAACCGAAACTTCGAACGAGCCCGATTACGATGATTGGGCTTTTGCGAATTCTATAGTTACGGAAGAATCTCTTCTATGGGCGGTGAGTACTTTCAAACCATATAAGGCAGCTGGCACCGATGGTATTTTTCCTGCATTAATCCAATGGAGCCTGGCCAAGATCAAAAACCACCTCCTGGCGATATTTAGAGCATGCTTAGCCTGGAAGTATATACCTAAGTCATGGAGGGAAGTCAAGGTAGTTTTTCTACCTAAGCCAGGAAAAACAGATTACACGCATCCAAAGTCTTATAGGCCTATAACCCTGAGCTCATTTTTATTAAAAACCTTGGAAAGGCTCTGTGATAAATATATAAGGAGTGGACCATTAGCGCAGAATCCTATCCACAAAAATCAACACGCCTATCAATCAGGAAAATCTACAGAGACTGCTCTTCACCATGTGGTGAACAAAATAGAATCAGCTTTGGAGAATAAGCAATACTGTTTAGCCACTTTCATTGACATTGAAGGAGCTTTCGATAAAACCACTTTCTCCAGCATCGAGATCGGGCTAAGAGACAAGTGCGTGGATAACAGAGTAAATAAGTTTGTGACTAACATGCTCTCCAATAGAGTCGCAAGCATTGAAAACTCTAGCACCACACGCTGTCGAGTAACGAGAGGATGCCCACAGGGTGGTGTCCTATCACCTTTGTTATGGGTAATCGCAGCAAACGAACTCGTAGAATTGTTAAACAAAGATGGAATAGTTACTATCGCCTACGCAGATGATTTGGCCATAATGGTATCGGGGCTATTCGAGTCTACTCTCTGCGAAAAAATGCAGATGGCACTTCGAATTGTCGAGGGATGGTGTCACAGACACGATTTATCAGTAAACCCAAATAAAACAGAAATGGTACTATTCACACGTAAAACAAAGGTAACCAAACTTAAACTACCTACGCTATTTAGCAAAGAGCTAACTCTAAGTAAGGAAGTTAAGTACTTGGGCATTTGGATGGATAGTAAACTTTTATGGGGAAAACATCTCGAACATATTACCAGAAAAGCAACAAATATTCTCATGCAGAGCACAAGAGCAGTAGGAAAAGACTGGGGACTAAAACCAAAGCTATGCCGCTGGCTATACACGGTCATTGTGAGACCAGTCCTCACGTACGGATGTGTAGTGTGGTGGCCAAGAACAAATTTGGTAACCACAATAGCCAAACTGCAGCAAACCCAAAGATTAGCTTGCTCTCTTATTAGCGGATGCACAAAGACCACACCGTCGGCAGCCCTAGATGTAATCTTAGGCCTAACGCCATTGCATCTTCACATACAGCAGGAAGCAATGGCATCAGCGCTACGGATAAAATCTACGGGCCAGTGGAAGGACTCCGGACCTGATACACACCATAGTAAAATTTTACATAAGGTGACAAAAATTATCCCAGAATCATCACAAGGAACTGACAGGATAGTCAGCACGCACCTTGATGAGAGAAAGTACGAGCTGGTCACTGAGAAGACTGCTTTGGATGGTTGTTCACCGTCATACAACATGTTTACGGATGGGGCGAAAAATAAAGCGGGAGCTGGTTGTGGATATTTCTCGCCGGAACTTGGTATATCAGATTCAAAGGCCTTAAATAAGACCACATCACCAGCACAAGCAGAGGCTATGGGCCTACTGTTAGGAGCAAAAGCTATACCATATAGAGACGAGGTGGGCTCCATATCATCACCTGTGGAAAGAAAACTAATCGCATTCACTCTAGATAGTGCGGCGGTCATCTATGCACTCAGAAGGCCGGTAACCAGGTCAAGAGTGATAGCCGAGTGTCACGCGACTCTACAAAAACTATCAAACAAGTATAAGATAGTGGTAGCTTGGACAAAAGGGCATGGTTCATGCCCAGGAAATGCGAAAGCAGATACCCTCGCCAAAAATGCGACTAAGAAACAGGTAAGTGGAGATGTAAATGATCTCTGCAAGCCCTCAGCGATGGAAATACGTAATCTACTCCGTCGCTTTACTGAAAAAGAACAATAACACATTTGGGATAACAAAAAGGACTGCAAACAAGCAAAATCTATGTTTCCAACCTTGAACAGATATACAACTAACAATTTGTTGAAACTTCAACGACAGGACCTCCGCCTAATGGTAGGCATTATCACAGGTCACTGCAATCTCAACTACCATCTATATAAAACTGGTGCAACAGATAGTCCACTGTGCAGAGGATGTTTGCAGGAGAACGAGACCGTGAAGCACGTGCTGTTAGAGTGCACGGCTACGGAAAATATACGGAACACTACCGGTCTACTAGAGGATCACTATAGTTCTAAATCAACATCAGTTTTAACACCTCAAATATCACTGGAGCAGTTGTGCCAGCGACCCAGGGTCATACTCCGTTATCTAAAGGAGTTGGGATGGCTAGGGTAGCTGGCGGGGGAAATGCACAATACACCCCAAGCGGGACGTCAGTGCAGGACTTAGCGCCCCCAATCAGAATAAGAATAAGAGATCGGAGATCTTCTGCACTCAGATTTGTGTGGACCGATTCATCCAACAGCTGCAAATGGCGTATGCTATTTTCAAGTTTTGATAGACGACTATTCTCATTTTGTAATGATATATTTATTAAAAAATAAAAATGAAGCAGAAACCAATATTGTAACACATATACAGCTTATTAAAGCACAATTTGGATTAAAAACAAAAAGAATACGACTCGATAATGGAGGAGAGTTCACATCGAACCGATTCAAGGAAACATGCCAGCAGAAAGGCATAATATTGGAGTATACAAGCCCGTATACGCCACAACAAAATGGAAAATCAGAGAGAATGAACAGATCAATTTTAGACAAAGTGCGAGTCAAATTTGCAGAAACAAGCTTACCAAAAGAATTATGGAGTGAAGCAGTTTGCGCATCAGCTTACGAGTTAAACCGATGTCCTACTAAAGCATTGAATGGTGAAACACCAGCATCAATATGGTATGGTTATAATGACTTGTCTAAACTGCGAGTATTTGGATCTAAAGCTTGGACGGTAACATTGCCGAAACCTAATAAATTACAACCGAGAGCGAAATCAATGATTATGGTTGGTTATACTGGTTCAGGGTATAAATTATGGGATCCTAAAAGTAACAAAATTATCACTTCAACGGACGTTATATTTGATGAGTCGAATACAGTCTACATACAAAAAAAACAGGAGGAAGTAGTAAACCATTCTAATGAGAATGTGATAATATTCGAAGACATACGAGACGAATAAATATTTAACTAGTTTTAAGTCATTGTTTGTTCATACTTCGAGCAAGCTTCATTTATTGTAATTAATTCTAGTATTTTTCTGTAATTAAATCTTTAGCAAATAAAATTATATTTTTTTAAAAGCATCCCTCTGGGCTGGAGCACTTAATTGGCGCAGTCGGTAGGATCTTGTAAGAAGATTTATCTCAAATCTATCAAGAAAAAGAACCTTAAAAGTGTTAAAAGACAAGTGCCACTCGGAGGAAGAATCCAGAAATCGATTCGACGATGCTACTGTAAGTCCTTGAATCTTTCAAGTCCTTGCTTTCCTTACCGATATATCCTTATATATAAATTAACCTCTATAATTACATTTTATTTTTTTAAATTTATTGTGTGTTAGGTTTAGTCATTTCGTATATTTCACGTGTATTGTACGTACTTGATTGAATTTCAGCGTGTTTTAGCTTAGTATTTCAACATTTTTCACCCACGCGAATCGAGTAGACGTAGTAGGTGTAGCGATAGCAATAGAGTAGGTAATAGACTTAGCGTAATTGACGAACGAAGAGAGCTAAGCCCATTGAAAGAGCTTTCCGACATGTCTGACGCGGTAGACACGATTTTTAAGTCCCTCAGACTTTTGCCCGAATTTGATGGAAACCCTCATGTTCTGACGCGTTTTATAAATTTATGTGACCAACTAGTACTAACCTATTTTAAACCTGGGACCGACAATGAGCTAGCGAACTTAGCGCTGTTCAACGGCATCTTAAATAAAGTCACAGGACCCGCGGCTAGACTTATCAATACGAATGGGATCCCTAATAACTGGGAAGGAATTCGTAACGCACTAATAAATAATTTCGCAGACCATCGTGACGAGACCGCCCTATACAATGACCTTTCCCTATTATCTCAAGGGTCAGGTACCCCACAGGAGTACTATGAACGTTGTCAAAATTTATTCAGTACCATAATGACGTATGTCTCGCTTCACGAGACTGTAAGTACTACGATAGAGGCCAAACGCACTCTCTACCAAAAATTAACACTGCAATCTTACTTACGGGGCCTTAGAGACCCACTGGGTTCTAGAATTCGGTGCATGCGCCCCGAAAGCATGGAAAAAGCCTTGCAGTTCGTGCAGGAGGAGCTTAACACCCTTTGTATACAAAACCGTAATGAAGGTGGTTCGAATAAAAGAGATTCGCAACCGCCAAGCTCCGCTAGTAATTTCAAAATGCCGTTTGGTACCATACCTATGATGAGGGCTCCTATTTATAACTTACCTGGCCCGTCCGCGTCGGTGCAACCAATCTACAATCAATCACATGGTGCATCACACCAGCAGCTCATGCCTTCACAACCCGCGCAAGGGTGGAGACCTAGCCCTAACCAAATGCAAACGTTCCGTGGACCCACGCGGACCCAACAAATGTTCCGCGCACCCCCACCGAATTATAATCCTCAAGGAAACGGTTTTAGAATGCCCAGCAGACCTCAAAATCAAACTTTCAGCACCCCGCGCCCCATGAGCGGTGTTAGTCATTTTGTACCCCGGCAATTGCCACTCACGAGTCATGATTGGGGGAAGCACGGTAACTCGCCTCCAAGCAACTATTTTAAAACGCGAGAATTAAATTTCAACGAGTCAGGTTACGATTACAATATACAGTATGACCGTGATAATAGCTATTTGGATTGTGACGAGTATAATTATTATACGTATGATCAGTGTCCCGATTATTACGATAATAGCGGTTATGCATACTCTTATCCCGAGGATGCAGTGGTAGAAGAAATACCGAACCCGATCCCTGAACAAGAAAATTTTCAGAAGGATTCGAACCCAAACAAGCAAAAATAGAAATAAATTTGCAAACTCAAAGGCAGCTTATGTATGTTCAGATTTGTGACCCACCTTTAAAAATATTAATAGACACCGGTGCGAATCAATCTTTCTTGAGCCCTCGAGCTGTTCAAACTTATTTCCATCACGTGCCCTTAAACTATGAACCTTTCGAAGTCACGAATTCTAATATTACTAGTACACATCAGCATTCCATTACTTTGCCCTGTTTCACAGAATACCGTGAAAAAGGCGATATGACTCTGTACGTGTATGATTTCCACCAATATTTCGATGGCTTATTAGGATTGGACTTGCTAACCGCTTGGGAATCTAATATTGATCTCAAAAACAAAGTACTGACGACGAGGAACGCTAAAATCCCGTTACAACTGTATAACTCGCGCAATGTTAACCTATACGAAGACATATTACCGGCACACACCTCTAAGTTAATTCGCTTGCCTATCAACAGCCCGGATGGTGACGTTTTCGTAACAAGTAAGACAATGTGCAACTGTACGATAACCGACTGCTTAACAGAGGTTAAAAATAGTCGCGGTTGGGTCGAGGTTACAAACGATTCACCTAACGACGTTATTTTTTCAATGGATCGACCGGTATCGGCCGACCTGTTCAATTTAGAGTGCGAACGCACTGAACACGTGTCGGATCGCGCCACTGAGGTACTATCACGACTTAGAACCGACCATTTAAATCCCGAAGAGCTTGCTAATCTACAAGCCCTGTGTTCACGGTACGCAGATGTCTTCTACATCGACAGTGAAGCTTTGACGTTCACAAATAAAATTAAACATAGAATTAAAACAACGGATGAAGTTCCTGTATACACAAAAAGCTATAGATACCCGTACGTCCACCGACAAGAAGTAAAGGATCAGATAACCAAAATGCTTGATCAAAATATCATCAGGCCGTCTGATTCTGCCTGGAGCTCACCGATTTGGGTGGTTCCCAAAAAAGCAGATGCTTCTGGCAAATCCAAATGGCGCCTTGTCGTGGACTTTCGGAAAGTTAAAGAGAAGACGATTGACGACAAGTACCCTATCCCTAACATTTCTGATGTATTAGACAAGTTAGGGAAATGTCAGTACTTCACGACCTTGGATTTGGCAAGTGGGTTCTACCAGGTCGAGATGGACCCCGATGATGTACACAAAACAGCTTTCACTGTGGAGAACGGGCATTATGAGTACCTAAGAATGCCCATGGGACTCAAAAATTCTCCATCAACCTTTCAAAGGGTGATGGATAATGTTTTCCAAGGGCTACAAAATAACATATGTCTAGTCTATCTCGATGATATTATAGTTTATAGTACATCGCTGCAATAAATGATGGTTAACCTGGAGAAAGTCTTTATGAGGTTACGTGAATCTAACTTCAAGATTCAGATGGACAAGTCCGAATTCTTGAAGTTAGAAACCGATTTCTTGGGACATGTTATATGTAGAGACGGTGTTAAACCAAATGCAGATAAAATCAAGGCCATCGAGAAGTACCCGATACCAAAGACTACCACCGAAATCAAACGTTTTCTCGGACTTCTCGGGTACTACAGGAAGTTCATACCCGACTTCGCTCGAATAACGAAACCGTTAACACAATGCTTAAAAAAGGGATCTAAAATATCACTTGATCAAAGCTACATTAACTGCTTCGAACACTGTAAGACCCTATTAACAAATGACCCAATACTACAGTACCCGGATTTTACGAAGGATTTTATATTAACGACTGACGCATCCAATGTAGCCATAGGAGCCGTGCTATCTCAGGGCACGGTGGGTTCCGATAAGCCTATCGCTTACGCCTCAAGAACTCTTAATTCTAGCGAGCTTAACTATAGCACAATAGAAAAGGAGTTACTTGCCATTGTATGGGCTACCAAGTACTTTCGACCTTATTTATTCGGTCGAAAATTTAAGATCTTAACGGACCATAAGCCTCTGCAATGGGTAATGAATTTAAAGGAGCCGAACTCGCGACTTACGAGATGGCGGTTGAAGTTAAGCGAGTACGACTTTACAGTCATTTATAAACAAGGAAAGTATAATACTAACGCCGATGCACTTTCCAGGATAGAGATAAATAATGAAGAGATTAGCTCTATTGTAGTTAATCCATCCATAGATGCTTTAGATGATTCGAGAACTATTACAGCTTCAGAAGGCGCTGACGATTCCAGGACTATCACTGTTCACACAAGCGTTGAAAATCCCATCTTGGAGATTCCTATAACAGACGAGCCCTTAAACAAATTCACGAAACAGTTAGTTCTTACGATAGTTGGTGATATTAAAGGCAAACCTCACGTTACCAAGCCATTCGAAACTCACACCCGCACCGTGGTCCAACTGTCAGAATCGAATCTCGAGCATGATGTAATTAACGCTATTAGAGAGTATGTACATCCAAAGATTTAAACTGGCCTGCTTATTAACCCTTTTACAGCTATGTATAAAATAATACCTATTATACAAAGTACTTTTAAAAGTTCCGCTATGAACCTCATGTTAGTAAAAACGGAATTAGAGAATGTTAGGGAATATTTACAGCAACAAGAAATCATTAGTAAATACCACGACGGTAAAACTAACCACCGCGGTGTTAACGAATGTTTCCTGGCACTATCTCGTAAGTACTATTGGCCTAAAATGAGAGAGCATATTACTAAGTTAATAAGTGAATGTACGATCTGTGGTCAAGCTAAGTACGATCGAAACCCGATCAAGCAGCAGCTTCGAGTCGTGCCGCCTCCTAGTAAGCCTTTCGAGTTAGTGAACATGGATTTACTGACTATACAGGGCGAGAAGTTCTTGACTATTGTCGATGCATTCTCAAAGTATGCTCAGGCATATTACTTACGCGATGGAACTGCAGTAAGTGTCGTTCAGGCGTTACTTAAATTTTGCACGCATCACGGAATGCCTGCTACTATCGTAACTGATAACGGAACTGAGTTTATTAACCAACTGATGACCGAATTCCTCAAGCTACATAAAATACAAAATCATAGAGTAGCACCTCACACGCCAAATGAAAACGGCATCGTAGAAAGGTTTCATTCGACCATATTAGAGCACTTGCGTATTCTCAAACTCGAACAAAAGGGTGAAGCGACTATCAACCTCATGCCGTACGCCCTTCTGGCATATAACAATTCAATTCACAGTTTCACAAAGTGTAAACCTATCGAAGTAATAACAGGCCATTTTGACCCTCGCGATCCATTCGATATTGACCTAACATCTCATTTATTGCAGCAGTATATTGTGGACCATAAAAATAGAATGTGTAAAGCCTACCACCTTATTCACGACTCGTGTACTACCCTCCGTCAAAATTTGACAGACAACCGTAACACTAACCGTGAACCCGAAGTAGAGTATTCCCCCGAACAGCAGATTTTCATCAAAAATCCGTTTGCTTCAAGACAGAAACTTGCTCCACGATACACACACGATACAGTTATGGCTGACTTACCGATTCATATATATACAAAGAAAAAACGAGGGCCTGTCGCTAAGTCCCGATTAAAAAGAGTACCTAAAACCGCTCAATTGTTACAGGATCCTTCTGCTAGTACTTCATCTTCTCCTGAGATCAGCTCTCATGCAGGAGATAAAACTTGAAAGCCTCAACGATGGACCCGGTATTCTACCCTTTAAACTAGGTTCAGCTAAAATCGTCTCACACCACCACTCCTTCCTACAATACGTCGATCTTCAGGAATTGCAGGCTAAGGTCAATTCCGTCAATAATCAATTAGATAGTTTTAGTTCTCAACTTAACAACAAAACTAATTCTTTATTTGAGCCCCATTTAATCTATCTGAAAAGTAAGATTGCTGGCGTACTAGAACAATTGGAAACCTTTGAAACAAACCGCGTTAAACGCGGACTCGTGGATGGTCTCGGATCAATAGTAAAAAGTATAACCGGAAACTTGGACTATACCGACGCGTTACATTATAATCAAGTTATAAAAAGTTTAGAACAAAATGAAAACAAATTAGTTACGGAATTAAATAACCATATTACCTTAACACAAGACTGGACTAATCAATTTGCGGTAATTTTAGACAACATCGCGGATAACCAGAATAAGATGAATACTCTAGCGGATAGAATATATCAAGTAGAAGCTACTAGAGACTATGACTTGCTAAAGTACGTGCACTTAGCTCAAGTACTTATTATTCTAACGGATAACATCGACTCTATCTCTCAAGAGCTTAATAAATTACAAAATGTCCTAGCATTTGTTAAAGCCTCCACGACTCATCATTCGGCTTTAACTGTGTTTGCCATTCGCGACATAGTTCGCAAATTGAACACGCTATATGGCAGCGATAAAGTAGTAGATTTAGACTATAGGGAGTACTTTGATATAATTAAATTAGGTTCTTATTATGTAGGCTAGAGCTACTAAACCTGGAGAACTAATCCACACCGATATATGCGGACCATTTCCATATTCAGTTGTAAGAAGTTACGATATTATTTTATGTTCAAAGATGACTTTACGCGCTATCGTCACATCTATTTTCTTCAACAAAAATCTTAAGCCGCTTCAAAGCTAAAAATATTCTTAAGAGAAGCTAATGTTGCAGGACACATAGTCAAAGAATTGCTAAGTGATAATGGTGGTGAGTTTATCAGCAACGAATTCGAAAATATCTTAACTGAAAACGGTATTACGCAATGGTTCACGATGCCTCACACCCCAGAGCAAGCAGGCTGCATAGAGCGTGAAAACAGGACTGTGGTAGAAGCAGCACGCGCAATCATGCATGCACATGAAAAAATTCCTGATGGCCTGTGGGCAGAGACAGTAAACGCAACTGTCTACGTGTTGAATCGTACAGGACCTTCAAGTTTGCCATACAAGTCTCCTCATGAGCTATGGTACGGAAAGAAACCAGCGATCAAGCATCTCAGAATACTTGGCTGCACGTGCTATGCTCATATTCCTAAAGCTAACCGCAAGAAGTTGCAAAGGAAAGCTAAAAAAGAGATACTTATTGGTTACGAAGGAGACGAAGGTTACAGGATCTGGGACAAAGAATCATTAACACTGATCAGATCCAGAGACGTAATATTTGAAAAGGTACCATTGCTGGGAAAAATCATAGAGGATTCAGAGAAATCAGAAAATTTGATACCAACTAACCTCAATAAAAAAATGTATCATGATTTTCCAAGTCTTCAGAATGAGCATGAAACTAGAAACAGAGAAATTGGAGAAAAAAATATTTTAGAGAATGCTACAAATGTAATTGTAGAACCTTCTACATCAAGGGCACATCATATACCCGATGAAGAAATAAATGATAATTCAAGGATTGAACTAGGCGAATCGATATTCGAGTCAGTTCACTCTGAAGATGAAAATGAAGAGTTTGCTGAAGGTAATGCACACCATGATATATTGTCTGATGAAAACATTGAAAGAGAAGGAAGGAGGATTATCCTCAGAGATAGAGAAAACCTCAAGCCACCCGCATGTTTCAACGACTATATTATGGCTCTAGAAAATGACTATATGTTCGAGCCTAAAACCTTTAAACAGACAATGTCATGCAAGGACAAAGAAAAGTGGGAAAATGAATGAATGAATGAATGAATGAATATTTATTTGCTTAAGTCTTGGGTACATAATTGCAGAGTTAAAATAGCATAAAAATACAGTTCCAACAAAACTCTGCCTAATTGGCGTGCAAATATTTTCAACATGCTATAATTTACAATTATATAAATTTACGAATATCAAATCAACTCATTAATAAAATTTTAAATAATACAAAATAAATTTCCATGTCAATAATTATTAAAGTTCAATGTCATTACTAGATTTCGATTTATACAATTATATTATTACAAGATTTTCTCATTTATAGTACACAGTTAATAATTATTAATATGTCAGTTAATCATTCTCACATTTCCATAAAACATTATAATTTAATTTTTTTATCGTATATAAAGTCTTTTATCGAGTAATAACATTTGTCCAATAATAATTTGAACAACTTTTTTTTAAATACATTTAAGCCATCTCCTTTGATTTTGTCAGGTAAAGTATTATAAATTCGAATTGCCATACAATTTGCGTTTTGCGTGGTAAGTACTAGTCGTTGACATGGCACATATAACCTATGAGGATATCTGTTCGGACAAGATCTTTTTACTACATCACAATGTTTTTGGAATAGATGGGGATTTTTCTTCACAAATACACATATCTCGTAGATGTATAGCGATGGCACAGGAAGGATCTTAAGTTCTTTAAAGAGTGGTACACAGCTATCCATAAATCCCGCCCCACATAGAGACCGTATGCATTTTTTTGTGTAATGAACACCCTATCAGCCTCAACTGAAAACCCCCACAAAATAATGCCATATCGCAAACTTGAAGATACATAACCATGATAGGCAGCCAAAGCTGCTTCCATGGTTGTTATTTGTCTAAGCCGATACATTACATAAACAAATCTATCCAATTTAGAACATAAACCATTAATATGTGATTTCCAGTTACAATGTTTATCAAAAGTAATGCCAAGAAACAGAGTTTCATCCACATTATTTATTACGTTATTTTCATAAGTAATATTTACAATACTTGGTGTGCTGTTATAAGTTTGAAATTCAATAAATTTAGTCTTGTTTAGGTTTATATACAAATTATTATTATGGAGCCAACTGAGAACATCTCGAATCGCTTTGTTAGCTTCATCTTCTAAAGCATCCTTATTTTTGCATTTGACAACGATCGTTGTATCATCTGCAAACAGAAGACATTGATGTCGCGTGGCTTCGGGAAGATCATTGATATATAATAGGAACAGTAAAGGTCCCAAGACGCTTCCCTGTGGGACGCCGTATCTATTTACAGAATATGGCGAATGAAAAACTTTTTTTGTGCGTCCAATAATCTTACTTGTCTCAACACACTGATATCTACACGACAGGTAACTTTGTAACCACTCCTGAGCCTTGCCTCTAATTCCGTACTTATCTAGTTTGTGGAGCAAGGTTTTATGGCATACGAAATCAAAGGCCTTACTCATGTCCAAAAATACAGTTATTACTGGCATCTTTTGGTCTAAGCATTCTGTTATTGACTTTATTAGAGAAAAGCAAGCGTGGATGGTAGAACAATGTTTTCTAAAGCCATATTGTTCCGGTTTTAAAATTGAGTTTGCATTAATGAAATTTACTAATTTTGAATAAATCAATTTTTCAAAAACTTTTGATAATATAGGTATTAATGTTATCGGCCTATAATTTTCCATTTCACATTTATCACCTTTTTTAAATATAGGCTTTACAATTGAGTACTTAAGTGCTATTGATAGTGAAATCAACTCATTGAGGGAAAGTCAAACGTGGGAGTTAGTAGAACTACCAAAGGTCGGAAACCTTTTCCATGTTAATAGATATTCAAAATTAAAACTAATCCTAAAGGCTCTGTTGACAAATATAAGGCAAGGCTAGTGATTAAAGGATATTCACAGAAGAAAGATATAGATTTTCATGAAACCTTTAGTCCAGTTTCTAGGAGCAGCACTATAAGAGCAGTCTTAAGCGTTGCCGCTAAAGAGAAGCTGAGATTAGCACAGTTTGACGTATCCACAGCCTTCCTCTATGGCACATTAGACGAGGAAATTTACATGAAACCGCAGATCCATGTCCTGTATCGTTATGTATGGATAATGAATCAGCAATTAAATTGGCTAAGAGTCCACACGAGTTTCACCAAAGAACGAAACATATAAGGATCCGATCTTTCTTCATACGTGAATGCATTCAAGATGGAAGCATTACCATTTGTCACGTGCCAGCAGCCAGGCAGATTGCCGACATGCTTGACATAGCGGTTTGTAAAAGGTAGTCTGTGTGGCACATAGATAAATCAGACTATATCTGTCTGTGTGGCGGATAATCAGCTGTTGTAATGTAATGCTTCAGTACAGTTCAAAATGTAAATCTTTTACTTACGCCAAAATACCAATTAAATTCAATATTCTAGATTATTTCTTAACATCGTTGCATTAAAACATATTTTACTCGTGCCATATTTTCTCTAAATAGATACACGATACGATTCACAAAGGAGAAAAAAGAATGGCGCGATGTTCCTTGTCATCTGCTGCCTTTCTGTCAGTAGCTTCATTCATCCATTGTGTAGAAAAATGTGACTCGTCCGCTTTGTAATTTTGTTTTTATGTAATTAGACGAACAATAAACAGTCATACTAATTTCACTACTTTCTACACTCTCCGGATATTAGATTATTTAAAGAATTCGTGGTAGTGGCGTCTAAGAGGTATTTTTAACGGGGTCTATGAAGTCTGTACAAAGAGATTGTACGGCGTCGGCAACTAAGGTGTCGTATTTAACTCGTGAAGTGAGTTAACTGATAGAGGTATACATTTATGTTAAGTGGGATCCTGTAAATTGCGAAGATGTCGGGTCGAGTGCGGAAACAGATGGATTGCCCCGCGGGTAAACAGGGGCCGATGAGAGCGACTCTGCCGGTGTCGTCGGTGATGAAAGCCAGCGGTGGCCTTAAGAAGAACGCAAGTAACAGCCCTACTCTTTCGCCCACCAACATGTGGCGGATATCGCCTGATCACGCCCTTTCTGGTCAGCGGAGTCCTGGAGCTGTAAACTACAAAGGTACATGATAAAAGTATATACCTACTACCATATTCTTGTAATTTATTATATCATGGTTTTGCTTTTGATTTGCTTTCCGCAAATTAAATACTCATTATACTCAGATACTCAAGCTCAGATATCACATAAAACACACTGAATGGTGCACAAAATGATCTTTTCCACTTTGTAAACCACTCAGTTATATTCATTCAGAGGCTGGTTCTCACAAAGAACTTCAAAACATACTCTGAATCTCAGCAGTTTCCAAATTAATTTATAAACATGTTTACCACCTTCTCAATGTCAGTTATTGCTTTATTACTTGCTAATATTTTTTTATTAATTACATGTAACACCACACTAACCAATAGTAAGACTTGGATACAAAACATTTATTATTAATGTATTTTATTTTAGTTTTGGAATTGTCTTCTTCGTTCAATTTGGAGACCACATTATAGAACTCTAAATTAACCACACACATTGCAGTTCCTGGAAAATTTGGTTGATTTCTGTGAAATCTATTGTATTATTGGGCAAATATGGCGAATGGCAAGTCAATGGGTTAAATTGAATGTAGGATGTGAGGTTATATTCTTATTTTGCACTACTTCATCATTTATTCAAAATGGATTTTAATGAAGGTTCATTAAAAGGGATTCATATAACAACAAAACTCATACTTCACACACAAAGTAGTTGTTATGACACACTCACAAGAGTGAGTGATTATCAAAATGGGAGTTTTCCAAGATTATTAAGGTAAAAGGTTTAATCATCAAACAGTGCTGGTTCCGAGACCAATCAATTTTGAATATTGGATTTTGTAACCAAATTGTACTGTAATTGTAACAATTACATGTTATAGAATGCAGCTGACAATAATCATTGTGGGTTTAACCCTTTGCGTCCCAGAGACGTATATATACGTTTTCATTAATTTCATTAATAAATCTTTTGTTTCAATTATCACGGTAAAGGAAGGATTAATAAGAATGATAGATTTAAATACAAAATTCAGCAGACTAAAACACCTGCTTAGTACACAATCATCTCTATTTTATAATTTTTAACATGAAATGTAGTGAAAAAGAATGTGGGTATGACATGTCTTATTCAATAAATGGATATTGATATCCATTTATTAGATTAAAACTTCACCTGTTCTACCTTAATTTGTTGCTTAGACACACCTGGCGCACTGCCTAGTGTCAAAATAAAATTTTATATGCCAGCGAATTAAAACAATAATATATCGGATTTTGCTTAGTTTATAGACATGAAACATATACCGATAGAATTGCATTGAACTAAGCTAACTAATGGTGGTAGAAAAGTAGGTGTGTGAGAGTGTGTTTAATAGTGCGTTTGAATAGATCACTTCTGATCGTTTTTGGCGAAAATAACGCTAAAAACGCTCACAAGGGGCGTTGGAATTGGTAATCTGTGGGTGAAAATGTCGTTCATGCCTCTTTTTGTTCAGCGTTCGGAAAGCTAAAAAAGAGCAATTTTTGCCACCAAAAAATGCAATTTTTGACCCACGTCCGGAGCATGGTTGTTTGTGATCGTTATTTGACAGCATAATCATGCGATTTTAGGTTTTACGCTTGGTTGAGCGTTTGAATAGGGTATGGGCAAAAGTGGCAAAAATAATGTTTTAGAGCTTTCCAAACGCTTTAACAAAAGAGGCATCAATGACAATGCCATGCACCTTAAGTGCATGTCCAAGATGAAAATACTGGAAGTGAATTTATCCACGAATTTTGTACTTATTTGGTTATTCTGAAGTAACTAAAGGACTTATTGAAATAAGATTTTTTGTGTATTATAGTTAAAACATACATTTACCCCATATATTTTTTCCAAGGTACCTCTTCATAGATGTTTTTCTACAACGAGGCACAGAATGTCATGCCGTGACCTGCCTGTGTATCTCAGATTTTGTAATATTTACCGACCTGAAAATGATGTAATTGTCGATCCATAAATCACAAAAATATCACCCTACATACTGTAAACATGTCTAAATCGCAAGAAACAAACACTAACAATTTAACACATTCACTAAAATACTTAAAACTCGAAAAAAATATTATTTTCATTGACAGTGCGCCAAAGTTGTTAACTACTCTGCGGAAAAATAGACTAAAAGGTTTTTTTTTATATGATGGCCTATTTGCTTTAAAAAGTTTGAAAATATCAAACACAAATGATATAAGGCAATTTTGAAAAGAAAATAGCCATTAACATAATACACAGACCAATAATTAGAACCGGCCCGAACAGCCATGACATGGCTCTGCCACAGGTGTGTGATCATTAGAGCAGCCATGACATGGCTCCTCCACAGGTGAAGGTTTAAGAACATAACAGAATAAAACGTCTGATTGTGCCAACTATACTTTCAACCACATTAAATTTAAGGTATTTTTCAAGAAGACTGTGGGATGCTTATGGGTGTCTTTCCTTACACTTAGTGCAAAATTCTTTTCATATTTAACCTTCACCAAATATATTGCTTAAAAAGTTACAAATCTTAGATCAATCTGTTTTACTTTCAAAAAATAGGATGTGAGCTAACTTCTTTGAGCTGGTAATTCACTGGGACTGTTCAATTCAAGAGGGTAAACATGTTATAGGTCTTTATAGTATATTCTATGTAAGTGATGGTTATTGCTTTGATTAAAATTAAAGGTCAGCCAGAATTTGATTGTCATTTTAAAGGATAATTATCATGAGGTACTAAGTAAATAGTATATGTATCAATTGATTGCTTTAACCCGTCCGCATCAGGACAAAAAATAACAATAGATTTATGAATGAAACTTGCCTCTAATGGGTCTTGCTGATTCGGACGAGTTAATATCAGACCTATCTAAGATTCAGTGTGCTACAAGACTGCTGAAATTAACCTACAAACAAATGCCATGTTATTCTGATAAATACTCATGTCTTCATTTGAGTTATGATTCACAGCTTATGTCTATGTAAATGACCGCTTGCAGTATTACACATTCCCATTTATTCCGATCATGGCATATTTTTTACTGAATAAAACCTTGATATTAAGTAAATCTCGCTCTCGTGACTCCAGTCTACCTGAGACCACGGTGATAACTGTTTGGAGATGTTGAGGTTAATAACATCTAATAATAATTTTGAAACCCTAAATAACCATCTTTTCATTCTAGATAAAGGTAATTGTTATTAGTAATATACCTATATTGTTTATGATATATTTGGTGAATAAAATGTTTGTATTTCAGGTAAAGGTCGGTTCGGCGCCAGTATCAGACGCACGGCATCGCTCGACACTCTGTATCACAAAGGGCAATGGCCTAGGGACTACTATCTGCATGCTGGACAGCTGCAAGTTGATAAGTCAACTCAAGTAAGTAGTGTTGTCAAGTAATTTGGCTGAAAGTTCAGTTCAGTTCTTAGATTATGGCTTCTGTGACTATTGTCACAATTCTGCCAGTGTCCATTGTGCTAGTTTCATAAACCATCAGGAGAATTAGCAAGTGTTTAATAATATGACCGGTGGTACATAGTCACGCTGAGTATTAGCAGATGATTTACCTAAAACAAAGAAGTGCAACACAAATATGACATCACAACACAAGTATGATATTTAAGCAAGAGAGTGTGCATGTGGTATGTTTTTCATATTTTTGTAGGTCTTCTGTAAACTGCTACAGATTATTATTTCAAACAGCTACTGCTTATTACTGGCACTGTTTAGATTTAAAACAGTATTATCTGCTGTAACAGATAAATATAAGGTTTTGGCTTTGAAAGCATGACATCTAGTGGTGAACCATGTATAAAACCCATGGTTATGGTCATGGGCTGATGATTCCTTAGGGGTTTGCAATTATTTATATGTTGAAAATTAATAACTTTAAACAGATGAAATTCTGTTTATTTTATATTATTTGATTGATACAGAGGGCTTGTTTGTCGTGTTGCAAGATGACATTCTGAGAAATTTATCTAATGCTCTAATAAAAACAACTGAATTGCATAGTGAGCTGAAATTCAACACAGTCAACAAATTAAATCAACATTTGAAATACTTTTCAAGAACCTGTTTACCTGAACCTGTACTGTAACTCTTAATTTGACTTCCATTTTTACTTAACATTGCTTTACTGTACAAGCTAAAGTTCAATTTAATTCTGTTGTTCGACAAGTCAAATGAATTTTTTTTTCACTCTCCAGACTGATGAAGGCGGCGGTACTTCAGGGCGGTCCTCTCGTGGCTCTGATGATGATAAACTTGACCGCTTTCTACGGAGCCGCTTGCAAAGGCCGCACAAGCCGTCTGCATCAGGAGATTACTCCGCTCATACATTGAGTTCCAACATGTGTGAGTATCCGTTATGAACAGATATACATTGACATAGATTGTAACAAATGAAGACAGCTATAGCGCATACGTGAATCCAGGTAGGCAACCAGTTTCAAACTGTTAACAAATATTAGAGATTGTAGGCTTTGTTTTGGTTCTATCATTTCCAAATTGTAGGCAAAGTTAGTAAAAATCTATAAGCAGAATGTCTTCCCTACTAACTTTGATTCACGCAGGTTTAGCGCGAGACGCGTGTAGGGATGTCAACATCGCATCTACGAACAAATCATCAATCGATCTTTCTTGTTAGAACACAATAGAAATCAATGAAAATTAAAAATAAATTTGACATTTAATTTACCTTTGACAACATTTGTGTCTCGTGTGTGGGAGACATGTCAAAGTAAGGAGTTAAATAGTATATGCACTCTAAGATAATAGGGTTTTCAATATATCATAAAAAGATATTTTTATTCTATTAACATTTATTTTACACTTACTGTTACTGTTCTAGAATAGATTTACAGAAAATAGAATAGACATACGGGCGGATATACAGACAGACAGAAAACAAAGTAATCCTATAAGCTACCTCTGATTTAAAAACTTAATTGTACTACCCATATTTGTAGTAGATACACGAGTCTTGAATTTTATTAACCTCAGAGATTTTGAGTAATTCACAAATATAGTTAATTGTAATTGTTGTAATAAGACAGGTTAAATTATAAAAAAATAAGTTATCAAAAAACACTTAATTAGTTTATGATTACCAAATTTATGCGTTGACTTCTGGACTATCAATGTTTTAATTCCGGCACTTCACATGGCTAGTTGTATTTGTGTATTTGCCATATTTCGCAAACAATTACCATGTCTGGACAGTTTATTTAACAAAGTGTTGTTATTATTTGCCTTTTTGACCAATAAGGGAAATTCCAAATACGCGTTACAGTGCGCTTGTCGGTTTTTCGAGTCACATCAAAGGAATCAAAATAGGCAGACAAACCGTTCACACATTACTGCTGAAAAAATCTTGAATCAGTAAGTATAATATTGTAATGTTATGTCATTTACGAAAATTACTAACTGGGTTCGATTTTTATGCATAGTCGGCCCCTTGCTCTCCATGGTCTTTTCAATACTTTTGTGTTTTCTGACCCATAGCTTATAGTAGCATGCATTAAAATAATAAATCCTGCTCGAAGTTGAAATATGTCCATAGTGTCGGAAAAAAATGCTAATAGGAATAGGATAGGGGTTTCTTGTGTTTTTTATTTTGTATTCTTCCTATTAGCATTTTATGCGGGAGGGAGGGTGGTGCACGCTCCCAAATAGGCCAAAAATCATTGTTTTCTTTTCAGCGGAAGTGTCACTAAATATTTTTCAATATCGTTTTTTTGTTTGTGTTTTTGTTATTTGTCTGCCAATCTTATTTGCATGTTTGTATGAACGTCATATATTTTTCCAAATACAAACACAACATGGCTATTTGTGTTCAATATTGGGTAATATTGAACACAAATAGCCATGTGAATGTGTCATCTTTATATATATATAATTGCGCGGAATCCTTGAATTCTGCGTTTGAATCGCATGACCTGCCAACCCCGACTGCTCTGCCGGCACTTACGTAGTGATCGCCGGCAAGCGTCTTCCGCCCCCACTTTTGTCGCCTGTTTATCACAAGGACGTTCTACTTACTAGGGGCCGCGCACTTGAATTACTTTGTTGTAGGTAGATGGTTTCACTTCTTTATTGTAGATATCAATACTAATTTCATATTATAGCCCTTGAAATGTCTATCCAAGTCCCAAATCTAAGAAGTATCGTTTGACGTTTTATACTTTTTAAGCTGAAATTACTTTGCACAGGCGTAACTCTCACAATTTCAATAACTTTCGCCCTAAACCATGGAATTATAAAGTTATTTTTATTTTATCACAAGGTGTACAATTCTTAATGACTAAATTTATATTCAAATCCTTCAAACAAGGGAAAATAATCAATATATACAGTAGATAGCTTTTTTGTAGGCTTTGTTTCAAAGTCACATAGTCTGGTCCTTTATAGTGTTGTGACTTTTCAAACTCGCTTATACACGAATAATCGTTAAAAATGTACGAATAGGTAATCGAACTATTGATAACGAGTTGTTTTCAATTAGCTGCCTTTTAGCTTTTAATAAGCTGCAGCGCGTCCGGTATGTTCGCAGACGCGCAAGTTGACGGCTTCCACGCAATCATTCGTAAACGGTGTGCTTCACTACTCTGCCGCTGGCGCGATAGCCCCAACACTATCTTGAGCGTTCTTGCCGCCAGATGGGATAGCCCAATGTTCACTCATTGGATGCGTCTTCACTCCACTAATTATGTGAAGGCCTAATTATTGTATAACATTATTTTGTATTTTTTGTTTTCTGTATGTTTTGACATTATCTAATTGTATATTTTTTTTTATATTATTTTATTTTATAAATTATTGCTTCTATTAAATTCAATTTAATTTAGAATATTTCGAAATCAAATAATTGTTTTTAAGAATCAATATTATTTTATGTTTTTCTCTCTATCTCGTCTATGTCTTATGTGTAATATGGGTCATAATGCCCGAAATAAATAATTTTTAATTTAATTTAATTTTTTAATAATACTCCAGTTTCAGCTATAGTTATAGTGTTCACATAGTAATGGATAACTATATAGTATGCTTAATCTTAAACTTAAAGCTGGCTCACCTTTACAGAGCTCTCATGCTAGTCCATTGTGAATTGTGAAATTGATATTTCATTGTCCAAATGCATTGAGTTTGGTCTTCAAAGTCAAAAATATACACTTAACGAAGGAAACGATTGTTTTTGAAATAAATATCTCATAACACAAGTGCTCCATGCTACGTCCTCCAAAAGAGCATCAAATCTATCTCATTAAAATCCGTTTTCGATAACAACGGGTTGATTTAAGACATACCTTGAACCTACAAAGTCGTATCTAACCTCGATAAGTTCATATCTAAATAAACTTTTTATCGAATTGTGTTAAAATGACTTGTTCATAACGTTACAGCTGGTTTCCGATTCAGCAGCGGCAGTGTACCGCTTAGGGCGGCTCGATCTTCTGTTGAGGGCCTCAATCAGGAGATTGAGCGGCTTGTGCTGTACCCCGCTAGCGGCACGCAGACTCCACATCTCGACCGCCTCAGAGACAAAGTAAAAAGATAATGATGAAATTATATTTTTGACAGACTCAAAAAAGAAATAGGTTATATGTTCGACTGTACTACTCCCCCATACCATCACGGATTACTCCCCCAGTTGTGGACCGATTTTCAACATTATTTTTTTTGTTCGGTAGAGTATACTTCCGAGGTGATCCCATTTAAATTTCATGAAATTAGGGTCCAGCAGTTTTTGAGTTTCATTCCAATAACTGAAAAGTGTGTCGCCTATTTTGATGATATCATCATTGACGGTGCATGACAATCGATCCCGTAATTAGCAAGGGTCACTAAAAAGGGTATTTTTTTAACCAAAATTTGAAACCAACTTCAAGATCAAAAAGTGTGAAATAACTTGTCGAAGTCGATACCGCGCTTATTGTGATAATAGGTACTTTTGAGCTTCTACAAGTTATTTTACACTTTTTGGTGTTGAAGTCGGTTCCGTTATTTGTTTTTTTTTAATTTCATTTTTCGTTTCAATGATTTAACCCTGGTTACACTTGATGTTGGAGTGAGAATGCTTGCAGGGCCTTGCTCTATTAATTTACCGACTTCCAAAACGGAGGATATGTTCGTATGATATTTTTATCTTATGTATCTTTATGCAAACCTTGCTGACCTTGGTAACCCTCTGTGATTATGTATTTGGGTATGCTCAGAATTCTTACGCTAGGGCTGGCTACCATCTAGCTTATTCATCAATGGTAGCAATTTGCTTGTACAGAACACAGACCTAAACATATGGTGGTTCTTATTTTGTTAGCTAATGTCCAAACTCGTATATTGCTTACAAATGACAGTTCTTAAACTTGCCATTTATGTTCAATTGTGGATATGTTTAGTGTAAATTAAGTCGTCATGTAGCTTCGTGCTATTTAAACTGACGTAAAACTACCCACAATTGAATAGAATAATCATATTTTTAGAATTGACATTCTATGTGTTACACGAATTTGGATTTTAGTTTAAACAGGATAAGCTCTACCATAATTTAGACAATTTTAGTTCAGTGTTCTGCACAAGTGAAAGTCAAAGTCAAAATGATTTATTCAATTTAGGCATCAAAGACGCACTTATGAACGTCAATTTTTCATTAAAATGTACTTAAAGGCTACCGCCGCGTTCCAAAATACATAGAGCCAACCGAGAAGAAGCGGCAAGAAACTCGGGGCCATTCTTTTTATATAGATGTTTTTACTTAGGTACTACAAATATTAGCTCCAGTGTGTTGCCTTACAAAAGAGAACATAATAATGGTATCAGTAGGGCAAGACACGCTACACTTTGACATCTTAGTACACGAGTAGATAGATCCTGGAGTGATCAGTCCCAAGCTGTTTTATCCTCCAAGTAATCCGAAATTTTGTAATAACCTTTTTGACAGAGTTTAGTTTTAATAGTAATTTTAAACTTATTAATAGGCAAATCTCGGATAACATTGGGAACTTTATTATAGAATCGTATACATTGTCCCATAAAAGAATGACTTATTCTGTGGAGACGCGTTACATGTACGGATAGCTTGTGCTTATTTCGCGTGTTGATGGAATGAGCATCACTCCTTTTATCAAAACTGCTAATGTTTTTCTTTACATACATTAGATTTTCATAGATAAACTGAGAAACAACAGTTAGAATGTTTATGTCTTTAAATTTCTGTCTAAGGGAAACTCTGGGAGCCAAACTGTAGATCGCAAGCCAATTCCTACCAATTCCTAACTGTCTCGGTGTGATAGAACAGTGTAATGGTACACTAATCCTTCAAATTTAAAGCTATGATTGGCACTGCAACCGGTATAGATAGGCGTAGTGCATTAGCACCACCTAAACACCCAACGTCACCTAAAATGTTATATTGGTTAGTAAAATGACAGAATTTTGTCTCAATATTTTTTCAAAGGAAAAATCGACAGTTTGACTGTGATCTGACAGTCAGGTAAATTGTAAGTCTGTTAATAATCTGTTCATGATTTTATACACTCAAAGAAACAAATCTAGGAAATATATATATATATATATATAATCTTTCCTAGCAATCCATGAAGACATTGAGTCATGAATCACACATGGTTAACTAATATTCCTTGATCTGTTTCTGCATTGTATGAGTTTTGTAAACTCTAATATTGATAATGGAATTCTCTGAAACAAACTCTAACTATCTTATTATATCAAATCAAATTGAATCAAATTCAAATCAAAGTTTTATTCCTACAAGATATACATTATAATTATTATGTACATGGTTTCAGTATTCACATGTAAATATTAAAACATTTGCTTACATTCAATTACCATTCATCTTATTATTTCTAACGTAAGTGATAATTACAAGTAAAGAAATCTTTGACATTGATATAAACCAATGGACTAAAGATAGTCCCGAGTTCTAACCATGATTTAACTCGTCCTTTAACTTCATTGATGAATATTTAATATTAGAAATTTCCTTAAACCATGGTTTAAATTGGGGTCTATCTTTTGTATGGTTTAAACTGGGGTCTACCTTTTGTCCACATTTTATAAAAGGTGTTAATAGTTTATGAGTTTTTCATGACCCACGAAATGAAATTAATGATTAATATCTCTAAATTATAATGAACAAATGTATAATGTTATCAACAAAAACTTTCAGGTAACTCCGGAAGGTCACCGCGCCCCATTACCCGAACTTCTCAGGCGCTCCGTCAACACGCAGACTCCGCACGACTATTGTCACACGGCGCACTCTTCAGGTATTATAAACTGTTTATCTTTTTTATTGTTTATATTGTAGTTATGAACCATTTTAACTAAGAGTAACGGAAAATATGATGTATTTAAGAGCAGTAGAACTCTATGTGAATGGGTTTGTCCGAGGTAGTGTGTACGGCCACCATACCTTTTTCTACTGGGAATCAGTAATGTTCGCAATACTGTGTTTTGGTTTGAAAGTATGGATGCCGGCGAAATTACAGGCACATGAGACTTAACAACTTAATGTCTCAGGGTTACGGGCGCAGTGTCCGTCTGTTCTAGGCAGAAGTTAACACTTAACATCAGTTGGGCTTCGTGCTTGTACAGCTTCCTAATAACATAAAAAAAGTAAAAGTAGGGTTGATCTGTAGTTTTAACCACATCGGGTGGCCTTATTCATGGAGAGAGCACGACACTCGTGGGCGCATATCTCGCCTCGTAATTAATATAAAATTATCGATAACTACATTTTTAACAAACATTACAAATCATTTTCTATTCTTTTATACCAGGATGTTGGTCAAAAACTACTAGTCAGATTTTGATCAAATGTAAATGAGACCAAATAAGAAGCACCAGCTTCGAAGTAAAAAAAGAATAATTAAAATCGGTTCACTTGGTAAAAAGTTAGAGGTAACATGCACAAAAAAACACAATTACAATAATTGAGAACCTTTTTTTAGAAGTCTGTTGAAAATTTTATTAATAGCACACACAAGGCTGGCACAACACAAGCCAATGCTATATACACATCCAGGGACCCAGCAGGTTACATTTACGCCAATCCCCCATTGGAAGAACCATTCAGGTGCTGATTTGTTGAGCCCATCGGTGCGGTACAACTCAGTTGCAAGATTGCCTTTGTGGATAACACTGCAGTGCCCTGAAGCCGTAACAATTTACGATAAAGTATTCGTGCCGTAAGCGTCAAAGCCTCACGCGTCGGTGTACAAACTATAAGTTATCAGTGTCACAGTTGCCCTAGAAAAATGGCAGTTTGTACTGTTTCACGTGAACCACACGTTAAGTACTTACAAAGTTGTTCGTTCTAAGCCCACTGATATTCTGCCTCTAATCATTAATGTAGAAACTAAAATACCAAAGCGAATGTAATGTATTATAACTGATTTTCAATTAATAGTTCTTTATATTCGTTGACAATGTGAATTTTGTTTACAAACTAACATTATCACATTGTTTAAATAAGTCATGGCTTCACTTAGTTTGCTGTTGCACAGATTATAGTTGTCTCGCGGCGTAGATTTTTTATATACCCTTCTACGGTATATAATATAGTACATATTGTGTCGGATTCGATGCAGCATTATCTTAATCAAAAATAAAGACATTAGAGATACATATGTGTTGAACACATTAGCCTTTTCTCACAGGCAACTTAATTCAAAATAATACTCTATTTATAAAATTTCACTGATCTTCCGTATTTTACGCGCTTATTTTCACGTTTATTTTTTAGCGGCCTTATAAACGTTGCTTAAATTTAAACAGCGTCATTTAGAACGGCGCAGAAAATTTTTCCTTTGCGCAGTACTAAATAATGTCATTTGAAGTTAAGCAGGGTTTATAAGTGAGGCCGTAAGTCGCATGTTTGACGTAATGTTTGATAAATCATTTAAAATTTTATATAGGACTTCTGATTATACTTCGTAAAGTTATTGTGAGCTTTACATGAGTTTTGTCAATGGCACAATTTTCTAAAAATCTAGACGAAGTAATTGTGATTGCGGTTCTCATTGAAACCTGGAACGGTATTGTGTGTCAAGTTAAGGAAAACTTAATTCTGTCTCAGCGTTAAAAGTTTCTAGATGCTTTATACTCAAACCTACCTTTACATAACTAGAAAACTAGGTGATGATTGGAAGGATAGAAATCCTTCCAATCTCTCGAATCACAAAATTAATTTGTACGAGGGCGGGTCAATAAGTCCGTGACTTTTGGAATAAAACACAGATTTTTTGATAAATAAATCATTTTATTTTTCAACGTAGTCCCTTGAGCTCTATACACTTTGTCCAACGCTTCTCCAATTTTTTTATCCCTTCCAAAAATATGATTTGTCGAGGTCCTCAAAATAGGCCTTTGTTTGCGAGATGACTTCATCATTGGAGTCAAATCTTTTTCCACCAAGTCATTTCTTCAGGTTTGGGAACAAGAAGTAGTCACTCGGGAGCCAAATCTGGAGAATAGGGCGGATGAGGGAGCAATTCATAGCCCAATTCATGGATTTTTGCCATGGCAACTGCACATGTGTGCACCCTTGCATTGTCTTGGTGGAAAAGAACTTTTTTCTTGGCCAAATGAGGTCGGTTTTTTTTCAAATCGTCATTGAATCGGTCCAATAAGTTGGCATAATATTCCTCATTGATTGTTCTTCCCTTTTGAAGGTAGTCAATGTGGATTATCCCGATTATTCACTTTTTTCCATTTCTTCCTCAAATTACTGGGTAGTCTGATAAAGATAGCTGTCAAACACAAACTAACTGACGCAGCAAGTTCAAATTTTGACAGGAGTCAACTGACAGATGCCTTTTGACAGGAGTAGTGTTGCTTTTTCAGTAAAGAGGTCAGAAATTCAAAAGTCACGGACTTATTGACCCGCCCTCGTAATTGCCCAATCTAACTGTAATGATATCTCACGTTATAGATACCTAATAAGTCAGTGTAAGAGTTCAGATTGTTATTTATTAAACATATATTTAGTAGCTTGCAGACTAAACAATAGCATTATGTACAAACCTATGTGGTTTATGAATGCTATGTTATATTACTTCAAATATGTATGTACTTTTAATCTGGTAAATAAATTAAAAATAAAAACTACAAAAGCAAAAATGGATTAAATTTAGTATTATCCTCTGTAAGCGAGAGTAATTACCTTAATTAATTATTTGAAATACTTATCAAAACTAAATACTTAAATCCAGAGGCAACTAAATTATTTCTTTACTCATTTGCGATACCCAACACGTGCTGGTAATGTCAATCATAGTGTTGTGTTAGTCATATCATAGTGAATAGCGGTGCGCAACGTTTACTTCAAGAAACGATAGTATAATAGTATGGACTACACGATTATTCCATGAAGATATCGCAACGTATCGCGTTATATGTTTAACTGGTCATAGCGAATAAGGCCCCATCCAGGTGATATACGATTCATACTAAGCAGTTGATATGTCTATTTTTGAAGAGCCAGTCTTGGTGGTCACTATCATACTTCCTAGCAATAGTGTGAAAGCATTGCTATATTAAGGATTGCTAGCCAATAAATAAGAACAAATTTTAGGTAAATGAGGGGCAGAAATCGCCAATTGCATAGTTTCGGTATACTTACATGATTAAAAAATATTTTAGGTAAATTAAATTATACATACATAGGTTAGGAAACTTATTCTCGTAGGCACAACTAATTTAAGTTTATATTTGAAACACACGTTAACCACACATTGAAGGTAAATATATTTGAGACGGAGCTATAAAGTTTTCTATTATCCCTTCAAGAGTCGTTATATTATAACAATTAAATTTCTATTGTGTCTGGCCGCATGATGACCAATGACCTTTGATGGACTAAATTACCAAAAAATACTTGTCGGTCATTAAATTATTACAATGTCAAGTCAACTCAACTTAGCAAAACTGTTGACTGCTGTCAAATGCTTTATAATTTTATTTAGCGAGAATTAAAATAGCAAATTATTAAAAAAAAATGTAATTACAATCAATATAATAATATGTAGATAATGCTGCATGGAATTAACACCACGATACCTATTAGCCTTGGGATTCCTTAGGACTGAATTTCATTTAAAATAGCATTTCATTAATTATAATAGTTCCATTTATGGAACATATAATGGTTTGCTGATCGTGTGGGTTCTTCAAATTTATGCTGCCTTATTATAAAACGGGGGTATAAAATAATCCCTAGTTTAAACCACGGTTTAAGGAAATTACATGAATTCAATTTGCTTAAACCGTGGTTTAAGCTCGGGACTTTGGGACACGTTTTATATTAAAACGGATTGTGTTAAACCGTTTTCTAAGAACAATCTTAACAACTGCTGTGCGAAATTCAAGTTCATCATAATGAGATGTTACTCTCATTGAACTATTATTATCTGCGAAAGTTAACTTTTTATTCTGTGATATTATGTCTGTCATCAAAAATGATATGCCAATCTTTGAAATAAGAAGTTGACCAGCAGGGCTGTTATGTATCTCAGTTGCTAACAAATGTTGAATGAAATCTTGAAAAATGGCGGCTGCATGTCATTTTTGACAACTCCAGTAAGCAAAAATGTCAGTAAGTTGATGACTGGAGCTGACAAAAATGACATAGAACCGCCATTTTTTTCGATTTTAATCAGTATTTGTTAGCAACTGAGATACATAATAGCCCAACTGATCCTCTTTTGTTATGCCAGTTACATATTCCACAAATGTAATTCCAATATTCTAATCAGGATTATTGTGAACAGGAACATTCCGTCAATATACAAGGTTTCTTAGCGCTTCGCAATAAACTTTAGAAGCCTGATGGTCTGCTCCCGTTGACTCGCGATTCGCCATATTTGGCCAATAATACAAAAGATTTCGCAGAAATCAACCTACTTTTCCAGGAACTGAAACGTGTGTGGTTAAGGAATTGTATGTAACATGTGGCAAATTATCATCGAAATGCCTGACATCTTTGTTATTGTTTATTATATCATCTACTTATTTATTATTTCGGTTAAATTACGAGTAAGCAGATATTCAGTAAAGACTGAAAACATAGTTCCAACAAATGTACTTTATATAAATCTAGATATGTAACTTTATGATTATGGGAATAGATCCACCATCTCGGGGGTCCCTCTCCAGCCTGGGGTCGTCAGAGATGTTCGTCACAGGTCTAAACCCCTCTTTACCTACTTACAGCTTTTAGGGCGCCTTGCATCACATACAGGGCGTTGTTACGAAACTGCTCATATTTTTTTCCAATCTGGCACATTACATTTCACTAATTTAAACTTACAAATGAAACTGTACATAACCATATGTATCTATAAATGAAACATTTCTCCATCACGCTATAATTTAAGAACGGATGGAACAATCTCGCTATTTTTTTTGTTAGTTTAATTATTGTCAAGAGAAGGTTCGTATGAAAGAAAAATCAAGAGAAGATGGGCGGTTATGGCAAGGCAAAAGGCTGTGCCTACTACGCGAACGAAGTCGCGGGCAGTCGCTATAGTATAAGATAATATTTTATTTATTTAATATACATATAAACTGAACAGTACATAGCTGCAGCTGTATATAAATTGAAATAGACCTATGTCTAAAGAGTACATAAAGACAAAACTTTACATAACTAAGTGTAGATAATGATAAAACGTTACTTAACCAAGTTTAAAAGAATCAATACTTAACAATTAATCTGCATTAATTTATAAATTTAAAAAAACACGCTAGACCTATGCTAGGTTCTCCCATTTTATGAGAATTCTGTACAGAAACGAAAATTCGATTTTATCGTCAATGTCAGTTTCCTAACAACCAATGCAAGAGCGCCTCTAGTGCCATCCCTCTGCAACTTAGGGTAGTTAATGCACTGACCACTAAAATAGACCAGAATGACCCCCAGCATGATAGAAAAGGTTTCTTTTATTTTTGTTTGGCTTTTTATGAGTTTTATGTGGTAGCGTTAAAAGAAATTTTGATTACAAGGTAGTGATTCTTTATTTGTCGCAGTTATAGAGCATCGTTTTGGTAGGTTTAGTGTTTATCCTTATTTCTAGTATAGCAAACAGCATCTTACGAAATTGAATTCGTATCTTCACATAAATGGAGGCATAGAGATGATTTACCCTTTAGAGACCGGCATTTTGTTTGGAAAAACATCTCCAAGAGAGAAACATATTATTATTTTAACTCAAACTACCATATTATAAAACCCGAGTCCCGTGTTTAAACAATGGTTCTAGGGAATTTAATATAATAATTTGCCTAAACCACGGTTTAAACTCTGCAACATAATGCCATTATAATGTACTGTAGATTAAGAATTGAAACAATTAACGAACACTTAAATACAGATCTATTTAGAGCATGCATAGTTATTGTGGTCACAGATGTGTTTATTAGGTGAAAACTTCGACAAAAATTTACTTTGGTCGAAGGTTGAAATCAGTTAAACATATTTTCTAGTTTGTTGTGAATCCGGAATGTTATGTATAGATATATAGAGTTGACTATAATCTGTATCCTATGACATTTGAATATTTGCTGGTCTGAATGCCCTTTATTAATTGCAAAGATTTCAATGCTAAGTCAATGGTCTCATAATGTCAATTTCAACTATGAATGTTTGCTATATTAGATATTCTATTCAACCGACCCATGAAAGACTTAGTACTTTATGGCACATTTTTTTCTAACGTCATCTTTAAATGTGTTTCAGGTGGCAGTGTGTGCTCATCTCCAGATCTTGATGGCTCCAAACTGGGCACTTCACCTCAAATAAACCGTTTCTTGGCTCGTGAGCCCCCCGATGGTTGTGAAAAGGTATATCTAATAGCTAACACAGTGCCATCTAGTCTCTAGAAGTCTCTACATAAATAGCAATGACATTGCAAACTACCGATCGCTAATAACAATTTGCTTGCATAAAGGTATCTGCCGTCGTCGAGTTGAGTAAATACGCGTACTTTAAATACCGCGAGCTTAAAGCTCTGAACTGTTCACCGCTGCATTGGAAGACGCCTTCAAGCTCTTGGAATGGCAAGGACTTGGCATCAACATCAACGGCGAGTACATCACTCACCTTCGATTTGCCGACGATATTTTCGATTGTGGATACGATATCGATATTGTCATGGCAGAATCCATGGAATACCTCAGTACAATGCTCGAAGGCCTCCATCGAGTTTCCCAACGAAATTATGTCTTATGCCCATGTTGTGCCTACCCCAATTATCAGTTGGGAACCCAGTTCTCGAAGTTGTTGACGAATACATCTACCTAGGACAGACAGTCAAACTAGGCATGTCAACCTTCGAGAAATAGGTCAACCGTCGAATCCAACTCGGCTGAGCAGCGTTCCGGAAACTTCGCGAAGTCTTCTCGTAAATAATACCTCAGTGCCTCAAGACAAGAGTCTTTGACCAATGTGTGTTACCAGTGATGACATATGGCACTGAAACGTGGTCTCTTACTATGGGCCTCATAGATAAGCTCACAGTCGCACAACGAGCTATGGAGAGGGCTATGCTCGGGGTTTCTCTACGTGATCGAATCAGAAATGAGGAGATCTGTAGAAGAACGAAAGTCACCGACATAGCCTAGCAGATTAGCCAGTTAAAGTGGCAGTGGGCAGGGCACATAGCACGCAGAACAGATGGCCGATGGGGCCGGAAGGTTCTGGAATGGAGACCACGGACCGGCAAGCGCAGCGTAGGGCGTCCACCGCCACGGTAGTCCAACCGGTCATTTGGTGAATTTTCGGGGAGGCCTATGTTTAGCATGAAAGCTATTACGTCTATTGCCCACCTACGTCGGTTGTAAAGCGACCGGCATCTATGTAGAGATTACGGCCCCAGTGGTTCCACTCTGAGCACTAATGATTCACTGATCATGGCTTAACTGTAATGTTTGTACTGGAATCAAAATCGTTTTAAAATCGTGACATTACTTGACCATAGCTCACAATCCATGATATTGAGTCTGTGTTATTGGTTACCTACGCAAAGATGCGATTGAGCAATGTTGCCCATCTGCACATTTTATCATTTCAATATTAGGACATAATGTTAAAAACCGGCCAAGTACGAGTCATACTCGCGCACGAAGGGTTCCGTACATTATCTATAAAAATGGCAAATAAAATTGTATGGGAGATTTATAGACAGTGGGACGGAACCGTTCGTGCGCGAGTCAGACTAGCTCTTGGCCGGTTTTTTTAGTATTTGTCGTTATAGCTACAATAGAAATACATCATCTGTGTAAATTTCAACTGTCTAACTATCACAATTAGATACAGCCTGGTGACATACAGACAGACAGATGGACGTACAGCGGAGTCTTGTTAATAGCGTCCCGTTTTACCTTTTCGGTACGGAACCATAATAAAAATAAAATCTTTACAGCTTACTTGCTTAGTTTATGTTTAGATTTAAAGACAGTACAGTCTCTTACATGAGAACATTTACTAAAAAATAATTATATATTAGGTTTAAGTTTTTAAACTATCGGCGCTACGCTACGCACGACGACGGGCGGGGCGGTCTTTCTGACCGCGAAGCAATAAATACAGTTTCTGCGCGTCGATGCCCGCGGCTGCCCTCGCCGTTATGGA
This sequence comes from Selenia dentaria, assembly GCA_917880725.1. NCBI lineage: Eukaryota > Metazoa > Arthropoda > Insecta > Lepidoptera > Geometridae > Selenia > Selenia dentaria. The sequence continues at coordinate 36,164,262 of OU862875.1, read as the reverse complement.
TATGCCGCGCCGCCAGTGCCCGCCGAAGTGTTGCGCCTTCCGTGTGCGTTGGTAGTGTAGGACTCCCATTGCGCTATCGTTCGCGGCGAAATTGACCGCCCCGACGTCTGCAAAGCGCCTCATGGTCTTTGCAGAAAACGAATTATCATCGGAATAGTTGTACAACATGTATGCGTCATGATCACTGATGATATCGTTGAATTCAACTTGCAACAAATATCGGAAACTAATAGAAAACATACACGGGTAACTATCCCGTTAACAATTTGAATGTTTATAATACATCGTTTTAATTTGGAAGCGTCTTCATTTTGTTGTGTAAATGTAGTTGTGCAGTTTAGATTTAATACATTGTACGAGTGTACATTTTTCAATGTGAGTGGGTATTTTATTGTGAAGTTTTGCTCCATCGTAAGTTATTGTTTTCCGATTCCATAGTTCGTACAGATCCTTGGCAAAACTAAGAAACTAGTCGGGATCAGTATGGGGATAGTACCCAGAATGAGTGGTTAAAAGGGTAGAAATAAAAATAAAGTAGTCCTCATTTTCCATGCAGGTGAACTTGCGAGCTGGCGAAGGCGCGTATGCGGAACCTCCACTGATGAAGCCGGCCGTTTCGGGATTCACACTACGGCCCTCGTTGGGTTCAGCCTTCCAACCCCTGCAGCCGGCCCACCCTACGCCCCCACGATCGCCCACACACTGACTGCCTACGAAGCCACCACTCCTGCTCAACACACAATGAAAAGTCGCCGAGACAACGAACTAACAACACTTCTTCTCTTTATGGTACAGTACAGTCGTTTTAACTTAACCGCCCTAAACTTCGTAATAGTAAATTATGCACCATGGGAGTAAAGTAGTGTCTTACATCACGGGCGGCATGTTAGACCCTGAGCGTAACGGGACTCTAGAGTTAATCCGTGAACGTAGCGAGTGGAAGTCAGGTAGAGTCCTGAGTGAAGCGAGGGGTTCATGCCGCCCAAGACGAAGACAGGCTTTATCCTCGAGGAGAATACTCTACTTTTCATACCTACTGCGAGACATAAAAAACTCAAGGCTACATAAAAAGCATTTAGGTATTTAGTTAGAAGTAAAATAAATTATAACTTTATATTAATATTATATATACGGACTTATTATGAACACATTGTCCAGTAATGGATGCTCAAAGTAATTTTTTTGAGTCAACATGTATGTGATAAAACACTAAACAATAAAGAGAGAAGAACACCGTCTTATGTTTCACACTCATTACAATGGCGCCTTTTTTTCCTATTTTTGTGTGCTGTCTGTAGAGGTTAGTTCGATTAGCGAATAAACTCTTTTTACACCGCCTTTATCTATGGTAAGAGTTTTGCCTACAAATTTTAACGTTCCAGGTCCAAATCACTTTAATCCCTTGGGAGTTTCATTCAACATTACATCCCTGAAGATGTAATGCCTTGCTTTACGACGAGATTGCGTGATATGTTGAGGACATTGTCGAGCAGGTGGTATGAAAACAATAATAAGCAGTATATTGTTTAAGAATAAAATCGAAATACAGAGGCCGTAGCACAAACAATTTGCGAAAAAGTAAATGTTACCTAAACGTCAACGAGTCACGCTTCGGCCCCTCAAACTATGAGTTATCTATGTCACAGTTGCCCTAGATAAATGACAGTTTGTACTGTTTCACGTGAACTGTACGTCACACTTACGCAGTTATTCGTGCTAGACCCACTGTTAGAGTAAACACGCGCAATAGTGTGTAGTGTTAAAATGGCCGTACATGTGTTTGTGGCGAGTTTAAATCTGTTGTGACAATAAAATTTCACTGGATAGTGACATTATTTATAGTCCATGTATACTGGAAATATGTTTGTCAATTTATCCATCAAATTGTTGAGTGAGATTATGAAATGTCTCTATGTATTATTGACCGTCTTAGACGTGCGAATGTTTTGCTGAATTGTCATTTTTATAGTAACCAAAGCGTAAATCACAACATGCCTTTTTTGCTGTGTGTATTATTATTGTGCGTGTATCTATCGTTCATTGTGATGAGTGACTTTTCCATGTTTGTATATAGACCTCCGAATATGCTGCACCTAACCTCTTATAAGTTGGCAAATGCAAGAGGAACATTTGTTAGGATATTCGGCATAAATGTGAAACATTAACTGTATCTAATACACAAATTAGACGAGTAGAAGGTAAAAATAATCTTATTATGGTGACTTATTTTTATAAAGGATCCTTTAGTTCACGTCTTAGGAATCATTAATCTAACTTAATTTTTTACTTCATGACTGGATATATATTTGATCTCATTTTATGTATTATTTGAGTAAAGTTTTGTAATTGTATTGCTGCTCTTTTACATACATGTTTACATTTCTTGGAGGTTTATGAAAAAGATCCATTTAGAAATGTTCTTTGGGGCGTTTTTAACGTGTGTGGAAAAGGGCTAAGATTATTTTTAACTTTCGACATATTTTTTTTAACTTGTTTTCGGACCAAATAACTTAATTGGGCCAGAGCATCATCAGGTCATGGTCATGACGGTTGCTAGAACATTAGTAATGCAAAAGCTTTAAATTGTGGAATTTGGTAGTGGGAAGTGGAAGAAAACAGACTGAATTTTTAAACTTTACTCGTACTTTGATACAGGTAACTTAACTTTAATTTTTGAAATAGTGTACTTTAAAGTGCCTCTTATGGTTTAAATTGTCGCGTATTGTTTAGACTCGAATAAAATTGTTTAACATAATTCTCGTTCTATACGACTTTTTAACAATATCTGTATCGGGTAAGAGTTACGTATGCGATTTGTAAATTATTCATTTTGGAAAGAACGGACCAGCTGGTTTTTAGATCTCTCACATTTTGGCCAAAATGCATTTTATATCATCGAGACTGATAAACGTAGTATGTTGAGACAACTTACACATGAAACATAGGTAGATCTGCTTTTGGACATAATGCAATTATTTTTTTAACTTTTTGGAAATTTCGACGGCAGATATATATATACATATTTTGGAAAGCTCACCTTTGGAATACATAATAATATAGTATTTTAATCTTGACATTGCTCAAATCAAAATTTTGTATTAAGAGCCATACTTATGATATACGCCGAATTTTGAAAAGTAATGAACTTATATTGTTAAATTTCCGGTCGCTAATGTAAACTAGTAGGTTTATTCAATAAACGAATGTGATAATGTAAGTGAAGTAAACGTTCTACGCTGAATGTCGATTGTATCTTGACAACTTTGTATACTAGACGGATGCATGTGTTGCCCGAAGCTGAAGGGCTTTCTTGTGGCCTCATCGCAATATCATCTATTAAATGTTGACACGTAGAAACGGGTGGCAATACGCTTGTTCAGGACACCAAACTAAACTAGCGAACCAAAATATATTTTTATTAAATTATCGTAGTTCTTACTCCGTTCGTACTAAAGTCCAAATTTGAATAACGCTTGCCAATGAAAGTTCTTAAATTTGCCATTTCGGTGCTATTGTGGGTATGTTCAGTGCAAATTTAGCCGTCATGTAGCGAATTATTTTATTTGAAATTGTAATTTTTCTATGTTAATTCGGTACAAGCACGAGGTCCACCCGTAGGGCTATTATGTATCTCAGTTGCTATGTTGATTGAAATCTTGAAAAATGGCCGCTCTATGTCAGTTTTGACAACCCCAGTAAGCAAAAATGTTAGTAAGTTGATTGTAGCTGACAAAAGTGACAAAGAGCCGCCATTTTTTCGATTTCAATCAACATTTGTTAGCAACCGTGATAAATAATAGCCCTGTACGGCTATTATGTATCTCAGTTGCTAACAAATGTTGATTGAAATCTTGAAAAATGGCGGCCCTATGTCAGTTTTGGCAACTCCAGTAAACAAAAATGTAAGTAAGTTGATGACTGGAGCTGACAAAAGTGACATAGAGTCGCCATTTTTTTCGATTTCAATCAATATTTGTAAGCAACTGAGATACATAATAGCCCTACCGCTGATGTTAAGTAGTAACCTCTGCCTAGAACAAATGCATTTCGTAACAAATGACGCCCGTAACCCTGAGACATTAAGTTGTTAAGTCTCATGTGCCTGTAATTTCGCCGTCTACCGTACCTTCAAACCAAAACACAGTATTGCGAACATTACTGCATCACGGTAGAAAAAGAGAGTAGAAAAAGGTATGGTGGCAGTGCTACCCCGGAAGAACTAATTCACAAAGAATACTACTGCTTTTAGGTCACTGTAAGTGTTACACGAATGTGGATTTTAGTTTAAACAGATCATAAACTACCATAGCTTAGAAAATTTTAGATTTCATAGAATTGACAATATAGACAAGCGAATTGCTACCATAATAAACCATTACTTTCCTGCTACTGAACCATACAAGTTTGGTAACGAACTAATAATTTGTTTACTTTGCTATCGAAGTATATAACTTTGTAAAGACGTGTTAGTAATGATTTATTGTTTAACGGTTCTCGTTTTTCACAAACGGCTCTGAGGCCGCGGTCGCCGGTCGCGTCGCACAAAGCGGACAGTATCCACTAGTTGTAAAGTATTATCGAAGGTGCTGCGTAGTGATTGTAAGTGTACAGAGCTGTTAACTGACTTGTGGCAGAGCAACAGGGTGTTTTGGATGCGAATATTTTGAATACGCACTGGATCGGAGACGACAATCAGTCGCTCGACTTGACCATGAATATGACGATAACCGTAGCCCGATATGCTTACGAGCAAAACTTTTTTTTAATAATAATATTTTTTTATCTGTTTTGAACGCCATCAAACGTTAATCTCGAAGATTATGCTTGATGTGAATGGCACTCCAAAGTTTTTTTTGTTTTATTAGTAATAAATATGATGTAAGGTATGTATTTGTGCAAAACATTAAAATGGAAGAAAGCCGAGCCAGTATTTAAAATCCGGATTTCTGTGGAAAATGTTTTGAATTAAGTGCAATATAAATATAGCTGTAATGTTAACTAATTAAACAATAAAACTGTATTGATGTAAACTCTGAATGTGACTACGAACTCTTCATGCCTTGATTGATGATTTCCGTTGCCTCATTGTTTGTCACATACCAAATGTACATACCATGTATAATAGTAAGCTTATTCATTGTTTGCGTCGCTTCCTAATCGCTTCCATGTCGCTTCTATACCCACACTTGGAATCCAAAACATTTAATGCTTTACTAAAAATAAATATTAGATGTATGTCACAGGTCCAGGTTGTATTTTAGGATTTAAATCGTAAGCCTCTCCCAAATGTTACCTAATTTAAGATTTAGTAAGTTTTAGTAAAGTGCCCCGAAAATAATTAGCTGTTTATATGTGTGCTATAAAATGTCCCGTTGTTACTTAACTAAAAGTGTGACACTTGTCTACGGAGGCAGTTTACGATTAGAGACGTTTTAGATTAGAATTCCACAAGACCCAACATACCTGCAATGCCATGTGAAAACATCTTGTTTGTGGATCGCGAAACTTTTTTTTAAGTACATGAAGATATTTTTATATGTTCAGGGTAGGATGTGCGAGATGCAACATAAAAGTAACTCGGCTAGGACCTTAGATTTGATAGTTTTTTTGTATGTAGATGGTTAATTTAATTTCATGTTTGCTTTTAGATGAACGATGAGTTTGTAATGTTTATTACAATATTAGGTTAAATACTAACATAACTAAACCAAAAGTGCCCATTGAGATAAGTTTATAATTCAAGCAAGCCTTTTGTTTGGCATTTTGTTTATGAATAATGATTAGGCAAACAAAATTAGAAATTAAGAAAATTATCGAAGGGTTGTTGAATTTTAGTTAAATAAAATTGTTGAGGTTTATTGATAATGAAATTCGTTTAGTTTTTTTACAATGGATGCTCAACAAAAGGCTCGTTTAGTTAGTGGCATTAATTAACATCAATATTAATAGTAGGTATATATTTTAAGTAATAAAATAAGAATGGTTTTATTATAGTTTTGTTTCTGAGAAGAAATTCTAATTACTATTTTTGTTTCCAATATTTTATCACTTATCTGTTTTCACTGTAATGTATCTTGCTGTATTGCAGACATATCCAATATACAGACTGATTTAACATGATTTTTATTTACATTACCTGTTTGCCAATATTCGCAATATTGGTGAGCCATAATCTTTGAACGCAACATTTCTAAATATCTATTTATCTGAACGTAACTTGTCCAAAGTTTATCTAAACTACCCTCATTTTCCATATTTCACCTTACAACATTCTTGGCTATCATAGGGAGGTAGTTTTTGGAAAAAGAGTTGAAGTCTGACTGGCACGTGAACGAGTCGAAAGCTCCATATTCTCCTCGATAATATTGCTAAACAGACGGAAAAGCGACATCAGCCGCAGTCTTCGCACATTACAAATCAACCTCGGATAACTCTTAAGAAAATCGGCAAATCAAAAGCAATACGGCGCGTCGTATAACACCAAGCGCGCGGGGCGAGCTGAATGGTAGCCTAAAAAACGAGAATTCACCGTTTAAAGTAGAATTTAAACATTATAAATTTTTATAATCACTATTTTTTGCTGTTCCATGTTTTCACAAAACGAGTGACTGAAGCGGAACGCACTCGCTCTCGCACTGTTGCCAACCGTTCCGAGATATTGTGTCCGTGTGACATGTCTATGTGTGCGTTGCTCAAGTGCGCGTTACATGTAGCTTCACTTCTGATGGTATCGCTTAGTACTCCATTAACTATGCAATTTGATATTCTTTTATAAAAAAACGCAGGTGTTCTTTCCAATATCTTATTCACAATAACATCTACAATGTACACATACTATTAAAGAAAAAAAAAAACAAATTATCACAATTATGAGTGAATCCTCAACGTAACATTTACAATAATTCACCAAGAATAACATAAATAATTGATTATACATAATAAAATAACAACAATGAACAAATTTCTTTTATCCAAACGAAGTTCACAACAAATATAATAATTTCCACCATTAGCTCATATGATTGTAACCATATCATACATGAAATAAAATAAAAGAAAAAAATTCCGTAAAACGTTTCCGCAACAATTTTCACCGAACAACTGTTTAAAGACTGAATTGTGAAGCGTTTCATAGTTTTGTTTTTATTTCCATAAAAACTTGTTTCAGATTGAAGTGTGTAACAGTAATGCGCAAAAATCGAAACGATGATCTTATATAACAAATACTAATTTACAAAATTAAGACGTCCGAGGTTCATGGACGTTCATTTTACAAACTCTACAATCGCAACATTCTACAAAACATTGCACTGTTGTCAACATATAATCCAAATATGAATATGACAGTACGAAATCTACATTCTTAACAAACCACTAGGTAATGTAACTAATATGCCGCAATTATTCAGTTATAGGATTTCTTTGAGCAAATGTCTGCTTTTTCTCTGCTATCCACGCATATATCTTCTCTTTGAGTTCGGTGTTCGACTTCACTTGATCCATGGATAGTGGTGAGCGGTTGAAAGGATCTGATTGGTCACTTAAGAGATGCCTGGAAAAATTATACATTATTATTGTGGTAGTAGGACTTATGTAGAGCCCGCCTGGGGAAGAACCACACCTTTGCCAGCTACTCGTATTCAACCGTGAAGTAGTAGTGTGCAAACATTACTGTTCCAGCAAAATTACAGGACAAGAGATTTAACATCTCATGTCAAAGTGACAAGCGCAGTGCATTTCCGTGCAGAGTGTCGAACTCTTGTAATTTAAAATTCTGGATGGCACTGAACTGTAATGGGCAAGCAATGCACTCGTCACCGAATGACATAAAAATAATCCGTAATGCGACAGATGTTAAGAAATTCTTCACACTTAGTCTACACAGTCGGTCTATGTTTCTTTTATGGGATACAAGATCGACGTGATTTTCAAGTTTTTTTATATTATTATTATTTTATTTATTTACTTTAGTCTTACAGCGATCTAGTCTTATTGACAACCTAGTCATATGGAGATGTCGTCATAAAGCTTCTAACCCTTATTGTTCAAGTTATATTTTGACACTTGTATTGTGAAAAAGGTAAAACAAGCGTCCATCTTTGTGTCATAGCAATGTTTAAATATATCCAATATTAAAACCACAAGGCGCTAACTCACATTTTGGCTGGTAAATTTTTCTGATAAAAAATTCGTTCACGTGCTATACTTATATTGTGAAAATATATATGGTATTTTAATTTTACATATTATTGTTAGGTACAACTTTCTTCATTTACAACTCAACAAACAAATGCCGCAATGTAGTATACCTATAATGCAATGTAGTTGCCTATAACACTACTCTCAGCGCGCATCGTCGCGTAGTGCGGCCATTCACTAACAAAGGGGCCACATCACTAGCCCGCCCCGCGCCCCGCCGCTTACCTCGGTTGAGACCCTAAATACGCTTGTGCGCAGCCATCTACACGCTACTTCAGACCGGCATTGATCCGTCGGCCTTACTGTACTATAATGTGTAATGTCTCTAACCTTGCGATAGTGGTCCTGTCCACCGTAGTTCTGGAACTAGGCAGTATGACTGGATCCAGCATTAGCGTGCTCATTATAGGGTCCAGAAAATCGTCGGGAGCATTCGCGAGCATCTCTTCATTCCGCTGCTTTTGTTCGGCGAATGTCGCAACTCGCGCTGCTACTTCTTGCAGCGAACCAATCAGAGACCCACCACCGATGCGGACTGGAAACAAGAACAATCGTGGTATAACTCGATCGGTTAGCCTCTACCTTTTTCATATGAATACGTGAACGTCTTTAAATTTACTACCTTCTGGGGGCAGTCTAAAAAACCTAAAGATAACAATCGGTGTATACGGTTTTGGCGTTGTAGTTTAGAATGTATCCTATACATCCAAAAATACTTTATACCACAAGATCGCTGAAGTATCAAAGAATTCATTACGATAAACGAGAACAGTGACGCATCGCGCGGGGTGGAGGGGGAATCGCTGCCATTTTAAGGTTATTTTACTGTGTATCGACATGTGCAATTAGTATAACATTTGACTCGGAGAAACGTATTTACGTACAACACACGGCTGTGTTCATGACACAGCTACACTTTATTTCTATTATCTCTATTTTAACTTAACTTAAATCATAACGTGCTTAGTTTTGAACCTGCAAGATTCCAACCTTCACAGTTAATATGGATGTCTGCGCCATGAATATGCTAAATCACAGAATGGAGAATTGTAAACATCCAAGCCCCGAGAACGACAATTTCTATAACAAATAATTTAATAAGATAGTTACCTAGAACATCCTCAGCCAGTGTGAAGAGCTGTGGTGAATAGCAGCGGCCATCGTCGGAAACTGCGGCGCAGAAACGCTCGTTGTTCCCGAGACCCACGTACATGCGGCAGATATCGAGCACTGTGCGTGCCGGTTCGAACTCAAACTCTTTCATGTCTTTTACCTGGAAATCATCAAAATAATATACTATGGCTACGTTCCGGTAAGCGCCGAAATCACTCGCGGCGCTCGCACACCCATTCCCTTATAAGCCCACGATCATCGTGAGCGAGCTCGTACGACATCGATGACGTCACCGAAAACGCTCACGTCGCGACCACAACGCTCGCGGATCGAAGGTGGGTTTTCGCGGTCGTTGCGAGCTGTCACTGTCAAAGCATCAAATAGTATAGGATTCTTTCTAATAAGTATAGGAAAATTTGGCGCCCATTTCGCGACCGGTAACCGTTCCGTTTGGGTTGAACATTGCAAGCATTGGTCCATAGCGGAACGCTAAACCAGGGCGCGACAGTTGTGAGCGTTGACGGCGCTTCCCGGAACGTACCCTTAATGAATCGCTGATTTCTAAAAGGTCACATGATTTTTTTTATAGGAAATCTGTTCTAGATCATGTTTCCTTTCATTCTGTGTAAATACGGCACGTGTCACTTATTTTCTCTTAGGTACGCCATTAAAATATTCGTTTAGTGCCTAGTCATTTGTCCAAAGACAAGTGGCATTTTAACCACTAATCTGTGGTCGACCTGTCACCGTCTGTGGTCTGTGCTGTCAGTCATGCCAGTTTGTTTGACTCACAGAATGCACATTTTTTTGTTTTAGAAATTATTGTAAACCAAAACACTAGATCAATGTGATAGAGAATAAATGGAAAATAAAAAAAAACTTAAGAATTACACACCAATTACATTCTGGAACACTATTTATGATTGGCCGGTGGAATAATTTTCTAATAAAAACGGAATTTGATGATTAAGCTGTCCTTTTATTTAATTTAGTTTTGGTATGAAATTAATATGGTTTACTTGTTAAAAGGGAAATGTCTTTGTTTATTTAAAAAACGGTACTTGTCCTTGATTTTGGAATCCACTTTTCTCAACAAACTATTTATCAAACACTATTTTGTTTCCTTTGACAGCGTTAAGAGAAGTCTATTCTATTACATATATACTCTAATCACTATATATACTTTATTCTATCACATATACTACTTATATACATATACTTATTATTACAACCTTTCTGTATTTTGTATCAACAACTCATTTTTATTTGGCTGGGGATGCAATGAATTAAACATTTAAAAAAAGAGGAATTCACATAAAATGTCAATAGTAGAAAAAGTAGAAAAAAAAATTGTGGATTCTGATCACGGATTAGATCTGATTAAGATATCTTTATAGAAATATTTCAATTTGGTGTATCAAGACATGGACTATTATATCTGGGATTCCAATTTGGTGAGTAGAGCGAAAGTTACCTAAGATATGATGTTTTAAAAATATAAAAAGCTATAATTATTTAGCATTATTTAAAGCGTACTGTACATCGTTTTACACTTGTAGCCTGTGGGCTAAATATAGGCAGAAATCATACAACGCTCTACGTGTCCAATACAACAACGGCTTTAGGATGCTGCTGGGGCTGCCGCGTTTTTGTAGCGCATCAGGAATGTTTGCAGATGCGCGCACTGACGACTTCTATGCAATCATGCGAAAAAGAGTTGCATCCCTGATGAGTTCCATGCGCACTACCTCTTGCGGTCTTCTGGCCGTCGTGGCTGAGGATATGTACTCATCTTTGATGAGACACTGGATGTCAGTGCTCAAGCCTATCACATGCTTCGTGGCTAAATAGTAGGTTTATTTTTAATTAATTGAAAAAATAACAAATTTAATAGGTAACATTTGTAATATTTTATATTATTTAGTTTAGTAGTACTAACATAGTTATAAGTGCTCTGTAGGTAGTACTAACATTATATGGACTGTGGTCTGAAATAAATATGATATTATTATTATTATGAAATGATAACATGAGGATTTGTCGAGTACTCTTGCCCTAAAGACTCCTAATTTAGAACCAGATAATGAAGGTATCGCATACATTCTTAACAAGAGTATAAGGCTCCTTTTAAGCCGAAAGCTAAATAGAACCTCTACATGTAGAACCTGCTGAACAAACTGACTTTTCAAGACTTATCAGGATTACGGTAAAGTGTCAAATTCGCCAGATCATGTATTTGTGTTTATTAAAATTGTATGTACTTCTAAATTTACTTTTATTATTTCTTTTAGTTACTATAGGTACTATTCTAGATAGGTTATCATTGCGGTGTAGGTCATAGGTAGAACCTATTACATTACAATTGACATACAAATTGACACATCATAAAGGTCCAAGACATGGGCATAAACATTTCTGTTCATGACAGATACTTATCGTCACCAGGGATCGAACTTAGCACTTGTGCTTCGAAAGCAGAATCTTTAACATCTAAACTAATGAGGCTGTTTAGTTAAACCAGCACACCATTACTCCGATGCGGGACAAAAGTTTACTGGCTTTTGAATAATTTCCAAGTATTAGGAACGCTGAACGAAACTTCAATAACGACTACAGATTAAATACAGAATACAGATTTAATATGATAAAATAGCTTGAATGTAATAATTTAAGTAGTCAACCAGCTGTACTCGTACTTACAGCATACCCTGTTCATGTGACGTCTACTCTACGGTACATTATATTCTGGGATAATTGTTCAAAAAGACAACGTTTATACCGTCCAAAAGAAATACTTAAGATCTGTGTGCCATTTAAAATCAACAGATTCCTGCAAACCTATTTTATAAAATTAAAAATTATGTCTTTACTTTGTTTATACATAAATGAAACATAACTATTCATACGAAATATTATGCATATGTCTCACAAAAGTAAACGCCAAGAATATAGAATCTGCATGCCTAATAGTCATAGACTGGCACTATTTAAAAAAGGTGTATTTGGGATGGGTCCAAAAATATAAAATTATTTGCCTAAATCGATACTGAAATCGGAGAACATAATTATATTTAAAAGGAAATTGTTTAAATGACATTACAATATTATCTTTATTATCTCATGACATTTTTTTATTATTTTTATTTCTAATTGTTGCAATGTGTAAATTTTGTGAATTTTGTAACCAAAATTCTTACATATAGAACAGCTCCGCTATTTATATATTATTTCCGGCAATTAGTTGGAATACTGTTAGTAGTGAGTTAAATAAAAAATATACAGTTTAAAAATATAAATATTGTATGTCCGATAAGGGCAACACTGTTGGTTCTTCGGAACTATTACACTTATTATACCACTACTCTGTACAGTTTATGCAATAAATGATTTCTGAGATTCTCAATTCAAACGCCATTTTTTTTTATTATGAAGTATTTTTACTAAATTGAAACTAACCAAGTGCGTTAGGGTAAGCTGAATAATATAGACTTGGTCTAAGAAGTTTTTACTCTGGCCTAGAGTGTAGAAACTCTTAGGCATACGTAAATCCTCATGGTGTGTTATTTACAAGTACCTAAGAAATAATATGGAACCTTAAAATTCTTTTTCCACCCAAATGCATTAAAAATAGTTGATTCGTCGCACGGCAGAAAACATATGCAAGCCGAGAACCATGATAAAGTATGTTATTTACTTGAACTCAATACTTATTTTACCTGTGTGTACACGTACCTTGAAATTCTTTTTGTTCGGCCCAACCAAATGCAGTAAGAAATAGTTCAGCATCGACGCAATCCGTTCCACTAACGTAGGATGGCAGAATACGTATGGAGCGTGCGCCGAGAGCCGCACTAAAGTCCTGACGGTGTCGCGGCCGAGGATGTTGTCGAATCGCGCCATCATGCCGATGTGAGAGAGGTTGGAAAGGTTCTGCGCTCGCTCTTGAGCTGTTAAGGCTGTCCATTCACTGTTGTCTCTGTAATGTTCCAAATATAATGGTTTTTTTTTATAAGGCTAGTCTTTGACCACTATCTAACCTGAGGGTCGGTGATGGAGGTTGTCGAATGTGATAGCACAGTACTACAGTATACCTATAATGGCAGCTGGCTGTTAAAGACAGCTGGTAACAACCGTGAGGTGCTTAGTAACAGATTTACACTCTTAAGGTAAATATGCAATACTTAAGTCAATTTAAATTAAATTTTATTTGAGTTGACCAATTTTTTTATATGTATTGGCAGGAGTGTAGACAAAGTGTATAAAATCATGCTATATTGTTTTAGGGGTTTCGTCGTAAATCGCCTTAGTAAGTTTTGGTAATCCTTCCACCACTTTACTAGAACGTAACCAGGGCTGCGTTCCAGCAAGCCACAGGATAAGCCAAAATTTGACAAAACAGCCGGTCCACGACGCCTCTAGGTCAAAACTTGCGCGGATCAAGATTTGATCACGCCCCTTTCACGACACGTAACAGAACAATTTTTGTCCCGACTGGCCAAAAGGAATATACTTTTGCCTTTTTGGTATGGTTTTATTTTTGTGTAAGGTTATGGTTTCATATAATTGAAGATTTGCCAAATCTGGCGACCAGGTTAACAAAATAAAGAAATAACTAAAAAGTATTGCTACACAACGAGTGTTGTGATTGGTGTAATATAAACTACGAAGAAATAATGTCAGGAAACATAATTCAGAACAAATTCCACACAAAAAGTGGCCCTTCAAATCAAAACCAAGTATGATTCCAAATACGAATTACTTCCGAGATTACAAATAGACATGTGTTCTGTGATTGGTTTAAATTCAGAAAGAAAGCAGGGATTGGTCCACGCGCGTGCTGCAACGATGTTATTTATTTAGCACGACTTTTATTGGGTAATTTTTTAAGGCAGTTACTCTTCCTGATATTATTTCTTCGTAGAATATAAAGGATCTCTTATGTCATTGGCTAGAATTCCCTGCCAATCTTAACAGCGTTTAGGTTGTTATAAAAGTAAAATCCGAATTTAGACAGTATAGTGACTTGACTAATTGAAATAAAAATCTCACTTGATGCAACTATAAATATACAACTGTATGAATCCACATACAACTTAAAATTTTTCATAAAAAATGTCAGATGCACCAGCCGCATCGACAAAAACAAGATGAGAATCAAAAATATATGAATGAATTGATTTCAACCACGGTGGTTGAGTAAACGTACCGAGCAGTCTGCATTGTGCGTATCTGCGCCATGTTTCCGAGCGCTTCATCCAACAAATAGATAGCGTCGTTGATCAGCAGGTTCACAAATCGCAGGAATATTGGCGGATGGACCGCCTCCATGTTAGCCTCAGCTTCTCGGGCGAGGAGTCTGTAATTTACAAATCACACTAATAGAAGACAAGAATCATGACCAAGATCTCGTATACATCTATACTAATATTATAAAGAGGAAAGATTTGCATGTAAAAGTATGTATTTTAAGTATGTTTGTAACGAATTGGCTCAAAAAGTACTGGACCGATTTCAAAAATTATTTCACCATTGGAAAGCTACATTCACCCTAAGTAACATAGGCTATATAAGATTCATCATCATCATCCATCACCGCGCGGGTGAAACCGCGGAGAGCAGCTAGTACATATATAATTGTAATAAATGGTACTTACACACATGCACATATGAATGTTATAAATTACACATACACGCATTCACATTAAGATTGTAATAAAAAGTACATGCATACAATATAGAATTGAAAGTTGGCGAGTGCTTGAGTGGGTGTGAGTTACTTTAGCGGGCTAAAACGGCTCCACGCAACGGTACAGTGCAACGGTAATGTCTTATACTCCAGCTAGGGTTAACATAACACATGCATGATACTTTTATCATGATTTACCGTGTAGTTGTACATGTGAACAAAGTCGCAGGTAGTAGTTACTATTATAAATGCTAATTTATGCCTATATGCATGTTTTCTGATAACAATTTTGCCATATTACTTAACTATGTTTTTACTAAATTTACAAAAACTGTTAACTGATCACTGATTATCACCTAGTTAGTATTGCAAAGATATGTCGAAAAGAAAAAATACTACACGGAGAAATGCGAGTGGTACATAAAAAATATTGCCACTTGTGTCAAGACCCAATGAAAAAAGCAGAGATTAAATTTGTACGGAGAAGGGGCATATATAACCTATTGCACGGACTATACAATTGCTACAATTTTTATACCCGAGTAAGCAGACTCATAACCAGAGCAAGAAATATTTTACAAGGGATACTGACATATACATACGGGATACATCCTCATTACCTGCGTACGGATAGCCTCGAGGTGGTAAAACTAACAGAAAAAAGAGCTAAAAAGTACACAAGGCCATTCGAATTGGGAATCTATGGGGGAAATTGTCGTTATGGGCTGTTTTGTTCAGCGTTCGTAATGCTTTAAAATGGCAATCAATTGTCAACCCACGTCCCAGGCATGAGGTACTATTTTAGACTCAGGTGTGATAAGGGTGTAAGTAAAAGTTGGCAAATTAACGACATTTTGCTTCTTGAACGCTTTACACTTATGCTCATTTTGCAAATGCTAGCAATGCCATCTAACGCACCTATTAGCACCTACGGACGTCAAAAGACAATAATCTGTCCCTGTGGCTGTCATTTATATGTATGAAAGAGAATACATTAAAGCTTGCCTCAGTGAAATCATGCTTATGGATTAGTTTAGCATAACTTGCATCAAAGCACAAAATATGCTGTTCGATGGACTACAGGAAATTCAAGATACATCGGTTTCCTGTAGATAAACTCTATTCAAAATGTTCACAAGTAATTCAATGCCAACGAACACGTCAAATTCCACCGCAATCGGTAATAATTTGTCTCTTTCGATGTCGTACAAATGTGTGAAAGGGAAAACGTTATAATGCATATATTAGTTATATCTGCGAAATCATATTTATCAGTTTCTTTAAATAACTTACGTCAAAGCGTCTCTGTGCTCTTCAATGGCCCATAAGAAATCCATGACGAGATACATCGGACGTCTGTAGTTGAATTTCTGCTCAAACTGCACACTACTACCAGTCATTTCAATGCCGACAAACACGTCGAGTAGACACCGCATCAGCTGCAAGAATGCGAAATGTTAAAGTTATGATATTAGCTATTTAACGTTATTGTTGTTGCTATACACCGCTGGGTAGGCCCTATTCTCGATTTTGTTACACTAGCTTGCTCGCCAGCGTCAGTCTATTAGATACAAAGCCACAGAAATAAATTAAAATGAGAAAATATTGATTTAATGGGACTGCAAAGCCATCAAAATTGAAAGATACATTCTAAGCAGTAATTTATCTTGAAAATTTTTTGGAGCCAAATGGCAATTTCTTTCACAAGGAATAAGAAGTTAGTGAAGAGATTGCCGTCAGAAAAATAGCATATATCATACTACTACTACTATTATATATTACCTACAAATAGTTGGTGGTCCATGGCTAGATCTAATAAATATTATAACGAGGCAAAAAATGTTTCTTGGTTTGTTAGTATTGAATAGGCTCAAGAGCTCGGTTAAGTAGTTCTTGAACTACTTAACCGAGCTTTGGATAATTCTTTCACCATTAAAATCCTACATTATCCCTGATGAACAAAGGACATAGGAGATTTGTACAAATTCAGGGAAACGTATGAAAACTTCGATAATGTAACCCAAGGTGGGAAACAAATCCTTATACCGCGTACGCTACGAAAACTATTGACAAAGAGCAAAGTGATGTAGTACCTTTTTTTAGAAGACGTCAATGTCTACCAAAATGTCAGCAATACCATTATGTCTAAATTTTAAAGTTATGTCAAAATAAATGCTTTTTCATGTTTGCATATGCATTTATATAATAATAGCCGATAAATCCCTAAATCGCATTCGCTGCGGAAATTATTGATAATAGAACAAAGTTATGTAGGTATTATACAGGACATTAATAACTACAAAAAAAGCCTGCAATGCCAAATGTCAACTATTACCGTGCTAACATATGGTTGCAAGCTACGAAGAAATAATAGTCAGGAACTGTAACTGCGTTAAAAAAATGACCCAACAAAAGTCGTGTTCAAGTAGGCGGGGCTTAAAAGTCGTGTTCAGTACGTCATCAGTCGGACATTTTACTTGCAAGCGAGCACACTTCAAATCTTCGCGTACATTTAATTTTTATTATTGTGAACTTCAGTTCTGGATCATCATGCCAGCATTCGTTGTGAAGTGGTGCAGAAACAATACACGATTTAAATGTCCAGGGATCACTTTTACTAGTAAATAATAGCAAAATTATAATTATTCAAAGATGTTCAAATACGTTAACAAATCGAGATGGTCAATACTATGCAAAATAAAGTCAGTCAATTTTTATTTAATTTAGGATGTATTTTTATCTTCAGCACTAAATATTGAAATGTATGTAATGAGCAATGGTTTTGCTTGTTATGTTTTATTCTCGCTTGCTTGCCGATTCAATGCGGCAAAATAAGTGCCTAGCTGCACTTAAGCTAGAAAAACAAGAGTATGACTGCCTGTGAAAACCAGCATAGTTATACTACGTTAATTTTGACTGAAAAAAATAAAATAATAGATAATAAAAAAAATATAGACGATGTTACACAAAACTGCAGTACCTACCTACCAGTTGGTACAGTAAGTACCTACTGTTTTTTTTAATTATGTTATATAAAATATCATATTTATCTTTTTATGCTGATGATTTGTCCCGATGAAACATCAACATCTTTAAGAGCCTTTATTCTGCGCAGCGCTGCGCGAGTTTAGGTATTTTACATTAGTGAGTTACTTACTAGCGCGCCCTGCGGCAGTGGCCTTACCGCTTGACCAAAATAGCGCGCATTAATATTTGGATCTTTTTTTTTATCTACTTTGGTTTTTATGTCACAAATAGACGTAGGTCAAAAAGGTGAAATAAAATATCACGCAGGACACATTTTATTTTTAATATCGACATTAATTAACATAAAATGATAATTATTAATCATGTATTATGTTATCTACAAGAGCATAGACTAGAAAAAAGTAAGATTTAACTCATGTACCTACCAAAAAGAAATGAGAATAGCAAATAAAACAACCATCAAATAGTTCCTGCTACCAGTTTCCGGCTCCAGCATGGATTCCTGGATACCAAGTATAAGCATAAGAAATTTGGTTAATAGCAAAATACTAGCCCCTCAAGGGTGGATGTCATTATAACAATGAAATTTCTATTGTTGATGCACTGTATGTCATATAAAGTTATTTTTTAGAATCCCACTTAGAAATGTTACCTGATACTTATATCAGGAAGTTTTGAGCGCTCTAATATTTAGTTGTGTAAGCGCGGGCGTCAGAGCGATACGTACTCTGACCTCTCTCTAAGAGGCCTCACCCGCGTCTGACGATTCGTGACTGGCGCGACCGGTTTTATGATTGATTTTAAAAACGTGTGTGTGTAGAAACCGCTCGGCAATAACAAACTAATAAACAATTTCTAAATGTAGTCTATGGAACTTGAACTTGTTAATCAAATAATGTTCTATTACATCAGGTAAGAATAATTGACATAATATAATATACTATATCAATCATTATTATGTGACCCTTCAAATACTCAGCTAAAACGCGAATTGGCGCTTCCAAAGCGTTTACGCTCTAAAGAGATACTACAGACATTGAACAATAAACGATTGCCTACAGTTGGTATGTAATAAAGGTAACTATATAGAATAAAAAAAACAGTTCATTGTTTGGTCAAATTAAAGCACGTTTAATTTTTCATGCTAATGAAAATTCACCCTCTGCAAATTTTAAAGTGGTTTAGCTGAGTTGCTAATTAATTTGTCAGTAATATCAACACAGTGATTTTCTAAAGTAATTCTATAAATTGATTGAATTTTCTAAATTAATGTGAAGGTATTCTGTGACCACTGAAAAACATCCAGCTGGCAAATAACGACTTATTTTTTTGGGTAAAATGTATAAGCCTAAAATGATTCATAATCTTTATTTACTACATTGCGAAGAATCTCTTCTAATTTCTTCTAGAAAAATAATTTCATAAATTAATCATATTTCGCGAGACATACGAGATTTACGATTGATTTATTATTGAGTTGGTCCAGTCCACTTGTTGCATAACATCGTCCACGCCGCTATGACTCTGCTGTCATTGTAGACGTTGCAGCACGCGCGTAAACCAATCCCTGCTTTCCTTCTGAATTTAAACCAATCACCGAACATGTCTATTTGTAACCTCGGAAGTAATTTGTATTTGGAATCATACGTCGTTTTGATTTGAAGGGCCACTTTTTGTGTGGAATTTGTTCTGAATTGTGCTTCCTGACTATTATTTCTTCGTAGGTTGCAAGGCATGGTCGCTTAGGAGTAAAGACGAAGAGAAAATTGGAATTTACCACCGAAAGATGGATAGAAGCATTTTAGGAATCAAAACTTCAGACAAAGTAAGTTATAAAACAATAAAGCAAAGAGAACTAAAGCACCATATGTAACACAAAGGACGAGACTATTGAAATGGACATGGGCAGGCCATGTCTGCTGCTGTCTAACGAATGATGGACAAAAAGAGTTACAGAGTGGATACATCTGGGTGGAAAAAGAAACCAAGGATGGCAGAGGAAAAGATGAAGGGACATATTTTCTAAGATAATCGGACCCGACTGGATGAGGAAAGCAAGAGAAGTAGAGTGAACAGATTTAGGGGAGGCCTACGCCGGAGAGGCGATACATTATAGTGTAAAATAAAATTCAATAGTTAATAACATAAGCCAACTATGCTAGATTTTGTGGGAGAATAAAGGCTATTTATTACTTTTTTTATTTATTTTATGTCAACTATTACATTTATAGTATTACTTTTTTAAGCACTAACACCTGCTTAGCGATACCAAATAATTCAATTTATTACAGAGTAAAATTCACATCCTCGTACTGGAGTCGCACCCGCGTCTTCCGACAATCCGTGTCAGACGCCATGACCAACTAGGCCACCAAAACTTGAGATCCGAGCACCGAATTTTAACTCTCTATCTGATTTTAACCATCGTATGGGGACGGAGCGACATCTATTGAACAAAAAAAATGCAACATACAGTTGTCACAATAACTACTTTTTCACGTTTATACATGCAATAGTAACACCGGTATCAACTAAGCCACATAATTCGTACCTTAGTATTTAATCCTATTAATAAAAAGAAAAATTACATTGTTTGTTTGTTTGGAATGGAAACACTAAAACTACTAAACAGATACAAAACAATCTTTCTTAGCAGTAGAAAGCTACATTATGCCTGAGTAACATACGCTATATCTGATTCATCATCATCAATCACCACGCGGGTGAAACCGCGGAGCGCAGCTAGTTCTCTAATAAAACTATGGTCTTAAAAAGTTTGTAAAAATGTACCTGTAGCCTGTGAGGGTGTTCTTTGAACATCTGTTCTCTGTAGAACGACGATAAGCTTCCCAACGGCTGTTGAGCATCTGGATGGTTCGGTAACATAGCTTCGAGGCATTCTGCTAATCGCGCTCTGAAATTATAAAAATCATCTTGCATATTATTAGCTTCTAGGTAGAGACGACGCTCTGTTTTATCTTTTTTGAAACTGTGCTAATTCTCTGTCAATTATTATATTTTAACTACTCGCTGAATAGATTACGGTCACATAAGCAAAAATAAAATCATATTAAGGACCATTGATACATTTTTATATGTATTGCTTAGTAATTTAAATGAATAATTTAAATGGAACTTAACATTTTTATAATTTGATATTTTGATTTTATTCTATTGTGTAATTATATAATTCTATTATTTGTTATTCATTTTGGATATTGCACGCCCTTAAAAGGCAGACTACATTGAATCTATAAATACATCGTAACATATTTTATGCACATGTAATTCAGGAACAAATATACTTTCACTTTAAATTATATTATTCCCTAGGACGCACGACCCACGAATCTAAATAACGCGAAGTGCTAGTCTAGCACACAGATGTCTTTGTGGGTAATTTACTACAGACGACCTCTCAACAACTCTACGAAGTTTTTTGAGCTCAGGGTCTATAAATGAGTTATCAGTAATTTTCATTATTGTTATTTATTAGAAATACGTTCCTGCCTTAATTGCCGGAATTGTATAGCAAATTTTTTTAGAATTCAAAATTTTATTACTGACACGCATAACACATGTTAAATAAAGTTAAATACAGGACTTAATTAGCACTAGGTCATTATTATAACTTTTTACACAAAAGAAAATCATTTTCGCAAATTGTATAGCACATTGCGCAAAGGTATATGTAGAACCAACCTCAAGCACGGGTTCTTGGTCCATTCCAGGACGCCTATATAAGTCAGGACACTGGCATGTCTACGCTGGCCGTAGCCCGTAAGAGCACGATTCGCTACCTACGCCCGTACAGATGAACAGTGTTGTCTGTATAGATACCTCAAGCACGGGTTCTTCGTCCATTTGCTCCCAAACGCCAAGAGTCACAGGAGCTACTTTCGTCCGTACAGAAGGTTGTCTGTATACTTCCCTCAAGTGCGGGTTGTCGGTCCATTTGGTTCCAAACGTCAACGAAAGCCGTAGGAGCTACCTTCGTTTGTACAGAAGGTTGTCAGTATAGTCACCTCAAGCACGGGTTCTTGGTCCATTTGGTCCTAAACGCCAAAAGTCACAGGAGCTACTTTCGTCCGTACAGAGGGTTGTTTGTATAGTTACTTCAAGTGCGCGTTGTTGGTACATTTGATCCCAAACGCTAACGAAAGCCGTAGGAGCTACCTCCGTCCGTACAGAAGGTTGTCTGTATAGTTACCTCAAGTGCGGATTCTTGGTCCAATTGGTCTCAAACGCCAAAAGTCACAGGAGCTACTTTCGCCCGTACAGAAGGTTGTCTGTATAGTTACGTCAAGTGCGGGTTGTTGGTCCATTTGGTCCCAAACGCCAACGAAAGCCGTAGGAGCTACCTTCGCCCGTACAGAATGTTGTACTCTGTATAGTTACCTCAAGTGCGGGTTGTTGGTCCACTCCGAGTCACCCATGAAGGTCAGCACAAGCGTCAACGCGGGCCGCAGGAGCTCTGACGAGGCACTTCCCTCGTCAGTGCCGACGGACGCCACGCGACGAGATAACGTTATCAAAACCACTATATTCTCTAACACAAACTCTGGAATGCATCTGGAAATTACAACGACAACATAAGTAAATGTAAACATTGCAATTTTAGAAAGAAAATGCACATCCTCGGGCGGAATTCAAACCAGCTTCTTCCAACAATCTGAATCAGACGCCATACCTACTGTCCAAGCATTCAATTTTAACCGGCATATGGAGACTAGACATGTGTAGGTGATGCGAGTAATATTACGCTGGTGATATTACATGAGAGAGTGATATGGCATTACGCATCACTCGAGCGCCGAATGCATTACAGTATCACACCATGACATGGCACACCGCGCTTGCAAAACGGAACGGAGGAAGTTAGCCGAACCATGGTATTCGGCTAGCTTTGGGTTTGTAACACAGAGTACTATTCTATATATTTCTACTGCTTTACAGCTCTATAGCTAGAATGAAAAAAAAATAGAGAGGTCAATATTATTATTGTTCCCAGATTAGTATTTTGTTTGTACTATGAAGAAAACCCACTAACAGCGAAATATGTATAAACTACTTACATACCTACCTAGTGTGAAGGAAAATCAACTTACAACAAAACATGTAGTATATCTATATTTTCAATTTTAATGCAAGGAAATGAAAATCACGTCTTGTAATATAATATATACTTAGTGCCTATGATTAATGATATGCTTATGAGACGTGTGATATAAACATCTCCTGTGTTAAGTTTATGGCAGTGCAATGTGCGGTATCGGACATCTCATGTGATGATACGAGTAATACTGACGCCAAATGTTCTGAGTGATATTTCGGGTGATATCACAGTGTAATATCAGCCGAGCTGAACTGTAATGACATGTCACATTACATTCTAGTGCACTGTTTTGCGCATGTCTAATGGAGACGGTATTTTTTTACTCTAAAATTGCAACGTTTGGTCTCGCTAAGCAGGCGTTAGTGTAGTGGTATATAATAAAAATAAAATAAGTAACTTTTATCAGTATAATTCTTTTAATCCTAAGTAATATTATAAATGCAAAAGTGAGTGTTTGTTTGTTACGCTTTCATGCCTAAACGGCTAAACGAATCGTTATGAAATTTCGCAAGGAGATAGATTGCATCCCATGGAAGATCATAGGATACTATAACCTATGTTTCCCTGTGGTGAGGATTAAACATTAAGTAAATAAAAAAAAATTAAGCGGATTAGCAAGGGTATTGAGCTTTGTACAAAAAGTAAAAGACAAATGGAATGGAATGGAAATACAGGAGAAGTCTTAATTTCAATGAGTACGACTCTTTTAAGGCATACATAATAAAAAAATACGATTAAATTATATTATTAAATTAACACAAAGGTCATGAAATAACTTTGAATTTAAAAATGATTACTCCTAAATCTGGCATTTACCTGCATAAAATGTAATAATCCATGTAATAATATTGACTAATCCGGATGATATAGCTCAAGCATTTAACAATTTCTTTCTTGAAAAGGTACATGCTAGGCAAATTCATACGAATAAAGCCACTAGTAAAAGTGGGACAAGATAAACTCAATGTTTATGAGCGCATCAACTCATGATATTCTACATAGCATTAAGAGGTCTCAAAAACACGGAGTGTACGGGATATGACGAAATAAGCACCAAAGTATTAAAATATGCGGCCGTCACAATATCTCCTGTACTTAGCTATCTTGTTAGTCTAGCCATTGATGGTGGGATGTTAACTGATAAGATGAAGCTCACTATAGTAAAGCCATTATATACAAATTAGGAAAGAGAAAACATGAGTGACTACAGACTAGTAGCTTTAGTCCCAATTTTCTCAAATATTTTAAATCTTTATTTATTCCATTTTATATTTGCTAATGGAAAAATATAACATTGTTATCGATGAACAAATAGGCTTTCGTAAAACTAAATCAATCAATTCAGTTCTTAATCTAAAAACAATAATGACTAGTCGCGATAAACGGGTGCCTGTGTGCGCCATATATATGGACTTAACGAAAGCTTTTGACTGTGTGGATCACAACTTGCTAGTTAAAAAACTAGAAATGTATGGAGTGAGAAGCAACGCGCTTAATCTAATAAAATCTTATCTTGAAAATAGACTACAAGTGACACAAATTACAAGGCTCTGCCCATAAACTAAAAAATTGTAAAGTATTTGTCAGATGCTAAGGTCGTCAGCTTTGGGGTACCACAGGGAAGCGTTCTTGGCCCGCTACTTTTCATAAGATTCTTTAATGACATGCCTAACGCTGTTGATCACCGTATATATATATATGTATATATATATATATATATATGTGTATATATATATATATATATATATATATATATATATATATTACTGATGGGCCGAATGTGGTTTGAACCAAATACGAACTTCGGCCGAACATTCGGTATAAATGAAAAATTCGGCCGAAGTTCGGCCGAACTTCGGTTCAATTTCGCCGCGCTTTTTCATGTTGCGACTTGTGTAAACAGCACGGCCGTCGCTCGCTGCAAATGTCCCCCGCCCGCACTCCGCGCTACCCCGCGGGCCCTTTAGGCGGCCGGTCAGTTGTAAATACGTCACCAGCTCGTCACGTGCCATTGTTTATATTACGCAAATCAATATTGTTTTAAAGTGGTTTAATAGTCCAAAATAGTAAATAAATTATTCCTTAATGTTGTAAAAATGAAAAATTTACCTACTTGGTGGTATACCTACGTTACTTAGAAGTATTATTTTTTTAAATTCATTTTACGAATTGTACTTTATTAATATATGACACTGTGTCAAAAGATTGCAAGCAAAGTTTATTTAATTTTTGTTATAGTAGATCTGTAACAAAATTTAAACAAACTTTGCATTCTTTTTAGACGGTTACGGTGACCAATTTAATTTACGGCCGTTTTCAATATTCTATCTATCCACAATTTTCCCTACTACCGATAGAAATTTGACATAACGTTCATACAAATAGTGTCAAATATCTATCTCTAGTAAGGTAAACCGGCGATAGGTAGATTATTGAATACGGCTGTTCGACTATTGAGCAGACAAATTTAATTTAGTATTTTTATTAAGTACTACCTATGTAAAGATTTCTAAGACTGTTTATTAAGAATATCAGTTTCACTGTGTTTTACTACGTAAGAGAGAATTCTAAGACTTGTTGAGAAGAGCAGTTTAATTTTGTTATTTAATTAAGTAAGAAAGATATCTAAGGCAAATAAGTAAGGAGAGCAGTTTAATTTTGTTGTTTAATTAAGTAGGACAGATATCTAAGGCTGATTAGTAAGTCAATTTTGTGATTGCTAAGTAAGCAAAGATTTTTAAGAAATTTGATGATTACTTTTCTTTCTTTATTCAAATAAATGACTATAAGTACCTATGTCACACTAATTTTATTTCACTGTTATTATTACAGATATTATGTTGTTTTAATATATTTCTATTATATTTGATAGTGCAAGTGTAATAAAATAATCGGTTGTTTTGCACCGAATGTTCGGCATATAAACCAAATTTCGGCCGAATGACGAAGTTCGGTTCAACCTGCCGAAGTTCAGTTCAACATGCCGAAGTTCGGTTAAACCGAATGTTAAACGAATTTCGGCCCATCCCTAATATATATATATGATGTTATCGTCAACGAAAAGGTTCTTTTCGTTGACGATAACAACATCATGTTCGTTGGGGATGATCAGAAAACTTTTGGCTTTAGATAATATAACAATTAAAAATACAAATTAAAAATTATAAAAAAAATATGAATAAGGACATAGAGAAGCTATTTAATCCTAAAAAAATTGTAACAGTGTTTCTATTACAAACATTTTAGATTGCACTTTTTATTGCGCATTGCCTTAAAGGTGTGTGCCTTAAACGCTGGCTACAGCGTTACTAACATCGTATCACGCTTATGTGACATCTACGCAGCGCTATGGGTAAATTTTTTGGGGGAACTGCTCTGAGAGGAAACAATATTGAAAGGCCAAAAGTGTATAAGGTCTGTTTTTGCCACTTAGAGTACCTATAATGTACAGCCAATAATTCCCGACCAAATAATGTCCAGGCGTAATAATACGCATCAAATATTCCGTAGAATGGCTTCGAATTATTAGGCTGTGCAATACAGGCTGTGCATTATTTGGCTGCGTTTTATCAACACGGGCTGATATTGCACGGGCAATAATACGCAGCCAATAAAGGGAAACCATTCCATGTACATGAAATATCAGGCTTTGCATTATTGGCCGTTAAATACGGGTCGGACACTTTTTGTACATAGCGATAATGTACAGGCAATAATCCGTGTTCATCACAGCTAAATAGACATGGCACTGACATAGCCTCGTTTACACGTTCTAATGTTCACTGTATATATATTTTGCGATATTAACAATTTTCAGTCCGCTGTTCAGTCTTACTCATCATAATTTTGGCTTTGTATGGTCACCATTAAACCTAACGCTCCTCCTCGCTTCGCTCGTCGTCGCACCTACTGTGACTTTCGTTATTTTTTGAGTTAGAGAGTGAATACAACTGGTCTACACAAGCGAGGCATGAAGATGAGATTATATATTTGTGTATGGTTGGCATCGAATTATTGGCCGTGCAATACTGGCTGAGCATTATCGTCACGGCCTGATATTTCGCCTCCAATAATCGGAAGCATGTACATGAATTATTGGCTGTGCATTATCAACACGGATTTTGTACAGGCAATAAATTGCGGCCAAGAAAAGCCGACCATGTATTTCAAATCCATGTACATGAATTATTGGCCGTGCAATATTGGCTGTACATTATTTGGCTGTGCATTATTATGATAGTGCATTATTGCCTCCCTGCCACTTATAATATACAAGAGATTCTTGTGAGTACTATTTTAAGAAATTAAATATTTTAACATATTTCCTTGTCTATACATTTACGAGACAACACTATTTATAAGACACAGTTTAAATATTTTTGAATACTTTAGGAGCAAACGTCACAAAAATAAAGTCTGTATACCCATACATAGAACAGCTTTATTTGATAAGAGTGTGTTTGAAATGGCCACGAGATTATATAATCGCTTATCAAAATCACTACTAGAATCAGATATTAAGTTCAAAAGAGAAACATATAATTAACTCATTAGTACATAACTCACTCACTAGTAAATAAATGTTACTAAACGATTATTTAAATGAAAGGTTCTTATAATGTTGGTTGAAGGTGTCGTGTTCTGTGTGTTAGTTAGACATTAAATGATAATTGCTTGTATGTGTAATAGTTATTAATATGCATATTTTCTGTTTGACATTTATTATAATTTACGGTTATTTTCTTTGTGTAAATTGATAGATAGCAAGGCAACCGACTTATTTTAATTAATATAATATATGATTGTATT
Organism: Selenia dentaria; assembly: GCA_917880725.1. Taxonomy (NCBI): domain Eukaryota; kingdom Metazoa; phylum Arthropoda; class Insecta; order Lepidoptera; family Geometridae; genus Selenia; species Selenia dentaria. The sequence goes on along the minus strand of OU862875.1, from coordinate 36,136,351 downwards.
ATTTTCTGATAATAATGCGCTATGATGATGCATGTTAATTTTAATATGAAAATATTTTGTGTACCATAATGGTGGAATGTGGAGAACTTTGAATTTATTTCTGTTGATCCTACCCATATTCATACAAATAAAATATTTTGACTTGGACTTTAAAACATGCAAACTGCATTTTTTAAGTACTGTAAGAAGGGATAAAATGTAACAACTGACTTGCCTGTAAAATTATTTTTACTTAAGGGTTAATAAATTTCTTTATTTTTAACTTATCATATTGTTTATGAATTTATGTGAAAAACTAACCCTCCGACTTACCTCATCTGAATGCAACCACGTAAAATAATTTTTATGTATTTAGGATTACCTTAAGGTAATCCTAAATTGAAGGAACATTAAGCTTAAGAAAGCTTATTGGGGAAACAAAGCTTAATGTCTGTATGTGCGATATTTTCTTTTATTTTCTATAATGACTCAAGCTCTGTAGTTTCATCTCAATCTGTCCAGCCTTTTCAGCGTTGGTGGTAATGGCGTGGTACCAAAAAACACTTTCGCGTTTATAATATTAGTAGGCTCCCAAAGACAGCCGGAACGCACCGTAAAATCAATTTGGAACTTGCCTTAAAGTATCCGGCGGGGGGGTGGTAACGGGCAATTGTACCGGCACAATACTTCCGGGCGAGTAGCTCGCCTGAGGCACGCCCGGATCGGGCCTGACAGCTACTTGCACTAACCAAGTGCAAGTCATAGCTTGCAACGCGTGCAGGTTTGTCAACATGTCGTGTTCCAGGAGAGCGCAGCGGAGGCTCACGAATCTGTAAGCAAAGATAATCTGTAAGTATAGTATGTAAGTATCTGTAAGAATCTGTAAGTATAGCTTCGAACTGTGAGAAATGAAAAAGTTTGAAACTAGGAGCCAGTGGTACATGACAACTCAACCATTATCTTCCTACTTTTGAGATAGTGTACAGTACAATGTGCACTTCGCTAACCAGTCATGCGAAGTATTAGCTTCGGTGTTATGGCCACTTAACTAACTCCCTTTATTCTCCCTGAGAATCCTCTTTAGTCATGCACCCGCTAGCTTTTTAAGTTTAAGAAACAACACTCTTTAAGAGCCCCACAAGTTCTACGTCTATAAAATATTATCGTGTCACACCAGGGTACCGTTAAGACTCAAAGGATTAAAGCTTAACTCAGCTGAACATCTGTCAAACTTCTTATAACGATCTTATAAATGATATATATTAAATGAATATAAAGCATACAACCCTCTTCCGGGCAGTCGGAAAATAACAGCGTACCTCGTCATAAGATGGTCCGATCGTTGTCGCAAATGGTCAAGGACGACTGAACCCATCATCGCGTCCGACATTGTTCTAAGTTCCTGTCCGCATCGCCACAGTTTTTCTGCGCATACTCGCACTCCTGAAATAATAACACGAGAAAATGGAAAAGCCTTCTAAAACAATAATAAAACGCGTGTATCCTGTCCTTATAGTCGTGTTGTAAATTATATTAATTTACGAAAATTACGATTATCAGTAGTGACCAACGCAGTGCAGTGTCGTACGGAAATACGAGTCTTAAAGCTTTAGGCAACAAGACAGCGTTGAAACTAACATCACACGATTTTTCCATACTATCCATAATAATTGTTAATATAGAAACCAGGGACCGTACAACCCCGGTTTTGTGTTAAGCCTATCGAAGGGGTTTTTCATTTACCATAAACCATTTCTATGAGGTTACCAATTGAAAAGGTTACCCTGCCTTAAATCCAACCATAGGGTCACCCTTTGCTTAGTGTTTTGAATTGAAGAGGTATTTGTAACTTTTAAAAACCCTGTGGTTGGTTGTGGGTAACCCTGGATTACCCTATCCTTTGGGTTGTTGATCGTGAAGGTAGCATTGTCTAAATTGAATAAGAGAATCGCCGAGCGATCACTATTTTCGCGTTGTAGGTATTCAGCAAATATATTGCTATCTCAGCATTGCCTGCAACCGTGTGCGAGATCGAAATTCGTTACACAGAAAACCGACGCCGCGCGCCCGCTAGAGTTTATTTGTCTTGCGAATAGATTGTGATTTGGGACTTTTGTATTTTGGATGACGAAATCAAATTATAATTTTATGTTTCAAAACGAGTATGATTAGTCGCTATGTAAGTGTAGTTCTTTTTATATCTACGGAAAAACATTTTTGTTATCAATACTTACCTAATAAAATTATTCATAAGATATTTTACAAATGGCTATAAAGATTTTTATATTATAACTAGCTGACCCGCCAGCGGCTTCACTCACTTGGTCTTGGTATAGTGGTGAATACTTCATAGTCTGTAGAGCATAGAAAAGTAAATATGGTGTAAAAGAGTGAAATAATGTGCATGCAATGCTTAAAGCCTGCAACTTATATAAAATGATAAGGATTAATACCGTATTTATATAAATAATTTCCAATTGCCGCTTTATAATTGCCCACTTTAAAAGTTTTAAAGTGGATATAGTATGTTAGAGATAGACATACGCTATCGAGGACTTTTTCCCTCTAAGTAGTAGTATGCGCTGTGTACGTATATTGTATTAAAGCCTGAAGGCATTGTAACTAATTAAATCCAATCCGAATAGTAACCCGTCTTGTTGGGTACCACCGCAATGCCAGTTATTTTGATTCGAAGTAGTAGTGTGCGCTGTGCACGTATATTGTATTAAAACTTGAAGGCATTGTTACTAATGAAATCATTCCCGAATAGTAACCCGTCTTGTTGGGCACCACCGAAATGCCAGTTACTTTTAATTGTAGTAGTAGTGTGCACTGTGCACGTATACTATATTAAGGCTTAAGGGCATTGTATGTAACTAATTGAATCATTTCCGAATAGTTACCCGTCTTGTATGGTACCACAAGTCATTGTAACTAATTAAATCCAATCCGAATAGTAACCCGTCTCGTTGGGTACCACCGCAATGCCAGTTATTTTGATTCGGAGTAGTAATGTGCACTGAGCACGTACCTATATTGTATTAAGGCTCGAAGTCCTTGTAACTAATTAAATCCAATCCGAATAGTAACCCGTCTTGTTCGGTACCACCGCAATGCCAGTTATTTTGATTCAAAGTAGTAGTGTGCGCTGTGCACGTATATTGTGTTAAAGCTTGAAGGCATTGTTTCTAATGAAATCATACCCGAATAGTAACCCGTCTTGTTGGGCACCACCGCAATGCCAGTTATTTTGATTCGGAGTAGTAATGTGCACTGAGCACGTATATTGTATTAAGGCTCGAAGTCATTGTAACTATTTAAATCACTTCCGAATAGTATCCCTTCTTGTTGGGTACCACCGCAATGCCAGTTATTTTGATTCGAAGTAGTAATGTGCACTGAACACGTATATTGTATTAAGACTCGAAGTCATTGCAATTAATTAAATCCAATCCGAATAGTAATCCGTCTTGTTGGATACCACCGCAATGCCAGTTACTTTGAATCGAAGTAGTAGTGTGCAGTGTGCATATATATTATGTTAAAGCTTGAAGGAATTGCAACTATACTAATTGAATCATTTCCGAATAGTATCCCGTCTTGTTGGGTACCACCGCAATGCCAGTTACTTTGAATGAAAGTAGTAGTGTGCACAGTGTACTTATAATTGTGTCTAGACATGAATGTATTGGAATTAAATTAATTATTTCCAATTCAACAACTCGTCTTCGTGGGTACCATCACAGTACAAGATATTCTGCCTTGAGAAGTAGTAGGGTGCACTGTTCACATTGTGATTACGCTTATTCCAATTATTGCTGAATGAGGAGTAACTCGCCTTGGTGTGTACCACCACCATGCCAAATACTCTGCTCGGGGTAGTAGTGTGCACGTATGTTTGTATGTAAATTTAAAGATACACAAAATTCCGTATCAATCGTAGAAGCGTCGCAATAGTGCGGTAATTGCTCAATAGATAAGAGACTTGGGGCCCAGGACATGATGCAGGAGCCGAAAACAAGTAGCAGGAACTATTGTCCAAGTAGGTAGTAGGTAGGTCCATGAGTTAAATCTCACTTTTTTCTAGTCCATGCTCTGGTAGAATACCAAACACATGATTAATAATTATCATGTGTTAAATAATGTTGATATTAAAAATAAAACCTGGACCGCTGGGCATCAGAGCATTCAATACCTATTAAAGATTTATCACATTGGCGTCACCATCACCACCAGGCGATAACAAACACATCTCTCATGTATAATTAGGTTTCGAATTACGGTACAGTTGTTTAATAGCGATGTTTTACCTGCAATTACAACATTTATTAAACATACTTACCTTATTCGAAACCTAACACTTTCTATACCTGCCTGGTGGCATAACACGAGAAAACCAATGAAGCCAAGTTGCGCTAGGCGCACTACCTGGGGTGATGGTTGACATTTGAGGGGAGCGGAAGGGGCGGAGTCGACGCCGATTGGGCGAGGAGATCGGGCGGACCAATCACAGCATGACTTGTTCGGAACGGAAGTCAGTACGCTACTCTCATGTATAACTAGGTTTCGAATTAGGTAAGTATGTTTAATAAATGTTTTAATTGCAGGTAAAACATTGCTAATTTATTGTCTAATATATTAAAGAACACCGATAACATTACTTGTATTCAATAAGTAGATACCTTCTGATATGAATATCATATATGGAAGGACCTAAATGAATGTATAGTAAACGCCTAAATTGATGCAGTAGATTAAAGAGGAAAATGTCCAATTCTGTAGCTTAACTCTATATGAGGTATAGAATGACACTCACATAAAATGAATCGTGACGTAATTGTAACTCACTATCCATGACCCTGAGGCAGGTAATCTAGCAACATGTTCAGTTGTGAATCTCGACTTATCTTGACAGCAAAGGCAATACGAAATTTACTCAGGTCTGTACTCAAGCCTTTAGATTCACAAACTAAATGTACTTCTGGAATTGGGTCTTCACATAGTGTTAACTCAAACATATGCAAAGAATCGAAAAATGTTCAACAAACTGAACTGCCACATGGGCTCGCTCACTACAGGTAGAGTGTGGCAAGCGCGGGTAGTGATTGACCGTTCTGTACATAGTACTGTATTACTTATTCTCGGCCATAGGTTTGTTTACTAACGATAAGATACTATTGTAACTTATAACTTCATTGAAACTTTCGTAAGTATTACACATTTTAATGTTAGTTTGGTGGTTCAACTTATGCGTAACTTACTACTTAAGATATGTAACTTACCCAAGTCTATGCATTTCTGTGTCATAAAGAAGCATTCAGTGACAAAGTTGTATGTGTCTGCAGTGGGCCGCTTCAATGGCTGGTCATTCTCATCCGTGTGGGCAGGCAACAGGCATGTCTCGCTGTGTAGACAGTCTAAATGAACTGATTTTGCTGCACTTTCTTCTGGCTGTAAACATTAGTAACAATTGCAATTATTCTCGCTAACCAGGCGTTAATGCTTTAAAAATCATATAATACAAATTAATAACAATGTTTTCTGCGAACAAGGATGAGCACAGACTTGAGTCACGATAGTTTTAAGACAGACTATTGCTTTACAAAAGTATGAAAACGCGCAAACTTCATACAAAACGTCTCATAGACACAATTGTCTAATACTTACAAGAACTCCACGGCGACAAGTCTGACTAACGATTGTCGGCTTCCCTTTTGTATGTATGCGGGCGCGCACCTCAGAGGCTAATCAGTCTAGTGACGTACCGCTCTCTCTATTCGCGTTCAGAGTAAACACATCGCATCATGTTTACAGATAAAGAACTCGTAGAAAAATTAATTGACGTGGTTTAAAAGAGGCCTGTACTTTTAATAAAATGTGTAAGGAATACTCTGTTGTCAATTTGAAAAGAATCAAATGGGATGAGGTTACAATGCAACTAGTCGTTATTGTGAGGTGGCGAGAAATGTCGGCTGAAGAAAAGACAAATTCATGTGCGTATACTCGTAATTGCAAAACAACAGTATCGAAGAAGTCCATTTTGATACTGAAAAAGAATTGACGCAGACGGTGCGCGTCGTCGTAGTAGTCAAAACAGTTACGTTTTAGATGTGCGACGTGTCATAGGCAAAACAATTTTGTTTTAGTTTTAAGACAGACTAGTCTATGTGAGGAAAGTCTGTCTTAAAACTGTCGTGACTCCAATGTGCGCTCAGCCTAAGTAATTAACGAGTTATTTCATAATTTTATTATATGACTAGCGACTGCCCGCGACTTCGTTGGCGTTGTAGGCTCGGCCTTCGGCCTCGCCATAACCTCCCGTCATTTCTTGATTTTTCTTGCATAAGAAACTTCTACTGACAATAATTAACACTAGAAAAAAAAAGTAGCGAGATTGTTCCATCCGTTCTCAAGTTATAGCGTGACCAAGAGAAATAGGGGTTTATTTTTAGATTTAGCATGCCTGCTGTGAGACTTCTTTTTTGCACTTCCCGCATCAAAAATATACACATTTAGTTCCACACCAACGTATTTAGTAGTATGGAACAGCAGGCAAAGATATTTTTTTCTTTTAATGTAGAGAAGTAAATTAATAGCCGGGACAATTTTGGGATACTATAGAAAAAGCCTTGTTTACTTGAATTCGTTTCCTATATTTCCTTATAACATAAACACCAGAAATGTATCATCTGCAAATATCACAATGTGACAAGTGCCTAAATGTCTTAGCACATTAGTTGGGTATCGCCACTGCCTACATGCATGGATTGTCGATAGAATAAAATTTGACACTAATTATCGAAGACAGCCCGCGATTAAATCCATGCTAGAGATGAGGTACGATAGATGAAATGAAATCAGTTTATCTACAAGACAACTTTATCGATCCATGCTCGCACTACAAGATAGTCGGTGACCCAGGTCATGGTGCTGCCAAACCCACAGGTTCAAAGTGTTTTGGTTATCATACTCACCATTACAGCACCATAAGTAGGATCAATTTTGAGCGACTTTGGGTCCTCTGCTGTTGTGCAAAACGGCCGGCATAAATGTAGCAGTACTGCCCCGAGGTTGATCATGAAACCATCGGTAACGCAGTTCAAAGTCGTCGCGCTTACATCTACTGCCTGTAAAATTACCAAATTAATTTAAAATGGTTACTACTATAGTATAATAACAGTTTGTACTATAGCAAGAATGTATAGCTCGAGTCTGGCACAATATGATTAAGTGCTATCAGAAACCGGAGTCTCTATAATGTACAGCCAATAATTCGCGACCAAATAATGTCCAGGCGTAATAATACGCATCCAATATTCCGTGGAATGGCTTCAAATAATATATATTAGGCCTCATTTACGGAGACACGGGGCGTCGCGCGTCGCGTGTGGCGTGGCGTCTCGCGGCGCGTCGGACGTTTTTATTGTTTACGTAGCGGCGGCGCGTGAAGCGGCACGTATCATCGCACGCGTAAACACAAACTTATAGCAATATACGATGTTGTTTATAGAGACGCGAGGCGGGAAGAGTGGCGCGGCCCGCCGCTGCGCCCGCGTCGTATTCTCAAGCGTGTAGCGAAGCACGCGGCGGGCATCGCTGCGGCGCACGCGGGGTTCTCAGTTTACCGACTTAGTTTTAGGTTAGCGAGAGATGAGAGCGCACGTGTCGCAACTTACAGCATGAATGACGAAAAATTGGAACTAGTTATTTCTGCAATACAGGAGCGACCCCAGTTGTGGATGGCTGGTCATTCACAGCATAAAAATAGAGTGATAACCAAACGAAAGTGGGTGGAAGTATCAGAAATTGTGGATATGGATGGTAAGTAGGTACCTATTTAAATAACAAGCTGTTTAATATGCTTACTAAATATTTATTTGTTCACAAGTTAAACAGTAATACAAATAGTTATATTATTATTATTCTTTGTTATGGTGCCTCCACACAACATTTATCTTTTGTGGAGCAACCTTTACATGTGCTACAGAGTAGTTCCATCACTATTCAGTAAGTACCTACTATTTAGCATTAGCGTTCCTGCACACGATGCCGTCACCGTGCCGACGCCGTGCCGACGCCGCACAATTACACTGTAGATACGAGTCGCGCGAAGCTCGCCACCGCGCCGCCGCCGCGCCGCCAACGCGCTCGCCACCGCGCCACCGCTTACGAAAGTGCACTTTCGTAAGCGGTCGGAAAAGGAATGAAGACGGAGGGAGGGGAACGCGCGCGGTGGCGGCGCGGCGGCGGCGCGGTGGCGACTCGTATCTACAGTGTAATTGTGCGGCGTCGGCGCGGCGTCGGCACGGTGACGGCATCATGTGCAGGAACGCTTAGCAATAAGTTATCATTAGACAATTTTAAATAGCATTCATATATTAAACAAACGTAATATAATAGGTAAATGTATGTACTAACTGCGGTATGGAGCATCCCATTAAACAAGTAGATATGTTGATAATTCGGTATGCTAAAAAAAATTAACCTATGCCAATTCCGAAACCATTTCGAGATTTTATGTTACAAACCCTTATTTTTCTACTCTGACCTTTTAAAACGATAAGATGCCATTTATTTTAACAAAAAACGATGAAATAATTCGACTTTCATTGACCTCTAAATGACGTCACTTTTTTGCACTTTTGTTTTGATTGAATAGAGACTTACGAATTAGTAGGTGTCACTGTCAAGTGTTCTAGTTTCTTTTTTTTTACTCGCGTGCTTTTCTTGGCTCCTCAACGCAACTACATATTTGTGCAAAAAAGTGACGTCATAGGATTCAAATTTTCAAAAAAATATTATAAAATAACTACTGAATATAAAACAAAAATATTGAAATTAGTTTCTTATAATGACCTAATCTACGAAATAAAAATATAAAAAAAATACCAAAAAAAATCTTTACATACCGAATTAGGTCTATAGTATACCTATTCTATATACAAAAAAAAACATTATAGTTGATTTTCTGTGAAGTAAGCCATAAACATATTACGTGTGCTAATTGCATTTGACGTAGAAGAATTGTTTCTCAGATGACGATTTCTAGAAGTTTCCATCACTATTGGGCGATTATAGTCCTTGTCAGTGTGTCCATCTATGTCGATTATAATATTGTGAATGAGACATATGGCTTTAATTATAATACATGCATTTTGATATTTAGTTTCCAAGGGTTTATTTAAAATTCGCCATTTTGCATTCATTATTCCGAAAGCACATTCTATGCATTTCCTTGCACGACTGAGTCGTTTATTAAAATTCTCTTTTTCGACAGTCAAATTTGTTGACGGGAATGGTCGAAGTAAATGAGTTTTTAAAGGATATGCTTCATCTCCTATCAGCACATACGGTAGAGTATACGAAGACCCTGGAACACGACTTTCTGGCGGAATATTGTATTCGTCACTTTCGATTAGACTATTTATCACTGAATAGTGAAATGTTCCACCGTCACTTTGACGACCTCTCCCACCTACTTCCACTGCTATAAACCTTTTGTGTGCATCCGCTATCCCTTGCAAAACCACAGAAAAATATCCTTTATAATTGTAAAAGTTAGACCCAGTGTTAGAAGGGCACTTTATTCTACAATGCTTCCCATCTATAGATCCAATACAGTTAGGAAATCCCCATAGTTCAAAATAGTCATTGGCAATCTTTTCTTGATCTTGTACTGACAGCTTCGGCATATGTATATTTACAAACTCAGACCATATTGCTGAACATGTTTTAACTATTATGTTGGATACTGTTGCTGTACCTATGCGGTAATGATAAGCTAATCTTCTGTACGGTATTCCGCTGGCTAGAAAACTGAAACAAAATAAAATAAGTTATTTTTTTAGGTTACCTAATGTTTTTATGTAATAAAACCCTAGTTATGAAAATTCTAAAAATACATTATATAATAATATATTTAAAAGTGATTATGTGTATATGTTACTGTAAAATCCCGAAATACGGTAAATCAATTTACCAACTAAATGGTGGTAAAAGTCCGAAATGTAAGTGTCGTACTTACATTTCGGACTTTTACCGTCACGAGTTGGATCCTAGGATTTTCCGTACTTCGGGCTTTTGACAGTGGTAGAAGTCCGAAAAGTTCTGCAAGTATCTTTCATTTCATGTATGTATGTATGAGTATGTCTGTCTAATTCGTGAGCATTCTAAATAATTAGACAGAGATACTCATATATACCACTGCCTGAATCGTTTGACACAGCCATATTTATTGTTCCATTTAATATTTTTACCTTGTCGATTGTTTCAGTTACAGAAGTTAAAAAAAAATGGAAGCACCTCCGCGATCAGTACAGAAAGGAACTGAAAAAGAAGCCCACACCTCGGTCGGGTGCTGCAAGTGAAGATACCGAGTGGATACCGCAATGGAAATATTATAATTTGATGAGATTTCTTCAAGACGAAGTTTTACCGGCACCAAGTTCTGGTAATTTGTCTAATCCAGCTAATTTATCCCAAGATAGTATGTCACCACTCTCTACTATTAATGACGATGATGAAAGAACGACAGAATCACGTCCATCCATTGATACGAATCTGTCGACGTGTGATAGTGCACCTCGACGTTCTCTTTCTGACCAGAGGAATGAAATGTTGAGATTAGAGAAGGAAAAACTTGAATTAATTAAAGCACGAATACAAGATAAGAAAGAAGAAGAACTGAAAAATGATGAAGATTACATGTTCTTTATGAGTATGCTACCTCCGTTTAAAAGGTTAACAAACCTACAAAAACTTCGATTTCGTCACAAAGTAAGTGAAATGATACTGGAAATGACAACTCAGAACGAGTACGCTAATATGTTTGAGAATAATACACCTGTTATGGGCGATTATGTTGTATCTCAATCTCAACCCCAATACTTTTCATCGGATTCACACAATGCTGGTGGTTCGTCGAGCATGTTACCTTGTGCTTCAACACAAAATATAATATCAGGACCTAATATTGATTTTCAAGATGAACACAGGGCTCCTGCAGCGGATGATGGAAATGAAAATGAAAGTTCTGCACAGTGAACTTATAACTTAATTATTTTACTACAAAAATATAATAATTATGTTATTATACCTACCTACATTTAACGCGTTATTTTTTAATCATTTAGCGATTCGCGACGAGAACTGCGACACATGAGCGATTGAAACAAATGTACGAACGCTGACGTATGTGCCTACACAGATTGTTCTGATATTCAGAGAAGCCACATACGTGAGCATTGATACATTTGTTTGTTTCAATCGCTCATGTATCGCAGTTCGTGTCGCGCCTCAATGTAGCCTCAACCTTAAGGGGTAATACAAAAAGTTGTCCATATTAATTGAAAGTCAATGTGTCAAATTAGTTAATTAGTTAAAAAATAGTTGATTTTATAAGAATATGTTGATTAAAAGATCTAAAAAAACACAAGTTTTTATTCTTACCTTAAAGTCAGTAGTAACTTTTCTTCGGCAGATATATTGCTGTTACAAGTACTGATGCGGTGTTGTATTTTGTTTACTATGTAATCAAAAGTTGTACTAGACATCCGTGTATAACCATGAAATACATCATAACCTCTTTCTCTTATTGACTTATAAAGAGTTGCATATTCCCCAAACTTCTCATGTTCCGCTGCTGTAAACACTGGGCCACTCCTTATATTAAATAACTCACTTTTTAAGATACAATTTTCTTCTAAAAAAAAATCGATCATATCATACTCCATTGCGATGGTAACTACGTCTGTGTTGTACGATTACCAAATGAGACTGGCAGAAGGTTCCGCCACAGGCATCGCTTCATCGAGAATCGCCGCAGCGTGCGCCGCCGCGATAAACGCCGCGTGAGACGTGACGATGCCATCCGCGGGCTCGGCCGTAAAACACGCTCCATTTCAAGCAAACGCGTGTAAAATCGCTTCACCGTAAACGCACTCATCCAACGCCCTACATTTGAATTTAGTGCGGACCGCGCAGCCTATCGCGACGCGCGACGCGCCGCGTCTCCGTAAATGAGGCCTTAGGCTGTGCAATACAGGCTGTGCATTATTTGGCTGCGTTTGTTCAACACGAGATGATATTTCTCGACCAATAATACGCAGCCAGGAAAAGGAATCCGTTCCATGTACATGAAATATCAGGCTGTGCATTATTGGCCGTGAAATACGGTTCGGACACTTTTTCTACTGGGCGATAACGTACTAATTAGAAATGGCACAGTCAAAGCTTCGTTTCCACATTCCAGTGTCCAGTGTAGATATATTTTGCGATATCAACAATTTTCAGTCTACTGTTCAGTGTTATTTATCATAATTCTGGAGTGTGTGGTCACCATTACACCTAACGCTCCTCCTCGCTTCGCTCGTCGTCGCACCTACTGTGACTTTATTATGTATATTATATAGTATATGTATTATTATTAGACAACTGAGCGCTTCCGTGCTTTGGAGGGCACGTAATGCTTTCGGTCCCGGTTGTTTGTCTTCGGGCAACAGTCGTTAGGCTATGTTGTAGGCCTTCTGGCGGCCTCAAAACTTAGACAGGGGTTGGCCACTAGCCTATCCACCAAGCCGTACTGGGCCGGCGTGGCGGATTATGGCCTAACTCCTCTCTCAGTGGGAACAAAATGGGCTGATTATGATGAATTGGAAGCATGAATTATTGACTGTGCATTATACACACGGGCATATTTTGTACAGGTAATAAAACGTGGCCAGGAAAAGCCGACCATGTATTTCAAATCCATGTACACGAATTATTCGCCGTGCATTTTTCTTGATGTTTCTTTCATAAGAACCTTCTCCTGACAATAATTAACACAACAAAAAAGAATTAGCGAGATTGTTCCATCCATTCTCAAGGTATAGTGACCACAAGAAATAGGGGTTGATTTTTATATATATAGAAGATGATGAAGACTGTTTAACATAACATAACACAAGAACAAAGGAATATAAACCTGTATATTCCAAAGCTTGCCTCTGGCAACATTTGTCTTCAAACACTTGCCAATCCATGTCAACAAGCGATTCCTCATATCTGGCCCTCCTTTCAATAATGCAAGGAAGATTTTGTGAAGGTTGTTGGTCAGATGAGATGATGCATTCCATAATGAGGACTCCATTAGTGAAGTTGATGCCTGTAAAGACAGAGAACAAAAACATAAGTAGGTACTCGGGTTTGAAAGGCACTGTAATATGTGAAATTACTGGGCCTCTAAAAATACATATATTATGTTGACGACAAAAAACCGGTGCCAAACAGGCCATACATTCAAAGCACTGTGTAGCATTGCAACTGCTCTATTGCATCTTTACATATATACTTAAAAGTACTTAGTAAATCAATCAGTAAACACTAATAATAAAATACAATACCTACGTGCATACAAATATAAAATTTATCACCAGGAAAAACTGTCATTACATTTCATCACCTTGACAATATTTGTATTACATTTCATCACCCTTGACGGTCGCACAGCACGTCTAGTGTATCGAGCTGTCAAAATGATAGCGTGCTTTTGACATAGTCATTACGATCTTAACGTAGGCCAAGATTTTGTTATTTCGTCTATGCTATGCCCAAGAAGGTTGTGTGCTCCAACGGCAAGGTCATGTTGGCGTTGTTGCTGGACGTCGCCAACGCCTTCATAAGCCTGCCGTGGATTGGGGGCTCTGGGGCATCATGAGTTGCCCCAGTATCTCCAACGTATCGTCGGGGACTACCTCTCAGAAAGAGAAGTTGCCTACCCAACGCGAGAAGGTGGAGGCCGAAGCCGTAACTCGCGGAGCTCCACAGGGATCTGTCCTTGGACCTCTCCTGTGGAACGTTGGGTATGATTATGTGCTGCGGGGCGTTAACATGGGTGGCATCGACGTCATCTGTTATGCTGACGACACCTTGGTTACCGTCCGGGGGAGGAATGTCCGGGAGGCGTCCATCCTGGCCACTGCCACAGTAGCGGCGGTAATGGCCCGGATCCGACGATTAGGCCTGGATGTGGCGCACGTTCGGTTCGGATCGTCCGAGAAACATATTTACCTGCAAGGGAAGGATGCGTAGAACTCACGCAGTATATCCCAATCTGCTGACCAATATTACCGCACCTTCCTTTTGGGACTGAGACCAGCCCGTTTGGGAATAGCAAAGGGCACCTCGGATGACACCAGACAATGGTCTGAAGAACCCAAAGGGTCTTGACCGAGATCCCATAATTCGCCGGCTGTGTGGTCAGCAGAAAGTCTAGCAGAGAGGGCTCATGGTCACATGCGTGTGAACTCTGTGACCAGTTGAGTAAAACCATACGTGGAGGCAAAGTTCCGGGCAGTAGTTCCGGGCAGAAGAACCATTTGGCATGGTGGGTGTTAAATCTCCCAGCATGATTACTTCCCCCGTAGGATATGGCTCTAAAACTGCATGCCCAAAGAAGTCAGCTGTCTCAGTTCTATGGCACTTATTGCCATGGGACTGGTACAGGCACGAATAGACTCTGGCGCAACCACAAAAATCAACCTGTGCCCATAGTGTGGATGTGTCCCTATTTTCAAGGCCGTGGAGACGGCGACAAACGGCGTCCTTTTGAAAGAAACTTATCTTCTAGAGTACTCTTACCAATTTAACTAATTAAATATTAATAAATGTATTTAAAAAGAAATACCTGCTCATTTGGGTTGTCAAAGAACTCATGTAATGATGAACCAGGCCTTGGTAAGACGGAGAGACTCAACAAAGCGCCAATCACAGAATCTTGATACAATCTTCCATTAGTTTCAACTTTAGGCTCACATGCTCCCATTAATATTGGTGCCAAATGTGGATTACCTGTGATAATAAATGTTTCTTTAAGTAACTGAATAAATAAAAACTCACAGCTAGACTAGCTGCGCCCGCGGTTTCACCTGCGTGGTGATGATTGATGTTGATGATGATTATTTTTGTTTTTAAACCAGTCCTGTCAAACAAAACAAAAAGTAATGACTCGAAATGAACCAGCCGTTTTCGAGTTTTGGGAAGACTATTGAACAACAATTTATTTTTACATATAAGATTAGGAGTCTGTGATTGAGATATTTTGATAATACTTAGGCCTTACTTTAGCCTGGAAAGACAACATCAAATCCAAACGGGATGCACTGCAATGCAATAGCAGTCAAGGGTTGGCTATAGCCGTCCGGTACCTGATTTTGATGAAGGTGCGAGTTTAGGGGTATCATTGGGGTCCACCTGAAGCCCTTCCAGCAATTTTTTTTGCCGGAAACGTAGTTTAAATTAATTATGATTAAATTAAAATTTGATAAAAAAAAGTGAAATGGAACGCAATGTTGAGAAAATGGTACAATATTAAGTTGTCAAATTAAGTTGTCAAACTGAGTTAAACGAAACGTATCGTTATCGTTAAACGTAAGAAAAAAAAAAGGCGCCATTTTGTCTTACTGACAGATGGACTGTCATCCATTCATTCCGTTTCTCTCGTAGTTTCGTGAATGTGTGCTCTCTTGTTTTTCGATTTTTATTACGACTTTGGCTTTTTCCCTGGACTTCCTTCGATTGCGCGACGACTTGAAACTTGGCTTGCTTACCGGATTTGTTTGGATTGCTCTACGACTTGAACTTGGCTTGAAAACTGGACTGCACTTGGCTGTAATGGAGTATTACAGTACAATACCCGAAGCGGACGCGGTTTCGGCTCCTGATCTGCCCGTCGAACCTGTTGCCGGACCTTCTTCGGCTCCTGATCTGCCCGTCGAGCCTGTAGCCGGACCTTCTTCGGCTCCTGATCTGCCCGTTGAACCTGTCGCCGGACCTTCTTCGAGTAATGACGACGACGACAACGAGCTTATAACCAAACGAAAACTTTGCGTCACTGAAGTGATTGATCATTGGAATTTAACTGACGTTGTGCGAAAATTGGGCACTAAAGACCAATGCATCAAATATAGTGAAGACCAAGGTCTCATACCAACTGAGAAACGGTGTCGAACCCACAGGACATCCATGAAAGTGTCATACTCATGCGGATGCACAAGTTTTGGTACATTTGTGTGCTCAAAAAGATCATGCAAATCTAAATCGGGCAGCGGTGCCAAGATTTCTCGCAGAATTGGCACATTTTTCGAAAATATTGCTATCGACATAATGCATGTTTACTATCTTATATATGCATACTCACAAGGATGGACCTACGACCAAACAATTCACGAAGACCCTTATAAAAAAGAAAGGAAGCAATGTTTAAGCCCAAATACTATAGCCGATTGGTTTAATTACTGCAGAGAAGTAGTTGTGATATTTTATTTGGAAAAACAAAATCTTTACAGCGGTAAAATTGGAGGCTGTGGGAAAATAGTGCAAATAGACGAAAGTAAATTTGGAAAAAGGAAATATAACAAAGGACGTCACATTGAAGGCCACTGGGTGCTGGGATTAATAGAAGATGGGTCTGAAGACTTAAGATTGGAAGTATGCCCGGACAATAAAAGAGATGCTGATACTCTCATACCTTTAATTCAAAAGCATGTTTTACCTGGAACAACAATCCACACCGATTGTTGGCGGGCATACGATTGTCTGTCTGAATATGGATACATACACAAAAAAGTGAATCATTCAGACCCAGAGAACCCATTTGTGGGTAAAGATGGAATCCACACCCAAAGAATAGAATCCCAGTGGCGAGCAGTGAAGAGGTTTTTCAAAAAACAAAATTATAACAACCCAGAAAACTTTAGTGATATAATTGTTGAATATTTGTGGCGAAGAGACGTGTATAAATATAAAAGAGACTCTTTTGTACATTTAATGAAAGCAATTAAACATGTTTATGAAATAAACAAGTAATGTATTAAAATGTTTGTTTAATTGTGTCTCTCCTAGCCCTTTAACATTAAGTTTTTCTCATCTATCAACATAACTCTGAGACGGACTGGATATGTTATTGTTGTTATATAATACAATGTTAAGTGAACCGCCTTGATAGATTAGGTGTGAAACAAAAAGTAGGTTAGGTTAGGTTAGAACATGACAAACAACGCACGAGCCGAGCGAGCGAAGCGAGCGTGCCGCGGCAGCGGCCGGCGAAGTGCCAGAAGCGAACCGCCTTAATAAGTTAGGTGTGAAACAAAAAATAGGTTAGGTTAGGTTAGAACATGACAAACAACGCACGAGCCGAGCGAGCGAAGCGAGCGTGCCGCGGCAGCGGCCGGCGAAGTGCCAGAAGCAAACCGCCTTAATAAGTTGGGTGTGAAACAAAAAATAGGTTAGGTTAGGTTAGAACATGACAAACAACGCACGAGCCGAGCGAGCGAAGCGAGCGTGCCGCGGCAGCGGCCGGCGAAGTGCCAGAAGCGAACCGCCTTAATAGATTAGGCGTGAAACAAAAAATAGGTAAAAAATACTGATATAGCCGAAAGTGAGGTTAAGTACTAAAAAAATTATTACTCAAAAACTAAAGGCCTCCGGCGGGGGGGGGGGATGCAGGGGGGGCTTCACCCCCTCCCCCTCCCCCCCCCCCCCCTCCCCCCCCCCCTCCCCCCTCCCCGCGGGTACCGGGCGACTATAGTTTAACCGCAGTCAATTAACAATAAACTGTTTATTTACAAAAGTATCCTTAATCCAGTATAGTGACCTACGAAATCCATCTGAAGACAACTGTTAGCAACACCAATATACTTAGATAGTTAGTTGGTTAGCAGATAATGGTCCTTGGTTTTTGACCAACACTGAAATACACAAAAGCCTAAACATTAAAGGCTTTGCTATACTGGATGCGGTCTGTGGTCAGGTCAAATTGATTGCAGCCCGTATTATGTATGAACAACATTGTCAGTCAGTGGGGGCAAGCGGAAGGTAGGGAAGCGGGCGGCGGACAATGGGCATGGACGGGGGGCAGGGCATGTTAGAACTGGCCACTGAAATTATTATAAGCAACTTGGTTTCGAATAATTTGAGTTGATGTTGTCAGATTCTGAAGTACGTTATTAAAAATGTGTCACTCGATCAAGTCTCGTTTTTTCTTATGTATATTTCTCCAAATATAATTTATAACGTAGTTAATATAGTTTCCATCACAAGCTTCCACCAAAAACGCGTGCTCTAACAGGTTATGTGCGCAGCAATTGTAAAATATGGAAAGTTTAACGACAAAGTTTCAAATCGGACTACATGAAGGAAAAGTCAATTGGTCAACTTGGAGGTTTAAAATATGTATTCTTCTAAAAAGCATTAACGATGCTATCCTATCGAAGGAAAACTTAGGAGACCTGAACAAGTGCAAGTCGGAGCAGGTGACGCAGATGTCAATAAATACAAATGTGAACTCGTCAAATTTGTAAAGCGGACAGCAGCACTCTACTCCTTACAACAAACATGAGTGAAGACACACTACGAAAAGTCATGCTATTTACGAGCGCCTATGAGGTATGGCTAGAACTACATAGACTGTTCGGAGGTACTTCGGAAGACAAGTCATATAATCTGTGTATGACATTTTTCGGATTGAAAAGAGATCCAGATGATTATATATCAACACATATGTGTAGTTTGAAAAATATTTGGACTGAATTGAATCCAGAGTTTTACAATGAAAGTAAAGAGTTACCGCAGCTTTGGTTGGTTTGTAAAATTCTGGATACGCTCAGTGAAGAATATTTCTCATTTCGAAGTAGCAGGCTCTTAATACCTAAAACAGAGAGAACTGTAGAAAATCTTACTAGCCACGCACGTACCTGACCAAGAAGCTATGTCAGCTAATACGAAAACGCAGAAGCACATCAAGAACAACGCGAAGGATAAGAAGC
Source organism: Selenia dentaria (assembly GCA_917880725.1). NCBI lineage: Eukaryota > Metazoa > Arthropoda > Insecta > Lepidoptera > Geometridae > Selenia > Selenia dentaria. Next base: position 36,117,569 of record OU862875.1, on the reverse strand, counting down.
TTAAATGCAATTATTGCTCCGAGATTGGTCATCGTGTAAGAAATTGCCAAAAGTGGATCAGCGACGGTCGACCACCGAAGAATGATAATCCTAATCGTACCAGAGAAGGTGGCAACATGACTTTGATGTCTGTAAACACAGTACAGGCAATGACGGCGGTTTTTTCGGCAGAATGCGACAGAAATAATAATGAGTCACATCACCACCCGAGGCTCTAAGAGTCTATTTCAAAGTTTCGAGAATTTCCATGAATATTCTACTGTCACAACAGCGAATGGAAATACGATTCAAGCGAAAGGAAAAGGTTCAATTATAATTGAAGAGAACATTAAAGGTAAAATCGTACCGATAACTCTTCACAATGTGTGGTATGTTCCATCAATTCAAAATAACTTATTCTCTGTCCTTGCTACTCACGACACAAACCCACAAAGTGAATTCTCTTCAAGTCCAAATAAATGCAGCATGTCTATTAATGGAGAACTCAAACTGATTGGCGAACGATGTAACAGACAGAGGTGACCACACGGAAAGCATCAAACAAAAAAAGAATTTTGAGTATTGGTTCACCCTATCGAAAGTTATGAGGTAACAAACATAAAAATATATAAAAAAACATTAATTCGAATTGTACTCCTCCTCCTTTTTGGAAGTCGGTAGAAAATTGCATATTTTTTTGTTTTGTTTATTTATCTCTAATCAGTTTTTCTTTCTTTTTATTTAATATACATATTTTTAATTATCAAGTATGTTTCAATGATCATTAAGTTATCTTTTAGTTGTTAGTATTGTGCAGTATATCATATGTTAAGCATTATATAAAAGAAAATTTAAAATAAAATAAGAGACTATCACGATTTTATTATATGCAAATTGATATTTCACGAGTTCTAGAGTGGAGACCGCGTCTCGGCAAACGTAGTGTAGGACGTCCTGAGGCACGGTGGAGTGACGATCTGCGCAAGACGGATGGCAAAAACTGGATGCGAGAAGCCCAAGATAGACCTAAGTGGCGTGCAATTGGAGAGGCCTATGTCCAGCAGTGGACTGCTACAGGCTGATGATGATGATGAAATTGATATTTTAAAAAACAGTAGTCCCGTTTGTATAAAATGTATTTTTTACTAGCTAGTACCAACCATATATAGAGAAAACATTCCTCTGCGACCTATAGTGAGTCAGCTTGACTCGCCGACTTATGAATTAGCGAAATATGTGACCACCATCTTGCAGCCACTGGTTGGGCAAACCACTTCATTCGTGAAAGACTCTTCGCCATTTTGTGGATATTCTACAGAAAACCCGGGTAAATGTGAATGAAGTGATGGTCAGTTTCGACGTACAATCACTCTTTATTCCATCCATATCCGTATCCTTCTTTATATCCATAGTAGAATGCATCAGTCATTAAAAGAAAATTACAAAATAATGGTATTCCTATGGAGTACAGAAACTTGCTATATCATTGTTTGTCCACCAATTACTTCGTATATCGGGGTGAGTTTTATCTTCAAATAGACAGTTGCTACGGTCACCAAAAGATAGGTTTCCGTTGGAAGTACCTGTTTCTTGTCGCATAAAGGAACATATCAGAGCAGTTAAAAATAATGACTCGCAAAAATCTGCCATCGCTCAACATCTCCTGGAGTCAGGTACGAACCACTGGATCGAGTTGCATAACCCTCAGATACTTTCTACAGAACGCCACTACATACCAAGACTCGTCAGAGAAGCGATTGAAATCACGAAGTTCAAAAATTTCAATCGTGAGTGAGGATGGTTTTCAACTGTCGAATATCTGGAATCTAGTGGTACCATTGTGTAAAAACAAAAACAGTAATAGTCCCAGAGTTCGAGCTGATACGGTTAGTATTGTGTGTCGAGATAAATCAAAAACTAACAGTGCGAACAATAGTAGTGGTGCCTCGCAAAACAAACGAGTATGGAAGAGGGTAGACCGTTTCGTCTGCTCGTAAACATTCACCCAACCACAATTTCTCAGTTCATCCGTGATCATGGCGCTTGCAACAGTGCCGAAATTTTATTTTATTTTCATAGGAAAACTTACAGCCTATATACATTGCAGGTAAAACAACATTCTTGTGAACAAACTGGGCCAATTACAAGTTTTCACATTTAGGTATACATTACTAATAGCAGTATAATAAGCAGTGTAATACTAAGTTGTAGACACATAGACTTAGATGGGAAAAGAGAAGTTAAGTTTGAGAACCAAAAAATTCAAGAGCCAAGTGCTTTCGCATAGATCGCACACTATCGAAGAAAACGTCGACGTCATTATTTTCTAAATATTTGTTAACAAATGTTGAAGTTCTTATAAAAAAAGTATTCTTCATGTAATAAAAGAGGGGATAGCAAAAATAGGGGTATGTCTTGTACTTATCAATGATGGCGTTCGAAGCAGTATTTTGCTGAGTAGTTCAGCATTGTCAACTTTTGTATGTATGATATTTAAAAAGTATGATATATCAGCTATAGTTCGTCTCGTTTCAAGCGGGAGCAGGTGATGACGTCTACATCGCTGCTCATATTCGTCGTCAAAGGATCTACATCGATATTGCAGGAATCTTAGGAATTTACGTTGCACATTTTCAATGCGTACGATATTGTATTTATAGACGTGGTTCCAAATCTGGGAACAGTATTCCAGAATAGTGCGGACGTAGGCACAGTACAAGATTTTAAGTGTTTTTATACAGTTAAAAGGAGTACATATGCGCATAATGAAGCCGAGGGTTTGAGATGCTTTGTCACTATGTTATTAATATGATCATTATATGTTAGTTTACAATCTTGTAAAATACCTAGATCTCTAATAAGACACACTCGTTCAATTTTCTTACCTTTTAGGACATAATCAAATTCGGTTGTGCTTAATTTTCTAGAAAATGTTAAGATGAAACATTTATCCACATTAAGGTCTAGCTTGTTGAAGCTAAAATAATCACTTAATCTAAAAAGATCGTCCTGAAGGTTATTCGCGTCGCGGGCGCAACTTATTGGTTTGAGAATTTTCATGTCGTCGGCGAAAAGGTAAAACTTTGAGTGTAGAAAACAAGAACTAATGTCATTAATAAATATTATAAAAATCAAAGGTCCTAACGATGATTCTGTGGAATACCGGAAGATACTCGTATATAAATCCACTCAGATCTTGAGAACAATAGCTTGAGATCTGCGTTCAATATAGGAAGAATACCATCTAAACAGGTTACCGTGAATGCTCTGGAGCTTTTAAAGAAGCAGTAAATGATAAATTTTATCGAATGCTTTGCTATAATCTGTAAAGATGGCATCAACCTGATCACCCGGGCTCATGTGGCTCACCACAAATTCATTTGTCAGGATCTTTATTTGATTTAGATCCTTTCTTATGAATTGGTGAGACCAATGCAGACTTCCAAATAAGAGGAACCACACTGTGTTGAACTGATTTGGTAAAAATTATACTGAGAGGAAGTGTTAAACTTTTTGCACATTAGAAAAATGGTGGGATGTCGGCACTCCGGCAGATTTATTGATATCTAATAATATGAGCATTTTTTCCAAGACCTCTAAGGATATTTCTATTGAGCTAATACTAACGGCACTCATTTGTTGGTTTTGTTGACTAGTAGATAATGATGTCTCACTATGCGACGAGTGGAGAAAAGTGGACTGAATGAATTTAGAAAAAAGATTGCAAATACTGTCACCAGTGTTAGCGCTTTCGTTTCCGTAAGTCATAGTAGATGGAAAGGTTGAGCTTTTCCTTTTACTTTTAATGTAAGAACGGAAAGCTTTAGGCGAAGAAGCAATAGAGTTTTCAACTTTATTAATATATGCATTATAGCATTCATTTTCGTACTCTTTTACGCGATCACGCAGTAAAACAAACGAGTCATAGTCCGATCTGTTACCATAGTGTCTGTATTTACGTATATATTTGTATTTCTCGGCTAACATCTTCTTCGGATGAGAGTTAAACCAAGGTGGACTTTTATTGTTTATTGATATAGTTTTGTGATATATAAACCAGTCTTGCAAGTCGTATAGTATTTTGTAAAAGAAATCAAGGTCTCCATCAATTGAATTATAGCATAGACTCTGCGACCAATTTATCGCATCCAGTTCGTTGCATATATTGGTATAGTCACCAGTTTCATAAAAGTGTTTTAGTCTAGGTTTTACTTTAGTTTTAGTCTAGGAAATATAACTCTCAGAAAATATACATGGTAATTATCCTGTTGATAATACTTCTAATGTTTGTGACCATGATAGTTTAAAAACTTATATAAATCCTTACCTGCAAAAAGTTGCATTGAGGGCAAAATATATAATGGCAAATTAATTAAGTTTGATTTGTTAATATCTGTATGGATTAGTTTTAGTATGGGAATCATGGTGTCCTTTAGCTGCTCTTTGTCACTTGGTTCACCTGAAAAGTAGCACAAAATAAATGATATAAAAAGACATAATTATACAATTTGCATAAGTTATGAAAAATAAACATACCAAAAATGTATAAATTATTTTATTTATAAATTAGCATGCTCAAGAGAAGTTCAATTGAGTTCTTACCATCTGCCATAAATGCTTTTACAATATCTGTGAAGAATGTATGACTTTGAGGATCAACATGCCTAAGTAGATCAACCAGTTGGACAGAAAAGTCTTGGTCTTCAAACAAAGCAGGCTGCTTCAATGCAGTCACAGCATTTCTAAATATTAATTCTTGCATCTTTTCTAGACCATTTTTCACAAATGGAGTTGTTACAGAGTCATAGCTCTGCAAAGTCTGCATGGAACTAAATAAATATGGGAAAACCTGCTTCTGAATAACATGTTCTTTAAATGTTCTCGCAGATTTAGGTATTACACATGACTTAAGGTCTACCAAAAGGAGTCGTTCAAATAGAGCTTGTTCCAGTGCATCTAAATCTAGATGTAACCGAGGCTTAGTAGCCTCTGCAAGCTCTTCTAAATAAACTAGCTGACGGTCTGATGAGCCTTCAACTGCATCAGGGTTAATCGTGAAGTGAAACACATTCTCGACTATGTTGTTTATACTTTCTAACTCAGCGCACACTTTAGTGTTCATAGAGGATTCTAGTAATGAAGAGTTCTGTTCAATACATCCTGTACCATTTGCTTCAGATTCTCCTACTTGTCCTAGTAATCCAGCAAATGGATTATTTTGATCAGACATAGCGAAATTTCTGGCATCAATATGTATTATGTTTCCTGCGATCTAGCCTGTTCTTGAGTGGAAGAGCCCACGAGCACGAGCTACCAAAATTGTAGAGCAATGCAGCATTTATTAAACAAAACTCCCTCTCCCAGTGTTATCAGATTCAACAATTCAAAAACTTGCTGAGTTCATCAAATTCACACAAAACCATACAAATTTTCTCTATGCACAAAACCAACACAGGTAGCAGGGTTGCCAGATAAGATTTCTCGGATTTCCCCAGATTCAAAACTATTTTTCCCCAAAATGATACCACTTTTAGAAAAATTCCCCAAACTTAATTTGACGTAATTTACAAATCAATACACCATAAATTCTAAGCATCATTTATTTATTTCTTCAAAGGGACTAAATAAGTCGTCATCGTCTCGAGCAGACGAAACATTTTAGGAATTAAACAGTTATAGCATTTTAGCAGTAGGCTCAAATTGTCGACATCCACCATGAGTTGCTACTTCGTATCTCATCCTCATTATGTTTTCTGCCGTTTTGGTCAGCAGTCTGTTGTTTTTTATACAACATTAACTGACTGAGAAAGCTTTTTCTACCTCGCATTGGCGAGCAGCAGTGAAACTCAGCATGGACGTGGCTAATTTTACTATGTGAGGAAGCGCTATTTCCCCAGCAGTATTTTTATATGAGGAAAAAACTTCACAACCCAAAACTCATCGGTGGATTCACCATGGATTCACTGTCAGCCTTTCGGTTTGGTCGGCTTGTTCTCGATCACAGTACGTACAGCCACCACAGACGGAACGTGCGAATTAGTGATATTGGGTTTATGCTCTATGGTCGACCGATATTTATTTTTGCGCTGGAAAATTTACAGGAGTGCGTTCAGTTTGATCACCCGGCGATCGTGATAATAATATATCTAGTGCAAACTAGTTGAAGAAATTTTTATAATCTATCCTGCTGTCGGTGATCGTCGGGCGATCAAACCGAACGTACCCCAGATCTATAGACAAGACTTTGTTCGGAAATAGTCAACCCCAAAGTCGGAATTTCTTCCCCAAACATTTCCCCAAAGATGTAATTTTCCCAATACTTCTCCAAATACCATATTTTTCACCAAAATGGGGAACAAATACCCCAACCTGACAACGCTGACAGGTAGGTACCTACTTAAGGTGCGTTCGTTTAGCTTATGAGGGCATTGGTGGCGTTGTCCTTGAGCGTTTTTTTCGCTAAAACGCTCACAAGGGGCGTTCGAATTGGGAATCTGTAGGTGAAAATGATATAATCATGCGATTTTAGGTCTTATGCTCAGTTGAGCTTTCGAATAAGGTGTAGGCAAAAGTGGCAAAAATAACGTAGATATAGTCTGATTAATCTATGGTCTGTGCACAAACATAGACCAAAATATATACTAGGAAATAGACTGGTACCTTAAATTTAACATAACACAGATAACATTAAATTTAAAGCCAAGATCACCAAGGATAGATGGCGCTGTAGATGTATGTGTAATTTTAGGTAGATCGCTTATTATAGTGCGTTCGTTCAGCTTATGTTATGAGGGCATTGGTGGCGTTGTCATTGATGGTTCTTTTGTTATAGCGTTCGTAAAGCTCAATAACGTTATTTTGGCACTTTTGTCCACACCGTATTCGAACGCTCAACTGAGCATAAGACCTAAAATCGCATGATTATGCTGTCAAAAAACGATCACAAACAACCATGCTCCGGATGTGGGTCAAAAATTGCACTTTTTGGTGGCAAAAATTCCTCTAACAAAAAGAGACATGAACGACATTTTCACCCACAGATTACTAATTTGAACGCCCCCTGTGAGCGTTTTAAGCGTTATTTTCGCTAAAACGCTCACAAGATGCCTATTCGAACGCACTATAACTGAGCTCACGCACGTATGCAACCAAAGATCTTACTAACAGTGTAAGGTCTTTGTATGCAACGGATTGTTAGTGTTGCTGTTAATTGACTTTTTACGATATTTTATAAAATAATTTTAAAATCTTTGGGCGCAGCTCCGGCAGCTAAAATTGCATGGGAGCGCATGAGATGAACCCCCCACCGTGGCAGGCTCCTCAAATTCAGACGACTGGTTTTAGATCCAACCCGACTTCAATACTAAAAAGTGTGAAAATAACTTGTCGAAGTCGGTACCACGTTAGTTCAAAAGTGCCACGATATTAAGCGCATGGTATCGACTTCGACAAGCTCTTTTACGCTTATTAGTGTTGGAAGTCGGTTTAATTTTTTAGTAAAAAGATTTTTACCATTTTGAGACCCTTGCTATTTATAGGATCGAGTCATCCACCGTCAATGATAATATTATCAAATCATCAAAATAGGCGAACACTTTTCAGTTATTGGAGTGTAACTAAAAAAAACTGCTGGACCGAGTTTGATGAAATTTACACGGGACCTCGGAAGTATATTCCACCAATCAAAAAAATAATCATTAAAACCAGTTCATAAACAACGAAGTTATCTGCGAACATACATAAGAAAAAATATATACGGTCGAATTAAGAAAACTCCTTCTTTTTTGCAGTTGGTTAAATAGGACTCCAAATTAAATAAATTGATTAATTAAAATTCGGTGTCGGTGTGTGTATGTTTAATAGTGTACGTTCATTTGCAATTTCTGAAAAGAGAAATAACATTAGGAAATGCATTGGAGTAATTGCGTTAAATTCATATTAAATTTAGATTATTGAAACTATTTTTTACTGGTGTACAAAAAACTTTTTCCTTATGTGGAACGAAGAACTTTTCCCGCGCTCTATCAAAGCGGATATAGTGCTGCGTATCTGAGGCTAGAGAATTTTCTGCATTAGCATAAGATCCGGGAGGCTATCGAGATTGGTAGACACCAGAATTTTAATAGAGATGGAAGATAGAGCCTGCCCTCTACCTGGAGATCGTGTCTTCGTGGAGCTCACAGTAGTCGATAAGGTGACCAGTAGCTCTACCATGAGTTGACAATATTGACACCAATCGATGCTCGCTAGCGACTGTCGACGAAAATTTGTATGAAAAAAGAACAGTGCCACCTTGCGGTCACTTGTAGAACTAAAATCGGCACCACACGTTTATTTTATTAACAGTCGCTTCGAAAACGCATCGTGAGTCGATAGCGACAATCGATGTCGATACGCGATTTGCTTGGATTTTCACTCAAACGGTACCATAAGTCATTATTTTGACAATCGCCTTCGAAAATTTCGATAGACGTTAGCGACTACGCCACTCACGAGAATTTTGAGGTGTGGAATCGTGTGAAAGGGAAAATAACCTATCGAGTTTCAATTCAAAATACTTACATAATCAAATAATTTTATTTGTATTACGATAAAATTGGCAGGAATAATTTATTTGGCTTTGAATATGGTGACAGCAGCTGAAAATGGAGATCAGCAACGAGAATTCCCAATTTCAAGCCGAAATGAGAAAACAAGTTGGATGTCCACTAAACCTTATTGAAGAAAGCTTTAAAGACTTTCTAAAAGCATCTTACCTGTGTATGCTTTTGAAGACATTTATTGTGGATTCAACAGATTTAATACCATCACAAAGAGTCTCACTAGGGTCTAAGGTAAGCTGTAAACATATTTATTTTTTACATATTTGAGGTTATGCTAATAACTTACAAATAAAACTACAGGCTATTTATTATTATTTTATTATAAACCCAGATAGGTATACTACTTTTTTATCTTTGCATTACAGGTTTTATTTGCATTGCTGTTCTATGCACAGCACGGGGACCACCCAAAAAGTATTTGAAGCTGCAAATCATTTTTCCCAAGAGGCAGTGTCAGAATAATTAATACTCCGAGGAGATCAGTGTGCAGAATCTCCTGAGTAGCTACACAGTAAGAAAACACCAAAACTGTTGGGATGACAGGAAGGACTGTAAACATGCGAAATCCATGTTTCCAATCCTAAACAAAAATACTACGAACAAATTACTATGATTACAACGTCAGGACCTTCGCCTAATGGTGGGAATTATCACTGCTCACAGTAATCTAAATTACCAGTTGCACAAGATCAGAGCTACGGACAGCCCACTATCTGGAGTCTGTCTGCAGAAGGACAAGAGTGTGCAGACTGTGTTGCTGCACTGCAGGGCTACGGAAGATATAAGAGCAAAAACAGGATTACTGGAGGTCTACTCCAGAACGCATGATGCATCATCAGCATCATCGACAATTGTTTATACAACATCTCAAACTACATTGCAACAGTTGTGCCAGCACCCCAAGGCCTTACTCCTCTATGTGAAGAAGTTAGGCTGGCTTGAGCAAATGTTGGCAGGGTGGAATGCACATAACACCCCAAGCGGGACGTCAGTGCAGGCCTCATCACTCCCAAAACGAATAAGAATAAGAGATCAGTGTATCTAAATAGAAGAAATCACTGTTGCTTAGAGTAAACCATGTACCTACCTAAACATCTTTAATACAATCATCAAGTTTCCAAACACAAAAGAGGATAGGAATGTTATAAAACAACGGTAGCTTACTATATTTTTTATATATATAATGAAATTTCTATTGACTATTTTTATCAGACACTCTGTTTTCTGACACTTTGATTTAATAGTAAATTTATAATCCCAAGGGTAATTGGATGTGTTGATGGAAGACATTTTGAAATATTTACACCAAGCTTAAAAGATGAGCACTAATATTATGGCAGGAAGTTATCCAGGTCATTGGTAGTAATTCGCTTGTTAAGAACACCAAACTAAATTAGCAAACTAAAACCTGTTTTTAGTAAATTATCATCTGTTCTGTTAATTATAATCTATTCATGTTTATGTCCAAATTCATATAATGTTTGCAAGTGACAATACTTAAATTTGCCATTTCTGTTTAATTGTGGATATGTTTAGTGCAAATTTAACCATCATGTAAGTTCGTGCTCTCTAAACCATTCTAACTGATGTAAAACTACCCATATTTAAATAGTTATGTTTATAATTATCATTGTAAGTGTAACATGAATGTGGATTTTAGTATTAACATAATAAAAACTACAAAGAAATTTAGTTTAGTATATGCACAAGCGAATCACTAAATAGCAATAAAACAATAGTCTTTTTTTCCCAGAAGTTTTACTGCTAGGAAAATTATTATTGTTCAACATTTCAGTTTGAGTAGGTTAGCTGTATGGAGGTTTTTAAAACATGCTTCAAATATCTTCTTTAACTGACATTTGAACGAAAAGGATTAGCTGTAAAATGTGTTGTGGAAATTATGATTGTGAAGTTACTGTAATTATAGGGCTTATTCTTTGTACTATCTAGTCATGTTTCTCTAGCAAAAATATTCCTTATGGTCTCTGCAATATCTTTTACTCACAAATTCATGTGCACACTAACAAAATTTCTTTCTTTCATAGAATCCTACTCGTATGAATGTGGAGAAGTGGTGATGAATGCAATAATTGCAGTGAACCGATAGTGTATAGGACATTGCATGATCAATTAGCTTGGAGAATAAGTAATAATATTTAGTGATAATAAATAACATCTTTATTTGTATTCAAAACATTTTATTTCAACATACAACTTACAGAATAGTTCAGAAAAAAACTGAGTGGCCCACATCATGGCCTACTCACCAAAAACATTAGTCTTACTTTTATGTAGTATGTATGTCTGTTATTTCACCTACCTTAAAACGTATAGGAATCATATATCAACTTAATCTTTACTATCACATCATTCAGGTACAATGATTATATTTAAAAAGCTACAAACATGTATAGAAATCATTTATCTGCTTTTTATTTACAATAATATCAGATAATTTACTATGGTTTTTAAAACTAGGATCATAATAACATTCACACTCATACCCCCATTAGAATTCCCCTGTGTCATTAAGTTCCGGGCCAAATATGTCTGTCATTGCCAGGGATCAAACCTGGCAACCCTCTGTTCGAAGGTAGGGTCTAGCTAGGAAGGTAAAGTAACATGGTGGCTCGTCATGTACCTATTTAATACAATATGAGTATGAGTTTACTTGTTTTATTGTTTGCTAATCATCTATTACTAATTATCTAATTACAACTAATATGTATAGGTAGTTGTGGAAACATTGGAGGAAGGCCAACTTCAACACAATTATCGTTTTCCAATAACATCAGTTAGTTTTTCTCCTAACTCCGTCGCTCAAATCAAGCTGTCTCTGCATCTTGCTGGAAAACCTGCCGTTCATTGTCAGCTTTCACAAATGCCTGCTTTGCTAGTTTCGATTGTGAGGCTGGGTCCTCCTGCGGCTTGAAAAGGATGTGGTACCAGTAGCTCTAGTGGTCCATTAGCAGGCTTGCTAAGGTCTCCATTTCCTGTAAAGTATAAGTAAGTATTAAGTTTACAAGAAACATAATTTGTAATTTTAAAACAAAATACATGTAAGTAACTCATGTAGGTGATGACTATTATTATAGGTTTACTTTATCTCCCAGATTAAGAAACGAAGGCTAAGGCCTATGTTATTGTAGGAATTAACGTTATTATTATGTTTTTACACAAGTACGTATAGAGGTTATGTATGTTTAGTATGTCTGAGAGATACAATAATCCCTGTTATTTTATTTTTCACATCGTCGTCGTGTATGATTAGAAAGCAACAGTACAGTAGAGATCATTGTAGAAATAATGTAAGAAAATTGATCAATAAACTAATTCGGGCTAAGTTACTAGTACTTACTAGTTCCATGAACTCCACCAGTATAAAAACATTTGGATGGGCTCATTTTCGCTATTTCTTGATTTAAAAAGAAACACTTTTAACTGGTTTTAATATACTATTTATTGTATGTACTTGTTACAAAACAAAATATATATCTTCTTCATACAATTTTCTCTTTGTCTTCTTCTCCGCAAATACCAGTCGAAAGTTTCTAGTATATATTTTAGTCTATGGTCGAAAGAGGAGCTGTCAGCTACGTATAATGAATATAAATTCGAAAGTAATGGAGTTCACAGTAAGTAATAAGTAAATTAAGCTTATTTTGTTTTGTTGGTTTATATTGACGTCATACGCTCTCCTTCTTACGTACGTTGATAGAAAAAGACAACATAATACGTGTGAAGCTAGTTCTTAGATAATGCCAACATAAAGAAATAACCAAATCGACACGAGACCCGCTAACGACATACGACAACTCATGCTATGCTATTTTAGAACGTTTTATACGGAACGCTCAGCAGCTGCTGCCACCTATCCGTACCTAACAGAACTAAAGAGTTGAATTTTACAAATGTCTGTGTCATCAAAAGTCTCTGTCAAAATTTTACTTTTTTTAATGTAGTTTCTTGGTAGTTTCACTGTCAAGTCAATATTTGCCGATACGTAGTATTCTTTCATTCACAAGTTTAAGAGGCGGAACCTGCATACTATATACGCGGGCGATTTTGCGTTGTTTCCTCACTGTCGGAGACGAGTCAACATCTCCTGGGGATGCCTCGTGTAGGGGCGAAACACGTGTCGAATCATTTTTGGTTGATCGGGTTGTTGTTTGTGCGTTGTTTATTCTGTATACTTCCTTTTTGCATTTTATGCGGGAGGGAGGGTGGTGCTCACCGCAACTCGGCCATAAGCATTGTTTTTCAGCGGAAGTGTCACTAGATATTTATTTAATATCGTGTTTGATAATGGATTTCCTCAAAGTAACGCCTGAATCAATAAATTAACTTACTAAACAAGTTTATTAATGAACAAAATGTTGACATATGTCTATTAAATGAATCATGGCTTAAAAGTAATAGCAAAATTCCCAATTTTAATTTAGATAATTTTATTTTCAAAAACTCCACTAATGAACATAATGGAGTTGGAATATTAATTAAACAATATCTAAAATATGACATTTTAAATACATATTTTCATGTGTCATTAGTTTATTATTATCATTAGTTATCACCTCTGTTGTATAACTTGTATACATCGCAAATTTATGACTACATTTTCACCTCAAATATTAAGATTTTACTTATTTACAGTGAAAATCAAAATCTGAATGTAGCAGTGAATAATTTAAATTCTGCCTTAAATCAATTACATCATTATTACAACATAATATTAAAATTAGACATTAGCTCTGACAAAAGTTCAGTTTTGGTATTTAGCAAAGATCCATCAGCTCACTCTACTGCAAAAGTAACTTAGAACAACATAGCTATCCCTGTTGTTAATCATCATACGTTTTTAGGTGTTATAAAAGATGACAAACTGAAATTCGATAAACATATTATATCAACCGTATCTGTAAAAATGCTATGAAAAGTATAAAATGTTTTAAGATGTTTGGCAGGAACATTTTGGGGTTCAGTCCCAAGACACTAAGCATGTTGTATAAGAGCTAGTGTAACTTTGCTAAGAAAACTTGATGTAATTCAAAATATAGGATTGAGAGTAATTAGCGGAGCAATGCATACTATACCAATTAACTCTATGAAAATAGAAAATGGCATACCCCCATTAACTCTACGACGCTTGCATATAGCTGAGAAATTCTGCCTTACGGAGTTATCATCGAACAATGATATTGTTCTTAGTACTGTTTCACATCCCACAGCTATTGCTCAGCTAACTGTTACTCCTGAACTTTCAGCCAACACTCTTGTTTCTGGATGTTTACCTGAAGTTTCAACTATAATGACGTATGTTAAAAGTTATTACAAAAATATATATGTGACTGATAAATGGCCTATATAAAAATGTCCATTTAATTGCTTGATTGAATACCTAGATATTAAGAATTGCCACATAGAATTTTGAATCCTTGAAAAAATCTTTGTAAAAATTATGCTCAAACAACTTTTGGCGCACTTCAACGAGCATTCAATACTGCACCAAAATCAGTTCGGTTTCACGAAAGCAAGATCAACTACGGATGCCGGTGTGCAGTTAATAACGTATGTCTTAAATGCTTGGGAGAGCTGACATGATGCTATTGGTGTTTTTTGTGATCTCTCTAAAGCATTTGATTATGTGGAACACCGTATACCGATTCGAAAGCCTTTCCATTATGTTCGTATTCGTGGAGCTGCGCTTGATGTAATCGAGTCATATTTATCTGACAGGATGCAAAAGGTTGGCATAAATGGTGTAAGATCTTCGGGATCTATAATTTGAATGGGTGTTCCACAAGGGTTCATTTTAGGGCCTTTTTTGTTCTAAGTATACATTAACGACTTGCCACTTATGGCCAAGGATCTTTGTGATATTGTTTAATTTGCGGTCCGCAAATTGCGGACGACACATCTCTGATTTTCAAAGCAGATAGGAAAGATAGCACACTAATTCAAGTAAACAATGCTCTATCTAGTATATCTAAATGGTTCTCAACTAATAATTTATATTCTGTATTAACAAAAGAAAAAATGATTGAAGTTTTCTTTGCCTACTGTTCCATATTTGGAGTCCAACGTTACGCTTGATGGAGTTAAGTTCGTAATGGACAAGGCAACAGACTTCCTAGGCATTAAAATTGACGCAATATTACAATGCACTCACCTCTTCTAAATGCAATGTATGGGAGACTCAGTTCTGCTGCATATGCGGTAAGTACGTAAAATAAGATGTAAAATAAGAGGACTAACAGACGTTCCTACGGCGCGGTTTCTATATTTTGCATATTTTCACAGCGTAATGTCATATGGGATATTGCTATGGGGTTCAGCGGCTGATATAGAGACCATCTTTATTCTACAAAAACGTGCTATCCGAGCTATATACGAAATGGGCCCCCGTGAATCTTTGAGATATTTATTTAAAGAAATCAATATATTAACGTAGCCTTCCTTATATGTATTTGAAAATGTAATGTATGTTCGTAAAAAAATACATAAATATAAGTTAAATAGTGATCACCACCCTTTTAATACTAGAAATGCAAATAGGATACCTAGTTTTAGACTTGCGAAGACTAAAAAGTCATTCTTACGAAATTGTGTGCATTTTTACAATAAAATCCCAAAACACATAACTGAAATTTTCAATAAATAAGCAAATTCAATAAGTTGACTGTAAAAACGTTTTTTATAAAAAAAAAGCTTATTATAAAGTCCGACATTATATAGAAGACAAAGTTGGAATACTCCACTTCTGGCAAGCTGTCACTCTGCCACTCATAAAATGTAATATTTGTAGTACCTAAGTAGAAACATTGTAAACATCTATATAAATGGATGGAATGGCCTCGAGTTTTTTGCCGCTTCTTCTCGGTGGGCTCTATATATTCTGGAACGTGGCGGTAGAGTCGTTAAAGTACATTATAATTAAAAATTTACTTTCATAAGTGCGTCTTTGATGCCTAAATTTAATAAATGATTTTGACTTTGAGTAATTGAGAAAAAATATTTTTATTTCTTAGAATTCTTAAGTACCAAATCCAATGTTTATGTTCTCTATACGCATGGCTGGAAGACTGTACAGCCCTCGGATGACAAAACGCCGTAACCTAAAATACGACTATTTGAGAATAACGAGTTCAAAGTGTTTTTTGTCTTTGAATAATTAAAATAATAACTCTATTTGTTACTATATTCCTGGATTTATTTTTATTCTCATATACAGGGTGTTTAATGAAACGATGTAGGGATTTTTGGAGCCGATCAATTCACTAATTATTTTCAACCACATATGCCATACTGAAAAGTGTCATGGTTTGTAATTTAATATTAATACTTTGTTTTTACTTTTAATGGCAAGAAAAAAAATGTCAGTTCAGTTTTAGGTAATTATGATATTCACAACTCTTAATAAACGAATAATTTTTGATATGTTTAATCTAAGTTTTGATCAGATTCAAAACTAGCTAGGTTCATGGCCTTTCATTTAAAAAATAATTGAATTATGCACAAGATTTAATTAGATATTTTAATGTACATTTGCATAAAATTATCATTATATTTGATTTGAATTACTAGGTTTCTTGTATCTAGATTTGGTCTAACTATTCAACAGCAGTATTTTTTATCTGAACTTTTATGCGTAGTTCGAAAAGAAACCGAAAGAAGTAGACATTCGACGGGTTAATAAAATAGCAAAAAGAAGATACAAGAACATATTTTCTTATTCAGAACTGATACTTACGCAAAAATCAGCAGAGAATAAGCAATAACTTAAAATTTATAACGTACGCCTGTCTTCTTCTTCAATTTCTTCTTTAACTCGCAAATTTTCGAAAAAATATCTTCGAAACATGGGCATGGAGTTTGTCATTATCTCAGCCGGAGGACGTCTTCTCCCTAGAAATTTCCAAAAGGACAGGTTGGAAACATTGGTTTTCATAAAAACAATGCAAGTTCCATGCAGTTCTTAAACCTGGCATAATTCAGAACATGACGCTCATTTAGGTAAACTGTTTAGATATTGTTTTCGCAAAAG
The DNA here is from genome assembly GCA_917880725.1 of Selenia dentaria. NCBI lineage: Eukaryota > Metazoa > Arthropoda > Insecta > Lepidoptera > Geometridae > Selenia > Selenia dentaria. The sequence goes on along the minus strand of OU862875.1, from coordinate 36,100,943 downwards.
TAAACGGATAACATTCTTTGGCATTTTAACAATTCACTTTAACCAACTTTGCAGTAATTATATGTAAGTTTATAAACAGGTGGATATAGAGCGTCATGTTTACAAGAGCCCATACAAAAAAACGGGTGAACGTTTTTTCTGCGGTTCTTGAATAGAAGGCCTGGGCAGGCCTGCTTTAACGATGTCATGGTACGAATAAGCCGGGCAGTTTTCTAGAAGTCCTATAAGAGCTCATGGTATGAGGCCCCATCTGTTGTCAAATGTATCATATTTTATGCCTGTGTTTAAGTTTGTTACAAATAGCGCAGGAAAAATCTAGATAAAGTTGTCTGAATCTTTGTGTCATTACTTTTCTAGTTCATAATTATTTATCTCAAGATGTCATAGATTTATTATTTCGGCTGAATGACTTTGTATCCATGGCTAAGTAATAAATTAAAAAAAAAAAGTTAAATTTTTATGCGATCATTGCGATTTTTATATTTAAAATTTTGATATCCTGAAAGTAACAATAGTGCCATTATTGGCATAAAATACATTTATTAAACATTTGCGTCAGTATTTACAATGTTGCGCTCTCCTACGCAAGAATCCTCCACGCCGCGGCGCCGCCTGCTAGCGTCGGAATAACGACGCGTCAGATCAGAAGAGAAAAATGCCGGAGGACCTACTTTCCTCACAGATACCAGAATTAATAGCTAAAATGAATGGGTGGAAAACAGTGTAATTAATGACAAAATCGACTCCGTCATAGAAGGTGAGCTAACCTCACTTTCGACCCAGTCCAATAACATGAAGTACGAAATCAAGAAACTGCGTATTGATTACGCGTCTTTTCAAAGTAAACTTTGTTCAGTTGACGCTGAGATAACCAACATAAGGCTACCATCGAATTCCAAAGTAACTCTCACTCTGACCTAGTTCCAAAAGTACACTCGTTGGAGTCCAACATCCATGATGCAGATTCTTACGGAGTACGCGATGAGATCAATAGTCTTCAGCAGCGGGAACGCCTCTTAATTCTCCTTCCTTCAATTATAAAATGCCGAGGCATCACTACTAGGCATTTGGACCCGCCTGGGGATACTCGCTAAATATATATAAACAAGCACCTGACTGTGGAAAATAAGGCTTTGCTTAAGAAAGTTAAAGAACAAGACAAGCCAGAACTTGCCAATACCAGTATGTATGGATTAAAAAATGACAGATTTTTGTGAGAAAAGGAGACACTTGCCCTGCTATACTAATAAGAAGAGAAGACAACCTCAAAAAAATTATATGGATTATGTTTTGTGTGTTATACTAGGATAATAAAATATACATTCTGTGTAATATCAAGAAACCATACATATACATTTCATCACCGCTTGGAAAGGCACAGAGGAAACTCACAAATACCTGTTATTATGGAACATTGTAATTACTGCAGTAGACATGGAGTCATACATTCTAGAAACTAAGTACCTCACAATAGTGGTAAGTAATGATTTACATGCCCCCAAAACATATGTGAGGATAGTACTTCTAATAATTCATGTCTCTCTTTCAAAACATCCACCTATATCTGAATATGTATTGTTTTCTGTTTACACCTGCACCTTTTCTTGTATATCAGTCATATTATGCATTTTGAATGTAATTCTCAGTAATATGCTTACATAAAAATAGTTCTCTACTTACCCATAGAACTTACCACAATGTTACATTAAAGTTTGTGATTAACTTTAAACAATTCATAAATGAAAGACAACAGCTACATACATACACTTATAATGCATACAGCAGCCAGCGCAATACTGTACTGACATAATAGTGTGAGCTACCTGAAAAAATACATTATTGTATGAAAAAAGAAAAAGACTATATTAATCGAAACTTAAAGTAATAATTGTGTATGTATCCACTACTTCAATTAATTTTAAACTCCAACTTTTTTCAGATATAATAAATGTTATGGCTAACTTAACAATTATTTTGATAAGAAAATGCACTAATGAAAAATGCTGTTTAATAATGTCACATGCTAATTTTAAAAACTTAAAAAAGCTCAGTGGCTCTGGAAATTGTCATATTATTTCCATACAACTTTTATACATTATTTTACCCAAACTTGCACAGATTTACAAATTTTCACACAGCAATGTTCCTTACCTTAAGACTTGTGATATCAGAAGTAATTGTAGTGATTAAGTGTAGCCTAAGGCTAATTTACATCTCAAACTATATTAAAAGGCTATTAAAACATGTAAATAAAATAACACAGTATTATTGGACAAAATATTATATTGTGCTCATCTGTGGATCCCAATTGGTTCACAACATTGTATTACTAGGATGTCTGTATTCTATTCAATAAGGTTATATAATATCACACACAGTAATAATCACTGCCACTACGCAATAATAGAAAAAATATGGATTTACTAGCTGTGCTAGTACACAGTTTATATGGGTCCAGTTGTAAATACCTACAATGCAAAAAACCTATGTAGTAAATAATCCACATGTCATATTTAGTGGCTTTATGATTTTTATTATTCCATTACTGCATACAAATAATATTACCATTATATTATATGCGGACAACACGGTGCTGGTGAGTCCATCATTGGGAGTGCTCGGTGAGATGCTGAAGATGTGTGAGAGCTTTGTTGCTAGACATGGTCTGACATATAATATGAATAAAAGCTAATACATGGTATTTTATGCCACCGGTAAATGCCCTGAAAATATATCTATTATGATAACCTTAAATGGCTTTAATTTAAACAGAGTTTATAAATTAACTATTGTTTATTTATATATAATATATGATTAATTAACTTTAATATTTAGGACATTTTCTTACTAACGACTAAATGACAATGTGTGAAATGATAGAGAGTAGGGTGCTCGCCATCTGATATAATGTGTTGGCCTGTAGATTCACCCGATGTACTGATCAAGTCAACATCATGCTAATAAAAGCTTATTGTCAAGGCTATATGCGGTAGTCTATAGTTCAATTGTGCCAAAAGATCACTGGATGAGGACAACGTGTAGGAACGCGTCCAATAAAATCAGTAACGTTTATGCCTGACTAGTTTAAAAAAGTTTATGGTTTGCACATGTGCATTGCAAGCTAACTCTGCCTTTTATGGTATTGCCCAATGACAGACATAAAAAGCAATTCTGTTGTAAAAATCTTTTAGAATTTTTTATGATTTTGTCAGGAATAGGATTATTGTATTTTATTACAATAAAAGTAGCAGTTCTTTTCAACATGTTGATGTTACAATTTTTTTTTCTTGTATACCTTATAGGTCTACCTCCTTGGTTTAATATTATAAGTAATCTTAACCCGTTGACTCGCGATTCGCCATATTTGGCCAATAATACAATAGACTTCGCAGAAATCAACCCACTTTTCCAGGAACTGCAACGTGTGACGTTAAATCAGTTTATTGTATTTTATTATACTAAAATAAAAAAATATTACCTAGTCCTTTTAACTTTTCCACATGTTGTAGTTCCTACAAAAGTAGGTTGATTTCTGCGAAATCTATTGTATTAATGGCCAAATATGGCAAATCAACGGGTTAAGCATGTTGTTTACTTCTGTTCTGATCATAAAAACTATGTGAAAAAAACTTGTACTTACAATAAGCCTTTATTACACACCAATAAGCAGAGAATAGGCGGGGCTAGCGAATGGTCATTTCACTCAAGAGTCAGGCTCATGTCATGACTGATGATAAGCAAACTGATGGTTTTCATGCCATCATTGCAAAAAAATCGTGTCATTGATGAGCAGAGTGTGGGCAAAGCAAAGGAGTTAGCCGTCACCTTTTTGAAGCATTTTGTGAGGACGGTGTCACAATAATTATATCTACATGTTGGTCATCTGCTGCCTAAAGTGCTTCATAATTTAATTTATTCACCTTAGTTAATTATTAATTTAGCATAATAATTTAATTTAAGTATAAGTTTTTTGTACTAAAATGTGGATCTCAGTTACCTGAAATAAATTATATATATTGAAAACATACTGTTTTTATTGTTTCTTAGATTTTCATCTGTGAGAAACTATTTATTTTCAGCAAGGATTTCCAAAGATTGTGTAAGCTAAATATAAAAAAGATCAAAATTCTAATGTTTGGCATTTAGACCTTTCTAAAGCTATATTTCACAATCTTGTGAAATCCCTGCTGATTAAATTATTTTGCTGCATCCAACATAATATGCCTTTAAACATACCTATAGGATGACCAATGCATATAATATACTATACTACTAATATTATAAACGCGAAAGTTTGTATGTATGTACAGATGTTTGTTACTATTTCATGCTCAAATGGCTAGGACAATTTTGATGAAATTTGGTATGGAGGTAGATGAGGTGTTGGATTAACACAGGAGACTTTCATTATCATCATCCATCAAAATGCAGGGTGAACCATGGAGCACAGCAGCTGTGTATACAGGTACATATACACCTACATATTTTATTGAACCTATGTTGTACATATATACTAGCTGCTAGCATATATATACAACATAGGTTCAAGAAAATAAGTAGGTGTATATGAACCTGTATATCGTCGCCGTAGAATGAATAGCTTGTAAATGCTTTGGAGCTAACTTTTCAGGATGCAGAAAAAACGTCTGGTGTAAAATTTTGTGAAGACATAATGTTTCATATAGGCTGTATATGTGATCAAAATTAATATGCTTTTAGAAGCTGCAATGTAATATTTCATATCATTATCCTAAATATACTGGATGTTCCTTACGAGGTATTGGCAGCAAAATTCTGCTCTATAATTCTAATGTACGAGGTTATCAATGAAAGTAACATTCAAGTTTTTATCATTTGTTTAATTTTTTATATCGTAACAATCATAAATCAACAAAACAGCATTTAGTTATTGACTCAAAGAAACATGTTTTATGAATTTTTAATTGTCTACTGGCAAGAGAGTGTACCTATCACCAACTGTAAATAGGGAGTAATAAAATAAATGACAACTTAATAAGTTATTTGGTAGATGCTAGCTAGTATTTTAGAATAAATCACAACTACAGACTGTAATTTGTAGACGAGTACTGCTAATTCAAAGTATTAATTTGAAGTCCAAATTTTTTTTACTCTGAATTATTTTAATATTTATAACATTGTTATTATATAATTTTAATCCTAAAAATATTTAACATTTCTAATGTTACAATATTCAGTCTTTTACTGTAGAGTATTAAAACAAAGTTGCAATTCTTTGGATAATGACATTGTAACAATAATCAATCTATGCGTAAAGTTATTAAATGTTACTTAGAATCATAAGGCTACATTTCTTTATAGCAAACACAATCATAAGGTAAACACAAATTTCTTGAGATGAGTGTCATAATCATAAATTATTAAATCTTATGATTAAAATTTCTCAGAAACTATTAAATCTAGTATACATTTACTAAGCAACATTCAAAGCAGCTGTAAGCATAGTTTTTCTGAAAATTATTAGGTTTTTAAAACAAACATAAAAATTTACAAAATATTGTAAAGGTTTAACCCATTGAAAGAAAACAAATTATCTCACAGAAAGTCTTAAAATTATTTAATATCTATTAAAGCTCATTTGAAATATTTAGTCTTTACTATGCAGTACTTAAAACAAAGTAGCCTTTCTCTCGATCATAACCATTATAACCATAATCAGTCTTTGCATAAAGTTATTAAATGTTACTAAGAATCCTAAGGGTACATTTCTTTATAACTAAAAACAATACGTATTTTAAGAATAAACCAGCAACATGATTTTAAACACAATCATAAGGTATAAGTTAAACACAAATTTCTTGGGATGAGTATCGTAATCTTAAATTATTGTATCTTATTATTAACATTTCTTAGAAACTATTAAGTCCAGTATTTACTAAGCAGCAGCACAGCAGCTAAGCATAGCTTTTCTTAATGGTTAGATTATTAGAACAAAATTGTCAAAATTGCGTAAAAATATTCCTCTACTCATTGAAAGAAAAACAAATTATTGCCTCATTGAAACTATGTAAACACTCATCCCTAGGAACGGCGACGCAGAAGAGTAGCTTGAATTCAAACTACTCTTCTGCACGTGCACGATGTGTTGGTATTTCTTCTTTGCTCGCTGCATTGGTGTGGAAGTTGATCGTAGAAGGAGTGGACATCATGTGGCAACACTGTTTTAAGTTCTTGTAGATGCAAAAACTTACTTCTCGGAATCATTAATCTACATGCATACAATGACGGCATGGCATCAGTGAGCTCGGGCATTTTAATTCTTTTGGGCAACGGTGTGAAATCCTCACTAAAGATTTTCTTGTACAAAATCAAGCCGTCACTGCGATATTCAATGCACCGCAAATCAAATACGGTGGCATCTCCCGCGCTCTTTCCAGGTCTAATGGATTTTAGGTACGGCATCAAGCTGAATTTTTTGAAGAAATTATGTTGTAAGTATTGTACTACGTAAGGTTTTGTCAATCTTGCGTTACGACAGATTTCTACGTACTGGGCTGGTGTATAGATCTCGCGATTCTTTAATCTTTTCTCAATTGTGGAGTGCATTGAATCGCACTCCATTTGAGTGTGGCCTTTTTCCAGATATTTATGAGTAATTCTAATTGATTTCTGTACTGCAGCAAGTAGCAAAGCATTAGCAAGGATTGCGTTGCGGTTTTGGTTTGTACAGCCATCGCTCCAAAATATTACGTGCGTAACGGATGCTCCAATGTTATTATTTAAAAAATTAAAGATAACACTAGCAAATTCGTCTGCAGTCACACCTCCTTCACTTTCATTCCATAGGAAGCAGTATCCATCTTTTGTATTTAAATCAAATATGGTAAAGTTATGGACTTTAAGTTTAGTCTTGTAATAAAGCGCGGATGCATTTAGCGCTGGTGATAATAAAACTGCTTGCAAGTCGAATGTGAACACTTTAACAGTTGGATCATTGAGACTTTTATCTACAGATTTCTCCGCTCGTGCCGTATCTTTTCGTAAAATATGTGCCGTGTATGCATCATCACTGAGGTTCCCAACTTTTCTGGCACAGCAAACATCACATTCATCTTTTTTAGGTGAAAATAATGACAAATTCATGTCAGGTCCCAAAATATGAACTTGGATACCTTAAAGGCTTCTTGTCCTTTTTGGGTTAGATAATTTAAATACTCTCGATACACGCTTTGTTTGCTGTTCCAATTAGTTTCTAAATATAATTTAGTTGTAGATTTGCGGCAATAGTGCGACTCTAATTTAGGGAGGCTGTTCAAAAATTCCCGTACATGTTGCCTCGCTTCTGTTTCATGGTCTTTTATATTTATATTTCTTTTAGTTTTATGGCTTACACTGTCGCTAATTGTATTGTAATTTTTTGACCAATTCTGGACCGACCATTCTCCTATACAAAATGTATTTAAGAGCATTTGTTTGCAGACTGGTAGATTTTCTAAGGAATATTTGTAAGTAAAATCCCGTCGTGGACTGACTGTACCACATTTACGCCTCGATACAGGTTCACATTTGACTAATTGTTTTATCCAAACCTTTTTTGCTTGCCATGACACACTCCAAAAATTTTGGAAAGTTTTTTTCTGAATTCTTCAGTTATTTTGGAACACTGAAAGTATTGAGTGTTTTCGGTATGTGAGCATCGAGGTTATAGAAAACGTTTGTTTCTGTTAACATCGAAAACTATTTTTCCTGAGTCTGTTTTTCTTCTACCTTCATATTCTTCACCTTTCATTCTTTTGTTTTTATTTAATTCGCTTGTCCATTTATCTTTCTCTGCTTTTCCTCTCTTTGCACGCTTACGTCTTCCCTCAGGCAGATTTTCTATTTCCATGTCGGTAGTTTCACATGATGTGTCTGATAATAACTCATTAGGAGCCTGATAATCAGTTGGCTGATATTCTGGATCGTCATCATCAGGTGAAAAATCACCATCATCAGAATGAGCTGAAGGTACGCGGTTAATACATTCAATAACAGTTGGAGGGCCATGGAATGGTTCAAGATCTGCTGAAAAGTACGAAATTACTGGAGAGTCACCTAGATTTTCAGATGAAACTGGATGTCATGAGAGTCAACATGCAAGTAGTCTTGAGATGACGATGGTGACTTCTCCCAAAACTTCACTTATTTCCTTCATCATTGTGTTAAGAGATGGTTGCTTCCCGGAATCTATTAAGAGAGAAACTTGGCCACAATAATGCAGGTCTTCTGGAAAATCGGCATATTCGACCAATGTTTGATCCAAGTCACGACCACCTGTATAACCAGTACTGGATTCCTGTGCTGAACTGAGAATTCTATCAATTTGTTCAGAGTGTTTGGGTGGATCCCAGTTCTTAAATACGTTTTTGGTATCATTTATTGTGTGTAGGCATAATTTAGTGAGAGAAAGTGGTTGTACATTTACACATGAGATAAAAGGGGCCTCTGTTAATATTGAATCTGAATTGTTCATATCATCATCATTAGATGGCCAACCACCATACTCAGGATCTATCATTTTGACCTAAAAAGAAAAATAATATATAATTAAAATTTTCTTTTCGAGCATAAGTATATTTGGTTAACCTAATTAACCCCCTTTATTACAAACTTATTGTTGTTATTTGATAGGCAATTCGCCATATTAACACATATTCAGGGAAAATTGCAACCGGCTACTATTACCACTCTAGATTCAGCCTTTTAAAAGTCTGATGGATGGATGAACAGCCGTGTCTTAGAGATAGGATCCCGTTTTCTAATACGGGGCCCTAAAAAAAAATTGGGAACATCTACGCATAACTGTCAGGTAAAAAGCGTACATAGTAATAGATATTCACTCTTTCAATTTAAAACAAATACCGTCTAAGTGGAATAACATGGTTTATTTCTTAAATTAATTTAAAATGTAAACCTTTCACGTGCGTTCAAAATATGTATACCTACCTCGCAAGCGCATTAACAAACTTTTCGCGACACATTTAAAACCTTGCATCTGCACTTATAAGTTTTTCAAAACTACTATCGGAATTAAATTTCATACGAAAACCTCGTAATTGCATAAAGAAGTTCTTCTTTACAAATAAAATTAAAATTAAAACCTTGCATCTGCATTTACAAGTTTTTCGAAAGTATCATCGGAACTATTTCTCATACGAAAACCTCAATGGCTTAGACAAGGTTCTCTTTCTTACTACAACTAAAACTGAATTCCCTCTATATGAGATTCCGAGGTTTGATTAATACTTCGCGCACTTTTGCATGCTTAATTACGAGGTTTTATATTATAACTACAATAAAATTCTAATATCTGTGAAAGTATTCGTTTTCCCTGTTCAAATACACATATAAAAGATAAAAGAGACTTACCATAAACACGGCACGCACTATTACACTTAAAAATTTGCTTATAAACTAGATTTTGATTAATTTTGATTATTTCGATCCGGTCTTTTCGAGGTTGTCACAGCAGTCTGAGGATCGCGGCTGGTTACGTGGTTCTCATTAAAGCTCACAGATGGCGTTACAAGTATCAAATGCTTCTGGTAGCTAAATGCGAAGGTGCGTTGAGAGGTTTTCTTTCGAATAAAATAATAAGCCATAATCGGTAAAAAAATGCATTCCCAAGGTTTTCATTCTACGGCGACGATATATATACAATATATTATATAGGTACCTGTGGGTAGGTAGGTATATATATACCTACATATACATACATACCTATAGGTATATGTATATTCTATTTTTTTACCGTTAGGTGTGGATAGATGGCAGCACATAACCATTCCTTCAAATTTGACAGAGTTACCAGTCTAAACCCAGTATTCATTGTAGTCTTTGCGACAACTTGGTTTTGTTTTAAATTCGTTGAGTTTAGCTTTAAGTTCCTTCGTCAATCTGTGAGTTTATCTACTTACTACTGTGTGTAATGTAAGTGAGACAGGACTCCATTTTGTGACAATATTTGACTCGTGGTGTTTGTGCTAACTTTCATCACAATGAAAGAAAACCTTAGAAAATGCTTGAAGTGTGGAAAATCACCTGCTGATGATCCCAGTGTCATACTCCATCGCTTCCCTCGGCCTGGGACTAAAAACAGCTTACGGTACGTACAGTACGGCCGACGGATCAATGCCGTTCTGAAGTAGCGTGTAGATGGCTGCGCACAAGCGCATTTAGGGTCTCAACCGAGGTAAGCGGCGGGGCGCGGGGCGGGCTAGTGATGAGGCCCCTTTTTGCAAGGCGCTATTGATTTAAATCGACATTTATTGATCGATAGTCACTCGATTATACAATTATTAAAACTTTAACTTTTCAAATGATAATATGTAGCAACGTTAATATGTAGGATTGCCATATTTGCCAGGGCCATTTAATTAAACTGCCAGTAAATAAGAATTATTTTCATTCTTGTTTATTTTAAAGGGTTTTGTCCATTGGTGGTTTTTAACGGAGCGCAGCTAGTATCTAATATAGATAAGAGACTATTGTCTCATCTAAATGTGTACAGGTAACAAATATGTACTACATCTACACACAAACAAACATTCTCATTTATGATTTTATGTAAAGTAACATACCAAAGAAAGCATCCGAGTTATAGAAATAATTTATGATGTAAAATCTAAAAAGATCAAGTAATTAATCATATATGTTATTGTCTCTCTGTTAGATATCCTTTCATATAAAAAAAAACATAATTCCTTAACGCAACTATACTATCTATCGGACTTAATTACATGTAGCATTAAATTAGAATTATTGACCGAGCGCGTGCGAAGCACGAACGAAACGTCTCTCCAATAACTTGGATAAAATTGCTTTCGTATGTCTGTCTGTCCGGAGGTCCGCAAGTTCACATCTATATACAGGTCGCATTTCTCAACCAATTCTCGTGAAATTTCATGAGCTGGTTCAATAATTTTATAATTTGTTGAATTGTTGATGCAGTTATATGTTTTTAGATTTATTTATGGAAAATTTCCAACATAGGTATATTTCATAGGTTTTTAGTATCCTAAAATGAAACTAGATCAATGGCTCCATAAAGACTAAAATACTATAAAGACGTGCAGAGCAAGCAAGGTGAGATTGTTTAAAGAATTGTGAAGTCCGTGGTGAATATTTATTCAGCTTAAGCTGCGCAAAGACATAATCGCAAAGTCGACTGCTCACAGAGCCACTAGTTAGTATCATACAATAAATAAGTATCAACATTTTTACATCGAATTTAATCATCCGAGTCTAGTGTCTCATAAATCGAGTAGTGAAAACACTTATACCTCATCACTATTCGCATGGCCTGATGTTGAAAACGCCGATCATGTGTCTCAGTCACTCGTATACGTTTGGCGCGTGGTTGTTACTCTTTCTTCCTGGTGGTACACTCTTTAACAGAAATATTTGTTTTTCGGTCGATTGTGTGGATATTTTTGTGTTGTTATTGATGTTTTCATATTTAAGTTTGTAAAGTTTAGTTCGTATTATATTTCGGTTGTTGTTTTTGTTAAGTATTATTTATTTTTTGTTAGGTTAATTTGTTAACAGTGGTTTAGTACGCGGAATGCCACGGTGCAATGTAGTTTTACGCCGCCGCCGGGCAAGAAAAATAATACGTGCTTAAAAAATAAACACATTAAGTTACTAACGTGTGAGTTGATGGGTAGAGGTAGAGAGAGAGAGGTATGGTATGTAATCCATACGCACCGTTCGTTACATCATTGGAGAAGATAAAAAGTGCGAGTTTTTCTCATTCTTTCGTACTCCGGGCAGGATATAACTCCGTTCAAAACCTGTTACAGGCATAGACAACTTAGATAAATATGTAGTTAAACGCATCATACGTAACCGGTATAAAACCCAAAAGAAAATTCCATCTCATGAAAGGTAGAAATTAAAAAATATATAAAAACTTTCAAGGAGATCGTAGTCGTTTGGCCACAATAACAGAATAATTAAGTTTTCATTAGGGAAAATCAGAACTCAACAAATTCTAATTGAAAAGAGCAATTATATTTGAATAAAATGTAATACTTAATTAATTAATAAAAATAATCTTAGATACGAAGTTAGGCTCTATAAATTAAAACAATTATAATTAAATAATTTTACGCAATATACATTAATTTAAGGGAAATTTAAGTGGATTTAGAACAGGTAAAGTTAGTAATTATTGATTCTCAATTTTACTGAAGAATAATAACATATTACAAAAAGCCTGTCACTTAAAACATAAAATTAGTGCTCGATATATCGCTTCGGTGAACAAATTTTTTCACACAACTGTACATGCGCGAACAGTCTACGTGCCTACCTTCTGAGCGGCATTGATCCGTCGGCCTTACTGTATATGAAGAGGTTAAAATTTAGTAGGTATTTTAGTTTCAGAAAATGAATGTTGAACAATTTCCACATTAAAAAGCAAAATCAGTACAAGGATTGTGGTTGCGAGGTCACAGTTCGAAAAAAAACTTTGGCATTGTTAATAATTTTAATTTATTTTCAGTTGTGAGCTATGGGCAAAATTTTGCTACCCACACGATGAATGGTTTTCAAGAGATTTCCAAGAGCGTTTGCATAAAGACCATAGAATGCTTTGCATCCGCCACTTCAAACGTTCATCTTTTATTGACAAAGATGGGAAAAAGCTTGTGAGATCTGCTGCACCAGATGAAACGCTCCATGAGGTTAGTATATTTGCTGACTCCCTAGACATCAGAATTATATTTTAGTAGTAATTTTCTACACATTGTGTACTACATTTCGTCATTATAGGTAGTTGTAACAAAAAAACCATGACACAGAATACCTAATTATATACACAGAAATTATTTACTAAGTCTGTAATTCTGTAGTAATAAATATTTATTATTAACAGACAGACATGGCGAAACTATAACAGTTCCGAAGCGACGAGCTATCGACTATTTTCTCGCTCAAGAAACGTATAATAGATATAGATACCATGTGAATAAAACAGAGACATAATATATTAATAGTTAATCGCTGACTGTTCACACTGATGGCGAGAACTCTCTCTCCGCTAGTTTATCACAGAGACAAGAGCTATCAAGATAATACTCACTGAGCGATGCTAGCTAGGTGGTCAGAACACTTGCCATGAGACTCCTAGCTGCCATACTCTACTATTTACAATCCACTTTTTCTGATGAAATAGGAGTGGAACAGGTATGCCAGCGACCCAAGGCCGTGCTCCGTTATTTTAAGGAGCTCGGCTGGTTTGGGTAGGCTGGCAGAGGGGGAAATGCACAAAACACCCCAAGCCGGATGTTGGTGCAGGTCGAATCACCCCTAGTTGAATAAGACTACTATTTATTTACGCTGAAATGTATGTCCTGGCCATCCCACTCGAGCGAGTGTCGCGATTAATTGCCCGTCGCAAGCGTACACTCCCTAATAGCCTAGCGACAAAACTATTGGAACTATACACTCGCTGCTTGTTTCTGGCTCTACGCCCTTATACTTACAAATGCTACTTATCTGTTTTCAGAGATCAAGCTTGAGCATAAGTCCTGAGTATGTACCTGAAGCTGGACCATCAAAAGTCACATATTTGGCAGAGAATGTCAATATTTTAAACATTGATACATCATGTGGTGAAAAAGATGAACAGAAACAAAAAAATCCAACAACTGTTGTACTGGATAAAAAATCTGATGAGGTGTGTATAAGCTGTAATAATTATTACCTACAGTTGTGTGATTGTTAGCGTATTTTGTGGCTCCTATTTCATCGCACAACTTTAGCCATCGTCATTTTGACGTCGAAGTCTTGCTCCAGGAATCACAATGTGGTTTAACTGATTAAATACACATTCCCCCAGTCTACAGACTACATGAACCAACCAACTGAAGAGACTTCCCCGTTTATGTTGTCTGTTAAGTCCTCAGTCATATTCTCGCTAAAATCATTGGATTAAAACCCACAAACCTAACACTTTTCACTACCTCAACATTATTTTATAATAATTTACTTTACTATTTCAGATGTCGACCCTGAACTTAGATGTCGATACTGGTAATGAAAATGCAGCGGGACCATCAAAAATCCAAGAAGAAAAACCAGAAGTTGTGCAAAAAACCAACGAAAACTTGCACATTCTAAAGACGAAAGAAAGGTACCTATATATGAAATGCCAAAAACAAATAAAAAGAATTAACAGACTGCAAAAGTATATGAAAAATCTAAAAAATGAAGCATTCCTCAATGCCCTTGCGAATGATGATTCAGTTCATAAATTACTCGCAACCAAATTATCTTCGACTTTTGCATTAATGTTACAAGGGCAACTAAAAAATTACAAGAGGCAGACAAAAGGACGTAGGTGGAACACTGCTTCGAAAATAATCGCATTACGGCTCTACAAGAGATCGCCCACATGCTACAAATTATTGAGGCGACTAATTTGTCTTCCAACGCCAAGCACACTAAAGACATTGCTCAGTAATTTTAAAAGGAATACTGGAAGAAATAAACAAATCTTCAATGTCCTTAAAAAAACATCTACAAAACAAGAGCCAGCCGACACTGAATATGTCTTAATGTTCGATGAAATGTCGATAAAAAAATATATTGCATATAATAAGAAAGAGGACATGATTGAGGGCTTCCAGGACCATGCTGAGCAAGGGAGGTCAACACAAATAGCGTCACACGCTCTAGTTTTCATGGTTGCTGGAATCAGAAAGAAAGTAAAGCAGCCAGTGGTTTATTACCTTTCTGGCGGGTCTGTTACTGCAGATAGGCTGGCAGTCCTTATAAAAGAGGTGAGCTATAAATAAATATTTGCTATACACATATTCTGTTACTAGCTTTCATTGGGACGTCGCCCGCTTTAATTATTATTATTAATTAATTATTATAATATAATTAATTATTATTATAAAATACTAGCTGCGCCCCACAGTTTCACCGGCGGGAATAATACCCGTACATTTTTCCGGAATAAAAAGTAGCATTATGTCACTCTCCGACTCTTAACTATATCCTTGCAAAAATTCAGGGCAATCCGTTGCTCCCTTGCTGTGTGAAAGAGGAACAAACAAACCAACAAACACACTTTCGCTTTTATAATATTAGTATTAGTAGGATGACAGTAACGCATGTTAAAATGTAAGTTGAGAAAAAGGTGGTTGAAGCAAAATAACTATTTATTTCCTCGGTGGTTGAAGCCGCGGGTAATTAGAACTCAGTAATCAGAATTTTAATAATAGTAAGGGTAATCAGGCATACTTGTATGTATGTAAAAATAAATAAAAAATATATTTTTTTTTTGTTTAATTTCAGGTGTTGCATTTCTGTTACGATGCCGGGTTAAATATAGCTGCTACAGTTTGCGACATGGACGGAGTTTGCGACATGATTGTCCCACATAAATGCAAAAAAACTTGCGATTTTGAGCATGTATCCATTTAAGGTGTCCAAAAACGAAACAAGTGTTTGCAGCAGCTTTCCTTGAATTTGTAATACAAGAAACTGTTTGAACTAGCACATCAAATATGAGCGCAGGTCGCGCATGCAAACTGTTCAAGTGCTGCCGGTCTATACACCGAGCCGTGTGGTGCACCACAGCTATCTGATAGCGTTTTTTCTGCCATATTAAGCTCGCTGACTTGCTAAACACCTGGGTCGTGACACTCATTATTCTGAGCAATTAACAATTAAAATATAGTTTACTGGAAAAACACCTGAGTGAAATATGTCTGAAACTATGTTCTTTATTTTATTTATCTGTATACCTACTGGATGCAAATTCATGTACTTGCAGGTACATGAATTAGCATACAATTTGTTTATAGGTGGTTGTTCCATACAATCTAAGTACAACACTTTTTTTTGACTATAAATTGTATTGAATAGTAATGTATCCATAATTTTACAGATAACAATAGTATACAACGTCATGCTGGCAAAAATCTATGAAAATTTATCTATATTGACAGACTAGCAGGTCACCCTATATAACATAAGAATAGTATATTTTTTCCGGATAAAAAGTAACTAGTGTTAATCCAGGGTATAAGCTACCATCATACCAAATTACATCCTAATCCGTTCAGCTGTTACAGAGTTGTCTGCGAACAAACACACCTATACACAAACATTCGCATTAATAATATTAGTTTGATACATACAGTAGCACTAAAAAATAAATGCTGACATTTATGGTATCAAGTGTTTTTTTCAGTTGTTTAAAGAGGTTTAATGTATTAAATAACTTAGAAGATACTTTCAAACTTGACCTGTAGAGGTCTGGTCCTCTACATTGCTAGAACATTGATGTTTCTAATCAATAATTATAAACAATCGCCGTTTATAATGTATTAATGTAATAACTTATCTTTTCTATATTAATGTTATTTTTATATAAACGGTAAAGTAAATGTTTTTATTTTGTGTTTAAAATGTGTAAAAATATATTATCTGCAAACCTTAATTGGAGGACGTGAATGTATAATTTTGTATATGTTTTTGTTTTTTGTGTATGTATACATATAATCATATTTCATAATAAATCAATTATTTTTTATCTAAGCTCTTTTTTTTCTTTCAGATTTACGCTACGTTAAGCTGCCAGTTTGTATTGTTAACGTAAAAGGTCTAGTTTGACAGCTATAGCGGAGCAAAATATAATAATTCGTTTAGCTCTGGTATAGTATAGTCCAATTGGGCTTTTTTGTTTACATAACGTAAAGTGGCAGCTTAATGTAACGTAGAAGTTAGCTATTGCCGTGGTCCGTTTTGCGATAATTTTGCTCACAGTGCTATCGTCTACCAAAGCTGGTCCGAGATAAATATCGCGATTTTGACAGCTCGTGGCACTGTAAGCGTGTTGTTAATTCGGACCAAAGTTGTAGCAATAACGAACCATTTGCGCGCGAAAAACAAATATCATAAAAATATCGTGCATAGTGTGAAGGTTAACTATGTAGTGTGTGGATTAAAAAGAAATAATGGAATGGATGGACCGACTTTTACAACTTTTACTTCAAAAAGAAGGGACACCAGTAAATACATTGTAGAAATAAACAAACACCTGTCACTTTTGACAGAACGCTCACGACGATTATGGTGTAGAGCATGGTTCATGTAATCGTCAATATGGCGGCAGTTAAGACGTCATCGATGACGTAGCGTGGGCCATCGTAATCACGCTCACGGTGAAAGGGACCGACTTTTATCGCGCTAATATCGATTATAGCCAATTAGGACCGCAGTGTATATCTATAGTATAGGTAGATAAAGCAAATTTAAAAAACCGCGGTTTACATTCTCTTTGCCCGCGGCGGGGGCAACCAAGAGATGGCGCTAGATTTTGCAAATGTATGAAGTTGACATTCTTCTCCCCGAGTAAAAAGTATTCTTTGCTAACGAGTATCGAATTGTCGAAAGCACCTTTTTAACGACTCATGGTGCCAATTAAATCAGCTCGCAATCGACGATCGTGTAGACGCTAGCGAGTATCGGCTATCGATGACGTTTTACGTTGCCAACTCATGGTAGAGCTACAGGCAATGGAATGATACTTAGTATTCATATACTTTTGTTCATATACATATAAACGTACGTATCATACATTAGAACATTATTGGCCATCGATGCTATACATGCATAGATATAACAATATTATCATACAAACTTGTTTACGTAATGTTACCGAAATTGGAATGTAACACAGTTAGGCTTTTAGCTTTATGATTGATGTAGGTACTTCAATTTCATTTCATGTTTAGTAATCCCATTTCTACCTGAAAAAAAAGGCAACTGTTTATGAAGGGCAGTATAAAATATCCATTAAATTTATAATTAGCAGAACATTACCTACAATAATTATATATAATGTTATGATATGGAACCCTTCGTGCACGAGTCCGACTCGCACTTGACGTATTTTTTTTACTTTACATGAAACTATTTTTGTTAATCTCTTGAAAAAAATACCGCATTGTCTAAAACATTTGTCACACAATCGCTCATCTTTACTTTATGCTAAATAAATCGACTTTAATATTATTCTTCTCATCATCTTTTTACATTGACGTTAAACACCGTGCTTTTAAAGCAAATAAAAATATAATAAACACATTTTATTAAAAACTTGTCACGTGCTAGAATCGCGCACGAAGGCTATTTTCTACTTGCAAAAAATACAACCCTGTCAAAGACATCCTAACTAATGTTGCAATTTTGTTTATGTGTTACGCTCTCACGCCTAAACGGGGATTTCGGGAAAGAACGTAGGATCCTTGTCATCGTCCAATTTTCCATAAAAATTAATTTGGGTTTACAAGGAATCGCTCTACTATAGACGCAGGTATAGAACTAATAAAAGATGTGTTTGATGCCTGGGGAACTCTCAAGATGCCTTAGGTGTTTTTTGTGAGTTATCTAAGGCATTTGACTGCGTCCGACATGATATACTTGTCAGGAAATTACAACACTACGGTATTAAGGTAAAGTCACCAGTGTTGGACGAGCCCCCAGTTATGGACAAAAACTAAAACAAAGTACGAAAATAAGGATTTTTTTTTGAATTTCGCGCGCGGTTGAATGTTGACCATAGACTACATCTATTTGACTTACGTAATATGACATTTCATTCCATTCGGCCATTTTGTTTGCAAATGGCGAATGTAAAAGTGAGCTCGAGCGTTGCCCTCGTCAAAAATCGTTTTTTATTGCATCCATCGCTAAGACAGTAAGTACAAAATGTTTTAATTTGCTAGTATTTGCTATGCTTAAATGAAAAAATGCATTATTTCTTGTTATTGTGGGTATATTTAAGAGATTTTTATGGTATTGTATTAAAGTCAGTGTTTAAAATTTTGCGTATGTGAGTTGGTGTCCAATATTGGATTATATTTTTCTTGTTTTCCAATAATGGACAAATGTCGAAACTTATTTTTTTTTTACTTTCATAGTTCAACGTCATTTTCTAAATGCGCTTTCTATTCTGTTAAGTTATAGACTACTTGTGTTCTATTTCAACTTCTCCTTCCAGTAATGGACATAGGTGTCCATTACTGGGAATTTCTTTCAATCCAGTCATGGACATCATACTTTTTTATCATCGCTTTATTTATTTTTAAACTTGTATTTCTGCAGATATGGCACCAAAAAAGGAGTATACTCCAGAACAAATGCAAAACGCTATAGAAGCTGTGCACAAAGGAGAAAAAATATCAGTAGCTGCTTCAAAATATGGTGTGCCCAGGATTACTTTGCACAATAAAATTAGTGGGAAAAGTCCTTTAATTTGTTCCATGGGTCCGGCAACATATTTAACAAAAAACGACGAAGACATTCTTGAAAAGTGGATTATAGATATGAATAACAAACATATTCCAATAACTAAAGAGGAATTATTGGACAGCGTCCAACGGATAATTACAGAAAAAAATCAAAAAACCCCATTTAATGACAACAGGCCCGGAAAAAAATGGTATAATCTATTTTTAAAACGACACCCTAACATTGCGGAAAGAACTGCGCAGAATTTAACTACGGCACGTGATAATGTCTCAGAAAAAGATATAGAGAAGTGGTTCAAGGAAGTTGAGGATTACTTAAATAATAATAATCTGATGTCAATTTTAGAAGAACCTGAAAGAATATTTAACACAGATGAAAGTGCGTTTTTTTTGTCGCCAAAGCCAGGGAAAGTATTGGCTCAAAGAGGAGAAAAACATATTTATAGCTCATCAGGCGATGAAAAAGACAATCTTACCGTATTGATAACAGGCAATGCGGCGGGCCAACTTGCACCACCCATGGTGGTGTTTAGTTATGAGCGCATTCCTGCAGCTATAGCAGGAAACTTTCCTGATGATTGGGCCATCGGAAAATCGCAAACCGGCTGGATGTGCGGTAGTACATTTTATGAATACATAACCAACATCTTTCATCCCTGGCTTGTGCAGCAAAATATAAAAACACCCGTGCTATTTTTCCTCGATGGCCACAAATCGCATTTGACACTGCACTTGTCAAATTTTTGTGCTAAAAATGGGATAGAAGTGATCACTTTAAACCCCAACAGCACTCACATTATGCAGCCGATGGACCTGGCTGTATTTAGGCCATTAAAAGCATCATGGAAAAAGGCTGTAAGAAATTGGAAGATGCGCAACCTCGGACAAAATTTAAAAAAGGAACATTTTGCTCCGGTTTTAAAAACTGCGCTTCAAACACTGACTGAAGATACAATCAAAAATGGCTTCCGTGGCGCTGGTTTATGTCCTTTTGGCCCAAGCTATGTTGATTTAACAAAAATCAAAACTCACCGGTCACGACAAGATGCTACAGCTTCAGGAAGTTCCCAAAAATATTGCCTGCTTCAACAACTTGAAAAGGAAATAACGTCCGTGCTTCGGCGCGAAAAGCTAGATCTGTTCAAAGAGCTCTATTACAAAGACAGACATGAATTAGAAGAACGCTTACCAGCAGAAGATACATCTCTCTACGTCATATGGGCTAGTATGAAGCAATCAGTAGTCGGGTCAAATCAATGCAACGAAACATCTCTACTTGCACTTGATGTTATGAACCCAGCCATTGCAGAATGTGCATTGCCAGATCTTGAAGAAATTGCGATTGCAGATAACGAACCTCCTGTTAAAAGTTTGTCGAATGACATGCTACCGGAGCATACGCCAACATGCTCTGTTACTAGAAAAACTGACCCTACAACATTTTTGGATGCTTTAGTAGCAGAACCTGGCACTTCTGGAATAAATGCCTCTAAAACAAAGAAAGGTCCTGAAATTAAAGATGCCCTTGAATCTATATTTACGATTTAATCTAATCCCGTAACATCTCATGGAATCGAAAACAGTGACGCCGAAGATGCAAGATATTCACCTTCAGTGATACAACATGATAAGACGCCCATAAAAATACATACACCTGAGACTTCACATGACAAGGGAGTTGACATAATATCTGCCGTAGAAAAAACTCCAAGGAGAGAAGCATTTACATCAAATCCTGTTGGTGTAACTGTTGGTGTAGGAGCATTGAAAGAAAACCGAATTACACCAAGTAAATCACAAAGAGTCTCTGAAAAAAATAAAAATATCATAATACCATCTCCATTTAAACGAAATTTATTCTGGCCTGAAGAAGATGAAACACAAAATGGGAAAAAAAGAAGACTTAAGGAAAAAATACCTTCTGTTGTGACGAGTCGGGCGTGGATAGAGTACTATGAAAAGAAAGAAACTCAAAAAAAGCTGAAATTAGAAGAAAAAGAAAGACGGGCAAAGGAAAGAGCAGATAAGAAACTATTAAAAGAGACATCAAACAAACTTAAGAAAAAGAAAAAAGAGAAAAGTAAACCAAAAGTACCTAAAGGTACATCATCGGACGAGACAGATGTGGAAATACCCTATGCTGAGAGTGATGACAGTTATTCAAATGAGACATATTTAGCTAATTTAAGAAAATCACAACAGGATAACCATTCCAGCTCTGACTCCGAAGATATACCACTCGAAAAACTATGTCCAAAGAAGAATAAACTATCAAAGGGAATCTACGTAATCATAACATATGAAGGAGAACGTTTCCCAGGTGTAATAGAAAACGTAGATGAAGGATCCTACGAAATAAGCACAATGACTTTCTCAACGGGAAATACTTTTAGATGGCCAAATAAGCCAGACAAAATTTGGTATGCGGAGAAGGACATTGTCGAAGTAATTGATGTACCAGTACTTAGTAACAAACGAGCCTTTTATGTCGTGAAAGAGATGAGAAAATACCTTCCATTCGCCTTAGAATGAGTCTTTCAAATGACAAAGTTTGATGTTTATATATTTTTTTACTTAGAATTTTACAGAACTTGTATTTTGATCTCTTAATCAACAATGGTTGTGATAATTGATAGGTACTTTATTATAGTTAAAGGAAACAAAACTTGTTGATTATAGGCACTTAAGTCTTCTTATGCATAATAAGTCTAAACTAGTAATCATTGTCTGTACTATGCTTTACTATGTAGAAATAATACTTGATTATTTCAAAAAAAGTGCCTACTTACTATTCTAAACTAGTTATAGTTATTGTTGGTTTGCGTAAATGAAACTGTTGATTAATTTATAAAAAGCATATACTATTATACCTAGTTAAGATACAAAACCGCAGTACAAATTAGTATCTAAGTAGCATACTAATGAAACTGATAATAATATAGTATCTAGTAAACGTAAGTATAATACTAAAATAAAAAAGAGACCTATTAAATAGTTTTTCATTATATAACCATTTAAAAGTATGTTCATTACTGGGGGTGGTACATTGGGACCAGTTCAAAACTGGTAGTCCATAACTAGAACTTGTTCATAATTGGGTGTCCATCACTAAATTTTGTGTCCACCAATGGTGAAAAAATATGATATTTTGTTAGGTCAATTTTAGGTTAGTTTACTTAATTGACATAAATATTAAGTAATAATTATTTACAACAAACACAGGACCTAAAATAACTCCATATATTTCCTGATAATATTAATTACATGACAAGAAATTTTAACAAGACACAAAATGTTGTCCTAAAAGTGTCCATCATTGGGATCGTTACCTTAGGAACATGGCTCTCAACCTTTTGACTTCATATTTAAATGGTAGAATTCAAAGGGTTGACATAAATGGTAAAAAATCGCCCGGCTCTATAATCTCAATGGGCGTTCCACAAGGTTCAATACTAGGTCCGTTCTTGTTTTTAATCTATATTAATGACTTACCTTATTATGTAGAGAAGAATCACGAGATTGTATTGTTTGCAGATGACACTTCACTGTTATTTAAAATTAAAAGGCAGTTATTAAACTATGACGATGTTAACAATGCATTAGCTAAAGTTGTGAATTGGTTCAATACAAATAAAATAATCTTCTCCTCAATGAGAAGAAAACTAATTGTATAAAGTTCTCGACACCAAATGTGAGACAAGTAGAATCCAATATACAATTGAATGGAACAGGGTTGGACCTTGTGGAGTCAACAGTCTTTTTAGGAATTACTACAGACGCTAAATTGCAATGGGGTCCCCACATTAAAAAATTGTCTAGTAGGCTCAGTTCAGCAGCTTATGCTGTTAAAAAAATTAGACTATTAACTGATGTAGACACAGCTAGAATAGTTTATTTTAGTTATTTCCATAGCGTTATGACTTATGGCATACTGCTCTGGGGATGTTCTGCAGATAATAATTCTATTTTTTTACTGCAAAAAAGGGCTATACGAGCGATCTACAGTTTGGCTCCCAGAGTTTCCCTTAGACAGAAATTTAAAGACATAAACATTCTAACTGTTGTCTCTCAGTTAATCTATGAAAATCTAATGTATGTAAAGAAAAACATTAACAGTTTTGATAAAAGAAGTGATGCTCATTCCATCAACACGCGAAATAAGCACAAGCTATCCGTACATACAACGCGTCTCCACAGAATAAGTCATTATTTTATGGGACAATGTATACGATTCTATAATAAAGTTCCCAATGTTATCCGAGATTTGCCTATTAATAAGTTTAAAATTACTATTAAAACTAAACTCTGTCAAAAAGGTTATTACAAAATTTCGGATTACTTGGAGGATAAAACAGCTCGGGACTGATCACTCCAGGATCTATCTACTCGTGTACTAAGATGTCAAAGTGTAGCGTGTCTTGCCCTACTGATACCACTATTATGTTCTCTTTTGTAAGGCAACACACTGGTGCTAATATTTGTAGTACCTAAGTAAAAACATTGTAAAAACATCTATATAAAAAGAATGGCCCCGAGTTTCTTGCCGCTTCTTCTCGGTTGGCTCTATGTATTTTGGAACGCGGCGGTAGGCTTTAAAGTACATTATAATGAAAAATTGACGTTCACAAGTGCGTCTTTGATGCAAAGATACTTTGATGCCTAAATTGAATAAATTATTTTGACTTTGACGTCATCATAATTATCTTCATCATCATTTATGGGTGAAACCTCGGAACGCAGCTAGTACATTATAAGTTCTGGTGCGGAGGTTAGTAATAGGGTCTCGTTGTAACAGAAAAACCGGAAAAGAAAATAATAAACACAGTGTCATTGTGTTTAGTTCCACCCTGGAAAAATCTAAGTACCTAAGTCCCATGTTCCAGAATGCAACTCAAATACAGTTTGATATCTGATCTGATCATCTAATCAATACTTGAGATTATAATCTTTGCTTGAGCATTGTTGATAAACTATTCTCAGTTGAACTAGTTTCAAACCGATACTCAATCAACGATTTGTTTTTTCTACGGAACAATCTGTTTTTGCTTAAATTTGATTACATTGACAATATTGGTGCCGTTCTACACAGAATTTGATAACGAACCAATTGACTCAACAGCAGCTTCGCTCGCTTGGGTTTGGTGTAGTGAAGGAAGCATCTTTTTGGGATTTCAGGGTCCTGGATTGTCCATTTATACTAAAACTGGATAATTACGTATTTATCGTTCTCTAGATTTTGATTCTTTTAGTGCACATGACTAGTAGGTAACGAGAAAAGTTACCAATGTGTTACGTTATAATACTACACTTAAATAACGTGTTACATTTGACTCTCATCGCTGACGACTAATGCTAGTTTCATCTCTCATCCATGCCGCCTTAATGCGGCACATCGTGCGTGATTTAAGAACATTTTATAGAATACCTGGCTTAGTAAGGTTAGGATTGGATGGACGACGGGCTTTGTTTTTTCATAACCCACATTCATAATCATTATTTTGTTTACTGATTCGTGATGAGTACTCCTTTCTGGTCCTAAATCAATAATAAATGTTATAATAATAATATAATAAAGGGATCTATAATAATATAAGAGATTGTCACTCACTATTAATCAAATAACTATGATGGTTATATCGTAAAAAAATGTTTGCTTGACGGATTAACTACTGCCTTAGGTACAATCAACTTAGTTCACTTGTGTCGTATAATATACCAATATGGTCTATGGTAGCATATAATATGTAAAATTATCATTGATAATAACATCATCTAAACTTGGTAGACATACATGAGACATTATTTACATTGTTACCTTTTTTATGAAACAGGCCTATATTAAAATCACAAACTGACAACTATACTGCAGCTGCAGGCTTAACAAGTTTTAATGAACTAATGTCACAATATAGGGGACAGACGAAATCACTGCACACATGAATCTATTAATGCCTGGTTGCAGCAGACTAAAATATTAACACAAGCATTATAGCAAAGCATAGTTTATATGAACACATTTTGTTTATGTAATAATATATTTATTTTGCGTTTCAGTGCAGCTGCAGATGGTTCGCCAGCAAACGCTCTATTTTTTAGAACACAGTATCTTCTTATACATATAGTAAAAACACTACTAATTATGGTGCATACATTTGAGTTCCTGTGCTCCATACAAATGTTCAGGAAATAGAAATTCACATGTGCTCAGATATGGTTTTTTTTAAGTAAATCGTGGGAGCTTTTTCTCTGAGAAATTCATTTATCAGGGTAGCGCAGTGTTCTACACAAACGACCATTTCTTTTGTAACATAATTTAAACTTTTTTTAAACTCTGAGTACTCTCTAAACTCCACAAACAAATGAAAGTTTTCAAAACTTGTTGATATTAATGCTTTTTTACAATTCTCACAATTAGGCATCCTCTTCATTACGAATCCACACACATATGCACATGCCTGATTTCTGCATTGTTGTCTTGTATGGCATCATCAACTTGAGGTAATTCAATTGAGGACAGAAATTCAGGCTCTGTCCTTGCAAATGTATGCTATGGTGTGGACTGTGAAACGGATAGATAGTGTTTCAAAATTGTTAATTATAAGGCTATTATCAGTTTCACAGTTTCCTGAAGTGATACAATTTTGTATGTGACATATTTGATAATATGGCAGTTTTTAAGCCAGCTACAAATTGGCTGCATGTTGGATTGGAATTGGATCCACAGTTGCCACAAATGCAGCCAAAAAGATTTTCAATAGGGTCTTGTTGTAATCGCCTAGTGGCAAGGCTAGTGATGTGGTGTTTTTGCACCAAGCTCCTCCACAATTTCTCAATGGCATTGAGAGTCCATATCCAACCTTCTTGTGATGGCGTCTTACGTGGGCCTCCAATATACTTAATAGACGAAAAAAATCTTTTCAATTTTTCTAAGCATTTTAAATGTGGACTTGAATGTTTTAAATTTGTTGCATGAGCTTTTCCTCTGCGTAAATCCGAGCAATCGCTGTTAAGACAATCAAATAGACATTTGCTGTTACAGCTGCGTCCACAGTAAGGTCTGAAAATAAGAGTAAGGTGATTAAATAAATGTTTGCTTCAAATGAACTTTGTTATTTTGATTGTTACAAATTTTTGAGTTAATATACTAGCTGTAACCTGCTATCACATCTGTTAATATTTTGATGTAGTTGGGGGTCATTGACATTTTACTAACATTGAACTAAGCTCTCAAGTTGCCTGACAGAATTTATACATATACTGTATGTATAGGGATGTTCAAGCAACTTTTACTGTAGCAGCAAATTACGCTCACGTTGCACGAGTGTCCATACATTACATGCAAGATGTGGGGACAGCCATGACAGCTGTAGGCTCTAGTCAGCCTAAAGATGTAGGTACATATCCTACAAATCAAATTACTGTGTGCATGAGATTTAAGAACTAATGTCTCTAAGTGATGAGCGCAGTTTAGAGCCACAGAACGGTGATACTGCAACTGTAATGAACAGGCATGATGCATCCTATCAGGTACGGTCTTCTCTACTTCATCACTTCAAAACATTAAAAATAAACATTCACCATGCTATCATGCAATAAAGAAAGTACCTACCTATCTAGTTTACATACCTTTAGCTACTTTGGCTAACATTCCTCCTGCTACGGAATGGCTAAGAACTTGTGCTGCATATTTAACCTTCATTTTTTGTTTTGAATTGGGCTCTAAGTGATCCTTCTTCAAAGCTGGTGCATACACAAAGTTTGGGTTGGTATTATCAATTTCATAAAATTCCTTTATGTGGGACCATTTAGCAATTCCTGTAAAAAGAAATATGTATCATGAAGAAAAATAGTTATCAAACTAAAATAAAAGCAGTAATTTCATAACAATATCATATTTTTTTGTTTGTTTGTTTGAGTTTCACTTGATTCACATTGGGCCAGATTCGTAATTCTGCTAAGGGTTTTAGAAAAAAACAATATGCAACAGTTAACCCAAAAGATAAGAACACACAAGAGTGAAAAGTATGTATGAGAACCCTTTACCTTTTCCTTCATTGTCATTTGATAAAATGTCTGTAGCACATTCAATATCATATTTTAAAAACAAGTTTCTAAAGCATTTTAATAAATGTGGTACATCAAAAAGTGCTGTGATTTGTTTGCCATTGTGGTGTATATAAGGGTGTTGCAGTGATGCACCCAAGATAGTGAGGGCTCGCCTGTTTACGACATCCATATCGCACACAATGGCCGCAATATTTACTCCCACCTCATGGCACTTTTGTAGAACCTGAAATGATAAATAATGAACAATTATTCTAACTGATGTGATAACTATTCACATTGGGTCTGTTATGCAAAAGTATTGATAATGGTGTACAATTTAGAAACTAATAATAATATCAAGAAGAAATATTTGCATTTTTGTATGTCTGTAATGAATAGACTCTAAAACAACTCGTATCAATTTCAAAAATACTTTCTCCATTATACTATGTAATCCCTAAATAACATAGGCTATATATATTTTGATTCATCATTATCATCATCCATTACCATGCAGACAGAGCGTAGCCAGTATTATATAAAGTTTGTCATCATCATCCCTACACATGTAGGGTCAATCGATACCATATGTTTTTCTGTAATATGAATGGACACAACAAGGAATATAATTTGGTTTTAGTATTATTTTAGGTAATAGGGTTTTGCCACACCGCTGACTGCTGCCTACTAGACTCACTTTTCTGACAATCACTTTTCTCAAGACATTCTAAGCAGGTGTTTAAAAAAAAATACTTACCTCTTTAATTAGCACAGCCAGTCTGTCTGCAGTAGAAAACCCACTTGAAAAGTAATGGGCAATTGGCTGTTTAACTTTCTTACATATCCCCACAACCATAAACACCAATGCATATGCTGCAATAAGTGGGGATCTTCCCTGTGAAGCATGGTCCTGAAATCCTCCAATTACATCTTCTTTAGGGTTGTAATTGAGATGTTGACATGACATTTCATCAAACATTAATGTGTATTCATTGTCTGAAGGCTTTTGTGTCTTTGTGTAATTTTGAAGGACTTCAAAAACTGGTTGATTGATTCCAGCATTAAAAGGTACTCTATTGAGTAGACTTTTTAATGTACTGGGTGATGGTAACTGACTTATATATACTTATTTATGGATACATCATCTGTCACACGTTTTAAAATATATATTATATAATAGTCCTTCAAGGACTTCAAAAACTGGTTGATTGATTCCAGCATTAAAAGGTACTCTATTGAGTAGACTTTTTAATGTACTGGGTGATGGTAACTGACTTATATATACTTATTTATGGATACATCATCTGTCACACGTTTTAAAATATCTTTTGATTTCAGATGTCTAACGCTATTGCGCAGTTGGCAAATTTTTCGCATATATTTGCTACATTTGGCATACAAAAACTTCTCCCTTTCTGAAGTTGGTTTAACTATTGTTTGCACTTGAGCATCTGAAGATGTCCCAACATTAGGCTCACTATTTGCACCAATGGTCACTTCCTGTAAGACCCCATGTGAAGGACCAGGTTGAGGCCTTATTGTATACTCGGGCAATTGTGGTTCATTCTGGAAAAAAATTACTAATGAGTTACAGATGAAAAGGTATTGAAAATATATAACTAAACTAACAAATACAGATAGATAGGAACTCTTATTACATAATATATATATATACATATACTGCCTAGTTCAATAAGTAACAAAAATAGATTTGAAATTTTTGCAAACACCAATAATATTTAAACCACAGATATAATTTTTTAATTTGGTCTTAATTGAATTAGGCGTTGGATATTGGAGCTGTGGTAGCCAAGTGATTACACCTATTGACTGCTAATCAGAAGGTACCTGGTACCCCATGGCAGTAGAACATTTTGCGAATGCTGATCTAGCTAGCTACCTACTACCCTCAAGTAGCAAGTACACTTCTGCCCTACCAATTGAAGCAGCAATCATGGACGGAACAGTATGGACTACCGAGCAGCAATACCATGGGTTAACTCTCTTTCAGCTTGAGCCCCTCCTCACTGGTGGAAAGGCATTGTGTGTGTGTTACCCTGCCTATTTTCCATCGTCAGTTCAGTAGGCTGTGTAATCGCTAAGAGCGATCTGTTCAGGAAAACCTTTGGATAAATACCAATAGGTGAGACGGTGATCAATATCTAGCTTACAGTCACAACATAAATTTGTTTTAATACTGACTTGCAACTTACATCACATAGAACCGCAGATCTCTGTAACTTCTGTAGAGTATCATCAGTGAAGTCAGCTTCAAGAAAATGATTTTCACACAACATTCTATGCTCACTGTGGAGTTTCATTTGAAATGTTGTTGATGAGTATGTATTGGGCCCATAGTTCACAGCTGAAAGTACAAAAAAAATACTTAATAAAAATTCTATTTGGGTTACTTATATTGTTTTGATTCTGAAATGGGTACTGTAAAATATTTGTTGCAGCCAAATGCTAATTGCCTAACCGTTTTATGAAACATCCAGCTACAGATACAGCTTTTAAGCCCCCACATGCATGAAGTACTATGACACAACTAGATTTGTGTGAAATTTTGTATAACTTGTACAACATACACATCATTTATTTTAATCTAACTTCCATGGGGACTCAGGCTACAGGTAAGTTAGAAATATTACTCCCAATGGAAAGCTACATGGATGCAAAGACGAAATATAATATTTAGTGCATTCAAATAGATCACTTCTGATCATTTTTAGCGAAAATGCTAATAACGCTCATAAGGGGCGTTCGAATGGGAATCTGTGGGTGAAAATGTCATTCATGTCTCTTTTTGTTCAGCATTCGGAATGCGAAATTTTTGCCACCAAAAAGTGTAATTTTTGACCCACGTCTGAAGCATGGTTGTTTGTAATTGTTATTTGACAGCTATGTATTTGATCATAAACATGCGATTTTAGGTCTTATGCTCAGTTGAGCGCTTTCTTGTTAAAGCGTTTGTAAAGATCAAAAATGTTACTTTTGTCACTTTTGCCCACACCCTATTCGAACGCACTATATGTAGTTTCTGGATTTCTTAGTTAGGTCAATTTTAAGGATTCAGAATTAACCAGATTTGCTAATTCTTGTTTGATTTGACTCTGATAAAATGCTTAAAAATAGAAGTTCTTAGAGGCTTCTGTCTGCAACTATTGTCATAATTCTGCCAGTGTCTGTTGTGCTAGTTCCATAAACTATCAGGAGAATTAGCAATTGTTTGATAATATGAGGAGTAGTACATATGGAGAGTCGCAGACATGACCATAAAAATATCAGTAAATATACATACCGTATAAGGTTATTTATGCCAGGCTTTGGAAATCTAAACAATTATGCGTTGTCTGCGAACGGTGAGCGGCCGCATTTAAAGCATTTCCTTTTGTTTTCTTTCTCCGACATGATCACAAACTAAAATAGAGTCTCTGCTCAAATTATTATAATATAATATAGAGTGAATTTCTCACATCACACACAACTAAGTCAATTTCTCGAAGTTCCTAATCGCAAGTAACATAACTTTTTGAAGGCACGGAGGAACATAAGCTCAACTCGACGTGGATTTAATGCTATATTCAAGGAACTTTAACAACGAACGAAATCACTGAAACCGGCACTAAATCCGAATGCAAACAATAACACACCCACCAAACCAAAGAGAATATTTTAAATGTAATAATTTTTTTCTAGCATGCCGGGTGGCACATCAAAATATTTAATGTGTTACCACCTTTGAATACTATTTTAAATGGCAACTATAAAAATTAGCCCCCATAGGTAATTTCATTTGCCCCATACAAATGTGCCATCCCATTTTATAGGTTACAGCGTACTTGCCCGTGGTCGTTTTAAACATTAAGATTGCAATACAAAGTGATGGCATGTTTTATAATTAATTGTACATCGTAATAAACTTAAATCATTTTGAGAATAATTATATTATTAATTTTAATTGGAATAATTTACTGTAAACAATTTCAAAAGTATGAATCTATGTTTTATAAATCAATTCAAATAAATCAATTTAACAAATCTAATTGTTATAGACTA
Source organism: Selenia dentaria (assembly GCA_917880725.1). NCBI lineage: Eukaryota > Metazoa > Arthropoda > Insecta > Lepidoptera > Geometridae > Selenia > Selenia dentaria. Next base: position 36,069,549 of record OU862875.1, on the reverse strand, counting down.
ATTATTATTGGCTAATTATTGTATCCGCGCTGATATATATATATATATATATATATATTGTTGGAAACGAAAAAAGCCTAGTAGACCGAAAAGTATAAAAGGCGGCGCGCCGAGCGGTCGTGGCTCACTCTGCCTTCAACCGTCGACAAGTCAACATCTCCGAGTTCGTTATTGCGGTGACGTCAATCCTTGTCGTGATTTTGTATAGTGCAAACACTGTCGTAATGATTGTTAGTTATTTTTTTTAATTTTTTTTTTCAAATTTTTTTTTAACTTTTTTAATTTTTTTTTCCTCTTAATAAATTAATGTTCTGCTACTTGTAGAGATAAATAACTGTAAGGTTAATGTTACCGCTGTGTTAATACTTTTATACGGCAATGTTTTGTCTTGTATAACTTGTATGCAACATGAGAGGTATTGATCACTATGATTGACACGTCACTGTGGTATGGAAGTACTTCAGGATTTAAATGAAACAATTGTCAACATGAACCCTATATGAATGGGTACCTATGGAAACTTGGTAATGTATGTAAGGCATGGAATGTTTTTCCTTTGTTTTCATTGCATGGTGTGGTGCGGGTGATGGAAGTCCAGAATTTTATCGTAGTACGTCGACAGATATTAACACATTCATTTGTTTTTCAGCTGTCCTGAGCAGGTATCCTGAGCGGCTGCCCAAAGTGCTGCGCTGAGCAACTGCCCCTGCTTCTGCGCTGAGCGGCCGCCCAAGCCGCTGTCCCGAGCAGTTGTCTGCTGGAAGTCAAGTCCGGAGTAATCGACACCAAAGATTACCTTGTGTGGTGTCATGCAAAGGTGGTATCGTGAGTATGTTGAGACATTCGACAGTTAATCTTCACAAATTGATATCATGCGCTAGTTGTCTTTGGTATGCATTAATAAAGAAAAATATCACTAAACTGTGCGAGTGAGATCTTAGTAAAGTATGTAAGGCATGGAATGTTTTTCCTTTGTTTTCATTGCATGGTGTGGTGCGGGTGATGGAAGTCCAGAATTTTATCGTAGTACGTCGACAGATATTAACACATTCATTTGTTTTTCAGCTGTCCCGAGCAGGTATCCTGAGCGGCTGCCCAAACTGCTGCGCTGGGCTGCTGCGCTGAGCAACTGCCCGTGCTTCTGCGCTGAGCGGCCGCCCAAGCCGCTGTCCCGAGCAGTTGTCTGCTGGAAGTCAAGTCCGGAGTAATCGACACCAAAGATTACCTTGTGTGGTGTCATGCAAAGGTGGTATCGTGAGTATGTCGAGACATTCGACAGTTAATCTTCACAAATTGATATCATGCGCTAGTTGTCTTTGGTATGCATTAATAAAGAAAAATATCACTAAACTGTGCGAGAGAGATCTTAGTAAAGTATGTAAGGCATGGAATGGTTTTCCTTTGTTTTCATTGCATGGTGTGGTGCGGGTGATGGAAGTCCAGAATTTTATCGTAGTACGTCGACAGATATTAACACATTCATTTGTTTTTCAGCTGTCCCGAGCAGGTATCCTGAGCGGCTGCCCAAACTGCTGCGCTGGGCTACTGCGCTGAGCAACTGCCCGTGCTTCTGCGCTGAGCGGCCGCCCAAGCCGCTGTCCCAAGCAGTTGTCTGCTGGAAGTCAAGTCCGGAGTAATCGACACCAAAGATTACCTTGTGTGGTGTCATGCAAAGGTGGTATCGTGAGTATGTCGAGACATTCAACAACTAATCTTCACAAATTGATATCATGCGCTAGTTGTCTTTAGTATGCATTAATAAAGAAAAATCACTAAACTGTGCGAGTGAGATCTTAGTAAAGTATGTAAGGCATGGAATGTTTTTCCTTTGTTTTCATTGCTGGTGTGGTGCGGGTGATGGAAGTCCAGAATTTTATCGTAGTACGTAGACAGATATTAACACATTCATTTGTTTTTCAGCTGTCCCGAGCAGGTATCCTGAGCGGCTGCCCAAACTGCTGCGCTGGGCTGCTGCGCTGAGCAACTGCCCGTGCTTCTGCGCTGAGCGGCCGCCCAAGCCGCTGTCCCGAGCAGTTGTCTGCTGGAAGTCAAGCACGGAGTAATCGACACCAAAGATTACCTTGTGTGGTGTCATGCAAAGGTGGTATCGTAAGTATGTTGAGACATTCGACAGTTAATCTTCACAAATTGATATCATGCGCTAGTTGTCTTTGGTATGCATTAATAAAGAAAAATATCACTAAACTGTGCGAGTGAGATCTTAGTAAAGTATGTAAGGCATGGAATGTTTTTCCTTTGTTTTCATTGCATGGTGTGGTGCGGGTGATGGAAGTCCAGAATTTTATCGTAGTACGTCGACAGATATTAACACATTCATTTGTTTTTCAGCTGTCCCGAGCAGGCATCAGGAGCGGCTGCCCAAACTGCTGCGCTGGGCTGCTGCGCTGAGCAACTGCCCGTGCTTCTGCGCTGAGCGGCCGCCCAAGCCGCTGTCCCGAGCAGTTGTCTGCTGGAAGTCAAGTCCGGAGTAATCGACACCAAAGATTACCTTGTGTGGTGTCATGCAAAGGTGGTATCGTGAGTATGTCGAGACATTCGACAGTTAATCTTCACAAATTGATATCATGCGCTAGTTGTCTTTGGTATGCATTAATAAAGAAAAATATCACTAAACTGTGCGAGTGAGATCTTAGTAAAGTATGTAAGGCATGGAATGTTTTTCCTTTGTTTTCATTGCATGGTGTGGTGCGGGTGATGGAAGTCCAGAATTTTATCGTAGTACGTCGACAGATATTAACACATTCATTTGTTTTTCAGCTGTCCCGAGCAGGTATCCTGAGCGGCTGCCCAAAGTGCTGCGCTGGGCTGCTGCGCTGAGCAACTGCCCGTGCTTCTGCGCTGAGCGGCCGCCCAAGCCGATGTCCCGAGCAGTTGTCTGCTGGAAGTCAAGTCCGGAGTAATCGACACCAAAGATTACCTTGTGTGGTGTCATGTAAAAGTGGTATCGTGAGTATGTCGAGACATTCGACAGTTAATCTTCACAAATTGATATCATGCGCTAGTTGTCTTTGGTATGCATTAATAAAGAAAAATATCACTAAACTGTGCGAGAGAGATCTTAGTAAAGTATGTAAGGCATGGAATGGTTTTCCTTTGTTTTCATTGCATGGTGTGGTGCGGGTGATGGAAGTCCAGAATTTTATCGTAGTACGTCGACAGATATTAACACATTCATTTGTTATTCAGCTGTCCCGAGCAGGTATCCTGAGCGGCTGCCCAAACTGCTGCGCTGGGCTACTGCGCTGAGCAACTGCCCGTGCTTCTGCGCTGAGCGGCCGCCCAAGCCGCTGTCCCAAGCAGTTGTCTGCTGGAAGTCAAGTCCGGAGTAATCGACACCAAAGATTACCTTGTGTGGTGTCATGCAAAGGTGGTATCGTGAGTATGTCGAGACATTCAACAACTAATCTTCACAAATTGATATCATGCGCTAGTTGTCTTTAGTATGCATTAATAAAGAAAAATCACTAAACTGTGCGAGTGAGATCTTAGTAAAGTATGTAAGGCATGGAATGTTTTTCCTTTGTTTTCATTGCTGGTGTGGTGCGGGTGATGGAAGTCCAGAATTTTATCGTAGTACGTAGACAGATATTAACACATTCATTTGTTTTTCAGCTGTCCCGAGCAGGTATCCTGAGCGGCTGCCCAAACTGCTGCGCTGGGCTGCTGCGCTGAGCAACTGCCCGTGCTTCTGCGCTGAGCGGCCGCCCAAGCCGCTGTCCCGAGCAGTTGTCTGCTGGAAGTCAAGCACGGAGTAATCGACACCAAAGATTACCTTGTGTGGTGTCATGCAAAGGTGGTATCGTGAGTATGTCGAGACATTCGACAGTTAATCTTCACAAATTGATATCATGCGCTAGTTGTCTTTGGTATGCATTAATAAAGAAAAATATCACTAAACTGTGCGAGTGAGATCTTAGTAAAGTATGTAAGGCATGGAATGGTTTTCCTTTGTTTTCATTGCATGGTGTGGTGCGGGTGATGGAAGTCCAGAATTTTATCGTAGTACGTAGACAGATATTAACACAATCATTTGTTTTTCAGCTGTCCCGAGCAGGTATCCTGAGCGGCTGCCTAAACTGCTGCGCTGGGCTGCTGCGCTGAGCAACTGCTCGTGCTTCTGCGCTGAGCGGCCGCCCAAGCCGCTGTCCCGAGCAGTTGTCTGCTGGAAGTCAAGTCCGGAGTAATCGACACCAAAGATTACCTTGTGTGGTGTCATGCAAAGGTGGTATCGTGAGTATGTCGAGACATTCGACAGTTAATCTTCACAAATTGATATCATGCGCTAGTTGTCTTTGGTATGCATTAATAAAGAAAAATATCACTAAACTGTGCGAGTGAGATCTTAGTAAAGTATGTAAGGCATGGAATGTTTTTCCTTTGTTTTCATTGCATGGTGTGGTGCGGGTGATGGAAGTCCAGAATTTTATCGTAGTACGTCGACAGATATTAACACATTCATTTGTTTTTCAGCTGTCCCGAGCAGGTATCCTGAGCGGCTGCCCAAACTGCTGCGCTGGGCTGCTGCGCTGAGCAACTGCCCGTGCTTCTGCGCTGAGCGGCCGCCCAAGCCGCTGTCCCGAGCAGTTGTCTGCTGGAAGTCAAGTCCGGAGTAATCGACACCAAAGATTACCTTGTGTGGTGTCATGCAAAGGTGGTATCGTGAGTATGTCGAGACATTCGACAGTTAATCTTCACAAATTGATATCATGCGCTAGTTGTCTTTGGTATGCATTAATAAAGAAAAATATCACTAAACTGTGCGAGTGAGATCTTAGTAAAGTATGTAAGGCATGGAATGTTTTTCCTTTGTTTTCATTGCATGGTGTGGTGCGGGTGATGGAAGTCCAGAATTTTATCGTAGTACGTAGACAGATATTAACACAATCATTTGTTTTTCAGCTGTCCCGAGCAGGTATCCTGAGCGGCTGCCTAAACTGCTGCGCTGGGCTGCTGCGCTGAGCAACTGCTCGTGCTTCTGCGCTGAGCGGCCGCCCAAGCCGCTGTCCCGAGCAGTTGTCTGCTGGAAGTCAAGTCCGGAGTAATCGATACCAAAGATTACCTTGTGTGGTGTCATGCAAAGGTGGTATCGTGAGTATGTCGAGACATTCGACAGTTAATCTTCACAAATTGATATCATGCGCTAGTTGTCTTTGGTATGCATTAATAAAGAAAAATATCACTAAACTGTGCGAGTGAGATCTTAGTAAAGTATGTAAGGCATGGAATGTTTTTCCTTTGTTTTCATTGCATGGTGTGGTGCGGGTGATGGAAGTCCAGAATTTTATCGTAGTACGTCGACAGATATTAACACATTCATTTGTTTTTTTGGGACTTTCCCGAGCAGGTATCCTGAGCGGCTGCCCAAACTGCTGCGCTAGGCTGCTGCACTGAGCAACTGCCCGTGCTTCTGCGCTGAGCGGCCGCCCAAGCCGCTGTCCCGAGCAGTTGTCTGCTGGAAGTCAAGTCCGGAGTAATCGACACCAAAGATTACCTTGTGTGGTGTCATGCAAAGGTGGTATCGTGAGTATGTCGAGACATTCGACAGTTAATCTTCACAAATTGATATCATGCGCTAGTTTTCTTTGGTATGCATTAATAAAGAAAAATATCACTAAACTGTGCGAGTGAGATCTCAGTAAAGTATGTAAGGCATGGAATGTTTTTCCTTTGTTTTCATTGCATGGTGTGGTGCGGGTGATGGAAGTCCAGAATTTCATCGTAGTACGTCGACAGATATTAACACATTCATTTGTTTTTCAGCTGTCCCGAGCAGGTATCCTGAGCGGCTGCCCAAACTGCTGCGCTGGGCTGCTGCGCTGAGCAACTGCCCGTGCTTTTGCGCTGAGCGGCCGCCCGAGCAGTTGTCTGCTGGAAGTCAAGTCCGGGGTAATTGACACCAAAGATTACCTTGTGTGGTGTCATGCAAAGGTGGTATCGTGAGTATGTCAGGACATTCGACAGTTAATCTTCACAAATTGATATCATGCGCTAGTTTTCTTTGGTATGCATTAATAAAGAAAAATATCACTAAACTGTGCGAGTGAGATCTCAGTAAAGTATGTAAGGCATGGAATGTTTTTCCTTTGTTTTCATTGCATGGTGTGGTGCGGGTGATGGAAGTCCAGAATTTTATCGTAGTACGTCGACAGATATTAACACATTCATTTGTTTTTCAGCTGTCCCGAGCAGGTATCCTGAGCGGCTGCCCAAACTGCTGCGCTGGGCTGCTGCGCTGAGCAACTGCCCGTGCTTCTGCGCTGAGCGGCCGCCCAAGCCGCTGTCCCGAGCAGTTGTCTGCTGGAAGTCAAGTCCGGAGTAATCGACACCAAAGATTACCTTATGTGGTGTCATGCAAAGGTGGTATCGTGAGTATGTCGAGACATTCGACAGTTAATCTTCACAAATTGATATCATGCGCTAGTTGTCTTTGGTATGCATTAATAAAGAAAAATATCACTAAACTGTGCGAGTGAGATCTTAGTAAAGTATGTAAGGCATGGAATGTTTTTCCTTTGTTTTCATTGCATGGTGTGGTGCGGGTGATGGAAGTCCAGAATTTTATCGTAGTACGTCGACAGATATTAACACATTCATTTGTTTTTCAGCTGTCCCGAGCAGGTATCCTGAGCGGCTGCCCAAAGTGCTGCGCTGGGCTGCTGCGCTGAGCAACTGCCCGTGCTTCTGCGCTGAGCGGCCGCCCAAGCCGCTGTCCCGAGCAGTTGTCTGCTGGAAGTCAAGTCCGGAGTAATCGACACCAAAGATTACCTTGTGTGGTGTCATGCAAAAGTGGTATCGTGAGTATGTCGAGACATTCGACAGTTAATCTTCACAAATTGATATCATGCGCTAGTTGTCTTTGGTATGCATTAATAAAGAAAAATATCACTAAACTGTGCGAGTGAGATCTTAGTAAAGTATGTAAGGCATGGAATGTTTTTCCTTTGTTTTCATTGCATGGTGTGGTGCGGGTGATGGAAGTCCAGAATTTTATCGTAGTACGTCGACAGATATTAACACATTCATTTGTTTTTCAGCTGTCCCGAGCAGGTATCCTGAGCGGCTGCCCAAACTGCTGCGCTGGGCTGCTGCGCTGAGCAACTGCCCGTGCTTTTGCGCTGAGCGGCCTCCCGAGCAGTTGTCTGCTGGAAGTCAAGTCCGGGGTAATTGACACCAAAGATTACCTTGTGTGGTGTCATGCAAAGGTGGTATCGTGAGTATGTCAGGACATTCGACAGTTAATCTTCACAAATTGATATCATGCGCTAGTTTTCTTTGGTATGCATTAATAAAGAAAAATATCACTAAACTGTGCGAGTGAGATCTTAGTAAAGTATGTAAGGCATGGAATGTTTTTCCTTTGTTTTCATTGCATGGTGTGGTGCGGGTGATGGAAGTCCAGAATTTTATCGTAGTACGTCGACAGATATTAACACATTCATTTGTTTTTCAGCTGTCCCGAGCAGGTATCCTGAGCGGCTGCCCAAACTGCTGCGCTGGGCTGCTGCGCTGAGCAACTGCCCGTGCTTCTGCGCTGAGCGGCCGCCCAAGCCGCTGTCCCGAGCAGTTGTCTGCTGGAAGTCAAGTCCGGAGTAATCGACACCAAAGATTACCTTGTGTGGTGTCATGCAAAGGTGGTATCGTGAGTATGTCGAGACATTCGACAACTAATCTTCACAAATTGATATCATGCGCTAGTTGTCTTTGGTATGCATTAATAAAGAAAAATATCACTAAACTGTGCATGTGAGATCTTAGTAAAGTATGTAAGGCATGGAATGTTTTTCCTTTGTTTTCATTGCATGGTGTGGTGCGGGTGATGGAAGTCCAGAATTTTATCGTAGTACGTCGACAGATATTAACACATTCATTTGTTTTTTTGGGACTTTCCCGAGCAGGTATCCTGAGCGGCTGCCCAAACTGCTGCGCTGGGCTGCTGCACTGAGCAACTGCCCGTGCTTCTGCGCTGAGCGGCCGCCCAAGCCGCTGTCCCGAGCAGTTGTCTGCTGGAAGTCAAGTCCGGAGTAATCGACACCAAAGATTACCTTGTGTGGTGTCATGCAAAGGTGGTATCGTGAGTATGTCGAGACATTCGACAACTAATCTTCACAAATTGATATCATGCGCTAGTTGTCTTTGGTATGCATTAATAAAGAAAAATATCACTAAACTGTGCGAGTGAGATCTTAGTAAAGTATGTAAGGCATGGAATGTTTTTCCTTTGTTTTCATTGCATGGTGTGGTGCGGGTGATGGAAGTCCAGAATTTTATCGTAGTACGTCAACAGATATTAACACATTCATTTGTTTTTCAGCTGTCCCGAGCAGGTGTCCTGAGCGGCTGCCCAAACTGCTGCGCTGGGCTGCTGCGCTGAGCAACTGCCCGTGCTTTTGCGCTGAGCGGCCGCCCGAGCAGTTGTCTGCTGGAAGTCAAGTCCGGAGTAATTGACACCAAAGATTACCTTGTGTGGTGTCATGCAAAGGTGGTATCGTGAGTATGTCGAGACATTCGACAGTTAATCTTCACAAATTGATATCATGCGCTAGTTGTCTTTGGTATGCATTAATAAAGAAAAATATCACTAAACTGTGCGAGTGAGATCTTAGTAAAGTATGTAAGGCATGGAATGTTTTTCCTTTGTTTTCATTGCATGGTGTGGTGCGGGTGATGGAAGTCCAGAATTTTATCGTAGTACGTCGACAGATATTAACACATTCATTTGTTTTTCAGCTGTCCCGAGCAGGTATCCTGAGCGGCTGCCCAAACTGCTGCGCTGGGCTGCTGCGCTGAGCAACTACCCGTGCTTCTGCGCTGAGCGGCCGCCCAAGCCGCTGTCCCGAGCAGTTGTCTGCTGGAAGTCAAGTCCGGAGTAATCGACACTAAAGATTACCTTGTGTGGTGTCATGCAAAGGTGGTATCGTGAGTATGTCGAGACATTCGACAGTTAATCTTCACAAATTGATATCATGCGCTAGTTGTCTTTGGTATGCATTAATAAAGAAAAATATCACTAAACTGTGCGAGTGAGATCTTAGTAAAGTATGTAAGGCATGGAATGTTTTTCCTTTGTTTTCATTGCATGGTGTGGTGCGGGTGATGGAAGTCCAGAATTTTATCGTAGTACGTCGACAGATATTAACACATTCATTTGTTTTTCAGCTGTCCCGAGCAGGTATCCTGAGCGGCTGCCCAAACTGCTGCGCTGGGCTGCTGCGCTGAGCAACTGCCCGTGCTTTTGCGCTGAGCGGCCGTTACCTTGTGTGGTGTCATGCGAAGGTGGTATCGTGAGTATGTCGAGACATTCAACAGTTAATCTTCACAAATTGATATCATGCGCTAGTTTTCTTTGGTATGCATTAATAAAGAAAAATATCACTAAACTGTGCGAGTGAGATCTCAGTAAAGTATGTAAGGCATGGAATGTTTTTCCTTTGTTTTCATTGCATGGTGTGGTGCGGGTGATGGAAGTCCAGAATTTTATCGTAGTACGTCGACAGATATTAACACATTCATTTGTTTTTCAGCTGTCCCGAGCAGGTATCCTGAGCGGCTGCCCAAAGTGCTGCGCTGGGCTGCTGCGCTGAGCAACTGCCCGTGCTTCTGCGCTGAGCGGCCGCCCAAGCCGCTGTCCCGAGCAGTTGTCTGCTGGAAGTCAAGTCCGGAGTAATCGACACCAAAGATTACCTTGTGTGGTGTCATGCAAAGGTGGTATCGTGAGTATGTCGAGACATTCGACAGTTAATCTTCACAAATTGATATCATGCGCTAGTTGTCTTTGGTATGCATTAATAAAGAAAAATATCACTAAACTGTGCGAGTGAGATCTTAGTAAAGTATGTAAGGCATGGAATGTTTTTCCTTTGTTTTCATTGCATGGTGTGGTGCGGGTGATGGAAGTCCAGAATTTTATCGTAGTACGTCGACAGATATTAACACATTCATTTGTTTTTCAGCTGTCCCGAGCAGGTATCCTGAGCGGCTGCCCAAACTGCTGCGCTGGGCTGCTGCGCTGAGCAACTGCCCGTGCTTCTGCGCTGAGCGGCCGCCCAAGCCGCTGTCCCGAGCAGTTGTCTGCTGGAAGTCAAGTCCGGAGTAATCGACACCAAAGATTACCTTGTGTGGTGTCATGCAAAGGTGGTATCGTGAGTATGTCGAGACATTCGACAGTTAATCTTCACAAATTGATATCATGCGCTAGTTGTCTTTGGTATGCATTAATAAAGAAAAATATCACTAAACTGTGCGAGTGAGATCTTAGTAAAGTATGTAAGGCATGGAATGTTTTTCCTTTGTTTTCATTGCATGGTGTGGTGCGGGTGATGGAAGTCCAGAATTTTATCGTAGTACGTAGACAGATATTAACACAATCATTTGTTTTTCAGCTGTCCCGAGCAGGTATCCTGAGCGGCTGCCTAAACTGCTGCGCTGGGCTGCTGCGCTGAGCAACTGCTCGTGCTTCTGCGCTGAGCGGCCGCCCAAGCCGCTGTCCCGAGCAGTTGTCTGCTGGAAGTCAAGTCCGGAGTAATCGATACCAAAGATTACCTTGTGTGGTGTCATGCAAAGGTGGTATCGTGAGTATGTCGAGACATTCGACAGTTAATCTTCACAAATTGATATCATGCGCTAGTTGTCTTTGGTATGCATTAATAAAGAAAAATATCACTAAACTGTGCGAGTGAGATCTTAGTAAAGTATGTAAGGCATGGAATGTTTTTCCTTTGTTTTCATTGCATGGTGTGGTGCGGGTGATGGAAGTCCAGAATTTTATCGTAGTACGTCGACAGATATTAACACATTCATTTGTTTTTTTGGGACTTTCCCGAGCAGGTATCCTGAGCGGCTGCCCAAACTGCTGCGCTAGGCTGCTGCACTGAGCAACTGCCCGTGCTTCTGCGCTGAGCGGCCGCCCAAGCCGCTGTCCCGAGCAGTTGTCTGCTGGAAGTCAAGTCCGGAGTAATCGACACCAAAGATTACCTTGTGTGGTGTCATGCAAAGGTGGTATCGTGAGTATGTCGAGACATTCGACAGTTAATCTTCACAAATTGATATCATGCGCTAGTTTTCTTTGGTATGCATTAATAAAGAAAAATATCACTAAACTGTGCGAGTGAGATCTCAGTAAAGTATGTAAGGCATGGAATGTTTTTCCTTTGTTTTCATTGCATGGTGTGGTGCGGGTGATGGAAGTCCAGAATTTCATCGTAGTACGTCGACAGATATTAACACATTCATTTGTTTTTCAGCTGTCCCGAGCAGGTATCCTGAGCGGCTGCCCAAACTGCTGCGCTGGGCTGCTGCGCTGAGCAACTGCCCGTGCTTTTGCGCTGAGCGGCCGCCCGAGCAGTTGTCTGCTGGAAGTCAAGTCCGGGGTAATTGACACCAAAGATTACCTTGTGTGGTGTCATGCAAAGGTGGTATCGTGAGTATGTCAGGACATTCGACAGTTAATCTTCACAAATTGATATCATGCGCTAGTTTTCTTTGGTATGCATTAATAAAGAAAAATATCACTAAACTGTGCGAGTGAGATCTCAGTAAAGTATGTAAGGCATGGAATGTTTTTCCTTTGTTTTCATTGCATGGTGTGGTGCGGGTGATGGAAGTCCAGAATTTTATCGTAGTACGTCGACAGATATTAACACATTCATTTGTTTTTCAGCTGTCCCGAGCAGGTATCCTGAGCGGCTGCCCAAACTGCTGCGCTGGGCTGCTGCGCTGAGCAACTGCCCGTGCTTCTGCGCTGAGCGGCCGCCCAAGCCGCTGTCCCGAGCAGTTGTCTGCTGGAAGTCAAGTCCGGAGTAATCGACACCAAAGATTACCTTATGTGGTGTCATGCAAAGGTGGTATCGTGAGTATGTCGAGACATTCGACAGTTAATCTTCACAAATTGATATCATGCGCTAGTTGTCTTTGGTATGCATTAATAAAGAAAAATATCACTAAACTGTGCGAGTGAGATCTTAGTAAAGTATGTAAGGCATGGAATGTTTTTCCTTTGTTTTCATTGCATGGTGTGGTGCGGGTGATGGAAGTCCAGAATTTTATCGTAGTACGTCGACAGATATTAACACATTCATTTGTTTTTCAGCTGTCCCGAGCAGGTATCCTGAGCGGCTGCCCAAACTGCTGCGCTGGGCTGCTGCGCTGAGCAACTGCCCGTGCTTTTGCGCTGAGCGGCCTCCCGGGCAGTTGTCTGCTGGAAGTCAAGTCCGGGGTAATTGACACCAAAGATTACCTTGTGTGGTGTCATGCAAAGGTGGTATCGTGAGTATGTCAGGACATTCGACAGTTAATCTTCACAAATTGATATCATGCGCTAGTTTTCTTTGGTATGCATTAATAAAGAAAAATATCACTAAACTGTGCGAGTGAGATCTTAGTAAAGTATGTAAGGCATGGAATGTTTTTCCTTTGTTTTCATTGCATGGTGTGGTGCGGGTGATGGAAGTCCAGAATTTTATCGTAGTACGTCGACAGATATTAACACATTCATTTGTTTTTCAGCTGTCCCGAGCAGGTATCCTGAGCGGCTGCCCAAACTGCTGCGCTGGGCTGCTGCGCTGAGCAACTGCCCGTGCTTCTGCGCTGAGCGGCCGCCCAAGCCGCTGTCCCGAGCAGTTGTCTGCTGGAAGTCAAGTCCGGAGTAATCGACACCAAAGATTACCTTGTGTGGTGTCATGCAAAGGTGGTATCGTGAGTATGTCGAGACATTCGACAACTAATCTTCACAAATTGATATCATGCGCTAGTTGTCTTTGGTATGCATTAATAAAGAAAAATATCACTAAACTGTGCATGTGAGATCTTAGTAAAGTATGTAAGGCATGGAATGTTTTTCCTTTGTTTTCATTGCATGGTGTGGTGCGGGTGATGGAAGTCCAGAATTTTATCGTAGTACGTCGACAGATATTAACACATTCATTTGTTTTTTTGGGACTTTCCCGAGCAGGTATCCTGAGCGGCTGCCCAAACTGCTGCGCTGGGCTGCTGCACTGAGCAACTGCCCGTGCTTCTGCGCTGAGCGGCCGCCCAAGCCGCTGTCCCGAGCAGTTGTCTGCTGGAAGTCAAGTCCGGAGTAATCGACACCAAAGATTACCTTGTGTGGTGTCATGCAAAGGTGGTATCGTGAGTATGTCGAGACATTCAACAACTAATCTTCACAAATTGATATCATGCGCTAGTTGTCTTTGGTATGCATTAATAAAGAAAAATATCACTAAACTGTGCGAGTGAGATCTTAGTAAAGTATGTAAGGCATGGAATGTTTTTCCTTTGTTTTCATTGCATGGTGTGGTGCGGGTGATGGAAGTCCAGAATTTTATCGTAGTACGTCGACAGATATTAACACATTCATTTGTTTTTCAGCTGTCCCGAGCAGGTATCCTGAGCGGCTGCCCAAACTGCTGCGCTGGGCTGCTGCGCTGAGCAACTGCCCGTGCTTTTGCGCTGAGCGGCCGCCCGAGCAGTTGTCTGCTGGAAGTCAAGTCCGGAGTAATTGACACCAAAGATTACCTTGTGTGGTGTCATGCAAAGGTGGTATCGTGAGTATGTCGAGACATTCGACAGTTAATCTTCACAAATTGATATCATGCGCTAGTTGTCTTTGGTATGCATTAATAAAGAAAAATATCACTAAACTGTGCGAGTGAGATCTTAGTAAAGTATGTAAGGCATGGAATGTTTTTCCTTTGTTTTCATTGCATGGTGTGGTGCGGGTGATGGAAGTCCAGAATTTTATCGTAGTACGTCGACAGATATTAACACATTCATTTGTTTTTCAGCTGTCCCGAGCAGGTATCCTGAGCGGCTGCCCAAACTGCTGCGCTGGGCTGCTGCGCTGAGCAACTGCCCGTGCTTTTGCGCTGAGCGGCCGTTACCTTGTGTGGTGTCATGCGAAGGTGGTATCGTGAGTATGTCGAGACATTCAACAGTTAATCTTCACAAATTGATATCATGCGCTAGTTTTCTTTGGTATGCATTAATAAAGAAAAATATCGCTAAACTGTGCGAGTGAGATCTCAGTAAAGTATGTAAGGCATGGAATGTTTTTCCTTTGTTTTCATTGCATGGTGTGGTGCGGGTGATGGAAGTCCAGAATTTTATCGTAGTACGTCGACAGATATTAACACATTCATTTGTTTTTCAGCTGTCCCGAGCAGGTATCCTGAGCGGCTGCCCAAAGTGCTGCGCTGGGCTGCTGCGCTGAGCAACTGCCCGTGCTTCTGCGCTGAGCGGCCGCCCAAGCCGCTGTCCCGAGCAGTTGTCTGCTGGAAGTCAAGTCCGGAGTAATCGACACCAAAGATTACCTTGTGTGGTGTCATGCAAAGGTGGTATCGTGAGTATGTCGAGACATTCGACAGTTAATCTTCACAAATTGATATCATGCGCTAGTTGTCTTTGGTATGCATTAATAAAGAAAAATATCACTAAACTGTGCGAGTGAGATCTTAGTAAAGTATGTAAGGCATGGAATGGTTTTCCTTTGTTTTCATTGCATGGTGTGGTGCGGGTGATGGAAGTCCCGAATTTTATCGTAGTACGTCGACAGATATTAACACATTCATTTGTTTTTCAGCTGTCCCGAGCAGGTATCCTGAGCGGCTGCCCAAACTGCTGCGCTGGGCTGCTGCGCTGAGCAACTACCCGTGCTTCTGCGCTGAGCGGCCGCCCAAGCCGCTGTCCCGAGCAGTTGTCTGCTGGAAGTCAAGTCCGGAGTAATCGACACCAAAGATTACCTTGTGTGGTGTCATGCAAAGGTGGTATCGTGAGTATGTCGAGACATTCGACAGTTAATCTTCACAAATTGATATCATGCGCTAGTTGTCTTTGGTATGCATTAATAAAGAAAAATATCACTAAACTGTGCGAGTGAGATCTTAGTAAAGTATGTAAGGCATGGAATGTTTTTCCTTTGTTTTCATTGCATGGTGTGGTGCGGGTGATGGAAGTCCAGAATTTTATCGTAGTACGTCGACAGATATTAACACATTCATTTGTTTTTCAGCTGTCCCGAGCAGGTATCCTGAGCGGCTGCCAAAACTGCTGCGCTGGGCTGCTGCGCTGAGCAACTGCCCGTGCTTTTGCGCTGAGCGGCCGTTACCTTGTGTGGTGTCATGCGAAGGTGGTATCGTGAGTATGTCGAGACATTCAACAGTTAATCTTCACAAATTGATATCATGCGCTAGTTTTCTTTGGTATGCATTAATAAAGAAAAATATCACTAAACTGTGCGAGTGAGATCTCAGTAAAGTATGTAAGGCATGGAATGTTTTTCCTTTGTTTTCATTGCATGGTGTGGTGCGGGTGATGGAAGTCCAGAATTGTATCGTAGTACGTCGACAGATATTAACACATTCATTTGTTTTTCAGCTGTCCCGAGCAGGTATCCTGAGCGGCTGCCCAAACTGCTGCGCTGGGCTGCTGCGCTGAGCAACTACCCGTGCTTCTGCGCTGAGCGGCCGCCCAAGCCGCTGTCCCGAGCAGTTGTCTGCTGGAAGTCAAGTCCGGAGTAATCGACACCAAAGATTACCTTGTGTGGTGTCATGCAAAGGTGGTATCGTGAGTATGTCGAGACATTCGACAGTTAATCTTCACAAATTGATATCATGCGCTAGTTGTCTTTGGTATGCATTAATAAAGAAAAATATCACTTAACTGTGCGAGTGAGATCTTAGTAAAGTATGTAAGGCATGGAATGTTTTTCCTTTGTTTTCATTGCATGGTGTGGTGCGGTTGATGGAAGTCCAGAATTTTATCGTAGTACGTCGACAGATATTAACACATTCATTTGTTTTTCAGCTGTCCCGAGCAGGTATCCTGAGCGGCTGCCCAAAGTGCTGCGCTGGGCTGCTGCGCTGAGCAACTGCCCGTGCTTCTGCGCTGAGCGGCCGCCCAAGCCGCTGTCCCGAGCAGTTGTCTGCTGGAAGTCAAGTCCGGAGTAATCGACACCAAAGATTACCTTGTGTGGTGTCATGCAAAGGTGGTATCGTGAGTATGTTGAGACATTCGACAGTTAATCTTCACAAATTGATATCATGCGCTAGTTGTCTTTGGTATGCATTAATAAAGAAAAATATCACTAAACTGTGCGAGTGAGATCTTAGTAAAGTATGTAAGGCATGGAATGTTTATCCTTTGTTTTCATTGCATGGTGTGGTGCGGGTGATGGAAGTCCAGAATTTTATCGTAGTACGTCGACAGATATTAACACATTCATTTGTTTTTCAGCTGTCCCGAGCAGGTATCCTGAGCGGCTGCCCAAACTGCTGCGCTGGGCTGCTGCGCTGAGCAACTGCCCGTGCTTCTGCGCTGAGCGGCTGCCCAAGCCGCTGTCCCGAGCAGTTGTCTGCTGGAAGTCAAGTCCGGAGTAATCGACACCAAAGATTACCTTGTGTGGTGTCATGCAAAGGTGGTATCGTGAGTATGTCGAGACATTCGACAGTTAATCTTCACAAATTGATATCATGCGCTAGTTGTCTTTGGTATGCATTAATGAAGAAAAATATCACTAAACTGTGCGAGAGAGATCTTAGTAAAGTATGTAAGGCATGGAATGGTTTTCCTTTGTTTTCATTGCATGGTGTGGTGCGGGTGATGGAAGTCCAGAATTTTATCGTAGTACGTCGACAGATATTAACACATTCATTTGTTTTTCAGCTGTCCCGAGCAGGTATCCTGAGCGGCTGCCCAAACTGCTGCGCTGGGCTGCTGCGCTGAGCAACTGCCCGTGCTTCTGCGCTGAGCGGCCGCCCAAGCCGCTGTCCCAAGCAGTTGTCTGCTGGAAGTCAAGTCCGGAGTAATCGACACCAAAGATTACCTTGTGTGGTGTCATGCAAAGGTGGTATCGTGAGTATGTCGAGACATTCAACAACTAATCTTCACAAATTGATATCATGCGCTAGTTGTCTTTAGTATGCATTAATAAAGAAAAATCACTAAACTGTGCGAGTGAGATCTTAGTAAAGTATGTAAGGCATGGAATGTTTTTCCTTTGTTTTCATTGCTGGTTTGGTGCGGGTGATGGAAGTCCAGAATTTTATCGTAGTACGTAGACAGATATTAACACATTCATTTGTTTTTCAGTTGTCCCGAGCAGGTATCCTGAGCGGCTGCCCAAACTGCTGCGCTGGGCTGCTGCGCTGAGCAACTGCCCGTGCTTCTGCGCTGAGCGGCCGCCCAAGCCGCTGTCCCGAGCAGTTGTCTGCTGGAAGTCAAGCACGGAGTAATCGACACCAAAGATTACCTTGTGTGGTGTCATGCAAAGGTGGTATCGTGAGTATGTCGAGACATTCGACAGTTAATCTTCACAAATTGATATCATGCGCTAGTTGTCTTTGGTATGCATTAATAAAGAAAAATATCACTAAACTGTGCGAGTGAGATCTTAGTAAAGTATGTAAGGCATGGAATGGTTTTCCTTTGTTTTCATTGCATGGTGTGGTGCGGGTGATGGAAGTCCAGAATTTTATCGTAGTACGTAGACAGATATTAACACATTCATTTGTTTTTCAGCTGTCCCGAGCAGGTATCCTGAGCGGCTGCCTAAACTGCTGCGCTGGGCTGCTGCGCTGAGCAACTGCTCGTGCTTCTGCGCTGAGCGGCCGCCCAAGCCGCTGTCCCGAGCAGTTGTCTGCTGGAAGTCAAGTCCGGAGTAATCGACACCAAATATTACCTTGTGTGGTGTCATGCAAAGGTGGTATCGTGAGTATGTCGAGACATTCGACAGTTAATCTTCACAAATTGATATCATGCGCTAGTTGTCTTTGGTATGCATTAATAAAGAAAAATATCACTAAACTGTGCGAGTGAGATCTTAGTAAAGTATGTAAGGCATGGAATGTTTTTCCTTTGTTTTCATTGCATGGTGTGGTGCGGGTGATGGAAGTCCAGAATTTTATCGTAGTACGTCGACAGATATTAACACATTCATTTGTTTTTCAGCTGTCCCGAGCAGGTATCCTGAGCGGCTGCCCAAACTGCTGCGCTGGGCTGCTGCGCTGAGCAACTGCTCGTGCTTCTGCGCTGAGCGGCCGCCCAAGCCGCTGTCCCGAGCAGTTGTCTGCTGGAAGTCAAGTCCGGAGTAATCGACACCAAAGATTACCTTGTGTGGTGTCATGCAAAGGCGGTATCGTGAGTATGTCGAGACATTCGACAGTTAATCTTCACAAATTGATATCATGCGCTAGTTGTCTTTGGTATGCATTAATAAAGAAAAATATCACTAAACTGTGCGAGTGAGATCTTAGTAAAGTATGTAAGGCATGGAATGTTTTTCCTTTGTTTTCATTGCTGGTGTGGTGCGGGTGATGGAAGTCCAGAATTGTATCGTAGTACGTCGACAGATATTAACACATTCATTTGTTTTTCAGCTGTCCCGAGCAGGTATCCTGAGCGGCTGCCCAAACTGCTGCGCTGGGCTGCTGCACTGAGCAACTGCCCGTGCTTCTGCGCTGAGCGGCCGCCCAAGCCGCTGTCCCGAGCAGTTGTCTGCTGGAAGTCAAGTCCGGAGTAATCGACACCAAAGATTACCTTGTGTGGTGTCATGCAAAGGTGGTATCGTGAGTATGTCGAGACATTCGACAGTTAATCTTCACAAATTGATATCATGCGCTAGTTGTCTTTGGTATGCATTAATAAAGAAAAATATCACTAAACTGTGCGAGTGAGATCTTAGTAAAGTATGTAAGGCATGGAATGTTTTTCCTTTGTTTTCATTGCATGGTGTGGTGCGGGTGATGGAAGTCCAGAATTTCATCGTAGTACGTCGACAGATATTAACACATTCATTTGTTTTTCAGCTGTCCCGAGCAGGTATCCTGAGCGGCTGCCCAAACTGCTGCGCTGGGCTGCTGCGCTGAGCAACTGCCCGTGCTTCTGCGCTGAGCGGCCGCCCAAGCCGCTGTCCCGAGCAGTTGTCTGCTGGAAGTCAAGTCCGGAGTAATCGACACCAAAGATTACCTTGTGTGGTGTCATGCAAAGGTGGTATCGTGAGTATGTCGAGACATTCGACAGTTAATCTTCACAAATTGATATCATGCGCTAGTTGTCTTTGGTATGCATAAATAAAGAAAAATATCACTAAACTGTGCGAGTGAGATCTTAGTAAAGTATGTAAGGCATGGAATGTTTTTCCTTTGTTTTCATTGCATGGTGTGGTGCGGGTGATGGAAGTCCAGAATTTTATCGTAGTACGTCGACAGATATTAACACATTCATTTGTTTTTCAGCTGTCCCGAGCAGGTATCCTGAGCGGCTGCCCAAAGTGCTGCGCTGGGCTGCTGCGCTGAGCAACTGCCCGTGCTTCTGCGCTGAGCGGCCGCCCAAGCCGCTGTCCCGAGCAGTTGTCTGCTGGAAGTCAAGTCCGGAGTAATCGACACCAAAGATTACCTTGTGTGGTGTCATGCAAAGGTGGTATCGTGAGTATGTTGAGACATTCGACAGTTAATCTTCACAAATTGATATCATGCGCTAGTTGTCTTTGGTATGCATTAATAAAGAAAAATATCACTAAACTGTGCGAGTGAGATCTTAGTAAAGTATGTAAGGCATGGAATGTTTATCCTTTGTTTTCATTGCATGGTGTGGTGCGGGTGATGGAAGTCCAGAATTTTATCGTAGTACGTCGACAGATATTAACACATTCATTTGTTTTTCAGCTGTCCCGAGCAGGTATCCTGAGCGGCTGCCCAAACTGCTGCGCTGGGCTGCTGCGCTGAGCAACTGCTCGTGCTTCTGCGCTGAGCGGCCGCCCAAGCCGCTGTCCCGAGCAGTTGTCTGCTGGAAGTCAAGTCCGGAGTAATCGACACCAAAGATTACCTTGTGTGGTGTCATGCAAAGGCGGTATCGTGAGTATGTCGAGACATTCGACAGTTAATCTTCACAAATTGATATCATGCGCTAGTTGTCTTTGGTATGCATTAATAAAGAAAAATATCACTAAACTGTGCGAGTGAGATCTTAGTAAAGTATGTAAGGCATGGAATGTTTTTCCTTTGTTTTCATTGCTGGTGTGGTGCGGGTGATGGAAGTCCAGAATTTTATCGTAGTACGTAGACAGATATTAACACATTCATTTGTTTTTCAGCTGTCCCGAGCAGGTATCCTGAGCGGCTGCCCAAACTGCTGCGCTGGGCTGCTGCGCTGAGCAACTGCCCGTGCTTCTGCGCTGAGCGGCCGCCCAAGCCGCTGTCCCGAGCAGTTGTCTGCTGGAAGTCAAGCACGGAGTAATCGACACCAAAGATTACCTTGTGTGGTGTCATGCAAAGGTGGTATCGTGAGTATGTCGAGACATTCGACAGTTAATCTTCACAAATTGATATCATGCGCTAGTTGTCTTTGGTATGCATTAATAAAGAAAAATATCACTAAACTGTGCGAGTGAGATCTTAGTAAAGTATGTAAGGCATGGAATGGTTTTCCTTTGTTTTCATTGCATGGTGTGGTGCGGGTGATGGAAGTCCAGAATTTTATCGTAGTACGTAGACAGATATTAACACATTCATTTGTTTTTCAGCTGTCCCGAGCAGGTATCCTGAGCGGCTGCCTAAACTGCTGCGCTGGGCTGCTGCGCTGAGCAACTGCTCGTGCTTCTGCGCTGAGCGGCCGCCCAAGCCGCTGTCCCGAGCAGTTGTCTGCTGGAAGTCAAGTCCGGAGTAATCGACACCAAATATTACCTTGTGTGGTGTCATGCAAAGGTGGTATCGTGAGTATGTCGAAACATTCGACAGTTAATCTTCACAAATTGATATCATGCGCTAGTTGTCTTTGGTATGCATTAATAAAGAAAAATATCACTAAACTGTGCGAGTGAGATCTTAGTAAAGTATGTAAGGCATGGAATGTTTTTCCTTTGTTTTCATTGCATGGTGTGGTGCGGGTGATGGAAGTCCAGAATTTTATCGTAGTACGTCGACAGATATTAACACATTCATTTGTTTTTCAGCTGTCCCGAGCAGGTATCCTGAGCGGCTGCCCAAAGTGCTGCGCTGGGCTGCTGCGCTGAGCAACTGCCCGTGCTTCTGCGCTGAGCGGCCGCCCAAGCCGCTGTCCCGAGCAGTTGTCTGCTGGAAGTCAAGTCCGGAGTAATCGACACCAAAGATTACCTTGTGTGGTGTCATGCAAAGGTGGTATCGTGAGTATGTTGAGACATTCGACAGTTAATCTTCACAAATTGATATCATGCGCTAGTTGTCTTTGGTATGCATTAATAAAGAAAAATATCACTAAACTGTGCGAGTGAGATCTTAGTAAAGTATGTAAGGCATGGAATGTTTATCCTTTGTTTTCATTGCATGGTGTGGTGCGGGTGATGGAAGTCCAGAATTTTATCGTAGTACGTCGACAGATATTAACACATTCATTTGTTTTTCAGCTGTCCCGAGCAGGTATCCTGAGCGGCTGCCCAAACTGCTGCGCTGGGCTGCTGCGCTGAGCAACTGCTCGTGCTTCTGCGCTGAGCGGCCGCCCAAGCCGCTGTCCCGAGCAGTTGTCTGCTGGAAGTCAAGTCCGGAGTAATCGACACCAAAGATTACCTTGTGTGGTGTCATGCAAAGGTGGTATCGTGAGTATGTCGAGACATTCGACAGTTAATCTTCACAAATTGATATCATGCGCTAGTTGTCTTTGGTATGCATTAATAAAGAAAAATATCACTAAACTGTGCGAGTGAGATCTTAGTAAAGTATGTAAGGCATGGAATGTTTTTCCTTTGTTTTCATTGCTGGTGTGGTGCGGGTGATGGAAGTCCAGAATTTTATCGTAGTACGTCGACAGATATTAACACATTCATTTGTTTTTCAGCTGTCCCGAGCAGGTATCCTGAGCGGCTGCCCAAACTGCTGCGCTGGGCTGCTGCGCTGAGCAACTGCCCGTGCTTCTGCGCTGAGCGGCCGCCCAAGCCGCTGTCCCGAGCAGTTGTCTGCTGGAAGTCAAGCACGGAGTAATCGACACCAAAGATTACCTTGTGTGGTGTCATGCAAAGGTGGTATCGTGAGTATGTCGAGACATTCGACAGTTAATCTTCACAAATTGATATCATGCGCTAGTTGTCTTTGGTATGCATTAATAAAGAAAAATATCACTAAACTGTGCGAGTGAGATCTTAGTAAAGAATGTAAGGCATGGAATGTTTTTCCTTTGTTTTCATTGCATGGTGTGGTGCGGGTGATGGAAGTCCAGAATTTTATCGTAGTACGTAGACAGATATTAACACATTCATTTGTTTTTTAGCTGTCCCGAGCAGGTATCCTGAGCGGCTGCCCAAAGTGCTGCGCTGGGCTGCTGCGCTGAGCAACTGCCCGTGCTTCTGCGCTGAGCGGCCGCCCAAGCCGCTGTCCCGAGCAGTTGTCTGCTGGAAGTCAAGTCCGGAGTAATCGACACCAAAGATTACCTTGTGTGGTGTCATGCAAAGGTGGTATCGTGAGTATGTCGAGACATTCGACAGTTAATCTTCACAAATTGATATCATGCGCTAGTTTTCTTTGGTATGCATTAATAAAGAAAAATATCACTAAACTGTGCGAGTGAGATCTCAGTAAAGTATGTAAGGCATGGAATGTTTTTCCTTTGTTTTCATTGCATGGTGTGGTGCGGGTGATGGAAGTCCAGAATTTTATCGTAGTACGTCGACAGATATTAACACATTCATTTGTTTTTCAGCTGTCCCGAGCAGGTATCCTGAGCGGCTGCCCAAAGTGCTGCGCTGGGCTGCTGCGCTGAGCAACTGCCCGTGCTTCTGCGCTGAGCGGCCGCCCAAGCCGCTGTCCCGAGCAGTTGTCTGCTGGAAGTCAAGTCCGGAGTAATCGACACCAAAGATTACCTTGTGTGGTGTCATGCAAAGGTGGTATCGTGAGTATTTTGAGACATTCGACAGTTAATCTTCACAAATTGATATCATGCGCTAGTTGTCTTTGGTATGCATTAATAAAGAAAAATATCACTAAACTGTGCGAGTGAGATCTTAGTAAAGTATGTAAGGCATGGAATGTTTATCCTTTGTTTTCATTGCATGGTGTGGTGCGGGTGATGGAAGTCCAGAATTTTATCGTAGTACGTCGACAGATATTAACACATTCATTTGTTTTTCAGCTGTCCCGAGCAGGTATCCTGAGCGGCTGCCCAAACTGCTGCGCTGGGCTGCTGCGCTGAGCAACTGCTCGTGCTTCTGCGCTGAGCGGCCGCCCAAGCCGCTGTCCCGAGTAGTTGTCTGCTGGAAGTCAAGTCCGGAGTAATCGACACCAAAGATTACCTTGTGTGGTGTCATGCAAAGGTGGTATCGTGAGTATGTCGAGACATTCGACAGTTAATCTTCACAAATTGATATCATGCGCTAGTTGTCTTTGGTATGCATTAATAAAGAAAAATATCACTAAACTGTGCGAGTGAGATCTTAGTAAAGTATGTAAGGCATGGAATGTTTTTCCTTTGTTTTCATTGCTGGTGTGGTGCGGGTGATGGAAGTCCAGAATTTTATCGTAGTACGTCGACAGATATTAACACATTCATTTGTTTTTCAGCTGTCCCGAGCAGGTATCCTGAGCGGCTGCCCAAACTGCTGCGCTGGGCTGCTGCGCTGAGCAACTGCCCGTGCTTCTGCGCTGAGCGGCCGCCCAAGCCGCTGTCCCGAGCAGTTGTCTGCTGGAAGTCAAGCACGGAGTAACCGACACCAAAGATTACCTTGTGTGGTGTCATGCAAAGGTGGTATCGTGAGTATGTCGAGACATTCGACAGTTAATCTTCACAAATTGATATCATGCGCTAGTTGTCTTTGGTATGCATTAATAAAGAAAAATATCACTAAACTGTGCGAGTGAGATCTTAGTAAAGTATGTAAGGCATGGAATGGTTTTCCTTTGTTTTCATTGCATGGTGTGGTGCGGGTGATGGAAGTCCAGAATTTTATCGTAGTACGTAGACAGATATTAACACATTCATTTGTTTTTTAGCTGTCCCGAGCAGGTATCCTGAGCGGCTGCCTAAACTGCTGCGCTGGGCTGCTGCGCTGAGCAACTGCTCGTGCTTCTGCGCTGAGCGGCCGCCCAAGCCGCTGTCCCGAGCAGTTGTCTGCTGGAAGTCAAGTCCGGAGTAATCGACACCAAAGATTACCTTGTGTGGTGTCATGCAAAGGTGGTATCGTGAGTATGTCGAGACATTCGACAGTTAATCTTCACAAATTGATATCATGCGCTAGTTGTCTTTGGTATGCATTAATAAAGAAAAATATCACTAAACTGTGCGAGTGAGATCTTAGTAAAGTATGTAAGGCATGGAATGTTTTTCCTTTGTTTTCATTGCATGGTGTGGTGCGGGTGATGGAAGTCCAGAATTTCATCGTAGTACGTCGACAGATATTAACACATTCATTTGTTTTTCAGCTGTCCCGAGCAGGTATCCTGAGCGGCTGCCCAAACTGCTGCGCTGGGCTGCTGCGCTGAGCAACTGCCCGTGCTTTTGCGCTGAGCGGCCGCCCGAGCAGTTGTCTGCTGGAAGTCAAGTCCGGGGTAATTGACACCAAAGATTACCTTGTGTGGTGTCATGCAAAGGTGGTATCGTGAGTATGTCAGGACATTCGACAGTTAATCTTCACAAATTGATATCATGCGCTAGTTTTCTTTGGTATGCATTAATAAAGAAAAATATCACTAAACTGTGCGAGTGAGATCTCAGTAAAGTATGTAAGGCATGGAATGTTTTTCCTTTGTTTTCATTGCATGGTGTGGTGCGGGTGATGGAAGTCCAGAATTTTATCGTAGTACGTAGACAGATATTAACACATTCATTTGTTTTTTAGCTGTCCCGAGCAGGTATCCTGAGCGGCTGCCCAAAGTGCTGCGCTGGGCTGCTGCGCTGAGCAACTGCCCGTGCTTCTGCGCTGAGCGGCCGCCCAAGCCGCTGTCCCGAGCAGTTGTCTGCTGGAAGTCAAGTCCGGAGTAATCGACACCAAAGATTACCTTGTGTGGTGTCATGCAAAGGTGGTATCGTGAGTATGTCGAGACATTCGACAGTTAATCTTCACAAATTGATATCATGCGCTAGTTGTCTTTGGTATGCATTAATAAAGAAAAATATCACTAAACTGTGCGAGTGAGATCTTAGTAAAGTATGTAAGGCATGGAATGTTTTTCCTTTGTTTTCATTGCTGGTGTGGTGCGGGTGATGGAAGTCCAGAATTTTATCGTAGTACGTCGACAGATATTAACACATTCATTTGTTTTTCAGCTGTCCCGAGCAGGTATCCTGAGCGGCTGCCCAAACTGCTGCGCTGGGCTGCTGCGCTGAGCAACTGCCCGTGCTTCTGCGCTGAGCGGCCGCCCAAGCCGCTGTCCCGAGCAGTTGTCTGCTGGAAGTCAAGCACGGAGTAACCGACACCAAAGATTACCTTGTGTGGTGTCATGCAAAGGTGGTATCGTGAGTATGTCGAGACATTCGACAGTTAATCTTGACAAATTGATATCATGCGCTAGTTGTCTTTGGTATGCATTAATAAAGAAAAATATCACTAAACTGTGCGAGTGAGATCTTAGTAAAGTATGTAAGGCATGGAATGGTTTTCCTTTGTTTTCATTGCATGGTGTGGTGCGGGTGATGGAAGTCCAGAATTGTATCGTAGTACGTCGACAGATATTAACACATTCATTTGTTTTTCAGCTGTCCCGAGCAGGTATCCTGAGCGGCTGCCCAAACTGCTGCACTGGGCTGCTGCGCTGAGCAACTGCCCGTGCTTCTGCGCTGAGCGGCCGCCCAAGCCGCTGTCCCGAGCAGTTGTCTGCTGGAAGTCAAGTCCGGAGTAATCGACACCAAAGATTACCTTGTGTGGTGTCATGCAAAGGTGGTATCGTGAGTATGTCGAGACATTCGACAGTTAATCTTGACAAATTGATATCATGCGCTAGTTGTCTTTGGTATGCATTAATAAAGAAAAATATCACTAAACTGTGCGAGTGAGATCTTAGTAAAGTATGTAAGGCATGGAATGGTTTTCCTTTGTTTTCATTGCATGGTGTGGTGCGGGTGATGGAAGTCCAGAATTTTATCGTAGTACGTCGACAGATATTAACACATTCATTTGTTTTTCAGCTGTCCCGAGCAGGTATCCTGAGCGGCTGCCCAAACTGCTGCACTGGGCTGCTGCGCAGAGCAACTGCCCGTGCTTCTGCGCTGAGCGGCCGCCCAAGCCGCTGTCCAGAGCAGTTGTCTGCTGGAAGTCAAGTCCGGAGTAATCGACACCAAAGATTACCTTGTGTGGTGTCATGCAAAGGTGGTATCTTGAGTATGTCGAGACATTCGACAGTTAATCTTGACAAATTGATATCATGCGCTAGTTGTCTTTGGTATGCATTAATAAAGAAAAATATCACTAAACTGTGCGAGTGAGATCTTAGTAAAGTATGTAAGGCATGGAATGGTTTTCCTTTGTTTTCATTGCATGGTGTGGTGCGGGTGATGGAAGTCCAGAATTTTATCGTAGTACGTCGACAGATATTAACACATTCATTTGTTTTTCAGCTGTCCCGAGCAGGTATCCTGAGCGGCTGCCCAAAGTGCTGCGCTGGGCTGCTGCGCTGAGCAACTGCCCGTGCTTCTGCGCTGAGCGGCCGCCCAAGCCGCTGTCCAGAGCAGTTGTCTGCTGGAAGTCAAGTCCGGAGTAATCGACACCAAAGATTACCTTGTGTGGTGTCATGCAAAGGTGGTATCGTGAGTATGTCGAGACATTCGACAACTAATCTTCACAAATTGATATCATACGCTAGTTGTCTTTGGTATGCATTAATAAAGAAAAATATCACTAAACTGTGCGAGTGAGATCTTAGTAAAGTATGTAAGGCATGGAATGTTTTTCCTTTGTTTTCATTGCATGGTGTGGTGCGGGTGATGGAAGTCCAGAATTTTATCGTAGTACGTCGACAGATATTAACACATTCATTTGTTTTTCAGCTGTCCCGAGCAGGTATCCTGAGCGGCTGCCCAAAGTGCTGCGCTGGGCTGCTGCGCTGAGCAACTGCCCGTGCTTCTGCGCTGAGCGGCCGCCCAAGCCACTGTCCCGAGCAGTTGTCTGCTGGAAGTCAAGTCCGGAGTAATCGACACCAAAGATTACCTTGTGTGGTGTCATGCAAAGGTGGTATCGTGAGTTTGTTGAGACATTCGACAGTTAATCTTCACAAATTGATATAACGCGCTAGTTGTCTTTGGTATGCATTAATAAAGAAAAATATCACTAAACTGTGCGAGTGAGTTTTTGCAAAAGTATGTAAGGCATGGAATGTTTTTCCTTTGTTTTCATTGCATGGTGTGGTGCGGGTGATGGAAGTCCAGAATTTCATCGTAGTACGTCGACAGATATTAACACATTCATTTGTTTTTCAGCTGTCCCGAGCAGGTATCCTGAGCGGCTGCCCAAACTGCTGCGCTGGGCTGCTGCGCTGAGCAACTGCCCGTGCTTTTGCGCTGAGCGGCCGCCCGAGCAGTTGTCTGCTGGAAGTCAAGTCCGGGGTAATTGACACCAAAGATTACCTTGTGTGGTGTCATGCAAAGGTGGTATCGTGAGTATGTCAGGACATTCGACAGTTAATCTTCACAAATTGATATCATGCGCTAGTTTTCTTTGGTATGCATTAATAAAGAAAAATATCACTAAACTGTGCGAGTGAGATCTCAGTAAAGTATGTAAGGCATGGAAAGTTTTTCCTTTGTTTTCATTGCATGGTGTGGTGCGGGTGATGGAAGTCCAGAATTTTATCGTAGTACGTCGACAGATATTAACACATTCATTTGTTTTTCAGCTGTCCCGAGCAGGTATCCTGAGCGGCTGCCCAAAGTGCTGCGCTGGGCTGCTGCGCTGAGCAACTGCCCGTGCTTCTGCGCTGAGCGGCCGCCCAAGCCACAGTCCCGAGCAGTTGTCTGCTGGAAGTCAAGTCCGGAGTAATCGACACCAAAGATTACCTTGTGTGGTGTCATGCAAAGGTGGTATCGTGAGTATGTCGAGACATTCGACAGTTAATCTTCACAAATTGATATCATGCGCTAGTTGTCTTTGGTATGCATTAATAAAGAAAAATATCACTAAACTGTGCGAGTGAGATCTTAGTAAAGTATGTAAGGCATGGAATGTTTTTCCTTTGTTTTCATTGCATGGTGTGGTGCGGGTGATGGAAGTCCAGAATTTCATCGTAGTACGTCGACAGATATTAACACATTCATTTGTTTTTCAGCTGTCCCGAGCAGGTATCCTGAGCGGCTGCCCAAACTGCTGCGCTGGGCTGCTGCGCTGAGCAACTGCCCGTGCTTTTGCGCTGAGCGGCCGCCCGAGCAGTTGTCTGCTGGAAGTCAAGTCCGGGGTAATTGACACCAAAGATTACCTTGTGTGGTGTCATGCAAAGGTGGTATCGTGAGTATGTCAGGACATTCGACAGTTAATCTTCACAAATTGATATCATGCGCTAGTTTTCTTTGGTATGCATTAATAAAGAAAAATATCACTAAACTGTGCGAGTGAGATCTCAGTAAAGTATGTAAGGCATGGAATGTTTTTCCTTTGTTTTCATTGCATGGTGTGGTGCGGGTGATGGAAGTCCAGAATTTTATCGTAGTACGTAGACAGATATTAACACATTCATTTGTTTTTTAGCTGTCCCGAGCAGGTATCCTGAGCGGCTGCCCAAAGTGCTGCGCTGGGCTGCTGCGCTGAGCAACTGCCCGTGCTTCTGCGCTGAGCGGCCGCCCAAGCCGCTGTCCCGAGCAGTTGTCTGCTGGAAGTCAAGTCCGGAGTAATCGACACCAAAGATTACCTTGTGTGGTGTCATGCAAAGGTGGTATCGTGAGTATGTCGAGACATTCGACAGTTAATCTTGACAAATTGATATCATGCGCTAGTTGTCTTTGGTATGCATTAATAAAGAAAAATATCACTAAACTGTGCGAGTGAGATCTTAGTAAAGTATGTAAGGCATGGAATGGTTTTCCTTTGTTTTCATTGCATGGTGTGGTGCGGGTGATGGAAGTCCAGAATTGTATCGTAGTACGTCGACAGATATTAACACATTCATTTGTTTTTCAGCTGTCCCGAGCAGGTATCCTGAGCGGCTGCCCAAACTGCTGCACTGGGCTGCTGCGCTGAGCAACTGCCCGTGCTTCTGCGCTGAGCGACCGCCCAAGCCGCTGTCCCGAGCAGTTGTCTGCTGGAAGTCAAGTCCGGAGTAATCGACACCAAAGATTACCTTGTGTGGTGTCATGCAAAGGTGGTATCGTGAGTATGTCGAGACATTCGACAGTTAATCTTGACAAATTGATATCATGCGCTAGTTGTCTTTGGTATGCATTAATAAAGAAAAATATCACTAAACTGTGCGAGTGAGATCTTAGTAAAGTATGTAAGGCATGGAATGGTTTTCCTTTGTTTTCATTGCATGGTGTGGTGCGGGTGATGGAAGTCCAGAATTTTATCGTAGTACGTCGACAGATATTAACACATTCATTTGTTTTTCAGCTGTCCCGAGCAGGTATCCTGAGCGGCTGCCCAAACTGCTGCACTGGGCTGCTGCGCTGAGCAACTGCCCGTGCTTCTGCGCTGAGCGGCCGCCCAAGCCGCTGTCCAGAGCAGTTGTCTGCTGGAAGTCAAGTCCGGAGTAATCGACACCAAAGATTACCTTGTGTGGTGTCATGCAAAGGTGGTATCGTGAGTATGTCGAGACATTCGACAGTTAATCTTGACAAATTGATATCATGCGCTAGTTGTCTTTGGTATGCATTAATAAAGAAAAATATCACTAAACTGTGCGAGTGAGATCTTAGTAAAGTATGTAAGGCATGGAATGGTTTTCCTTTGTTTTCATTGCATGGTGTGGTGCGGGTGATGGAAGTCCAGAATTTTATCGTAGTACGTCGACAGATATTAACACATTCATTTGTTTTTCAGCTGTCCCGAGCAGGTATCCTGAGCGGCTGCCCAAAGTGCTGCGCTGGGCTGCTGCGCTGAGCAACTGCCCGTGCTTCTGCGCTGAGCGGCCGCCCAAGCCGCTGTCCAGAGCAGTTGTCTGCTGGAAGTCAAGTCCGGAGTAATCGACACCAAAGATTACCTTGTGTGGTGTCATGCAAAGGTGGTATCGTGAGTATGTCGAGACATTCGACAACTAATCTTCACAAATTGATATCATACGCTAGTTGTCTTTGGTATGCATTAATAAAGAAAAATATCACTAAACTGTGCGAGTGAGATCTTAGTAAAGTATGTAAGGCATGGAATGTTTTTCCTTTGTTTTCATTGCATGGTGTGGTGCGGGTGATGGAAGTCCAGAATTTTATCGTAGTACGTCGACAGATATTAACACATTCATTTGTTTTTCAGCTGTCCCGAGCAGGTATCCTGAGCGGCTGCCCAAAGTGCTGCGCTGGGCTGCTGCGCTGAGCAACTGCCCGTGCTTCTGCGCTGAGCGGCCGCCCAAGCCACTGTCCCGAGCAGTTGTCTGCTGGAAGTCAAGTCCGGAGTAATCGACACCAAAGATTACCTTGTGTGGTGTCATGCAAAGGTGGTATCGTGAGTTTGTTGAGACATTCGACAGTTAATCTTCACAAATTGATATAACGCGCTAGTTGTCTTTGGTATGCATTAATAAAGAAAAATATCACTAAACTGTGCGAGTGAGTTTTTGCAAAAGTATGTAAGGCATGGAATGTTTTTCCTTTGTTTTCATTGCATGGTGTGGTGCGGGTGATGGATGTCCAGAATTTTATCGTAGTACGTCGACAGATATTAACACATTCATTTGTTTTTCAGCTGTCCCGAGCAGGTATCCTGAGCGGCTGCCCAAAGTGCTGCGCTGGGCTGCTGCGCTGAGCAACTGCCCGTGCTTCTGCGCTGAGCGGCCGCCCAAGCCGCTGTCCCGAGCAGTTGTCTGCTGGAAATCAAGTCCGGAGTAATCGACACCAAACATTACCTTGTGTGGTGTCATGCAAAGGTGGTATCGTGAGTTTGTTGAGACAATCGACAGTTAATCTTCACAAATTGATATCACGCGCTAGTTGTCTTTGGTATGCATTAATAAAGAAAAATATCACTAAACTGTGCGAGTGAGATCTTAGTAAAGTATGTAAGGCATGGAATGTTTTTCCTTTGTTTTCATTGCATGGTGTGGTGCGGGTGATGGAAGTCCAGAATTTTATCGTAGTACGTCGACAGATATTAACACATTCATTTGTTTTTCAGCTGTCCCGAGCAGGTATCCTGAGCGGCTGCCCAAAGTGCTGCGCTGGGCTGCTGCGCTGAGCAACTGCCCGTGCTTCTGCGCTGAGCGGCCGCCCAAGCCACTGTCCCGAGCAGTTGTCTGCTGGAAGTCAAGTCCGGAGTAATCGACACCAAAGATTACCTTGTGTGGTGTCATGCAAAGGTGGTATCGTGAGTATGTCAGGACATTCGACAGTTAATCTTCACAAATTGATATCATGCGCTAGTTTTCTTTGGTATGCATTAATAAAGAAAAATATCACTAAACTGTGCGAGTGAGATCTCAGTAAAGTATGTAAGGCATGGAATGTTTTTCCTTTGTTTTCATTGCATGGTGTGGTGCGGGTGATGGAAGTCCAGAATTTTATCGTAGTACGTAGACAGATATTAACACATTCATTTTTTTTTTCCAGTTAATACAAGATATTTTCTATTTTACTGCATTGTAATAACGACCTTTAAAGAAAAGGACAATAAATTGGACAACAATTATTTATTACAAAATTTATTGATTATACATTTAAAACGCTTAAGGCCATAAAAACAAAATTGTAGTTCCTTCTAGAATAAAAATTAAAGAATTTTGAAACAACTATGAAATCAGAATATAACATTAACATCAAGATTTTCAGACACATTTGTAATAATTATCATATATTAAGAACATATTCAACGGCGTTTACAGTATATCTCTACACATGATCCCATGTAATAACATGATTCCATCTCTCTCATACTATGTGGGGAGCACCGTTGCGATACCAGATATTCTGCCTCTATTTAGTAGCATGCAAACACAGTGACTATTTAGATTTATAGGATATCGCAGCAGACAAAATCATTAGAAATCCTTGCGGTGACTAAATAAAAATTGGGTGACAAACGTAGTGTAATATCGTGCAGAGCTTTAGAGATTTGAGACATACAGCAATTGTTATGGGTCTGTCACTTAATATCAGTAGCTCTACCATGAGTTGACAATATTGACACCAATCGATGCTCGCTAGCGACTGTCTACGAAAATTTGTATGAAAAAAGAACAGTGCCACCTTGCGATCACTTGTAGAACTAAAATCGGCACCACAAGTTTATTTTATTAACAGTCGTCGCTTCGAAAACGAATCGTGAGTCGATAGCGACAATCGATGTCGATACGCGATTTGCTTGGATTTTCACTCAAACGGTACCATAAGTCATTATTTTGACAATCGCCTTCGAAAATTTCGATAGACGTTAGCGACTACGCCACTCACGACTCACGAGAATTTTGAGGTGTGGAATCGTGTGAAAGGGAAAATAACCTATCGAGTTTCAATTCAAAATACTTACATAATCAAATAATTTTATTTGTATTACGATAAAATTGGCAGGAATAATTTATTTGGCTTTGAATATGGTGACAGCAGCTGAAAATGGAGAACAGCAACGAGAATTCCCAATTTCAAGCCGAAATGAGAAAACAAGTTGGATGTCCACTAAACCTTAGTGAAGAAAGCTTTAAAGACTCAAAAAAAAAGCAAAAAGCATCTTACCTGTGTATGCTTTTGAAGACATTTATTGTGGATTCAACAGATTTAATACCATCACAAAGAGTCTCACTAGGGTCTAAGGTAAGCTGTAAACATATTTATTTTTTACATATTTGAGGTTATGCTAATAACTTACAAATAAAACTACAGGCTATTTATTATTATTTTATTATAAACCCAGATAGGTATACTACTTTTTATCTTTGCATTACAGGTTTTATTTGCATTGCTGTTCTATGCACAGCACGGGGACCACCCAAAAAGTATTTGAAGCTGCAAATCATTTTTCCCAAGAGGCAGTGTCAGAATAATTAATACTCCGAGGAGATCAGTGTGCAGAATCTCCTGAGTAGCTACACAGTAAGAAAACACCAAAACTGTTGGGATGACAGGAAGGACTGTAAACATGCGAAATCCATGTTTCCAATCCTAAACAAAAATACTACGAACAAATTACTATGATTGCAACGTCAGGACCTTCGCCTAATGGTGGGAATTATCACTGCTCACAGTAATCTAAATTACCAGTTGCACAAGATCAGAGCTACGGACAGCCCACTATATGGAGACTGTCTGCAGAAGGACAAGAGTGTGCAGACTGTGTTGCTGCACTGCAGGGCTACGGAAGATATTAGAGCAAAAACAGGATTACTGGAGGTCTACTCCAGAACGCATGATGCATCATCAGCATCATCGACGATTGTTTATACAACATCTCAAACTACATTGCAACAGTTGTGCTAGCGCCCCAAGGCCTTACTCCTCTATGTGAAGAAGTTAGGCTGGCTTGAGCAAATGTTGGCAGGGTGGAATGCACATAACACCCCAAGCGGGACGTCAGTGCAGGCCTCATCACTCCCAAAATGAATAAGAATAAGAGATCAGTGTATCTAAATAGAAGAAATCACTGTTGCTTAGAGTAAACCATGTACCTACCTAAACATCTTTAATACAATCATCAAGTTTCCAAACACAAAAGAGGATAGGAATGTTATAAAACAACGGTAGCTTACCATATTTTTTATATATAATGAAATTTCTATTGACTATTTTTATCAGACACTCTGTTTTCTGACACTTTGATTTAATAGTAAATTTATAATCCCAAGGGTAATTGGATGTGTTGATGGAAGACATTTTGAAATATTTACACCAAGCTTAAAAGATGAGCACTAATATTATGGCAGGAAGTTATCCAGGTCATTGGTAGTAATCCGCTTGTTAAGAACACCAAACTAAATTAGCAAACTAAAATCTGTTTTTAGTAAATTATCATCTGTTCTGTTAATTATAATCTATTCATGTTTATGTCCAAATTCATATAATGTTTGCAAGTGACAATACTTAAATTTGCCATTTCTGTTTAATTGTGGATATGTTTAGTGCAAATTTAACCATCATGTAAGTTCGTGCTCTCTAAACCATTCTAACTGATGTAAAACTACCCATATTTAAATAGTTATGTTTATAATTATCATTGTAAGTGTAACATGAATGTGGATTTTAGTATTAACATAATAAAAACTACCATAGTTTAGAGAAATTTAGTTTAGTATATGCACAAGCGAATCACTAAATAGCAATAAAACAATAGTCTTTTTTTTCCCAGAAGTTTTACTGCTAGGAAAATTATTATTGTTCAACATTTCAGTTTGAGTAGGTTAGCTGTATGGAGGTTATTAAAACATGCTTCAAATATCTTCTTTAACTGACATTTGAACGAAAAGGATTAGCTGTAAAATGTGTTGTGGAAATTATGATTGTGAAGTTACTGTAATTATAGGGCTTATTCTTTGTACGATGTAGTCATGTTTCTCTAGCAAAAATATTCCTTATGGTCTCTGCAATATCTTTTACTCACAAATTCATGTGCACACTAACAAAATTTCTTTCTTTCATAGAATCCTACTCGTATGAATGAGGAGAAGTGGTGATGAAAGCAATAATTGCAGTGAACCGATAGTGTATAGGACATTGCATGATCAATTAGCTTGGAGAATAAGTAATAATATTTAGTGATAATAAATAACATCTTTATTTGTATTCAAAACATTTTATTTCAACATACAACTTACAGAATAGTTCAGAAAAAAACTGAGTGGCCCACATCATGGCCTACTCACCAAAAACATTAGTCTTACTTATGTAGTATGTATGTCTTTTATTTCACCTAGGTACCTTTAAACGTATAGGAATCATATATCAACTTAATCTTTACTATCACATCATTCAGGTACAATGATTATATTTAAAAAGCTACAAACATGTATAGAAATCATTTATCTGCTTTTTATTTACAATGATATCAGATAATTTACTATGGTTGTTTTTAAAACTAGGATCATAATAACATTCACACTCATACCCCCATTAGAATTCCCCTGTGTCATTAAGTTCCGGGCCAAATATGTCTGTCATTGCCAGGGATCAAACCTGGCAACCCTCTGTTTGAAGGTAGGGTCTAGCTAGGAAGGTAAAGTAACATGGTGGCTCGTCATGTACCTATTTAATACAATATGAGTATGAGTTTACTAATTATCTAATTACAACTAATATGTATAGGTAGTTGTGGAAACATTTGAGGAAGGCTAACTTCAACACAATTATCGTTTTCCAATAACATCAGTTAGTTTTTCTCCTAACTCCATCCCTCAAATCAAGCTGTCTCTGCATCTTGCTGGAAAACCTGCCGTTCATTGTCAGCTTTCACAAATGCCTGCTTTGCTAGTTTCGATTGTGAGGCTGGGTCGTCCTGCGGCTTGAAAAGGATGTGGTACCAGTAGCTCTAGTGGTCCATTAGCAGGCTTGCTAAGGTCTCCATTTCCTGTAAAGTATAGGTAAGTATTAAGTTTACAAGAAACATAATTTGTAATTTTAAAACAAAATACATGTAAGTAACTCATGTAGGTGATGACTATTATTATAGGTTTACTTTATCTCCCAGATTAAGAAGCGAAGGCTAAGGCCTATGTTATTGTAGGAATTAACGTTATTATTATGTTTTTACACAAGTACGTATAGAGGTTATGTATGGTTAGTATGTCTGAGAGATACAATAATCCCTGCTACTTTATTTTTCACATCGTCGTCGTGTATGATTAGAAAGCAACAGTACAGTAGAGATCATTGTAGAAATAATGTAAGAAAATTGATCAATAAACTAATTCGGGCTAAGTTACTAGTACTTACTAGTTCCATGAACTCCACCAGCATAAAAACATTTGGATGGGCTCATTTTCGCTATTTCTTGATTTAAAAAGAAACACTTTTAACTGGTTTTAATATACTATTTATTGTATGTACTTGTTACAAAACAAAATATATTATCTTCTTCATACAATTTTCTCTTTGTCTTGTTTGTTTGTTTTTGTTTTGGCAAACGTTTAAAACATTATTGCCAGTGTCACGTCAAAAGAGTTATTGAAAAAATAAAATAAACGATTTTTGAAATAAGGCCAATCTGAAACAAAGGAAAATATCTTTATGAAACTACATACTACTTCTACTTACTTATACATATATCTACAGGGTACCTATTATATTATTAGTTACAGGATGCTTTGTTGAAGTGGGATGAAACTAATGTTTAAGCAATATACAAACTAAAGTTTTATGTTATTTAAATGTATGAAAGATGCTATTATGTTAACTGAGGAGGGGTTGATGTCACACAAAAGATTATCTATATGAACAGGTAGTGGAAATTTATGATCAACAAGAGATGAATATAATGCACAATGGTCAAATTTGGAACAAGAAAAAAATACATGGTTGAGGTTGCCTTCATCCATTCCACATTCACATATTGATGTATCTCTAATTCTCAGTTTTTTAAGATGAACATCAGAACAGCAGTGGCCAAATCTCATTCTAGATATTATTGAACTAGTTCTCCTATCACATTTATATTTAAAAAACCAAGGCTTACTACTTATATCGCGTTGATATTTTGCAAAGTTAGTACCAGTTCTTTTACTAGAAATCAACCACCTTTTTGACCATCTAGATTGTAGGTAGTGATTAGGAATAAGTAATAGATCTTGCGGGTAATTCTGAAAAGGGACTTTATCACCACAAATAATTGATTCCTTCGCAATTTTATCTGCTTTTTCATTACCTAAAATATTACTGTGGCTGGGGATCCATGCTAAATGAACCGTATAACCGAGAGATGAACATTTTAGCAATAACTTTTTAGTTTGAAATATAATCCAGTTTCTTGAACCATGAATAAATGGATTAGCTTGGAAAGAATGAAGAGCACTCAAGGAGTCTGAGAAAATAACAGATTTATTTAATTTAAAAAGAAGTATGTAGTTAACAGCCTCCATGATCCCTCTACATTCACCAGTAAAGACAGATGTTTCAGGCGGACACTTTATTTTCTGAACAATGTTATAATTTTGGTGGAATAGACCAACACCAACACAACCTTCTTGATTTTGTTTAGAAGCATCTGTAAAAATATAGTGCCAACCACGCCAAAGATCATCTTGAATACACAAAAAACGTTTATTAGCAGAAATGTCTCCTTTAGCTAAATCTAGGTTAAGATGTAGAGTGGGTTCAAACAAGACAGTTTCAAAATCAAACTCAAATAAGGGGATTTTAGGGTTTCTAAGAGTTGGGAACCTAAAGTTTATTATTTTTGTGTAGCTCATAAGAAGACAAGGGAACTTTTTTTGTTTCCAATAAGGCAATGATATATAGCTCAACAACAATTGTAATTTTGGAAAAATAGGATGCGTAGAGAACTGAAATAGTCGGAACAAAAACATATCTGAAAGGTACTGTCGTCTTAAATCTAGGGGAGGGTCGACACACTCCACTTGCATGGCGTTTTTAGGTGTAGATTTCATTGCACCTAATATGATGCGTAAGGCTCTTGCTTGAATGACATCTAAAGAATTTAGAGCTTTTTTATTAGCTGGATCTAAGAGGAACGAAGCATAATCTATTACACTACGAATTATAGCATTATATAGGAGCTTTAAGTAAAAAGGGTGAGAACCCCACCAAACGCCAGCTAAGCATCTTAGAATGTTCAGGTTTTTTTCACATTTTATAGAAATATAATTTAAGTGGGACGAAAAGTTCAATTTGCTGTCTATAATTAGACCTAAAAACTTTTTCTCATTTTGTACAGGAATTCTTGTGTTATTAAGCAGAATATTAAGTCTAGGTTTTAAACGTTTTCTGGAAAATATGACAATAGAGCTTTTTGCTGGGGCTATATCTAAACCATTACTATTAAGCCACATGCTTAACGAATAGAGAGCTTGAGATAATTTCTGCGCTGATTTTTCTATGTCACCATGTGACACATATAGACACAAATCATCAGCATACTGCAATATACGACAATAGGGCAGAACAGACTGGCTTAAGTCATAAGTGTAAATATTAAATAGAAGAGGACTTAATACAGAGCCTTGTGGTAGACCTTTGTTTAAAAATCTAGTTGATTTAATTTCACCACCAACTCTGAGTTGGACTGAGCGGTCTGTAAAAAGATTAATAATGAAATTAGTGATCTTTCCCGGAATATTCATGATTTCCATTTTGTATTTAAGGATGGAAAGGACTACATTATCGTAAGCTGAGCAGATATCCAGAAATGCAGCAACAACAGACTCATTTCTTGAAAAAGAAAGCCTGATATCAGTAACTAGCATTGATAAAGATTCTAGAGAACCTTTACCTTTACGAAATCCATATTGTGAGTTAGGTAAAAGATTTCTGTTTTCAATAAACCATTCAAGACGATTCTTAATGAGGTGCTCTGCAATCTTAGTCAATACAGAAGACATGGCTATAGGACGATAATTTATATAACTTTCTGGATCTTTACCAGGTTTTAAAACTGGTATGATAGTTTGGGTTTTCAAAGGAGCTGGAACAATACCCATATCTATCATCAAGTTAATCATACCAAGATAATAACTTAAGGTGGAACACCCAGAGTTTACCAAAAAAGAATAAGGGATTCCATCAGGACCAGGGGATGAATCTTTCAAAGAAGACAGAACATATTGTAATTCCTTTAAAGAGAAATAAGAAAAACTTGCATCATGGGTAGAACTTAGAGTAACAGCATTGATAGAATAAGGGACAAATGGAGGCGCTAAACTATCCATAAAATATTCAATCCAGTTTTTATCGCTGGGATATGGCGGACAAGGTTCTCTATAAGAACCACGGAATTTTCGTATAGACTTCCATACAAAAGAAGGATGCACATTAGGAGAAATAGTTGAGCAGAATTTTTTCCAACCATCTGCTTTTTTTGAGTGAAGAATTTCTTTTGTACTGGCCAAGATTGAAGTTAAGTTAACATAATTGTCAGTTGTCATGTCCTCAGAATAAATTTCTTCCGCACTCTTCCTATCTGCAACAGCAACTGAACACTCATGATCCCACCACGGAGGTGATCTATGTTTTAGAACTTGTACCTTAGCAGGAAATGATTGTTTGGCAGCAGAGTGAATACATGATATAAATGAGTTAAGACAATTGTTCAATGAATGGGGAATAATGGGAGGAAGATCAGAACTCATTAGTTCTAACAATGATGCAAATTTGGTCCATTCAACAGACTGAGTATTATTGTTCAATTTATATTGTAAAAGAGGATTAAATGGAACTGGGATTATTTTTGAAAAAGGAAGGTCAAGCAGAATAGGGAAGTGATCACTACCAAAAGAGAAAGGTAAAGTTTTCCACGACATTGATGGAGCTAGACTAGCTGACACCATTGTCAGGTCAACAGCACTAATCTGCTCATAAGGTTTTGTACGCCGGGTAGGGGACCCTGAGTTCAATAGGCACAACCCTATACTATCCATTATATTGAATAAACTATCTGCCAGAGGATCTGAAGCTTCACAACCCCAGACTGGGTGATGGATATTAAAATCGCCCATTATTATATAGGGGCCTTTAATCTTGGAAAGAGTGCAATTAATTTGGTTCAGAATATTTAAAGATGGCCTGGGTGTATATACAGAAATGAATGTTATGTTTTTTAGTCTGACAGCAACTATAGAGAAACTGTCGGACAATGAGGATAATGGAATATTTACAGGAGTACTATTTACACAGGATTTTATAAGAATGGCAGTACCACCCGCAATTGGTTTGTCCTCCCTGAAACAAAGATAGTGCGGAACCTTAAAAAAGGAATCACATCTAAGCCATGTTTCAGAGAGGGCTACCACTACGGGTTGGTACTTATTAATTAAATACAAAAGATCATGTTTTTTATTATTTATGCTTCTGCAGTTCCACTGGAGCCCGAGAGACGCCATGATGAGAAGAACTTAAAACAGGAGATGAGTTAGCATGGGCAACGTTGGACGGTACATTATTAACAGACGAGTTGAGAAGTTGAGTTAATGCTTGGATTAATTCAAGGATGGCATTTGGAGTAGTGTTAGAGTCAGATTTAGGGTATGCAAGACCATTTACGCTAGAAGTAGGAGGGCTGGCGATTATAGATTGATGAGCGGCACGGTCATAACCAAGCCTTTGAGGCGGAGGGGGACGAGGTTTGAGAAAAACTGTTTTTTTATGAGAAGAAATTATAGATGATGAAGGAAGAGACACATTAGCGATTGATGTTTTTGCTACATCGCTAAAGCTCCTATTTACAGGTGGATGTAGTTTGAGCGCTTCAGCATATGATATGTTTTTATCAGACATGGATATTTTAATTGACTTTTGTCTATTGTATTCAGGGCAGCACTTATTTGTGGCAAAGTGGAGCCCAGAGCACAAAAGACATGATGAAAAACCTTCCTCTGCATTACAAGTATCTCCAGAGTGAGCTTGCCCACACTTAAAACACCGAGGATTAGAGCGGCAATTCACCTTGGTGTGGCCAAAGCGGCAGCAGTTAAAGCATTGAATTGTCGGGTAATAGTAACGCTCAACAACAAGGGAGTTATAACATAAATATATTCTCTCAGGGAGAATTTGTCCGTCAAAAGTTAAAACACATGTTTGTGTTGGTTTATAAATATGTGAACCATCCAAAAACACTTTATAATTTAACCGTCTAACTTTAATGATAGATATATTATCAATAGGAATTTTTGCATACTCTATAACTTCATCTTCAGTCCACTCAAGTGGGATACCCTTAACTAAACCTATACGAGTCGTATTAAATGTAGGTATGAAGGCCTTGTAATTATTTTGAACTAAAATGTCGTTTGTTATAAAATTGTTAGCAGATGTCCTGTCTGAAAAGGACAATGAGATGCGGTTTCGTCCTATTTTAATAATACT
Organism: Selenia dentaria; assembly: GCA_917880725.1. Taxonomy (NCBI): domain Eukaryota; kingdom Metazoa; phylum Arthropoda; class Insecta; order Lepidoptera; family Geometridae; genus Selenia; species Selenia dentaria. The sequence continues at coordinate 36,028,500 of OU862875.1, read as the reverse complement.
CCCATCAACTATATGCATAAAGTTATTTTTATTTAAAAAACGGCCAAAATTAATGGGGTGCAGGTAGGAAGTTGCTGATGACTGTGTGGGATCAACCCTTTGTACATGGATAACAAATGGGCCTTTGTCTGATTCCTTGTATACCTGTCTCCCAGATGGGACATAGGCAGGTATACCTGGAGTTTGGCTTTCAGTACCAGATGGAGAAGCAAACGAGTCCGTAATTTGGGTGATAACAGGTGAATGAATCATATTTAAATTTGAAGAAGAAGAAGATGCTTGGCCAAGAGGAATGATTGAATCTTGTGATTGACACAATTCCTTACTCTTTTTTAAACTTTTCTGTTTTTTGGAGTGTTTTTTCCGTTTGATTGTAACAATAGCACCATTGCTGTTCTTATGTATCTGTTCTACATCCAACGAAGATGAGTCAGATCCTATGGATACAAACTCAGCTGGGGATGGTACAGACCGGAATTCTACATCATTAAGCTCAATATCAGTAGTTGGCTGACTATTTTCGGGGGGCCAGCCACCCCCGCTAGCTTCGTCCATTAAAACAAAAGAAAACTAATCCGTCACAATAAAATGTATGAACAATTCACAAAACTTACCAGACAAACGAAGAATTATATAAAATACACACGTGAACAACTACTCTACATGAGATATGAGGTCTAGAAACTATATATATGAATGAAATTAACAATAAAAGATATTTTCACAAATTAATTAAACGCCAGAGAACCCGGCCTCTATGACGTTCCACGTGACAACCCTCTTTGTCTTCTTCTCCGCAAATACCAGTCGAAAGAGGAGCTGTCAGCTACGTATAAGGGCCGGCGCCCACTGCCGGCACGGCACGGTGAGTCATGACAAAGGATTTTAATACTAATTAAGTTATTTTGAATCTTATTTCAATGAGTTTAGAAATTATGTTACTTTATTTTGATACCACGATGCCGTGACGTGCCGCAGGATGCTGCGGCATGATGCGACACGCCACAGGATGCAACGGCATGACGTGTCATGCTGTTTCATTCCACGGGATGCCCCGGCGCGCCATTGCAACCCGCGAGACGTATGGGTCACTTTGGGGTCGAGGAATTATGATTGCTAGCTAGTTGAAATAAGGTTGAAACTTATGCAGCATTTCGGTGGGGCGCAGTCCGGTCGGTGCGCGGGGGCAAGGGAGGGAGAAAACGCACTGGCGCGCGCGATTTTTTGTCTCTCACACTGACTGAGCGCGGCAAGTGATTAGCACGTGCGTACGCGATATAGTAATATTACTTTCACGTAAAATACGGAAAAATGGATGAAGAGAAACTGATTAATCTGGTTCGTTCGCATGAGTGTATTTACAATGTCTCCTCCCGTTTCTACATGGATCAACATATGAAAAGAAACGCATGGCAGAAAATTGCAGAAGAAATGAATAAAACCCGTAAGTTATTTTTTACTTATTTATTGACAGAAATAGAAACTAACATCTATTAACAATTTCATTTTGCCAGTACACGTTACCAACATTAGAAAAATATTCCGTGAAACAATCTCTTACAACCATCCCATCCAGATTGTTAAAAACTGAATCATTGGTTCTATCGATTGCATTATTAGTATTAGAGCTAAGGGCGTCCATAGAATGACCATCAATGATAAAGTTATGCAAACACGTGCTTGCTAGTATAATGTTGTTAATGTACTTTGGTTGAACTTTTATACCTTTTTGAAATAATTCAAATCTTTCTTGTAACATTCCGAAAGCATTTTCTACAATACGCCGTGCTCTACTTAAGCGATAATTGAATATCCTTTTTTTTTTCATCATTTAAAAGATGTGAGGGGTATGGTCTCATAATATTTTCTGTTAGTGGAAAGGCTTCATCGGCGACAAATACGTGGGGTAATTTTTGAGTTGAATGTGGTAAAGCCTTTTCCGGTGGTATGCATAAAAAACCATTACGTAGTTTCGAACCAAATGTAGAGCTTTAAAGTATACCGCCATCGCTATTTCGACCATATGCTCCGACATCTACAATCACAAATTTGTATTTTGCATCCACGACGGCTAATAAAACGATGCTAAAGAACTTCTTGTAGTTGATATACATACTTCCACTGTTATTAGGAGCTCTAATCTTGAAATGCTTACCATTTATGGCACCAATGCAGTTAGGAAAATTCCAAAATTTATAAATATTGCTTGACAGGTTTCGTGGACTATATTACGCACAGTAGTGAATCCCATACGATAGCTAAAAGCTAAAGACTTAAAAGAAGCTCCTGTAATTAAATACCTGTAACAAAACAAAAAAAAAACATTAGTCGACGACTTAAAAGCATGTGTTATTTGAAATACTTAATTCTTGTTACAGATGCAGAATGCCAGAAGGCGTGGAGCTGCCTTCGTAACAATTATAGAAAAGCCTTAAAAAACAGGGCGTACAAAAGCGGTGACGCTGCCAAAAAGAAGCGACCAATTAAATTTGAAAAGGAACTTGAATTCCTGCAAAAGTTTTTTCAAGATAGACCTCAACTCTCAAATTTAGACTCTTCTTCCGAAGATACACAGCTTTCCGAAGATACGCAGCATATCGAAAATACACAACCTCCCGAAACAGCATTAACTGTTCCTTTTCCTGAAGCACAATCGCCTGTATCTCAAATGTCGTTTTCATCACATGCATCAGATTCTAGACCAGCTAGACATGTTCGTCAGCGATCATACATGTCATCGGAAGCACAGCATACGGAAACGACAGCAGAAATATTAAAAAAATATATTGAAAACCAAAAGAAGGAACAACATCCTATGGAGATATTTTTTCAGGCAATGGCGGCAACGGCGAAGACGTTGTCACCAAAATTACAAACTGAAATAAAACGCGATGTTTTACGTATTGTTACTGATGCAGAAATAAAGCATTTGGAAAATGTGGAGTTAGCTTCAGTTGTGCAGCGAAGTCGTCCTTCAACATCAAGTTCAGGATTCGATATTTCAAATGAATTTCATTCATCTCAGCAATACGCACCAACTTCTGTTGCCAGAACCCATAATACAATAATCGAAAGAACAAATTCTTTACACAATTTTTCTTCATTTAATAAGCCCGAACAACAATATAACACCGAACCAAACTATGGTACTACACATATAGAATACATACCTACTCCTATATCCAGACGTCATAATAATAATGATATATATGACAATAACTCCAATACTGAATCGCTCAAAAATATGTAAAGTTATTCCGCTAAAACTGTTTGTTTCTAAAAATTAGTAAAATAAAACTATTTTACCTAAGGAAAACGAGTTTGTACTAGAAATGGGATTTACCATACATACCATAACTTAGATTGTAATATATAATAGCTAGAACAAGCAAGCTGGGAAGCTGTATGTATATGTACGTGTTAGTAGGTATATTAATCATTGTGATGTAATATGCACTTACCTTAAACATACAGACAATCTCTCTGTAACAGGTATAGGCGATCGAAAATTAGTTTTAATTTTCTTTATATGCGATTTTAGCAAATAACTTAACTTTTCAAATTTTTCATAGTCCATTCTGTAATAATCATAGAACTTTCGCAAGTCGTATCTCAAATCATTAAACAAGTTGCTGAATTCACCATTAGTAGATCTTGTTCTCCATAAATTATGCACCCAGAATTGTCTTTTCGTCAAATTTGCAGTTCTTATTTGTCTCTCTTCATCTTCAGCTAGAAGTGCTATTAATACTAAATCCCAGTCAACCATAACGACACAACAAATGTTCTCTATGCGACACAACCAACTTATAACCAACTTCGAATACGCGCGGAGCAAAACTGATGGATGCCAGAGTGGCTGGGCTTTCAGCAGGATGCCACGGCATGCCACGGAACGCCGCGGGATGCCGCAGCACGCCGCGGGATGCCACTACACAACCTGCCGTGCCATGCTGTGCCACGCCGTCAGTGAGCGCCGGCCCTTATGAATATAAATTCGAAAGTAATGGAGTTCACAGTAAGTAATAAGTAAATTAAGCTTATTTTGTTTTGTTGGTTTATATTGACGTCATACGCTCTCCTTCTTACGTACGTTGATAGAAAAAGACAACATAATACGTGTGAAGCTAGTTCTTAGATAATGCCAACATAAAGAAATAACCAAATCGACACGAGACCCGCTAACGAGTATCGAATTGTCGAAAGCACCTTTTTAACGACTCATGGTGCCAATTAAATCAGCTCGCAATCGATGATCGTGTAGACGCTAGCGAGTATCGGCTATCGATGACATTTTACGTTGCCAACTCATGGTAGAGCTACAGTGGGGATGTGGTGAGCTCATTCTGCCTGAGTGTTCCCGCAAGCAAGGGATATGACCAGCGATGAAGAAGGCTCCCGATTCGTTGCGCCGATGTTACAGATATCCCCCCGCCCCTCGCACGACATGATGTCATCGCGCGCGCTACGTGCGGCTGCTGCGAGGCGAGTCGCAACCGCGAGTGCACTCTCCTTTAAAAAGACCACCGGATGTGGTTGAAACTATACCTAGTCGGAAAGATCTGACTTTTTTACATGAGTGAATCCCGTTTTTCATATTAAAAAGGGATTTATTTATAAATTCTAACCTAAACCAATATAACTTATCTGCAATCCTCGCTTCGCTCGCTGTCGCGCATATAGGTATATGACTGCCGAGTGTTTTTTTTTCAATTTCGACAAGTGGCTTACTTCGAAATTACATACTTAGACAAGTTACTGCTTCGACAGGACATACTTATGTGCGAGAATACTATCCTAAAAGTGTTACCTTATCGAAGTGTAGGTTACCCTAATTCTGTTGCTCGCTACGCTCGCTCGGCTCGGGCATTGTGAGGTCACCATACAACCTAACGCTCCTCCTCGCTTCGCTCGTCGTCGCACTTATCGTAACTTTGCACGTTCTGTGGAAATAATTCTTATCGAGAACCTAGGTATATATGTGTTCTGTCGAAGCAATTCATTCACGAACTATTTTTTTTCGAAGTAAGCAACTGTCAAACTATTGAACTTGTAATATTCGGAGGCACACCGAAGACTGCCCTAGTCTGTTCCTTCTTGATGGCATAATTTGCCATCAAGACAATACTAGATAATTTATTGATTCAGGCGTTACTTTGCGGAAATTAATTATCAAAAAACGATATTAAAAAATATTTAGTGACACTTTCGCTGAAAAAAAAAACAATGATTTTGTCCTATTTGGGGGTATGCACCACCCCCCCTCCCGCACAAACTGCTTAATAGGAAGAATACAAAATAAAAAACACAAGAAAACCCAAATAAACCAAAAACGATTCGACACGTGTTTCGCCTCTACACGAGACCATCCTCAGGAGATGTTGACTCGTCGAGCGCTAGACCGACAGCTCGACGAGTCAACATCTCCTGAGGATACCGCTACCGCGGCAAGCTCGCTTCGCTCCCGCGGCTCATACGTTTTGGACAAACGACATAACACTCCTCCTCGCTTCGCTCGTCGTCGTACCTAAACGTCCAACAAATTAATGACAATATTAGTACCTATTACTTATTATTGAATATTTTATTGGAATAAAGCTATTTAAGTATACAGATAGTATACCTATATATTAGTCAATAAAAATAAATTACTTACCTACATCGCTTTTATACGATATTTTTATTTCGCCAAATAGCTGTGATTATTATCAGTATTATGTGTATGTTAAGCACTATGACAGCGAATTGCCCCACAACTATAAAGCAAATAATAAGTTAGTAGCTTTGTACGTATAGCTCTTTTTCTGTTATAATTTCTGTGTTACGAAGAAAGAACGTCTACATGACTAATTTCAAACGCGTTTACGAGGGCGGCACTGAAGTGACACAAAATTACTATTTAAAAATGTATTTATTGCTTTTCGAAGTATTCTCGATTTGACCTATTTTTCCATACGATGGAACCAATCATTGAAGCAACCATTCCATTCGGAAGTTGGGGTCTCCAAAATGGCCGTTTTGTAGGCGTCCACAGCTTCTTCAGGTGATGAAAATCTCTGTCCACGCAACTTATTCTTTATTTTAGGGAAGGTATAGAAATCATTAGGGCTTAGGTCGGGGCTGTACGGCGGATGGTCTAATATTCTATGTTTTTTTGCTCTAAAAACTATTTTGTTCTGAGCGCGGTGTGAGAACTCGCATTGTCGTGATGGAGGATGATGCAGCGGTTGCAGTTCTCTTTACGGAGTTCAGAAACGACCTGTGGCAAACAAATTCTAGCATACCATTCTGCATTAACCGTTCTTTGTCCCTCAAGAGGAATAGTCGTAACATGGCCGGTTTTGGAGACAAACCGTGGCCACCATTTTTTTTAACACTTCGTGAACGAACAATTTTTGTTAGCTTTAACTCATTTTCGAACACCCAAACTCGTGACTGGTTTTTTGTTTCGGGTTCGTAACGTATATCCAGGATTCGTCACCTGATACGATGTTGTATACAGCATTTGAGGATCCTGCGTGGAATCTTTCGAGAGCTCTGACGCACCAAGTAATGCGAGCCGCTTTTTGCTCTTCAAAGAGCAAATGCGGTATCCATCGGGAAAACAACTTTTTTACACCTAATTGTCCATGCAAGATTATTTGTATTTGACTCATGCCAATGTCTAAAGTTGCCTGAATTTCGCGGTATGTCACATGTCGACCTTCCTCAATCAGCTTACGCACATCATCAACGTTTTCTTGGGTGACTGCAGTTTTTGGACGACCTTGACGGGGATCATCACTGAGCTTGACACGTCCACGTTGAAATTCAGCAAACCAGCGATAAATTGTGGTTTTGGATAGGGCTTCACCACCAAATGCAGATATCCGGTCAACACACTGTTTTTGTGTTAATCCACTTCGAAAGTCATAACCGATTCATAGTAAATGCTGCACGAAGTCAACCAAATGTAACGGCGATGCAATTGGTTCAAAGGCTACAGAGAGAGTATGGTTTGCTGATAAGCGGTCAAACTTTGAGAAGACGACTGTATGAAGTCAACCTACGTGCTCGTAGGCCACTTCGGGTACCAGTGCTAAGGAGAGGCAATCGAGGAAGAAGATTACAATGGGCATTGTAATCTTCTTCCTCTATTGCACACGAAAACTGGAACCATTGTCAATGGTCACTTGTGCTTTTCATTTTGGATTTCATCCTGATTCGCGAAGAGTACGCGTTTGGAGAGAACCTGGACGTTGGAATCGACTGCAGCACCCGCAAGTTCATGCATATCAAAGTGGCACGATTATGGTTTGGACAGGAATTCGTCTCGGCGGTAGAATGAACCTCGTTCGGATACAAGACAATATGACTGCTCTAAAATACCGAGATGAGGTGCTAGAGCCTGTAATCTTGCCCCACAGACAGCAAATGGGACAAAATTTCCAGCGAATGCACGACAATGCCCGTCCACATACGGCGCGTATCGTTACAAGTTGGTTACAACAGCATGATATCCAAGCTTTACAGTGGCCTGCACAATCCCCTGACTTAAATCCTATTGAGCTTGCCTGGGATATGCTTCAGAGAAGAGCTCTTAGGAATTTCCCTGAAGATATAGTGCATCTCTACTCTGATCATCTACTGAATCTCACGACACAGGCCATCCTAGTGTGGGATTCAGTGATCATCACCCAACTTACGAGTACTATATTATAATATATAAGCCAAAAGATGTAATCTATTTTGTAAGTAATTAGCATAAGTTTTATTTCCTAATAAACGTTATTAACGTTATTATTATGAAAACCAGCTTTTCTTGCATCTTAGCAGGACTTGGGACAGTATTCCACAACAGGATTTTGACACCCTTGTTTTGAGTATGCAGAACCGCTGCAGATCAGGTGTCTTAGGTGGATCCACGGATTATTAATTTTAAGTTTTCAACAATTTTTATAAAAAAAATTTGTTTTGTTTAGGTTTTGATGTTTCAAAAATAAAGTTAAGATTGAAATTTTGTCCGAGTTTTTCCTCTTCTTCTAAGTTTTTATTAAACAAGGTTTATTTTAATGTGTAGGTGTCTTAACAAAAAGTTAATAGAATTTTAGTTATTTAGGTTTAATTGAAATATACCTAGACCATGTTGATGTGTGTATTTATAAAGATAAAAATGAGAAAAGCTAATCAACTATGTCTGTATCTGACTATGGTTTACATACATGTCGTCTACATAAATGATTTAAAAGACAAATTATACACAGCGTTTGTGCTTCAAACAGGGCATCGTAGTAATAAATATAAAAAAAAACACATTATAACCCCGAACTCAGGAATTCGGAATGCATGGATACACACATAAGCCCACCACATACATCTCGAATCTGGAGTACTACAATTTCTGCTCATCACACAAATATTTATCTCGGTCAGGCATCAAACCTGAAACTCCCTGCTTCAAAGGCAGCCGGGCCATCTATATTTTATTAGGTAAGTACATATTTTATTATTTTCGATTAAACTTACTGTAGCTTTTAACAATAGCAGCTCAATGTAATGTATATCAAACGCAATCCATCGCTATTTCAACTATTGTCGAGTTCATACATAACTTTGCTCATAAAAACTTATTTAATATTATATTATTGAGTCCACACCGCGCGTGCGCCTCGCACGAGCATCCTTAAAATTTACAATGGATACCCTCCCACATTGGCCTTGATGGAAATGAAAATGCTGATATCTTAGCCAAGCAAGCAATTTCTGATGGTATTGATTGTGCATATACCCCCTCTTTCCAAAATTACATACCCTTATTGAAAAAAAATTGTTATGATCTCTGGAAGGAATATTTTGATGAAAGATCGAAAGAGAAAGGCATATGGTACCGTACGATCCAACCTCACCCAATGCCATTCACTTGGATAGATAACAGTCTATTGTGTAGACGTGATATTGTAACCGCGTTAAGACTCAGATCTGGACACATTCCATGCAATAAATTTTCATATTTGATGCGAAAAACTACTTCCCCTAACTGTATGACTTGTGATGTTATCGATGACGTGTATCATATTTTGATGGAATGTGTTCAGAACTCAGCAGAAAGGACTAATTCTAGTTTGAATTCATCGTTAGTTGGCAGCTGTAATAGTATACTATCAGACCCATTATCTGAAGATGCCAGAAAACTTTATTTGTTAGTAAGTAAGAGAACAATTAGTTATTAGTTTATCATTACTTTGTTGGAATAACCAGGGCGGCATAATCGCATCAGCGACAAAGCCCTTTAATTAAGAATAAAAAAAAAAAAAAATCCTTAAAATTATATCGTTTTACGGAATTTCTTATCTCAATCTGAACGCATAATTTTACGCACTAGCCTTTTGTTTTTGTTTTAATTTTTTAAAGCCCAATGCGTAAATGTAGATACGCAATAAAGAAAACGATATCTGATCATGTAATATGTCTTGTAAAGATTCTGATACCGTAGCTGGCTAAACAAGAAATAATATTCAAACCACAGAAACGAACTTCGCCAAACAAATAAGGAGGCACAGATAATTATCTAGCTGGTATAAGTAGTTTGGACGTTTTCTCAATACAAATGAAGTCATGTCATAGATATTGACTCACGTTTATATTTGTATCGAATAGGAGGTACGACTGACTGAAAGTTCTTTACTAAAGAAATATTCGATCGGCGTTTTTTTTTAGGAAGGACATACTTAGAGCTTTTTGCCACTACGGGCATTAAAAGCGACACCGAACTGTGAACATTGTTTTATATGATATGTGAGGTGTTATATATGTGAGGATAGGCGTGCGGTGAGTCAACCGCTCGCCCGTTGCGCATGCTCCGTCACAATAGACGGCCGACGCCGTCATATATTTTTTTCTATAATCGCAGCAAAGAACACAATACAGTTTTTATTCTAATGCTAAACTCCTTGTCGCAAATATCGACCAATCAAATCGAAGAGTTATTTGCACAAGGAGTTTGTATTTCGACTATTCTTTGAGCAAGGAGTTTGTAGAAGCATTGAGATGGAGATCGAATATATTAGTGTGTTCTAAATTCAACGACCACAACAGTGATTAAAAGGCCTTTATATTCACTGTTTTCAGTGAATAAAATAAGCTTTTTAGAGTGGGAATGGTATAAACTAAGTTTTCAAAGAGTTCGTTTTCAAAAACATTTCACGCGTGTTTTGGTTTTGTTTTACAAATTGGCGCCGTGTTTTTTAAATAAATAAACTCACGATTGTAGTTTATTTTTAAATTTGAATTGATATATGGAAGAGCTTGATCAAATAGAACGAATGTTTCAAAATTACAGAAATGAATAATACGCAGATATTGTGTTTTGTTACGGCTTTTGCAATGGTAAAAATGAAGCTGCTCGACAAGATTATTCGCCTCGGTTACCTAATCGCCTGTTGCCCCATGTATCAGTGTTTAATGAATCCGATATTACTATTTCTATTTAATTCTATTATCTCTGAAACTCAGCCCGCATACTCGCCCCATTCATCATAATGTGCTTGTTTATCAACTTGTGTCACAGATGGGGATAGAGAAACCACGTAGTTTATTTATAATGTATTCCATTACACAAGGTGTCGGTGAGGGCCGACAGCAGACGATGTTTGAAGCGTATTGCAGAGACGTCGATCCGAGCACGACGACCATATCGCGCGCACTCCGCCACCACGGTTGTGTTACATGATTCCTGACAATGAGAAACGTTTGATAATTACTAAAGGAATACAGGTCATCTTTTTTTTACTTAACTAAACTTACATAATACATTTGTGAAGGCCTAAAGGGCACTTTGAAAACTTACTTAGCCTGAAGGGCACACATAAGGGCCTGAAGGGCACAAATCTTTTAATTTCTCAGCTTGAGGGGCATATAACTGAATTCTAAATATCGTACATACCGAGAGCAGACCAGCTCCCGCAAGCAGCGCCCGTTCACGAGCTTGACACGTGTGCCAGCCATCGCCCTCCTCAACCATATTTGAGGGAAGAGGACGACCAGCCACACGACGCCGCCGCGAGAGGAAGTCTTTTAGTGAGCGTGAATGCTCAAGGTATACGCGCATTCCTAATACAAAAGCCGTACTTGTCTAAGTTTTTATTTATAAGTCCGCTTTCTCCACCCGGCTTAGGCCTCCGTCAGATCCGATCTTTTATGGACGTTAAATTATTTAAAGGTATTGATAATTAAATGACAACAAAAGAGATAATAGTAATTCGCTTGTGAAGAATTCTAAACTAAAACTCTCGTAAGCGATGGTAGTCCTTTTTTTGTATATACTAAAATCCACAATCGTGTAACACTTAGAATGACAATTTAAAAAAAAATATGATCATTTTAGTCAAGTGTGGGTTAGTTACATCAGTTTAGGTAGCACGAAGTCATGACGACTAGATTTGCCTAAACAATCAGGGGCCGAAACAAGTTCTATGGTCGAAAATACTGATTTTACTGACCAAAAATTCAAAAATACTGACCAAATACTGACCATTTCGAAACCGTTTTTCGGGTGAATGGTGTGAAATAAAAAGCTTATTTTCAGTTATTGGCCTCCACCATCCCCATAGCCAACCAGCACCGCCTTTTTATTGTGTTAAAAAGCTTTTTTTATTGTTAGTAATTGTTATTGTATTACAAGTGAGTCATTTTGCATTCGTGCAAAATTATACATATAGTGAACACTAAAATCAAATGACTATGAGAAAGAAAAAAAGTACAGAGAAGTTCCATTAAAATAAACATAACATTTAAAATTAAGTTTTCTTAAAGAAGTTTGTTATAAGTGTTTTTTTCTTCTTATCTACGATTTTTTGTATTTTTTCTTCCTCTTGTATTTGTTGTTCTTCTTCTTTTCTCTCCTTTACTACAGTTTCTAGCAGAGATTTTGCCATATTTACGGAAACCATGTCTTTTTCTTTGATTCCGCCCTTCAACATGGCATTTGCATTTTTAATTAATCTGGAAATAATAATTAATTACATTGCGAAATCGTGCATAGAAATAAACACAAACAAACCAATTAGAAACAATCACAAAGCGTGCTATATCTACCTGTCAATTGTCTCCCTCTTAATTTTTTCTTCTTCTCTTATTTTTTTTAGCGTTGTCTCACCTTCTTCAATAATCGTCTTAGTTTCTTCGTACTTTCTCTTAAGTTCTTTTTTTTCTCTATCAAGTTCCTCATTTCTTTTCTTTTCGAGCTTCTTTATTTCTTCTTTTTGCTTCTGTTCTTCACAATATGTTTTATATCTTATATATGCCGTTCTGGCTAATTTCATCAATTCAGGTGTTAAAGGGACTAAATGAATCTTGTTTTCGTACATGTTTTTTAGTGCCGATTTAACTGTCAAATGCGCATCAAGGGTCCTCTGACACATGTTAGCCCTTTCTGGTGTTAAAATTCTACCCGAACATGAAAAGCCCCTTTCCACATCTGCATTGCCATGCGACAGTGCTAATGCGGCCTTTACAATGTGTTCCAGGTTGGGGAACATTTTTTCTCCGTTATCAAAGGTCCTTTTAAAAATATTGCCCCAGTAAGTTTCAATCCTTTGTTCTTCTTGATTTCCTTTTTGATGTTGCATCAACAAAAGACATTCGTTTGTTAGTGCCGTTTCTTCAAACGCAACCGGCAAAGTGTTTGCAATTTTTAAAAAGTCTTTATGACACGTTTCTGAATTTTGTTTTTTAGGGTTCAATATTGCCAAGTATTTTATTAAAGAATAATCCATTGACGTTTTTGTTAGCAGATGTTTGCAAGCGGCGACGTAATGATTTTTTACTTTGTGTAAAAATGTTACTCTATCACGTTCTTGAGCGGTCTCCAATAATTCTCTGATTGAATCTTCTAGCACAATATCTTGAAGAGGAACGTAATATTTTTCATTTAGACCTTCAACTGACGTAGGCGCGCTTTTTACACAAAACCGATTAAAAATGGTTCTCACGAGTTTCTTTAATTCTTCATGAATCATGTGAACCAATGGCTCTTCACGCTGGAAGAAACCAGTGACTTTCACGAACATCTTTACACTGGACACTACAAACATTATTTCTGCTTTTGCTAGCTTTTGATTGATGAAGTTATAGATGTTTTTAAAGTTTTGGGATGTATTAGTCTGTTTTTTAGGTAGATGTTTAGTGAAATACTCAATTATTGCAGGCCATTGCTCTAAAACGCGTTCAGCAGCAGGCCCCATAGTGAGCCAACGTGAAGAAACGTGCTTAATGAAGCGATGGTTTGGCAAATTTAACTTGTCTTGAATAATTTCATATTCTTCCCAGCGAGCAGGCCAACCATCGAAAAAGTTGTGAATTTGAAATATAAAGTCAGATACGCTTTCACCAAACTCCATCAAAGCCTTAAGAAAGGCATTGTGTACAGTGTGAATGTTACATGTTCCTATATCAGCTAATTTCCGTCTGCCCAACAGAATTAAAGAATCGTTCATCAATCTTGTAACCGCTTTATTCACATTGGGCCCGTCACAGCCCAGCATCAGAAGCCTTTTGCGGGATAGTTGAGCGTTGTCCATTGCTTCATTCAGCTTAGAATAAATATCCTCGGCGGTAGCTTTACCAATGAAGAAAGTTTCTAAATGTGTCGTTATTATCATTTCTTTAATCGGAGACCAATATTTTATGGCCACCTGAAGCTCCTTTTTTGATGCTGCATTGCAGGTTTCATCGAAACATAGCGAAAAATAGGAGTCTTTGTAGTCCTTCATCATTTCTTGCCTAAAATATGGAGCTATAGCATCACAAATTAAATATCTTGCTTTGGTAGTAGACATAGAAAAATCTGATGGTAGTGAATTTGGAAACATAGCTGAAAATAGTTCCTTTATAGAATCGCATGAGGGCTCTATTGGAAAATCAGAGACCACCATTTTCATAGCCCACAAAATTTCTGCTCTTGTGGCCCCATCTTTGACACTATATAATTGTACACAACTTCTTTGGCTATTTTCAGGTTTAGAAGTACTTGGTTGTTCTTCGATGGGTTTTTCATTGGGTCGCAAACTTGTCATATGCAATTGAGATGCTGTCAACTTTACTTTACACTGTTCCTTGTGTTTTTGTGTTGATGCGTGTTGTTCGATAGCTTCAAAGCCCCAAGCAATCGAAAACTTTTTAAGACACACAAAACAAAAAAAACCTGTATCACTGTCCTCTTTTTTTCCCCACTCACACACAATATGTCCATTTTTATCTTTTTTTTTAAGCCAGTCTTCATTAAATTTGCACTGACCCATAATTACTTGTTTTGATATGTATAGAGATAGAGTCTATTATTTTGTTAGTGATAAATTAAAGCACACACACAGGCAAGGTACACACATTTAATGTGTGTACCTTGCCGTCATTAACAAATCACCAGTATGAAGCTGTAACAAACATGCATGAGTTAAATTACACAAAATTAGAACAAAGAAATACTGATTTAAAAAAAAATATTAGTAAGTATTTTTTTTTAAGTCAGCTGCAATATATAGTACGTAGATCATCCACATACACTTGGAACAAAAAATTTTGTGCCCAGTGTATATAGAGCATGCAAAGTGCAAAGCAGCCCTCAGATATCATCAGTCATCACTGGGCAAATCGAAAAATACTGACAATACTGACCGATTTTCAAAAATACTGACTTTTACTGACCAGGTCCAAAAATACTGACTTTTACTGACTTTACTGACCTGTTTCGGCCCCTGAACAATTGAACTGATATGACAAATTTAAGAACTGTCATTCGCAAGCGTTATACGAATTTAGACTTGTAGTCCAGTCAAATTAGGCGATACTTTGCAAAAAACGTGAAAGTAATTCGTGACAGTGGGGTTTTTATATTTTATTATGATTAAATACGATTTAGGAATCATGTCCAACTCAATTCCTACGAAATATAACGACCGAACAAAACTTTTAAATTGCATAACTTTCTTCAGGAAAGAGTGCTGATTTCTATCTGGGGGACAGCAGGAAAATAATGCCTTTTGTCCCCCACTGGGGGGAATAACCCATTTTTATACTTAACGTACTTAACCTACCTCACTAAATATTTTTCTATAACTACTGAATACCTCTGAAAAAAATATTGAAATAGGAATATTTTATTTTTTAATAAAGTAAATGTTATTTATGTAGGGCTCAAGAAATGGTTCTAATTGGAAAATTATCGCAGAAAAAGCAAAATTAGCACCAAGGTGCAATAGACTGAAACCAGTTTATCACGATTTTATGTTTTATGGTCACTGTACATACTTCGAGGAAAAAATTTGTAACTTTTAAATATACCTCAAACTTCTTTATCTGACTATGTACTTGTAACTACATTGGACGGACGGCCGGTTACGGCTGTGTCCTTTTGTACGGAACATAAAGTTTTAAGCATTTTAAGTAAATACCACAGAACTAAAATCAATGCAAGACACAAGCGTCGTAAACTAAAATTGATTCGATAAATTGTATTTATCAACAATTACATTAATAATAGATATAAATTGATAATAATAGGATACGCTCATTACCTTATTATCCTTATACTTTAAGTAATAAGGTCCTAAATCTAGTACCTACTACTATACTTTATAATAATTATTTGACAATATCTCAGTAATGTGTTAATATGATCTATCTTTCTGCCGTATTAATGTAGCTCTTCGTGTAAAATTATACTTTTTTATAGTACCTATTACTTTTAAAAGCACTAACGTCTGCTTAGCGATACCAAACAATGCAATTTTTACACAGAAAAATTCACATCCTCGGACGGGATTCGAACCCGCATCTTTCGACAATCCGTGTCAGACGCCATGACCAACTAGGCCACCGAGACTCGAGGTTCGAGAATCGAATTTTAACTCTCTTAGATTTTGACCAGTGTATGGGGACGGAGCGACATCTATTGAACAGCTGATGGATGTAAATTTTTCTCTGGAAAAAATTACATAATTGTTGATATGTCCAGTGTATAGGCTTTTTTAAATCTTGTGTGATGTAATTTAGCCCTTTGCGTCCCAGAGACGTAAATTTACGTGCGTTTCATTCATAAATATTTTGTTTTAATTATCACGCTATAGAAAAGGTTAATTTGACAAGCACTGATCAAATTTAATTATTCACAATAAAAGTATATTTAAATATAACTAACTTCTAATCATTAAAGTTCAATAAGATCTAGGCAGGTATTGTAAGAACGGATACAATTAAGGTTACATTTATTTAACATACATACATAGCACTATTTTCTATAACTTTTATGTGAATAAATATGTGAATAAAGCTGCAATTATTTTGTCATCACTAGAAATATACAGATAAATAAAAAAGCAGTTTGTGGAATTACTAATGTAATAGAAATGCATTATTTTTCAGAAACCTCTTTAAAACTTAAAAATTTTCTCTAATGATGCAATTAATTTATGTGTACAATATTCCCAGTTTTGCCCGGTATTATTAATAGTAACCGTGTAAACTGGCGATCGTCTCGTTCCATCTTTTTGACAAACCTGAAAGTGATGATCGGAGGCGCACGTTAGCGAGGGAAAAGGGTGATTGCTACGTGCACGATCAATGCTGAGGTGAGGGTGAAAATAATTGTAACAATGCAGTGTAAGTAATTTATACCATACATATATTTCTATCACGGTATTGTGTAAAGTGGCCTTCAACAAAGAGAAGACTTGCTTCATGACGTTTAACCTCAACGGTAAATCACCGATAAAATACTCTATAGATATTGGCAAAACCACGCTTCAACAAGTCCGCATCATGAAACTACTGGCTTTCCACCTGGACTCACCCATGAAGGTCAGCACAAGCGTCAACGCGGGCCGCAGGAGCACTGACGAGGCACTTTCCTCCTCAGTGCCGACAGACGCCACGCGACGAGATAACGTTATCAAAACCACTATATTGTCTAACGCAGACTCTGGAATGCATCTGGAAGTTAAAACAACATAAGTAAATTTAAACACTATATGTAAGTCCATCAATGCCTAATTGTGGCCAAGGTTTGTATAGTACTATTCTCAAATAATACGCGGAAATTAAAACTACATATGTACACAGAATTCGCCCCATTTACATAGGCCCAGAAGGATAATTTTCATGTAAATGACATTGAAAAGTGAAGTCATATTTTTTTTTGGGTTGGCCATCCTGCCAGATTTGACAATAATGCAAAACAATTATTATGGCTCTATCTTGTCATAGGAAATCTTTTACCCGAATTATCAGGTAATTCAAATTCGAACGGATTGAGTGATATACACTTTTTGGTTTTCTCAACTAAATAAATATAATAAAAACTAAATTATATTATTTAAATAATATGAAAATCTAGAATTTAATGTTAACAGAATTGAATGTTGTGTGGCGCTAGTAAACATTAATATTGCATAGCTGTAGCTCCTGTATAATAATAAACCATTGATTTTGCAATAATATATAAGGTTCCACATTAACTGATATCCTGCCTCTTGAAAAATCTTGTATCATCGCAATAATGGGAAATCTTGTATGCGTGTTAGTATGTCTGTGTGTTTGTTATTCCATCACGCTGGAGCTGGAGTGGAAACGCACGTTTTTGAGTAATATTTGCCGTTACCATGTATACACACTTATGCTCCTTTTTCACCATCCTTATTATTACCACTCATTACATAATCGCGGGGTATATAGTATTCTATAAGTACTAGCTGCGCCACGCGGTTACACCCGCATAGTATGCATGATGATATATGATGAAAGTATTTTATGTGTTAATCCAGCGCCTCATCTACCTCCATACCAAATTTCATGCGGAGTACCACAAGTTTAAATTTTAGTCCTGTTTTTACACACGCACTTTATTTGATGTTTATCTGCTTTTATCTGATTTTAATTTATTACAATTAGCATATTACTTACATAATTTTTTATATTAAATATTGTCATCCATATGAAATTGTCAAAGTATCTAGGGGAAGACAATGCCTTCTGCAACACAGTAATATACTAAAGCAGCAGGCAGGGTTCCAACTATAGTAAATAAGTTTATGTATGTATGAACAAGAAATAGACATTTTGTATTTGTATTTTGTTTTGTATTTAACTTGATCTTGTCAAAGTTGAAGCCAAAATTCTAAAATAAAGACGGCATTCTAAGATATTATTAATGTACAATAAAGTCTATAAGAATTACCAATCTACATTATAGCTAGTTCTTAAAATAGTTATTTTTTCTAAAGTAATAGCAAAAGCGTTTTATAAGTTAAAATTAGTATATTGATATGATTAAACGTGCATCTATAACTGGATATTTCGGAAACCTAAAGAACATCAATCGGGATATGAAACGAGTCGAGTGGTAACACTAATTCAGTTTTGCATATTAGAAAAATCTCTTCTAAAATACTTAAAAAGAAATGTTGGGGACTTATGCGTGAAGGGAGACCGTGGCCTCCTATATTTTACATATCCTCTAATTTTTGCGGAATATATTCGCAAAAAACGGTATTATTGTTTTTTGATCATACTCAGTATCAACGGTGAGTGACACTTGCCAAATGATTTGGAATTTGACAAGTGAAATCCAAAAATCCCTGCTAATAGTACATTTTTTTGCTTCATTAATTTTGACGTATTAGGCACCTGGAGACTATATTATCTATGACTATGTAGTACCTAGGCAGAACATTTTATTTAAAAATACAGGGTAGAATGTACAACTTTGAAGTTTAAGTGTCTGTTCACACAGAGCGGCTCGGAGAGGTGAGCAGATTCTTATCACGTTGAAAACAGAGTTTTTAGTATTTGTAGTAAGGTTTATTTTTGCATGTGCACTGCTTTTGTCATTAAGAATGCTTGAACGCGCTTGGTGTGCAATAAGAGGAGCTGACCGGCTCCGATCGCGTACTTTTTCTCTTTCTTGCAGCCGATCGGCTCCGATTGCTATCATTCTTCAATTCCTCGAAAATGGTGTGAAACTCCCCATGGATTAATGGATTTTTCCAAATATTTTTTGCCCATATTTGTCTCCGCTTGCGCTTTCGTTTGTTTTGTTCTGCTTCAAACAATCTTGCTAACAAATATATTTCTTCATCGGAGCTATCTAAAGCACACGTTAACACCGAAAACAAAACTTGGTTTGCGTGGAATACTTTTTTTTGAACGGACTAATGCTGTTTGCCTCTACCGGCATTTACAGCGTCACCGGACGCGTGGCGAGCGCATATGGCACTCAGCCAGATGCGGGCGCAGAGGGCACACCGCCTAAGGCGCGCGTTGAAGACGCTTCGCCGCAAGGAGAGGAGTAGGCGACTTGCTCAAGGGCACCAGGAGAGAAGGGAGTCAGAGAGAATCGCCCCGTGTGTGGAATACTGGTACTGCCTTTGTAGTGTATCCTCCCGGTTCCGAGCGCATCCGACCGGCTCCGAGCGCATCCGCTTTCAGATCGCTTCCTGCCGGTCTATGTGAAATAGTTGGCGGTTCCGCTCCGACCAACTCTAAGCGTATACGATCCGATCTGTGTGAAAAGAAAAATGCGCGCCGATGCTCTCCGAGCCGGTCTGTGTGAATGGACCCTAAAGTGGACTTTCCGGAGATTATGTTGGTTTGCGATAATTCCAACGAAAACGAAGTTTGTTGTATTCAGTGTAATTCTGCATTTCAAAGCTTCGATGAGAGGTTGCAGGTCGAGATTGGATACTTTCGTTGATTTTACGTGTAATGCTACTTTTATTTTCAATCGATTCCTCTATGTAGCTTTCAGCTAGGTCAGACTTCCGCCGTGTCTTTTAAGTGTAATTAAATTGAATAATGTAAGCAATGATTTTGTCAAATACAAAAACGTACCTTGAAATTCTTCTTGTTCGGCCCAACCAAATGCAGTAAGAAATAGTTCAGCATCGACGCAATCCGTTCCACTAACGTAGGATGGCAGAATACGTATGGAGCGTGCGCCGAGAGCCGCACTAAAGTCCTGACGGTGTCGCGACCGAGGATGTTGTCGAATCGCGCCATCATGCCGATGTGAGAGAGGTTGGAAAGGTTCTGCGCTCGCTCTTGAGCTGTTAAGGCTGCCCATTCACCGTTGTCTCTGTAATATTCCAATTATAATATTTTTTCAATAGGCTAGTTTTTGACACTATCTAAATTGATAGTCCATGATGGAGGTCGTCGAATGTGTTAGAACCAGGGTTGCAATAACACTGATTTAAATAAAAATTTGTAAAAGGAATTAATTAAACGCTGGGAGTGCCTACTAATCAGCTATAATGTCGAAAACAATGTTATTACATGTTAGCCCCCTAAACATTATTAATATACACCCTATTTGTATAAATGCCAAAAAAAAAAATGGGCTGTACAAAAGTGTTAATACATTGTAAATATGTAGTCAAAATTTTTTATTACTTCACAGTGAAATAATTATTAATTGTTAGTTTTCGAAAATTCCATCTAAAAGTATGGACACCATCTTAACAAAAATACTACATGCCTATGTACAACTTATTAATGAAAACACATGATTCGCGTCAGTGAAAAAATATCTCTCTTACTCTTTCTTACACCCCCCACCCGAGCGTTCGGTGTGAAAGAGATTGTCGACTTTCGGCTTTCGTTCGTTCGTTTTCGGAAGAAACAAAGGCCGCGCGGTGGCAGGGCGGAGGGTGCGGGGTTGGTCCGGTGGCCAGGTCTTGCGAGAATGCCCGAGCGCACAGAATGAATAACGAGCTAGGACGCGAGTTTGCCGAATGTTAAGATTATGAATGATACATTTCTATGTAGGGGTGTTAAGTTTCATGCATAAACCGCGCGCATGTAGTATATCTTAATGAATAGTGGAAATGCCTAGAATAAAATTTGTAGGTGTGAATCAATCTAGACGTTTGACCAAATATTGATGATTATGTGGGATTTTTTTTTTAAAGTAGATTTAAATATTCTTCCCATGTATGTATTAAGTACCAGCAGCATATAGTGCTGTTTTTTTTTTTGGTAATTATACAAATTATGTGTATATATACAAAGTACGACAGGTGCAAGCTAGGTACTTGAAGTTATTTATCACAGTAAAAATTACCAATCGAATTTAATAGATATTTTCTTTCCGGCAGTAAAAATATTATAATTATTATAACTTTAATTCATTACATACAATGCAAGCAATTAATAAAAGTTATGATCATAATAATGATTTCGGAAATGTTTAGCATACTCTGCTTTGGTTATAAACGCAGAAGATCATACTATAAATTAGAATCATCTATATGTCTAATAAAAATAATTAAATAATTTGTTCATGTTTGAATAATTAGACTTTAGCATGAACAGAATAAGAACTACCATAATTTACTAAAAATATATTTTAGTTCGCTTGTTTAGTTTGGTGTTCTCTGAACAAGCGTATTGCTACCCTGCTATTGAATAAATATTGATTGAAAGTCAGTAACTAAAATCTAAATTAGATCTTAGTTAAGACGAAATATGCGTCAATTTTGACGATTCGTCTTTACGAATATTTAAAACTAGACCATTTAAAACAATTAATTGACATTTGTTTTTTACGTCTATTAAAAGTTCACAAAATTCTTTATTCGGCTATGGTCACCGAAACACGATTAAATAAATTTGGCTCGATAGAAAAAAATCGTAAACATTCCTAAAAAATACCCTTTTTGCCGTTCCCGTCGGTGGAATGAATCAACTTCATTTAATTCCTATCAAAGATATTTATAAACAAAAATACACATTTTAATCCTAACAAACACACAAATCCGTCTATGAACTCAGTTTTTTGTAAAAATGTAAGATTATTTTTAGAAAATAAAGTAAAGTTAATATTGAAACCAGCAAACGCGCACACTGAGTATGCAGCCATTACCATGGCTCCCGACCCCCGCTAGTCGGCCAGAGTGCGTTGTCGAGAGTGGACGTGTACAACTTTATTCCCTCCAGCGCGCCCGGACTACTACATTATTTTAGTCCATATTATCGACTTTTGGGAAATAAAGATAAGAAGAAAAATAAAACTGCTCGGAATTACAATAGAAACAGATTATCGAACTTGCAGACAAATATGTAAGTACCTACTTGATTGTTTTCATTCATAGTCTTTGCGTAGGTTATCTGTAATTGATTTAGCGTAGTGTTAAAAATTTCTAAGTGTCTTAGTGTGTTAATTAGTTTTGAGACGTAAGTAAGACGGCCGATTGAATTTGTATGATATTTAGTATGGTGGTAGCTTATTATATGTATATATACCAATATGTTATTCTATAGGGTATATAATAACATATAGGTATACATATTTATATATTTTATCCGACCTGATGTCTACCTGGTCAGAGTTTTCAGGGATTAATTTAGAATATTAGTAGGAATTTGACTTTTATTTTTACAGCCCTCCGCCCTACAAAGAATTGTCTAAGGAATCCCATGAGGATAATACCGAAGTATTGCTGCCAACAAATTTACCGGAATCTTCCGATGCGTTATACGAAAATCTTCGACCAGTTATTACACCTGGTTTCTTCAAGTAAGTTACATAGTAAATTTATATCTGCGACCACATGGTCAATTGCTAAAAATAAACGTGTAAAAAATTTAAAAAAGTCTGTATGGATTTCTACTTCCCATCTCATAAGTCTAGTAGGTATTACTAGATTGTTATATGCACTTGAATGAAACATGTATATTGTATACGTTTTCCATCTAATTTGGTGCTCAAGAATAAGCCACTTGTATAGGGCAGACATACCGGTTTTAATAAAACCGATATTTTTATTTAGGCGTACCGCTTTATTTATATTTTATTACTAACATATCCCTAGCTTCAGCATTCCGGCTAAACTACCCAACGCCGACATAATATATTAGAGTCCAGAGGGTTAATTTCTTTGTAGTCGGTTATATAATAATATCTTACAATTTACTTTTAATTTAAGAAAATTTTATGATATCTCAAACTAATTACTAAAAAATTTTTTTTTATTTTCAAATAATTCAGATACTCTTTGTATTTAATTTGTTACTTCAGTATTAGTAGTACAGTATTTTTATCAAAGATTAATAAAGTAAGAAGTAAAGTAGTTACTATTTGTTATTTTTATCTTAAGGTTACTGAAGTAACAAGTTAACTTGTTACTTGTCATTAACCTTTTGATAAAAATGTTCAACATGATTTTGTATCTATTGTTCCAGTGAAGAAATGCCATTCCTAGAAGAGCCGGAGTGTGAGATAAGCACAAAAGAATCGACAGGTCGCAGAATAGTAGATATTGTTGTTTTAAGCAATTGAAGGACTCAAAGCACAACCCTCTCTTTAACTGTGATTTCAGCTGCTTGGTTTTACAAACAGAAAAAAGATATGGGCTTGTTTCAAATTTTAGTTGTCTAAGATGTGCAAGAAAACTTTCGAAGTGTGTTCGGATGATATAAATAATGATACCGGCCTGAACGCACTGCAGCAATTTCTGGAATTGTAGCTTCAGGTATCGGATACTTACAATTTGAGAAAACTATGGCAGCCATGGATATTCCTATTTTTCGAGAAAAGTATTACGCAAAAATACAAGACCATATTCATCATCATCATCTCAGCCGTAGGACGTCCACTGCTGAACATAGGCCTCCCCCATGATTTTCCAAAAGGACCGGTTGGAAGCGGCCTGCATCCAACGTCGTCCTGCGACCTTTCAATGGGGGGGATTTTGCCAATACTCGCCACGCATGGCAGGCGGGTTGGCGAGCGCAGTTTTAGGGTTTTAATACTGGGAAGGTGCTGCTGCCCACCTTCCGATTGTTATCCCTTAGCAGATTTTTACGCACCCACGGGTAGAGTTGGGGGGGTACTATTCTAAGCCGGTACCCCACGGCATAGGCAAGACCATATTATGTTCAATGAATTGGAGGCTACAGCGGTAGAGGTGATGGAACGCGCTGCTGCAAAGGAACGGGAAGCAGCAATCGAAGAAGGAAACTTAATAAATAGTGTTCCCGTAATTGATTTTTTGCAGACGAATCATGGTGCAAACGCTCATATGGCAACATATATAAAGCGCTATCTGGTGTAGCTGCAATCGTTGGTCGCAAATTTAGAGAAGTTCACTTTCTCGGTGTGAAAAACAAAACCAGAAAGTAAAAGAGAGCATCAGAGAAAAAACCTAACGCGTTGAAAATAAAAAGAAATAGAGTTAACCTTTTCGAAAATCAAAGGGGAATGCAGGGGAACAAGTGGCAGCACCTGATATGTCTGATGAAGACAATAAGGAAGCATCTTCAGAATTCATAAAAATCTGAAGAAAATGGCCAATGTTATAGTCAAATTTTTTTATTATTTTAAAATACATACAAAAATAAATACAAACAGTAAATGGTACTATCAGGTCAAATAGCAATACCGAGTTACTGATAAACAAAGCAGCGTTTTAGGTATTTGGGGAGGAGAGAATGAAAAAACCTACGTTTTCATATAAAAAAGATGAATACTTTATGCTATTACTTAAATGGAGGCCGAACTTGTTACTTTCTACCAGACGCATAATAATATGCTTCCGAAGTTAGTAGATTCACGACGAAACCGTGGCATGTCGTTGAGAGGCTCTGAGAAGTAACTATTTGTTTTGTAACTTAGACTCACCTCTTACTGTATATCTCTTCTCATAACTTTGGAAATACAAATCTCACCATTTCTTTAGATATTATTTATTATCAATAAGATTTTTTCATTGAACATCTGCAATATTTTTTTATTTATAATGCTTTAGTTCACAGACATCAAAGGGTCCGTGGCATTGTTTATATATATATCATATTTTAAACTTCTTTTTATAATTACTAAAGGAATACAGGAGGACTTTTTTTTTTACTTAACTAGACTTAAATAATACATTTGTGAAGGCCTGAAGGGCACTTAGAAAACTTTTGAAAACCTGCATTTATTTAAGCTTTCAGTATTAATGTCATGATTAATAAAAAAGTTGTTGTTACAATACCTATGTGTATACGAAATTTATACCTTAGTTGAAGTTGATTTTTGGATTTTAGTAAAACAACATTTAATTTGATAGGACTTGACCTGGTTGTGTATCAAATACCGGTTTTATCTTATTCAAGCCCTAGTTTTATTTGTAACATGGTCAAAAAATATTTGTTTAGTATGTGTTGTTTATTGTCTAATATTAATAATAAAACTGTATTTATTATCAAGTATTAGCAAGTATTTTGGTCCAACCAATGCATAACTAATATTATGAACTACTTTTAGGTACCTTATAGTTTGTTCGTTTTGGCATATAATAGGTAATCAAAATAAAATTTATTGAAAATCACAAAAACTATTAAATCGTTTACTCGTGCCAATTTACAATAAAGACACCCATAGCCTAGTATGATAATGGTATTAGTAAATCTTGTCATAAATCTTTACACCATAATAATTACCTACTTAAAATAACGTACCTAATTAGTTAACAACGCAGGCGAATTGAAAATCATAAGTCAGTAGAATACTATCAAGTAACCATACGCCCGCGAGTGGCTATGCTGGCTAGACCTCTTGCGCCGCACGGCGGTCTGCGTCTGCTTCACCCCCTCAATATCCGTGTAACGTCTCTACCATTTCGCCTTAAAGATTGTATTAAGATTAAAGTGTAGTGTGTCTTGCCCTACTTATACCATTATTATGTTCTCTTTTGTAAGGCAACACACTGAAGCTAAAAATAAGCGAACATTTGTTATATCATTTAAGAAATTGGCTATACAGTCCGAAATTATATAGAAGACAAAGATGCTTGGAATACTCCACTTCTGGCAAGCTGTCACTCTGCCACCCATAAAATATAATATTTGTAGTACCTAAGTAGACATTGTAAACATCTATATAAAAAGAATGGCCCCGAGTTTCTTGCCGCTTCTTCTCGGTAGGCTCTATATATTTTGGAACGCGGCGGTAGAGTCTTTAAAGTACATTATAATGAAAAATGGACGTTTATAAGTGCGTCTTTGATGCCTAAATTGAACAAATGATTTTGACTTTGATTAGATAGAAGAAAAAGTTAGAAGATGGCGGAAAAAAACAAAAATGAATATAATTTATTTTCTTTTGTGTTTATGCTCAAGTTTTCACAAGTGGTGGATTATTAAGAGGATTGCATAGCTAGTACTTTTCATGCTTAAAGAGAAAACTCTTTTCTACCTATTAACATTATCCGATTTCAGTGATTTTTCATGGAATCATGGCATGGTTTGCTATGCCCGTACGTTTTGATTTTTTCAGGTTTTTTAAGTTCTAAAAAAGGAAATTGGTACTTAGAAAAACTGTAAAATCAAAACGTACGGGCATAGTAAACAATGCCATGATTCCACGAAAAAAAAATCACTGAAAACGGACAATATTATGAGGTAGAAAAGAGTTTTCTCTTTTAGCATGAAAACTACTAGCTATGCAATCCTCTTAACTGTTGACGTTCACATTGTTGTACGCATATGTAATGTACGCGCATGTTGTAAAGTGTATAAAATCATGAAACATTGTTTATATTGTTTTTTTTTTCGTCAATTGTGTTAGCAAATTTTAGTAATGCATCCACGTGACTTATACAATATATAATAATTCTTTATTGCACATAACCAATCATACAAAAAATAACTTATCAAAATATAATCTTAATTTAGTTATACAAACAGTAATTAAATGACTAGCTTATTTCTTGGAGCAGACTCTAACTACCTACTTGACAAAGTTTATAACTCTGCAGTTACAAAAGTAAATCTACATTTTTGCCTCATAATTTGTTCTGTGTATTATCTTCCACCTCAAAAGGCAAAATTAACCACTATCGGATCACTTTGTTGTCCGTCTGTTCGTCTGTCTGTCTATCAAGACGATTTTTCATTTATAAAAAAATAAAATACTGAAATTTATAAATGTGTAACAACAATGATAACAAGAAAAACGAATTTACTATTAAATATTATTATAATTTTAATAAATTTAAAACATTAATAACAAACTTATTATTTGCGGTTGCGGGAATAACCGTGTTTATGGGACGACAGTTTGTCCTTTGACCTAGTATGTATTTAGTTTTAAAGCAACAATATTAGATGCTTTCTTCACTTGCTTGATTTTTATGGGACGACAGTTTGTCCTTTGACCTAGTATGTATTTAGTTTTAAAGCAACAATATTAGATGCTTTCTTCACTTGCTTGATTTTTATGGGACGACAGTTTGTCCTTTGACCTAGTATGTATTTAGTTTTAAAGCAACAATATTAGATGCTTTCTTCACTTGCTTGATTTTTATGGGACGACAGTTTGTCCTTTGATCTAGTATGTATTTAGTTTTAAAGCAACAATATTCGATGCTTTCTTCACTTGCTTGATTTTCAATCTGTTGATAAGGATAAAGGCACGACACTATCATACCGCACGTTTTTGGCCCTATGACATCATTCCCGACGCTATTTCCGTTTGAGGTCACGTGACTTCTAGAAACTTTTGAACACATTTTATTTATTCAAAATAAAGTAAATCCAATGCATAATAAATAATTTGTAAAATTATTTGAGTTATTTGTTCCAACTACTATTAAGTTAACATTACATTGTAATTTAGTTTTGACTGTGTCAACTACCCTATTGTCATTCTAAGTGTCGTACAAAATACGAACTACCATAAATAAGACAATTTTAGTTTAGCGCTCTGCACAACTAAATTACGTATTATGTATTATGAAATAGTTAAAATGTAGAAAGGTGTACCTGTAGCCTGTGAGGGTGTTCTTTGAACATCTGTTCTCTGTAAAACGACGATAAGCTACCCAACGGCTGTTGAGCATCTGGATGGTTCGGTAACATAGCTTCGAGGCATTCTGCTAATCGAGCTCTGAAATTGTAAATGGCACTATGTTTTTACATTGTTAGTAAAATGAATACGCTTGTTTTATCTGTTTTGGAGTCTGTGGTAAGCCCTTTCAGATATTGTATTTTAAGTACACACTGAAACGATTAAGGTCACATACGTCAGCAACAAATCAAAACATAATTAAAACCATTGTACAATTTTCGTTCATAGGGTTCGTAGAGACCACAAGATGTTCCGAATGGACAACCAGTCCATTATCGTAACTTTTTTGTATTTGCGTGTGAATTTACAATACGCATAACTCAATTCTTCGACAGGTTTGCTGCGAGAAGTATACGCGCCTAATATAAAAACTTCGTCATCGTTTCTTAGAATCGCATTGTTTCGTACACCGCCCGGCCCACGAAATAATGCTGTTTGGGACCAAATGCAGTCTAGAGGGCACCACTTGTAACGTCACTTGATTTTGTATTGGCTTTGTAATGCTCGCTATGCACAGAGGATCTCTGATCTGTGTTGAAATTGTAATTGTACTTTCTTGCCGTTGGAACCTCGTCGAGTGATGGCGATAGTTTGATTTGATAAAATAATAAGTAATTGAAGTAAATTCGGTAGTAAGCGCAGCCCACTGTTAAGTGTTAAATGTTAAGATTTAGTTAGTGTTAATTGATTGTAACACCTGGATTGAAGACACACCGAAGCTTGGAAAATATGTGGAGGACAACAGGATGCCAGGAGTCGCCGCATCGATCGAGCTGATGTGGCCTGGTTGATTTCCCTATCCTGACTCCTACCTATTTCAAACCCTTCCTACTAATAGACTTACAGATCTGATGCTGCTACGTGCGGCGCAACCGGAATTGATTGTAAGTATATTTGATTATTGTTTATATGTTAGGAAGCTATTGTAGGAGAAGTTGAGGCAATAACTTGCTTGTTTTTGAGCTCCTTGTATCGAAGACATATTGTAGGTAAACTTTGATAGCCAGCCTCTGTAGTTCACTAATTGTTCTTATGCTTCCACTGGCAGTGATTGCAGACTAATTTGATCTGGCACCGTACCTACAAATGCCATGCGATTATTTCAAAGAAATGAGAGTCTGTTGGTTAATCAATGGAATAGTGGCCACAAAGGCCGCGAAACAGGCAATTGCAGGCTGAGTATGAGTTTGAAGGCCGAGCCGTAGGCGACTTCACTAATACGAGGCATGCAATTACCATTAACGCCGAAGCAGTACTTTTCTCAAAAGAATGCAGGAAAATAAAAAGTTGTTAAATTTCCATAGTTTTTCAAGTTAATACCGTTTTTAACATGAACTGAGCCGTGTAGGCGTGACAAGGTAACAAATAGACAGAGAGTGACAGACTTACAAACGTTATAGAATATTTTTATGGATAAAATACTAAATGCAAGTAGGTATAATGGTTATGTGGGTGATAATTCTAAGTTTTGGGATTAGTTTTAAGTGTCAGTATACACTTTTTGAGGAGCTATTTGCCGTAAAATATACAAACTGTACTCACAGTACAGCGATGTTATTGTTATTTACTATTACTAAATAACGAAACAAATAGTACCTACTTTACTGTAGCAGCCAGCAAAAGAGGCATTGACGAGCGTACGTGTAAATGTTGGCAGAGGCAAGCAAAGGAACACATGCGTAAACGTCCATCGATGCCTAGTTGTGGCCAAGGCTTGTATAGTACTTTTCTCAAATAATGCGCCGAAATTAAAAGTACTTTTTTATAGGTTTTCAAATATATTTTTTCGATTTTGGTGGTAACAAATTTTCTATTACGGCTCTTGCAGTCTCTTGAATTTCAGGTGGCGTTAAAGTAAGTTGATCACACTCATTGTCTTCACGTGAACTCATTTTGTCAGATACAATTACTTTCAAAATCTATGGCGAACAACTTGTTGTTTGTTACCTCCTTGGTTGCCGTGTCTCAGAGTAAATGATCGTTCCATTTTTAAGTTACACGCCAGATATGAGTTGAATAAGTAGGTAATTTAACTAATGTATATGGCCGCTTAACCACGCCACGACAGATATGGACTTTCTGACAACTTTTGACTGCCGCTGCTCGCATGTATTTGGCCAGTACAGCAATTTCGACTCGAAACAGGTAGTCAAAATAATTTTCGAGCATGTTAGAGAAAAATTAATAATTTGTTCAATGTTTTCTTCTAGCTACTGAGTCATGTCATAATTGTTCACATAAAACGCAAGCAGGAAACAATTTTATATTCTTTTATTGTATTACAATATTATAATATTACTGCAATTGAACATCGTTTTCAAAACCAAGATCATTTAATTTCTGAATTTAAATTTAGGCATCAAATACGCACGTTTACGACCCAAAAAGACTCTACTGTCACTATTTTTCCTAAATAATAAGAGGTAACTACTGCTACATACCCAGAAGAACCGGCGAGAGTCATTTTCTTTTACAATATGAGGTCATTATAACGTGGAGTCAATGTTAATGTCCAGAAAAATTGTGGCCTGGTCTATTATAAGTTTTACGCCTTCAAGCATAATGTTTGCTTCTATGAATGGAACAGCAATGTAAATGTAAATTATTAATGAATAATCGCCATCTCAGTGCTTATACAACTTCCTTGCGCAAAAAATACTCGATACATCTTCCTTACGCAAAGAATACTCGACATACAAACTCTTTGTGCAAATAACCCCTCGAGATTTGATTGATCGATATTTGCGACAAGGAGTTTAGCATTTAAATAAAAACTGTGTTGTGTTCTTTGCTGCCATTAAGAAAATTACCCTTATGTTGATCGAATTCTAATGTGCATTTTAATTAATTGAACCTTCCTTTTTTGTCATTAAATGTCTATTTTCGCTTAAGTTATTTCTTTTTCTCGTAGTCATGGCATAAAGTGTATGCAATTCTTCAATAAAACGGATTTATATCGAGGGCCATGAACCACTCGCATCG
The DNA here is from genome assembly GCA_917880725.1 of Selenia dentaria. NCBI lineage: Eukaryota > Metazoa > Arthropoda > Insecta > Lepidoptera > Geometridae > Selenia > Selenia dentaria. Next base: position 35,997,662 of record OU862875.1, on the reverse strand, counting down.
CTCAGGATTGAAACACTTGAATAACTCGCTACACTCGTGGTTCAATCATCACGAATCACTTCCTGGGGTCGTGATTCAGTCGTTAGAATCCTTCACTTACTCGTGATTCATCTATGGAACTTTGTGTACGATTTTTCCGGAGGAGGGCGTTGACATCTGCAACACAGTTATACACTTCTGCAGGGTCTCGTTCAGGGGGTCGTTCCGCACCTCAGAGCGTGGTTGTTTAGTTGTTTTCTAACTCGCTCTGAGGTACGGAACGGCCACGGTTGTTTTATAACCTCAAACAGACTGACAAACTCGAAATTGACAGATCACTCGATCCTTACCTAATTTTCTTTGAGACGAGAGAAGAAGAAGAAGTTTGTTGTAGTCTGATTGGTCAAAGTTATGTCAGATTCGGGTTGCAACCTTTTACCGATCGATTTTGATGGTTAAAAAGTTGTGACGCTCCGAGGTTCGGGACGCTCGAGTTAGAGCAACCGAGTGCTTTACCCTGAGGTTCGGAACGGCGTTAGTGCGAAAAGTTGCACTCCGAGTGTAATAAATTAGTAAAGTAATTCAAGTAAATAATGTTTTGTCTAGTATCTATCCAGACCACTTGCACATGGTGCCAGACCAGCGGGATGCTTGTATTTTAGCCATCATACTTGCCATTATAGCACCATAAGTAGTACCAATTTTGAGTGACTTTGGGTCCTCCGCTGTTGTGTAAAATAGCCGGCATAATTGTAGCAGCACTGACCCAAGGTAGACCATGAAACCATTGGTAACGCAGTTCAAATTCGTCGCGCTTAGGTACATCTACTGCCTGTAAAATTAACACGTAAATATTTTATAATGGTTATATTATGGCAGGAATGTAGCTCGAGTAGGTTCGTGCAGCTGGAAGCCGGAATAGATGTAGAAACATCGTACGGAAGAGGCTAATGCCATGATGGGTCCCGACCCCCGGCATTGGGGAATCGACGCAAGGAGGGGGTAGCTCGATTGTGACACAATATGATTATGTGCTATTTGGTGAAAAAGAAACATGGAAGCATTTTGCAAACAATATACTAACAAATTAGGATGATGATTTCTCATCTCATTTTAGCCGTAGGACGTCCCCATTGCTCATTTACATGTTCTAATTTATATTTGCTATCTTAGAACAAGGATACAAGTTCTTCAATTGATCATAAATATTATTTATTATAATCAGTTTATAGGATATTTATACCTTACTATATATATATAACATGGATAAGACGAAAATTATGTCTAATGCCCATGTTGTACCTACCCCAATATCAGTTGGGAACTCAGTTCTCGAAGTTGTTGACGAGTACATCTACCTGGGACAGACAGTCAAACTAGGCAGGTCCAAATTCGAGAAAGAGGTCAATCGTCGAATCCAACTCGGCTGGGCAGCGTTCCGGAAACTTCGCGAAGTCTTCTCGTCAAAAATACCTCAGTGCCTCAAGACAAGAGTCTTCGACCAATGTGTGTTACCAGTGATGACTTATGGCACTGAAACGTGGTCTCTTACTATGGGCCTCATAGAAAAACTCAAAGTCGCACAACGAGCTATGGAGAGGGCTATGCTCGGGGTTTCTCTACGTGATCGAATCAGAAATGAGGAGATCCGTAGAAGAACGAAAGTCACCGACATAGCCCAGAAGATTAGCCAGTTGAAGTGGCAGTGGGCAGGGCACATAGCACGCAGAACAGATGGCCGATGGGGCCGAAAGGTTCTGGAGTGGAGACCACGGACCGGCAAGCGCAGCGTAGGTCGTCCACCGACACGGTGGACAGACGACCTGATGAAGGTCGCAGGACGACGTTGGATGCAGGCCGCTTCCAACCGGTCCTTTTGGAAAATCATGGGGGAGGCCTATGTTCAGCAGTGGACGTCCTGCGGCTGAGATGATGATGATGATAGGATATTTTGCAATTACTTGTTTTTGCATTTATATTACTAGCAACTTTTTCGCGCGAATTTGCACGCGTGATATTGGGGTATAAAGTAACCTATCATCTATGTACAAACCAAATTATATTATGTTGGTAAGACAGAAGATATGTTTGAAGTATGAAGACAGTTTAACATAATAAAGGAATACAAACCTGTATATTCCAAAACTTCCCTCTGGCAAACATTTGATTTCAAACAATTTGCCAATCCATGGTAATAAGGGATTCCTCATTTATGGCCCTCTTTTCAATAATGCAAGGATATTTGTTTGTTTTCTGCTCCATCCACATGGCATTGGCGAAAATGCGACAATCTCGCAAAAGCCATAAAAAGAAGATTTTGTGAAGTTTGTTGGTCAGATGTGATGATGCATGCCATAATGAGGACTCCATTAATGAAGTTGAAGCCTGTAAAAACAGAGAAGAAAAACATGAATAGGTATAGGGTTTGAAAGGCAACCGTAATAAGTGAAATTACTGGGTGACTGACTATAAAAATACATATAATCTTATGTTGACGAACAAAAAACCGGTGCCACACAGGCCATACATTTATAGAATTGTGTAGCATTGCAACTGCTCCATTCCATCTTTACATAGATACTTGATAACACTGTCTCAGCAACACAGTGTGTTAGAGTCAATCATGTTGTTACAATTTCAATAGTCATTTTTATGTTGATTGCACAGTGCTTTCACTCTGAACTTTTAGATCTTGGAAAAATTAAATAAGAATATGCAATAACTAAATATGGATTACCTGTGATAATTAATGTTTCTTTAAGTAACTGAATGAAAAAATACTTATAACTAGAATTGGAGTCTGTGATTTAAGATATTTAGATAAAACTTAGGGCTTACTTTAGCCTGGAAAGACAACATCAAATGCAAACGGGATGCACACAACCTACTGGCTACTCGGCTGCAATAGCAAATTGTCAATTAATAACAACCTGTTTATTTACATAAGTATCCTTAAACCAGTACGGATTATGCAATCCAGCTGTGGACAACTTCTAGTAACACCACTTTGATACTAGATGTCTTCGATGGAAGACTCACTCTACACAACAGCATTACCCACATAACATCTGAAGTGAAAGTGATGACAACTGCTTGCAGATAAAAACACAGTAAGAACAAAATTGATGGGACAAAATTCAACACTGTGTGTCAGACACATCAGTGGAAGTTGCTCATACATAAACAATAAAAAAAAAATTGTCATCTATTAGATGCACCCATGATAAAATTCTTTATATAATACTTTGCGGGTTATTCGGAAATCATTTAATTTAGGTAATACAATGCCTGCCATAATACAATATATGTGCACAGTGCACACTACTACTTCGAGGCAAAACTGGTGGTAACTACCATGTTCCATATTCGCCCAATAATTCAAAATATGCCTTCCAATTAAAATTGAGTGTGGTTACCATAACACATTATAGAATGGACTACTGACATACGCAACTGTAGCAACACAATAGTATCAAAGCCAGTGGCTCGTGAGCCTAAATAGCGAACAGACTATGAAAACTGTTAAAAATGACAATTTTCTTGCAATTGAGTTGTGATAACGCAGTTCAATAGCTAAGAGAATTGGGGCCCACTGGTCATCAGACCAGAAAAATTCTTTCACAATTAGAATCCTACATTAATTATCCCTGACGAACATAGGCTATATAATATTTTGACAAATACTAGGGATCTGTATGAAAACTTCGATAATGTAACCCAAGGTGTGGAAAAAATACCAAAAAAGTCCTTATATCGCACACACTGCAGAAACTATTGACAATTTTAGAGCATGGTGTTGACAAGCTATTTCACTACAGTTTTATAGATGTCAATATCTACAAGGAAGTCCACACTACCATTTGTCTAACAATTAAAGTTATGGCACAATAAATACTCTATCATTTTCAAATATGCAATAGTAACGCCGGTACAAACCATGCCAGATTATTCATGCCTTGGAATTTGTTTGTTTGTAATGGACACATGTAAAAACTACTTAACCGATTCAAACAATTATTACACGAGTATAAAGCTACATTGTGCCTGAGTAATATATGCTATATTTGATTCATTATCAAGTCTGGAGCCTGCACTTTCAAAAGGATATAGACCTGCTTGAAAGTGTGAAAAGAAAAGCCACAAAGATACTGCAAGCCTTGTGTTGCAAGAGTTTCGAACAGCTTGCACCTCACTGCTCTTGAAGAAAGGTTACATGGTGATCTCATAGAAATATTCAAAATTCTGAACGGATTTTTCAATCTCCCAGACATACACAACTGGTTTATTAAAATTAATTACAATGAGGAAGCCAGAGGTCATAACCGAAAATACAGCATGTACTTGCTAACACCAACACTGCGCACAATATCCTCACAGTTGAAGGCGGTCTGATGACCCTTCAACTGTATTAGACAATCATTAAGTGTAACACATCACATTCTCTATGTTGTATAAATTCTAACTCGGCAAACACTGGAGTTCATAGAGGATTCTAGCCATGAAGAGTTCTGTTCAATACATCCTGAACCATATGCTTCAGCTACTCGCCCTAGTAACCCAGCAGATGGATTATATAAACAGACATAGCAAAATTTCTGGCATCACTATGTTTAGGTTCCCTTCAATATAGTCAGTCTGTTTTTGTTCTTGAGTGGAAGATACCGTGAGCTACAAAAATAATTGTAGTGCAATGCAGCATTTATAAAACTTCCTCTCTCAATATTATCAGATTCAACATTATAGAAAAGAAACTTAACTGAGTTCACCAAATTCACACAAAACACAAATTACACAAACGTAACATCACAAACTCCGACTACATGATCACAAAATAAATACTTTTGTATATAGTAAATTTTTAAAACGAAGTGTTCAATTATAACATTTACAGTCCCACCATCTTATCTGTTCAGATGACAGTGTCGCTAGTGGAGAATATAATATTGCAACCTTAGAAATTGTCCAAGAAAAAAGGAATCAAAACATTGGGCAGTCTTTCAAGCCACTCTTTAATCTGCAAATTCTACTATTAAAATCCTACTAATATTATAAACGTGAAAGTTAGTAGGTCTGTATGGATGTATGTAGTAGTTCCGATTTTGCCCACCTGAACAGATAAGTTGGTGGCACTATATAACTATCTGTGGTGTTCTTCTTCTTCTTCTTCTTCTTATGTAGCTTTTTAACGTGGAAAGACGTTACTCTGCCAGTGTCATGTTTTGGCGGATATTTTGCCCTTGTACTCCCCCAACCCTGAAGGAGTGAGCATTGTACGGTACGGAATCAAATGAAAGTAATATGAATATCAAAAGTATTAAAAACTGGTTTCGCTTTTACAAACGTATATTATTGGTTTTAATAAAATTACATAACATATAAATAAATGGTGTGAAAACAAGCGATTTGTTTATAAAACGTAGTGTTTCTTCTTCTTCTTCTTATGTTATGTGGCTTTTAACGTGGAAAGAATGTAGTGTTTATATTAACTTTGTAAATTTACCGGCTCAAGAATTTTTTTTTCCTTCGGCCTTTTTGGCCAGGCTATAGTCTTGACGACCTTACTGCCTTTTCTTCAAATCTTCTTCAAAGAGTAGAATACCTAGTTCTTCTTTCTCCCATTCTTTAGACATCTTCATGTCTTTAGTTTCAATTTTTTTAAATTCAATTAGTCTGTGAGTCTAGTCCAATTCTGTGTTCTTTGTCGTCATTTTTATTTCCAATAGAATCCTTCTATTCCTCTTATAATTGTCACCATCGAATCTTTCTTCAAAGGGTCTTGTATGGTATGTGTGTATTTATATGTACTGATATTGTATAGTAATAATTGTGTATATTATGTACATACAGCTATCATATCATATATTTTACAGAATAAACTCTAAGTACTTTGATTTATTTACAATATATACTTATTTACATACATATAGTTAATATAGTAAATTACTAACTTGAAAAAGATAAAAATTAAATCTCTTTAACGGTATTTAATACAAATTTAAAAGTATACTTGAAAGTTGAGATATCCTTAAGCAGCTCTTGAATGCAACGCGGGACCAAATCAAATCAGGCTTATCATAGATTAATAGAAGTTCGTCTATCAACACAAGGTGCTGGATGTTGAAATACGAACACTCGAAAAAGATATGATCTAAGGTTTGCACATCTTGTGAAAGACAGTAATTGCAATGAGAAGAGGTAACCATTTTTAGCCGATAAAGATGGTAGTTCAATCGACTATGGCCAAAACGCATACGACAAATAGTTGAGTAGAACTTTCTATTGCCTATTAATTATTATTATTATTATTATTTAATTCAAAACAAAATCTCGGATTTCATCCGGTCCTTTACAAAGGCATAAGTGGGGCTGTAGCCAACACTTAGAGGCCTGTTTGGTATAAAAATACAAAGGAGTATAAAAAACAGAAAAAATGTTGGATGAAGGGTAACATGGTACTTATAACTATTACAAATATGGGTAAAATGGCCAGGCTATTGATATGAACTTATTAGTGATAAGGAAGATAGTGGGCTATGGAAGAGACTACGGCACCTGCCAATTTTAGTCTCATGTTAAAATATTTAGGCAGGTGACTTGCCATCCACTAAACGGGCCCCCTTATTATTATTATTATTAATCTATTGCCCTTGCAAAACCATGGCGTGACAACAAGAAAATTTAAATTAAATGAAATGAACTCGACCAGTGTTGCCAGATGATCATGCGAATTTCCCCCCAACATTATTCGAAAGCCCCCGAAACTTTATTTAAAAAATACCCCAAAACAATGTTTATTTTAAAGGAGAAATAATAAAGTAAAAACGTGCTCTTAATTTATAATATTGTCCATAGTTTCACCTATTGCTAAATAACTGATTGATTAATGATTAATAAAAAATCATCACCTATACTCATTGCGTAAAAATGTTATACTAACTTGAAAATATCACTTCATCTTCCCACTCGTTTCGGTATGTTCTCATGTTGTGAAATAAAAGGTTTGCTAGATTTCGACAATTTGTTGAATTTCCCTCTATAGATTTACCATACGTGAGATCAGGGGCCTTACTATGAGCTCTTAAAGCAGGACTTCTAGATAACTGCCCGTTTTATTCGTACCATGACAACGTTAAAGCAGGCCTGCTAAGGCCTGCTATTCAAGAACCGCAGAAAAACCGTTAACCTGTTTTTTTCTATGGACTCTCGTTAACATGTCGCTCTAAATCCACTCAGTTTATCAGCTTACAAACGTCTAGGCGTCTACAATGTTGGTTATAGTAAATTGTTAGAGTGCTAGAGACAATATTATCCGTTCACATTTGACAAAACAATACTCAAACAGTTCACCGAAATGAGCGTCGTGGTATGATTTCATTCAAAACTGTTTATGCCAGGTTTAAGAACCTTGCATGGTTTTTACGAAGCTCATAGTAAGGCCCCTGTTTATTAGAATTACAAAGAGTACCTGGGCATTTATCTCCTTTTCAACACAGACTAACAACCAGCAACCTAGCCAGAAACGAACCATAATACCAACCATATAAATAATATAAAGTATGTGTATGGGAATTGTGTTGATGGTAGATTAATAATTGAAGTATATAGTACACAAAAAAACATTCAAACTTCTCCCAAATGAATTTCTCTCCGAATTCCCAAAAAAACCTTTTCTCCTAAATCTATACCAAAAGTAGAAAAAAAAACTCTAAATTTGCAGAGAATCCTCCATAACCGGCATCAGTGAATTCAACTACAACTCAACAAATCCATGTCAATGAGTCATCGACAAAAACCAATTTGAATTGACATTGACTTAATAGCGAACTGACTTGACGATTTACCTCAACAACAAAAGCACAGTAGATATAAGATATATAGAGAACAGTACGGAAACTACCTTCAACCGTTCGAAACGGCCCACCATAGAATACATTTACTCCCGGCCTACTGACATAAACATGCGCATCGACGAGACCCCTAAGCGGTCCTCGCGGTGCCGTCAGTAGTGAGTGTTACAAACTATTCTTACATAGGTCATAACCTTTTTATATAATCTAATATATGAAATGTCACACTTGACTGACTGCTATGTGTTTTAAATTGTAATAGTGTTCTTGTATGATCGATCATAAATCATAATAAATTCGTAAAACATAACACAAAATACAAATCTTAGATGGCGGCTGCAATAGATTATAATATTATTATGAACTAAATCGTACTGGTTGTCGTTTTTATGGTTTTCGAGGGTTTCGAAACCGATAGTGCTGACAAAATCGAAATCTAAGATGGCGTCTGCGCGAAATTCACAATTTTTTCGTCATGGGTGTCGTTTTTATGGTTTCCAAGGGTGTAGAAGTCGATAGTGCTGTCAAAATAGAAATCCAATTAGGCGTCTGCGCGAAATTATAAATTTTATCCTCATAGGTCTCGTTTTTATGGTTTTCGAGGGCGTTGAAGCCAATAGTGCTAACAAAATTGTAACGGAAGATGGCGGCTGGGCGAAATTATCTTTTTTTTTTTGGAGTCAATATGTAATTTATGAAGAATAAAAGTATTTTTATGAAATGTTTTTTTAATTACAAGGTATCAAACGCATTTTTGAGGTTGAAACGCAGTACGTTTCAACCCAAAAATGCGTGACAAACACCCGAAAACAGAGCTCATGAGCACTGCACCCACGCAACCTACAGCGCGTACCACGCCCAACCACGGCTCACGTACGCTCGCGCCAAAACTTGTAAAAGGTTATGCCATTATGATAAGTTAGTGTAGTAAACTTACAAAAAGTCCTAAAATCTACAAGTGGTTGTGTTTCAATACTAAACTGTTTTCCGTATTTTAAACTATCAAGATTAACCGACGCCATGATATACCTACACTACATACATTTTATTTGTAAACTAGAATTAACTAGATTTAATGTGTACAGAAGAACAACGAACGTTTTATTTAAAAAAAACAATACCTTAAAACATTAAAAGTGACAACCTATGGTAGCTATGGCTTCAATGGGGCATAGATAATTATTTAATCAACTAGGCTTAGTTTCCATACTGTTGCATCTTTATACTGTGACAAAAGTGAGAGCAAGTATCTACTACTATATATATGTATAGGCGGAAAAAGCCCAACAATGGCTGACATTAAAGTTTAGATAATTTCTGTTGTGTGTTTTCTCGAGTTTTGACTGTATGTCTATATGTAGGCGTGGTGACGTAGTGGCGTTGTTAGCAATCTGGTCTCAGTTGCGTTCAGTCAGGCTCGTGATCGACGGCACAATTGCGGCTGAGCCCGACGACTGAGTTACGTTACGACGCGGTCACAATTTACTGTAACAATCAGAAGATTGCTAGGACGAACGATACGACATCCAACAAGTTTAAAAGAGAGTCACAACACGCCTACATACGATACAATTCGCTGGTTCACAGCAGATCGATTCAGCGGGTTGTATTCAAAATTGTATCGTGTGTATACACTTTTACTAACCACCATCGATCCATACCCAAAATAAATGCAGGACAAAGCCTCGCTTCTTCAGATGTGTATATACTCGATTAGGAAATGCACGCTAAGTTTATAGAGATGTGGGTCAAGAAGGCAATAAAGTCACAGAAGTATCGATGAAATATTATTTCACTGTCCAAAACAAAGTAGGTACACATACATAGAAACTAAAGGCCTTTGAGCCATGCGAATACGCATGCTCTCAGCTATTTTAGGGCACGTTAGGATAACATGTATAGGATAACTAAACCACAGTTAAGATATCAAGTGGTAGGCTGCAGTGCCGGCTTCGTTCACGTTCATGCAGTATTGCCAACATATAAGAACATCCACCATTCAACTGTTATAAAATCTTAAAATTTATAAACACGCTCTTAGAGGAAACGTGGAGGCTTCTTAGCTCCGATCGCTCGGGCAGGTAGCTTAAGACCATTTTGATTAGTATTATTTGTGCCACTTGCTACAAGTTACTAAACTAAACTGTCTGTTCTGCTCTGGCAATTATCTCGGCAGTGATAAGAGCCGATATACACGGACTGCTCGAGCAGATAGCCTGTGATCAACATATATGGACCGCTCTTGGAGTCAAAGTCAACAGCTTGTAGCTGCCATTGATAACTGCTCGAGCAGTTGGTATTAACTGCTCAATTAGTCAAAATTTCAATTCAAGGACGGGAAGCGCGTGCGACTTGGAATGAAGAGCGGGGACAGAAGTAACTGCGCAAGAGAAGTCGACAGCTCGATCGAGCAGTCCATGTATGCCTGTTGACTGCTATACAGCCACCCACCTGAAGCATTTGCCACTGCTCGAGCTGTTTCGTGTATGTGTCTACGTAGAAGACTGTAGTTCACTGTGCAGTTGCAGCTTGAAGCAGTCCATGCTGACTGCTTCAAGCTGCTCGTGTATCTGGGGCCTAAGGTTTGTCCAGAGGTTCAGAGCACAGACCTTAGACAAAACCTTATTGAGTAGTTTTTTTAATGTGATAGGTTGGCAAACGAACAGGTGGCTCACCTGAGGGTAAGTGATCACCATCGCCCACGGACATCTGCGATCCGCAGTCTCGAGGATGCGTTGCAGTAACCGTAAAGTCGTAACGGTTCTGGAATCAATTACGATGAAAATATTAGCTATGCTGAGGCTGTTAAACGGGTGCAACAGTAAATCTGCTTTTTATAGCTAAATCAAAAAATCCTGAATCTCACTCAGCTCTGATAAGTAATGTTTCTTTAAACTATCACGCTCCATCCATAGAAAATGGGTTTAATTTCTCGCTGTCGTCCTGTGACTTCAAGCAAGTCACGTATAGTAAAGCTCCTCATTATTATTTTATTACTTTGCCTTCACCATCCACGTCTAGTGGTAGTCATTTAATTTCGAGAGGACTCATGCCAGTGCAATAAGTTACAAATTAACAAAATGAATAACGAAGCAAACAACATTTCAGACTCGTATACTCTTACTTCTTCTACCTGCACGGTTCTTCAACTCTTCTTAATACAATTGATAGTTTTAATGTTTATGTTGCAGTCAAAACTCTTAACTAATCAAAAGTACTTTTAACTAGATAAATCAGTCAAAAGCACTTTTGACCGAAAGCCTTTGTCGATATACATAATAGTCTTGACTGAATATCGTCGGTTAGAACTAAGTTTAACCGAATACCGGCACTTCACCGGCCGCTGCTGCGGCACACTCGCTCAATTTGCATGGTGTGTGGTCACTATTAAACATAACGCTCCTTCTCGCATCGTTCGTCGTCGCATCTATCGTGACTACTCTGGCTAAATACATGAGTCTTTTGTTGTTATGACTAAACCTAGTTCTAACCGAAGTGAAATAGCTGCAACCGGCTAACACTAGAGCTAGCCACTTTTCGGCTCTTAGTCGTAACATGATTCTCAGACAAAACTACTTTTGACCTATCTGTTTAGTCACAACTACTATTGCCTGTTGTTTTTAGTTACAAGTACTTTTTACTGGCTAAGTGTTGACAGCTACATATATTTTTTTAAATGGGGGTCTCCAACTTGCCAAGTCCTACAACTCCCTTACAAAACCCTTGTAGTCCCCTTGTACTGTTGATTTATCTTTAGTGTCTGCTTATTTCACTTTACAGTTTATTAGGTCTGTCCTCTCTAGCTCACATGGAAGTGATTACTTCCCTGTCATCATTGCCATGTCATTCTATATTTCATTATCTTCAATCGAGTCATTCACTTTTCTAATAATGATTCTAAGATTTTCTCTTTACCTTCTGTTGACTATGATATTCATAATTTGTAAATGCTTTCCTTGCATTTGCAGATTCTTTATTTCCAGTAAGGAAACCTTGTCATTATAAATTCCTCCTCCTCCCTAGTGAGATCTGGAATGTTTTTCTTTAGTAAAAGAAAGAAACGAAGCTGGGAAATATTTATGGCAATTTGTACTCAGGTTAGTATCTAATCAAAAAGGTATTAACTTGGTCTAGACTTGTTAGCTGAAAATAACTAGTGTATTGTCTTAAAATAAGAAGTAAAAGCCTATTGTCGCATTCGACTTAGTTACTGGTCATATCCAGGTCACCATTCCCTCGACGCGGATAAAGCTGATCAATATTGGGATTTTTCACTCTCTGAGGCTCTTTAAACTGCTTACTACTAATACCGCAACCGGACACAAGTTGGATAGTGAATGGCCAATGATGTCATAATTTTATAGTTTATAATACTTGCAACACTTAAATGTTCTTGTGATCTTTTTCTTTCCCATAAAATTAAAATGTGTAAACCACAATAAATGGTGATAAAATATATACTCATATAATTTGTAAAACTTATTTCTTCCCGATTAAGCTTACGTCAAATAATTTAAAATAAAACTTTAAGATAATAAGTTCTCAACAATGACCGGATTTTCATTGATCAGTGTCAATTTTTTTCTACAGAGGGCGTGTAAAATTGTACATGCTAACACAGCGACATCCGGAATAGCGATAAAATAGAGAACTAAACAATTGCGAACCCCCATTGTTTCCCCGCAGTCGCCGTCCGAAATCATAAAAGCGTACTCGATTCGTTACGTCTCCATATGCAGCAATGCTATGAAAATATTCCATTTTTTATGGCGTAGTCGCACATAGTGAATCGTTCATTAATGTAAGATTGGTAACACTTAATATTATTTACTCGCTAGGCTACATGAATGCGTGTCCCCTTTACAAAGTGCTTGATCAGCTAATTAGAGATATTTTCATACACGTGCAACATCCTTTTGCTGCATATTTCGGTACTACCACTTATTTCTTCACGATGCGAAACTCCACATATTAACAAAGTAGGTATATAAATTAAAAATCGGGACGAGTTTTAAAACTTACTCGATATTAGCCTAGACGCGCTAACCAAAATGGCGCTGGCGTAACCTTTGATATTTTTGTGTATCGAAGTGTCCATGATAACTAAGGACATCATTCATTGTTTGTTAATTTATTTAATTACATAATGGCATGTTTTCTATACATATATGTATAAAATTGTATATATTTTTATCTAATAATTATTCATCAATGTGTGAACATTGAAATTTCAATTTGGTGACGGTGTTAAATTTGCTTCATCTAAATTTTGGTGTTGTACCTAAATAGGTACCTATAAAACATGTACCTTTTCAATTCAGTTTAAAATGTTCATTTGTAGTATACATAACAAATTTTATTCCGAAATCGGTCATACCTATAACGCGGCCAAATAAGGACGTATTTACATAGAGTAGGTACCTACCTCATAGTACAGTACACGACATCTACAGTTAGGTACGTATCTTATGCGCTAGTGTGTGTGTACGACTCGTGGTGGTGGTGGTGGTGGTGACCTCGATGAAAGAAAGGGCACATAGTTATCAAGCCGTTCTAGAAGGCTGACGTCATTCAAATCGTGGCCAGAACGCAGCGCACACATCAGCAAGACATTGTGAAATGTGAACGGCCTCCCACAATTTGCTTGGGTCTGCTAAATCACAAAAAATATATTTGAAAGTAGTGGCTATGCAGTTACTATACTGACTTCTGCCATACATGTTTAATTTTATCTGCGCAACATCTAAGTAATTTTGTGTTTCTTGGAGTACTTAGGCCCAATGTTAATTGTTTCGACGAATCTTAGGTACAGTATTAATGAAACAAAGACGAGCTTGCGGTCTCGTTGTGTAAAAGTTATCTTTTACACATTAACTACCATTTTCTATTTTCTAACCGTATAAGTGATGTATAATTTAGATTTTACGTATACATTAATTTTACTCAATTACGCACTTAGGTACGCTGTTAGCTAATGCCAAAAGAATGTATTAGAAAACGTGTCATTATAGCTGTCTGTAATAATTGTTAAACCTAGTACATGCTAGCTTTATTGTGAGAATTTGTTTTTATAAATATGTGATATGTATTGCTTATTAGTTTTTTCAATCAGCTTAGAGAGGTATTTTGTAACCACTTATTGAATTTGGCTGGGTAATACCAAGCCAAGATGGCGGCTTATTCTGTAGTGCTGATCATTGAGTTTATTTTTGCATGACACGTCAATGTTTTGTGAAGATAGCTTCACTTAATTTCTATTTTTAACTTCACTTGTACATACGGTTTCATATTGTTTTCACTATAGGTACCTAAATAGTTACATTTTGTTAATCTGTTTAACCTTAGTTGTTTGCATGGTCCTTGAGATAACGCGTCATGCATGTTCTTGTGATGACCTATTTAGGTGTCTCCTTAAATTACCTACGTACCTACCTAGTAGGTAGGTAGTTAAGACAGAGGGAAAGCGGTACCTACTTATAAAATCTTGTTCTCTGGGTTCCCCGTAACCAAATCTTCTTTAAATTAGATTACGTAGGTAAGTAGGTAGGAACGTTACGAATGTAGGTAGGTAGGTCTAGATAAGCAAGTATAGGTATACCTAACGATACAGTAGTATTTTTTATTTTATGTGTACTTGTGTAGCGTGGAACATGCGAAGGTGCCACGATACTCAAGTACCTATGTAGCTTTCGTAACTCTACATTTTGTAATTTTCGTAATGTTTGTCATGTCACAGTCTAATATTCCATTAAAAAGCATAGGACCTTATCAAAACGTTATTATATTGGAATTCTGTAAGACTTGCGATGTTTAAAACAGCCATATACAAAGAAAACATGATCCTTATCGCGCTCACACTTATCTAAAGATATTTTTTATACTAGATAGGTACATATCAGTAGCTAATATGAAGAGGAAAAAATGCTAATAAACGTGAAAAATATCGGTCAAGTGAATGTCGAGTCACGTACAAGAAAGGTTTTATTACCCATGCTATCGAGTAGCTACCTACCTAAGTTACGGGGCAACCTATGTAGGTAAAGCGACGCGTCCTCGTTCCTATTGCGTTTGTTCAAAGTTCAAACTTACGCGTGATCGACTATTTCAATTAACTTGGTCATCTTATAAGTCTTGGTTCATTAGCTCTTCGATAGATGACATATTTATTTATTTCCGTAGGATTCTTGCATTTTAACGATTAATTGGGCGGGGGTACGCGCAAATTGTGATAAATATATCAACAACCTGTTAATAAACCGCGTACCTAAACGATAAAACAATAACAATGGCTTTTATATTTTTATACTCTAACAGCTTCTATTATATTTTGTTCATAGGAAGGAGGCCCTGTACTGTGAGGTAATCTAGATTTATTAAGTATAAAAATAAAGCAGGTATACTACCTACATAACAATATCTAAATATTTGCCAACTTGCATATTTTCTGATTCAAAATGTACTGTGACATACAGTCTGACTGACATACCTACAGGGAACAGCAAAATTATACGCATTAATTAATTAGCGACAACGTAATTCACTACCTACTCATTCAACATTTTAAAAGTATTAATTGATACTCGAATATGACTGCCGTTATTAGCTGTACTTATTAATTGTATTTCCTACGAAGACGTCATATTCTATACAAAAGACATCAACGCGTGTTTCGTAACTTTATGGTGGTGCATAGATGGGTAACGAGGTAGCTTTGCATGTCGTAGTATTTACTTTTTCGCGTGTCTAATAAAAACACAGACGATCCCTTCACTACAGTACTAATTTCACTTTGTCACGCGATTGTTCGAAAGTGCCCCTTCATAAATAATAAATAGAATCCATAGTCGAGTGAACTGATGTACATAGTTTTAGAATCTTTTGTCTGAACTCTGAATGATGTCATGTCCTGAGTCATATCATCAAGCTACTCAGTAGGACAGATATATAAGAATTCTCACAATTTGTACGTATTTTTAGATTGATTTGTACTGTAGTTAGAAATAATCTGCATGTATGAATTTATTTTTAACGTTTAAGGACGCACATAAATACGAGTACATACCCTCTTGTCAGTCACTAAATGCGATCTCCGGGTCTGTCCGCGGGATTGTTGTATGGGCGACCACTACAACTTTTTCGTGACTAAATATAGCTTAGGAGTTAGTGCAAGTCGTCATCTTTCATACTTTAAATATTTAGCTAAATCGCTTTAGTAGTTTCGGCGTGAAAAAACAGACAACCTTCATTTGAACACGCATAACTTTCGCATTTATAATAATAGAAATACTAACTTTTTATACATTTCATAATAGTAAAAGGCGTGTTGAGTCTATTGCCATCTCTTTTTACCGAGGTTTACATGTCAAATATAGATTATATATCTGTATCAATATCCTATCTATCGACTTTTTTACTTGCAAGAGGGGTAAATTTGACACTAATTAACTTATGACTCTATCTCTAACAGCCTTACTTATAAACGTTGCATAAATTTAAGTAATGTCATTTACAAAACTATTCTGCGCCATACTAAATGACGTTATTAAAATTTAAGCAGCATTTATAACTAATGCCATAAGAGTTTACACTATCGATAATTAGGATATAGAAATCGGTCGTTAGTCACTGTTCTATCCAGTCTAATTAGTCAAATGATGTAATTAATTTTGAAAAGCAAGCTCTTACTAAAACGTTTTCTTCCTTGTTTAAATCCGTGTTTTTAAGGTTTTATCATTAGTTGTTTCATAATCCAGTATATAGACGACTAATTAGCGAACATTTTATATTAAAATTCTATAATAGTGCATGGATTCTTGACACATATATTCTTGGTACTATGCCTAGAACTGGAATTGCCCAACCAGACAATAATTACAACGATACAAAATTTAAAACATAACAGTTTTTTCCTGTTTTGTTATGAAAAGTCTCATAGCGAAACATTGCGTATACCAACAAATACTTACTATTTATTTTCTGTATTTTCAGTTATTCGTTCAAGATGGCGGAGGTAGCACCAAATATTGAAGATCTGGAAGATGGAGAGATTGAGAGTGGAGATGAAGAAGTAATAGGTGAACAGACTCAAGCGAATAATCAAGCGGAATCAATAAATACAGAAGAATCTTTTCCGCTTGAAAAAATCGAAAATCAAGAAATTCACTATTCTAAGCCAGGTAAGAAAAAGAAAAAATCTAAAAAGTCAAAAGAACAAAAATTTAAGGATAAGCATAACAGTAACCGCAAATATTCTAGTCCTACTGAAGATGATTTTGCTGGTAACATCGAGAAAGCTATTCGTAAGGCAATGAACAAAAATGACAATGGTGAAATTTATTATGAAGAGGACCATGACGATCGCCGAAAACATAAAAAAAGAAAGAAGTATGATGGGAAAGATGGCCCTAACAAGAAAAGGAAGAAACAGGACATCACTGAAGAGATGGATGAGAGTGAGATGATGTGCGTAAGAGGCGCGTCTCCTGTACAGAAAAATTCCCAAACAGAAATTTATGCTGACGATGATAGAGATTCCTATACGTCTGAAAGTAGTGAAGAATCACGTGGACACCAGCATCACCGTAACCAGAGACACCGGCCGCCACAACGTGAGCGTAACAAAAATAATAATAAAAATGATAGAAGAAGAGGCGCTCATCCTATGCAGGACCCTGATGGAGTTTGTTTATATTTCATGCAAGGTAAATGCCATAAAGGCGATGACTGCATTTATTCTCATGACGCTCTACCTCCTCGAAAAATGGAACTGTGTAAGTTTTATTTAATGGATTGCTGTGCAAAAAGAGATAAATGCCTATACATGCATGCTGATTTTCCTTGTAAATACTATCACACTGGACTTGCTTGTATTTATAAAGATGAATGTAAGTTTGCGCATGGGAAACCTTTATCGGAAACATTGAAAAACATACTTTTAAAACATATAGAATCTGCCCCTAAGGAAATATTAGGAGATTTTCCGAGGTTAAACAGAGAGGGTGCAATAAAAATGATTCAGAACACTCAAGCAAAACTAATGCAACAATATCCAGACTGTTCCGAAAATCAAGATAAAAATAACATCCCATCTCTTTTTGAATTAAATATACCTAACCCCCCAAACGCATCTGATGCCTCAAATATGAATACTTTGAATAATGACCGACAAAGTAAAATATCTCCAAAAGTACGACAATCAAGGTGGCAAAACGACAATTCCAACCAGAATTACAATATGAATTTGTCACCGACTAGTAGTAACACAACAAACGTTTTGAGCATAAAGAATCTGACTGGAGTGCTAACTTCGCGTCAGATATCAGACTTATCAATGATGGGAATAGAAAATTTAGACCAGTTAGGACAGTTAACCGTTTTGCAGTTAAATAATATTGGTCTTTCTCTAAAACAAATAACAGAAATACAATTAAATACTATGAGTATTCAAAAACTTGGATTAATAAATAGCAATGAACAGTCGCAAACATTTTCAACGACAACGGGACCAAAAGATTTGGATCTGAGAGTCCCACCTGTAATGACAGTTGCCAATAGTCTACCAGTTCCTTCTGACTTCCCAGGGCAAGATATTGACATGCGATTTCAGCCTGTGGCTGGATTGTCTGTAGATGAAGATAGCTCACAAAAAACAACTCAAAGAGAACATCAACAAAGTAAAGATTTTATTGATATCGATCAATATACTAAAGACGCGTTAAAATTCGCTTCAAAAGATAAAGAAAATATTGACATTTCAAATGAAGGTTTTGAGCACGAAAAACCTGCCGTATCTCATGAAATTAAAGATGTAGATCATAGAATACTACCATTTTCAGACGATTCACATAAAGTTGTAGAACCTACAGATGTAAGTCATATTAAGAAAGAATGTGACACAGATATACGCTTTCTTCAACCAGAACCAATATTTAAAAATCCTGAAAAAAGACCTCGTCGGTCGACTACTGACGATGAAGATAATAATTTACTTATTGATGAGAAATGGTATTCCAGTGATGAAGAAAAAGGAAATAAAAATAAGAAATCTCCTGCGTCGTCTCCACGTCATACGTTACTATCGCCGACGGCTCCAACTCCACATGTTATTGAACCGTCTGCTGTGCTGAGTAGACTAGGCGATCTCTCTAAAATTGACATAAGTGAAGAAGTAACTAAATTACTCAATACGATGAAACATAACTTGAATGAAAACAAAGGAGAAAATAGTTCTGAAAATAATGAAACACAGAAGAATAAGGACCCCAGAAGGACATCTGTTGAGAAAATAAGCACTACTCCTAAACTTCAGGTTCATAAAAAGCCTCCAAGGGTTTCCATTTATGAATGTGTAGACGGTGAACCCACAGACGGTCGTCGAAGGACGGATGTAGATTTGCGTAAATCTAAATTTAATGTACCTACCTTTGGTGATACGGACTTACGACAGAATACCAGTGGAGATATAGATTTTAGATTAGGTTTACCTTTCAAAGCTATACCCAACTATACTCCTGCTTCAGAAATAGACGGTTCTATAAACAGTCATCCTCCCATTCCTTACAAGGTAGTACTTATTGATATACCGCGTCCTGATTACACAGATATTAGAAACAGCACAGCAAAATCACAAGCGTTACTAGATCCGAGATTAAGAAAAGTATTTCGATTGTCTGTTGAGGAGTCTAATAGTGATAGTGAGTCAAAATCTACGAAAGCTACAGCACCAACAGGTCCTCGGATAGATCCGAGAAGGAAACCGAAAGATACGATTGAAGGCTTGACACAAGATAGTAAATCGAGCGGGTTAGATTTGCAAACAATTTTACAAAATTCCAATTGGTATAAAGAATTAAGCTCCACACAGAAAATTTTCATCAGCCAACATTTGACTCCCGTGACACAATTGATTAAACAGTATCATCAAGAAAGAATCCCGGGAAAGAAATTTGACCTCAGCCCTATTCAAAGTAATACCATATTATGTAGTATATTCACGAATCTCGGAATTTCTCTAAATGAAAATGGAGAATTTGCGAATTTACCTAAACCTAAAGAAGCCTTGCTGAAAACTCCAGTTAACTTTAATCAAAATCCTGGACATTTTGGCATGAACAATAATATGAGTGGACCTTCGGGCCCAATGGATGCCGGAAATATGAATATGATGAACATGCCACCAATGGGAATGGGAGGAATGAACAATATGAATATGAGTAACATGCACGGCTTTAACTCGTCGATGCCAGACCATCGTGGTGGGCCAACTCCTGGGTTGTTGGGTATAGCTCCAAACATTCCTCATAATTTTAATAACTTTGGTGCTCCTAACAATTTTGGAAACATGCCTTTTAACGGGCCAGGTCCCGGTAACGACTTTAACTTTATGGATGGCGAGCAAAACTTCCCTAGATTTCCGAACCGCGGTGGTCATCGAGGTCGTGGTAACGAACGCTGGAACCGCGGTGGTTCAGGTAGGGGAAATAGGAACCAAAAAAATTTTAATGATAGAGGGAATTGGAAAAATGATAGGAATTAGATGCTGTTTTATTTAAATTATTTAGTTGTATGAGATACATATGTAATTTATTAGAGGTATGTATGGTAGAGAAGCCCTTCCACGTCTTACTGAAATGTGACTGAGGATATAATTAAATTAATGATAGATTTATTTAGTTACGATAACGAGTTATGGTCGTTTTTATAAACTTTATTATTAATAGTTGTTTATAGATAACAAAAGTGATCTCTATATGGGGTCTCAGCTACTGTAAATATTTGTCTATAAGTAGGTTTCATGATCAATTCAGTATCTTATTTAAAATCTTATGGTTAAGTAATTATGTTAAAGTTTTAAGGTGAAAGTACTCATAAGAGCCAAATGTTTTAAGACTGAGTGAAAGTTCACGATCGAGATTCGAGAACTTATTATTTCAATACGACAGTTTGGATGTTGAGAAATGTAATATTTACCCACTAAGCCGACTACGACTGCGGAGCCGTTTTAATATGTAAATGTTATTATTTATATTTTATAGAAAGTGACATTCCAAAACTATTGTATTGAAATGTAATGACGTTTCCCGTGGTCACAATGTAAAAGCAATAATGGTTTTATTTACTACAGAACACATTTAATGTACATAAAATATTTTGGCTGTAAATGGTAACCCGTTATGGGAAGCGCAAGCTTAAAATAAAATGTTTATATTAATAATACAGTATACTCTTGATTTTTTTTATCCGATCATTATTATGTCTTTATACAATTTTACGCTAAACACAAGATTTCACGAAGACCATTTAATTAAAAAATGTTCTGGTATTCTACTTGAGAAATATGTAGTAAAAAGTTTAAAATGCCTAACAACGCAATCTGATACTTTATAATTTCATTTTAGTTAGTAAAAGTAGTTTTTCTTTAATCTATTTTGGGTATTGCAGGATAGATTAGGTTTAATATTCTTGTTATGTTGAATACCAAAATTTTTTTACAGAACGAAACAAGATTAATGATTTTCAGATCAATGCTACATATATGAATGCTTCTACGAATGATATACCAACAAGAAACAAAACACGATAAGAGATAATATGGTAAGTATAAAGTAGGTATGTCGTCAGTAGAATTAATAACAGATATAATAATATCTAACAAAGTACCTGCCACACTGTGCTTATCTACAAAACGTAAATGAATGTACAATGAGTAGTTTAATTAGTTATCTTTATTAATCGATTGCAAAACTGACGTGATGTAATTGGAGAAATCAATCTTCAAGCGATTTCCACCAGACTTGAGGTTGATGGTGACCCGGGAAACCTTCGAAAACGTCGGAGCTGAAAATAAGATAAGATACAGTTACGCATTTAAATTTAATCAATACTTTTCCAAGTGTCAAGTAAACTCATTCAATCTTGTCTAATCTAGCTGTTACAATTTAGGGGATCATACAAAAAAGTAATTATATACTTTTTTTATTAATCCTTCCTATAACGTGATAATTAAAACAAAAGATTTATGAATGAAACTGACGTATATATACGTCTCTGGGACGCAAAGGGTTAATACATATTTTTTTACTTTCAATTATATTGTTTCGTTGGTCATAGTCTAAATGGTTAATGATAATTGGATCATAGGCAACATATACTGCCAGAGAGCATGAGTTTTTTTATTTATTTCCGTTCTACTTAGGTATGTACTACGTTTAGATAACTGTTCGAGCATTTTATGTAACATATTTTGTAGAGCATTAAAAAATCACCGATAAACATTTTTTCGATATTGGTCCAAATTTGTATTTATTGGTGGGTCGAGTTATAAAATGTATGAATGAATAAAATTGCAGTGCAATGTAAATAAAATTGAATCATCCGATTTGATTCCTTTTATATTCATCATTATCATCATCTCAGCCGTAAGACGTCCACTGCTAAACATATGCCTCCCCCATAATTTTCTAAAAGGACCGGTTGGAAGCGGCCTGCATCCAACGTCGTCCTGCGACCTTTATCAGGTCGTTCGTTTTATATTATATCCTTATAAATTACATTTCGTGTATGTACTCGTAGTATATTCATTTTAGGAATTCTTTTGGAAACAGCATAACTGCGTTGGTATACCGACATTGCTTTTCGAAAGGTATGAAGTTCGATTTAATCCACTAAATATGAATTTTGGGCCATTAAATAAAACACATGCCGTTTATTTTCCAATGTTCCGCAACATATCAAAAGTTATGAAATCAGAGAAATAAAATGACTCCTGGGCGCAGCTGAACTGTCATTGATTGTCTCCGAGAAGTAGCAAATATAGGCTTTTAATAATCCCCGTAGTACTTTCCATCAAGTAGAATATACACAACTGGGCGTCACTGTACTACACTTATATACTTACAGTATACTTCTACTATTATAGTTTTAGTAGGTATAGGTACGATCAGTACCAGTGTACTGTATTACAAACCAAATGCACCATTGCACCAGTGAAGTTGCTGGTGCAATAGTTGAAAGGAATTAACCTTATTGGCGTTAATGTACAAACAAAAGGTTCGTATTTCTGATGTAAGATACTTTTGCAGATGATGGAATTAATGAGAAAACTAGTTCTCACGAGTTCCATTGCTGAGTGCCATGGGACCAGTGAGAATAAAAGCTCCCACTAGTTCCATGGTTCCAATGATCTTGTAATTAATTGTAATTACGTAGGCAACGTAATACTTGACCTATAAGTTAATAGGATCAACATAAGTAGGTACGTGATTTGGATACAGACACCAGTGTTCGTAGCATCTTACCCTTCAGGTAAACTCTACATTTCGCCCCCCGGATGTTGTATTCAGGTATGCCGAAAAGCTGTAGTGTGTAAGAATTACTCTGTTAAACGTGAAGAACACTGAACAAAATGTAATTAATCACTGGGAGATTGGGTCTCAACAGCTATGCGCTACAATGCAACGAGAATAGTGCACTGTATCGCAGAATTTTCAAACTTAAAGCTATCTCTGGGTCACACTGTATGTCATTGGTTGTCATGACGCTTACCGTCTGATAAAAACTAACGATATAAAAGTAATACCTAAGTATAATTATAAGCATACGTGATTGAATGTAGTGGTACTCTTTCAATGGCTTAGGTTACCCACCAAGGGGATCTTTTGTACAAGTCAGTTCCTTTCCTTATAGGTACTTGTAAGATGTGGTGTTTAAGTAAGTTTATAGGATACTTACATAGCGTCAAAGAGTCCATATTATCCTGATCATCATAATCCGTACAGTTATAGAAAAGTACGCATTGCTTAGCAGATAACTTAGACTGTGACACGAAGTAGTTGTATAGGAGTTCCATCTGCCTGATAGCTGCTTGTAAGGTGCTAGGTGAGCAAACTAGGATTACACCTTGAACTCCCACTCTAAGAGCTGGCCAGCAGGATTCGAATCTGTAATTGTAGATTCCTTTATACATTGTGGTCGACAAGATAATTTTTTTTGGGTCCAGTACCTCAAAATAAAAAGGAACCTTTATAAGATCACTTTGTTGTTCGTTTGTCCATCTGTCTGTGTGTCAAGCAAGACCCTTTTTCTGAGGAACGCAAAGTAGGTATAGGTAAGTTTGAGGTCGCTTTCAACTGTGAAGAAATCAAACTTGTAAGCTCGATCAAAAGATATCGCAGTTTTCGCACATTTTGCGATTTTACAAGGGAATCAAAACCTATAATACGGTACTTTACTTCCCGTTGACCTAGAATAATTACATTTTGCAAGAAATATTTGACAGCACATAATATAAAGGAAACAATTTGACCTGAAACCTTAAATCTGTAAATAGTCCAATTAAAAAAAAAGCGAATTTACTATGTATTACAAACTTATTAGCGGTTGTTGCAATTAATTATCGTGTCTAGAGGGATCGAACGGGAAATTTAAGTTTCTTCTTATCTTTTGCCTTTGGTTAGAACAATAGTGGTAGACGCTTTCTTCATCTAGGTACATAACCCTCGATGCGCGAGTCCAACTCGCATTTGACCAGTTTTTTTAATCACACTAACTGATAAATTGCAAAAGATCGTGGGTTCATATTTGTTAGGTACTTCTTCACGGTCAAACTGTGATGAATGCATGTTAGTGATATTTAGAATAGATTTATAGCTTGTAGATAGGTACCCTGGATTTACACAGGCTACTTTTCAAGCTGTAAAATGTTCTTGTGGGATAGTCATAATATGGCGCGGGTAAAGGAGCAGCGAAGCTGATAAGACGTATTTCTAAAAAGATTTAATTCTTTTATGTACATACAAGTTTAATTTAAGTAGGTTAATAGTGATTTAGCAGAGAACTATGTTGAATAATCAAAACATATACCTGTAGGTACACATACCTACCTATACAACTACATATAGTGTAGGATACACTCGAATATGCTGTGTTGACAACGGTAGTATTGCACACTTTGACATCAGTATGATACGGATCACAGAGATATATTAAAAGACAATAATTTCTGTAGCCAGTTGAAGTGGCAGTGGACAGGGCACATAGCACGCAGAACAGATGGCCGATGGGGCCAGAAGGTTCTAGAGCGGAGACCACGGACCGGCAAGCGCAGCGTAGGTCGTCCACCGACACGGTGGACAGAAGACCTGATAAAGGTCGCAGGACGACGTTGGATGCAGGCCGCTTCCAACCGGTCCTTTTGGAAAATCATGGAGGAGGCCTGATGTTCAGCAGTAAACGTCCTACGGCTGAGATGATGATGATGATGAATTTCTATAGAAAGAAAATCCAAAATCCTAAATTCCGTTGAACGTAATTGCTATTACTTATGCTATCAAACCAATTCGTTGATATGATAATGACAAAAACAATGATATGATAATTTTAAAACATCGATCAAATAATTCTTCTCCCTGAGAAGAAATCTTTTGTTTCTTAGGTAGAGTCGTAATATGCTATAATCCTACTATATCCTACTAATATTATAAACGCGAAAGTTTGTGAGTATGGATGTATGCATGTATGGATGTGTGGTTGTTTGTTACTCTTTCACGCTCAAACGGCCGGCGCCAATTTTGATGAAATTTCGTATGGAGGTAGACGAGGGGCTGGATACACACATAGGGTACTTTTCATCATCATCAGCATCTATCACCACGCGGATGAAAAAGCGTAATATTCTTAGGCACAGCATAGACAAAATAATAAGACCTCCGACTACGTCAAGATCGTAATGATGACAGTTCTGTCAAAGTTTGGTCAGTTTCAGTCAAAAGCACGCTATATATTATTGGTTGACTACTAACAACAAAGTATTTTTAATTTACTCATCTATACAGATAAGTAAAATTGAACTGTTTGTAATTCCAAATTAACAGCTTTTCACTAAATGCATATCAAAGTATATTTTATGCAAGGACCGCATCCTTGCATAAAATAATCAATTTTATTTTTTTTATCTGTTCCGGTTAATCTCTGAAACGGCTGGACCGATTTTAACGGGACTTTCACTGGCAGATAGCTGATGTTATAAGGAACTACTTTTATTATAAAAATAGGTAAAACTCTGTCTCTCTGTTTGTTACCTTATCACGCTTAAACGGCTGAACGAGTCGTAATGAAATTTGGCGAGGAGATACATTATATCCTGGGGAAGCACAAATTATAGTTTTTCTGATCATCATCCATCACCACGCGGGTGAAACCGCGGGTCGCAGCTAGTTAAATCTATATACAGTGATAATGTTGCTGTCTAACGGGAAAAGAATGTTTAAAATCGGTCCAGTAGTTTTTAGGTTTATTCGTTACATACAGAATCAGAAATCTACTCTAATATTACCTATAATGAGGAAAGATTTGTTTTTTTTTATGTAACGAATTAATGTAAAAAAATACTGAACCGATTTCATAAATTCTTTCCGTAGCTATATTATCACTGAGTAACATAGGCTATACAATATTTTCAAAAAGTTCCGTATGACAACTTCAATAATGTATCCCAAGGTATGAAAAAAAATACAGAAATACATCCTTATATCGCGTATACGCTGCGGAAACTATTGAAAATAGAGCAAAGTACAGGTAATGTAAGTAAGTACTAAAGTTTTGTAGAAAACATCAATATCTACAATAAAGTCCGCGATACCCATCGAGCTATTATTAGGAGATACCATATTTACCTACTACTAGCACAGCATAAAAAAGGTTTACATAGACTGTGCTATTAAGTTGGTACATTATGTCACAATAAATACTTTTTCATTTTAAAATATGCAATAGTAACGCCGAAATTGTTGACAATAGAGCAAAGTGATGTAGGTACTTACTATACCTAGTTTTATTGAGGACATCAATGTCTACAAAAAAGTTTCACCATTAGAATGCTTCATTATCCTTAGGCTATATATTTTTATTCGTCATCATTATAATCCATTACAAAGCGGGTGACACCGCGGAGCAGTTATACAGAGCTATTGGTTAAGTCGACCCATTCCCGTTAAGGGCGTGTAGTTTACCTACAATGACCTACATCGTTTCTAACTGATTTGACTATGAAACTCCCTACCTATCCTAAATGTAACCATTTTCGAGATATTTGAATTTATTTGTTATATATAAAAAACACCCGATTTTTGGTGGTTTTTGGTTGGTTATTTTGAAATGTGTAAGTCTTATTATTACTATAATAAGATTTTTACATTTAATATAAGATGCTGTATGACCTCAATATTGTACCTACGTGAAATTAATAAATAAGTCGTTGACGAAAACTTATAAAAAGTAATAAAAATTTAGAAAGTTTATTTTTTCAAGGATATCTAAAAAAATATTATGGCGCCTGTTTTGCAGTTGTGCCTAAAATATCCACGTTTTATCAGCTATCCAATGAGTTAGGTGTAACAATCTAGGGTTTTAATAAAAAAATGTCCAGAAACGTGTTGTATTCCCAAACCGGATTCTGCATACAACACGTTTCTGTACATTATTTTTCTCACTTACACCTGCATAAATCGTAAGGTGTCTCGCTCGCACGCACCGCATTAACCCTAAATTGGCGAGGGTTACAACTGGTACCTGGGAGCTCGCAACAAAAAATTTTCTATGAATTTTTAAAGAAACCCCTAGATTGTTGTACCTCGTTGAATACCGATAAAAACGTAGATATTTTTAGGAACATCTGCAAAACAGGCCCCATACTATATTTGTTTAGATATCCTTGAGATAAAAATAAATTTTCTAAATTGGTAGGTATTCATTTTTATAAATTATAATCGACTACAACGGCTTATTTATTCATTTTACATACAATATTGGTAATTGAAGTCATAAAGCATCTTATTTTACATGTAAAAATCAAACATAATAGTAATAATAAGACTTACACGTATCAAAATATCTAAGCTGATGGCCGAAAATCGGGATTTTTTAAATTTAAAATAATTACATTCAAATATCTCGAAAACAGTTACGTAGATTTAGAATAGGGTGTTTCATAGTCAAATCAGTCAGAAAGGATGTAAACTATACGCCCTTAACGGGAATCATTGAGCTAAATTATTAATTTAGCTAAATTAATAATTTTATTTTATTATTAATTTAGCTAAAAGTACTACGTACGTAGTACATTTAGCTCAATGACGGGAATAGGTCGACTTAACCAATAACCCTGTATTATAAAATGTGAAAGTTTGGATGTAGGTAAGTAGGTACCTACTACTTACGTTGTTAGTCAATTACGAATAAACGGCTGAGCGGGTTTGTGCGAAATTTAGCTAGTAGGTTGGTAAATACCTAGATCAGGCACTGGATTAACACATAGGACAATTTTCATTATAATCATCATCTCTACGCGGGTGAAACTTTGGGGAGCAGTTGGGTATAATATGCTATAATAATTGGCTTCTGTTATATTCATGCGGATGATGGTTTTTTACTCTTTCACGGCAATATCACTGAACTGATGTAGCTGAAATTTTTAATATAGTGACATGATTACATGGAATAAAACATAGGCTACATACTGGATAATGTATCCTATGCTATGTGTTATTCTAGGTCATTTCAATACATCTCAATATTAAGTCAAGCAAATTGTGTGCGGGGAGGATGACTCATGCGCGTTTTCAATTCGCCAGGTAAACTTTGCCTTTCAACCAACACCATAGGTCCTTTCTGTGCACATTCCATTGTCATTTTGAATGTTCTTGCAATACCGTCGCCTAATAGATTAAATCTAATTTTTATGAATCACTAGTAAATTAAATGTATGCAGGTACGAAATATATAAGTTTCGAATGAAAGTAAGAAGCAAGAAAAATCGCCTTATTGAAAGATACACGCCTGTGTAGAAACTTTTTTAGGATCGAATATTACGTATGTCTCGAAGCGTTATTTTATTATGCAATCGCTAATGATGAAAAAGTATAGTAAGTTTGAAGTGCAATGTAGCTCGTGAAATCAGTAAAAACCAATGTCTCGGGAGTAGGGTTACCAGATCCGAAAATAAGATTTCCTGGAAAAATCCCTGCCTTAGCAATATATTTCCTGACATTTCGGGAGCAAAAGTATCTTATTCTAAAAACTCCCGGGTAAGGTTGAATATGCGTGTGAGATGCGGGCGGAAATGAGGGTTTTCATTAATGGGTGCGCAGTGGACAAAGGAGAGAGACTGTCCATAGCTTCTGTTAAGGCTCTACTGTTGACACAGTTCAATCGAAAGAATACATCATTTGAAGAGTTTCATAAAATTGTTATGAAAGACCAGCAGTTGCTGAAAGCTATACCTATCCAGCAAATAATTAATAAATA
Organism: Selenia dentaria; assembly: GCA_917880725.1. NCBI lineage: Eukaryota > Metazoa > Arthropoda > Insecta > Lepidoptera > Geometridae > Selenia > Selenia dentaria. The sequence continues at coordinate 35,968,536 of OU862875.1, read as the reverse complement.
ATCAATACATTGATTGCTAATTATTTGATTTTATTCTTTAATTATAATTATATTTCTTATAATTTTTTTGCTCTTTTTTTTAAATTCCTGACAATTTCCCATTTTCCTGTTCCCCTGATAGACAGCTTAAATTCGGGACATGTCAGGAAAATTCCTGTCATCTGGCAACCCTACTCGGGAGTGCCAAACGTAGTGCAGGGTCACGCGAAGCTTCTTAAAGCTGTAGTTTGCATTGCGCGTCTCTCGGGCAGGCATGGTGCTTACCATCAGACGCACGACTTGCTCGTCGCATCCTGTGATAGTAAAGAAATATTTATAATATAAGTACCTATAATAGGTGTATAATCAGCCCATTATGTAACCACTTGTGGGACACAAGCTCGTATGTGTCATTATCCACCACATGGACCAAGTGCGGTTTATGAAAGTTTTGTATATCCCATCTATCGACAGTTTGCCCCAATAGAGATAGTAATTTGACACTCTTTGTATGAATATCTATTTTTTTATCTGTAGTAAGGTGAACAGATGATAAATACTTAGTAATCTTAGTATAAATAAGATGGCCGTTAGTGGAAGGCTAGTAACCAGCCCTAGCGCCAACGTCGTCTGACTCATCGGGCTAAGCTGTTCATTGTTCACGTGTTCACAGGGAATGCGCCTGAAAGACTCCTAAACAGGGTTTAGTCGGAAGCTTACAAATACTTATACAACCTAGAAGCTTACAGGTAGATATGAGATACTATATGAGTTAGGATAATTTACACATTGTAGTCTCAGACAAAATAAAAAAGTCAAAGAATGTTGTGATGTGAACAGAGAAGTGAGGCCGAGTAAAACTACGCCTCGCCATGTACATACATAAATACACACACACACACGCACAACGAAACTACGCCTTGACTAGTCAGTCGAACTATCGCTGCGCGCGCGTGGAAGCAACGCGTAAAAGACATCGACAAAACCGCCATCTGCGCTCGCCACCAGTCCGGTGACGCTGTAAATGCCGGTAGAGGCAAACAGCATTAGTCCGTTCGAAAAAAGTCAAAATGCCGAATTGTGTCGTGAAACACAAAGTACACAAAGTATACAACTTTTTTATTTTGTCTGAGATTGTAGTTTAGCCGCTAATATATATTACTAGCGACTGCCCGTGACTTCGTTCGCATAGAAAGGCTCGGTCTTCGGCCTCGCCATCTTTTCTGTATTTGGTTTCATAAGAACCTTCTCCCGACATTAATTAACACAACAAAAAAACATTTAGCGACATCGGTAAAACCGTTCTCAAGTTATAGCGTGACCAGGAAAAATAGGGGTTCATTTTTATATATAAGGTATAGATATAGATGCCTAATATTATATAAATTTAATGACAGCATAACGCTCCCTCCGAAGCCGAACATAGACAATTCGGAGTTATTATACAATATTTACATAAATCCTCGGGAAGGACATACCCAACAAACATTTTAGCGTTGATTGCAGGTCATTTTAAAGCTTAGAGTGCTATTTCTGATTTTTAATGGATTCAACTGTCGTCAAAGGTTATATAGATGAGTTATGAAATAAATTTAGTTCTATGGGTGGTATTAAAACTGTTAATAACGAAGCATAACCGTCTTTGTAGTTAGAGTAGAGGCAGTGGAGTCTTGTACACTTACACTGCTAAAGATTGTTGCGGCCTGTAGCGTTGAACGCTGTTTAAGGGTGTTTACAAAATCCCTCTAATCCTTTTTGCTATATATTTGCTACAGTGAAGTTGCTTATATATTTTAAGTTAATATATCAACTTCAGTACCGTTATTGGTTTTACAGTGGAGTTTCATTAGAGTGTAGTAACTCCAAACTCCAGAAGTGTTATATAATTCTTTTCTAAAGTTAAGCCTTTTATAATATGGACAATGAAGGGTAAACGAGCTGATTCTTTCTGATTAAAAAATATTGGTGTAGAGAGTTACTCTCTACTGCAGTTAAACGTCTCCGGTAAGCGTATTGTAACTCACTTAAATCAACCAAAGACGTTATAATTCTTTTCTACTCCCGATGATATCATTCAGTTAGTATTTCAATAGGATTATGCGAAGACTTTACCTTTTAAATAAAGTCCCCATGTTTTAATTAACTTTGTCAACATAACCCAAAATATATTGATAAAAAGTTACTTTAAAACAACAAAATACTACATTCTACAATTTATTTAAAATATTTTATGAATGAAATTTACTAAAACTGATCAACATTTGCGAATTAATGACTTAATACTTTAAAAAAAAAATTAATAATTATATTTATACATATATCTTATTTCTTTATAGGAATTTACTTTTGAAAGGCGCATTAAAATTGAGTTGGGAAACATCATAAACATTCACATCAAATTTACAAGCGCATGAATAATAAACTTCAAACTTCAAGAAGTCTGATAATTAATTAAGTAACACACGTTGACGGATGAAATTATATATCGGTCATTTTCTTACTGTCACAACATCAATGAAGCACAAAAAATTTAATATCATCATCATCATCATCTCAGCCGTAGGACGTCCACTGCTGAACATACGCCTCCCCCATGATTTTCCAAAAGGACCGGTTGGAAGCGGCCTGCATCCAACGTCGTCCTGCGACCTTCCTCAGGTCGTCTGTCCACCGTGTCGGTGGACGACCTACTCTGCGCTTGCCGGTCCGTGGTCTCCACTCCAGAACCTTTCGGCCCCATCGGCCATCTGTTCTGCGTGCTATGTGCCCTGCCCACTGCCACTTCAACTGGCTAATCTTCTGGGCTATATCGGTGACTTTCGTTCTTCTACGGATCTCCTCATTTCTGATTCGATTACGTAGAGAAACCCCGAGCATAGCCCTCTCCATAGCTCGTTGTGCGACTTTGAGCTTTTCTATGAGGCCCATAGTAAGAGACCACGTTTCAGTGCCATAAGTCATCACTGGTAACACACATTGGTCGAAGACTCTTGTCTTGAGGCACTGAGGTATTTTTGACGAGAAGACTTCGCGAAGTTTCCGGAACGCTGCCCAGCCGAGTTGGATTCGACGATTGACCTCTTTCTCGAAGTTGGACCTGCCTAGTTTGACTGTCTGTCCCAGGTAGATGTACTCGTCAACAACTTCGAGAACTGAGTTCCCAACTGATATTGGGGTAGGTACAACATGGGCATTAGACATAATTTTCGTCTTGTCCATGTTCATCTTAAGACCTACCCGTTGGGAAACTCGATGGAGGCCTTCGAGCATTGTACTGAGGTCTTCCATGGATTCTGCCATGACTACAATATCGTCGGCAAATCGAAGGTGAGTGATGTATTCGCCGTTAATATTGATGCCAAGTCCTTGCCATTCCAGAAGCTTGAAGGCGTCTTCCAATGTAGCGGTGAACAGTTTCGGAGATATAACGTCTCCCTGTCTCACGCTTAATATCATACTTAAATAAAAAGTCTTTGAAGCATTCCTCACACCAAAAATGGTACAACTTAGTTATAACGTATCAAAATGCCGGTATAAGTTATATCTGACACTGTCAACTAATTTGTACAGTTCAAGTTTTCAATCATAGAGTAACTTTTTGTGTCAATTAACTCCATTGTATAGGCAATCTAACAACTTTATAAAGTTAGTTGCGGTATTGAAACTTTTCTCTAATGCTTAGTGTCCATAAACTCCACTTTGAAACTCGTATAACGCTTAAAGCGTCTATTGACGATTTAATAACACTCTTGAACATTACCACTAAAGCATATTATATAACCAGTCTAAGAGCTTTATACAGGTTTTGCCTGCAAAATTCTGCGCCAAAATAGAAGATATAAAGGTGCTGTAGCACACTATAACTCTCTTATAAGTAATGTCCTAAATCTTGAAGATCTATGTGGAACCCAAATACATGTCTATTGATGCTTATATTAAAGCTAAATTGTTAGTTGGGTGGTATACTTTTCATCATCATCGTTATCATTATCCATCACCATTACCATCATCCATCACCATTACCGATATCACTGAAATTTGGCAAGGAGATAAAGTACTTTTATATCCCGGGGAAGCTCAGGATACTTTTCATAATCGTCATCCATCACCACGCGGGTGAAACCGCGCAGCTAGTACATTAAATTCGGTACCTCCGAAGCATGGAGGCGCTTAGTTGAAAAATGCCACTATAGCGGTCACCCATATAAGGTTCGCTTCGCTTAACCTTGATGACCAGTTGGGAAAGACAAAGAAGCTCCACTGCAAGTGCTTCCTACCGGATTTTTTTAATTGTAGACTTAACTTTTCCATCGCAAATTCCATATAGGTCGGGTCTAAAAATCGTGCTTATGCAATGTCACCAGACTAACCTTCACGCTTTCCATAAATTTACAACATACCAATTCAAGGGTGTGATGTTAATTTAATGAGGATAATTTTAAGCTAACAATAATAGGTAGATAACACTTAGTTAAATAATGATGTTGTTATCAGTAAGTAAACCAGTTTATTGAGTCATGCGTTATGAGTGATATACGTTTAGTTAAAATACTTTATAAGGTTAGTATTATCTACCTACCTATATTTAACCTATATTGGTACTACCATAATATCATACCTACTAATACAGTTTCTTATAATGTTTTATATTGCCAAAAGTAGGCGACAAGCAGGTGGCCCATCTGATGGAAAGTGGTCACCGTCGCTTAATAGACGTTTACCAACGCGCTGCCGACCTATAGTACGACCGATAGGTACATGTACCTAATACTAGTAGCACAGCATAAAATAGGCTGTGCTAGTAGATAGGTAGTAGGTACCGTTATTTTTTGTGATAAGTAGATTAACATTTACATCACGCCTGTATATTCGTGAGCACGACGAGGTTATGTTGTGCAGGTAAATAACGAGTTTCTATGGTCACCTTTCGGCTCTATAAACACTAATATATAATATCTGAAGTTACAGAAATAGATATGTGATTATTGTATCTTCGTCTCTATTGTCATTGTCTATAAACCTGGCACTGAGACAAATTTTTCATTCGTAATACCTACTTAGGATTGTCTGTCTAAACACGTCCTCTAGTGGTTAATTATTACAATGCAAGAAAATCAACATGCACGAAAAATCAGTGGTGTAGTAGGTATAAGCATCATTATATTTATAGCATCATTACTTCATGCTCGTAGAGTGGTAGGTATACTTGGGTTTCATAAATGCTACAGCCGTAGCTCGTAGTTCCCTCTTCCTGCAGTCATGCAAAAACCTCTTCGTATATTACCAAGGTATTACGAGGGCTAGTGAACCTTTTTTCGACTATACAACAAGCAAAATCTAAAAGCCAGCCAGAGTACAAAATAAGTTGAACTAAATACGCAAGATGGCGCTGATAACAACAACCGGTCATTGTCTTTGTTAGCAGCACAAAATTATTACAGTTTTTAATATCCTAGTATTTAGTGTAATGATTTACTTGCTTTAATTCGCTTTTATGTTAGTATTAACATACTTATGGTCTCCGCTGCAATCCCAAAGTTCGATATCAACGTTAGTGGTTTTCCCATTGACATTAAGGTTAGAAAGTTCGAATTCGACAATTCTCACGCCTTGAGTTGGTCTCGGGGTTCCTGCCTCTTCGATGTTCAAAGACTCCGATATGAAGTTTGCTATCTGAGTTTTTCCACACTGAAACAACTTCACTTGTTAAACAAAACAAGAGTTGAAGTATATAATAGTAAGTAGGTAAGTATCTTTATTATTTAGGTACTGTAATAATTAAATAGTCAAATAATCGTCAAATTGTGTACATGTAGAATACATACGTCAGTAGGGCCGATCATCAATATTTTCAGTTTATTTGGTTGCATATTGGTCAGGGAATAATTTTTTTTGCACTGTTTAGGAATCAAAACAACTTTTTATTACTTTCTGGATTGCCAACAACTGATGGTGGCGTAGGTATACTTTGACAGCTGTATGTTTACTCACATATTGCCAAGGCAACGAACATTCCCATTATCATTCACCTTTCTGGATAAATATTTTTTTCTCCATGCATCACAAAGTATAGGTAAGGTCTACAGTTTCTATGCATACCCTACGAATAAATAACTATTTATTCGTAGATTCAATCACAGAATTCGACTACATATTTACATATTCTATTTCTATGCATTCACGTTAAGTTGAATAGAGGCTAGAGTTTCTTCTATAAAATACTTACCTACAAAGCGCTAACTAAACTAAAGTTAAATAATTATTACCTATATCAGACGAAAAGCTGCAACCAGCGTCACCAATTTTTTAAGATGTGCAAAAAGTACAGGTTCCACCGAGATTTGAACTCGGATCGCTGGATTCAGAGTCCAGAGTGCTAACCATTACACCATGGAACCGTTGACGGCTGCGTCAAAATATTTGTACACAAATATGCAAGTTTATCACTGACCATGTAGGTAATACTCCAGTTTTATTATAATCATGGAATACTATCAAGACAAGTATAACTGCCAACCAAGGGCCTTACCATAGAAAAAAAAGAAGAAGAGGAGGCCTTATTTATAAACGCTGCTTAACTTTAAATGACGTTATTTAGTACTGCGCAAAGGAAAAATGTTCTGAGCCGTACTAAGTGACGTTGTTTAAATTTAGCAGCGTTTATAAGTAAGGCCGTATATGTATATATAGGTGCATACAATACAATACGTATATACTTCCCTATATTTTATAAGTAAGTACATCAAGAATCCAGTCACTATAGGTACCTATACATTTGGAAATGAAAGGGGATACTGAATTTTGGATATTACCTACTACATGGGGGAGCCCTAGAAAAACTTAACGTGATAAACTCTACCAAGATTTCCTGGTTGCATTTTCCGCCATCTTGTAAAAAGCGGTTAATTCCGTTTTTTTACAATAACTCTGCTCTCCGTCTAGATACGAAAGTAGTGAAAGAATAGATTCAAATTCAAATTCAAGTCATTTATTGCGAATAAAGGTGATACAGAGATCTTACATTTAACGTTTTATGATACACTCTATCCGGCCTTTACACGAGGCATGCAATATTACATAAATAACTAGATACTATTTGTTACTTTTTTATGCTCTATAATTTATGTCATATTATAACATACATTTTTCATCTACCGTTCAGCGTTATCGAGATATCGATCGAAAAAGTCACAAATGTAGGTAGACAGTGAAATTAGTGTTTTACAATTTTCTTTTCTTTTGTGATACGATTAGATATCGAAAAAATGTCTAGGTAGGTATAAAACTTGTAGAGTGTACCAATACAGATTTATAATTTTTGATTTTTTATTATTATTTAGGACCAAAATTTCGAACTCTAGCTGGTCGCACAGTCGGTGTGTCCATGCCCAGTTTCGAAGTAGCCTCTCGCACGGTTGTATCCACACGTCAGATATCAGATGAAAGGTTGTTCAGATAATTATTTCGAAACAAAATAAATTCATGAAGCAGACAAATTTAAATTACTCTCGCGAAATTTATTAATCCAAAATTTTATGGGCTGTATTTTTTTATTTATATTATTCGTCGTTGCGAGAGGTCCCGGCTGGAGATGTTATGCTGGCTGTGTGTCCTAGAGACACTCTTCAAGTTCTAGAGACTCTCGGAATGTTGGAAATGATGCTGAGATGCTCGAAACATAAATAAATAAATAATAAATAAATATTCCACAACTATCACACAACGCCATCTAGTCCCAAGCTAAGCAGAGCTTGTGTTATGGGTACTAGACAACTGATAAACATACTTATATATTTCTAAATAGATACATATTATAGATAAATTACACCCAGACACAGAACAAATGATCGTGCTCATTACACAAACATCATCAAAGGTCCTTTATTGTGGTGGATATATTAACATTATATATAAAAGTTTTTGCTCTCATTGTTCACACTTACTTGTCAGCGTCGTCAAGATTAAAATCAATCTATAAGTAGGCGTTAGTGCGTTAAAATCATACAATACAAAATATTAATATATAGACTATATTTTATTATAATTGATTCACTCCGTCTGGTTATAAATGATCATCGAGGCGTACTAAATAAAAAAAAATACATTTTAGAGATAAAGTGAGACTAGCTATTGGTTTTTACTAAATAAGAACCAGAAGAGTAAAATATTTTTTTGTAAGACTTTTTCCTTATTAGCAACAGTAAATAGGTATATATACATATATATATATATATATATATATATATATATATATATATATATATATATATATGAAATGACACCTCGTCAGGGCTTCAACGTGTAGCCGGCTTATACGACGACGATAAGACTGTGCTCGCGAAGTCTACATATTATACTGTTAGCAGAACTACTAGTATAGATTTGCGATGATTCACAGGCTTGATAATAGAATACGGTCGATGTTGGTAGGACAGTAGACTAAAGACCGATTCACACTTATCAGTGAAGCCACAGTTCCTGCACAGTACCGGCACAGTGCGAAATATACTTTCATACATTCTCTATGAACGCATTCACTTGTCAGTGTCAGTGACGACACAGTGCTCTCAGCTCAGTGTCAGGGCCGACACCGGGAATCACGGACGTATTCGTTGACGACGATATTTTTGTCAAATCACGGACGCCGCGCGATTGATAGAATTGGTTTGTGAAAATAGGGTTTTGTATGATTTGTCTCATGCAAAGTACATGGATTCGAAACCAATTTCTGGGACAAAATAAGAGCGCAAATGCACCTATTTTCTCTTTTTTTCTTGATGCTCCTCTTCTTCGTCTAAATCAATAGCCATCATTGCTAGCTCCGCTAGCTATGGCTTTGTTCAAGATACTTGACGACGGACACGTTTTCACTGAAGCTCCGTGAACTGAGTACTGACATGTGTGAATTGAATCACTGACGCAACACTGTAGCACTGATACCGAACTGAGCGAACACGTTGACGGAACTGTGGCTTCACTGATATGTGTGAATCGACCTTTAGGGTTAACGCACACCAATGAGCCCGGCACGGCACCGTAATCTGTGACGGCACCTCCTCAATGTGACCCAAGTGTGTCCTCAACCGAACAGGGTTGAGGACACGGTGCCGTACGGTTCAGTATTCTTTATATGAAACTCCATACTTCAACGCAAACTAGTCTAACTCTCCGTCTTCTCTAGTCAGTGCAGGCACCGCTACTGCGTTAACGGTGGGCGGACGACGAGGCGAGGCGTTCAGGATAAGGTCACAGAATAAGTAACAGTAGGACACGGTGCCAAGTTGATTGGTGTGCATAAACCCTAAGAATGGTAACTCTCAAAGACCGGAACACGCCATACTGCGCTCGGCGACAGATTTTCAATCTTGAAGATGATTGTTAGCTGGGCATGGCATGGTTGTCTGGAAGAGATCGCTCTGAGCGATAAGACCGCCCATAGTGACACTATTCGTTTTAAGCGTATAATTGTAATAAGATATTTTTGTGTACAATTGTATCGAAATGACATGTATAATGTGGTGTTATAATAAAGAGTTAACATATCTAATCTATCATGCGAGCACAAGTAACTGCTCTAACATCATGTTGTGCATATCCACACGATGAGTGGCCGTATAAACAGCTCTCTTTAAAAAAATCTTTATTAAAAATTATGTGATAATTATAGGCCAGAGAAATGTAAGCTTTAACAGTGAAGTAACATTGATTTTCTTATCTCTTATGACCACTTTTCAGAAGAAATGCTTATTGAACTGTTACTAGTAGGTACATACTGATATATTATATGAATGTAATAAGTATTTCTTCTGAAAAGTGATCCTGAGAGACAAGAAAATCAATCGAAAGTTTTCATCAATGGATGAAACACTGCATGAAACGCAACCTTCCAAACAAAAGACGGGATATTTACTGAATTTGTTTAGTGCTCTGCATACCAGCTGTACTCGTAACTATATTGAGGCACGCTTCATGCACGTAAGCCTGATGAGGCCCACATGCATATCACCTCACTAAATACGTCTACTAATCCTAGAAAAAGAAACTTATACGAAAGATATAAATTTGCAACACTATTTTATAAAAAACATGATTTTTAAAGCTAGAGAAAGCTAAAATAGCGAGTTAAAATTCGATGCTCGGACCTCGTGCCTTGGTGCCCTAGTGGACATGGCGTCTGACACGGATTGTCGGAAGACGCGGGTATGAATCCCGTTCGAGGATGTAAATATTTCTCTCAAAGCTCTAATTCTGCCTTTTGCTTGCAAGCTGATATAGATACAATGTCATTATTATATGTAATCAAAACGCGAAATACATAAAAATCGCAAAATACAGGAATGTCGCCTTCCACATCACAAGATTTGGTGAAATACAAGGAAATTGGTGAAAACTTTGGTCGAATCAATGAAACGTCGAAACGAACGGAGGCTTCCGTTCGACGTATTGGACTAATATTCCACCTCCAACTGTATATAACCTAACTGAGACTGCGAAGAATTGCCGCTGATAAGACTGTGCTCGCGAGGTCTACTATACTGTTCACAGAAATGCTAGTTAATAAAAATGCTTGCTGATTTCCATGAAAAAAATAACATACGTAAGGACGAATTCCTCAAAACGTTATTAAAACATCGTGGAAAGCATGCCCAGAAGGATTCGAGCTGTGATTTTGACAACAGGAGGTCACACTCGTTATTAGGCTTTCACATTTGTAACTTTATTTAATTAAATAAAAGTCAAAATATCTTTTTGTCATTTATTGCAGTGATTCTCGCAGGTAAAGCAATTTTACATTAATCATTCTTTTTCATTTGTTTATTTCAAAATTTAATTTTGTAATGTAACAGAATCAATCCAGGATGCTTCAAATAACATGCCAATACATCTGCAAAGTAATTAAACCTCTTTCTTGTAATATTAATTGAAGTAAAGAAAAAATCTAAGTGCCCGTTTTTTTTGCAAGAGGGTTTATTGTGTTATGTAGTCAGTATATACGTAATCTTTGCAGAACAAAATAGGGGGGAGCATTAACGGCAATCCACACGTATGACAGTTAAGACAGTGGCCTACCTCCCTAACTAGGACGGTCTAGGCGCTTATATAACTGTTGTGTACCATCTCAGTATAACCTGAAATGTAAAGCAAAAAGCTGTCAGCAGGGCTATTATGTATCTCAGTTGCAAACAAATGTTGATTGAAATCTTGAAAAATGGCCGCTCTATGTCAGTTTTGGCAACTCCAGTAAGCTAAAATGTTAGTAAGTTGATGACTGGCGCTGAGAAAAGTGACATAGAGCCGCCATTTTTCAAGATTTCAATCAACATTTGTTAGCAACTGAGATACATAATAGCCCTGCTGGTCACGTATGCGGTAAAGGTCCGTGTTTTAATATGTTTACAATGCTATATATACCTACGTTATCTACACCACGATTTACTATGAGTTTTCCTCGATATAGGTAGGGCGGTATACAGGTATAAAATGGTCTATATAGGTCACTCTGACCTCTGAACTATCACGTCTCAAAATTTGTTTTCTTATTATAATTTATTTATTTTAATTGATAATTAATTGATTTAACCGATTCTTTGCGGAATTCCATATCAAACGATATAAAAAGAACTAAGGTGATTGCGCCTGTTATCGTCCAATTAGCAGAGTTGCCAACTTTAAGACATCGAAAGAATATGTTACACTAATACGTAAGTATGTATTATTGTATGTAAGAATGTATTATTTAACGTATTTTTTTTTCTCAATAATGTATTAACAATATATAATTATATTAAACAATACCAAAGTTTTAAAGAAACAGGATAAATTAAAGTTTTTATGATGTTTTCAAGTCTTGTTTTCGACAATTTATTATTTAAATATTATGTAAATAAATAATAATATCACAAAAATAAAGTACGTATCTTATATTATTCGTAAATAAAAAAAATCTACTATAAAAACCTGGTCACAAACCAATAGGTACTAATTATAAGACACGTTTCAGTTTTTGTCCACTTTATATTAAACATGGTCGAACACAAACATCAATTTTAAGAAAAGTTTGCGTATTCGTCCATTTTACTTTAATTTTGTTGTCTAGCAGCATTAACTATAAGGTGGACCAAAAGTAAATAATACACGAAGAAGCTGATAATGATTAATTTAAAATTAAGTTCCAGTTTATTTGGTGTATTAAACAGGACTGAGGAATTTTTTAAATTTCACTTGAGAATTTCTGTTTGCGCCCAAGTGGTCGTAAGCTGAACTACGTGAGAAATTCATATTCTAGTATTGGATTACCATAGTTTTTAAAGAAATTCGTTAAGAGTACTAGTTACTTACTTCAAAATGCCTTCTTTCTTCTATAAATAAGTTCCTTTAACGAAAAACAAACCTCTATCATTTTTAAAAACCGTAATAAAACCTACCGTGAATGCACTGCGCGCCACTATTTTTTTCTACTACAAACGCGTTTTTGCTTTACGAAACCATGAGGCAAATTGCTGGTCTTCTCATCAGAGTTTAGTTGGCCAAAAATTTTTCTTTAATGGTCAGCATCGCTTATATTAAAAGCTCCTAGTTGGCACACATTCAGTGTAGCTATCAGTTTTTATTTTACTATTATACGATTTTTTTCGAAGCCGTACCGCGAAGTGGTCAAATATCGGAGCTGGACGCTGAACCAGCGCAATCACCTACTTAGTGACACTTTCGCTGTAAAAATACTTACGGCATGTGCATTGTGCACTTATTATGCAGTATGAGCACCATCGTCCCAAATACAAGCAACCCAACAAAACATGTTTCGACACGTGTTTTGATGTTGACTCGTCAAGCACTAGACCGACAGACAGATGTTCTCTTATCTTTCACTCGATTACACAGAGGCACTTCGAGTGTCGTACTAAGCACAACACGACCATTTACATCAGTGATTGTGGAGAATTTTGAAATGCTTGCAAAACTTCCATATCAGAAACTAATCATTGCGTACCTAAGAGTTACGCATAATTCCCAGACTTTCGAATTTGGAAAAAGAAATCTTTTTGTTTAGGAACTTTTCCGTCTCTTTTCAAATGCTCATATCATACCTATCTCTAGTTAGAGACGTAGGGTGGTCTCTTACTATGGGCCTCATAAGTAAGCTCAAAGTCGCACAACGAGCTATGGAGAGGGCTATGCTCGGAGTTTCTCTACGTGATCGAATCAGAAATGAGGAGATCGGTAGAAGAACGAAAGCCACCGACGTAGCCCAGAAGATTAGCCAGTTAAAGTGGTAGTGGGCAGGGCACGTAGCACGCAGAACAGATGGCTGATGAGACCGGAAGGTTCTGGAATGGAGACCACGGACCGGCAAACGCAGTGTAGGTCGTTCATCGACACGGTGGACAGACGACCTGATAAAGGTCGCAGGACCACGTTGGATGCAGGCCGCTTCCAACCGGTCCTTTTGGAAAGTTATGGGGGAGGCATATGTTCAGCAGTGGACGCCCTACGGCTGAGATGATGATGATGGTGATGATACCATCAGGACTATTATGTATCTCATTTGCTAACAAATGTTGATTGAAATCTTGAAAAATGGCGGCTCTATGTCAGTTTTGGCAACTCCAGTAAGTTAGTAAGTTGATGACTGGAGCTGACAAAAGTAACATAGAGCGGCCATTTTTTTAAATCCAATCAACATTTGTTAGCAACTGAGATACATAATAGCCCAGCGGATCTCTTCTGTATAGTAAGTTCTTTAATCCTACTATTTTATGTTTTGTTCACATGTTTGAAATTTCATGGCAGCAATTAATTATTGAGGGTTTTCCGCCATTCGAGTTAGCCTATATATACTATACTCTGCAAAAGCATCTACATTGGTAAAGTTAGTAGCGTAGTTTAATACTAAACTGTGCTTCTGTGTACATCAGGCTTAACGGTTAGGTAACTGTAAGACCGAAGAGGTATAATTTAAAATTACCTAAGTAGCTGAGTTATCATAACGGGTACGATGTTGCGGTTACCGTCATATCAGCGAAAGCTAGTGCTTTACATAACCCTGCGGTATCTACGAAGCATTATTAGTCCCGTTACCAGCTACGTCCTGTCTTGTAAATACCAATGGATGCTAGTTTCACCTCACGTAAATTACTATGTATGGAAACTCCTTTGAAGTTGCGCATATCCCAAAATGTTTGTTTGTAATCTGGCGCTTCCCATGTGGTCCTATGTAAATTTTATCAAATTCGGTTCTGTAGTTTTTGAATTACACTCCAATAACTGATTTTTACCAAAGAAAAAGAATAGAATGGAAGTCGGTATTAAATTTTTCAAATTGCACTTGTTTGGTAAAATGTTTTCACCATTTTTAGTGACCCTTGCTACTTACGGGATCAATTGTCATTACCCGTCAATGATGATATCATCAAGATAGGCGTAACACTTTTCAGTTTTTAGAGTGTAACTCAAAAACTGCTAGACCGAATTTGATTAAATTTAATTGGGACTACCTCGAAAGTAAACGCTACCAAATTTTTTTATTTATAATCGGTCCACATATGTAAAAAGCAGTAAAAAGCAGTTCCTTTGTCTAAAAAAATGCGCGATGTTAATGTATAAATGAAATAATTACGGGAATTGTGAACCACGTCAACTTTGATGTGTTACAAATAGTATTTAACCGCGATCGTTTTGCGTGGTAGCGTCGCTAGACAAGATGTGAAGGTAATAAATATTTTTTGTGCTTAATGATGCTCATAAAAAGAAAAAAAAACACAATCAAAAGCTAATGTTCTTTTAGCAGGGAGCGCTGCACTCCGTAACCGCGTACGTATAGGTATGTATTATATGTATTATTATGTATTATCTACACTATTGATTTATACATCGACTAGCTGCTCTCCGCGGTGTTACTCGCGCGGTGATGGATGATGATGATGAATCTTAAGTCTATGTTACTCAGGGTGAATGTAGCTTTCCAATGGTGAAAGAATTTTTGAAATCAGTCTAGTACTTTTTGAGCCAATTCATTACAAACATACTTACATACAAATCTTTCCTCTTTATAATATTAGTATAGATATAGATTTGTAACTCTATTCATAATCCTAAAATACCTATATATAATTGCGAAAGTGAGTTTGTTTGTTTGTTTGTTACGCTTTCACACATAAGCGGCTAAACGGATCATCATGAAATTTGGCAATGAGATAGATTACGTCCCGTGAACGGACAATTGCTACTTTTTTCATCACCATCATCACCATCTACATCACCATCATCATCATCATAATCCATCATCATCATCATAATCCATCACAACGCGGTTGAAAGAACGGAGCGTAACTAGTAAATAATTGAGGCAAGGTAATGTAAAAAATAATCTGGAAATAGTTAGTATGTAGTTCATATCAACACATGGAAACGATATTGACCTCGAAAAGAAATATGTAGTCATCCGTGAACCAAATGAAGAGATGACAAGAAACGTACCAAAAACAACCTTAATTATTAAAAACAACCTAACCATAGTTCTTTTTGCGGATGATACTTCTCTGATTTTTAAGGTAGATAGGAAAGATAGAGAACTAGTTCAAGTCAACAACGCGTTAACTATTGTTTCAAATTGGTTCGCCGCAAACAACCTGCTTCTCAACGCAAAGAAAACGAAATGTTTAAAATTTTCCATGCCTAATGTAAGACATATAGAGCCAAACGTATTACTCGACGGAAATAAATTGAAAATTGACCAGGCAATAGTCTTTCTAGTTATTAGCATAGACTCTAAATTACAATGGGGTCCTCATATTGATGCACTATCTGGAAGACTGAGCTCAGCTGCATATGCGGTTCATAAAATTAGGCAATTGACAGATATAGCTACTGCTCGACTGGTCTACTTTGCTTACTTCCACAGCATAATGTCATATGGTATCCTGCTGTGGGGGTCAGCGGCGGACATAGAGACAGTTTTTATATTGCAAAAGCGGGCAGTTCGAGCCATCTACGAAATGGGTCCCCGCGAATCCTTAAGACAAATGTTCAAAGAAATTAACATATTAACTCTTCCATCTTTGTATATCCTAGAAAATATAATGTACGTTCGTAAAAATATAAAGAAGTTTAGAATAAATAGTGATATGCATAATATTAATACTAGAAATAAGGATAGGATAGCTGTATCTAAATTTAGACTCACGAAAACTAAAAATAAGTCCTTAGGCAATTGTGTACGTTTCTATAATAAAATCCCGAAAGACATTACTGAGCTCACTGAAGGGAAATTCAAGTTACGTGTCAAAAATATACTAATGAAAAAAGCCTATTATAAATTGAGTCACTACTTAGAAGACAAAGATGCCTGGAAGCTTTCCACTTCTGCCTATAGTAGCCAACTATTGAATAAATTTGTTATTTTAATACTACTCATATGTAACCTCAATGTACAAAGACTTGAAAAAATAATGGCCCACGAGTTTCTTGCTGCTTCTTCTCGGCGGTGGTTCTTTTCCGAAGACAGCGGTAGAATCATTTAAAAATTTTTGACGTTCATAAGAGTGTCTATGATGCCTAAACTGAATAAATAATTTAAAAAAAAAAAAAAAAAAAACTTTATGTATAAGGGTGATGGTGATATCTCGTAAAGCATTTGACATCGGTGAGCTCGTTAAAAAGCACATCGACGAATCATTACAGAATCGCATGGCTGTACTGTATAGGCGTTTAGCGTTAATACCTACGTCACGCTTCGGCGTAAAAACTATGAGGTGTCTGTGTCACAGTTGCCCTAGATAAATGGCAGTATGTACAGTTTCACGTGAACGACACGTTACGTTACACTTACGCAGATATTCGTGCCAGACCCCCTGCTACGAGCAAAAACAATCAATAACTCATGAATTGTCAATGTCACATAGAGCGAAGTATGCTAAATATAAGAACCCTAGTATTCATTGTAGTGTTTGAATATTTTATAAGGCTGCAAGACCGGCGGACCATTTCAAGAATAAAAGAAATAACAGAATTAAGTGATGTTCCCAAAAAAGTATGGAACTGGACTAGGCACATTATGAGCAGCACAAACAGAGAAAAATGGGGTTTATATCCACGGATCCCGGGATCAGATTGAATTAGCCACGGATCCCGGAGTTTTGTATCCACTTATACCGGGATCCGTTTCCAACATAGAAACGAATTAATAATTAACCGCTGATCCCGGTATCCGTAACTACAAATACTAAAATTAATTAATTGTCGACACTGTTGACGTTGTTCAAAAATATACTTGTAACCTTAAATATTAATGAACTATTTGTAGTTTTGCTGATGTAGGTATGTCAGTCTGTTAGTCCCAGATAAACTCCGAAATGGCTGGACCTATTTTGATAGGACTTTCATTTTCAGGTAGCGGATGTCATAAGGAGTATGCTAATTTTATCTTAGTGAAATGCTTAGGTTTCCACGACAATATTTTTTCTTAAATTCCATTCTGTTAAAGTCGCGGGTTAGCGCTATATTAAAACTTTATACAACATCACTCACACGCACGTCACATTCATATACACGTTCACACACTAAAATATGGCTACATCTTGGCGCACCTATTGACTGTCAGACACTTTGATATATTATTTGATACTTATCAATTTAATGCAATGTAACCCGTAAATAGATCTAGAAACGAAACGCACATTCAATTTATTTGTTGCTTTTTGGTGAGCCACCTACTTACTAGGTACCTACACGTCGCTTCAGCTCTTGGAGATACTTGGCTATACTAAGCTATTTAGGTCAATTTCATTATTTTTAATTTACACACTAACATTTAAATTGCGAAAGTTTGTGTCATCAGTGTGAGTGTCATCACATCATCATCATCATCATCACCACCACCATCATCATAATGTCAGCTATAGGATGTCCCCTGCTGAACATATCCCTTCCCTATAAATTGCCTGCATCCAACACAGTCCTGCGACCTTTATCTGGTCGTCTGCATGTCCATGTCGTCGCGTCTGACCTTGCCGGTCCGTGGTCTCCACTTGTACTTCCGGCCCCATCGGCCATCTGTTCTGCGTGCTATGTGCCCTGCCCCCTGATACTTCAACTGGCTTATCTTCTGGGCTATGTCGTTGACTTTCGTTCTTCTACGGATCTCCTCAATTCCAATTCGATTAAGTAGACAACCCTGAGCATAGCCCTCTCTATAGCTCACTCAACAGTAACTGTGCATATTTATAAATCGATGGTCGAACGGTAAGCCTCGGTGGCCTTTGATACGGATCGTCGGAAGACGCGGGTTCGAATCCCGTCCGAGGATGTGTTTTTTTCTCTCTAAAATTGCAATGTTTGAAAAAGTAAGTGTGCATGTTTGTAACATTTATACTGAACCGATATATTATATATATTCAATGCGGATTCGGCTGAAATTTGGAATGCAGAAGCTTTCACTCAGGAATGTTACGTGGAATGTTCATTCTCCTTCACTGAGTAGCTACCGATGGATCACGATATCTTACCTAGTTTATTATAAACTCGAAAGGATACAGCAACACTGAAAAAATATTTTATATAGCTGAAAATATGGTTAAACAGACTTGATGATTTACCCACTTTAAATCCTAGGATAAAGTAATACGAGTAGGTTCTTCGGTACTTATTAATTAGGTATAACTTTTTTACTATTTACTACTTTGTAATTTTTCAAGTATTATTTCAAGTGGAGCTTGGAGCTTAGTTACAGTTAGTCAATTGCACTATTATCAGAGTCTATGTAAACCTTATTATTATGAGTTGTTATCATGAGATCTAGAGAGATGCCAATCCGTGCGCTGAGTACAAAACCTAGAGTCGCAACCACCACCGTATTCCGCAATTCAACGTATTCTGTTAGCTTCAATAAGTTTATTATCCACTGCGGTATTAAAACTTAACGTTTGAATATTCGTAAGTACAGAGCAAGCATGTAAACTGTTTACATGCAATATCGCGACCGGCGTTCAGTCACATAATACAAAAGCTGTAAACTGCCGCGAGCAATGTGTTCTGGTTTTGAACATATTGCTGCGACACTCGCCCAGCCACCTTTTCATAACTCCCTTGTTTCTGTGATTTTTGGTTGTTACGTATACATCCCAAAGGCAGCTAAGTATGTATGGATCATTTTGGTTACACGTCCATATCACTGAAATGGAACCGATACCCCAATCTTAAATAGGTGGTATTGTTTTAAATAGATGACCTGGAATATCATATAGGCTACTTTTCATCTAGTCACGTAATAAATTAAAAATAAACGCGAGCATTGCATCGCACATCACGGACTCAACACTCAATAAATAATATTAACTTCTTAATAAAGTATACTAAATCTTTATCAAGTTAATCCTACGAAGAAATAATGTCAGGAAGCGTAACTCAGAACAAATTCCACACAAAAAGTGGTCCTTCAAACCAAAACGACGTATGATTCCAAATACGAATTACTTCCGAGGTTACAAATAGACATGTTCGGTGATTGGTTTAAATTTCAGAAGGAAAGCAGGGATTGGTCCACGCGCGTGCTGCAACGTCTACTATGACAGCTGAGTCATAGCGCCGTGAACGATTTTATTGATTTAGCACGACTTTTATTGGGTCATTTATTTAAGGCAGTTACTCTTCCTGATATTATTTCTTCGTAGTGTTAATCAAATAAATAATCATAATATGTCAATTATTCTAAAATGATTTTTATAACATAAAATATTAAGCCCCCATATTACCTGTGATTGCTTGATGGTTAATAGGTTCTCTCTTTACACAGGACTATAACCATAACGCTCTAAAAGTGAGTGTTTATGCCTCTGCCGATCCCTTCAAGGATGTACAGGCTTTATGTTATGTTATGTTATTTTATTCAGAGATATATTATTTCTCTACGATAAACACTCTTCGTACATCATTTGCAATATAAATGCAAAACAGACGTGGCGTCATTCAGGTGGCTTGCGTCTTTTATGTTAATATTATACGATACAATGGCCCGTATCTGAGGATTACAATAACATAGTGCTTGTAATAAATGCAAAGGCATCCGGGTTCGTCGTGCTATCCAGTCCAGCCCGAGCACCTTAAACCTAGCCACCTACGGACCTAGGTACCCGAACGTTGTTCCCCAGGTCGTCGACCGCCTCCAGCCGCGAAGGCGGTAGATTTGCAGGATACGATAAATTTCAATAGTGCATTGACTTGTTGCACTTAGGTCCTAGACTGCGGGAAGTCCGATATGGGATCAGTTATTAATTTCCTATTTCGATTTCCTTGGGCTGGTACGAGTATAATGGCTAGACGATTAGGATCTCCCACGGTTTGATAACTATAATCTTAATACAGGTAAGTAAAGTGTGTGAGCAATTGTAGGTGTATGTATATTAATATAGGGGAAAGCACAATCTGTTCTCATGCCTGTGACAAGCAGGATCATAATTGACCGCGTAAGCAAAGCGAATGAAGTGTCTGCAATGACTCGCCAAATTTGATTTCATTTGTCCGGGTGTTGTTACTCTGACACAGGTCTTATTTTCCAACTAATCTTGATGAAATTCGGTATATAGATTCTATGATTCCGTAGAGTTTTGAGGATCGGCGTTTTTTGTTTGAAAGGATATTTCCCTTACAAAGGAGAAGATGGCTGCAGTGACATCAGCTGATTGATTTTGATAATATGAGAAGACATTTCATGATCGCGAGGTCTACTGTTCGCAGAACTGCTAGTTAGTCTAGCTAGACTAGGAGAGAGCTTATCTATTATCATGCCTATGACAAGCAGGATCATTATTGTCTCTGCAACGACTCTCCAAATTTGCTTTGATTTTGTCGGGATGTTGGTACTCTGGTACAGGTTTTATGTTCCAAGTAATCTTGATGGAATTCGGTAAACAGGTTGTGGGATTCAGTGTATTTTTATAGTAATTGGCGTTTTTTGATTGGCGGGTATTTTCGATAAAGCTTGTGTTCGCGAGGTTTTCTGTTCGCAAAACTACTAGTAAGTATATAATATCATTTAGGTGATCATTCATGACGTCGACAGTAGTGTAGAATTTTGTAGTTATTTTTATGCAAATAAGTGACGATACGGGCATGTCGTGTGCCTTGTGGTAATACGCTTAATCATGACAGTTTCAGTATCTCTCAGAGTTTAGAACTATAAGTTTTGCGTAGTACTAAAATGAGAATGTTTAAAAGACACCAATAGGTCTCATTTGACGATTTAATTTAAGATGTTGCATCAGTAGTGAATTCGGTTTTGTGTTTTTTAATGACTTTGCAACTGAGTGCTTTCGAGCTTCAGATTGGCCCCAGTTGTTGGTACAGAAAATAGTCATTAGACCATGAATTTAGCATCCTAAATCCGTGCGTCGGAGAAGGACTAGCCTTTCGGCCAACATGCATTGGCCACGCAAGTGGTAGATTAGAAAGTTGGTCAATTAACCTATGCATGTTGGCGGACAATCGCTTCCGACAACATGGCCCCGCGTGGCCAATATCCTATGAACCCATATTCCTCTCAGATAAAGTCATGTGTCCAATTAATGAGCTGATATATGCATGAGAAGATAATATAGGTAACAGAGGGAACTATTCAGTAAGAAGAAATTAGTCATGCGCTGATATGCAACTTTACATAAGCATACCAACAAAATGCAGGAATAATTCTAATATAAAGAGTAATACTAGTAAACAAAGTACTTTCAAGTTACGTACTTTATACCTAGGTATTTATGCACAAGTTTTATTAATTATGGTATAGATTTAAATACTTGATACGGTTGAACTCCCGCACCTTTTAAACATTTGAACACATAATTTATTTTAACTTAGGTAAGTATAGCAATGATGGATGCTCATGGCTCCCAATGATTCATGATAAATGCGTTTAAGTACGTCGTCAGACTGTGGGAGAAATTTATTATTATTTGTTGGCTTTCCATGGCATGTGGGAGGTCTAAAGATAACGTTGCCTTACAATGATGGAAGTACTTACTTATCTCAAAAATTTATGCACTTCTCTACCACCAATAACATAACAATTACCATACTTTAATATTATTAGTATTACCAATTTCCTTTCTTACAAAATTACTTAATAACATACGAAAATATAATGTCATCAATGGTAATGAAGAACTATTTTTAACTTTTTACCCAAGTCACACTTATGCGTAGAATACAAAGTGCGTTTTAAAGAAAGACCCGATAGAAACTGCGAGTAGTTCTACATAAAAGCGTAGAGCACACAAAAATTGAAATATTAGTAAAATTCAAACATCTTTGCAGCTCACACCACATCTATCTATACCACTGTCTATTATGCTGTGCTTATACGGTATAGGCACAGTCTATGTAAACCTTTATGCTGTGGTATACGTATAGTATAGGCTACACTATAACAAAAAGCCTATAACCTATACTTGGGAAATATGCATAGAAAACAAAATGAGTGCACGTCATTGTACAGTAGTAGCACAGCATTAAAACTATGGTACCTACCTACCTAGTACTATTTAAACGCTTTTAAAAGTCTTGAAAGATCACATGTTATATCAATTCCGTTTGGTATAAAGCTGCGAACATAGTTCTATTGTAATACGCGGAGTTCGCAACAAAATCTGGAAATGTTGCGACTATTTAAGCTTTGTATAATGCACAGTCCAAGTTTGTATACGAGCATGCTTACTCGTAACTATTATGCATTACATAACGACGTATTTATAGTATTATAGGTATTCTCAGAGATTACATTCTCAAGTTATGTGCATGTTCGAAATAAGTTTTTATAGTTCTATATTATTATTATAAAACCTGCATGGTTGCGGTTTTTTAGTCACGTTCCATTCGCGAGTGTGAGATCGCGCTCGTATTTCTGTATAAAACTGCTGTGGTTCTTGCGGGAGCATTGTAAAACAGCCTTATTTTTTTGTGAGGGATTTATAAACATGTCTTCTAACAACAACATTTAAAGCGCCCCCGTAGTTCGGTGCAGTAAAATTAAGCTTAATATGCCCACTCTAAATGTATAGGGCTAATATAACTCGAAGCCATTTATGGACGAAATAAAATAATGAGACGTCGCAGTTTACTGGGCAATTGTGGTTTTTATACTGTAGTTTTGTGGACGTTATTCATTCTCAATACCTAATTGGCGTGCGTGATGTTGTTTACGTGTAACAAGTACGTACTTAGTATCTGTAACCGCAAAAGTTAAACGTTAAGTATCCTGTATTGCAATATATTTTTCATACCACCAGCTCGAAAATGTCCAATTACAGATCACGCAATATCAACGTAAAGCAAAAAAGGCATTACATCCCTGGGAATAATGTATGAAACTCCCATGGGTGTAAAGTGATTTGTATTTGGATCGTTAGTTGTAGGAAAACTCTTAGTACGGAGACATTATACAGAAAAAAAAATAGCGCGATTTTACTATAGGAAGTGTGATTGTTGTGCGCTGCGTTGCTATGGGTTACGCATGGCCCCTCTCTGCGTATTAAAGGTCATAGTTCAAGTTACGTGCCGCAATCTGGTATTTGGTGTTATTTAACAACTTACATAAAATTTTATAATTTTGAACGTGGTGCATACCTGTTATACCTGTACCGAAATATCGGGAGCTCCAAAAGTAACTAAATCATGGTCTACATCTCGTGAGTACTAATTATAACTTACTCGTAGTTAACAACCGCGAAAGTCTAAAACAGTGCTTTCCATAAAATGTTCCTTCCAAAAATATTAATCTGTCCCTCTATAACGGGACAAATGTGTCCAATTTGAATGATAACTATTAATTTATTTTAATTTTAACTAAATAACTGCTTTTTGAAAGCGCTGAGTTTTTATTTTGTCGCAGTAGTTATGAAAAGTAGAGTACCTATGCACTTCGAGGATAAAGCCTGTCTTCCTTTGGTTAAATCCGCCCAAGAGGCCAAGAGCCTGTTCGAAACCTCGGCTTTAACCCCTCGCTTCACTCAGGACTCTACATAACTCCCTCGCTTCGCTCGGGACTTCATTTTACCTTTTTAACTCAAGATACCGCCCGTGACGTAAGAATGCTTCCCTCCTTGTACTCCTTCCTGCTTTTCTTTTTATCTACGATAAAAAGAATTTATTTTATTCTTTGAGTCTAGGGAAAATTTTCACTGTAAGCATAGGTATATGAAATGATATGTTGGTATAATTATGTAATTGTAAGCAGCGTGCAAGATGAGAGACAGAATTAGATAATTCCGAGTAAAGTGCGGTATGATAATGTCGCGGTATGGCGGGAATTTGGAAGGCGGGAAGCATTCTGCGCAAATGGCGGTCGACGCGTTGTGTTGGCGTCACTTTTACTGTACACTATCACTATTACATAGTAGGTACATAGTAACGTTTTACTTTTTAATTGACTTCAAAAACGGAGGAGGTTTATTGTTCGGCTGTATGTATTTTTTTATGTATGCTCACCGACCCGGCATTTGTGGACCGATTCTTAAAATCCTTTTTTTGTTCGGTAGAGTATACTTCCGAGGTGGTAATATTTAAATTTCATCATATTCGGTTCAGCAGTTTTTGAGTTACACACAAATAACTAAAGTGTTTCACCTATTTTGATGATATCATCATTGACGGTGAATGAAAATCGATCCAGTAATTACCTAGCAAGGGTCACTAAAAGGGTGAGAACATTTTTTCATTTAATTTTTATTTACTTTACACTTTTCACTTACTTCAACAAATTGTTTAACACTTTTTGGTGTTGAAGTCAATTCCGTCTTCGGTAAAAAAATAATATTATTTATGGCATCAAATGTTGAGACTGGTAAGTCATTCCCCTAATGCTAACCACTACCACAGCGTAGCAGTTGCAACGCGATGGACGCTTATTTTATTACTAATACGTTAGAATGCTTATTTTAATAATCTTAAGAAAAAAGCTTTGTAGGTACTTATACAGTTGATTGAAACACAATTTTAGTATGTTTAATATCTACACAATGGTTAGTCTCCGTCAACAGTTCTATGCGGCACAGCACTGCACTATTCATCTTGAAACATAGGTAGACGTTTAGTCCTACGCTTGCCCAGTAACTTCACTTGATACTTGATTGTACTATTTGAGATTAATTTTAGATAATATCTAAACCAGAATTGTTACCTATTGATGAATTCTTGATGATCGGGTTCAAGTAAAGAAAATCCTTGACGAAATCTGTCCATTGAATGCTGGTTACACAACCACTTAATCAATCAAAGGTCAGACACAATAGAAATTTCATTGCTATAACGACATCGACACATGAGGGGATAAGTTATCATCATATTATCAGCAAGTAAATTAAATCATAATAAAGAAGGCACGCACATGCTTAGATTTTCACAAATAAGTAATAACATTTGTATTAAAATGTTACTTACGTTCTCGACTGAATTCTAATTATCAAAACTTTATGTGAATTTGCCAGGCACTCCAATGTTAAAATCTATGCAGCTAAAATTGCATGATACTTTACACTAAATTACTGCAAGGGAAGACCTTATTATCACAAAGCGATTTATCTCTTTACACATGAGATTTAAAACTCCATTCACTCTTGTCCTCATGGTTCAAAATGGCGGGAAAAGCAGTAATTTCGCAACCACTTTAAAAATGCCATTGCTTCAAAATTACTAATTCATTATACGCATAATAAACTATGTTTTACATTAGGTACTATCCTACTTAATTTGATAATACTTGTTTTGTAAAATAACCTATTGAATTTCTAGCACTAAGATAGGTTTACGAAAAAACTGCTTCTGTTGATATGCCTGACCATCGTATAACCATAGCATTAAAATCGTATAGACTATAAATGTGACTGGGTTCCATGAGTTGACACAGACATGATTTATGGAGCTGGCTTCCTTCGGTTTGAAAGCTTCCAACACAAAAGGTTATATTTATCATACATGTATGATCTACCAAGGCAGAGATTGCAGGCAGTCGGCTACAGCTTGTCTCGCATGTCATTTGTATAATTTAGTGCTTGCTACTTGGATGTGCATTACAAACGTCGAACGTCGTCTGGCTATTGGATTTTGTTTCTTAACGTCTTGTTAAAAGAGTGAATATTAGAGAATTTCAATATTCAGTTAGATATAAGGTCGTTAATTTCGTTTACCTGGATGAAGGATTGGCATGAGAGTGGCAAGTATAGGATGACTCAGCGTTATTTAAAACCGTTCCAATACTTTAACAAGACATTCATTTAACTCCCACAGAAGTCTTAAGTTTAGCGATAAGTATTTGGTTCTGTTTTGTGTTCTTACTTTTACTGTAAGTACATTTGAAGTACATTTTGAACAAGTACAATTGAAAAAAAAAGACGTGTGGCACTCGGAGACTGCCGCGGTAACGCTATTGCATAGCTGTTTTTATCAACTTATGCAATTATAATTATTTAACCAATGCTATCTAGAGGCGAGTTGCTGAACTAAAGAGCCAAGCGTGATATTTCAAAAAGTCATTAAAAGTCCTGCTATTCATCGATAGATGCCAAATAAACTTATGCAATTATAATTGATTAACCAATGCCATCTAGAGGCGAGTTGCTGAACTAAAGAGACAAGCGTGATATTTCAAAAAGTCATTAAAAGTTCTGCTATTCATTGATAGATGAAGACGGAGTGGGGGGTGTTAGGTTATTTTCGTTACGGAATTTCTGGATTCGGTCTCCACGCTCAAGGCCCGCGATAGAAGCTATGCAATAGCTTAAAAACAAACATATGTGATAATATTTTAAAAAATATGGGTCTAATTATGCTCGTTTTTACAAAAATATATCCAAAATATATCTTGATTGATAACTTCATCGCGCATTTTAGCTAAATTTGCAACCATGTCGCATGACTTTCCATTTTTTTGGCCCATTTAAAACAATATCTACGCAATTCATCTTCTTACATTCTGTTACTTACGGGATGAAAACCTTGGTATTTCTAATGAGCTACACTAGGTAGACAGATATGTCTGCTCTTAATCTTAATTCATACACCCACCCGCATTCTCCAGGCGTCCCGCGATCACGGCGCTTGCAACAGTGTCGAAATATTGGGAGCTCATTAGAAATAAATACCACGTATATACGAATAAACATAACATGTTTATTCTTACATTCTCTTAAGGCCTCTTCAGATTTAACAGTGCTAACCGCATGAAACTTGACTTCTTCGTCTGATGAGTTATCCGGTTGATTACAGAGTTTAATCAAGACCGATCTTCAGTCCAAAAAACGACGGATTATAGTTCCTACTTGTCGGATAATCGAGCGGCGGATTGGCGAGAGAGTATTGTTTAAATAATTAGTATTTATAATTTCTCTCTAAAATGTAGAGAGAAGAAATACACATCCTCTGGCGGGATTCGAGCACGCGTCTTTTGACAATCCGTGCTGTCAGACACCATGACTGCTAGGCCGCCGAGACGATCCGTCCGAGCATTGAATTTAATTCCCCAGTTGGTTTCAAACCGTCGTATGGGGACGGAGCGATATCTAGCGACTTATAATATATGTATACTGTTAATGATTTTATGAGTATCTTTTTGCATAAATATCGACATGTCTAAATTGTCAGTAAGATTAGATATACATGTATCTACAGTTGTATCAATGTTTAGTGGGCCGAGCACGAAAATCTGTTTAAGTGTAACGTATTCGCATCCGTCCGAGGATGGGATTTCATATTTATTTCACATTTCTCTATAAATTTCAATGTAATCGCATCGTTAACGTATTTAGTAAAAACCGTAATTTATCTAGTACAATAGTGGCACAGATAACCCATAGTTTGTACTGAATACGTTAACGATACGATTACGTTACACTTAAGCAGGTATTCGTGCTCGGCCCACTGGTCTACATCTCGAAACGATTAGGTATAGATTGGGTTTAAGAGGATTGCATAGCTAGTACTTTCCATACTAAAAGAAATAACTCTTTTTTACCTCTTAACATTGTCCGATTTCAGTGTTTTTTTCATGTAATCATCATATTGTTTACTATGCTTTGCTTGTTTACTTTTTGTTTGAAAGCTGGTGCTTCCCGTGTGGTCCCATTTAAATTTCATCAAATTCGGTCCAGTAGTTTTTGAGTTACACTCCACTAACTGATTTTTACCAAAGAAATGGAATGGAAGTCGGGATAAAAAAAAAAAATTGCACTTGTTTTCATCATTGACATAATGGTAAAAGTATTTTGCCCAAATCTTTATTTCAGTGAAGTAGTTGAAAGTAAATTATAATAAAGTCATGCAATATTCCCTAAGTAATACTTAACTTTTTTATTTTAATTTTACATCACGCTGTAATTGAGTGGTTGTATAGAGAGTTGGAGCATGGTTCAATAGAAATGTGGAAATAGAACTAGCGTTTTAAAATAATTTGACAACTGTCAGTTGAAAACGACTCTCCCTAGGGCTGAAAGTATTACTTTCACCTCGCTCCTCAGGCAACTTCAGACCTACTTTCGGAGTAAGTATGAGTAAAGAAAACGTATTTGATAATTTATTTTATTTTATGGAACTTTCAAACAATTAAGTGTTTTGTATACAGACCACTCTTATATTGCGCTTTATTTATTATTTGTTAGAGTATATCATAAATTAAAAAAATAAACTGGCTATTATTAACTATTAGGTATTATTATTTAACTATTACGGTTCAAAAGATACAAAAACATTTGATAATCAGTTGCTCTACTTATAAAGATCGAGCACAGATCAATATAAATTATATTAAACGTTTTTTAATCCCTTGTACAGATCGAGGCACGTAAGTTGAACCACGGTAATGAACTATGCGCAAAACACATTTTCATGACTCAATCGAACTGCTGGGCGAGGAGCCGTGCGTAACCATAGCAATCACACTCCGCCCCTCGTTGCCCGCGCACGGTCCGCGTGACCTTGGAGTACAATTGCGCAAAAAGATTTTTGTTATATATATTACTGCTAATAATTAATATATTTAACTAAAAAATTATTAATTATAAATAATAATTAAAGATACAAATATTATATATAATAATTTGACTTACATATACAGGGTTATTGGTAATTAGACCGGATCCTTTTAAGGGGTGGTAGGGAATGCCATTTGCAACAATATGACTGTACATTGTGATATCCGGAAATGAATCATTTCTGTGATATTCTTTTTTTTTATTTTTTTTTGGAAAATCCAGTTTTACTACTTTAAAATTCAATAAAAAAAAAAGTAATCAACCGATTTCAATTCTGTTCGCAGTTTTAGAGAAACCTTGTTACAGCTCTTAATAATAAACAATAATATCGTACTAATGTAGATCCATCCAAAAACTAGAGGCTTTTTCATAATTTTTATTTGATAATTTTTGTAAGATGCTTTACAAAAACCTTTATTTTCTCTACAAAAACGATTAGAGTCTCTACGAAATTAAGTCTGCATTTTATTTAAAAAACATCTACAAGTCTTTAGCTATCCAACGAGGTAAAAAAATTAGCACTTTATTACACAGTTGCAGAAATAATGCGATTACAAAAGGCCGAGAAAGGAATGAGAATAGTCCATGAGAAGTAGCTATGGAAGAAATACTTTCTTAAGGTAACTTAATTTCTTTTAAAGAAATAAAAGAGTAGATGTAATTAGTCTGTATTTATTATTTTTACAGTTCGTTCTCAAAATTTGAGCCAGAATTTTGAATGCAGAGACGCATACGTCTGCGTAAATTGCTTTTAACAACACTTGTATTTAAATTATTTTCATTTTTTCTGCTGCATTTATTATGCGCTGTTTCAGTTCTTCAATGGTTGCCACAGGTCCAAGAGTATCGTCGTACACCAAGCTTTTCATGTGACCCCATACGTAATAGTCGACGGGAGTCAAGTCGGGACCTCTGGCCGGCCACGGAATGGGTCCTCCTCTGCCAATCCACTTATTGGGATACTGACGATTGAGCCACTCACGGACGCTCAAACTAAAATGTGCGGGGCAACCATCATGTTGGTAAATCATGTTTCTGCGGGTTTCAAGGGGTATTTCACTGAGTAGCTCATAAAGTTCGTTTCTCAAAAAACATTCATACGCTTCACCATTGAGTTTGTTGGGCAGAAAGAAAGGGCCGATCAATTCATTCTTAATAATGCCCATCCACACATTAACGGAAAACCTTCTTTGTGATCCTTGGAATCTTTTCTTGTTTGGGTCACCGTCATCTTTCGGGGCCCAATAATGAATATTATGATAATTTGATATTCCATCCTGATCAAATTTGGATTCGTCGGTCCATAAGATTTTTAATAAAAATTGGCATCTTCCATATCGGTGTTCAACATGAATCTGCAAAATTCGACTCTACGTGCAGGATCTCCGTCTTGGATAACTTGTACCGGAGTCAAATGATACGGGTAGAGTCTTGAGCGGTGCACTGTGTTCCATACTTTCCATTGCGACATGCCAAGACGTCGTGCAATGATGTTTGTTGAAGTCGTAGGATCTTGCTCAAACATGCGAATTATCTGTTCCTCTTCATCCGAATGATAAATACGAGATCGTCCAGCATCACTTTGTCGTCTTTGAACTTGACCAGTTTCTCGTAGTCGCCGGTACACTCCGTCAAATACACTCACATGGGGTAAACGGCGCTGTGGAAATCGAGACTGATACTCCGTTCGAGCATGTGTAGCGACGCCGTTGGCAAAACCATAGCAAAACAGTATGTCCGCATACTCTTCGTTTGTGAACTCTCGAAGCCGAGGTAGATGGTCGTGGGATTCCGCAGTCATGATCAGATCCTTTAGTACAAGCCAAGTCGTCGGGTAAGCAATCAATCAAAAAGTCCAGTTCACTAGCCGAATCACAGAAAAAGAAGTTACACAAGTCCAATAACGTTATCAAGGTCGAAATTTAATCGTAATAAAGGGTTGCCAAAGAGCGTCTGAACAGTACGATGCGCTTGAGCAAACTGAGTTCTCATTGCTCGTTCAACAAACATAAGCGAGAGGGAGACGGCGCATTCAACATGGATACTGTTGTCTAAAACCCTTTCTCGGAATGTCTCTACCTGAGTCTTTGTTATCGCATTATTTCTGCAATTGTGCAATAAAGTGCTAATTTTATTACCTCGTTGGATAGCTAAAGACTTGTAGATGTTTTTTAAATAAAATGCAGACTTAATTTACTATCGTTTTTGTAGAGAAAATAAAGGTTTTTGTAAAGCATCTTACAAAAATTATCAAATAAAAATTATGAAAAAGCCTCTAGATTTTGGATGGATCTACATTAGTACGATATTATTGTTTATTATTAAGAGCTGTAACAAGGTTTCTCTGAAACTGCGAACAGAATTGAAATCAGTTGATTACTTTTTTTTTATTGAATTTTAAAGTAGTAAAACTGGATTTTCCAAAAAAAAATAAAAAAAAAGAATATCACAGAAATGATTCATTTCCGGATATCACAATGTACAGTCATATTGTTGCAAATGGCATTCCCTACCACCCCTTAAAAGGATCCGGTCTAATTACCAATAACCCTGTATGTCAGAAGTGTGATCATTATATTGAATTTCAAGAAAATAACAAGCCTACAACCAACTTTGAAGAGACAGGCGAGTAGAATTGTTTTTGGCGTAATATATATGTAGAAGGTATTACGCCCATGAATAATATTGATTACGATTAGCATTCCTTTAATTGTTCTATTAAATAATTTTATTTAATATTACCTAACGATTACTTCGCACAACACTTTGTTCCAGAAATACAATTTAATGATTTGAAAGGAAATCCGAAATTATTTTCATGAAATTTGATATTTGGTTTAACTTGTGTTTAAATTTTAACCACCGCAGAGTAAGTATTCGTCTTTTATATAGTCTATTATATTATATCTGTACCTGCGCAGAAGTCCGCCATTTTGGTTCAACTGATGTGCCTCGAAGTGTACTTGCATTTAATTAAAGGCGATTGTTCCAACTCGGTCCTCAATAAACAATGTAATGAATTGCTCTATTTGTTAAATACAATCGGATTTATCTCAGATCTGCGTATGTAACGAGTGTTTAATTTTCGCGTCGGGTGCAGCAATAAAAATGTATTGCTATTCAATAGGCCGAAAAAAAGTAGAACGTGTACGTAGGCGGTAGTAATTGATTACTGTGGCGAACGCCGTATCAGCTTATCTGAGATCGGGACGTGCGCACAATGTCCAATAAACTAACCGATCGTATCGGACGTTCTAAATGAATCAGTTCAAACTCAGTGTGGACTCCTACCAACGTCCTGTGGGACCGAAACGGTTTACATACTCTGAAAGTGACTGTGAAAGTAATGAAAACAAAGCTGCGAAAGATCAAAAAAACTTGTTATTTAGTATGATTTTTGTCAAACATTTTTTGTTTGTTATAAAGAATAAAAAACATTTTGTAACTAGAAAGCGAATATACTGAAGAAAATAAGTTGTTTAACCGACTTCAAAAAAGGAGGACGTTTCTCAATTAGACCGTATATATTTTTATATATGTTCGCGCATACTTTCGTCATTTATGAACTGATTGTGAAGATTCTTATTTGGTTTGGTACTTACTTCCTGTACTTCCTAGGTGGTCCCATATAAATTTCATCAAAATCGGTCAAGCATTTTTTGAGGTACACTCTAATAACTGAAAAGTGTCGTCTATTTTGATGTTTTGATGGACTGTGAATGACAATCGATCCCTTAAGTAGCTAGAGTCACTAAAAATCATCATCAATATTAAACACCAAAAAGTGTGACGTGCACACTATTGAGATAATATGTAGTTTTGAACTATCATGGTACCGACTTCAACAAGTTATTTTACACTTTTTGGTGTTGAAGTCGGTTCCATTTGTTGGTATTTTTTTGTATGATATCAAGTGAGGAGACGGGCAAACTGTATGTCTCATGGTAAGAAGCGCCGTGTTTTTCTGTGACAGTTGCATTACCAGTTATTGCGTGGAACTACAAAACGGCATGTTACTATAATCTGTCTATCCACAGTTTTCCTTACTACACGGGTAGAAATTTGACATAGCTTCCAAATAGTGTCAAATCCTACTTCCTACTACATAATAATATATAAGTATAAGTCAACCAAAGACCTGTGTAAGGTCTTTGATGTCAACAGCTATAAATTTGACAGCTCGACACTAGACGTGCTCGACGACCGTTAAGGGTGATGAAATGTAACACAAATACCGCCAAGGGTGATGAAATAATAATCAAATTTTTTTCCATGGTGATTAATTTTATATATTTTGTATGTACGTAAGTACTGTACTTTATTAGAAGTGTTTACTGATTGATATAACTTAGAATTTAAATTTACTCATATAGTATTATAATAATAATTTACTCATATTAGTATTAATATTTTATAGCAATTGCGTTTGACCAAGAGAATATATTATGACTTTTTGGTATAAAAATAGATATGGCCTTGGAGAAAATAATAAGCTACTCGAAGTACTAATCCTGCGCAGACGTAGTCACGGGCACCAGCTAGTATCTACTATAGTAGGGTAAAAAAGGGTAGGAATCTACGAAGAAATAATAGTCAGGAAGCATAATTCAGAACAAATTCCACACAAAAAGTGGCCCTTCAAATCAAAATAACGTATGATTCCAAATACAAATTACTTCCGAGGTTACAAATAGACATGTTCGGTGATTGGTTTAAATTCAGAAGGAAAGCAGGGATTGGTTTACGCGCGTACTGCAACGTCTACAATGACAGCAGAGTCATAACTGCGTGGGCGATGTTATGCAACAAGTGGACTTGACCAACTCAATAATAAATCAATCGTAAATCTCGTATGTCTCGCGAAATATGATTAATTTATTAATTTTTGGCTAGAAGACTTTAGAAGAGATTCTTCGCAATGTAGTAAAGAAAGATTATGAAACATTTTAGGCTTATACATTTTACCATAAAAAAAGTCGTTATTTGCCAGCTGGATGTTTTTCAGTGGGCACAGAATAAATACCTTCATTATCAGTTAAGAAAATTCAATCAAATTATAGAATTACTTTAAAAAAGCACTGTGTTGATATTACTGACAAATTAATTAGCAACTCAGCTAAACCACTTTAAAATTTGCAGAGGGTGAATTTTCATTAGCTTGAAAAATTAAACGTGCTTTAATTTGACCAAACAATGAACTGTTTTTTTTAATGCTATATAGTTACCTATATTACATACCAACTGTAGGCAATCGTTTATTGTTCATTGTCTGTAGTATCTCTTTAGAGCGTAAACGCTTTGGAAGCGCCAATACGCGTTTTTGCTGAGTATTTGAAGGGTCACATAATAATGATTGATATATATTATCTAATTATTCTTACCTGATGTAATAGAACATTATTTGATTAACAATTTTAAGTTCCATAGACTACATTTAGAAATTGTTTATTAGTTTGTTATTGCCGAGCGGTTTCTACACACACATATGTTTTTAAAATCAATCATAAAACCGGTCGCGCCAGTCACGAATCGTCATTCCGGTCAGCGCGCTCGAGTGGGACGGACGTGCGCTCAAGTGCTCCCCGAGAATATTCCGATCGGCCTAAAAGTGCTTGCGCTTTTAGTGTCGGTTACCTGTATCGTTTCGATTGAAGAGGATTCAGTGTTGGACTTCGCTAATAGTGGATTTTCTGTGTGCAGATTCGACGTCAAGCCACCGCTTCGTGTACCGTTCGGCGCACGGAGGCGTTCGGCTCGGCTCGGCTCGCGTCGCGGAAGAAGCGCGCTCTTGTAAGAGCGCTTCGACACATCAATCACCTATTGTTCATTGTCTAATCAAAACCGCTCTTCTCAGAGCGAACTCTAGTTTCGATTTTTAATTTTTCAATTTTCAATTTTCAAAGTCGAGTTAAACAAATCCACGCTTCACGTGGTCTTCTGGACGATCCTTGCGGTGTTAACGCCACCCAGTTGGGCGCGGACCCGGTGCGTCAAGCCTTTCCCTCCTGAGCGTGGGAGGGAACGGCTAAAACCGGACGGGCCTGCCTTCACCGGCCCTGGGGTCTCCCCTCGCCGACGGCAGGTATCTCCTTCCCACCCTACCCTATCCTACTCTCCTATTCTCTGGGCAAGTGTTTGGTTGGAAGCCGGGTTTTACTCGGTCTTCTCTCCTCGCCCCCGGAGCAGCTAGGGCCTCGCGTTTAGGCACACATCCCACTGCACAATAAGACTGGCAGAGGGCACACAGTAGGGACACCTAGGCACTCACTCTCCCGCCTGTACCCGGCGGGAGTGTCACTCACCCCTCACTTGCATCTCGAGTATTCCCCTCGAGATGTCTCTACTATCTCCCTCCCCCGCTATGAGCCTCCCGCAAGGCGTTTCGCCTCAGGCGTTCGCCTCGTGGGTGTCAAATTGCTACCCGGACATGCTGTCCGAGTATCTCCAGTCCAATAGGGACTTTAAAGAGAGACCCCGCTTCACGGACTCCCAAATTCCCTCCTCCGGCTCCCTCCCTCCGAGGGCGCCCTTCGGTTCTTCGGCGTTCAAGCCGTTAGATAGCCCTCTCTCCCCCGACCCTGCGCCCTATGCGCCCCGCGCTCCCCGCGCACCTTTACCACCCCGCGATCGCTCTCCAGTCCTTCGGACTGAGTACGAACGCGCCTACGATTCGGCATCCAACTCGGAGAATGAGATGGATGTAGAGTTCTCCCGCTCCCGCGCTAACTCTGTTGGCAACATCTCCAACGACGGGTTCACTACCGTCGGAAAGAGAAAGCGCGTCCCCAAAGCCGCCTCAGAGGCTCCCTCCCCGCCACCCAAAGCGGCCTGCACCGCCCCGGGAGCGAAGCCATCAGGCTCTCTCGCTCCCACCTCCCGCGACCCTCTCGCTCACTCCGATGCTCCCGCAAGCATCGCCGCGTCTCAACGCGACGTCTCCTCTCAAGGAGCGTCAGTTAGACGCGAGAAACCGCCGCCGCCTCTGTTCCTTCAGGACAAGGCGAAGTGGGACATGGTCTCACGACTATTGACGGATCGTAAGATCCAATATACTAGCGCCCGCTCAACCCAACTGGGTATCAAAGTCCAGGTGCCGACCCCAAGCGACCATAGGGCGCTCACCAGAATTTTAAAAAACGAGAGTATAAGCTTTCATACTTATGCTCTCGAGGAAGAGAAGGTACTACGCGTTGTCATACGCGGCGTACCAAAAGAGGTGCAAACCGACAGTGTCCTCGCCGACTTAAAGGCGCAAGGCTACCCCGTCCGCGAATGCCACCGGATGTACAGTGGCAAAGATCGCAGGCCCTACGACCTACTATTGGTCATCCTCAATCGCACGCCAGAGGGCAAAGCGATTTTTAATGTCAAAACGGTAGTGAACCTCTCGGGGATCACCGTTCAACCCCCATTCCGAAACCGAGCGCCTGGCCAGTGTCATAACTGCCAATTGTACGGGCATGCCGCCCGATTCTGTTTCGCCCGCCTGAGGTGCGTCAAGTGCCTAGGGGATCACGGGACAGCCCAGTGTTCTCGCACAAGGGACTCGGCAGACCCACCTAGTTGTGTCCTCTGCGGCACACAGGGACATACCGCCAACTACCGCGGTTGCCCTAAGGCACCCCGCGTATCAAGTGGGCCGGCTAGGAGGCCTATTCCCCCTCCTCGCCCGGTCACTACTCGCTCACAAGGAAACGGCCCTAAGCCTAACCTTACACCCGCACCGCAGGCAACACCTGTTGTTCCCGCGCCCGCGCCCGCGCGCAACGCTTGGTCCAAGCCCTTGAGCATGGTACAAGCAAGCGCCCCCCTCACCCCCGCCCGCCCGCAGGCCTCTGCCAGCGCGCCGGCTCCTAAGCCCAAACCGCCGCTCTCTAGGCCTCCAATGGCTGGGCTCATGGACGCCCCAGGTCAATCTGACCTGGCGGCCGACATAGCCCTTGTCATGGACTACGCGATGGTCATAGACGTGGACGAAGTACGTGCATTCGCGCACAAACTTCGTACTGCCACAAACGACCAAGACCGCTTGCGAGCCACGCTCACACACGCGGGTTTAATCAGCGCAGTGAGGCGCTACGCCCTCCCCAGCGTTTCTTAGGTATCATCCAATATGGATAGTACACCGAAACGAATTAAGCCCCACTCAGTCACCGTAGCGACTTTCAACGCTGACGGCCTCTCTAGTCAAAAGGACGAAGTTCACGAATTTTGTAAGACCCATCAGGTCGATATCCTATGCGTGCAGGAGACCTTTCTGAAACCAGGTACAGCGAACCCTAGGTTTGCAAATTACCGTTTGGTTCGTAATGATAGAGTGGCCACCCCAAAAGGTGGCACTCTCATCTATTACAAAAGAGCTCTGCACTGTATCCCAATTGTTACTCCACCACTTAGAATACTAGAAGCCTCTGTTTGCTTTCTAGCGATGTCAGGTCATCAACCAGTCATCATAGCCTCATGTTACCTCCCCTCTGGTAAAGAACTATTACAGACAGACTTGGAAGCCCTCTTCTCTCTAGGAAGCTCCGTCCTTCTGATCGGTGACTTCAACAGTAAACATGTCATATGGAACTGTACTAGTAACAATAGCAATGGTAAAATCCTTGAAGGCTTGGTCAGCCACTTAAACTTTGATATTCTCTCCCCTCTGGAGCCCACAAGATATCCCTATGTTGACAACCAACGACCAGACATACTTGACATAGCACTTCTCAAGAACGTCACCCTCCGGTTGCGCTCTATAGAAGTGTTACACGAACTGACTTCAGACCACCGCCCTGTATTGTTGAAATTAGGCCCCGACCCGACGGACATAACCCCTATCACTAGAACGGTAGTGAACTGGAAGCAACTGGGGGAATCCCTCCAAGCTATCAGTTCACCCGCTCTCGATAGAATCCCCGATGACATACAGACAGTAGAAGACGTGTCAATTGCGATCGAGGCTCTCAGTGACCACCTCCGCACCGCAGTAGGTGAATCCTCAAAGCAGGTCCAAGTGGCGGATGGTCGCCGCTTCGAACTGCCCGAGGGTGCGAGGAGATTACTGACAGCTAAGAACGCCGCCACTAGGGCGTATGACTCGATGCCAACCCCAGAGAACAAAGCCACCATGCGCTATTTACAGCGTGCTGTAAGGAAACGCATGAGTGAGCTGCGTGATCAAAGGTGGGACGACAAACTGTCAGAGATTGAGCCAACTCACCAGGCATACTGGCAGTTGGCTCGAACTCTGAAATCTGACGGACAACAGACAATGCCCCCACTCATTAGGCCACCTCCCCTCTCCATAGCGTTCCTTGACGAAGACAAAGCCGAGTGTTTAGCTGATAGCCTTGAGGCTCAGTGTACTCTAAATGTAGATCACGTCGACCAGAAACACCTCGATTCGGTGGAATCTGAAGTCGAACGTAAAAGCTCTATGTCCATCTCTGACCTCCCACTCCTCCCACCGGTAAAATCATCCCAGGTTGTGTCTCTGATCAAGAGCCTCAAGACCCGTAAATCCCCTGGTGCTGATGGTATCAGCAACAAGGTGATTAAACACTTCTCAGTCCCACTAGTCCATCTCTTAGTTAGCATCTTCAATGCGGCTATGAGCAACTGCTCCTTCCCAGACACTTGGAAGCATGCCATTGTCATTGGTATTCACAAACCAGGCAAACCGGCAGCCGAGCCCTCCAGCTACCGTCCCATAAGTCTCCTCAGCTCTCTGGGGAAGATTTACGAGCGGCTCATTGTGAACCGACTCTGGTCCCACGTTAGGTCCAATAACCTCCTTCCCGATGAGCAATTTGGTTTTAGAGCCAAACACTCTTGCGTCCAACAAGTGCACCGCGTAACGGAGCACATCCTAGGCGGTTTCAATAAGAAACCAAAGCCCCAAGGGACCATAGCTGTCTTCCTCGACGTAGCGAAAGCGTTCGACAAAGTCTGGCACAACGGCTTGATATTCAAGCTGTACCAACTGGGTGTGCCAGACCGTCTTGTACTCATCTTACAAGACTTTCTCAGGGATCGAACGTTTAGCTATCGCACCGAGGGAACGCTCTCCTCCCCGCATCCAATTCACGCAGGTGTCCCTCAGGGCTCTGTACTCTCACCCATTCTCTTCTCGCTGTACACCAGCGACATCCCACGATCTGAACCTAATGTTCAGATCGCTCAGTTTGCGGATGATACTGCAATCTACTCTACTGGCTGGTTCAAAGTCAGGCAGAGATGCGCCATCCAACGAGCCATCACCGTAATCGGTGCATGGTTTCGCAAATGGCGGATTGCAGTAAATCCTAGCAAAAGTGCAGCAGTGTACTTCACTGAGACCCGGCGAAATCTCATGCCGTCACCCATAGTCCTATTCGGCGAACCCATCCCTTGGGCTAAATCTGCCAAATACCTGGGCGTCACCCTTGATTGCCAACTCACTTTCGCGAAACACATCCAGATTGTTCGCAATAGGGCGGCCTTCATTATGGGTCGTCTTAATCCCCTCATAGGCAAAAACAGTAAAATGTCTCTTAGAAATAAGACGACTCTTTACAAACTTTGCATCCGCCCA
Source organism: Selenia dentaria (assembly GCA_917880725.1). Lineage (NCBI taxonomy): Eukaryota > Metazoa > Arthropoda > Insecta > Lepidoptera > Geometridae > Selenia > Selenia dentaria. The sequence goes on along the minus strand of OU862875.1, from coordinate 35,928,990 downwards.
ATCATGACTTACGCATCTGTAGCGTTCGCCCATGCTCAGAAACACGACCTCCACAAACTTCAAGTGATTCAGAATCGCTTTATGCGCAGGGCAGTGGGCGCTCCGTGGTACTTGCGGAACGCCGAACTGCACTGCGATTTCACCCTCCCCTCTATTACGCAGTATATGAAAGACTGCTCCCGCCGCCACTTCGACAAAGCTCCCCACCACTCGAATCCCCTCGTGGTCGAAGCGGCGAACTACTCCACTAACATAACCGATCCCCACTTCCTTCCCCCCCGTCGCCGTCCAAGGCATATTTTGGGTGACCCGGACGACCCCATCGCAGCCGTTACTTCGGCAGCTTTAGCGTCGTCCCAAGGGAACCCCGGTAATGGTTGTAGACCCGACCAGGGCTGTGATCCCGATCGCATTGTAGGCTCCGGCCGAGATCTTCTTCGCAGCCCCAGTCGCAGTCGAGGTAATTCACACACACACGATTGTAGTCCCAGCCACGGTGCGGGTGGGAGTATACACCGCGGCCCCGGTCGCGATGTATCCTCCGGCCCAGCAAATGGCTGCGGACGAGGTAACACTGGTTCTCTAAGTAGTCCCAGCCACCATGGCTGTGGGCGAGGTATTACACTTTCTTATTGTAGCCCCACCCAAAGTACAGTCATGAGTGCACAACGCGACGATCCTGGTCGCGGTGTGGACCCATGTCGCGGAAATGGGAGGAGGCGAGGTACACAAGGTTATGATTTAGTGGTAAACACAGTCAAACACCGAGCTCGCCGGCGAGCTCGAGGCAAAAGTTATGTCTTGGTTAGATTCTCTCCAAATAGTCGTAGAGTTAAAATTCATAGGGCCCACTTTCAACGGTACACTTATGTACCGGGGCGATTCTCTCCTACTCCCCTCTCTCCTGGCGACGGCCCAAGCCGAGGTCCGTACCCTAGTGGTGCCCTTGAGCAAGTCGCCTACTCCTCTCCTTGCGGCGAAGCGTCTTCAACGCTCGCCTTAGGCGGTGCGCCCTCTGCGCCCGCATCTGGCTGAGTGCCATCTGCGCTCGCCAACCGTCCGGTGACGCTGTAAATGCCGGTAGAGGCAAACAGCATTAGTCCGTTCTAAAAAAAAAAAAAAAAAAAAAAAAAAAAAAAAGTCACGAATCGTCAGACGCGGCTGAGGCCTCTTAGAGAGAGGTCGGAGGACGTATCGCTCTGACGGCCACGCTTACACAACTAAATATTAGTGCGCTCAAAACTTCCTGATACTTATTGAGGTAACATAATAATATCTAAGTGGGATTCTAACAAATAATTTTATATGACATCTAGTGCATCAACAATAGAAATTTCATTGTTATAATGACATCGACCTTTAAGGGGCTAGTATTTTGCTATTATCCAAATTTATTATGCTTATACTTGGTATCCAGGAATCCATGCTGGAGCCGGAAACTGGTAGCAGGAACTACCTATGTGATGGTTAATAGTAGACACACTGTGTTTGGGATCGTATGAATCGTCTTCGCGATACCTTTTCTCAAGCTGGTGACAAGGACCTGATGCTGGATCCAGAAACTGGTAGCAGGAACTATTTAATGATTGTTTTATTTGCTATTCTCATCTCTTTTTGGTAGGTACATGAGTTAAATCTTACTTTTTTCTAGTCTATGCTCTTGTAGATAACATGTACTTGATTAATAATTATCATTTTATGTTAATTAATGTCGATATTAAAAATAAAATGTGTCCTGCGTGATATTTTATTTCACCTTTTTGACCTACGTCTATTTGTGACATAAAAACTAAAGTAGATAAAAAAAGATCCAAATATTAATGCGCGCTATTTTGGTCTAGCGGTAAGGCCACTGCCACAGGGCGCGCTAGTAAGTAACTCGCTAATGTAAAATACCTAAACTCGCGCAGCGCTGCGCAGAATAAAGGCTCTTAAAGATGTTGATGTTTCTTCGGGACAAATCATCAGCATAAAAAAGATAAATATGATATTTTATATAACATAATTTAAAAAAACAGTAGGTACTTACTGTACCAACTGGTAGGTAGGTACTGCAGTTTTGCGTAACATGGTCCATATTTTTTTTTATTATCTATAATTTTATTGTTTTCAGTCAAAATTAACGTAGTATAACTATGCTGGTTTTCACAGGCAGTCATACTCTTGTATTTCTAGCTTAAGTGCAGCTAGGCACTTATTTTGCCGCATTGAATCGGCAAGCAAGCGAGAATAAAACATAACAAGCAAAACCAGTGCACATTACATACATTTCAATATTTAGTCCTGAAGAAAAAAATACATCCTAAATTAAATAAAAATTGACTGACATTATTTTGCATAGTATTGACCATCTCGATTTGTTAACGTATTTGAACATCTTTGAATAATAATAATTTTGCTATTATTTACTAGTAAAAGTGATCCTTGGACATTTAAATCGTGTATTGTTTCTGCACCACTTCACAACGAATGCTGGCATGATGATCCACAACTGAAGTTCACAATGATAAAAATGAAAATGTACGCGAAGATTTGAAGTGTGCTCGCTTGCAAGTAAAATGTCCGACTGATGACGTACTGAACACGACTTTTAAGCCCCGCCTACTTGAACACGACTTTTGTTGGGTCATTTTTTTACCGCATTTACAGTTCCTGACTATTATTTCTTCGTAGGTAGGAATAGATAGCTACGTTATTGAGACCGGCCGTTAGTCATAACCAAGCTCGATTTATTTTTCTTTTGTTTTCATTTGCCCCGTGTAAGCATCATCAAAAACCGAAAATTTATAGTAAAATCCTAGTTGACAAAAATCTGCAGGCTAAACGGATTTATTACTGAAGCGACTTATATCCTGGTGTTTTAATAATGAATCAGTTATTCCCACTCCTTCCACTTCCATCCCACTAATGTAATAAATGTGAAAGTTTGGATGGATGGATGGATGTTTGTTACTCTTTCACGCTCAAACGGCTGGACCAATTTTGATGAAATTTGGTATGGAAGTAGATGAGACACTGGATTAACATGTAGGGTACTTTTCATCATCATCATCATCCATCACCACGCGGGTGTAACCGCAGGGCGCAGCTAGTAGTATAACATATCAATATTCATACAGTTTGTGTTAGTGAATGAACACTTGCATTCGCAAAGTACTTATATTATAGGTAATGTGAGATAATTTTGTGTCTCCGAGATGATAAAAGTTCGTTTCGTCCTTGGACAACCAGTTACTAAACTCAGTTTCCTAACCGTAACAAAATGATTATTGGTACCAGTGGTAGTTCCCCGGGTTCAATCCGATGAAACACAAGACGTTTGACTACAGAGAAATACAAGAAGAAATGCGTAAAGAAAATAACAATTTGTAATGCGACTCTCAGATTCTTTACGTGACACCTCACAATGTATTTTTAGCCTGTGATCTTGGGCTCACCTACTTAGGTATACGGAGCTTTTGGTCCTGCTGTCCGCCTACACGGCCTACACCAATAAAATTTATGCTTTTGAATTTTGACATTGCCAATTTAAATTCAATAAATATGTATTAAACATAATTTTTCAGAATATAAGCTCGCAAGGGATAGTAATATTCTCGCATGCACATCGTTGTCATAGTAGTCATTCTACAATATACCTAAATCACAGATTACTGAATTAACAGATACTTCACTCAGTAGAAAATTTCCAATACCTATTACGATAATTGCCTACTCCCTCGCGTCAACAACCACTGTATGCTAAAATGCGCCTAAATGCTCAAGCGTACAGCAGTGATTGCTTCGCACCGCGCGATTCCACAGTAATCGCAGGGCTGCCCTCTTCGATAAAATTAAATTAACATAACTTTTTATTTATGTTATTGAGAACTGTGAATATGTTCTGACTTTTATGTGGCAGTTAAAAATTTTATCATTTATAAAATATTTAACCAACTTAAAAAAAGGAGGTGATCAGACATACAGGCCAAACTGAGATGTTTGACTTGCTAAATTCTCCAGTTCTATTTTTAATAATAAAACTGACTTACAATTTAACGATATTTCGGTCGACAGTTATCGTTTCGGCCATTGATTTGATAGTAGGTATAGTTTCGGCTTCTAAATCCTATAAAGAAGGCTTCCATTTGAAGCCGAAACAATTGTCGATGGTGATTTTGACGACATGTAAATATCATAATATTACCACTAAAGTAAGTATAATGAAGTATGGCTGGAAAAAGGCCCAACGATGACTTTCGTTGACTTTGTTTTGTTTTTCTAGACTAGTTAGGGTATGCCTAACCCTATCGAAATTGGATGTATCTTTTTACACTTGTGTTAGGTTGTTGTCCTGGGATTTTAATTTTTACAGCATAATAGATCCTTCACAGTTCAGACTTGTGTGGGAATGATATTTTTATACAACTTCACTTTTACAATAAGAACGAAAAATCGACGTGTTCTCATTGCTTAAGTGAAGGAAATGGTAACTATTACTCGGCTAACATACTAGCCTTTGATAGTTCTAACTTCTGGCAAATTCTTACTAGTAGTATATAGAGTTGGAATCGTTGTCTATGTAATTACTTTTACTTAATAGGTAATTACTATTAATTGATTATAAATACGGCAGTTAGTCTAGTTATAAAGTAAGAACTTTGCTGTTCACACTTCATAGTTGTCATAGTACGCTTCCCCTCAGTCGTGCGATTATCTAAAAGCAAACATCGTTGATCTGCATCTGCATCTTTGACAACATCCGTGAAACAAATGACGAGATCACAAGAAACTTTGGAAAAACAACCTTATGTAGGTACAAGGGCGATATCGCATAAAGTATTTGACATCGGTGAGCTCGTCGACAAGCGCATCGTCGAATCATTACTTGCACGGCAGAACGTCGCAACGTAACTATCCTTTTTGACGGCTCCCAAACTGATCTAACGGCCGGGGACCTATAACAATAATCTATCTATCGCCGGTTTACCCTACTAGAGATAGATATTTGATATTATTTGTGTGGACGTTATGTCAACTTTCTATCCGTAGTAAGGAAAACTTTGGATATATAGATTATTGGGATCCCCATAAGGGCCGGGTAATCTATCTATCCATAGTTTTCCTTACTACCGATATAAATTGGACATAACGCGCATACAAATAGTATCAAATGTCTATCTCTAGTAAGGTAAACCGACATTAGATAGGTTATTGAAACCGGCCATTAGTTCAGTTGGTGCTTAATGGCCGTTTTCAATAACCTATCTATCGTCGGTTTACCTTACTAGAGATAGATATTTGACACAATTTCTATGAACGAAAAAAAAACTATGGATAGATAGAATATTGAAAACGGCCGTCAGCCTTCGAAGCGCGCGCACCCAGGTTCAATCCTTGACTAGAGCAAATATTTGTTGTCGGGTCTTGGATATTGTGATGTTTGTTAATGTGCGTGTCTGTGCCTCATGCGAAAGAGTGCATCCGAGTGCAGTACTGTTTTTAAATAATAACTAACAACAAAGAAATGCTCAGCTGTAGGTAGCAAGATATAATTCTATGCAAACATAAGCTAACTGGAAATTCCTTGAAGCTAAACATAGCAAGTTTTGCAAATTACTGAGATTGTACTAGCTAGCATTACTTTAAAAGAAGGTGGTCGGGACGTAAACATGTTAATAATGCGCCACTATATTTGCTCGAAACGACGAAGCACAGCGAGGTGCGTAAAATGCGATTATTGAGACAACTATGAGCTCATTACTTGAAAAGGTACGTCTTTAAAGTTCGAAACCGACAATAAGACCTTTTAAATACATATCTACTTACTTATCGAAGTAAAATACGGCGTTTTTTTGTGCCCGATAAGGCAGTGCAAAGATATTTAGTAGTAACTTTGGAGGACCTGATATTTGCAGACGCTTTTGTGTAAGCTTCAAATTTATAGGATTGCATGTAGGCTTAGAGGTAAACTTAAGCTATAAAGTTGTTCAATACCTACTTCTTGTTTCAGTATATACAGTATACAATATCATACATTATTCAGTATATAACTATATGCAGTTCCACAATGTGACGAACTGCACTGCGTCTGTAGCCCCGAGACTGTGCCCATAATTTCAGCGGCAACCATACAAACTAGAACACAGTATTACGAACATTACTGCTTCACGGTAGAATAAGGTATGCTATGGCAGTACTACCCCGGACGAACTCATTCACAAACAGTTATCATCATCATCATCATCATCAGCCAGTATTAGTTCACTGCTGGACATATGCCTCTCCTAATGAGGCCCGATCTTCGGCTTTTCTCATCCAGCTGCTACCAGCCACTTTGCGTATGTCGTCGCTCACTCCATTTCTAATACGATCCTTTAGAGAAACTCAAAGCATATCCCTCTTAATAGTTCGCTGAGCAACCTTAAATCGGTGGACTAGTCGTACCGTGAGTGTCCACGTCTCGGCGCCGTATGTCATAACGGGTAGGACGCACTGGTCTTCAGGCATTGTGGAATTCGCGACGAGAAAAGAGTTCTACGGTTACTAAAATAGCTTGGTGCTAGCGATACATTATGCCAAACAAAGCTATAGTAAGCTATAGTATAGGAGAATTACTTACAGCTTTCTATATTTCGTCGCATGACATCTCCAAAAAACAAAAGCAATTTCATTGAGGATGCTACAATAATGATTCCATATCTGCTTGTTTCGTGTCCGTCGGTATTTTAGTTATAACGACTTTTTTGCCATGCGGTACATACTTACCTGGTTTCTTATGGTAATTACGATTATAATTTGAACCGCTTTAGTGATTCGTGACGGTGATGGTTCCTCATGTAATATGGAAATGTGTGGCCGTCATTATATTAACATTACCGATTTATTTTGTTACACACCATTAGGTTCAGACAGACCTTTCTTGTTCACATAAGTTGTTCAAGATGCATGTATTTAATACCTGTTTATCTCTGTGTTCTTCTATTACACTCCATGTACCTAGTAGGTTATGTTGGTTTCCATCGAACAGAATGGAGATTATTCAAACAAAGTTGTCAATTATTCAAAAAATCCACTGTTCTAAGAGTTTACAAATGTGATTTTTTATCAACATTTACTAAGTACCTAAAGTATATTTCCTACCTCTGTAAACTATTCGGTGCTATTTGTGTTGGTATACCTATTTATATGATTATTCACTAGCATATTTATACGTAGTCAGTCTACGAGCTACTGAAACACCCTTGTTTCAGTAGCTCGTAGACGTATAAATAATCAACAATCAACGTTAGAAACCTGCCGTGTGATTATCTAAGAGCAAATATCGTTGCACCTTTGACAACATCCGTGAAACTATTGACAAGATGACAAGAAACGTTGGAAAAACAACCTCATGTACAAGGTGATATCTCAAAAAGTATTTGACATCGGTGAGCTCGTCGACGAGCGCATCGCCGAATCATTAGAGAATCGCACGGCTGGACAATGACGTATATACTTATCACACTACAAAACCACCGAACGTGCTTGATAACAAGGTGCCAGACTCAAGCAGTTTCATCGCTGCTACGCTGGAGCTTTGGTGACTGATTGAAATTGCCTGAATCCTACCGCCAGATCTACGAGCAATTAGCCTTTCCGTTTTACTAAATTGGAGCTATTGAAGTATTGGAGTTGTGTTGGAAGTGTTGTACACCGAGGAATTAGTGTCAGGAGTATCATATTATGGCTAAATTCTTCTTTATTCTAGTAAGATACGAGACTGATAAATATTCAGCTGAAGGCAATCGTCATACCTTCCCGTGATTACAGCGCCACCTAGAGTTGAAAGCTTCACAGTTCTGCGCGACATAGCATTGTACTCATCTTCTGACAGATGCTAGCGTATATTGTACTCATCTCTCTGAAACATGGTCGTTTATGGAGGATCCCAATAATCTATCTATCCACAGTTTTCCTTACTACCGATAGAAATTTGACATAACTTCCATACAAATAGTGTCAAATATCTAACTCTAGTAAGGTAAACCGGCGATAGATATATTATTGGGACCGGCCGTTAGTCGCATTCATTCAGTCATTTCACTTGTCTTCTAACCTTAACACAGTAAAGCTTACACTCAGCTTGAAAGCAAAATACGAGTATATGCCACTGCGGAGGTTTTGACCAACACCAACGGAAGAATAAGTATACTGTATACCCAACTATAGAAAAACAATATACTATACTATTATTTTTAATATGTTCTTCTATGTTCTTCTGGAATAGGGGATGAAAGTAAAAAAAACACGCGCTTGACCCGCACACTCGTAGCCTGAGCCAATACATAGAAGAGGACAAGAAAATAAGCCATCGTTGCCAATTGCAGAGTGTTCAACGTTGTTATTCTACGGTCTTATGTAGCACTCTGTTATCATAGGGAGATCAAACATAGCTCTAAATTTAAGTGAACCTTTCAGCTGCTGAACAAATTGCATAAAAATCCGTCAAATAGTTACTTTACTTAATTTGTTTAACTTTCAGCCCCTATTTTTTATTTTTATTTACTTATTTATTTACTGGAAGACCAACAGCTATATAATATTATAACAGAGACGGTAGAAACATTATGCCAATTATAGGTCCTCACGGATAGTTGTTATATAAATTAATACTATAACTAATTGTAAACACGAATAACCGCAACGTAGTGCGTAGTAGATACCTAATATAAATATATCAGCCAAAAAACTCTCTGCTCATCAGTCGCGTAGCGGACGCTATGCTTGTACAAAACAAATCAATATCTAAGCGTTTAGATAAGTTGTTAAAGTTGTTGCTCGCTCTCCACTCATATGAATTCTGTCTATAATTACTCAATAGTAGTAAGTGTGTACCCGTTAAGTGTGCCGGCCGTATTGACGGCCACACTTAACGGGGGATTAAACGTCAACTGTCTTGAATGACCTAGTATATTTATTTTATCTAACAGACCGGGACCATCAACCAAGTTAGAGGTAATCTTAAGATGTTATGTTATATCTGTTATATTCCAGAAGAACCCTTTCGTTTTATGGGACTAAAATATCCTATACTAGCTGCGACCCGCAGTTTCACCCGCGTGGTGATGGATGATGATGATGGTGATGGATGATGATGAAAAAGTATCGTATATGTTATTTCAGCGCCTATTTACACCTACAACTATCTACATAACACATTTCATTAAAATCCATTCAGTAGTTTTTGCGTGAAAGAGTAACAAACATCAATTTATCACATCTAAACTTTTACATTTATAATATTAGTGGGATGTATACCATAATATTACTTAGATATCAATGTGTCAAGTTTCATTAAAATCTGTCACGTAGTTTCAGAGTGATAGTACGCGTACAATAAATGAACAGACAAACATTTTTAATAATATATTGGTAGCAGAAGCTAGTACTGTAGCTGTACTTTGTTATCGATACAGAAGTATCGATAACAAAGTAGGTACAGCTCGATAATAATTTACCAAAAAATATTAAGTTTTACAGATTTGGTTCAATTACACTTTTATTATATGTGTAGAATAGATAGATGGCATTAAATAAGTATAGAATGGAGTTTAATATTACCGTTTTTATTTCAAACTAGCTGACCCGCCAGCGGCTACGCTCGCGTGGCCTCGCGGGATACGGTAATTACAAATTTTTAATTATCCCACGGGAACTCTTTAATTTACCGGGATCTAAAATATGTTGATCAGGGATATAAGCTACCACCATACGATCGGTCCAGTCGTTTCGGAGATTAGCCCGTACAAACAGACAGACAAACATACAGAGAAACAAGCAACTTGAACTTACTTTTCACTCCTTACATCCCCTGACTTGGTTTTTAGCATAGTTTTCATTGTACAGAAATTTGACCTCTACAGTTTATAATATGTAGTAGTAATATGTTTTAACATCCGTCGTTTTACCCCCTTAAGTCATCCCTGACAAAAATATTGAAAGCATCACTATTTATTTTGAATTACCTATTCAGTTATCAATTTTCATCACTGTAGCTCCAAAAACAAAAAAAACTTTTGAAAAAAAACATATACCCTTAAGTCATCCCTGTCAATAAATATTGAAATCATCGTTTTAAACTGTCCAAATGCTAATTTTCACCACTGTATGTTCGAAAACACAAAACTTTCCATACAAACTTTCACCCCTCTATTTCACCCTCTTAAGCCACCACTATCCAAAAAAAATTAGGCCATCAAATTTTATTTTGAATGACCTATCCAAATACAAATTTTCACAACTATAAGTTCAAAAACAAAAGAGTTTCATACAAACGTTTTCACCCCTTGTGACCCTCTTAGGGGTTGAATTTCTCTAACAGACTTTTGACAGAACAGAAATTTGTTGAAGTCATACATAACTTTGCTCATAAATATTTAATCATATGTTTTTGCGGCCACCACGCGTGCGCCTCGTACGAGCATCCATAAAATTATAATATCTTTTACGGAAATTCTTATCTCAATCTGAATGCATAATTTTATACAAAAGCCTTTTGTTTTCTGAGTTCCTTTTAAACCCAATGCGTATATGAAGATACGTAATAAAGAAAACGCTATCTGATCAGATGGGTTGTAAAGATTGATACCGCAGTACTATCATTTATTCTGTGCTCTAGCTGGCTAAACAAGAACTAATATTCTATGTCTTCTAACCACAAAAACGAACTTCTTCGCAAAACAAATAAGGAGCCACAGATAATTATCTAGTTAGTACGACTTTGGATGTTACCCCCATACAAATGTATTCATGACATAGATGACCTCTAACATGTATCTATTTTTAGCTTTTTAAATTTGATATAGCTCCATCTAATAGGAGGTAGGTATGACTGACTAAAACCTCTTTACACTCTTAAGTTTATAGAAGCACTTTGATTTAAATATGCGAGTATAAACGAAGTAAGAACACAACAGAGTTCACGTATGGGTATAATATTAATATGAGCATCTTTGTTTATTTGATACTAGCTGCGCTCCGTGGTTTCACCTGCGTGGTGATGGATGTTGATGATGAAGAATAAAAATAAATATTTTACGATACTCAGGGATAATGTAGCGTTCTAATGGTGAAAAAGTTTTTAAAGTCGAACCAGTAGTTTTAGAGTTTACTCGTTACAAAGATACTATTTGTTTTTATCTTTAATATTAGAGAAGATACCTATTCTATCATCTATAAAATTTGTCACAGTCTTTCTTCAGCAGTCCCCGCGCCTCATAACAATGGAGTTTTATTGAGTCTGGCATGATGTAGGCACTGTTGCAGTTGTGGCGTCTGAACGCACACTTATATTCAATACATGCAACCAGGGACTTAGCTACCGCTAAAATAATGGTATCTAAAAATTTCGGTATGACGTTATACCGCAATTTTACGATACCATATCATTTCGGTATGGGTAATTTTAGGTACCGGTATACAATTTCGGTACCGAAATACGCGCGCACGCGGGTAGAATGCGATAGATAGAACGATAGGTACTCGGATCTCTGCGCCGAAACAATGCACGCGACTCTATTAAATATTCTGCAACGCCGCGCTCTTCCGATTTCGGTACCGAAATGTGATAACGGTTAAATAAATGTAGAAAGTTTTCGGTTACAATAACCTGTACCAGTCAGTTGGTTTTCCTCAGCCTCTTGAGGCTGGGGCGTCGAGTATACGCTCCTTGCCCCTGCTGAACCTCGGGAGGCTACTACCTCCCGGTATCTCTTACCCTGCGCAGGTTGCATAAGGGAACAACTCTGCGCAGGGGCTGTGATGCACATTCTGTGCTTTTTTTTGTTTGCTTTGTGTTTTATTGTTATTGTATGTGTATTTTATTGTATGTGTTTTTATGTTTTATTGTGCGCGCTACTCGACCCCAGAGTCATCCGTAACATTAACCTGTACCGAAATGCGTAAACGGTGATTAACCCTTATAGCTGTACCGTAAAGAGCCCCTGCATGCAACACCATCTGTGTTCTTGGCTCATATTGTATCTGTTGCCAATAATCGGAGGTAATACCACTTCCGTTACGGCATTCGTAGCGCTTGGGTGATTGTAATAAATGTAATACATTTGTACCTAACTATGTCTGTACTGTATTGTAAAATGTGAATACCAATACTGAACTCAGTTACAACAAGCGTGAGAAGTTTGATTTGTCAGCACCCCATCTCGGTATCAACATACCCGTCGTCGAGCAACCAAAGGAAGCAATGCAATAGCTATAACACCACAGTATAGCTAAACAGGCATGGAAATGTCATCATTTGAAAAATTACCTACTCAAATATATAATAGGCGACCCTAGCGGTTGCTGCAGTACAGATACATCTTAGTTTTCATCAAAATCGGAACATACTCCTATGTTTTCGGAACGAGCCTTTCAGGTTTGAGCCACCCACGCCCTATGGAAACACTCAGCCCGCATACTCGCCCCATTCATCATAATATGCTTGTTTATCAACTTGTGTCACAGATGGGGATAGAGAAACCACGTAGTTTATTTATAATGTATTCCATTACACAAGGTGTCGGTGAGGGCCGACAGCAGACGATGTTTGAAGCGTATTGCTGAGACGTCGATCCGAGCACGACGACCATATCGCGCGCACTCCGCCACCACGGTTGTGTTACATGATTCCTGACAATGAGAAACGTTAAATTATGTAAAGGTATTGACAATTATATGACATAACAAAAGAGATAATGTCGTCTGTCCACGAAAATATTCTGCCCATTATTGCGCTAATCGCCGCTCCTGTTAGCGTTTGAGACAGCTTATATGAGATCAAATAACGAGGAAAGATTGTATTTGTAATTGAAGTAATTACATTAATTATCATAGTAATCATGTTCAATAATAACACATAAATAATCATATCTATACTAATATTATAAGGAGGAAAGAATTGTATGTAAGTATGTTTGTAACGAATTGGCTCAAAAAGTACTGGTTTAATTACAAAAATTCTTTCACCATTGGAAAGCTACATTCACCCTGAGTAACATAGGCTATATAAGATTCATCATCATCATCATCCATCACCGCGCGGATGAAAGCCGCAGAGAGCAGCTAGTTTATAATAACAAAATTAATGTGATCACGTTTAATCTTTTCTTGTACGGTAGGTATGTGCTCGTATATGTTCAAAATTTCCACGAAACTCGGTCAATTAAAACTTTTGATGTGAAATTAAGCTGAAAAAAAACCAGATATATATATATACATATAGATATATATATATATATATATATATATATATATGTTCCATTTTATAAAAATAGTGTGGTTACATCATACAATTAAAATTTTTCTGAACGACATAGGAGCAGTAACCTTTGCACATAAAATGTACCTAGGTATATGAGATAGCCATTTCTGGCGCACGCACGCGTGGGACTGTTACCTTTATTCTTTACTAGCTACGCCCCGCGGTTTCACGGTCATGTGATGGACGATGGTGATGATGATGATGATGATGATGATGGCGATGATAATGGTGTTGGTGGTGATGGTGTGGAAAACTATCCTAGTTTGCTCCTAATCTAGTGCCTCATCTGCCTACAACAATTCTGAGAAATCTTGTCTTATGAAAAAAGTTATGTTAATGTACTACAGGTACAGCGGTGGTGCAGCAGTAGAATGGTCCCAAATCATGTACTTACGAGTACTTACGGGTCTGCTAAATTGGCACATACATATTTTTTAGAACTTCAGGGATGAGTGAGTGTATACTTGACCAGTTAATTTTATGCAGTAATGTATAGATATTGTTCGAATTTGATTCCTTGGCTGTCAAACTACATTGACCGGAAATATATCATAAAATACTACTTTATCACATTACAAGCGACTAGACTGGCTTCGCACAATTGATATTTCGAAAAAAAGAGGTGCCAAATGTGTACTTAGTTTGTGTTTTTTTCTTCTTACATACAAACCATATATAGGTTATATAAACCTTCTGTGAAAAAATATCTAACTGATGGGAGGGCCGCATAAAATTTGTTTCGTGGTTTAGGAGTAAGCTGATATACAGACAAACGTGGAAATCTATATTTTGTAAAATATTATATACTTTGTAAAAAAGTGTTTAATACAAGATCAGATTATGTTTAACCAATCAAATTGCAAACAATAAAATAATTGACAGGTTCAAATAACAATATAGTTTTCATTGGGTTACATACTTTTACAATAAGTGGTTACAATTTTTATTGCCAGGCAAAATCAGTTTAGACTGATCAGGAGTTTCGATTGTAACCTTAAATTAATAGTTAATATTTTGCAAAATTTCATTGCTAGGTACGTCTCTTACCTTATAATGATTAAGCTGCACCTCGCTGAACGGAGCTGGCCATCCTGCAAATCCAGTAGCGCCAAGACTAGCCAGGGGGTAATGGTTAAAGGCAGTCAGCACTTTCTTCGTCACCATCAGACTCTTGGTATAATATCCGATGGGACTAACTATTGCAGAACTCACAATATGCTTTACTAGTTTTGGAACAGGCACTTCAACTCCACATCGTTTATTGAAATATGGCTTAATTCTATCGCTAACATATATGACTTCATTACTTACGTTACTAACATCATTAAATAATTCTATTTCACCTACATCTAAGTTTTCAGAATCCTTTATCCGTACATCATCACGTTTGACATATAACTTGTTCGTGCTTCTGAGATTTCTCTTGTTATATTTTTTTATTCCTTGCATAAAATCAAAGAAAAATATATTCCGAATCATTATTGCGGAATCTTTTGACGAGTTCCATCCAATACTCGTTAAGCGATCCAATAATTCAGGAAAAGTTTCGGCTTTCTTAGGTAAAATGATTTCATCTACATCTAATGGAACAATGAACTCAGATTCCTTTATATTTCTGTATAAACAATCATTGTACGTGATAATGTGGTCTCTCCTCCTTTGCCATAAAGATCTATCTTGCTTATGCATAATAGGAACATTGAATAATCTAACAAACCCTTTATCTCGATAGTGTCGCAGTATATCTTCTGTTTCTTTGCTCACTTTGCCGACGTACATGTCTATTAAATCTACTCCAAGAATTTTGTTAGTCTCTATCCATTCTATTATGGTTTGCGAAATGTCTTTATCAAAATTCATGTCTTTCACGCAGATAGTAAAATTTCTTTTATGTATGTCGTTTTCTCGATATGGACTCAATGGAAATGCGTTTGTGGGATCATTGCAAGGTTGTGTAACTACTGACACGACGGATGGATTGTATAACGGCTCTGTTAGAGGGCAGGAGAGGAGTAGCGGTGTGTTGACTTCCATAGAAGTAGCATCCCATTCACGCCACCATATTTCAAGCGGTCTTGCTGCGACCACTTCAACGGAGTCTTCGTCTGGGCTCAGTGATCTCGTTTGGCAGAACAATGTGTCTTGTGACGAGAAGTTGCGACCTGTAACAATATAAGCAAGTTATGAATATTAAACGCTACTCACATTATAAATGCGATAGTTCGTGTATGTTTATGTGTATCTCTTTGTTGCCACTCGTCTTTGAAACGGCGGATTTTAATTATCTCAGATATCAATATATATTCATAACTCGATAAGGATAAATTAGATATTGACAAAGGTTCATTTTTATCCCCATTTTCTGTGCTCTTTCCGAGAGAGAGCATGACCACGCGCGAAAGCAAGCTAATTTATAAATACGCACCTAAATATAACGACTTTTTGACAATAATTTAAAATAGACCTTTTTCCTATTAAATTACCACAAAAATACGACAGGTCCGATCTTGATCTAATTTAAATGGGGCTACATGAGAAGCACCAGCTGTCTAATAAAAAAGAACCATTAAAGTTGGTTCAGTAGGTATAAAGTTATGAGGTAACGCATATTTTTATATACAAGTGAATTGAAAACCGCCTCTTTTTTAGAAGTCGGTTGAAAATTGCAAAGCAACTACAGTGTCTTTACAACAGTACCTATCGTACCGTTGAGTTAAAATAAATAAACTTTTACACCGTTTTAAACATTACCACAACATGTCATTACATATTGGGATTCCATTACGAGACTTATATAATAGTAATTTTCTGAAGCCATTTTCTCGAGTGGCATTGCAGCCACAGATGTTATAATAGTAACTTTGCTGGCAGCGGTGCTTCCTTGGAAACATCATTAAAACGGGGCTTGAATTGCAGTCTCACAACAGGATGGGTAGTTCCCCAGCTCTTCCTATTAGATACGACTGTGTGATTCACAAATCGATTTCGCAACAAGTTTGTAGACTACAGTTAGACCTAGGACAAAATATGTTTTGTTGGGTTGCTTACTTTTATACAGACGAATGAAAAGGTAAAATAATGTCTAAGACGTAGTTGCATGTCATATGTTTCCAAATGTCAATGTTAGGTTTAGACGACGCGACTATATTCATCTTATCCATTCGTCGACATTTACTACATTCCTGTGATAGATGATGGACCAGTCCAAGGTTTGTTTGAAAACACAATAAAGAAGACTAGAGAGGAAAAAATAAGAGGTTTTATCCAAAATGATACTTTTGGATAAAACATCTTATTTTTTCCTCGGATCCTATTATAGAAGGACACAAAGACGGGATCTTGTAACGGCATATACATCAGGTGCACGTGCGTGCATGAGTGAACATATCGGGTCGGAACACGTGTATGAGACGGGCAAATTGCAGTTTTATATTAAATCTGAGGTTCGTCTAAAGGTTTTTTTAAAAACCCACACAAGGTATTCAGATCCCAAACTAGGCAGAGACTGTACAATGGTAACCAGTCGTGCGATTCTCTAATGATTCGTCGATGCGCTCGTTGACGAGCTCACTGACGTCAAATACTTTATGAGATATCGCCTTGTACACAAGGTTATTTTCCGACGTTTCTTGTCATCTCGTCATTTGTTTCACGGAATTTGTCAAAGATGCAACGATGTTTCCTCTTAGAGAATCGCACGGCTGATGACTGATAATGCTCAAGCCCGAGGTAGGGGTCGATGCCGTGGCCGTCTAATGACGGGTGACCCTTGGGCTATCATTGCTATTATCATGATTTGCCTAGATTTTTCTATGTGATTATGATCGCTTACAACACTGCTAAAATATTGGGAATTCTAGCATTCTAAGAGATATATAGATTATAATACATTTATTCGAGAATTCTAAGAAAATACATGGTAAATATCCCGTTTCAAGTTTTAACTCTGTGTGGTCGAGATATATTTTGACGTATGATTTTAAAAGCTTATTATATTTATTAAATTAGAAAACCTCCTTCACATTTTATAACTAAATTTCGCGAATAACGTGAAAGCAAACTCATGAAGTCTTTTTCTATTCCATTCCATGATGAATTTAAAAATATGCCATAAGTTTAATAGGTACACATGGTGAGTTATATTTTATAACTACTACTTGTGTACTTATAAACTTGGACTATCTCAATACGGCCTTCAGCAGGTACTTATTATTCGCCGTCAAAGAACTTAAGATGTAACCAAATACTGACCTAGCTAAGAGAAAATGTAATGAAAGGCAGGGTGTTTAATCCCTCATTCCTCGCCACACTATAGAGTTGAGTTGGGTGGGTTTATCTTACAGCAGGAATGTACACGACACGTACGCTCGCCTCGAGTGACAAATGAGTGCGGCCTTATCGACCGCAAGTGTCGCCGGCCGCGCACTTTCCTTCCACGCTTTTGTTTATTCCTTGATAAAATATACCGCTTAAATCGACAACTTTAACTATATTTAATGCTGCCTGTCTTTAATGAGACACAGGACACGTGACTTACTGCAACACGTTCCGCAAATAAAAGAGAAATGGCCGTGATTAAGTTGCGAACGAAATACCCGTTTTTTTCGCCAGATTGTAAGTAATATACGAACGGCGATCGGGTATCACGCTCGCGAATAATTATAGTGTTGTTTTATCAGCTCTTGAGATTTCATGGATGTCTGTATTGGACGAGATGTTTGTTGTGTTTACATACGGTTTGTTCATTTTGGTCTCGCTGCTATTAGCTGTTTGTTGATTTTACATACGGCATATACAGGCTGAACTTTAAATCATATATATTTTTTGTTTCAAAGTAGATTCTTTTGTCTTTAAAGCGGTCAGATTGGGTATGTGAGATATCATAGCATCCCTATAGATAGGGGAACGGAAAGTTTTCATACGGAGACACAGGTCATCTTCTGGAGAAAGAAAGTATAAGCGATTATCCACCACGCGGTCAGTTAGGTTGGCGGTTAGGCGACCAGCCCGTGTCGGAGTTTTCAGTTTTCAGACCGCCGAAATGTCTCTGACATGGCATGACAATTGTTTTCCTAAAGCAACAGTAACAACGCAGCAACTGAGCAATGAAATCGGAAGCGTTTTGTTGAAAATGCCATTTGCGGTCACCCATCCAAACAGTGACCACAACAAGGTTTATTACGAGAGATTAGGAGAATAAATAATAACTTTTTATAAGTTTTTTTTAGGTAACCTTTACTTTTTATAAAGTCATAAAAAATCAGCTCGTTGAAGTAAGTACGATATAAGACGAATATACGATGTGTCCAGCACCAACTACTGCATACATTCTAGTTAATGTTATTGTTGTCAAACATATCGAAAAAATATACTTGTGTTTTGAAGTATAATAAAATGTCCAAACGGGAAACTCCTATAAAATACTGCTTTTCTCCTTTTTTATGGGGTATGTTGGCAAACGAGCAAGCGGCTCACGGACATCTGCAATAGCAGTGGTGTCGAGGATGCGTTGCCGACCTTTGAGGAAGGAAAAGAAGGGGTAAGAGTGGAGGGGTGATGGGGGAGGGGAAGGAGAGGGGAAAGGGGGAGGAGGAATTGCGCCTCCGGAACCTTCCACAGACCGACTGATACGCAATAGCAAGCTATACTACTTCACGTTGCTGTTTTGTGGGTGTAGTGTGGCTGCCCCAGTCATGCCGGCCCAGTCGGATGTTACACAAAGCGTTACAGCGTGGTACTACCACCACCAAATTTCTCTTAGTAATCCTGTGTATTTTCTTTTTACCACCCTTCCTTCTGTGCATAAAGATTGAAAAGTGATTTGAAAGCAGTTGAGTTTGCTTCTATTTCAAAATACAAAATGTACTAATGTAGTGTATATACTCGTAGTAGTGTAAATGTGCCGTGTAATGCAAGAGTTAATCATAATCACCATAGGTACATCTATTCACCCTCCCGAAGGGTTCCCGAGGAACCCAAGCCTTGGCGCAGACCCGAGGAAGTGGAGTCCGGGCGCTTTGGCGCAGGCTCGAGGAGGTGGGGTTGCGGGGGGAGGGAGAGTCGGTATGGCGACACGCTGCTCTCCTTACCCTCTTTGGCTGAAGTTGCAGGCAGAAGAGCTACGTACCTGACCCACCGCAGGGAGACCACGGGCGTCCAGACGCAGGGAAGTCTGCCGCCCATTGGCGGGTTTGGTCTCCGAGGCAACTGCGGCACGCCATGTGTTCTGGCTTGCTGCGAAGAGAGGGGTCCGACAACGGACAGCCGCGGCGGGTTCGCGGTCGTGTGCTGCTAAAAGCTGTCCCGTGTTCCCGCTAACAGCAGCAGTGACGGAACACCCCGGGGTTTTCATCCATATAAAGTGGTATCCATAGAGTTATCCATTTCCCCGGGAAAAAATATTCAACCGCAATATGCATGTCTCATTGTTTCTTTTGTTTGCAGACAGTAAACCAAAATCGCATTTTCCCCGCTCTGCATATAACAAGCTTATACCCTGTGGCTTTACCTGCGTGTGGATACTATCGAATAAGAATAGGAAAATAGGGTATGGTTACAATAATATATACACAAGCTATAAATATTATAAATTTCAGTCCAATATGCTGAGTCATTCCAGCGTTAATATGTACCAAACATGTACCCACTCATAATTAATCGCTTTTAAAAATTGATTTTCACGAAAAAATAAATTTAATGGTTCATATAACGAGCGAATGAGTAAAAAAAAAAGTATGGTTTTAAAAACAAAATGAACCTTATATAAATTAAATACCACCAGTAACGTAATCAGAATCAGTGCAGATGGGGGTACATACATGTCGGCCGGTATGCTGGGAACTTATAATAATTACTGGTCTCTTCTCCAGTTGCGCTTGCGGCGACGCGTGCGTAGGCTTCAATTCAAATGCAACTTAATTGCTGAATAAGTTGCTTGCTACATAAAACCTTATAAAATCATTTACCGCATTCGAACATTTTATTTCTAGATCGTAAAACCAAAATCTCGTTTCAAGCGTAGTTAATTACAGATTAAGGTAAGATCACCATGTATGCATACTATTACATTATTTGAAATGTGTGGTCTGGAATCTTACCAAAATTATAAAAACGAATACGAGTGTGTTTATCTACTGCGTGTGTATAAATTTACACATTTTTTTCTCTTGTGGAATGTCAAATTAACGAAAACAAGAATTGATTGCTACAAGCTATATTGACGATATATTCGTTTAGCAAAATATATAAATCATTTCTACGTAAATCCTTCTTTTGTTTTTTCTGTAAAAATAGGAAAATCGTATTTATCGGCTTTTGTTTTGGAGCTCCTCAATTGAAAGATTAAACGAGGGAAAGATGTTTTTTAATTCCAATTTCAATTTGCTCTGTAAACCGTTACTTCACCAAAACGATGGTTAAAATGAAATACAAAGTTAAAATTCGATGCTCGAAAGGTATGCCTCGGTGGCCTAGTGGTCATGGCGTCTGACACGGATTGTCAGAAGACGCGGGTTCGTATACCGTCCGAGGATTTGTAGTTTTTTGTAAAAAATGGCATTATTTGGTCTCGCTAAGCAGGCGTTAGTGCTTTAAAATCGTATACTAAAAATATCACCTAACTTTTGTTTTCGTTTCTGTGAAAACTAGCTAGGTAGAAAGTAAAGCTAGGTAAAGATACCTAGCTAAGCTCATATATATTTCAGAAATGTTATTAAGATTTTATGCTTATGTGTAAACCATTCTTTCTATTTGAATGTGATTGTGATGTTGTTTGAATAATGTATCTATTAAAAAATGTGAAGCACTGTACTTGTTTGTAACTTGTGTCTAGTTGTTTGTTGCCGCACTTGAAATGCAGATATTTTCAAGCAATTGATAACGAAAGTCAAAATCATTTATTCAATGTAGGCATCAAAGACGCACTTATTAACGTGAATTTTTCATTATAATGTACTTCAAAGACTACCGCCGCGTTCCAAAATATATAGAGCCTACCGAGAAGAAGTGGCAAGAAATTCGGGGCCATTATTTTACGATTAATATAATATAGTAATAAGTATCATCACGATTTGTATTGTAACCAAGCGTTTTTCTTTTCAATTAATTCAATTAGGTACGTGAATTTACACATATAATAATTTTTAAATTAACTCTGTGATAGAAAATATGTTCTTTTCTTTGGGGGTCAAAATTGTGGGCTATTGTTGTTAGTTATCACGCAATTTAGTTTTCCCGAACAACATACGCGCGCGGACAGTAAGAAGCGGCAGCCAACCTAGACGCTTGGTCGGGTTTCGAACACGGAAAGTACACGCATTTGCGTTATATATATACATATATATATATAAATATATATACTACACGAGGCATCCTCAGGAGATGTTGACTCGTCAAGCAGTAGAACGACAGACGGTCTGTCGCTAGACCGACAGTTGTAGTGATCCCTCGACACTATAATAATATAATAATTTATTTCCACTAAAAAGTTTTTAAAATTTTGCTCTACTTATACATAAAGACTTAAGCTTAGAACTATGCCGTGTATTGTTGCAATTTAATTGGCGTGCAGAACCTAAGAAAAAAGAACTAAGAAAAACTTGTGTTGTAGATTCAGCGTTTCCTTCATATTGTACAAGTGTATAATTTTGACGTACGTAGCCTGTGTTACTAGGTTGTGTGTTACTGTGTTGTTAGGTTCAAATAAAACATAATAGTGAAATCTAATAATCTAAAATTCTTTTACACTAATCTTAAAAATAAACAAGTTAAAAGGTGTATGTAGTGTGCGTGTGTGTATGTGTGTGTGTCTGTGTATACTATACTCCTCAAATCGGAATAAAACGTAATCTATATGTTAATTTTGGGTAAGCTATCTCCATTTCATATTTCATCACTATAACCCGTTTCCTCCACCACACCTATGATTATACTATTGTATATCCTTATGTTGCTTACCACTGAAAGTGGCCAAGATCCTGACGTACCGCTGCGGAGTTCTCTCATCGTAGTACGCTGCGAAGAGTGACACCTTGGTCCCTGCTACTTGTTGCCACGGCTGCTGCTTCACATCTGACGACCACGAACGGTCCTGAAATTAAATTATTTTATTCTCGAAGCCGTAAATATTAAGCCAAAATAAAGTAGAGATCAGCGGTAAGATCAGTGTCTTCCGGCTCAACGTGTCAAGATTAACAAGGCACCTGTGTGAGGAAATCGTTACATTTATCGTAAACTTGTTCGGTGGTAGTGCCACGCTGCAACCCTACAGCCGAATGGGACGACACGACCGGGGAAGTACCACACTCCAACATAACGCCAACGTGAAGTAACATAGCTTGCTACTGCGTTTCGTCGGTTTGTGGGAGGTTCCGGAGGCCCGATTCCCCCCTTCCCCATTCTCTCGCTCGCTGTATCACAAGCTTTTCATGTCCCAAGCTAGGCAGAGCCTGTATTCTGGTGAATGATAAATGGTAACACACGAACGGCAGAGATAACTGCTGCCGTTGACCTACAGCGACACTTGCAGTTGTAGCGTGCTGACGATGGCCGCCGCTGGTCTTCTAAGTTAGAAAGTCGACGGCTGCCGTCGACGCATATCGACAGCTGCAGTTACCTCTGCCATAAGCAACAACCCGCTCGTGTGTAAGAGTTCTAAATGCCATCACTCATTAATGTATATCAATACATCATTTATATATATATATATATATATATATATATATATATATATATTTATAATAATAATAATATAATATGGGACAACATCCACACAAGGTGTTCAGATCCCAAACTAGGCATAGCCTGTACTATGGTAACCTGATGGCTGATATACATACTTATATACATATACACACCCAGATACAGATCAAACAGACATGTTCATGCACACAAATGTTTGACCTGTCCGGGGATCGAATCCGGGACCAGCGGCTCAGAAGTGTACCAACTGCGCCAACCGGCCTGTCGGTATATATAGGTATATACATACACTAATGTTTGAACTACACGGAGTTCAAACCCGGGACCAGCGTTTCAGAAGACGGGAATGCTACCACCACAGTATAAATATAGAGAAACAGTACGGAAACTACCTACAAACGTTCGAAACGGCTCACTCACACAAACATGGTAATCGACGAGAGCACTAAGCGGTTGTCGCGGTGCTGTCAGTAGTGAGGCCGCGTCAAGACGAGTGGTGACGTTTAAGTTTAGGCTTAGTTTCCATACTGTTGCATCTTTATACTATGCTACCACTGCGCCAACCGTACAGGAACGAGCCTATTTGTTATTTTTGGTTTCCTGTGTTTAAATGCTTACACATACACATTATTGTTTAAGTTTTGTAGTAGGTTTTACTTCATTAGTGAATTCCACGAGTGCAAACATTACTAAATCGATATCCGTACTTCCATACTTATATACTAAAAACGTTTGTAAATGTGTCACTATGTACGAGTTATATCTGTCTGTGTGTTCCCTTATCACGGCAGATATCCTAAATGGCAGAAGGGATCGTAATGAAATTTGGCAAGGACTATATCCCGGGCAAAGGATAATAATAACATTATGATAATTATTTAAGATAAAAAGATAAAATATTATGATGATACGTAAAGGAAGAAAAGCATCGACTCTTCTAGAAGAGTTACTTTAACATTTACTGTCGAAGCAACAGAGTTCTGTATCCTTTCTTTTATAGCAAATAAACCACGATACCAATACCTAAATCATAACACATAATAAATTATTCATTTTAAAAATAAATGTACTTATATGAAACATTACATAATGCGATTTATAAAATGTAGTCATACCTACTGCTACAATGCAACTAAGAAAATAATTTTTAATGAACCAAAATGTTATTTTACTTGTTTTTTGTTTTTTATTGTAATTCTACAGACTGAGCAAGTGCTTCTATAATTTTACCTAAATGATAAGTACGACTAATTGGCTGAAGCATCGCTCGGTCGACTAAATTAGATTATGATAATAACCGCGCTCTTTCGGCTTGTCACACAAGACATAAATTATCTACTTGTTTATAAAGTATGATAATTATGAGCGGTAGATATTTGTTTAATAAAGTCTATTATATTCAATTCTATAATATATTAACCGGTACACTACTAGACTAGCATAGAGAAACTGACTCGCGCATGACTCGGTCTTGGTGGGCTCATTGCTTTACCAGATATTTTGTCTCATGATATCTAGCAGTAGTATGTAAGCCGGTTTAGGCTTAGGGTACTATAATCAAAAGAAATTACAAATATAACGAGTCTTTAACCGACTTCAAAAAAGGAGGTTCCAATTCTACCGTATATATGTTTTTTATGTGAGTTCGTGGATAACTTAGTCGTTTATAAACCGATTTTGATGATTTTTTGTTTGTTAGAGTATACTTCCGTGGTGGTCCCATATACATTTCATTAAATTCGGTCAAGCAGTTTTTGAATTATAATTCAATAACTAAAAGTGTTTCGCCGATCTTGAGGCTATCATCATTGACGGTGTATCCCGTAAGTAGCAAGGTCACTAAAAAGGGTAAAAAACATTTTTTTTATCAAAAAAAATAGAACCGACTCCTACACTAAAAAGTGTGAAATAACTTATCAAAATCGGTACCATGCACGCAGTTTTGTGATGATAGGTACTTTCAAACTATCATGATACTGACTTCAACAAGTTATTTCACACTTGTTAGTGTAGAAATCGGTTCTATTACTTATAAAGAAAATACAATATATTTGCCAAGGTGACATGCACATTGCTACGCCATTTTAGGTTAAGATAACGAAGGAGAAACACAACAGTAGTTATTGATTTTGTTTAAATTTGAGTTTCAAGTGTAATAACGGCGGATTAGTAACCGTTTAGTGTTTGTAGCAGTACACGAGCTTTGGCAAAGTGTACAAGAGGGGTGTCAAACTGATTTTTCTAAGGAGCCATTTAATACATTTAGGGTGTGTTAGCGAGCCAGACTCAAAATATTAAAGCAAACACTGAATTGAATTATGTACTCATTTTTATTTAATTGATCCTTTCATTCAGGATTCGTGCTGCTTGTTTTTTATCTACCGACTTCCAAAAAAAAAGGAGGAGGTACTCAATTCGACTGTATGTTTTTTTTATGTTTGTTACCTCATAACTTTCGACTGAGTGAACCGATTCTCAAAATTTTTGTTTGAAAGCTGGTGCTTCCAGCGTGGTCCCATTTAAATTTCATCAAATTCGGTACTGTAGTTTTTGAGTTGATAGAATGGAAGTCGGTATTACAATTTTTCAAATTGTACTTGTGTTTAGATAATTATCCAAATTCTTAATCCGCCGTATCGGAATTAGAATGACGTCACATAGCGTATATGCATTGTCATCCATAATACGCGTGTATACCAAGTTTCAGCTCAATCGGTTAAAGATAACTTAAAATTCAGTTGTAAGATTTCACCCGGATAAACATACATACATTGCAAGTTAAATAAAAAATATTAAAATAAGACAACTAAGGTCATACAAAGTGATTGAGAATATAAAGTTATCCAAAATCGTTATCCCAATTTCTCTATCTCTCAAGCTTCGACTATTAGTATAATTTGATTGAAACTTTCGTAAGTATTGCACATTTTAATGTTATTTGACGGTTTAACTTACGCGGCACGTATAGTCGAATATCTCGACCGGTTTCGTGACCGTCCAGGCAACTTCTTCATGGAATACGTGCGCACCTGGCTGCGTTCGCGCTAGAACTCTAGTACTACCGCGTAAGTTATACCGTCAAATAACATTAAAATATTATGTATAATGTCTGAACTTTGAAGCTTAGCAATCCGCCTTTGGATGACGGTTGCTTATATGGAAGTTATAATTAAAGAAAATCTCACTATAGTAACATCAAACATTTGTAGCCTAATAGAAAAATATGAGCAATCAATCGTTCGACAAGATAACAGTGTAGCGCGTTGAAATCTTTTAAAGGTGCAGTTTACTAGCATTATTATGCAGTTTACTAGTTTACTAGCATAGTTATTGTTTATTATGGTGAATCGGATGACACGGGCACCGGTTGTATTTGTTTGTTGCTAACGTGTTGTATTTGTTCTAGTTAGGTATATATTCTTGTATCATAGATTGAATTTGGAACAAAGTGCGAGTCACTGAGGAAAATAATTATCTTCTTTCTGTCTCTTCTATTGGTTAGTCTTGCTAAAACTCATAAGCGGCTTGATTATATTTTAATGTTTGGTCTGTTTAATACATACAAAATAAACAGGGTTTGTGAATTTAAAAAACCGCCGCTTACGTAACCGCGAAACAGCGGCATAAGGCTAGTACGAAATATATTTGTGCTATATATTAATGAAGATTACTTTTTATTTAAATTATATACGGTACTTTAACTGCGGGTGGGTCCGACTCGATTTTGGTCGTGTTTATTATTGGTTATTTTTCTTTACTGTTGTTATGCAACAATTACAACAATTTTGGCATTTGTGTGTACTTTTTGTTTTACTATTTGCACGATAATAAAATACAAAACCTCGTTGCACGTGCCGTATCACTGTAAGACTAAGCTTCTTAACTTTGACATTCCCGTAGTTTTGTAACATTAACGTGTAAAGTGTAACATCACATCATAATAGACCGTGTTATGCCATTCCAGCCCTCAGACAAGTAATTTTGGGTGTGAGTGGTTTTGGCATAACATTGGTCATTTTAGAGTCCGTAAAACAAAAAAAATGTTTTTATACTATATCACAGTAAGGTAAATAATAATAAATAATTAAATAATAATCACTGAGATACTAAAAAGTGAAAGGTATCAATGTTAACACTCTTAAAAGGGCGTCATAAAACTTTATAGAGCTCGGCAGCGCTTTGACAACGCCCTTGCTGTTGCAAACGTCTATAAGCGTTGGTGACCACTTTCCATTAGGTGGGCCGCCTGCCTGTCTGCCTACTTTAAGCAAAAACATAAAATAAAATAAAGATCCGTTTCATTCCTAAAACCGTTATAAGCTACAAGATCAACATGGAGAAATTACGCTTAATTTTTAAATTGCTTACTGGTAATCATTAAGATGACGGTTGCCATTCATACAATTACAATAAACATTACTAATTAGAGAGCTCACAGTGCCCCACTGTGTTAAAAGTTCAACCACATTATATTAAGAAAATAATGTTAATATTCTTGTTTAAAATGATTACGGGGAATTTGGGATGCATGTTTGTTCTTAATATGCAGAAATAATGATTTCTGTTAAGTGGAGCTATATTTAATTATCTTCTTCTTTTATCAAGTGAAGCCGTGGGTAGGTTGTGTTCCATATGGTTAGCATCACACTATCTCATGTCAATGTCAGTACAATTCAGCCGTGTGATTCTCTAAGAGCAAACATCGTTGCATCTTTGGCAACATCCGTGAAACAAATGAAGAGATGACAAGAAACGTTTGAAAAGCAACCTTGTGTACAAGGGCGATATCTCATAAAGTGTTTGACATCGGTGAGCTCATCCATTTTTCAAGATTTCAATCAACATTTGTTAGCAACTGAGACACGTAATAGCCCTACCGGTTTATTCATCAAATTACATATGAATAGATATTATCTTAATGATTGACCGAGCGAGCGTTCCTGCTTGAACTGGCCAAATTGACTGTTTGTTTGTTCTTTCCAAGTTCGCTGCGATTATATTTACCGACCGAATTTGATAAAATTTGGTACACACATTTGTTACCTGGCTTTAAAGAGTACTTTTGAATATGAGCCAAGTGGTCAAGTGTTTTCCGAGATAATAGTTTGTGAAGGACTGGGAAAAATTGTCGCTGATAAGACGATGTGCTCGCGAGATCTACAGTTCGCAGAACTATTAGTTATTATGCATTGTAGATATTAATTACGAATTTAATTTAATGCAGCTATTGAATATTTAGGAGGGTTGTTAGTATACCTGTACAAAGATGTCCTTTGTTATAGCTACTACGGTTCTAACTGCTGGATAGAAACAAATACAAGTTGGCAGTAATATTTTTTTTATTATTTATAATTTAGTAATAATTTATTTCCAAAATCATACCAGAAACCTATAATGAAGACTTATACAGGCCTGTTGGTCTAGTGGTTAGTGACCCTGACTGCTATACCGGAGGTCTTGGGTTCGATTCCCACCCAGGACAAATGTTTGTGTAATGAGCACGATCATTTGTTCTGTGTCTGGGTGTAATTTATCTATAATATGTATGTATTTAGAAATATATAAGTATGTTTATCAGTTGTCTAGTACCCATAACACAAGCTCTGCTTAGCTTGGGACTAGATGGCGTTGTGTGATAGTTGTGGAATATTTATACAATGTTTTGTTTGTTGTCTTAAGTAAAATACAAGTTTGGTATACATTATTATGACCGTAGAACCTACACTAAGAATAAACTCGTGTTGTAGGTTTCTGCTTGCTCTTCGAATTCACAGTTTTAACATGTGAAGTAAACATAGCCAGAAAGATGAAAAACATTAGATAAGTAAGGCAAGTACAATTTTTAACTACATTAAATGTAACATTATTAGCTTGTAATGTATCTTTGCGTACCTACGCGCGCGCTTGCGTGTGTGTGTGTGTGTGGAAGGGAGGGTATGTGAGTGTGTGTATGAGATGAAGGTAGAAGTATTTATGTTTTTATCTTAATAAAGTCTTCCACATTACCAGGGCTTAGTATAGATATGAGGTCCTAAAAACCTGCGTGTCGGTGTGCCAGTTTAGAGTAATGTAGTGGTTTTTAAAACTAATCATAGTTAGTTGGATAACAGTGTATGATAACAAAATACAAAGAATGTGATATTAAGCCACCTGGTTCCTACACTAAGTTCTTGACCAATGGCATACGCACCACGACTCATTGGAGTTATAACGGAAATTTTGCCAATTATAGGCTTTACTTTAAACAAAGAGAGTATTAATATACGGTATAACTAACATAATTATTAACAATTACATCGTACCTATTCTCAATTTAACCGATAAATTACAAAATAATACAATTATGGACAAATAACGTTAAAAAGCTATAACAATGTAGTTGAGTAAGTAAGTGCTAATAGATCAATATGCATAAGTACCAGCAAAGCATACATTTAAAAACGCAATAAAGGCTTTCTACATAGGTTAATAATACTGTCCTCGTCATCCATCAAAATAGGCTCATTTGCACTATAATTTCACATGTTACATTGCCCTTTAAGTCTGGCATAGCACACTTCTGCTAGAATACCCTAGTAAGTACTGCGTAAAATGGACCGTAGATACATGCATGTGCTAAAATATGACATAATAACGAAGAGTATTTATAATTATTAGGGTCATAATAGGAGGGAAGGGTCGGCTTGTACGAGAATGATGTCTTCCAGACCATAAAAATTTCATATAATGCAAAAAAGCAGAAAATAATATTATTAAACTTATTATTAAAAATGAAGACGTAGATAATTTTCCATTTTATTTGTCCATTTTGAAATCTTTGTTTCGAGAACAGCCGTGCGATTCTTTTATGATTCGTTGTTGCGATCGTCGACGAGTTCACCCATGTCAAATACGAGTACTTTATGAGATATCGCCCTTGTACTCGTACATAAGGTTGTTTTCAATGTTTCTTGTCATCTCGTCATTTGTTTCACGGATGTTGTCAAAGATACAACGATGTTTGTTCTTAGAGAATCGCACGGCTAAGGCCATAAGCACAAATAATTTCCAAAAAAGTATGTGGTAGAGGAAGTATGAGGTATGAAGTAGACACCTCATAGTTTGTACGCCGAAGCGTGACCTGTTGACACAATTGCCCTAGATAAATGGCACTTGGTTCAGTTTCACGTGAACGACACGTAACGTTACACTTACGCAGATATTCGTGCTAGATCCCCAGGTAATTAATTTTAAAGTATACATTAATATTTTATCATACACATTATAATCTTACCTATTTTATTTTATTCACCTGTGTTAATGTGATAACTGGCTAATGTCGGGCCAATTTTAGTATAGAGTTCTATAGCTAGGTATATATATATATTACAAATGAAAAAAGAGGTCCAAAGACGATCGAAGACAAAAATATATTTAAAAACATTGCAACATACTTTTGAGAGCCATATCGTACTAATGGTGTACCTGATAAAGAATATGTATGAAACATTTCTTCATCTCATCATCATCATCTCAGCGGTAGGACGTCCACTGCTGAACATAGGCCTCCCCCATGATTTTCCAAAAGGACCGGTTGGAAGCGGCCTGCATCCAACGTCGTCCTGCGACCTTCCTCAGGTCGTCTGTCCACCTAGTCGGTGGACGACCGATGCTGCGCTTACCGGTCCGTGGTCTCCACTCCAGAACCTTTCGGCCCCATCGGCCATCTGTTCTGCGTGCTATGTGCCCTGCCCACTGCCACTTCAACTGGCTAATCTTCTGGGCTATGTCGGTGACTTTCGTTCTTCTACGGATCTCCTCATTTCTGATTCGATCACGTAGAGAAACCCCGAGCATAGCCCTCTCCATAGCTCGTTGTGCGACTTTGAGCTTTTCTATGAGGCCCATAGTAAGAGACCACGTTTCAGTGCCATAAGTCATCACTGGTAACACACTGGAAACATTTCTTACACCTATTCATCTCTTAACTACCTACTCACGCAAATTGCTTTTCACCATTTTATTCTCTTCTGAGAATTTCTATCAATATAAGTTATTAAACGATAACAATCTAACGTTTAAACACGGCATATATTTAAGTAGCTAAAAACTGTTTTGCGCCGTACTAAATGACGTAAGTTTAATTTATGCAGCGTTGATAAGCAAGTAAGCCCGTAAATTACAAGTACGGAATGGCGGACAGAGGGACGGAGAAAACGAACTCATATAAGATCTATGGAACCCTGGAACGGAGCAAACATTTGTCAGTTTTTTAAATAATAATACATGTTGTAATGGAAAACATGGATAAGGTGGAATATGTACCATAAAAAAACATGTAACATGTTGATCACGGTTCTCAGCAAATTATTATACATCACAACATCTACTTAATTATATGAATGTAGTCCGTATATACTTTCAGTAAACAATATTTAATATAAGCTGTGCTCCGCGTTTTCACCCGCGTGGTGATGCATGATGATAATGATGATTATGATGAAATAATCGTATGTGTTAATCCAAAGCCTTATCTACCTACATACCAACTTTCATCATAATTTGCCTAGCCGTTTGAGCGTGTAAGAGCAACAAATATCCATACATCCATAAACTTTCACATTTATAATGTGGGATATATAAAAACGATCACAAACAACCATGCTCTGGACGTGGGTCAAAAATTGCACTTTTTGGTGGCAAAAAATACATCTTTTTAGCTTTCCGAACGCTGAACAAAAAGAGACATGAACGACATTTTCACCCACCGATTCCCAATTCGAAGGCCCTTGTGAGCGTTTTTAGCGTTATTTTCGCTAAAAACGCTCACAAGGGGTCTATTCGAACGCACTACATATATAACGGCTGATCAGTTGGCTTGAGTCATCCACAACCGTAAAAGGGTATGTATATCTACTCTACATATACTCCCCACACGTGGTGTATGTGTATACCACTTAATTAACGGGTATTCTGGCTCGAACCTTAACGTGTGAGTGTGAGGTCATTACAGTGTGAGGGTTTGGAGGCATGTATCGAGTGAAATCACAAGACGAATGCGATGAGCATTGCATAGCTAGCACTTGTCCATCGTAAAAAAAAACTCTTTTCTACCTGTTAGCATTGTCCGATTTCAGTGATTTTTTTTATGCAATCAACACTTTGTTTGCTATATCCGTACGTTTTTATTTTTTTAGTCTTTTAAAGTTTTAATAAATAAATTTATATAACTTTGAAATACTGAAAAAATCTAAATGTACGGCCATAGCAAACAATGTGTTGATTGCATGAAAAAAATCACTGAAATCGGACAATGTTAAGAGGTAGAAAAGAGTTTTTCTTTTAGTATGGACAAGTACTAGCTATGCAATCCTCTTAAGCAGCTATATCTTGGAGCGACGAGCACAGGCAACTGCTACACAGACCTTTACAGCTTAAAGATCTGGGTGGCAATGCAACTGCCATGGGCAGGCTTGACGCTTACTCGTATCATTACGATTGCCCGTCGCGTTATTTACCAGTACAAAAAAAACATTGCGTTTATAGGATTAAACCGATTAAATACAGCGATGTAAATACATGGCAATCACCGGGTGTCACGGTTAGTTAGCCCAAGAGCTATTAACTCGAGGTTTAATTACTCATCTCGTGTGTTAACACTTTAGTCGGTGTTAATGGCAACTGCGAAGTTCACACAGTTCTGACCATTGATTGATCATATTTTTTAACACATATCCGATTTCTTGGTTATTAAGAATAAATCACGCATCGATGTGTATAAGTTTTAACTGTCGTTTTGTTTACGATGGTTTTACTCAAGCTTCTAGCATAGCATTATCAGTGGGCCTAGGTCTCAAATTTGCGTAAGCATGACATAATCGTATAGTTAATTTAAATAGTAAAAACTATTATTTATCTACTACAAATGCGGCACAGATACGGTTCCTATACTTAATTAAATAAATCAATAATGAAATTCGTCAATGATACGATTATGTTACACTTACACAAAATTTTCGTGCTTAGCCCACAGTCTAGGGCCTTCATCATCTCATCTCATCATCTCAGCCGTAGGACGTCCACTGCTGAACATAGTCCTCCCCCATGATTTTCCAAAAGGACAGGTTGGAAGCGGCCTGCATCCAACGTCGTCCTGCGACCTTCATCAGGTCGTCTGTCCACCGTGTCGGTGGACGACCTACGCTGCGCTTGCCGGTACGTGGTCTCCACTCCAGAACCTTTCGGCCCCATCGGCCATCTGTTCTGCGTGCTATGTGCCCTGCCCACTGCCACTTCAACTGGCTAATCTTCTAAGCTATGTCGGTGACTTTCGTTCTTCTACGGATCTCCTCATTTCTGATTCGATCACGTAGAGAAACCCCAAGCATAGCCCTCTCCATAGCTCGTTGTGCGACTTTGAGCTTATCTATGAGGCCCATAGTAAGAGACCACGTTTCAGTGCCATAAGTCATCACTGGTAACACACATTGGTCGAAGATTCTTGTCTTGAGGCACTGAGGTATTTTTGACGAGAAGACTTCGCGAAGTTTCCGGAACGCTGCCCAGCCGAGTTGAATTCGACGATTGACCTCTTTCTCGAAGTTGGACCTGCCTAGTTTGACTGTCTGTCCCAGGTAGATGTACTCGTCAACAACTTCGAGAACTGAGTTCCCAACTGATATTGGGGTAGGTACAACATGGGCATTAGTCATAATTTTCGTCTTATCCATGTTCATCTTAAGACCTACCCGTTGGAAAACTCGATGGAGGCCTTTGAGCAGTACAATACTGAGGTCTTCCATGGATTCTACCATGACTACAATATCGTCGGCAAATCGAAGGTGAGTGATGTATTCGCCGTTAATATTGATGCCAAGTCCTTGCCATTCCAGAAGCTTGAAGGCGTCTTCCAATGTAGCGGTGAACAGTTTCGGAGATATAACGTCTCCCTGTCTCACGCCTCTTTGCAATGGAATTGCCTTCGAACTCTGCTCCTGTACTCGGACTGACATGTAGGCGTTTTTGTACAAACACTTCAGCACCTCAATATACCGATAGTCAATACGGCACCGCTGGAGAGACTCAAGCACTGCCCACGTCTCGATCGAATCAAAGCCTTTCTCATAGTCCACAAATACTAAACAAAGAGACAAGTTATACTCTTCGGTCTTCTGTATAACTTGCCGTAGCGTGTGGATGTGGTCTATGGTACTATAGCCTTTTCGGAAACCGGCTTGTTCCGGAGGCTGGAATTCATTAAACCAGCGACTGAGACTGAGAGGTTCGTTATAACCTTCGAAAACAGCTTATAAACATGGCTCAAAAGCGAGATGGGTCTGTAATTTTTAAGTAAAGTGTTGTCACCTTTCTTGAAGAACAGCACCACCACGCTTTTGTTCCATGCTTCTGGTGTTGAACCTTCGAGTATGACGGTATTAAAGAGCTTCTGAAGGACTTTAAGTACCGATTTTCCACCCGCTTTCAGAAGCTCAGATGTGATACCGTCGTCACCAGGCGCCTTGTTGTTCTTAAGCTGTTTCAAGGCCATTCTAATCTCGTACAGGCTGATGTCCGGGATATCTTCGGTATAATGTAGGGTCAGCTTGGCTCTTGGGTCTTTAACCGAGCTGCTAACTGGTTTAGCGACCGAGGTGTATAGCTGTCCCTAGAAACTCTCTACCTCTCCTAATACTTCTGCTTTGGTCGACGCTACACTGCCGTCTTCTCTCTTCAGCTTCGTCAACTGGCTTTGCCCAATAGACATATCTCTTGCAAACACTTTGGAGCCTTTTTTCCGCTCTATCGTTTCTTTAATACGGTTTGTATTAAAGATCCGGATGTCGTGTCGCAAGGACTTCCATATTCGTCTATTGAGCAGCCTATATGCTTCAGCATTATCCGAAGACTGCAGTTTCAGTGAGCGTCGTTCAGCCATGAGGTTGAGGGTATCGTTGGAGAGTTTCTGTGGCCTATCTGTACGGTGGGGTTTAACGTATTTGGAACCCACTGTATGGACAGTTTCTACTAACCTGTTATTGATCTCGTCCACTGAAGCGATGTTCTCAAGGCAATCGAAGCGATTGGATAGCTCAAGTTGAAAGCTCTCGGGGTCTTGAATACGGGCACGAGTAGGTCGGATCGTAGACTTCATCAGACGAGACCTCTCCAGTTTGACATTAATATTCACCGTGCCTCTTACCATTCGGTGATCACTACCGGTTTTAACCCTGTTGATCACGGAGACGTCACTGAATATTTGCCTTTTGGTGGTCATAATGAAGTCAATCTCATTTCTCGTGGAACCATCGGGACTCAGCCAGGTCCATTTCCTGTGAGGTGGCTTCTGAAAGAAAGAGTTCATCATAAAGAGTCCCTCTTTCTCCAGGAAGTCAGCCAACCCTTGTCCCCTACGGTTCCGTTGTCCATAGCCAAATTACCCCACTTTCAACTCATACTCGCTTCTCTTACCCAACTTCGCGTTGAAGTCCCCCATAACAACTAGAAAGTGCGTTTCAGAGGTATGTTTGGCCCGACTAAAGTCCTCATACATATACTCCACCTCATCATCCGGGTGCGACTTCGTCGGTGCGTATACCTGAATGACCTTCAGCGAATATCGTTTGGATACTCTGAGTATTAGGTATACGACCCTATTGGAAACGCTATCGATCGTAACTATGTTGTTAGTAAGGGACTTGTGGACGAGAAACCCGACACCACCTTGGGACTGTTGGTCGCCTTCCCGGTTGTAGAGTAGGTTAACTGATTTTAGGGTTATCGTGTCCTCACCCGCTCTACGGACTTCAGATAACCCTACAATGTCCCAGTGTAACTTACTCATTTCTTCTTCCAGCTCATATATCTTCTCGTCTGTCCTCATCGTGCGTATGTTGTGTGTCACCAGGGCCAGTCATCGTCGTCGGGGGTGGTAGCCGGGCGTCTGCTGGGGATTCTTAGCACGCCCTGCCCCACCGTTGCCGTGGCCGCTACCGTAGCCAGGAATAGCGGGGCTGCCGGGGACTGGGGGCCTGGTTCCTGTTGTGTCCGTCATTGGGGGGATTTTGCCAATACTCGCCACGCTTGGCAGGCGGGTTGGCGAGCGCAGTTTTGTGGGGTGTTAATACTGGGAAGGTGCTGCTGCCCACCTTCCGATTGTTATCCCTTAGCAGATTTCTACGCAGCCACGGGTAGAGTTGGGGGGGTACTATTCTAAGCCGGTACCCCACGGCACAACTATCAGCCTGGAGGCCTAGGCCTATAACTAGGGCTTTACTATCAGCTTTATAAAAACTATGAAAATTCCGTGATATTCTTGAACCTAGCTTAAAGAGTTCAAAATGAAATAATACATGACGCTCATTTAGGTGAACTTTTTGAATATTGTTTTCCTCAAAAGTGAACGGATAATGTTGTCTCTGGCATTCTAGCAATTTATTTTAACCAACATTGCAGACGCCTAGACGTTTGTAAGCTGATGAGCTGAGCGCATTTAGAGCGTCATGTTAACGAGAGTCCATACAAAAAACAGGAGAACGGTTTTTCTGCGGTTCTTGAACGTTGTCATGGTACGATTAAGCTGGGCAGTTTTCTAGAAGCCCTGCTTCTAGAAATAATGCGAGAGCGAGAGCTTATAGTAAGGCCCCAAATATGGCCGCGGATATAGGATATGCTAGCCTATTGCTGGAGTATTTAAAATGGTCAAAACTGGCTTCTTCTGACAGCATCTAAAAGCAACGGCTTAACGGACATTCCAAAACGCGGAAGCGATCATGCTGAAATCCAACTTAAAGCGAAGAATATCACGAGTGAAATGTGGGTATTTGTAAAACTCAAATAAAAAATAAAAAAACCACAAGTGAACCTTTCGAGGTGCGATAGTAGTACTTTTAGGTGTATGTACGTATTTCGTCTTTTTTCTTGTAAGCGAAGTTGAGATGTTTCGTACAGTATATTTGTGATGGAAAATATTAACAAAGCATTTTTTATTGCAATAAAAACTTCCCTTGTTGGTAAAATTACGTAGAAATTGCACGGTAAATATTCAGGTTTGGATATAATTCCAAATCGGATTCAATAAAAAAAAAACAAAAGATAACAAAAATATCATAGTACTAAGAAACCGGTTGCAAAAAAAATAATTATAGATACGTGAGTACCTACTAACCCGTTTATTGTAACTATTGAATCTTTATACTTAAGTAATAATATACTTAAGCAGTAATCCCGACTGTTTTCAAACTCCAATACTTGGTACCATGCAGATAAACGTATTTATGTGGTTTCTACATAAATCTGACTCGTGATTTCTATTGTAAGTATTGTACGCCATTCTAACTGACTTTAGCCGGCCCCTTTCTACTCGTATCTCTACCTACAAGTAAGTATAATTGATTTAGAGGCATGTCAAGTTCAAAGAAGCTGTGCATCGGGCATTCAATTTGCATAAGTCTAAGCTTGTTCTATCCCACGAGAGGGCAGTTTTACTATGCTGATTTATAAACAGCCGTGCAACTAGTGACTCCAAGCCTTATTAGGAAAAACTAGGACTTGATTGATATAATTATTTGTACTAAAAGACTAAACTCACGGTGGTTCCGTCGATATATTGACCTAGATTTCGGACATGGTCGATATCTCTGTCACTAAATGAGCCTGTCTTCTTCTGTGTGTTTGAGTCACTCAATAAAAGGCGTTAGACAATAGACACATATCATATATATATATATATATATATATATATATTATAGACATTACATATAAATATCCATGTGTGTAATTGTGTATATATTTATGTATATATATCAGTTCATCATGATCCTAATTACCTTATACGTTTACTTATATATTATATACTACTAAATATACTAGCTGCTCTCCGCGGTTTCACCCGCGCGGTGATGGATGAGCTTATGTTTACTCAGGGTGAATGTAGCTTTCCAATGGTGAAAGAATTTTTGAAATCGCTCAAGAACTTTTTGAGCCGATTCGTTACAAACATACTTACACACAAATCTTTCCTCTTTATAATATTAGTCTAGAAGTATAGATATATTTACTTATATATTCCTGCAATGCAATATTGGAACCCTACTAATGAATACCATCTTGAGAACTATATTATTTTTAGATCCTAAATAGATATTGAATAATTATCTCTAAGAACTTCTTATTACAGTAAATTCCACTTTAAACGTATTGTCGCTTCTCATTAGATGGTACCAGTTGAAGTCGAGTAAAAAATAGCCTAGTGTCTACGGAGCGCACTGATGGTTCCGTATTGAACAGGAAAGTGTTTTTAACTGAAATGTTTATGTTAAAATATTCATCAGTCATGTGTTTGCAAGCAGGCAACAGCCACTTTGAATCGAACCATTTTTTTTTAATTTACTCGTATATTCATTTACTTGCCTTTTGAGAATAATTTAATTTTATTAGTATTATTTACATTATATATCTATAAGATTTAAAACCTAGAAAGTTGTAAAAAATATATAAATATATAAACGGCCCATAAACAAATACATAGTTTTTTTACTACAGCTTTAGCATTCTATGAACATAACACTAATATATTACAAATGCGAATGTTTGTAAGCGAGTGAGGATGTGAGTGAGTGTTTGTGTTATTATTCATCATTGTGAAACGGCTTAACGGATTTGGATCAAATTTGGAATAGAGAGAGAGAGATTATACGTAGGATTAACCCAAAACACGTAATATTCCGAATTACCACGCGAAGTCTGAGGCAGATGCTAGTAAGTTATAGTATATATAATACATATTTTATTTGGATCCGTGGGGTCCAGGTGCATACGAAACTTTCAGGGATTTGGCCAAACGTTTC
The DNA here is from genome assembly GCA_917880725.1 of Selenia dentaria. NCBI lineage: Eukaryota > Metazoa > Arthropoda > Insecta > Lepidoptera > Geometridae > Selenia > Selenia dentaria. Next base: position 35,890,185 of record OU862875.1, on the reverse strand, counting down.
AAACGTTTAGTTGAAGCGTCAGGTGACCAGTATGCTGGCTTATATTTAGCGCAAAAAATTAGCATAGCTATTCAACGTGGAAATACAGCCAGCATTCTGGGAATTTTTTCTTTAACAAATGGTTTTCTACATGATTGAGTGTTTTTTAATATATGTTCATTTTTTATTTTTCGTGTTATTTAATTAAGAATTTATTATTAATATTTTAAGTTCGATGTATAACCAAAACTATTTTATTTCGTGTAAAAGAATAAGATATACTGATATAAGGATGGACGAAGGGACAGACGGTGTATCGAAAGAGTTCCGTTTCGACTTTACGGGTACCTAATAAAAAAGAAATAATAACGATGGAGATGTAAAAAACCCCATTTGTTAGAGAACTTGGTCACAGTACAAGAACGTCGAGCAAGATTAGACGTTCGTGCATGGATCGCGCCAAAAAAGGCGTTGCTCTTTTTGCTATCGCGGTGGCCAAAGACTGGAAGTGTGTGTAAAAATGAAGATTAATTAGGTTTTATATCAGAGTTGAAGAAGTCACATGTGCGAGCTGCAGTTAGATTGACAGGCGATACAATTTTATTTAATAAATTTACTGTCCATTGACGCTATGGAGAGATAGATATATAGTAAATTATTTGGCTCATTATCTGTGCAGCTCTATGCATACTTATAGCAAAACTCGAATCTGTTTCAAAAATGTTCCCAGCCCAAAAAGAGGCTAAATCAGTTTCGATAAAATTTATATGGGACCACTTTTAAACATTTACCAAACAAAAACGAATCATCAAAATCGATTCCTAATTGGCGGAAAAATCACGTAACAAAAAATAAACATAGGTACAGTCGAATTGAGGACCTCCTTCTTTTTCTGAAGTCGGTTGAAAATGTAGTGTGCTGCACTTCCGGCAACAAAGGACATATGCGTAGATGCGGATAACGGTATCTAAGACCAAGTCCCACGCTTCTCTAAGAGGCTGACATTCTATTTCAGTACCTAGTGCACGACTTTCACAAGTTTTCACAAAGATAGATAAGATATCGTCGGCTTGCTGTTGAGATGTTTTCGTTTTAAACAGACTTCGAAAAAAGAGGAGGTTTCTCAATTCGATCGTATATATTTTTTTATGTGTGTTCACGCATAACTTGATCGTTTATGAACCGATTTTGATGGTTCTTTTTTCGTTTGATAGAGTATATTTCCATGGTAGTACCATATAAATTTCATCTAATTCGATCAAGCAGTTTTTGAGTTATACTTACTTCAATAACTAAAAAATGTTTCGCCTATCTTGATGATATAATTATTGACGGTGTATCCCGCAAATATCCAGGTCACTAAAAAGGGTGAAAAAATATTTTTTATCAAAAAATAGAACCGACTTCTACACTTAAAAGTGTAAAATAACTAGTCGAAGTCGGCACCGTGCACGCAATATTGTGATAATAGGATACTTTGGAACTATCATGGTACCGACTTCAACAAGTTATTTCACACTTTTTGGTGTAGAAGTCGGTTCTATTTTTGTTTTTTTTTTATTAAATCTATAGAGCACATTGGTGTAGCAACTGTACAGAGTACAACACTAATAATGTGAGCTTTACGAAGCATCCTTACTCACGGTGTGCCACCTCGATATTCTTTTATTGATTTTTCAAGATGTTTATTAATAGAAACGTTGTTACAATGCTGTTTACACATGATCTTATTCTATTTGTATACAAATCATGAAATTTATTTTTGTTACATAAACTGCTTCGCCTTTATAAACACTAAGACATATTTTATTTTTTTACATTATTTTTTTGTGGACAGACTTATAATATATTTAAGAATTGAAGAAGTAGGTATGTGCCAGTCTTACGGTGTAAAACTGATATTGTACGTGGCATCCAGTGTAATGGTAATACGGCTCTGTCATAATTATTTTTCATATCCTCATAATTTCAGACCTACGAGTGTTTCGTACGTATACACAGTATGTATGTACAGATAAATTATTTAACAATTTAAGACAGTCAACATACAGATTTAAGTCGGCAATTGCCAGTCAACGTACGTTACGTTGACTGGCAATTGCAGGTTTTCCATTTCAACTGGATAAAACTTTTCTCTCAGAGTAATAATAACGATAGAGCAGCATAAACTAATTGACCTAATTAATTAATGAACTAATAAAGCTTTACGAAATTTGATTTAATATTATATTGGAGTTTTTGTGTAAAGTACGACCTAACATGGAAGGTCAAGAATGGTCAATGGTCAAGGACTCAAGAATGAGTCAAAATGCAATGCAAATGCAAAATGCGCAATCAAATTTTTTCTATTGTTTAGTCGAAAAATCTAGAGACAACGAAATCCCAGATTTATTCTTACTGATCAAACCAGGATAAGGTTAAAATACTTATACAATGAGAACACATACATTAAATCTTTTTGTTAAAGTTTATGATCTTCGTTTTGAATATTAGCTTTAGGCACGAGAACGTCAATAATATTAGGTATAGTACTAAGCAATTTTTCATCCCATTAAGTTTAGTGCCAATCATGTAAACTCAGTGGGAGTACAATAATTTCCCCTCTGGCGGCGTCGGGATTCATATCATAGGAGAAAAGGACTTGAACTTACTGGAAGGAAAGTAATGGAAGAAATCTTCTTGGGGGCACAATTCCATCAACTAAATTTGTTCCAACTGCAATCGAATTCTTATTCTGCTATTGAAAAACAGTGCACCTGCAGTTGCGTTTCTATTGACGCCAGCGATCGAATAACATTTTATATTAGGTAACTCGATAGACCATGAACACGACGCTAACTCATATTAGTGTTTATTATTTAAGTATTATATAGTAGCGTTTCCGTGACGTGACGTTCCAATTTGTCTATAGAAATAGTATAGTAGCTTTTTGGGTAATTATCGAACGGCAACTGGAGTCGAACTGCATTTGCAGTGGGGTGGATGGTTGAATGAAAGTTGTAAAATAGTAGAATTGCCCCGGTCGGTTAGGATATACTCCTACATAACCACATGCTGTGCACTACCATATGTGCCATCGGTGACTATGAGTGCCCTAGTGTTGAGTAAGATGGTAGAAGCAGTAGTGTGCAATCACTGTGTTAGGCATAAATTACAAAAAAATAAAATTAAATTTTGGCAAATTACTCAACGCAAATGTGATTCAATAGCCAAGTCATCGAGTGCCACCCAATAATACCACTAAATAAAAGTTTTTACGCAAAGACCTGGGCAGATCAAATGGGGCTGTGACCCATTAGGACTGTTAGATAGACAGGCGCAGAGCTAACATCAGCGCCCGATTTGTCCACCTCGTTACATCTAGAAAAAATCTAAATGAACCTGTAGAAACATCCAATCCGTAAAATATCTTGTTTGTCAACAACTTTTCAACTGTTTTCCCATCTATAGAGATCGAAATTTGACACGTTTTATATAAAATCACAGTCGAACTATGTTTTTTCGGGTTAACCCTACACACACTCGTAAAATACAACTACCAGCAATTAGAAAAAAAATTAGTCATTAGAAAACTAGATAGAAACTCTTTATTTGTACACTACAGTAAAACATAAAATATAAAAACACATGAGATAACAAACATATAGTAGTATAAAGAGCGGTCTTATCGCTGAAAGCGATTTCTTCCAGACAACCGTTGGCTAAAAAGATTATTATTTTCAGAGACCGTGGCGATTAGTATCAGCGTAAGTATACAGACAGTGACTAGTTATGTACTTAAGTATCTAATGCAAAATATAATAATAATAATAATACTTACATGATATATACTACATAGTTGAAATATACATACAAACTGTTTACAACCATAATGTGATTTAGCATAATATATATTAATATAAACATATATCTACCAAATAAGCAAATAATGCCATAAGAAAATATTAAGACTGAAACCAATCATAAACATATAATTTGTTAAATCTATTTTCGTAGAGAGGTGTGTATTGTGATGCAAGTTCGATCGAACACAATAATTCCTTGACTTTTTGTTGTTCGCAATAATGACTCGAATTGGATTATAAAAAAATAATGACGGCAATAATGTGTAATAATCCGACATCGCGAAATACGTGGCCTCATTTCGCACGGACCAAAATATCACTTACACTTCGGTAAGTACCAATAATAATTTTATATCTAGCTAATAATATATAATCAAACCAGCTCGCAATTCCTTTAGTTTTTATTTTTTTGCAGATAAATCAGATAATGTACCAATAAATCACTTTAGCTCTCTGACCACGTTTTTTTTAGTAGATACCAAAATTTTTAACCATTACAGTTTTTGCGATATTAAATATGAGTTTCGTTTAAAGCTTACTTCTTGATCTATAAAACCATTAGGCGGGTCTTTGCGGTAACAGTTTGATGGGCATAATCATGATTGAAGTTCCCCTGATATTATTTTTAGATTACTTTTTGTTTGTATTCTAGTCTGGTTTTGGTTCTTTTTACTTCAGTTAAATCGTTTGCTCTATGATACGTATTCTTTTGCTGCAGGTGTTTTCAAATACCATAAGTCAGTTGTTAGAACGTTTCAAAGAATCACATTTTTTTACCACCGACTTCAACACCAAATAGTGTGAATTGGTCACAAATGGGGGAGAAATCAGCTAACATACACATAAAAAAAATACGTACACACGAACATAACTCCTCCTTTTTGAAGTGGGTTAAAAAGATCACGTTATGGTCGGCATGATTTAAAGAAATGAAATTATTTAAATTTATATGTGTTATATAAATATAATTAAAAAACCTCACCCAAAAAATATAATTATCATTTTTGCCAACCCACCTATCAGATTGCAATACTATTGTTCTTTCAATAGTACTGTCGAAAGATAATGTAGAACTAGTTGCGCTCCGCGGTTTCATCCGCTTGTGGGGATGAACGATGACGATTATAAATCAAATATTGCCCAAGTCAATCAGAAATAATGTAACATTCTACTGGTGAAAGTATTTTTAAAATTGGCTAAGTAGTTTTTCCCATTACAAACAAACAATCAAATCATACTTTTTACCGACTTCCAAAAAAGGAGGATGTACTCAATTCGACTGTTTTTTTTTATATTTGTTACCTCATAACGTTCGACCGGGTGAACCGATTCTCAAACTTATTTTTTTGTTTGAAAGCTGGTGCTTCCCATGTGGTCCCATTTCATCAAATTCGGTCCAGTAGTTTTTGAGATACACTTCAATAACTGAAAAGAATGGAAGTCGGTATTAAATTTTTCAAATTGTACTTGTATTATATTAGTGTAGATAAGTGCAGCTACATATTCTAGTATGTTCAAGTGAATACTGGCTTCAGTAGATCGTTAAATATTCTGTCGTTCTGGTATTTATATTTTAGTCACGTCCTGCATAAGCAGCTTGCATGTCACAAACCTGCCATAATACCTACCAAGACGACGATGGTAATCAGTTATGAGATATATTATCGAAGTATACAACATTTCAACGACGTTTTAACCGACTCCAAAAAAGAGATTTCATAATTCGACCGTATATATTTTTTTGTGTGTTCGCGGATAACTTCGTCGGTTATGAACGGATTTTGATGATTCTTTATATATTTGGTAGAATACACGTCCAAGTTGGTCCCATTTAAATTTCATCAAATTCGGTCTTGCGGTTTTTGAGTTACACTCCAATAACTAAAAAGTGTTTCGCCTATTTGGATGATTTCATGATATCATCATTGACGGTGAATGATGATCCCGTAATTAGCAAGGGTCACTAAAAAGGGTGAAACATTATTTCCCGGAAAAACGGAACCAACTTTAAAAAAAATGTTTTATAAAGCAGGGTATTTTTTTTTAATTTGGCATGGGTAGCCATATCAGAAACGGCGTACATGTTTAATCCTTTTAGTACCGTTGACGTACATTTACGTGCGTTTCATTCATAAATCTATGGTTTAATTATCATGGTATATGAAGGGTTAATGAAAACTCATGACCTTTATCAATATATCTTGGAGAACAATTAGGCCAATCAATCAGTAAGAGGTTGTCAAAATAATTAACATAAATTTACAATTATTAAATGCTAAAAAATATTACAAAATCTTTTAGGATGACTGCACCACGCAAACAAACAAATTTTGAATACAGTCGAATATACCACAGTTCGAGTTTTGAAAAGAAAAATGACGGCGGATTTGAACCCACTCACTGTGTCACCTTAAATCTATATACATAAATGAACCCCTACTTCTTCTGGTCATGCTATAACTTGAGGACGGATGGAACAATCTCGCTAACTCTTTTTTTTTGTATTAATTATTGTCAGGAGAAGGTTCTTATGAAAGAAAAACGAAGAAACGGTGAAGGGTTATGGCGAGGCCGGAGGACGAGCCTACTACATGAACGAAGTCGCGGGCAATCACTAGTTAGAAATAAAATTATACTTTAAATTATTCCCATATCTATAAACGTCTATCAATAGTTCCACATCTACCTATGAGTAAATCGTATGAAAATGTAACTACACGTTTGGTGCAGTTTTCATAAATATATGACTAACACGACTGTATCAACGCCTTGTACCAACGGAAATCATAGGCTTTGTATAATTAAACACATGCTTTGCATTTATGATTAGAGCTTTGGGCTTAGTTATAAGGTATAGTCACATCAAAGAGATACCTTTCAATTCCTACGCTGGTTACAACTTCAGACAGTGATATTGAATCAAATCGCAATGTATTGAATAATGTTATAAATTTGAAGATAAAATCATTAGAAGCTAGTACTCTTGGCAATTGACAGAAATAACTATTTTTATAGGTACATATTTATAGATGGAAATGTTGTTGCCGTGTTACTAAGATTAGATTATACTGCCACTTGCATACACACCGCTCGTACAGTTGGCTGGTATTAGCTCATATAAATTCACACAAAGTTTCACATAGAAATTAACATTAATAATATACCTAATCAACCAAAATGATAATGAAAACGTTTCTTAACCTTTCCTATACCGTGATAATTAAAACAAAAGATTTATGAATGAAACGCACGTAAATTTGAGTCAATGGTACGCAAAGGGTTAATGTCTATTTTTTACCCGACTACAATCAGAATTCTAAATGGAGGGGTAACTACTCAACGGACTAAACCGATTATGATAAATTATACTTCATTAGATTCGTCTTGATTACAAAGGCCGTGAGCACCTGTGTCTGGAAAAGTTAGGCACTATGTTATCAAAAAAAAAATGCTGATTTTATGCATTGTAATCTGCATTCGGATAGCCTCAAGTTGGTAAAAATAACAGCTTACACAAGAGCGTTTGAATTGGGATCTGTGGGTAAGTTGTAGTTATGGGCTGTTTGAAACAGAGTTCGTAAAGCTTCAAAATGCCAATCAATTTTCAACCCAGTAAAGAATATTTTAGACTGAGATTTATTGTGATGAGGGTGTAAGACAAATTTGCAAAATGATCGACATTTTGCGTCGCAAACGCTTCACACGAATGCAGATTTCGGAAATGACAGCAATGCGAATACAACAATACGAACACACCCTTAATGTGAGGGCTAATTCCATAGTTGTGTTCTAAAACGTTTTAGTTTGTTTTCTTTTTATGAGCACTAATTTTACTATGTGACCGATACGCTGCTTCACCACATTAGCACGCTCGTATATTACAATACATCCTCTTTAGAATAATTATACCCAAGTCATTAAGTAATAACAAGTACCTATAACCTACGAAGAAATAATGTCAGGAAGCATAACTCAGAATAAATTCCACACAAAAAGTGGTCCTTCAAACCAAAGCGATGTATGATTCCAAATACGAATTACTTCCGAGGTTACAAATAGACATGTTCGGTGATTGGTTTAAATTTCAGACGGAAAGCAGGGATTGGTCCACGCGCGTGCTGCAACGTCTACTATGACAGCTGAGTCATAGCGGCGTGAACGATGTTATTGATTTAGCACCACCTTTAGTGGGTAATTTTTTTAAGGCAGTTATCTTCCTGATATTATTTCTTCGTAGCCTAGTAGTACGTAGAATAATTGATGTCAAAGTTGAGTTGTCTTTATTAATTGTGGTTCCAAACAAAACATTTAATCAACCAAGCATAAAATATTTTGTAAATAGACACTTTTTCCAAAAAAGGATCTCAATTCAATTGTTAAATTATTTTTTGTATTGTGAAGTTATAGCTTTGAACATAATTCTTTCGATTATGGCTCTTGGCAGTGACTGTACAAGGTATCTTGAGCTGCCAGTGGCGGCATGCTATTAGAAATGCCCGTAGAGGATATTGATTTCGATTTATTTTCCATTCGTGACTAGCATCGGAATAGATTATCTGAAACAAAGCGACTTAAGGCAAAACTATTCGAGGCCCGCACAAAGCAGGGTAAGATCGCGTGGCGTTTGTCGCTTCCAAGATAGGTACGGATTCCTATCTCAGACGTGTAATTTGTATGCATAGATTTAAATGGACCTTCTCTGTAATTCATTGGGTAGGTAATATGGTATAATTAGTCTGACAAATGGTGGTGATTTGACCGGACGTTTAATTATTTTTTTGTTTTAGAATGAGTTATCATAATATTGGTTTTCCTTTGCGTTTGTGCGGTCAGTTGTGGTGGTCAGTTTGTGTGTGTATTAAATGTTCAATAGCTTGACAAAAAATGTTTAAACTATCAAGTGACGAGACAGATAAGTTATGCATCTGCCGTGCGATTCTCTAATGATTCGTCGACGAGCTCATCGACGAGCTCACCGATGTCAAATACTTTATAAGATATCACCCTTGTACATATGGTTGTTTTTCCAACGTTTCTTGTCATCTCGTCATATGTTTCACGGATGTTGTTAAAGATGCAACGATGTTTGCTCTTAGAGAATCGGACGGCTAATTGAAAGCACTACGCACGCTCATGCCTATTGCGTTATCACACACAGCTTAGGACTAAAGTTTTGCACGGTACTGCAACGTGGTCACCGGTCGAAACATTGGCTTTTCAATTCTCATTCTCAGTTGGAAATATGATGGTTACCCATCCAAATCTTGGCCGCAGTAAGTGTTGCTTAACGTTATCAAAGATTTGCGAACGACAGGAAAAGCTCCTCTAGGAGCGCATCTATTTATCTATTTCTATTATTTACCGTCTATTTATCTGACGGCTCCGTAAGCTTACTCCATGTTATTTAGTGTTATTTTGTGTGATGGTCTGGAATAAATGTATATTCTATTCTATTCTAGTTGGTTGGTCCTCATTTAGAAGGGGTTCACAAATGCGTTCCATGGCCGTGGCAAATATTTGGGTGAACAACAGAAATGTTTGCTGTCGGTGTTGGATGTTGTGTTGGATGATGTGTTGGGTTATTGTGTACCAAACCTCCCACGACAAAAGGAATTCTAGAGCAGGGATTTCGAGAGTTTCAACGTCATTTCAACGTCATTCAAACTAGTGAACTAAAATTATCTAAATTGGGGTAGTTAGGTACCGTATGGTAGTTATGACCTAACCAGCAACACCCATTATTAAAAAAATATGTCAACTTTAAGAATGGAACAGAATAATATAAGAACTACCATAATTTACAAATATTTGATTTTTGTACCGTAATCAAGTTTGATGTTCTGCACAACCTGCCTTTGTCTACTTGTACAAGTAAATTAGAGCAGTGTACTATTACAGTGGTAATAATGTTTTAATTAACATGTAGTGTTTATTAGTGAAAAATATGTTTTAATAAAAAATGGAACCGACTTCAACACTCCAAAGTGTGAAATAACTTGTTGAACTCTGTACCATGATAATTCAAAGTACTTACCTCACAATATTGGGCTCATGGTACCGTCTGCGACAAGTTATTTCTCCCTTTTTAGTGACCCTTGCTACTACTTACGGGATCGATTGTCATTCACCGTCAATTATGATATCATCAATATATATGCGAAACACTTTTCAGTTAATGAATTGTAACTCTAAAACCGCTTGACCGAATTGAATAAAATTTAAATGGGACCATCTCCAAAGTATACTCAACCAAATAAAAAAATAATTATTAAATCGGTCTACTCTGTAAAAAGTTATGCGTGAGAATACTAAAATATAAAAACATATACGCGTTGACTTCAGAACCTCATTTTTTTTTGAAGTCGGTTGAAAAGGCTAACCACTCGCGAAATACAAATGAATAGGTACGCTTACTTCGTCTACCAAGTAAGTTAGTTTCAAATTTCTCAGTACTTTCCTCGTTTAAACTTTCCCAAGTCCAACGTGCGGTAGGTTCCAAAGTTTCATAAAAACTTCGACAGAGGTGCAGGAAAGTTACGCAACCGTGACTCAGATGGAACAAAAAGTAGTTGATATTTAAAAAATAATAATAAGGTGAGAGAATTGTTTAAAAGTTTTGGTGGTAGGATGAGCCGACAAAAAGTGACAAGGCGCGGTAGACAACTAATCTCTGTACTAATTATTAAACTGGAACGGGACTATCTAGGCTATCTGTTCATTGAATATAACAGACATTTATATAAAACAACTATAGCGACTGCTCGCGACTTCTTAGGTTTAAAGAATTTTATTCTCAAATAAGACACTTGTCACTTTCTTGAGAACATAGCGATACTTAAAAAACTTAATATTCGTTCGTCGTTACACAAAACAAAATTAAAACATTATAATATAATACTAATAAATAGTTATACAGTAATCACTTTGTACTTACTTAACACATTTATTCCTTCGTAAGATACTCAGCTAGTTGCTTCTTAAATGCGTTAAATGAGCTAACATTTTTTATATTTGAAGGTAGTTTATTATAAAGTTGACTTCTTTCGGGTAGTAGGCTCGGCAAAAAAAGAATTAGCGTCATTGTTCCATATATGTTTGTTATAACGTGACTTAGGAGATATAGGGTTCATTTTTATATATATATAGAAGATAAGCTCGCTATGTTTCCACTACTAGAACTACGGTGTTCCTTCCAGACAATGGAGTCAGGGGCTATAATCCACCACGTAGGTTCAGTGTGGTTTGTGGATTCTATGTTTATGTATAAAAGAATATAATAGTATAAACGTAAAAATACATAAAAACGTTTTTTTGTAGAAGAAAACTATTTGTAATCTTTGTCTTTCTATCTGTTCACGCATCAAGCGAAAAAAAAGTACTAGATGGATTTTAGCGAAACGTTATCACACATCACACTAATATTATAAAGGTGAAAGATTGTGAATGTGTGAATGTTTGTTACTTCTTCACGTTTAAACGGCTGAACCGTTTTGACCTGGCCTTTTCTTTATCCTGGCAAACGAAAACGTTCCCGAAGGAGTATGGTTAACATTTAAAAATATATTTATGAACTCGATGTCTACACAAGCTTTCCATAAGGATGTTTAAAAGCATAATTCGGCTATATTCGTCCATATATATATATATATATATATATATATATATATATATATATATATATACTTTATATATATATATATATATATAAAGTATAGTTGGGCATCCTGTGAGTCACACGGGGGATATCTTGGCCAGATTATTTAAAACTACAACTATTTTGGCTTAAAAATAATGTAAAAAGCACACATAGAAGTCAGGATAAAAAAAGTCTGGCATGATTGCCACGCTGGATGGCAATGCTAACATTATAAAATAAATAATACGAGTATATATAAAAATGAACACCTATTTCTCCTGGTTACGCTATAACTTGAGAACGGATGACACAATATCGCAAACTATTTTTTTTGTTGTCTTAATTATTGTCAGTCGGTTCTTATCATAAGAAAAAACAAGATAAGATGGGTGGTTATGGCGAGGATGAAGGCCGTGCCTACTACGCGAAGTCAATGGCAGTAGCTATATAGGTAGTACATACATAATTTTATAATATATAATACACATTTTTATCAATAAGCAATTATGGTCTGTACCCAGAATACAAGTAAATACAAATAAAATTATAGTCTACGAGACCATTGTTTGGTTAGCACAGTTTTTGTTGATAACCACTGTTTCATGTTTGCATCGCAAACTTAACAAGTGACTTTCAAGAAAAAAAACTTGATCTACACGTATTAATTAGTGCACGGTGCCGTAATTGAGATGTTTACTGTCGATATCCATTATATTCAATTTGATGTATTGTAGTAGTAAGTCATTAATTTAATCGATGTTTATGATTTCTAGCTATATTTTTAAATCTTTCGCAGTTACTGGCCTAGTTGTTCTCAACCGACAAAAAAAATAATAAAGCGCGGGTTCTACTTTTAAATATGCTACTTAAGTACATTTCGGACGATATCCAGAAAGAGAAATATTTACGAATATCATGATTTTCAACCGACTTCCAAAAGGTTCTCAAGTAGACGAGTTTGTTTTTAATGTATTACCTCGCATAACTTTTTACAGAGTAGTCTGATTTCGATAAATCTTTCGTTTTTGTTTAAGGCGAAATGAGTTCCAAATTTCATGATTCGACTTCGCGAAAACTTAGTTTTTCGACACTTAAACCTAGTAACCGAAGTTCCAAAAAAACATAGTGTAAATTGAATATATACGTCCTTATGAAGTATGGGAGCTAATACATGATTGAGCAAACTTGGCTTGATAGAAAAAAATCGGCAACATTCCCTAAATTTTGCATTTTTTCTTACGTGCTACGTTGGAAAAAGCATTTTTATTCAATTATGGGCAAATCAAATATGGCATATTTAAATTAATGTATCATATTCGAATTCCCAATGAAATTTATTAGTGAACTATGGACTCTTTTATCATTAAAATTAATTCATTTGATTGTACGAAATAAATATAAAAAGTATTAGCACGTATTCAATTGAATTTTCGCATTACGTCGTCCATTCTGGTAAGCAATTCTCAACCTTATTCCAACCCGTTCAAACGGGTTTGAGTTACGACTTACACTGCAATAACTGAAAAGTGTTTCTCCTATCTTGATAGTATCCTTATTGACGGTGAATGACGATCGATCCCGTATAAGTAGCAAAGGGTCATTATAATGAACGAAAATGTATTTTTACCATAAAATTGAACTGTATATAATACTCAAAAGTGTCGGTTCACACTTTTGTTATATACAGTTCAATTTTTTAGTAATTTTTTTTCCATATTTCTCAGTTGCAATCACCTTTAGATAAATTACCACATTTTGCCAACGTTTCCTGGAAGTGCTTTGTTCTACGGGCCATTGACCCTATACACTTTCTGCACCGCGAGCATGGATTGTCGATAAGATAAAATAGGATACATTTTGATAGTAATTATATCGATTTAAACATCCCGTGATTTATTTAAATCGCGACTAGATCCATGCTGCCAGAGATAAGTTACGATAGATAAAATTATTTTTCGACGTGACAAGTAGATCGTGGATAGATCCACGCTGGCACTGCTGGAAGTACATGTCGATTGTTGGAGTGGCTGTAACATTTGATTTTATTTTCTGCATGAAATGGAAAATTTTAAATGTTATGCAAATATCAGTAATCGAGCATCATTTCGTATGTGAGTTGAGAAGATATGCGATCATTTGAAAATTATTATTAATGTTCTCATTTCATTAGTATAGAATGTTTTAACTACAAGTTTTAGGTGAGGATTTACACATTATAATACTTTAGACCTATAAACAATAATGGTCTCGAATCTATATCAGTATATATATAATACAGCATTGGCAACTAGGAAAAATATATTACACCAGCTGTTTCTATAAGAAAAGTCGGCCGATATCTCACTAAAATATCCACATAAAAACATGTCAAAAACCTGCCATGTCATAGAAATTCAAATAATTGTCTTTAACCAAGTGCGAAGGTTTCCTACAAGTGGCCAAAACATGCTTCCTTCCCATTATAATATTTTTAAAACATCTGTGAGTACTCATAATTATTAATAGTAATCTCATCTAGTGACTAATATTTAGTGGTGATAAACATATAAATTAAATTCTCCCAAACAAAAACCCTATAAAATCAGGATATGTTTTTGGATGCATAAAGTGGGTTATTAAAGCTTCACATTTTAGTTTTAGGAGCAACCACAAATGCTTGGTAAAATAATATTAAAGGCACTCTTATAGTTGCTGTTAAAGCTACATATTTTAGCTTTAGGTGCTGTAAACCAGTTATTTTGCTCTAACAGTACTCCGTTGTCGTGGGCAGGAAGTGCAGCCCACGGCCTGCAGCGACAATGGATCGTATTTTACAGAGGGTGCTGCTTTCTCATCGTTCTTGTCTGCTGTATTTGCATATACGCGATTTAAACGCTTAATTGTGTACCGGTTTGAAATAAGTGTTAAATTATATATGTATATTTTATGGGGCAAAATAATACTCGTATGTAGGCTATTCTTAATATAGAATGAATGATGTTTAAACATGTTTTTATAGGGTAATTTGCAAATTATGTTTACCTTACCTGCCTTCTTGTTGGTGTACACACTCAGTGAATATATTTAAGATTATATTTAAATTATATTATATTCAAGATGTAATTGCTTATTTAATGGTTATGGTTAAACATTTTCCATACGAACTTTGCTTGACCTTTTTACGTTTCCTGCTGTGGTTTTTAACATATCAAGACTTAGATTTGAAACACATAATAACTAATTTAGGTTGATATAGCGGCAAAATAAAGAATATTATAATTAAATGGCCTGATAGTGCACTGTTTTAGCCAATTCAATTCGCCAAACTTTACATTTATAGTGGTGCAATGATATACTAGCACGTACTATGTCAGAGTATGCTATATTAGTTTTAAACCGGATAACGAAAAACAAGGAAGTTCTCAAGTCGGAGCATATTTTTTATGTTTGACCATACGTTACTTTTTTACTGGATTATGCAATTTTGATTATTTTTATTTGATTGATTTATTATTTGAGATCCGTATCTAAAACAAAAAGAAACTTCAAACAAAAAGAGTATTTGTTAAATCACTAACGCTTGCTTAGCGATAAAAGACCATACGACGGATAAATCAGATAGAGAGCGCTCGTACCCTGATTAAAGAAAAAGCAGAATTTTTAAACGCCTAGTGTAACGAAACAGATCGATAGTATATTATGAAAAAAAAAAATACAAAGGTTAGAAAAGGAATAGGAAAAGAGTAATAACCGAATAGAATTCATAAATATAACTCTCTTTCAGCAGAAAAAAATCTTGAATAGGTCCACAAAAATAAACTTTCACGTTCAAACTCAGAATTTTCAGCGATAACACTTTATTTTTTTTAGGTAATACTTAGCTAACGTATAGTACTAAAGTAATAACCAGCAGTTTTTTAGTTGTGTTAGTATATATCGAAAAATATAAAGCAATACGTACAAAATTAACGCATTTTCGCATTACATCGTCTAATCTAACGCTTTTCAAGCGATTTTCAACCTTACGTAAAGCATCGTAAATTATTTTAAAATTGGGGTTGGACCGCGTCTTAAATTTAATGCTCGGGCCTTCTAACGGAACCTCGCTGGCCCAGTGGTCATTGCGTCTGACAAGGATTATCGGAAGACGCGGGTTCGAATCCCGTCCGAGAATGT
The DNA here is from genome assembly GCA_917880725.1 of Selenia dentaria. Classification (NCBI taxonomy): domain Eukaryota; kingdom Metazoa; phylum Arthropoda; class Insecta; order Lepidoptera; family Geometridae; genus Selenia; species Selenia dentaria. The sequence continues at coordinate 35,874,570 of OU862875.1, read as the reverse complement.
GAATTTTTCTTTTTAAAATTGAAATGTTCTATAGGTTAGCCTTTTATCTGCTTACCTGTCTGTCAGTCAGTCAGTAAGTCTGTCGATCTGTCTGTCTGGCAAGACAATTTTTCTCAGGAACGCGTAGAGGTATTAAGTTGAAATTAATATCAAATGCTTAGGTTAGGTAGGTAGGTCTACGGTATATATATATATATATATATAGCGGTATATATGTATATATATATGTAGCTCGATATATATATATATCGAGCTCCAAGAGACCGTAGACCTACCTACCTAACCTAAGCATTACTAAGCATTACTAGCAAGTGTGTATATATATATATATATACACACTTGCTAGTAAGTAAATACAATTATATAGAGTAAATCCCATTGCATTACAATTATTAAATCATCAACAGCAAGGTGACACGGCACATGTAAAGGAAAAAATCCGACATTGTTGATATGCAGTTATATCAAATAAGAAAATATATAAGATTTTACCGTTTTTAAATTATTTTTAAAGAGATAACTGCGTCAAACTTTTGTAACTATACAGTAATCTCTATAGTAAAACAACAACAATAATAAAATCCCATTAAGTACATATCATTCGTGCATGATACAAATAAGTATTTTGTGAGGTTATAAGAGATACGGAACCCCGTGGTGCACGAGCTTGAACCACACTTGGCTGGTTGTTATATGTTTGTTATATAGGTTAAACTTCCTAGTAAGTCCCCTTAAAATTACATAAATAATTTTGATGTATACTCCTTAATAGAGAAACGTACCTACATGCATAACTAGATCGTTATAGTGTCAAGGGATTCGGACCCGAGTGGTGGATTATGACCCAACTACTTTCTTTGAGAGGAAAGCTCGAGTCCCAGCAGTGGGAACATAATGGGCTGATTATGTATCCGTTATATTATGCCTAATACACACGTCTAGGATATATGTGTTGCAATTAATGCTAATATTTAATGCTTTCAGTGGTAGGGGATAGTTATTATAATATGTTTTATTACCAAATATTTATTTAGTAAGTAATCACTAAACATATTTGTTTCTGCAGCAACCATCTCACTACTGACGATATTCCTAGTATCACTGACGTATAACACGAAATGCATTTCATTGCTCACGGATTCACTTATCCATTTGTCTAGCATTGTACAATGTTGTTTATTTATGCACCCAGTATATTCAAAGCCATCGACATCAGTATTTTTATTATCTAAGACGCACGCGAGCTTGTAGCACCACGGGCTGGTCTTCACGACAATCCGCTGGAAGCAGCCTCATTTGCATGTCGGCTGCTCCCGCCGCCGATGATGACGTTATATGAATAATAATTTCAAAGATAAAGATTCATTGTTTCGACAAAAAAAAGTTTATGGCCAATTTCAGGTCTCGGATAATATAACATGATCATCGTAATTTAAATTAATATGTCATTCTGACTCTACGGTGAAACGAGTTTGCATAATTTATAGAGATACTAAAAATATTAAGCGTTTGTACTCCTGTTGTTATGTGAGAAACATTGTGTGAGAATTTATTGTTTAAAACAATTGTTAATAAATAAAATAAAATTTGCTAACGATATGTGGTATGTCTGGGAAGGCGGGCAAGGTGTCACAGGCGACAGGCGAGGGCCGCTCCAGTTCAGCCTGCTTGCCCTCGGAGTATGCCACGATGGTCCTCATGGTGGAGGTCCCCCGGGGGCGGGAACTGCGTCCGCTGCTCCACCGGAACCCCGGGTGCCACTCGCTCACACAAGCTAGCCAGCTCACGCAGAACAATGTCACAGCGGCCAGTAAAAACTTGGTAACGCGCACGAATTTCCTCGCTTTTCCTGGCATCGTCGGTGATTATGCCATTTGAAGGATTAGCGCAATGGAGTCATCGAAGCGACGGACGAAGGTACTCAATAGAAAATGCGCCGGCGGCGGCGGAGGTGTTATTTCAAACGTCACGTGGTAGAGGGTGGTCGAGCGGCAGTGACGCTGCGCGCGCATGCGCACCGAGCGCGCTACCATGCCGTACTGCGGCGTATCAGCTGATAGCGTATCAACAATGCGCAGCTAATACTTCTAAACTCTAGCGAACGTGGAAATCTAGTTTCCTATACCAGTTTTTAGTCGCGATCCTTCTTTCGTGTGGGAGAAGCGAACGCGACGTGAACGCACTTCTAAGCGCGACGGGTTCTCTATATAAAGCTCAGATTGTGGCAATCTCACACGGAACAAGAAATTTTATAGCTGAGCTAGGACTCGTTCATCTGGTCATTTGTTTAATTGCGTAAGATCGATTATACACGGCTTGCTGTGTAATCATTGGGCTAAGTTTATGGCACTGCGGCTGCACTTTACACGGATGTGGTGCATTATCTCGGTTCAATCAACTAAATCCCCGCAATCAGCCTCATCACTCAAGTGCACTACAAACTCGTTCCAACTGGATAATTAGGACAGGTTGTAAATAGATTAAAGGGTGGTTGCATTCTGGATTATTGTCTCATTATTATGAGAGGAAGGAATTACAATACGTCGTCAGTTTCGATTTCTACAACAAAAAACGCTGATGGATCGTAATGAATCAAGCGCACATACCTATATAAACTTATATCACGTCGCCGCGCTTGTTGATAGGCTTTCGCACTCATACTACAGATTAGAAAATAGTAACTTGGCCTCTAGTACTTCACTTTTACAAGTTAAGACAAATAAGTCGAGCGCGCAACCTGTTATTATATAAAGTACACGAGTTGTTCTACCATCGTAAATTACTTGGGACCATTTAATAAACACATCAGGGTTTAAACGCTTTTTCAATAGCTTCTGATTATATCTGTAGTATTAATTTGGCATGTCGTATCCTACTGTAATCCTCATAATTGTGGGTGTTCGCACGGCAAGTTCTACTGTAACTCTTAGGTTTGCCGGCCGATATGTAATTAACGAACCGTAAAGGTAAAACATTTTTTTATTATCAATTATTCTATTCGGCTCTATCTCTGTGTAGCAATAAAATGATTGCCAAGGTTGTAGTAACAATAACCCATTCATTTTTGGAATTCATTTTGTTACCTTGAGGCCTGGGAATATGATGTACGCACTCGTATGGTACCCTAGTACGTTTATGGTCAAGCGAAGCTTATAGCATTGACACATTAATATTTCAGTAGGGAATTTTATATGTAAAACAGGCAGTTCCTACATTTGTATAAGGTGTATTGTATGCACACTGTAGCATATCGTTTTTTTAGTATCACAATGCTCATTTTATTAATAATAATAATATTTGACGAGTTATAAAAAAGATTATTTATTTTACACTAAGATAAATACATTCACACTCTTAGTCTACGACTGCACCGTTGACGCTTCTGAGCCGTTGGTCCCGGTTTCGATCCCGGGACTGGTCAAACATTTGTGTGCATGAACATGCCTGTTTCACCTGTGTCTGGGTTTGTGTATGTATATAAGTATTTATATCAGTCATCATGTTACCATAGTACAGGCTCTGCCTAGTTTGTAACCTACATACCTAGTATGGATGTTGTCCCGTAAAAAAAGTATAAGTGCACATTAACAACTAAAGAACTAACCAAATAATAATTCATCAGTATTAAATCATACTAATAATTTATACTTACTTATGATATTAAAATGTATTCTATTGGAATTATCTGGTATACGTTCAGCATTGGCCGACCTACGGCTGAAATTATAATGATTATCATTACTATAAAAGCGTATATAATAGTGGTTAACCTATTGCTACAATTACAATTTACAAATAATTACAATTGGACGGGTTTCGTGGTGAACAACGACGGGTTCTCCAAAACATAATTCCACACGGGTGAAGTCGCGAGCAGTAGATATAACAAAATAAAAAGTGTATATTACTGTAGTTTTATATTTAATTGCAATAAAATAATTGAATCTGATATCTGAGTATAGATAGAGTGCTTTTATAACTTTAGATATGAATTAGAGAATTATTCGTATGGCCTGCGGCGTCCATAGCGTGTAATCAAGTGAAGCATAAAATGATTTCCTGTGCGTTGGCAATTGGATTTCCCACAATATATAAAAATTGATCTCAAGCTGCGTAAAGATGGTTAAATAATAATTCATTTTGTGGTTTACTTTGAAATTTGAATACAATGAAAGAAAGCTTTCAGACAATTATTACTATCATTAAACATTTTTTTAACAAAAAATGGAACCGACTTCAACACCAAAATGTGTAAAATAACTTGAAAGGATGTATGCACACGATATTGTGATATTAGGTACTTTTGAACTATTATGTTTCCATTTTTTGGTATAAAAACATTTTTCGCCTTTTTTAGTGACCCTTGCTACTACTCGATTCTCATTCACGTCAATTACGATATCGTCAAGATAGGCGAAACACTTTTCAGTTATTGGATTGTAACTCAAAAACCACTAAATCGAGTTTGATTAAATCTAAATGGGACCGCCTTGGAAGTATACTCTACCAAACAAAAAATTAAATATTAAAATCGGACAACACTATAAAAAGTAATGCGTGTTCATACATATATATCTACGCGTTGACTTGAGTACCTACCCCTTTTTTGTAGTTTACTGAAAAAGCTCCAAATTCGAAACCATTTATTGTATATAACAGAACATAAAGTATGTATATAATGCCGACTTTCACTTCAAGATTCAAGACTAAAATACAAACGATTGTGACTCTAAAACAGCTTGACCGAATTTGATGAAATTCGAATGGGACCTCTTTGGGAGCACACTCTACGAAACAAAAAAAGAATTAACAAAATCGGATACTGTCAAAAGTTATGCGTGATCATACATAAAAATATACGTTCCATAGGGTGAACTGATTCTCAATTTTTTTGTGTTTGAAAGCTAATGCGGCGTGTGGTCCCATTTAAGTTTCATCAAATTCGGTCTTGTAGTTTTTGAGATACACTCCAATAACTGAATAGAATTGAAGTCGGTATTAAATTTTTCAAATTGTAATGGATATATATATATATATATATATATATATATATATATATATATATATATATATATATAGATGTAGTAATGAAATTATGTTCCAATTTGTTTTCAAAAATAGAACAATGGTTTTTTCGGTAATGATCGAACGACAACAGAAATTGAACGAGTTAAACTACAATTGGACCGGAATATATTGTTGAACTTTGTGAAAAAGTAGAATCGGCTCCATGTTAACATATATACTTTTTACTTTTTGTTACGATTCCAAATAACCGATGAATCGCGAGATATCCATTGAGGCGGCGAAGAGGCGCTGTCAGCTACTAGCGCGTGCGGACGTCGGCGAAATCAAGCAAATGCACCTCGTAAACACATAAAAATGCATGAAAAAATAATATTTACTATTACATAAAAAAGTACCAATGTATGTGTATTAAAAATAGCTATTTTATTACATGTATTTCATGTCCAATACAATTATGAATAAAGGTAAATACTATTTTAAAGGTATGTTAAATATGTTATGATGAAGTGGTAAGTTTGATATTATTTTTAATAAATGTACTCATGTATGTTATAATATGTTTTTCATTCCGTCAATGTGCACTTAAAAGTCTTAGAAATGTCATATATTTTATTGTAATTTTAAGTAGACCACTGTTTATGAGATAAACTGCTTTAAACCCCCACATTTTTTCGACGTTAGTAGTTGACAGCACCTTGAATAACTATTCATGAAGTAAGTTAGTACGTAACATACTTGGCAGGAATCTGACGGTTTCATTTAATACGCCACAGCAGAGTTACTGTTTCCAGTGAAGCGTTATGTAATAAAAAGTAGTAGATTATTTATTTAAAACTAATGCTTACTGCGGTTACAGCTCTCAGCCAATACGCACAGTAAGATAACAAAAAAATAAATTTATGACGTAAAACAATTAAACTTATAATGGTTCATCAAAGTGACTTATTCTCGCTTGATAGAAAGTGAAGTGTGATCAAGAAGCGATGGCCATTAATACAGCCGTAAGCTGAGTTCATCGCCATCCCTATGGCAATTACCTGAGGGATGTGCTTTCACGCACCACAGACCGAGTATTTCATAATTAAATTTCACGAGACAGGTAGGAACTGCTAAACTTTTTGGTTCGTGAGCTCTTTTCAACCATGTATGAATGACATGCTAGGCCGGAACGAGTCGTTCGGGATCGGAATGGTGAGGACGGAATAATATTAAATCTCTCTTCAGAACATTCACCATGAAACACACGGTATCGCTCAGAGAAGATATAGTTCTATGCATTTGTTGAGGTGTTGAATGAGGTCCGTGTCTCCAAAAATACGGACAGCGCTACGTTACCGTCTGTCGAGAGCATCCATAAGGTACTTAGCGCGCATATATATTTGAATATACATAAAATCTTATGCAAAATATATCAAGATCTGGTTTCCAAGCAATCATAGCGTTGAGCAGTAATAGGAAACAATTAAAGAAGTATTAAACTAATGTGTTAATCTCAGATACAGACCATCTCTACTTTAAATTTCATCTAGTTTCGGTCAGCTACTTTTGCGTGATTGAGTAGCAAACATTCAAAATTTCTTTCACATTTAAAATATTAGTATGTTAAATAAGACTAATGATCCGCCTCAGGTGCGAATGGAAAAGTGCGACTCTGCGAACGAAAAATATTTTTTTTACATATGGCAGAAAATATCCAGTACAAAAAAGCGTGTAAAAAAAAGTAAAATGTATAAAAAAGTACAAAATGGTACAAAAATGCTAAAACTATCAACGAACTTTCTTTAGAAAGTTCGTTTTAGCATAATAATAAAAGATAACACAGAAGAGAACATCACATACTGGTTATTAATGCAAGTTCGTGTTAGGAAATAGTGCACCAGAGATTTGTGAAGAATCAGATTTATCTCCGTGTAAACTGTTAAAGATTCATTGTACTTTCCCTGAATGGTGAGATTAAAATGCGGACCTTCGAACCACCATCGGTTCGTATCGGTGTGGCTTCCGGTGGTTTTCCTCACTATGTTATATGTAGTAAGAACATTCTCCACATGGTTGTAGATCATCATCTAAGTACCCGGATGGTTAGCTATCACTGTCAAGATTGATAATCTATCGGTGTGTTCCAGTAGCTGATGTCCTTGAGATCCAGTCTCCATAGTGTGCTATTAACGTTCACCGGCTCTAACCCCATCAAGTAACGTAGTTATCGAACATTGGCGTATACCACCTATTATACATTTCTTAGTATGTTTATCAGTTTGTTGGTTGGTGGATTAGTTTGTCCTTCAATGACGCTTAAACTACTGAACCAAGTTACACGCGCATACTACGCGGAGGGCATTCAGTATGTCTGTCTGGAGGCTGTCGCGTTGCTTCTTCAAACTCTAAGCGATGTGCTTAGAATTTGAAGTGTCCATACGATATTGACTTCAAAACTAATATCTTATGGTGACAAACTCAGTGCAGTGGCGACACGTAGAGGTTTACAGTAGTTCTGCAAATATCATGGACATAGTGTGAATGATCTGAACTAAACATAAACAGAACACCACTATACAAGTACAAGCATTTTGTTCTAACAAATATTTTGGTTTGAAGCGACTATAGAACCATAGAATCCTCCGTGTTTTATTGGATGTAGATTATGCAGTGTACGTCTCAGGTCCGGCATGCAGTATTGAAATGCAGCTTTATCTGCGCGCGCGCATCTGGTTCGTTAGGCGCACGCTCGGTGGGTATTGAACCCGCTATCGGCGTTAGAGGACCAATAGCCGGGGTGTTCCTTTTAGGTTGAGTGTCGAAGGAGGGTGCTGTAATGAAAGGATGTTATGCTATAAGAATAGACTATATTTATAGGCAGTTACACAAAGGTTCGCCACCGACGACGAGATCGTGTCGTTGCTTTCTAAGGCATTACCAAAAAGATTAAAGGATATGATGTTCTTTACACATGCGGTTAAGTTGATGTTTCACCTCCCGAAAATGCATATTAGTAACACACATATTAATTACGAGAATTATTACTATTTAATTGTGATAATTTCGGGAATCTCTCTCAATTCATATTGTATGAGACACAAACCATGTCACATACATAATTTAAAATAAAATATAACTGATTTTACGTATTTTCTCGATACAAAGATTAGAAAAATAACACAACTATTAACATATTTGTGTTATTTTTTTAATGTAAGTCAGTGCTTACACTCGGAAGCAAGCTAGGAAGTCCATTTGACGTTTACACGCTTATCAAATTGCAATTATAGATAAAAAATTAAATACTTCATGCTTTTGTCAGTGATATTATCTATAAATTACCGCAATGACGATCGACCGTGCAACTGCTTGAATATTAGACTATTTAGTACGTAAAAATTGTCAAAATTCGTAACCATACACCAGAAATAAGAGGGTACGAAATCCAAATGGGCAAAAAACGTCGGGTTTTTAATTTTATCGACATATTTGAATATTCTTCTATTTAGTAATTATATCAACCGTCACCTTCCGGACTATACTCGTACGTTTACTCCTTTTATTCGTATTTCTGTAGAGCTGCAATAAAAGAGCTCCATACAATTTAAAACGCAACAACAAGCCTAATAGCACTAACACTAAAGTATCACATTAGAGGGCAGTAAACTTTGGTATCTGACACCTTTTAGCTGTATAGAGGGTAAATTACCTATCTGTATGCCCTTTAAAAGGATACTCGATAAGGTGTTATGAAGCGTCATTGAGCGAACTTTATTCATATATATGTGGTATGTGTGTGATGTAGTCAATATATTCTGTTGACAGTGTCCATAATTATGATAGTTCCGAACATTTAATCTGACAGATGTTTCCATAAAATACCATTCTATTATTAAAGTCATCCGGTAAATAGAGCTTATAGTATCGGTCGTGAAACATAGCCTTATAAAGCCTGTACCAAACTGTCTATATAATTACCGAATATTTTACCTACCAGGTAACTTCACACAAAACCGTCCTATTCTCAAAGTTATCCAGCTTATGAAGGCTATGTTGTGTGTTTGTAGGTCATACGTATACACAGTCTAATGCAATGTATATAAATATAAGCTAAATAAAATGAATGAAAGATAGATAGGTAGATATAAAAACCATGAGTCAGAAACCACTGTATATTTTTTCCGATATAACATTTTATATTATGTGAAAACATAGATATTAATATGCAATCCCAAGTTTCTAATATATATTGTTTAGCTCAGTCTATTTAGGATTCCGTACCCAACGCAAAAAAGGATCACTAATGGGATATGATCATTTTATTGTACGTCTGCCTGTCTGCCTATGGGTCAAGACCCTTTTCCTCAAGAACGAGTAGAAAAAGAGAAGAAGGTGTTTAGTTGAATATATATAAAATAGGAAGGAAAAGTTTACCTACTAACTTTTCCTTAAAGCGTTAAAAATCAAGTTTCTGCGATTATTTGACCATCATCATAAATATATTATACGTGATTGGTAATATAATATAATGTGATGTAATATAATATTACATGGTTCTGTATAAATATATATTTTTCTGAGCTTTCGTCACCATACGTCCTCATATGCTGTTTTTTATCATTCACTAGCTGCTCTCCGCGGCTTCACCCACGCGGTGATGGATGATGATGATGATGATGAATTTTATATAGCCTATGTTACTCGGGGTGAATGTAGCTTTCCAATAGTGAAATCATTTTTGAAATCGGTCCAGTACTTTTTAAGCCATATTTTTTTTTTTTTGAACGTACTAATGCTGTTTGCCTCTACCAGCATTTACAGCGTCACCGGACGGTTAGCGAGCGCAGATGGCACTCAGCCAGATGCGGGCGCAGAGGGCGCACCGCTTAAGGCGAGCGTTGAAGACGCTTCGCCGCAAGGAGAGGAGTAGGCGACTTGCTCAAGGGCACCACTAAGGTACGGACTTCGGCTTGGGCCGTCGCCAGGAGAGAGGGGAGTCGGAGAGTATCGCCCCGGTACATAAGTGTACCGTTGAAAGTGGGCCCTATGAATTTTTACTCTATGACTATTTGGAGAGAATCTAACCATGCAATAATTTTTGCCTCGAGCTCGCCGGCTAGTTCAGTGTCTGAATGTGTTTACCTGGGAATCATAACCTTGTGTACCTCGCCCACAGTCATTACCTCGGCCGGAGCCTACACCATGATCGGAATCAACCATAATAAAAATCAAAATTAATCTCGTAGTATAGATTACTTTCACGTCACGTTATTCGTCACTCTCCAAAGCCTCACATATACGTACTTTTCAAAACGCTCATATCATCTGCAATGTGAATGCACGACTTCGATATTTATTCAACAATACCCAACGTCTATTTCATACTTGAACGAATAACCATAAAAGTTCTAGCTTCCATCTACACGTGCTGCACGAAGTCGCCTCTTGAATATAATAGCAAAGTGCATTTATGTGCTAAAATAAAATAGACCTCAAGCATCTATTAGTGTCGCCACTAACACACCGCTAAGCGCGGCCTGTAATGCCTTTTATGAGAGACATTCCGATATGTTCATAAAAGCATCTTATCCCTTTCCTAGCAAAATAGTATATTGTTGCACCAAGCAGAAAGTAAGTTATTATTGCACCGAAAGCTCTAAAAAGCATGAGTACGAGTATAAAGGTGGATAACCTTCCTCTTTTTCAACTACTGCAAGGAAAGCAGGGGAAAAATAAAACTGAAAAGAAATTTTCCATTCAATAAATTTCAAATATTTATCATACGCTTTCACGTATTTTATGCGGTATTTTTGCGGCAATAAGTTTTCTATAACGTTTTTAGCTTCACTTTGCTTCCGGAGTTTGGGATATTTTATAACTTGAAGATTCCATTATTAGGTAAGCAACTGCACACTAATATATTTTGCAGTGAAAATCAGCTCTGTTTACTTTCCTAACGTTTTTTATATTCTTTATAGCCAGTTTTCTTAATTGAAGCAATACATCACATCACGAGTAAACTGTGTAACTCCATACGGCTGTCAGGTTGGTCAACCAAACGTATTGTAAACCTAAGGTAGTTTTACTTCTAATAACTGATATGTGCCACCTCTGGTGCAGGTAAGGATTTCGATACCTTTTTTCTGCCTTTAAGCAACAAAGTGCCGCTTTGTGCTGGACATGTAGTGCAGTTGTAATAGAATGGCAGTATAGCTGGAAGAAAAAATATTGACACCTACTAGTATCAGAGTAAAAAATTTTTTTTGCTGCGCCAAAGTCTATTTTTTATGGGATAGGTTGGCAAACGAGCAAGCGGCTCACCTGATGGTAAGTGGTACCGACGCCCACGGAAATCCGCAATACCAGAAGTCTCGAGGATGCGTTGCCCACCTTTGAGGAAGGAAGGAAGGAAGGAAGATATAGAAGGGGTGAGGGTGTGTAGGGGGAGTGGGAGGGGAAGGAGATGGAGAGCGGGAGAAGGGGGAATCGAAATTGGAAACCTCCGGAATATATATATATATATATATATATATATATATATATTATGTACATAAATAAATGAACCCCTATTTCTCCTAGTCACGCTATAACTTGAGAACGGAGGGAACAAACTCGCTTATTCTTTTATGTACATATAACATATATACATAGATATCAGTTTCTATAAAGGAATATGTTTTCTTTAATCCAAGTTTCCGTAGTTAACATTTCGTCTAAACAAACATATTTAACTTAAGGTCGAGGAATTCACGAGGGCAGCTCGGGATCGTGGCCAAGCTAAGTGTAAAGGATTTAATTGGTCGATGTCGTGGCTGCGAATAGTTGCTAAAACCACAGTATACATAATAGTAGGTACTGCCGTAGAGTGCCGCGCTCACGAACTTCTAATTCCAGTTTTGTTTTGTTAATATTTTACTGAGGTGTTGTTTTACTGGACTTTGCTTAGGAACGCGATGGGAATGCCGTGGGATGCTCTTATTGTTTCTTTAATGTTATGTTACATATAGTTATACTAAACTTGTTATTTACATTGAACATATAAAACAAATATCACATACCATGAACCATGATAATGAAAACTGCTTATGTGCTTAGGTGATCAGTTCATACTCATGGTAATTATGTTATGTGAATCATACTTATCCCTGAGAATAATTTAAATTTACACGAAAATTAAAATATGACTTATTGTAAACGTATTTGCATTAGTTACTATTTGCAGATTATTTGGTCATAAACCATAGTTTAAGTAACCTAAATTGGTATTTGGCAGTTGTCAGTGCCCGGCGAGAGCTCGCTGACGCCGCTGCGCACTCGCCCTGATGATGAGCATCGGACATGCTCGAAACCCGGGTCGACGTATTCGACCCCTTACGTGAGTGTTTTGTCGGTAGTCATACTTAAGTGTGTGTTGAACTCACGAGAATTTCAATACAAAAATAGACACCATATCAGATGAAGATAAAAAAATACTTGTACCAGCACAGTTTTCTATGTTGGTATAATTTTAATCTTAGATAAATTAATGAGTAACTAATTTTATTATATATAAATTAATGAGTAACTAATTTTATTATATATATAATAAAATTAGTTACTCATTAATTTATCATTATAATGAATGCTTTTATGCAATCTTGTTCAAATTATCCGAAACTCATAAAGAAATTATGATACCCAACTACTTAAGGAGTCCAAAGTTGCCTGCTTCTGTGAACGATTTCCCATAAAACATTGATTACGACTTGATTATGGTGTTCAACGGTGAAGAGATAAAGAAAATAAAGCAAAGCATATAGTGTGGTGGGTTCTTGTCTGGTCTCGGTTGCAATCTCAATAAACCAATTTGCGACGGTTCCCGATGCCAGTTGCCGTGATGGTAGTTTATGGGCCTTTGTTTGAAACTGTCCAGGGACATGGTATAGGGCCCTGGGCCTTCTATGGCGGTCGCTTTAAATGGCCATTTCTTTTCGTCCGAGAGTTGTCATTGGATAGATAAGTTCTTTTAGAAAAAGATGTTAAATATGGTTTTTCTGTGAATATGTTACTGGTAAAGCCTGAAGAAGCAGATTCTGGATGTTGTCTGGTATACCTTACAGTGATTTAGCAAAGCATGAGTTTAAAAGTTAACAAAGTAGAGTTTGGAGTTAACTCAATAGGAAGGTTCAGCGAGTTAGAAAGATGATGAAACACTCAAGCGTATTATATAAAAAACTTCTGAAAATAACGTGTGTAAGTCAAAGTCAAAATCATTTATTCAATTTAGGCATCAAAGACGAACTTGTGAACGTCAGTTATTCATTATAACGTACTTTAAAGGCTCTACCGCCGCGTTCCAAAATATATAGAGCCTGACGAGAAGAAGCAGCAAGAAACTCGGGGTCATTCTTTTTATATAGATGTTTACAATGTTTCTACTTAGATACTACTAATATGACATTTTATGGGTGGCAGAATGACAACTTGCCAGAAGTGATAGTATGGGAAATCCGTTTAAATTTAAACTTTCACAGTTTCTGTTATTTGTTAGAATATTTGCAATAATAACACATATTATGCAAAAAAAAAAACGACGGTCCCAAAGATAAAGCCATTTAAAGGAAGGACAGACGGATAGGCAAAGAGAAGCACAGCGTAGGCTTTGCAATATCCCTCTTCCTTTATCCCTTCCGTCACTTATGACAGCATATAAAGCGCTGTTCGGGTGCATTATCATCATGCGCTGACCAAACGGATAGATCCCAGAAAGATCTGAGGGATAGATATGTATATATCAAAATAGTGTAATAAACAAGGATATTATAGTCATCAGGAAATTTATAAACCTCAACGATTTAGAAAATAGATATAATATCCATTAAACAGATCGTTTTTATCCTTAGGCCGGTTTTAGTGCTCGCCCGACCGTCCGCGCGTACCGTCGGTCCTGAAGATACCCATAACCTATCGTACGGTTTAAGGCATATTCAGACCTGAGCGTTATTCGCTACCGCTATGGGTAGCGAAAAATACCACGCGGAACTCGATGGGTAAATAGTATAAAGTTCCATAACTGCAGCGAAACTTGTACCGCCTAGTGAGGCGGTATTTTCTCTTGTTTGGCGAAACTAGTTCCGCCGCCCCGCTAACCGTTGGCGCGGTAGAGATATCCGCGTTGGTGTGAACAGTGAAATAACAGTGAAACGCATACCTTTTCGGATTTCTCTATCGCGCGCGGTAGCGAATAACGCCTAGGTTTGAATAGGCCTTTAAGCGTGCGTACGGTCGGTCGAGCACTGAAACCATTAGTGAATTTTCATACAAATGACAAGCGCGACCGACGTACGCACTGACGGTCGGTCGAGCACTTTACCCAAAATTAATACTAAATATTATAAAAACGTTTGTAACTCTGTCGCTCTCTCTGTCAGTTTGTTACCTTTTCACGCGTAAACCGCTGAACGGATCGTAATGAAATTTGGCAAGATTACATCTCGAGAATAGGCCACACGATTCTTTTCATCATCACCCATAACCATGCGGGTGAAACTGCGCGGCGAAGCCAAATGCGAAAGTTTGCATGTGTTTGATTGTTATCGCTACTCTACTCGCCACTGCAACTGAAAGGTCTTGAATGGAATTTGTATTGTACATAACTTATACTCAAGATTAACGCCTAGTCTACTTTTTATCAAGGAGTGGAGAGACGAAATGTTTTTTTGTTATCTATTCTTTAATATTATAAAGAGGAAAGATTTGTATGTATGTTTGTAAGCAGTTGGATCAAAAAGTACTGGATAGATTTCAAAAGTTCTTTCACTATTGGAAAGCTAAATTTACTTTGAGTAACATAGGCTATATAAGACTCATCATCATCATCATCATCATCCATGACTGCGCCGGTGAAAGCGCGGAGAGCAGCTAGTACAATATAATCATTTTTAGAGCGCTGAGCGCAGTTTGTAAATGCAATAAAATAATTAATAACAGAAAATGTAAAGAACTCACTGATGCATCCCGATTATTTATCCTATTCTTGAGTAAAAAAAAATTATTTACTTGCTACATATTTCAGGCTTTAACAGCCACACACTCGCATTTTAGCATCCACACATTTTAGCACTGGAAGTATTTTTTATTCAAAGACACGGCTCGTGCCTTCGTTTTGATATTTGCACAAAGTGTTTTAAGAATACCGAAGTAATTGATTTCTCATGTTTTTTCCCCAGAATGTGCTGGTTAAAGAAAAAAAAACACCTTGCGGATGCACGCGTGGGACTGTAATTGTTTCCACACGTCGTAAACCATGGATACTGGGTCACTTGTACGATACTGTCTCATAGAAATGTCTTAGCACTGTATAAACAATGACCTACGAAGAAATACTCTCAGGAAGCATAACTCAGAACAAAATCCACTCAAAAAGTGGTCCTTCAAACCAAAACGACATATGATTCCAAATACGAATTACTTCCAAGGTTACAAATAGACATATTCGGTGATTGGTTTAAATTTCAGAAGGAAAGCAGGGATTGGTCCACGCGCGTGCTGCAACGTCTACTATGACAGCTGAGTCATAGCGGCGTGAACGATGTTATTGATTTAGCACAACTTTTATTGGGTTATTTTTGAAGGCAGTTCCTCTTCCTGGTATTATTTCTTTGTAGACAATGATCGAATTATAAGAAATACTTACTGCGCCCCGCGTTTTCACCCGCGTGGTATTGGATGATGATGATGATGTTCATCATTATTTTTATAAGTTTCATATGTGCTTCCCCTAGATATTATTTATAACCTTGCCAAATTTGATCACGAACCGTTCAGCCGTTTAGGTGTGATACCGTAACAGAGAGAACGAGTTATACATTTATTTTTTTCTAAAATAAAAGTAGCTTAAGTTATTCCTTATAACATCAGCTATCTGCCAGTGAAAGTCTCGTTAACATTGGTTCAGCTGTTTCAGATAGCCGGAACAAACAGACAGACAAACATTTTTAAAGTTGATTTATTTATGTAAGTACCGTAAGCATACCTATGCTTCATATGCATTTAGTGAAAAGCTGTTAATTTGGAATTACAAACAGACGCTTTAATCTTATTTATCTGTATGTATAACATTGATGTTATTATTATATAAGTTATATTTAAGATTTTCAAATTGTGCTACTTATTACCCAATAAAGTTTGAAGTTTGAAGTTTGAAGTGCCTTTGAGATCTCACGGTTATAAATGGAGAGAAGTGTCAGGAGTTTATTGAAATCTCAACACATACTCGTATTACTAACACATATTGTAGGTACACAGTCACGGTAATGTTATCGATCATTACCGTGACACAGTTGACTAGTAACCTCTTAAATACTCTCAGTTTTAAATACGAGATTCCCTGTTATGGTATAAGTGGTGAATGTCGTAAGCAATCACCACGATAATGTTTATATATATATATATATATATATATATATATACTTTGATGAGTTATATTTCGCAGCACGGTGACTTCGGGCGGTGTTATGCTATTTCCTTACCATCTGTGGTTGTATTATAACAAGCGGAGTTTGAGGGGATTCTCGGTTTTGGATAGTTTACGTGCTGATGACAAACTGCTCCTACCGCAATATGATTCCCTGATATATGGACTCACATATTATCAGAAACAACCAAGATACGAGAAACAAACATGTCTTCGCACCACACAAATCCTGGGATCGATTCAGAGGCTATTGTAGCTAACGGGCATATAATTGTATATGTTTCTGTATGTTTGTCTGTCTATCTGTATGTTCATCAATTATATGGTCAATACCTAAGGGCCTATTTACGCGAGTACCATATCTACCTCTTTTTTTTATATAAGATCATTGGACACTATATTGAGCGTATTAAAAAGATATGAAGACTTTGAAATGCGTTAACATAATTAGACGTGATCTTGATGGACGGCCGAAATGAATGATTTATTGAGGTGGTATTTTAGATTCGGACAAATAGCTTTTTTGTTGGCGGTAAGTAATGATTCTTCTGTTATGATACAACAGGAAATCGGTATGGTTAATAATGTAATTTGATGTTTTATGTGGCTGTCAGATGCAGAGATGTTAAATAGGTTCGTGGTATAAATGTATTTTTTGTGATCGGTGGTAAATATGTATGTTTTCTTCCTCTATGGTTACTTTTTGGGCATCTGTAATTTAAACCTTTAAATTACCTATACCTAGGTAGGGCTGGTATACCTTGGCCTCTCGCCCGGTACCAGGTAATCCTTATGTTTCGGGACACGCGAAATATTTAAACGTATCACGGATGACGGAAAACAACAATAATGCGTAATTCATTTAGTTTACTTTTCCTAGGTGTGTGTTTCATGGAGTTTTGACGTGACGTTAGGCGTTCGCGGTGCAAGAGTGTAGGCTAAGTGTACGTGATCATGAAACTTTGAATTTGTGTTTTTATCATCAGACGTCTTCGAAAATTTTAGTAATGTATCCACCACTTTGTTAATACATGTAATTAAAAGATACTAAAATTTACTACTTTAGGACTACTTCAAAACTTCACTAGATACAACAACTACAGTGCAACCTTAATATAACGTACCTCAATATAACGACTTCCTCGATTTAACAAATTCTTCGTAATCCCCTTGAATTGTCCATAAGAGTCAATATAAAATATACCTTTACATTGCGAACATTCTTTGCGTACAACCTCTTTATAACGAATTTTCAACTATCAAGAAAAAGTATTCATACCTCTAATTAACGAATTTTGCCAACCCAAAACCTTTATATAAAGTTTCCACCAATAATATAACTCTTAATCTTATAATGTGATTCATGTCTCGACATGTTTCGACACGCTTTTGTTTGTACAGTAATCATTGTTGTTTTGATGGAAAGTAATGTAAACACCTCTGCTCGTCACTATTGTTAAAGATTTAAGTTAAAATTTAAGTTACCTCTTTATAACGAATTTTAGACCAACTCCGATTTGTTATATCGAGGTTGCACTGTATTAACATATATAACTTGAGGATTGGAAAATGTACAACCGTAAGAGTCCACTTGAAGTACTTGAACAGAAAAAAAGTAACACGAAGTGCTCATAGCAGAGTTTGACTTACAGCAGTCAGGAGTGGTTGAGGAAACCACAGCGGAGAAGCATTTACCACTGAGCGCATTGTGTCCCAGGCTTACAGCCCAGGCAGTAGGTATTTCAATTTAATCGTTCGCTTACGTAGGGATTTCGGAGATTTCCGCCTTTGTGCTGTCCACTTGGCTATCCTACAACTCGCACTGGGCGTGAAAGGTCTGTTACACAGATAAATAAACAGGGGGCCTACTCCCACCTTTTACAAAACTATCATAAATCAGGAGCGTTTTGTAATAAGCTTAGAATAATCATACTTACTATCGTACTCCCACCGACACAAAACGGTCAACCAAATTTAATGGTAAGGTTGCAATATGACTACTTTAAGAGATGGGAGTACGGATCTTCAAAAATGTAACACTGGAACAATGAAACTTAGTGTGAAAAGACACGTCAAAGCCAGACACCATCTTAATGCATTATTATTTTATGCTTTCTATGTTGACATGGTGGTACCAAATTTAATGTTAAGGTTGAAACATGACTAGTTTAAGAGGTGGGAGTAGGCCCCAAGGTCTGTTGTATGGAAAGCAGTTATCCCGCTGAGAGCATGGCCCCGAACTACGGTCCCAACAATGTATAACTCATATACACATATGTGTGTATGAGGAAATACAACACGCAGATTCTTTCAAAGAGCGATAATATGACAGTACACTGCAACCAACAAGAGCATATTATATACATCTACTAAGTGCATTTATATGAATACTTAGATATTTACATGACCATCTTTAAAAAGTCGCAGAAGTTGTTTGATATGACAAATATAATTGATAGCATTGAATCTGTAACATTTACTATGAAGAAACAAATGACGAGATGACAAGAAACGTTGGAAAAACAACCTTATGTACAAGGGCGTTATCTCATAAAGTATTTGACATCGGTGAGCTCGTCGACGAACGCATCGACGAATCATTACAGAATCGCTCGCATACAAAGTTACTTTACTACTTCGCTACTTTATTGAATTTATGACGGCTCTAACATTATATAAGTACTCGGTATTTTGGACGATTTAAAAATATAAACTAGGTACCGTTTCATAAATTGTGTTATCAACTTATATCTTGAGTGTGTTTATGGGATTAACTTTAGATATGATGCAATTAATACCAGGATATCCTCTTTCGTAGTCACCGTTAGCTTATTGAGATACCTTATCTTGACTACATCCCTCATAAAGTAGCGATTTCACAGAAGTAAAGATTTAAACTGTTAGTAAGGTATAACCCCGAGGGCCAGGTGCTAGAATACTTTGGCTTAGAAAAGGCTGATCTATATTTTGCTCAATTCAAACGATTGTCTCTTTATACACAAAAGTAAATCTTGTGCTATATGATTTAAATGTTTTTCTATTTTGTTTATGCATATTAAATTATCTGTTCGGACCAAAAAGCGTGGAAAGTTAGTTGCGATCCTGCGGGAACTAGCCTTCGCTGAGTAGGTTACAAGTATTCGCAATTCGGTATGTAAAGTTTTTTTTTGGTATTTTTTTTATATTTTTATTTCGTAGATTAGGTCATTATAAGAAACTAATTTCAATATTTTTGTTTTATATTCAGTAGTTATTTTATAATATTTTTTTGAAAATTTGAATCCTATGACGTCACTTTTTTGCATAAATATGTAGTTGCGTTGAGGAGCCAAGAAAAGCACGCGAGTAAAAAAAAAGAAACTAGAATTTACTTTGACACTTGACAGTGACACCTACTAATTCGTAAGTCTCTATTCAATCAAAACAAAAGTCCGCTCGTGTTGTTAGATAAAGTTTTACTTCAATAGTCACACAGATAATAAAATGCAAAAAAGTGACGTCATTTAGAGGTCAATGAAAGTCGAATTATTTCATCGTTTTTTGTTAAAATAAATGGCATCTTATCGTTTTAAAAGGTCAGAGTGGAAAAATAAGGGTTTGTAACATAAAATCTCGAAATGGTTTCGGAATTGGCATAGGTTAATTTTTTTTAGCATACCGAATTATAATGTTTGTTTGAACTAACGCAACGTTTGTGACATGTCATCATCAGTACCATCATCATTATTATATTGACGCGCATGAATTCAGGAGGTTAAGTTAGGAACAAAAGCTACTTTGTTCTGTTTTAACAATAGTGCGACCTTAAGGTTTTATCTTAGTGTAGGAATAGATAACCACTATTACCTACTCCTTTGGGTTTTATTTAGTATAACGCAGAGTAAAGGAAATTTCTACGCATCATTAATTTTAGAGCGAGTATATCCAATTCAGACTTTGATTATGAAGCTTGTTGCAAGCATCAGCACTTGTTACCTCTTCAAAAAGGAAGAGAGGCAGCCGATCTCTTCTTTCTTCATTATATTGTGTCGAGTAAAATTGACTGCTCTTCTCTGCTGACCGAAATAACACTTGTCTCACCGTCTCTTTCACCTCGAAGAGACTATATTCATCTGTCTGTCGCCGCTGTCGCACCAACCATAGGCAGAATTCTTATTATTATTTTTATTCAAACAATTTCACGGGTTTTACCCGGCCCTTTACATAGGCATAAGTGGGACTGCAGCCAACACTTAGAGGCCCGTTTCGTATAAAGATACAATGTAGTATAAAAACAGAAACATTTTGGATGGATGTATATCTATTAAAAAAGTGGGTAAAATGGCATGGCCATTGATATGTACTTATTATTATTATAAAAAAAAAGTAATTACTTTCCACGCACGTTTAGAAACTTTAACTTAAACTCAAATTATTCTCCATCTATTTACAATGCGGTTTAGTACTTTTCAAGAATTGATATATCTATATATATTTGCGATTTTTCTATACATACTTAATTTCGTTAATATTTATATGGCTTTGACATTTTTAACCTGATTATCTACTGTATCACTAACTTAGGTAAGTGTTCTACATGTGATTACCTTTGTTGGCCTTAGTGTATTTATACATTTTTGTTAAAACTTGTAAGAAGGCTGTTAGGAATCCTTGTTAAAAATAAAATTACGTCTCAATGTTTTTAGGTATGTTTGCTTGGGCAACTTAATGCACATTGAATTAAAATATTGGATTCAAGTTCATTATAGTATACAAGCTCGTTGATGTCAACTGATCACTGATTCAACACTGAGTTACTTATTTTTGCGACCATAGAGGCACATGGAAATCAATTACTGCTTCATTCATACTTAATTCGTCGTATGCTTCTTGTGCAATAAGGCGTCTTGGTTAGTATCACGGCAGTGCTAGATATCCTATATCTGGTACAATAGTCTGCAAGCAATTGAACTAAAACAACGTTATATTATAGTGCTCTTTAAGAATAATTTCTACAATACGACCACATTGTTTATATATAATTCATCTCTTATTGGAAAAACAATAAATTCATTCAAATGCATCGGCTTTCGACGTGTAAAACTGCATTACAAATTGCAAGAGTCGTGACTGGTGAGCGGTCACGGGTGGCTCGCCATTGTAAAATATGCCCTCGGGCACATCTAAGGTATAGTAGATGCCGATTACATTTTCTACTAGCGATATTCAATGCTTCTGCTTAAAAGCTTATTCAAACGATTTTTAAATCTTCTGCACCTAAGACTTTGTGCTCTAATCACCATATAGCCCAGCCCAGTCGAATTAGCTCAAAAACGAGGCAAACCCGGAAAAAATATATGTAGCGATTTTTCTTCCAAATTCGGTGGGGAAGGTAACTGGTAGTCTAAATTTTGTTTTGCGTGGTATCCGTTGCGTCATCCACCATCTTGATTTTAACCTTTCGCATATGTTTATTGAATTACTCGTTTATTTTCGATTTCACACGAAATAATTATATTATCACAAAAGTTGTTAAAAATTAATTCTCCTACAGTTTTGGTTCTAATATTTTTTCCTAGGATCGATATTTTCCGATTTATACCCAAAAGAGGGGGTGAATTTTTGTTTTATTAACACCTCGTTTATTTTAATTTACATGAACAAATGTGATACCTATATAAATTTGGTTAAAATTAATTAATCTACATTTTTCGTTCTGATAATATTTTTCGTCGGATCGATATGTTTCGATGTATACCCGAATATCATTTATTAGCCTATTATATCATCTTATTTTATAGCTGCATTCGTTTAGAGTAAGACAGGCCCACAAACGGCACCCTTTCACGAGTTGGCATGTATGCCAAGCATCACCTTCCTCAATCATATTGTAGAAGAGATAGTGATTCAGAAATTATAATAGAAGTTAGAAAGAAGTTAGAAGAAATTAGAAATCATAAATTTATAGTCCCGACACAAATAATGTGGCAATGCTGATCTGGTTAGCGTGGCTTCAAAGTTAAGACTGGGGAAAGCATCAGAAAACTGTACATCTTACAAACAACTCAAAGTTTTTAGTACCCTGCTGAGATCCATGTATGTACATACATTTTATCATCACCAGTCCTCAAAATTGCATGAATACAAAACTATTCCTAGAAACTGAACATCTTAACTTTATGTAATATAAGACCATATTTAAGGTTTCTCAAGGAAGCTTTCATATGTAAATAAACCAAACAGAAACTCTGATAGGTACCATCTCTTAGCGTATAGAAATCTAATTCCTCGTTTCTGTCCTACCTACACAAACGGACATATACATGGTAAGATTATCTAAACATATATATTACCATGCTTA
Organism: Selenia dentaria; assembly: GCA_917880725.1. Lineage (NCBI taxonomy): Eukaryota > Metazoa > Arthropoda > Insecta > Lepidoptera > Geometridae > Selenia > Selenia dentaria. The sequence goes on along the minus strand of OU862875.1, from coordinate 35,851,768 downwards.
TACATATATATTTTATTATCTTATATTTTTGTCGAAAGCTTATATAAGCGGTTGTCTCTCTTTCTCCTTCCCTTTCTCTCTGGGCGATCTCTGTTGTCCATTTCCTTAATTCTATGAATTGAATTTAACAGGCAAGTGGTACGCCTGACGGAAAGCACCACCCGCCAGCAAGTGCAATTACTGGGCGAAATCTTATTCACCCAGTAATTTCACTGCCTGTACTTTTCACACCCGAACACAGTAATGATTGCGCAATTTTACATCTTGATAGTACTGCAACCAAGACGGTTCTTGCATCAGAGGTCTACCACCTACTCGTAGTATGTCGGGTCTCCTCGTAAGTCATTCGCTTTATAAATCAATCGTACCAAATTTGCTTAATGCAATGTTTATTGTAACACACTAATACTATAAATGCGAAAGTTAGTGAGTGTGTGAGTGAATCTGGTAATAATTGGTATTCAAATTAGTGTATGTGTTTGAATCTTCTTTATGCTGACTGGGTTGAACTGCTGTGGATGAAATTTGGAGTGTAGATAGTTTATACCCAGGATAAACATAATCTACGTTCTGTCCTAATTCAACGGGTTATTAAAAAGTACAATTTGAAAAATTTAATACCGACTTCCTCTATTCAGTTATTTGAGTGACTCAAATGAATAGAATGGAAATAAAATAGAATATGAATTTGATGAAATTTAAATGGGACTACACAGGAAGCACTAGCTTTCAAACAAAAAATAAATTTGATAACCGGTTCACCCAATCGAAAGTCATGAGGTAACAAACATAAAAAAAAACAGTCGCATTGAGTACCTCCTCCTTTTTGGAAGTCGGTAGAAAAATAAAGGAACACGTTACAAGTCCTAAGTTATGATCTTATTATTTAAAAAAAACTACCAACCTCTCCAATTTTGAATTAATCTCTTTCAAACGTAGGGTTATCTTGTATACTTTCGTGCTCATTATATTGCAAAAAATTTAAAAGAGATCCGTTTTGTTGTGTGGCCTATATGATTACCAATAAATAAAACTTGACTCCATCTCAACAATGGTTTAGTTCACACCGCACTGTGCAGAGCCCTCTGAGGTACGATGCCAAATAAAAGACGATGATAGTTTCTATAGTCAGCGTTCATTTCAGTTAAGCAACTATAATTAAATCTGCGGTTTAGAATAGTACTTCAAAGGGTTTAAGTTATTTTGGCATGAAACATACTCATACATGATTTAAATGACACCCAAAGTCAAACTTATTACACTCTGGCTGAGAGGCGATCGTATTAATATTTTAATTGTTTTCAATCCCCATAATTCTGCGGCGAGACTGAACAATTCTCTTTGTAAATTAGTATTTTAATTTAAATAGCTTTTAAAATGCAATAACTTCTGAGATTTATAAAGAAAGGTTGCAATAAGTGTAACTCATCATTGTGATGAAAATATGGACTTAAAATTGGTTGAGATTCGCTTAAACTTGTCTGTCACTCATTTTAAAGAAACCACTCAACGTAAGTACCACTCAAGTCTGACTCGGAAATCAGAATACAGAAAAACAAAATAATGTCGTATAACTTGGGACTGGGAACCACTTCAGAAGACTCGTTTTAATTCGTAATATTTTACGAATCATTTCCTACAGAGGGCAACGAATTCTTATGATTTAGTGAAAATTCTATCCTTATAAATATTTGCTCCAATTTTAAATTCACTTTACTTATTAAATTTATATTATTTCAGTTCGTGGTATATAGCTAGTGCACTGATAGAAGAGGATAGGTTACCCTGAGGTACTGCAGCTTAAATTAGGTGTGTTGAGGAAGCTCACCTTTTATAGCGAATCTTCGATCTCTAATAATATCTTGTATAGTAGATACTAGACGGTTTGGCTCACCAAGATGCAGCTTGATATCAAGCCGTTGTGCCAGACCGTATTTAATAATCTTTCGTCATATAGATAAAAACTGTTACGGTCCCATTCGTTTTTATTAAAGCTTCTTAAAATATATGCTTCATTATGTAGTGCACCTGGCTCCAGCGCTTAAACTAAAATATTGGTGCGGGTTCTTGGATCAGATCTGGCTCATGATGACCTGATCATTTTTATCTTTCATAGGGAGACTGATGAAGTGAGAGCTAGAAGGTTCGTTAGCTGAATTGCCTGTTTGAACTTGTAGAACTGAAAATTATTGCAGAATTATATTGATGATTTCTTCAGCACTTCAGGCTTTGAGGGTTCCTTCCAGTCCTTGATTAGAGACATCTACAGTATACGTAGGGTACAGTACAGGGGGAGGCATATGTTCGGCAGTGGACGTCCTACGGCTGAGATGATGATGATGAAAGTATACGTTGAGAATACTCTGAGGCAATCAGTATAATACTCGGTACATTACAATGAATAATTGACATTCATAAGTGCGTCTATGATGCGTAAATTGAATAAATGATTTTGATTGATTGATTGATATCTATAGATATGCAAATACTTTTCTCAATATTGAGCTTGATACCGAAAGCATTGACAAAATAGATGTGCATCATATGTATAAAGAGACCAATCTGAAGGAAGTATAAACAAAAAAGAGTCATAAAATTATCACCGATGTTTTCTGGACTTTAGATCGGATTATTAGAAGTAGTAAACATTAAAAATATAATAAAACATGCAAAAACACGAGTTATAAGCTTAAGATTTTGTTAAGCAATTATTGGAAGTATACTTGATATTATAAGTTAAATCATTACGTCCGAATCTGCCATTGTTATTAAGCATGAACATGGTATAGTATCAGGGTCATGTTGTAGTCTCGTGCAAAAAGATGCAATCTGCACTTGTTGACAGCTCTGTCAACCATTACTAACCCCAATGTAATGCCCCCATTCAAACGTCTCAAATGATAAATTGCCCGAGATTAGCATATAAAAGGTTCTGTGAAATTAAAAGTCAGCGCGTAACATTGTCGTTATTGGAACCCTTTATGGAATCGTGGATAGCGTTTATCCGTATGAAATCGGACGTTGTTTTCAATTGTCTTGGTAAATAACAGGGCGGTAGTATATTGTAAAAATGTCCGTTGTCAAACCTGTCGTTTATTTTTATCTCCAGGGCATTGAATGCATTTTTGTTTGCAGGCAACTTCTTACTGGCAGTACTTACCTATTAAACTCGTACACCTAAAAGAATCGAGTCAATTTTAGTTATCAATTATGTACTGCTTATTATTACAAAACTTTAAACTAAATAACAGAAAACCTAATTATAACGTTTCTACTATAATAAGATACGGTTATCGGACGCTGATATGAAAGATATGTAAAAATCTTAAAAACGGTATAAAGAAGTTAGTAAAGAAAAACGATAAAAATACCCTACACTCGCTCATTTGTATTATCACAGTACGAATTATGAGATATGCTGCTATCTATGAAAGAACCTGCCACTTAACCTTTTTGAATTAATCTGGAACCTTAAATAATACAAATATCTACATTGTAATTAATACAAACGTTGAAGTCTCACAAGCACGAACGATAAAGCTATTCTGCCGTGTGATACTCCAAGAGCAAACATCGTTGCTTCTTTGACAACATCCGTGAAACAAATGACGAGATGACAAGAAACGTTGGAATAGCAACCTGATGTACAAGGGCGACATCTCATAAAGTATTTGACATCGGTGAGCTCGTCGACGAACGCATCGACGAATCATTAGAGAATCGCACCGGCTGTCGATAGTAGGTTGATGTTGAAGTTAGTGTATCTACCTTCAATTTCACCATCCAAAATCATCCCAGCATTTTGAAAACCCGGTTGTCTCATTTTGAATTGCTATACCTGTCTACAAAGTCGTCTAAAAGCGAATGAATTGCCCGTCACATCACTTTGTAACATAAAATACTTAATATGCATTTCAGGTTATTAACACGGTGCTGCATTCTATACTATTATCTCGAGTTCAACAATTTTAGTATACAGGGTGGGCCATTTAGATAAATGAATGAATATTTACTTGCTTCAGTTTTGGGTACGATATTGCATAGTTGTTAAAGCACATAATACAGGTCCAACAAAACTCTACCTAAATGGCGTGCAAATGTTTTAGACAAGATTTATCCTTATGTGTTTTTAGAATCTACACAAAAATTATAAAAAATTATACAGGCAGTAATTAAAAATAATACAAACTGATTTTAGATATAATACCTAATTAAAAATGTCAATATATAATTGTTTGATAAGTCGCTTCTGTCAATTAATACAATTAAGTGTCAAACCTTAATATACAGGATGTTAGGAAGATCGATGCAAAGTCGTGAGGGGGGGGGACCCCCTAGTGATAATGGGCTACCCAGCCCACCTCATTAGGCATCTATCTAGGCTATATTACCTTAGTCCAATGTCGTCGAATTCTTAGTTACTCGTATCATAATATGGTTATTCGTTCATAGTGTTCAAACTTCCAACAGACAGTTACTAGTACCTAAAAATTTATTTACATCCTAACTTAATGTGTATTCAATCGATAAACACCAAATTAATCATCTGTATCCACAAAACTGACTGTATGGGAGGTGTTTAATAATAATATTAAAATAATAAACATTGATCAAAAATAAAAGTACTTTTTAAAATTATACTATTTAAAAAAAAAAACTGCAGACTAATACATTCAAACATTTTTAAAAACATCCAGTAGTAATGCCCTTTCGATTGGTGTATAATACACGTAGATAGCTGCCTAATTCTCAGAACTAAAGCACATAACAAAAAGGTCTTGGTGGCCTAATAATAAATTAAACATTTATTAATAATCAAATCGTTTATTATTCATTTTCAAAATGTAATCCTTGGTTTCTTATACATTTTCGGGCCTATTTCGCACTTCAGTGGTTGTTATTTTTAATAACATGTCTGCTTTCATTGTTTCAAAGACTTGAACTATTTTTTCCACTAGTAGTATTATCACAATAGTGTGCACATGGTAGCGACTTCGACAAGTTTTTTCACACTTTTTAGTGTACAATTCGGTTCTATTTTTTGATAAAAAAAATATTTCATCCTTTTTAGTGACCTTGCTACTTTTTAGTCATTGAAATATAAGTCATAAACTGCTTGACTGAATTTGATGAAATTTAAATGGGGGACCACGGAATTATACTCGGATTATTTATAAGTCCGTACGATGCACGCAATATTGTGATAATAGGTACTTTCAAACTACCATGGTACCGACTTTAACAAGTTAATTCATACTTTTTAGTGTAGAAGTGGTATATTTTTTGATAAAAAAAAATTATATCTTCTATTCCACATTTTCCTTTATTTTTCTTCAAAGTACTTATATACGTTTTGGCATCTACTCCTTTTCTACCGACTTCCAAAAAAAGAAGGAGGTACTCAATTCGGCTGTTTTTTATGTTTGTTACCTCATGACTTTCGACTGGGTGAACTGATTCTCAAAATTCTTTTATTGTTTGAAAGCTGGTGCTTCCCGTGTGGTCCCATTTAATCAAATTCGGTCCAGTAATATTTGAGATACACTCCAATAACTGAATAGAATGGAAGTCGGTATTAAAGTTTTCAAATTGAACTTGTTATTAGTATAAATATTGTATATGTTATTTCGATATTTATATATATGCATATATCTTTAATTTTACTGACCCATCTAAATAGCCCATCCTGTATACCTACGTAGGTAACTTGACTAGGTACTCACCTTCGCAGAATTATATAGATAGTATAGGTACTTTGGTTCTTTCCGGTTTCTTACCGAGGGTGGATGAACTTCCTATCCTATGAAAGGGAAAACACTTTTTGCTACGGTCCATTCTTGCGTAACTCGTTACAAGACGATGCCACTTTTTGTCGTACTACCTTCATATAACCGAGTTTATAGTTACTTACATAAATTACTCGAAACCTTGCTTTAGAATACCAAATCTTATGACTTAGACATAGAGATCTATCTTTTTCTTAAGTGTAAGGCATAGTATCCTGTTTTTACTCTAATCATTAATATGCACCCATCACACAGCCCTTATGTATGGCATGTAAAAACAAATAAAAGTGCAAGTCATAGCTTCAAGTTAAGGTCAAATTGACAAGTACTTATACCATACATTTAGGTAGAACTTCACAACTATAAAATTATATGTGTTTGCTCTCTCACCTTTGGTTTAGTGCTTGTGAATACAAGTAACTTTGACTGTACTATTAATAATTAGGTATATTTTAATGTCTTCATTGCACGTTATTATTTTGAAATAATTAGCATCCTGATAATTATTTCAAAGGCTATCTAGGCTGCGGCTCTACTTATAATGTTCCTAATATTCTATATAAGTAGATAAATAATGAAAAGTAGTTACCTTTCCGGCATACATATCAAGTTGTTAACTATATTTACATATGTTAATCCTACTAATATTATAACAGTAGTAAACAGGGTTTCCTTTGTGACAATTTTGATGTTTTTGCAAGTTACTTTTTTGTATGTGGTTGCATTGCATAACTAAACAGGTTTTTACCATCTTGACGACATATATCGATTTAGTATGTTAGCATTAACCAAAACAGCATTATTCCCTATGTTATAACCTTTCAAAGTGTCGCACTTAAGAGGATTGCATAGCTAGTACTTTCCATGCTAAAAGAGAAAACTCTTTTCTACCTGTTAACATTGTCCGATTTCAGTGATTTTTTTCATGGAATCATGACGTTGTTTACTATGCCCGTACGTTTTGATTTTTTCAGTTTTTTGAAGTTCTAAAAAGGAAATGTATAGTACTTTGAAATACTCAAAAAATCAAAACGTACGGGCATAGTAAACAATGCCACGATTAGAGGTAGAAAAGAGTTTTCTCTTTTAGCATGGAAAGTACTAGCTATGCAATCCTCTTAATTACCCCGGGTAATTAGGTAATTAGTAGGTTACTTTGTGACGCATCACTAAATGGCCTATAACTTCGTACTGAACAAACCAAGGCACAAATAAGCCCCCCGTTGAGCTGTTTTTGCTACAACTTAGAAAAACATATAAGTTGCCAGGTGTACCAGAAAAATATATCTTAATTAAAAATTCTTATTGTACTTTTTATAAAAAAGACATTTATTATTTACAAAATTAAATCAGACTCTTAACATTCTGGAACATCATAATGACCCCTTTTTGTTACCAGTTTAGGTTCCACGATTATTTTTAACACCATGTTTTCTTGGTTGCTACCATCACCACGTTGTACGGGCCATTTCCAATATTTGTTACCCTATGCCATAGTGATGATCAAATAGGTGTTTGTGTATTACCTTTGGCTGTTACGTTTCCGGGGAAGTATAGTCCTTCGTAATTGACAATGACATAATCGCCTTCTTGGTATGTATCTACCTCTTCTTCGCTCCAGCTTCCATTTTCATTCATCAACTTTCTGAGTGTCTTCGATTCAGGCTTCAGCCTTCGATTCATATCACATTTTGGCACAAAGTTCCCCCTATATGTAGCGATTTTTTACCAATTACGAAAAAACTCATTAAATATTTTAGCAACCAAAAACAATAAACCTAAACTCATGTCTCTTACAAATTTCACTCAAACCCGTAGTACGTAGTAACTTATTTAATCTGTGCCCGTAGTCCTGAACAACGCTTAGTTTTTTCCTGATAGAACAAAGTTTGCAGACCTCACAGAATTCGGTATGCTAAAAAAAATTAACCTATGCCAATTCCGAAACCATTTCGAGATTTTATGTTACAAACCCTTATTTTTCTACTCTGACCTTTTAAAACGATAAGATGCCATTTATTTTAACAAAAAACGATGAAATAATTCGACTTTCATTGACCTCTAAATGACGTCACTTTTTTGCACTTTTGTTTTGATTGAATAGAGACTTACGAATTAGTAGGTGTCACTGTCAAGTGTTCTAGTTTCTTTTTTTTTACTCGCGTGCTTTTCTTGGCTCCTCAACGCAACTACATATTTGTGCAAAAAAGTGACGTCATAGGATTCAAATTTTCAAAAAAATATTATAAAATAACTACTGAATATAAAACAAAAATATTGAAATGAGTTTCTTATAATGACCTAATCTACGAAATAAAAATATAAAAAAAATACCAAAAAAAAACTTTACATACCGAATTCCGCGAAAACTTGCTTGAGAGTAAATTCATCACAGATAAAAAAATACATTAGAAAACGTAACGTTCATAAGGTAAGTATATTTAATTAAAAAAATAGCGTTTGGACGCGTTCAAAGTATAATATAAATAAAATAACTACGATTATTTTCTGAAAAGTGCGTATGTAACAAAGTTAAGGCAATGCCAAGGCATAAAGTAACCCCTGCTTACGGTATTGTTTATTTTTATATTTTTTATTTTATTTTTTACAATGCATGTTTGTATAGAGCGTTTTCCAAGCGGTAAACTGTGCAAAAAAGGCTACTTTTTCGCACTAGTACCTACTTATAGTAAGTACTCGTAGGTACTTTCAGTGTGTTTTTAATCTTTTACTCCGTTATCAGCCCGAATTATAGTTTTTATTATTAGGTACAGAAAAGTGTTAAAATTTTTCTTTTATACATTACATACAGTACAGGTACATTACACCTAATACCTACTTCATTAATCATGTGTTTTTGTCATTTTTTGTGTATTAATTTTTTATTTCGCCGCACAATGCGTTATTATAAAACTGGATGCTTGTATTGAATTTGAATATGGAACTAAACTGAGCTATAAAAACCCGATAAGTAATTAGCTAATCAACAAAAAAAATGAAATACTTTTAAATGGTAATCAATATTTATAAAATAACATTTGAAGAATATTGATTCATGTTTCGACTAATAAGTGACGTTGTTTAAATTTAAGCTGCGTTTATAAGTAAGGCCGCCAGGGCCCAGTCCAGGACCCGTAGTATGTAGGTATAAACCGATAGGACGCTTCAGGCGACGGTACCGCGTCATTGAAATACGCGACCATTGTGAACGGATCGTTGAATAAATATTTAATATAAACATTCAACAAAAGTTAGCTTACCAACATCGTACCACCCAACGCGGCTCTTACAAAGCATACTTTATCTCCGGACACACAGAAGCGACCTGCGCGACTTGAAACTTATACGTACTTGGCGTATTAAGACTGTCCAAAATAAGAGTCCTAGGGATTGACATCACGCATGTGCTAATTTACCGTTTTAATGCTAGTAAATAAAAAATCTGAATAAAATATATATTAATATATAAGTTGCGAGACTGACAGACAATATGTAGATTGAGCTGTTATTTAAAAAATATCTAAATATCAATCGCAACTCGCAACGCCATGACGGTTATTTTTAATTTTATTTTATTGTACTGAACTGCTGGCCCTTGTAGGATTGTTGCAATAACTTTAACTTTATTTAAATTAGATTAGAAAGGTGTCTATAGCATTGTCTGAAGAAGTATAAAATCATATCATACTAATATGAGTAAAAAACAATACTGAATCGGCTGAAAGGGTTTTGATGTCATTGATATTTGTCTTCCATAGAAAAGATTTCTTAGGCTGGTGGAGACGCTGCTTGTTATTCTAATAATTTGGAATTTATTACTTGTATTTACTAATCGGTAACATGGTTAGCGACAATATTAATAAAACTGAATCTCTATCAAACTTACATGACGTCATAAATTTAAAGATGAGAACTAAATAGTATGACTATACACAGTCACTTTGAAAGTATAGTTTTGTTAAAAACAGCACGTGAAAAAAGTATAAAAACGAATATGTTTTGCTACATCTATCTTCAACTAAAAAGATAATTCAGATGTGATCATATACATATCATTACATATTATATCATTCAACCAAATATTAAAATTCATATTTGGTTGAACGATATGTGTAAAGGTACATAAAAAATAAATTTAATATAATTAACACATTGATGTAATTTTAATTAATTAATGTTATGTTTAATGAATTAATCACTTACATTAAACAACTTTCTTTCATCACTTGATCACTCGGAAAAGTGACAATTATGTGATCTACGGGGAATAGTAGAAGATTTGATTTTCCCACACACGTATAAATTAAAAGGGCTACTTAAACTGCCTATTTTTGAAAATTTCTTTGTTAGGGTATGATTTTCCTACCTACTTAGTCCAAGATTGACCCACCAAATTACTTCACTTATTAACTCAAAAGCATTAGCAAAAGCACGGAAATGAAAATCACGTTTTTGTTACTATAACTAAAACTCTGTTTAACTTAACATTATAAGACATTTCTGCTGGAAAATACCGTATCACATTTTAATTACAAAGCGTTTTGGTAGGATGTGTGACTCATGTGTAAAGTTAACTAGGTTTAAGTTACGAATAAAACAAACTACTAAAAGTTGCTGCTGCCGCACGGTGCGGGTCTCTCTTCTAGCTTAGGCATGTCTGGAGTTTGAGGTACTTGGTGACTCGGACCACATGCGTGATTGATCCTTGAAAGGCAGTATAATATCGACCTCTTTCGGGTTTTATTTTGCTTTTATTGGAATTTCTGACTCCAAGCAGCATCAGCGGCTGGACAATGAGAAACTTACATCTTTGATTAACTGCCTAATTGGGCTGAATACAATACATAAACGTACATATTTTTACGAAGTAGCAATGACGAATATACCGCCCATGACGTAAGACACTGCTTTACTCCCTCGGTGCATAATCTACTATTACCTATTACTCTGAGATTTACTCATATTACTATAATAACCCGAGACGGAATATTATATTGGATTGTACCACCTGCTGGTAGAATATACTTTAACCTCCATATTTTAACTTTTAATAGGATCTAGTAAAACAAATCATAACGTTTGACGACCATAATATTCTGAACAAATCAAATATATTTTTTTACATGTTGGGCCGGAATTATGTAGATAAACAATATCAGAAAGCGAGGCATTATGGTGATATATACTATTAGCTGCACTACGCAGTTTCACCGGCGTGGTGATGGATATATATATATATATGGATGATGATGATGACGATTCAAATATAGCGTATGTTACTCAGGCATAACGTAGCTTTCCAATGGTGAAATAATGTTTTAATCGGTTATATAGTTTTTCGTTTATCCATTAAAACAAACAAACAATAAAATATTTCCTTTTTATAGTTAGAGTAGATAAGGATTAACACCAAGGTACGAATAATGTGGTCTAGGTTGTATCGACGTTACTATTGCTTATTTTAGCATGAAAAAGTATTTACTGTGAAGTGTCGCGGTATTATGGTATCGCGGACTTATTTGTAGATATTCATCACTGAGCTTAACAAATAAATCAACGATATTCATATCTTCTATAATATATTCTTATATTCTATTATATAATAAGGATTTTCCGGTTCTTTTTCACACCTTGGGTTACATTATCCAAATTTTCATACAGATCCCTAACATATAATGGAAAATAGTAATATATCTGTGATGAACCTATGTTCATCGCAGATATATTACTATTTTATATAATACAGGATTCTAATGGAGAAATAATTTTTAGAATATTTCAAATCGGACTAGTCTAGTTTCGGATTATTCAATAAAAAAAAAACAAACAAACAAATCTTTCCTATTTATAATATTAGCGTAGATGTATAAATAGATGGTCCATCTGGTATATCTGCCTCGAAGCTATAGTGTGAAAGCAGAACAGTCATTGTGTTAAGTTTGAGAGGAACAGTAGCAAGTGAAATAGCTGGGATAATTTGACGACTTAAGGCGATACCATGCGAACAATACACTAGCCAAAACCATACCAAATAAACCAGGCTTGATAGCCTTAAATGCTTTTAGACACAGAAAAGTGAAAGTAATGATTCTTCTTGTAATTCTCTCGCTGATTCTTACAGCTTCTCTTTTTTATATCAGGCCACTCCCACAGAGTTAAACGTGACAAATTAACAGAAATATAGAGAGAGATGCTGATATTTTTAGCATACCATCTCTTACGACTGTATCTGTTAAACATGATTTTACGTCAGTTTCACTAAGTGCTAAGCGAGACGTCATAGACGCGGGCGTACCAAACACTCCTTGAAAAAACACCACCGAATGCGGTAAAATCTATAGACGGACTTATCCGATAATTGTTACGTAAGTAATCCAGTATTTCTAAGTTAAAATGATATACGTGTTCTAATCTTACAGCCGATTAGACCTAACACTGCTTTACTATCTAGAATTGTGCCTACACTAAATAAGAATAATTAAAAAGAAGCCCCTACATATATATATAGAACATAAATATAGTTATCATACTTATACAAAATATGACCTGGTGAAGTCTCAGTTTTTTCACATGAGGCAACAAATTATCAAAGAAACTGTATTTCACCAACAGATTTTGGTCCAGCGATTGACGAGTCAACATCTCCTGTTAGGCCTAGCACGAATAACTGCATAAGTGTAACGAAGCATGACACGTTGACGCTTACGATACGACTACTTTTTCGCCAATTGTTTGTGGTATGGCCTCTGAAGATGCCTCATGTAGAGGCAAAACACGTGTTGAATCGTTTTGGTTGATTGGGTTGTTTTGTGTGTGTTTATTCTGTATACAAGACAAGGGAGTTATATAGAGTCCTGAGTGAAGCGAGAGCTTCAAGCCGCCCAAGACGAAGACAGGCTTTATCCTCGAGGCGCATACTCTACTTTTCAGTCCCACGACCAGAATTTCTTTATTCTTCCACTTAGAGCTGAATCGTCTATCCGCGCAACGACAAGAATTCTCGCTTTGATATAGAACTCAGACATGTTCATTTTTATCAGCACCAACACCTTCATCGTTTTTCCACCCTTGACGTTTTCCTGTCCATAAAATCTTTAGTTTTCATTTTTAAAGTAAACATAATTTAATTTAAATTTAACATCCGTTGCTCAATTCTAAGATGAGATTTAATATGAAAATACATAGTTATATTAAAAAAAAGGTTTCAATGAGTAGTGAATGAAAATGCATGATCCATGAATATATTACAGTGTCTCAGCAGGAGCACACAATAAATAATACCGCTGTGGTCTAAAGACCCTGTATGTCAATCAAAGGGCTAAAGCGGGCCAAATATGAACGCTTTTTGTCCATATATGGTCCTGGATTGCACATCATGAATTCATCAATGCCAGGCTCTGTCAATAAATATGGAACACAGTAAATAATGAGCTGAGATATTCAGATAAGAATTTATGAATTTATTATTTTATATTACAAATCGTATGACTGTGTCATGTATGCAAGTTATGATAATAGAATGCTTGCAATCTGAATATAGAATATAAATATATAATATTAGATAGTATAAAAAATGCACATTTTTTATATTTTTTGTAAAGGCTAACTAATTTTCTACGGGTAAGGTGACTTAGTTCGAAAATGATAATTGTCAAGATATAATAATGTCAAATGTCAATAAATATAAATTTCTGTGTGTAAAAATGTCATACAATAAATATGACCAATTGCTATATCACTGCCCTACCGTGGCATGCTCTGTCTGTCCAAAAATGAAGCAATTTTTTCACTGTTTATTTTTGTTGTTGATTCCTATTATGAATGCAATTACAGATGCAAGTGTCAAACTTAGTGTGATTATGATTACCTTTAGTAACTTTAGTAAAACACTATAGTTATCCAATAAATTAAAGAAAAGGAGTTCAAATTAGCCGGCGCGGCGTTTATATTATACACATGCTTAAATCATGATTACTTCGTAGTACTGATATGTGGTAATGAGCAAGAGTTTAATGATAGTAAGAATATAATATTAATTATTTCCCACTAAGACACTCTAAGATTCAGCTATTTAAAAGTACACCTACTCGTATTTTTAATACTATTTAGTGACCACAAGTCTTGCGCCTAAGCACTACACCTGCTGGGCTATTATATATCTCAGTTGCAATCAGTTGTTGGTTGAAACGTTAAAAAATGGCGGCTCTATGTCAGTTTTGTCAGCTTCAGCCGTGTGATTCTCTAATGGAGGATCCCAATAATCTATCTATCCGCCGTTTTCCTTACTACCGATAGAAATTTGACATAACTTCCATACAAATAGTGTCAAATATCTAACTCTAGTAAGGTAAACCGGCGATAGATAGATTATTGGGACCGGCCGTAAGAGCAAACATCGTTGCATCTTTGACAACATCCGTGAAACAAATGACGAGATGACCAGAATCGTAGGTAAATCAACCTTGTGAACAAGGGCGACATCTCAAAAAGTATTTGACATCGGTGAGCTCGTCGACGAGCACAAGGACGAATCATTAGAGAACCGCACGGCTGTTATCAGCTGACTAAAATTTTTGGTTACGGGAGTTGACAAAACTGACATAGAACCGCCAAATTTCAAGATTTCAATCAAAATTTGATTTTAATTGAGATACGTACGTGCCCTGCGGATCCCATGATAGTTGCAGTGCTTCCCAAAGTTTATAGTTGAATCTAATACTGCGCTCATTCCGAGACATTGGTATTCGCGAGTCTCATTCGCTCAAAAAATTCACATCCTGTCACAGAAGTACTTGTGCACTCTTGCTTTGTGACAGAACACCTCGTACGTACTGCGGCACAAAGGCTTATTAGACAAACTAGATGGTTTAGAAATTGGAAGGTACTTTAAAAATGTTTTCATACTAACTGCTCCAAAATGTCCAGTTACATATCATGCAATCTCAACGTAAAGCAAGGCATTACATCCCCGGGGCCGTAAAGTTGTATGAAATTCCCATGGGCGTAAATTGATTTAGATATGGAATTTTAGTTGCAGGAAAACTCTAACTACGGAGACAGCATACAAAAAAAATAATAAAAAGGCGCGATTGTACTATTGTTTGATTAGTGAGATAGTGTGATTGTTTGGGAGCAAGCGTCGCTACGGTTACGCACTGCCCCTCTGCGCATTCAAGGTAGTAGTTCAAGTAACGTGCCGCGATTTGTAATGAATTTGGAACAAAACACGTTGCTTGGTGTTATATTAATAACCTCATTAAAATGTTATCATTTTGAATTATGGTGCATTTAACTGTGCCGAAATATCTGGAGCTCCAAAATCAACTAAATCGTGGTCTACATCCCGTGAGTACTAATTATAACTTAGTTAACAACCACGAAAGGCTAAAGCAGTGTTTTCTATAAAATATTCCTTCTAAAAATATTACTCTATTCCTCCATAACTAGACAAATGTGTCTAATTTGAATATTAACTATAAATTTATTTTACTTTTAACAATATAACTGTTTTTTTTTGTACAGCTCTGAGCTTTTATTGTCTCGCAGTAAGTATGAAAAGTAGAGTACACCTCGAGGATAAAGCCTGTCTTTGTCTTGGGCGGCATGAACCCATCGCTTCTATATAACTAAATATTACTTCTAACTCTAGAGTCCCCGTTACACTCAGGGTTCAATATGCCATCCGTGACGTAAGACAATGCTTCCCTCGGTCCATAATTTACTATTAAGTCCGACCGCTCACGTAGAAAAGGGTTAGGCGACTTAGGTCTAAAATTATAATTGTCAAGGTATAATAATGTCCATTGTTAAATAATAGTCAACGTATAAAAATGACAACAATGACAAATGTCTCAGTAGAAACATGTCTATATTTAAAACTGGCTATATTAAATAATGTCCGATATATGTCCATTAAAAAAGACTATTGACTAAGTAGAAAAAAATCCATTAAAACCATGATTTTAGTTATTCAGACACAACGAATATAACCAATCACTAATTCTCTACAGGTGTATTATAATATATAAAATATGTAAAAATATTTCATGGAGTTACAATTGAGGTAATTTTATGACAATACATTATTGTACAATTATCGTTAAAACTTCCTAAATTGGAAAGTAACTTGACGTTGGTACTTAAGATCATATGTATATAGAATTGTTTCTCTTATTATTTCCTAGAGTTTCGAACAATAAAGTTATTTGTTCTGAGGTTGGGTACCAACCAACGTAGTAGCGAATTATACATTTTCATTTCATGTTTTTTACGAAATGCCCTAATGTAAAATCCTTTGCAGATACAAATTACAATGTGCAATAATATCATCAATACAACCTCCAATAATCTCCAAAATGTCTTATGAACTCAGACGTCACGCAGGTCAAAATTGGTTGATAAAAGCTCAAGACCTAAGAAATTTGAAGAGATTGGAGGAGGCATACTTACATCCAGGAATGGGTATGAACAGGCTATAAATAGATAGATCTTAAGAACTGCAATGTACTTTAACGTTTTTTTATCTGCGATTTTACCTCCCGCAGATGGTTATCTCTTAAGAGTCCACTTTGTAATCTGGTATGAATCCTCTGATTGACATCATCCGGGGTCCAACTGTAAGAGAGGATTCGCTGCAAGTCCTACCGACATGTTATGTGACTCCTTAAGGTATTTACGAACTAAGTATTACAGTGTTGCAAAGTGTATACAATAACTCACGTCAGATCCATACTTCACCCAGCCACGCCGCCGCCCACGACACCTCCTGGATGACCCGGACGACCCCGTCACGACAGCTCTGGCATCGATCAGTCAGCCTCCTGGTAATATTGGTATTTCAGGTATTTCAGGGTCTACTCGCTGAGCCACGGGAGGTAATATGTCTGATTTTGGACTTCCAGTCTTCACAGTTAGACATCGAGGTCGTCGTAAGCAACCTCGAAATAATCCTAAATCAGATACAAGGTAATCTGTGTTATATTTTGCTAATGTGTATTAAGGTAAAGGTATCGATTTTCGATTGAAAGTTTATAAGTGTCATCATTATTAACCTGTGTTTTCTTTTTTTTTCAGACAGTGCTGGCGGCTAACGGCACCTCTATTCTCTACTAGGCAAGGGTTCGCCCTTGTCGTTGTCTAGCGCTTTACGCGCCCTTGTTGTCCCTCGGTTGAGTGCTGAGTGCACACACCAACAGTCCGGTGTCGCTTTTAATGCCCGTAGTGGCAAAAAACTCTATGTCCTTACAAAAAAATAAAAGTATACAACAAAATTAACTCCCCCCATTTTTGGCAAAGAGTTTTATTTAACCGCATACAAATAAGACTTAAAAGTGCGCCTATTCTCCCAAAAACCAACTGCGAACTTTCGTTTGACGGATTTCACGATTTCTACCGTGAAAATGAAAAAGTAAATACTGTTAAGGGTGATGAACTGTAATTACAGGTTTTTTCATAATGATTAATTATACTTGTATTGAT
Organism: Selenia dentaria; assembly: GCA_917880725.1. NCBI lineage: Eukaryota > Metazoa > Arthropoda > Insecta > Lepidoptera > Geometridae > Selenia > Selenia dentaria. The sequence continues at coordinate 35,834,504 of OU862875.1, read as the reverse complement.
AGGTATTTTATAGTGGCTGATAGATCTAATATAATAATACGAATAAAGTAAAGTACTCGTAATACTGTGTAGCAATTGTTATAGTTTAAGCATGTAAATATTTTACATTATTGATTTGTTATATGTTGTATATTTTCTATATATGTATGTTTTGACGTGAGTACCACTCAATTTCTAATATACAAGATACTTACACAAAATTAAACTTCAAAAAATGTCACATTATGATTTTTTTATAGTATTACTTTTTTTAAAGCACTAACGCCTGCTTTGCGATATCAAACATTGCAATTGTTAGAGAGAAAAATTCACATTCGAACGGACGGGATTCGAACCCGCGTCTTCGGATAATACGTGTCACACGCCATGGCCATCTAGGCCACCGAGGCTCGAGGTCCGAGCATCGAATTTTAACTCTCTATCTGATTTTAACCGTCTTACGGGGACGGAGCGACATCTATTGAACAGCTTTGACAGTAATATCCAACCGAGAGAATAATTTTTAGAAATACTTAAACTTTCGTGTTGAAATCACATCCCTTTATAATTTTTATAGTATTACTTTTTTGAAGCACTAACGCCTGCTTAGCGATCTCAAACATTGCAATTGTTAGAGAGAACCGAGTCCAAGGATGTGAATTTTTCTTTCTAACAATAAAATTGCAATACACATTATGATTGAATATATCGTCATCAATATAACATAAATCACTAATCACTTATCATCACGTCATTACATTTCATCACTTTCTCTCTCAATCTCATTCCTCAATTCAGTTGACTGTATTTGCTTCGCGCTTTTTTATGTTCATAGCAGAAAACACGAAATCAGTCAAACGAAACTTCGTACATTGTTCGTTTTTGGCAGTAGATATTGTAATAATCCGTATATTTACTCTAGCATAGAATCCTTTTTTACACAACAACAAAGTTAAGGAATACTTAGTAATAATGTTAACTAAATAAAAATGATAAAGTTATTTCCCAAATTACTGTCAAACTCTTAGCTATCGAGGAGCTTATTATACCTAACTGATTATTATCTATGGGAATGTTTCATAGTAAAGTGTGGGAATACAGATATTATTCTGTTCTGAGCACACATCTGCTGCCTCCTCTTCATCGCCGATATTGACATCTATAGAAACACACCTTCCCAATATGCCAAAGTATAGCATCTCTGCAAGAGTTGTGATACTTACGAAGCACAAAGCATTGAGGATGAAATATTACCATCGGAGGGCCATAAAAATATATTGGAGATGACGCGCAGAGCTGCTGATTTAGCGGCTGTATTGTATATGGACTTTTATAATGCCCATAAACTTGCTGAGTTTAAGAATATAACCTTTATGTCTGAATGATTAAGGTTCTATAAAACGACTGATGTGCGACTAAGGTTCTATGGCCCCAGACGCCAATGGATGCCATAAAGAGCCTTTTGCGATTATTTGTATCTGATATCGATAGCGAATTATATTATGAGCATATCGATCCTGATTTATAGCTGGAGATGGATAGAAATCTGTGTTGCAAGTTATTGTGCATGATTTGGTGCGATATTATATAACTGCTTCTTTGGAACATCTTTGGAAATGACACATAAGAGTTAACGGAGAAGTAGGGTAACGTTTACCACCTATCTTGGAAATGTGAAAGCGTTTCAAATTATGTTTGTCTGACGGCATAATAACGCACGCTCACACTATTTCCTAATTTTATAGTAGTGATAGGAGCACCGGCTGCACAAAATCTTCTCTACCTTATCTAGGGGTAAGTATAAGTATACATAATCAGGCCATTATGTTCTCACTACTGGGACTCGAGACTTCCTCTCAGTGAGAAGAGTTGGGCCATAATCCACCACCAGATTGGTAGAAGGCTAGTTGACCAACCCATGTCGAAGTTTTCAGGCCGCCCGAAGGCCGTCGACATAGCCTAAACCAAGACTGACCGCTTAATGTGCCTTCCGAAGCACGGAAGCGCTCAGTTGAATAATGCCACTAGCGGTCACCCATTCAACTCCTGAGAGTGCAAGCGATAACTTGTTGATCCATTAAGATTGCCAAGTTCTCTCTCTCTCTCTCTCTCTCTCTCTGGCTCTGCTGCGAGCGCTTAAGTAGGTAAATTATAATTATAATAATGTGTAAAAATTTGCAAGTGAAACTGTGAAATTAAGGGAGGAATGGAACTACACATTTATATCTTGACGACTAGGAGTAGTGACGACCAGAAATTAGATCTGGGTCGCATTGAACCTATCCACAGACCTGGATATATTGGTCTGTGAACCTATCCGAGCAGGTGTCACCATTATCATCATAGCTAAACCTTTTTAGTGTCCCTTGCTACTTACGAGATCGATTGTCATTCATCGCCAATTACCATGGCATCGAAATCTCAAAAAAAGCTTATAAACCTCGGAAGTAAAGTCTAACAACAACTAAGTAAGTTTTAACCCCTCACCAGTGGACTGTCCATATAACAATGAAATTTCTATTGTGTCTGGGTCGTTCGACTGATTCAGTAATAAATTTTCAAATTCGGACTATTATGAAAAAGTTATGCATGATCATACATTAAGAAATATATACGTGTCGAATTGAGAACCTCCTCCCTTATGTAATCGGTTGAAAAACAGGTTTTTATAACTAAGTTGTCATCCACAATTGAAACGAGTATCTACTCTAGCAGTTAAAATATAGGATCCAATGCCTTAATATTTAGGTATCACGTAGAGCAGCCACCGTGAAATTACCTACAAGCCACAATTAGATATTATGGGATAGGAGGTAACTCACTTTACAATCATTGTCCTGTGAACACACGAGTATATTTTACTATGTCACTAAGTGTGCAATTTGCCTCGTGTAGATCTGTTAGTTTATGTTGTTACTCACAATCAATCTATACTAATATGTATTATGAAGAGGAAAGATTTGTATGTAAGTATGTTTGTAACAAATTGGCTCAAAAAGTACAGGACCGATTTCAACAATTCTTTCACCATTGGAAAGTTACATTCACCCTGAGTAAGATAGACTATATAAGATTCAATTCAATTCAATTCAAACAAACTTTATTCAACACCAATATATATATGATAAGATTCATCATAATCATCATCATCCATCACCGCGCGGGTGAAACCGCGGAGAGCAGCTAGTATTGAATGATTTCAATATTGAATGGAAACAACCAAATAAGATTATCCACGCACTGTGTCCTTAAATAACGAGGTACAACAATAATTGAGCACATTAGCAACAAGCCGAGATAATTTGACGTGCCCTGACGCCTGACTCGCTTATCCCGCGACAGGAACAGCAATAGCATTAATCTGAGACGACAGCTCAATTACCAGCCCTTTGCCCGTAGGTAATGTACAGACAGTACAGATAGTCTGTGACAGTACTCTCAAGTAATATAGTACAGGATGTTGCATGATACCTATCGACAAAACCGCGAGACTGATAATATTACCGTGACCGAAAGGGCTAACCTGCATTCCGATTGAAGTCAAAATCGTCATTGGAGCTGTGATCGACATTCCAAATCAACAAAAGCGCGACAACGAGACCCATGTAACGTCATGGACTACGTCACCAACGCCATTTTGCGATTTCGACGACCACGCTACGAACTGAAATCACCGTGAGCAGTTCTGTCAATAATGACAGTTCGTTGATGTGTGCGTGTGTATACTCTTCTTTGATCCGGCAAAACAACAGTTTTGTGGCCTGTTTTAAACGTTTTATCATTGTTTATTATAATGCTTCCATACCGTCTCGTAGTATCTTGTAATTTGTTGAGCGTGATTTCAACTTATTCCGAATGGCTGACAAATCTCACCTGTGAAAAGTGCGATATTGAATCGAAATGAAGAACAGTGATAATATCGTCAAAACCAATGTTGACTTCAATCGGAAATCAAGGATACCTTGGTTTCCGCTATTACTCACATACCTACACACGCACATCATCTCCCTCTTACATATACAGACACGTGCGTGCGCATTATGTGTATGTGGGTGGTATGGATTTGGGTGACACCTAGTAGGTGCCATATTAATAATTGAAAAAACAATATACTTAGTAATTAGTAGTTTTAATCAAAACAAATTTATTTGTATAGGCACAAAAAATGTCTGAAAAGATATAGGTATAAGCGGAACGAAATATCTCCGCCAAAAATACTCTTTGTTATAATTTCATAATAACATATACCTATACTATTAATTATACACATAAAAAAATGTTTAACATACATACGAACTAGTACGGACATAATTATATAATATACATCTTTACGTAAAACAGTATAACATAGGTAGGTATACGAGAAGTTATATAACCGCGTAACAAAGAAATTAAAAGCTATTAAATTTTAATTTTGCGACTAAAATATTAGAGATCAGCCTGTATCTATGCAGCGCGTTTCTTTGAATTGTGCACAACAAATCGCATTACAATAATTCAAACTCGTCTCTTCACATCGGACAGCTATCATAAACGTCGGTCCGTGGCAAGGCAAGGCAGCCGCCACAACGCAACGCCTTATTATTGTACGTATATAAGTATTACAATAAAAGCTTGTCTTTATTCTCTTTATGCAATTATGCACGAGTGAAGGTTGGCTTTTTAACCAACTTCAAAAAAGGAGGAGGTTATATTATGTTCGTGTGTATGTATTTTTTTATGAGTATGTTAGCCGATTTTTCACCCCATTTTTCTCCCCGCAGAGTTTTTCTCTTAATGCAACCTGCGCAGGGTAAGAGATATCGGGGGATATAGGTGCCCCTCGAAGTTCCGCAGGGGCAAGGAGCAAGATATCAACGGCCAAACCAGCACCCCAAGAAGCTGATAATCTACTACTACCGTGACTGTTTGGATAGGCCTAATTACTGCTAGTCTAGAACTGTTACATAATGTACTAGATACACTGTGTACACCGTACACTACATAATATATCGTCTTAAATACTCCGAGTAGATCAGCCCTGGGGCTACTCCCACCTCTTAAAGTAATCATGTTTTAACCTTACCATTAATATGGTACCACCACGACAATATAGCAAGCTTAAAATAATAATGAATTGCGATAGACGTTTTGATGACGTAGTATCAAATAGTTCACTCAATTCGCGTACTTTGACTTGACCTTTGACACTAAGTTTCATTGTTCCAATGTCAAAGTTTTGAAGATCCGTACTCTCATCTCTTAAATTAGTCATATTGCATACTACTTATATTGCTTACCATTAAATTTAGTTGACCGTAGTGATAGTTTTGTGTCGAAGGGAGTACGATAGTAAGTATGATTATTCTAAGCTTATTACAAAACGCGCCAGGTTTATTATAATTTCGTAAAAGGTGGAAGTAGGCCCCAGGACAGGGTAACACTGTGAGTTGTACGTGGCTCTTGTTATTTTCCACGATTTACCTAAATCCGTGATATTTTCTATTATAACAGAGGTATATCGGTAATCCGGCGTCCACTTTTTTCCTCTAGCCGGATTCTCGGATTAGTACGGGGAATAAAAGCTTAAACATTATTCTACATAGCATAGATAGGTATGCACAATAAAATACTGTATATAAGGTTTTTACTTACGTCTTTTTACTATAAAAATAAAATTGGCGTAATTTTATTGTTTCAATAATATTGTGTCTATTTAACCATTCTGTAATCCGGAGTTCGGCTACCGGATTATCCAGCGGGTTACCTGAGTCGGTATGTGCCGGATTACTAAACGTGCTGGATTGGCGAGCGCCGGACTACTGAGCACCTACTGTAGTTTTAGACTAGTGGAGACGAGTAATTTATTCGTAGAGGGCTGTGCGAGTTTTTTGATGTAAATACAAACGTAACAGAGCTCCCTTGAAGAAAAAAAGGTGCTTCAAAATGCGTTTGATGATATATCATAGAAGTAATACATAATTTTAGATAACATGGAAAATTTTAATCCTGCCATAATGCCTCTGTCACCGTAACTGTAATTTAATTATTTTAATTAATACGAGATATCAAAACTTATTTCGAAATCGGCTTAGTGCACTCGCACTTCAGGATTCCGAAACAATGTACCTACCTTCTTCATCTTCGTCGCTACGATCTTGACAGAGCGCTCTTGGCCGTCACTTGGTTGTGTAACGCGCCTTACAATGCGTCGCCATTCCTTCCTGCCTGCATCCTTCTTCGTGCACGCGTGTAGATGTCCGTTTATGGCTGCTCGTTTTTGGTCGATCCATCGCATCAGTGATACCTATCCACAACCACATAATATTATTTCTATTATGAATTTAACCTTAGCGCGAGTCCGAATCACGCTAGCTCACTTTTTAGGGTTCCGTACCGTATTAGTGTCCCTAACGTAACCTTATTACTAAGACTCCGATGTCCGTTCGTCCGATTGTCACCAGGCTGTATCTCACGAAGCGTGGTTGTTGCCACGGAGCTGATACAAAGAGGAGGTGTGGTAATTAAATTTCCATATGAAACGACGCGTGATAATTTGCGGGATGAGGGGGCACTGAGGGTGTGTTAAGCTCCGCCCACTTCTCAATATTCAATACTTTGTATCAGCTCCGTGGTTGTTACAGTTCAAGTTTTCACAGATGTTTTATATCTGTTGCCGCTATAACAAAAAAAAACAGAATAAAATTAATATGGGAGTTCCCATACAACCAATGTGATTTTGTTGCGCGTTTTTGCTCGATATTAATAACGGCAACAGTTAGACGCTTAAAATATACACCGAATATTTAGTTAAATACCTATTCACTTTAAATATTAATAACGAAGTAAAATAAAACAAATTTTTAAGTGGGGGGTAGCAAACTTGATTTTTTTGCTCATTTTTGATAACAGAACCTGTGGCCGTTATCGCTTCACAGTAAAACAAGCTTAAATATTCACTGAATATTGAGTAATATTATTAACTTTATAAATAAATAACAACATTAATAGTTAAGGGGGTCCCATACAACCAATGTAATTTTTTCCAATTTCTTTCTCGGTCTTAATAACGATAACAGGTAGAAACTTGAAATATTTACGACTTGCATTTGGCAGATTTTTTTGGGACTCGCCTTATTGTTTTTATATCTTGATTATTTTATTATGTGTTGAGACATCCGCAATGATGACAAAATCAGTAGAAAACATATTGTATATACCTAGGTAGGTACTTGGATTCGATACTGAAATAAACTTACTTTTTTATAGTTCTAAAGATAGCTAAGTACCTACTATCTATTTAAAGTGGGCTGACAGACGGCAGTAGGTAACTGTGAAGGTTTATAATAATTTAGTACCGCAAACCCTTAAAAAAGTTTGTGTTCCTTGCCGCTACTTCTTTTGGTCATAATGCAGAGTTCTATTACTTATTATTATGGTCATGGTTCAAGTTGATAATTATACATTCAAATTAAATCCTCGAAGCTGTATTAACACAGAATAAATAATACTAGTATGTTTTAATGTGTAATTTATGTGGTCAGTAGCCACTAATTTTACAAAATGTATTTATCTTCGCTTACCTTACATTTAGTTTATTATTAAATTATCAGCTATTCTACCGGTTTCCATAAAAATGAATTTCTGTAGCTACTCTTTCAATTTATCTCCAATTAATAAATATATCGTATATTCAAAAAATTTAACACTTTGGATTGTAATGAATTAAATCATTGAAAAGCAGAATGTATTATTACGCCATCTCCCGATGATGCCAGGAACTTTATAGTTCAAGTATTCGTAGTAAACCGAACGTAGGTGTGCCCTCAAGTTGAACATAGTCATGCAAGATGTTTGTTTTAGTTCAACTGGCATAGTGCAGATGGCGCTATAACAATAAATATATTGCCTATGTAATTGGAGATTCTATAACCCGCATTTTAAAATTTCATTTATTTATTATTTCATATATAATAAAACTGTGTTATTTTATTTTCTAATTCAGTCATTTGTTTCACATATGATATTTTTGTGAATTGTGGTAGTTTTTGGCGCCATGGATAAACTGAAATACTACAATTTCCAAATATGAGTTCTTACGTGGAAATACCACTACGCAAACAACACGAAACACGAACGACAAGTGGGCCTAGCACGAATAACTGCGTAAGTGTAAGGCCTAGCGCGCACTGCGTTGCGTTTTATAACGCCTATTCTGTGATGTACGGAGAGTCATAGAAGTGCGCGCACTGCGGTGAAATAAACGCACGAGCAAGTCACCACTGCAAATTTGCGGTGAGTCTAATATCGCACAATTTTTTTTATCGCTTAGATTTATATAGAAGGGATGCACCCGTTTAAGTACCCTTTTTTCCGTATCTAATAATTAACATATGCAGATAGCGACTCTTGTATGGTAGTCTATAATGATGTGGTATAGGCACGGAGGGTATAGGGCACACAGTTGTAACTTAAATACCAAAACGTGCGCTTGTTTCGCCGCAGTGCGCGGACCCGAGACTGCGTTTATTCTACCGTACGGTAAAATAAACAGGCAGGGCAAAGCACTGCAACAGCAAGGCAGTGCGCGCTAGCCCTAACGTAATTTGAGCTGAAGAACGACCCTCGCGGTCGGCAGGTAACCATTGTCAACAACGACGAATTGAAGGCGATGGTGGAAGCGCATCCAACTCAATCTACGGCTGAGCTTGCTGCGGGATTTGGAGTTACTCGTAGTGTCGAAACAACATTGAAGAACTTGCGTTATATCAGAAAGATAAAAAAAAGCTAGGTGCCACACGAACTAAGCGACTAACAGCGAGATTTAAGCGTCGAACCGTGCATATCACAACTGAATCGGCATAGAAACCAGTCAATCCTAAATCTAATTGCTAGGTACTTGCGATGAGAAGTGGGTCATGTTGTTACCTGTACGACAACCGTAAGCGTTCAGCGTACAGCACCATTGCGCGCTTAAAAAAGATTACTCCTACAGAATGACATGTAGTCTGGTGGATCGGACTTGTACATCTAAGCTTCTTACCGAATCGCACAATAGTGACGGCTGATGTCTATTGCCAAGAATTACAAACAATGATAGAGGAGCTCGCAATTCAAGAACCGAGACGAACGCTTTCATTGAATTCAAACCCTCCTGTCCGGCAGATTTCTACAGTAAAGTACAAACACAAACTGTCATCGAAATGGCAAAATTGTATGATACTTTGGGCACGGGTAATATTATTACCGTGCTTTGGACCAGTAATTTGATTAGCTAAATATTTTTTTACCAAAAAATGGAACTAACTCAAAAACCAAAAAGTGCGAAATAACTCGTTGGATTCGGCACCATGACAGTTCAAGTAGGTACGTATTTTCACAATATTGTGCGCATGGTACCGATTTTGACAAGTTATTTCACAGTTTTTGGTGTTGAAGTCGGTTCCATTTTACTGTAAAAATATTTTTTTCACAATTTTTAGTGACCCTTGCTTTGCTACTTACGGGATGGATTGTTATTCATCATCAGTCAATCAATCAATGATGATATCATCACTTTTCAGATTTTGGAGTGTATCTCAAAAATTTCTTGAACAAATTTGATGAAATTTAAATGGTAACCACCATCGGAAGTAATTATACTCTACCAAACATAAAGAATTTTGAGAATCGCCCATAAACGGGGGAGAAATCCGCTAACACACACAAAAAATTGAACACACGAACATATAACCTCCTCCTTTTTTGAAGTCGGCTAAAAATAAAAAATACTAACATTTTTATATATTAAATGTGGCCAGTCAATAAGTAATAAATAGTTATTACTGAGTAAGTATGGATTATTCTGAGTGGGGCTGCTAGCATCGGCACTCCAAAATCTGACAGTGGTGATATGAAATGTTTTGAAATGTCTTATTAATTAATTGTTTACAAACTAAAATAACTTTTACATAATATGCATAGCTAAGAGACAGTTCTACTAAGTTACAGACTACTGTGAAGTTAAAAGTAAATCCTAGGAAGATCGTTGGTACCCAAACTAGGATAACCTGTGGTATGGCGTACCAACGCCCTCCTCCCGAAACAAAGGTATAATTATTGTGATATATATGATACTTAGCGCATGTATGGTTGCAAAGTCTGATTTTTAGATTAGAGAAGTTATTAATATGTTTTAAGTTTAATTATATAAATACAATATCGGTAATTGTGAATTTAAGAATTTAAACAACGATGAAGAATAAACGAGGCATTTTTGTGATCATAATAGGCATGTTTCTATGTGTGTGTGTGTGTGTGTGTGCCATTGTTCAATTATTCGTTTACACCAAAAATTTGATTTTGGGTAAATATTACAACCCGGTCAGAATATCTGTGCACCTCGCTGGAATGCGGCGCCTCTCCCGCTTCCCCTGTCACCTATCCGCGCACTCCCCGGTGCGACAGTACGGTTAGCATCTTCGTTGCCGATACACGTCCCGATGATTTTGATATTTTCGCTTTGTTGATGTTTTGTTTTTTAATATTTATTGTTAAGTTTAGACTGTTTACTGTTAAGTTTGGACTGGTTTGGTTGTTATTAAAATTGTTGTAGCTGTTAAACTGAAGTCATGGGAAAAACTAATCGAATATATATGGAACTTGGTAAATCAAAGGGTGGCAGATAAAAACATTGACCAATCGGAAAAGAAAATAGAACAACTTACAAAAGATGCGATTAAGTCAATTACGCCAGCTGACTGGAAAAAAGAAGTGAATCACGTGGAGAGACTACACCGAGAATACTGGGAAAAGGATCATCTAGCAGATGACAACATCACACAACTTTTAATATCACTAGGGGAAGATAGTTCGGAGAGTTCAGAAAGTGAGAGTGAGGAAGATACAATGTCAGGCATAGAGTCAATAATTTATAGTGACTGAGTTTAATAATAAATGTTTTTGTAATCAAAATTATTGTTTTTTTAATAACAAACCCTTCATCGATAATAAATTTATTTGAAAAGGTTAGTAATTTTTTTTTACCTCCACATTTCTCGAAAAAACTTTTTTTCACACCGTACCCAGACCGCCGATATGACGTCACGAGGTCAGGTGCACAGATATTGTGACCGGGTTGTACAAATCTTGTTAATTTTATCGTACAAATAAGGACCAAGGACGATATGATCGTATCTGTGCCATAATCGCAGTCATTTTATATTTTAAGTACCTACAGTCACTAAGCATAGGGATAGCACACTGAACATAGCACGGTGTGGGTGGAAGTGCAGTGGCAGAGTATCACACAAAAACACGGCGTTTGGTGGTAGGGTGGTAGGTATGTGTATAATAAAATATATAGAGCAGTAATTACTTTAACCAGTGCCTTTCAGACTCCTTGCTTGCAACTCACGTACCAGGCTCAAAGAACACGCCTTGTTTATTTGCAGACATGCCGGCAAGACGCGCAAATGAAAATATTTCTACGACGATATATTTTACAGAGAACTGGAGAAGGTGTTGGCGCTGAATGAAAATAGCAAAGAACGTTGGAGGAAGACGCGGTGGTAGAGCCACAGAATATATAAAAGCACAGTAGAGCTGACAAAACGAATTATGTGGCAAAACAGGCAACTACCTACACTTGTGAGCTACAAAATTTAAACTCCCGTTTGTAGTGCTCTGGACATGTATTTTAATTTACTTTAATGGTTATTAAGCAAAATAAATATGCTGATAATAATGTTGATGTAGGTTCTAATTTTATTTTATTATATTAAGTTCTTTTATTTTAGTTAATATGTTACATTAACTTCAACGGAGGACCAACCGTTGCCGAACAATCAGCACAACACTGAGTGAGTTGAGGATTGTGTGTGACAAATGATTTTTCTACCGACTTCCAAATAGAAGGAGATACTCAATTCGACTGGTTTTTTTTTGTTTATAAGCTGGTGCTTCCCGTGTGGTCCTATTTAAATTTCATCAAATTCGGTCTAGTAGTTTTTGAGTTACACTCCGTTAACTGAATGAAATGGAAGTCGGTATTAAATATTTCAAATTGTACTTCTTTAAACCTAAGTTTGTACTTCTACCTGTGTGAAGTTGAGAGCCAAACTCAGTAGCCACTATAAACCGACCAAATTAAGGTGTCGACTGTTGCTGGTGGGTTTTCCATGTCAGGGAACTTGTTTAGGAGTAGACCATTATCTCGTTGGATAGCTACTGAAACGATCTTTCAGATGTAATGTTCAGTAATTACTCGCGAGAATTTAGAAAGCCGCAAATCGGAAGAAACACCTCCGATAGTTTGGCTGCTGGGTTATTCAGGTTGTTTAGACCATGTCAGGGAACTTGTTTAGGAATAGACCATATCTCATGGGATAGCTACTGAAACGATCTTCCAGATGTAGTATTCAGGAATTACTCGCGACATTTCTGAAAGCCGCAAATCAATCGAAACTCCTATAGTTTACCTGCTGGGTTATTCTGGTGGGTTTGACCATGTCAGGTAACTAGTTTAGGAATAGACCATATCTCATGGGATAGCTACTGAAACGATCTTCCAGATGTAGTATTCAGGAATTACTCGCGACATTTCTGAAAGCCGCAAATCAAAAGAAACTCCTATAGTTTACCTGCTGGGTTATTCTGGTGGGTTTGACCATGTCAGGGAACTTGTTTTGGAATGAAGAAACAAGACTTAAGAAATTTAACAGAAAATATTCTTAATGTTATGAACATACAAACACTTGACAGTTAAAATATATAATATATAAATACTACTATTCAGAAATTACTCGCGACATTTTAGAAAGACGCAAATCGGAAGAAACTCCTCTGATACTTTGGCTGCTGGGTTATTCCGGTGGTTTTAACCATGTCAGGGAACTTGTTCAGGAAAATACCATATCTCGTTGGATAACTACTGAAACGATCTTCCAGTTGTAATGTTAAGTAATTACTCGCGAGAATTTATAAAGCCGCAAATCGGAAGAAACTCCTCCGATAGTTTGGCTGCTGGGTTATTCAGGTTGTTTTGACCATGTCAGGGAACTTGTTTAGGAATAGACCATATCTTATGGGATAGCTACTGAAACGATCTTCCAGATGTAGTATTCAGGAATTACTCGCAACATTTCTGAAAGCCGCAAATCAAAAGAAACTCCTATAGTTTACCTGCTGGGTTATTCAGGTTGTTTTGACCATGTCAGGTAACTTGTTTAGGAATAGACCATATCTCATGGGATAGCTACTGAAACGATCTTCCAGATGTAGTATTCAGGAATTACTCGCGACATTTCTGAAAGCCGCAAATCAAAAGAAACTCCTATAGTTTACCTGCTGGGTTATTCTGGTGGGTTTGACCATGTCAGGTAACTAGTTTCGGAATGAAGAAATAAGACTAAAGAAATTAAACAGAAAATATTCTTAATGTTATGAACATACAAATACTTGACAGTTTACTCGTAAAAATGTTTGAACAAATCTAGACAATAAGTTAGTTAATTTGATAGGTACATTTTAAATTCACGTCTAGCTGGATATGATTCTATTTCTGTTAAACATGTAGGTAACGTGCATGTCCAATAGAAATAGGAATGTACTAAATTAACGTTTGTTTGTTCAGTACTCGGTCCCGGTTATTCCAGTTTATTCACAGGAATGTAATCATTGATCACGTTTCAGCGGGAAAATTGTTTCCATTCATTGGGGGAGAGCACAAATCAATAACATACGCACGCTTTGATCACATCGTTTGTGCGTGTGTGTGTTGTACGCGTCTACTGTACTGTAGACTAGTAGAAATAAATATTTAATTTATACCTATATTACAAAGAAGTTATAGGTGGTATAACATTCTGGTAAATGTTATTTGCAAATGTTACGAAAGTGGTATATTTTTGTGGTCAAGTATACTTAGCTGATTGTTGACAACTATTCTTTTCTTTTATGAGTAAGTATATAAAAACCAATTGCTGTTCTTTATTCGCGCTTAAACTAAACGGCTTGTGTCTTTTTAATAGAATTTATTCTTCTTCTAATTGTTTGGTGCGCTATGATACAGGGGTGAATTAGAATAAAAAAAATAACATTAGTAAATTAATTCATCACCACGCAGGTGAAAACGCGGGTGCAGAATAAGAATAAGTATATAAACCTTTCAAGAACGAAAATATAAAGACGAAGTATAAAATAATAATATGTATGGCACTCTGACTCCAGTCTCATACTAAGATTCTATAGGTAAGGTATTTTTCTTTAAATAACATAATACTACTGTTACGTAGACTATACTAATATATATAGCGCGAACGCAGCCGGGTGCGCAAGTACTCCATGAAGAAGTGGCCCGGACAGTTGCGAAACCGGTCGAGATATTCGACTATAGGTACCTACCGCGTAAGTTAAACCGTCAAAATTACATTAAACTGTGTAATACTTACGAAAGTTTCAATCGAGTTATACCAATATGTACAAAATTAAACTAAAAATTTGAAATGTTCAAAAAGCACTCAATAAATTTCGACGAAATTGATATGGGACCACCTCTGAAATATGACCTAAAAACATAAAATATTAATCAAATTCAATTCATAATTGGCGGAGTTATCGCGTTACAAACATAAGTACAAAGTTACATACAGACGAATTGAGAATCTCGCCCTCTCTTTTGAATTGTATATTATAAACGAGCTTTATATATAATTATTAAATGATAAATGATTAATTGGTCCTAAACTAAATACATATACATTTTGTGTCTCTAAACTCGAAATACTAGGATTCCCTGTGTCGCATCAGGCATGGAAACATTAACACAACACAAACACCTAAGATCCGAGAATAATCTTTTAGTTCATCACACTAATACATACCCGGGCCAAGGCCTCAAAGCCAAGTTTCAAGGTAACTAGTGTAACAAGGTCGTCAATTGTAAGCATGTAATACATACCTCTGCTGACTCCTTCGTTAATAGATACGTGTGATATTTTCTGTACATACATATGTATATATATACGAGTAGTTATCTCTCAAAATACTTTATTAAATGACTATTGCTTGACATAAAGATATATTAGATGTCGTGTGATTGATCATGAACATCTATAGACTGCAATTGGAAATTAGTTGTATCTATATCAGTTAATATCAGTTTGACGTGTTATAAAGATTTGAGGCAGACTGTTTCATAATTTTTAAACCTGTTAAGTCGCCTATGAATGGATTGCTCTACCTTATTTTATTATTACTATGAGGCAGTAAATCACGACGGGACAACTGCTCAACCATCAACCACTAGTCACTTCAAGAGAAAAACTGTCAAGCACACAAAACGTCAGGCACAAAAGTAGTGCGTTCCAACTCGCGTATGCTGTTTACTGCATATCCGAAAGCACAATTTTTCTTTAACTTTAACCTTGATGTGCCCATGAAACAGTACGTGTCATAACAATGAAATTTTTGTTGTGTCTGGTAGGTTTGACACTTGATATATTATTAGAAATATAAAATTTGAAGTATGATGCGTCCGAGTCCATCATTCAGTTATATGCAAGAGTGCACGGAATAGAACGAAATATAAGTCTGATCGGATACCGAACAAAATCAATGGCATATATTATTATACCCTGTGTACGCAATGCAAGTTCTTACTTATTAGTAAGAACTTCCATTGCGTACACAGGGTCGAAGGATAACTAAGCCAATTGATTCATATTCCCCTTTCTATCATTCGACGATTTGGAAGGGTCGTTTGAGCGGACGGCTAGCTGTAATTATAGGAATCAATGTGCAATATACTAACACACACAGAGCCTGTCGCACATGACGTGGTCAATAATGTTGATATGAAGATACGAGTAGATAGGTTGATAGGTATATGAAGAGGATCGTTGGGTGCAGTGGTTAGTGGTTTTGTGGGGTGGTTTGACCAGTTCCGTATTATCATATGCGGTGAACATGCGAACGAAGTACTTCTAGCATAAAGATAAATTTACAAATCTGTGATTTACGATCAAGAGCTTTTATCACATATTTCGATGACTCTATCTAGCAATAGAAACCAGAATAAAATTTGGCTTGTTTTATATTTTGTAGGAGACACAAAATGTAAAAGTATTTAGTTTATAGATGACGTACGTTAGTAAACGTCTTATAATAATATTCACCTACATACTTAACGGACTTTTACATGCTCGGTCCGTAATAAACTAATCCGTGGAAGAAAGCACTCATAATTTATTATCTTGGGAGGCACCTGTTAGCACAATAACAAAACAAACTCGGATTTTATAAATGAGATTCATTCAAAAGTTAATTTCCCTAGCGAGGTGGATTGAGCGAAGACTACGGAAGGAGTAGCATCTATCTCAGCAATAGCAACATATTTTGGGGTAAGGGAGAAATATCTAGATGTCATAAAATATAGATCTTCGCAATATGTTGGATCGCAGAACACACTTCAAGAGAGGAATTAGGGACGAACTAAAGTGACTGACTAAACCGGGGTTTATCCATAGTCATAGTATAGTATAGTTAGTTAGTCTAGTAGTTAGTATAGTAACATAGTATAGTGTAGTTTGATAGTATGACGCTGGTTCAAGCGAGTCTTCCTTCTGCTGTGGCTCCACTATTCCTACATGATTGTGTTGATTTTCTTGTTTAATGGGAATCGATATGCCGCTGAACGCGATCGCGTACTCGAGCTCGTATCACGTGCTTATGACGAGTGTAGAGAAACGGCTACTAAAGCTCATGAAAAAATATTTTGATCATTATTGAAATTGAACAATTTTAAACACGTAATAGTAGTTATTTACTATTATATTTCGTTGGTTTTGTTTGGTATTCTGTCAGACTTATATCTGCTTCTGTTAATGTGCATTCTTGCATATAACTGGATAATGAACTCGGACGAATCACACTTAAAAATGTATTACGATATTACGATGGAAGTATATCGGGATATTTTTCCATCCTTCGGCTCAACTGCGGCAAGGGCTACGCTCACCAAAAGACAAGGACCATGTGAATGTACCGGGAGTCTACATAATACTGTGTGACTGTGGTAAAAGCAATGTGGGAGACGCAATAACGCAACTAGAGTAACTGAACACATTAGGAGCATCAAGAATATGGATAAAATGAGATCAGCCATCGCAGAACATGCACATCTCTCGGGCAGAAAATATTTTATTAGATTCGACATAGCCTCCGTATTAGAGAGAAGTTTTTGTGCCTCGTAAAGTACGTAAGGCCATCGAGATCACCCAAATTTCAACAGAGATCGTGGATGGGCTCTTCCGCCAGCGTGGACAACATTTTTAATGGTACCTCAACTCTGAAAGTGCTAGGGAGTCTAGAGTCTGACACAGTCAGCAGCATTTGCTCCGTCACTTTTGGCGATGATACTGATCATACTGACGAAGAAGATACACCTCCAACACTCGGGCAATACAGGTGCATACGGGAGATGACGCGGCGCACTATCAGTACTCACCACATACCGCGTAATTATATACAATTTTATCCCGACGTTTCCAACACAATTTTCAGTGAACATGGTTACGGGTAGACTGGATGACAGGTTGTCTGTTATAAAGTTACGCAAATTATTTTTAAGTACCTACCGCCTATGACATTTTAATCAAAACGTTCGCGACGCACGCAGCAGTAACTCACAGAGTCCAGTGGTGAATTATCATTATAATACAAGGAGAGTTCACGTCGGTAAAACTGGCGACGATAATACAGTGCGGCTGTGCAGATGAGCCCACTCTACCGAATGTTGTGCAATGGCGCATAACGCTCACGTTAAATTTGACTTTTATGGTTAAGTATCGAAATACTTTTTGACAGCCACTTGGTGCTTTGAAAATTAAGAAATATATATAATGTAATGACCTAAATAATCTCTTTACGATTGTTGGCATTATGGGCGCGCTCTATATTAACCAGTTCAGATATTACAAACTCAGATGTAACGAAATAATTAACTGAAGTACTTAATCCAATAATCTAAAATACTTGACCTCACTATCCACAGAGCGGCACCTTATAATAAATCATAGTCATAAAACATTGAGCTCGTATTTGCCCCGAGATCATATATCAACATAGTGAAGTAAAAGCATAATTATTCATTCTCGTTCTAACTAGGTCACGAGCCCGCTTCATAAATTAGCAAACAGCTAATTACAAGGCGTGCGTGCAAAAAGTGCCACCGTAGAATACCTCCGCACTTAATTATGCACAAGCAAGGGCTTCAAAATATCTCAAACGCCTGACGGAGGCGATTACCCATTAAATAATTCATGAGCTTCAGGGAGCCGTGTCACAGCTGCCACTACTGAGATACTTCCGAGGAACTTAGAGAAAACGCCGCTCTTTGATTTCCTTTCCCGTCGCGAATTATGCTGCGATTATTTGTATAAAATGAATACCGTCAAACCGGTCCGCAACAAACTGAGACGGATTCCAAACTTGGAGGTACACTGATGGAATCTCAAGCTGGTGAGTTTTAAGGATTGTTTTGTTCGCTTACAAAGCTTCGTAGGTTGATTTGCATTTGGTTTGAAGAGCGTTCTTTCATGACGATTACGAATCCGGGGATAGCACCAGTAGTATTGCATGAGAAATTCAGACTTTGATGATGTCAGAGTTATTTTAATTAACAGAAAACTATTTCACACATCAGGAGAGGTCCTTAACCGGTTCCCACTCAGCAGTAACAGGATAGTTTCTACGTTACAAGGTATCTGGAAATCTGAACGAATTAATCGCTTATGTGTCTACGGCTGACATACGGGCCTTCCTCCCACAGAGAAAAGTGTGGTCAATAACTGACCATTCGGCCCATAGCCGCTGTCCTATCCGCTGACTAAGCAGTCAGTTAGTGGCCAGCTCAGTGGGCCTAACAAGAATATTTGCGTAAGTGTAACGTTATAGTAAAAAGTACACACTATGAGTTAACTGTGCCACTGTTATACTACATAAGTAATAGTTTGTATCGATACGATTACGATATACTTACGTAAATATTCGTGCTAGGCCCTTGGGGTGTTGGAAATTACCTAACGACCTTTCTTAAGAAAACAAACTAGACCTACAGTTCTACGTGCCCTCGGAAGCACGGAAGCGGTAAAAGTCAATAGTGATTACCTTTGAAACCAAGTTATGATTACAGAAAGGCGGAATAACTTATTTGAACAGTTGCTTCGTGAACCAAAAATAATACAATACTATGTCATAGGTTAAAAGACATGTTCAGCACACAAAGGTTTGATCTGTCCGGGGATCGAATCCGGGACCAGTAGCTCTGAAGGCAGGGTTGCTACATGCAACCAACCGCGCTGTCAAGCACTTTGAAGTGCACTACATCATATTATATAATTTTGATATGTTCTATTTGAAAGAAAAATAATTACATAGAAATAAGATCTAGTGCTAAAACATAACAAGTAAAAGGAGCATAGAGAAAACAGGTCTTTATACTGAAATTATGAGCTTTTCACAGTCCTAATTAGACTTAAGTGGCAGCATATTACAGCTAACATAAACTTTTTATTGCGGGTAGTTCGCTTTTGTGTTAACAATACCAGTTAAGAAGGTTACCATGTAGTAGATCCTATAAATCCTCTACAAGTATCCAATTAACTTCTTTCTAGTAACTCACCTTATAAAATGTTTCTCTCGAAAGGCTTTTATATATTGATTTTCATTACTTTTAAACTTCGCAAGAAAAGTGATGCGACAATTAAATTACTGTCGTCTCTAAGATGCGGTGGCAGGACATACGGCATTAAAATCTTCCATGAAAAACGATTCGTTTAAGGAGCTCTTAAACAATTTGCTTGCATACGCAAGTGAAGTTCATTTAAACAGGTGTTTACGAATTAAGACAGGCAAAAGTGAAGAGACTTGGAGGGGTTTACGAGAGATGGAATGCGTAGGTATTCTCAAGAGACTCCGCACATGCTGGTGATAAAATCAGCATATATTTCTGTCTCCCAGGCGCTTCCACTTACGTACTCGTATGTTGTTTATCTACATACACTTTGCTGAAGTATGTTTACTTATGTATTTAGCATAACACAATTTCACTTAAGTTCCACTGGGTTTCTCAGTAAGTTTACGGAAAAGTAAAAGTAAATTTAGATTAAATAGCTCCTAGTTCAAAAACATATAAAGGGTGTTTCAATAAGGACGGGTAGATATTAAAATGAAATAAAATAAGCTGTGTGTGAGGTACTAACAATATTCTTTTTTTTATCTTAACGGTCCATATGTGACTTAAGTGTCAAATAAGACATCGTTGAAATAGCAGCCTCTGCTTCTTCCGGTGGCACGGATCAGAGAGGTCCAATTTTCAATGACTCTTCCGCATTGATCCGGCTGAATTTGTGTTATGTTCACTTTTAGAACATTGTTTTATTTGCATAGACCTGCAACTTCAAGGAAACAAGATAAAGTCTAGAGAAGCTAAATCGCATAAACTTGGTGGCCAATTCACGTCATGCGAGAGATATAACCTTACACATATGTAAACCTTTTTAAAAAATTGTTAAATGCATAATGTCAGTCGTGGCGTCTGTTGTGTGGCACCGTCCTGCTGGAACCACAATGTCGTCTAAGTCCATATGGTTCAATTTGGGCCATAAGAAGTTGGTTATCATCGTTCTGTAGCGCTCGCCGTTGACGGTGACTGCCTCAAAAATTTCGTTTTCCAAAAAGTGCGGACCATTGACGACGCCGCCGCCGGCCCAAAATCAATACCGAGCGGTAACTTTTTGAGGATGCATTATCACCTGGTGAATACTAACAACTATACCATCCTACTTCCTGCTAATATTATAAACGAGAAAGTTTGTGAGTATGGATGTATGGATGTACTCGTATAGACGTATGTGGATCTTTGTTACTCTTTCACGCTCAAACGGCAGGGGCAATTTTGATGAAATTTGATATGGAGGTAGACGAGGCGAGGTGTTAATGAATACTTTTTATCATCAACATCATCATCCATCACCACGCGGGTGAAAACCGTAGTATGTTTGGCCACAACATAAACAAAATAATAAAATCTCCTCCTACCTCAAGATCGCAATGATGACAGTTCTGTCAATTTTTTATCAGTTTCTGATAGCTTAGTCAAAAGCACATTTTGACAGCTTGATACACTAGACGTGCTCGGCGACCGTCAAGGGTTTTGAAATGTAACTCAAATACAATCAAGGGTGATGAAATGTTATGGCAGTCTTTTCTTAGTTTTAACTACTTGGAATATTAAGAATAAAAACTATTTTGTATGTTTCCTTATAATAATATAATATTATAATTGGAAATTTGTTTAGACTGTTGTATTGAATCATTAAAAAAAATATAAATTTAAATTTAATACAATATTAATTTTATATAAAAATAGTTAAGAAATTTAACTAATAAGTACTTTATATTTAAGATGTTTTAATATTGAGAAATTATTATTATATGGTCATAATTAATGAAAATATGTCATATTATATATGTTATGTTACTTACCAACTTTTTCAAGTTCAGTAATGTGGGGAGCGCAGATCCCTATAACACAGGCTTCTAGCGTAGTATAGAGTTCTGAGGCCTATTTTATATTATTTGAATGCCAGTATCCAGAAATGTAAAATTAAAATTGTCATATATGTACAGTTGCAAATAAAATTTATTATTATTATTATATTATTAATTCTGTTGTAATTTCTACAATCACATTTTTTTATGTTATAAAGGCGAAGGTTTGTGTGCGTGTTGTATGTTTTTACTTCTTCACGATCAACCGGCTGGACTAATTTTGATACTATGGTAATGAGGCGCTGGATTAAAACATAAGATAAATTTCATCATCATCATCATCATCCTTCATCACGCGGGGCACAGGCTAGTCTCCCATAAATCTATTTAATGTGTCATCCAAAACTAGGGATCCGTGCCCCACATTCAGACTTGAACGGGGTTGTGTAAGCTTTTCCCTTAGCCAAGGGTCTCGAATAGCAAAACGGGATATCCGAACACGAATAGATGAATATATCGGTGTATAACTAGATAGGTATTATACAGCAATACGATTCTCTAAGAGAAAACATCGTTGCATCTTTGACAACATCCGCGAAACAAATGACGAGATAACAAGAAACGTTGGAAAAACAACCTTCTGTACAAGGGCGATATCTCATAAAGTACTTGACATTTGTGAGCTGGTCGACGAACGCAACGAGGAATCATTAGATAATCGCACGGCAGTCTTTAATAGTGGCAGTAGTTATAATAATAATAGTTAGTGATAGTACATTAGAACACAGTTATGAGACGAGACTGGTTAGATGGTTGCTTAGAAAGAATATGACCTGTGGTACGTCTCAATACCCAGGACCGAAGACTAAGGCCGGGGCATCTTTTTAATAATAATATGGGACACAACATCCACACAAAGCCTTCAGGTCCTAAACTAGGCAGAGCCTGTATTATGGTAACCTGATGACTGATACACATACGTAGGTATACAACGTGTAACAAAAGGTGTCCTCGTATGTAGTAGGTAATACTCAAAGGTGTGCATATGTCAGGATTCACATGGCAAATTATTAATTAATTTTAATAAATTTAATATTTTTTTTCATACAAAGTTAAATCAAATATTAGTATCTCACTTTTTGACAGGCCTATTCCGTCCACCTACCTTTCATGTGAGGGCAACGAACCCGGACCAGCGGCTTAGGCAGGGATGTAGCAACTGCACCAACCGGCCAGTAAATTTTTAAATGGGTCAAGTGACGAGACGCTTGAAGACAGTTGCAGTGCAAGTCTGAGCTTAGAATTGTAATTTTGCGTGGCACAGTACTGCCCTCGTCACCCGAGATATTACTTTTATCTGTCCTTAGACCAATAATATCAGTTTCTACTGTGCTCTTTACATGCTAACACTTAATACTTACGCACTAATGATTCACGACAGGGTATTTGGCACTGCGGTGGCAAAGTACTTAGACTGCAAGGCCCCGAGTAAGTATAACGACATCGCGATAAATAGGCCATAAAAGTGGGAAGAGGCGGTGGGTGGGGGCGGAGGCGCTTGCCGGCAATTATTACGAGAGTGCCGGCAGAGCAGTCGGAGTTGGCAGTTTTTACATGTCACTGTTTTCTGTTACGTAGGTATGCTACCAACAAAACGTAGATGCGATGTGCACTTGTTTTGTGGCGATGTTGACATCCCTACATACGTCTCGCGCCATACCTGCGTGAATCAACGCTGGTAGGGATGACGTTCTACTTATAGATATTTACTTACTTTGGCGGTGGTAGTAACGTAGACGGTATCTTGTACAAGAGTCTATACATTTGTATTAAATGATTTAAAAGCACAAACGCCTCCTTAGCGAAACCAAACAATGCAATTTTATAGATACATATAGTCGCACGGGATTCGAACCCGCATCTTACGCCAATCCATTTCAGACGCCATGACCACTAAGCCACCGTCACCACCACCATCGTCCGAACATCGAATGTTTAATACATACGGTGGTAATCCATTTGTTTTTAATCATCGTATGGAGACGGAGCGACATCTATTGAACAGCTTGACAAGCAGTATCCAACTGAAAGGCAAGTTTTTGTCAAACAGTTTAAACACCGTAGGTCGTGTTTTCTCGTTTCTTCAATTCGAATCCTGATGGTGGAGTGAATAGTTTTTAACGCCGACCCCTCAAAGTCTAAATAGAATGTGCTTGGTATACCTACTTTGACTATACACTCTACTTTTAACTTTCGCTGTCGTTGATCGTTAGAACTTTCTGTCGATAAAGCTAAGGCATCTCTCAATCTCCATCAAATTGATTTATATAAAATAAAATTGTAATACTATTATACGTGATTACTTCACTTACGGCCGGACCCAATAATCTATCTATCGCCGGTTTACCTTACTAGGGTTAGATATTTGACACTATTTGTGTGGAAGTTATGTCACATTTCTATCGGTAGTAAGAAAAACCGTGGATAGATAGATTATTGGGATCCTCCATTAGACGCTACTCGTATTACGAGTATAACATAGCTTAGCATCGACTATTTCAATTCTACTCAGAATATGCCCTTAATTATTAGTTTCTAGCCTATTACAGAGTACAAAAACTCAAAGTTTATTGATTTCCCATACGTCAAACAGTACATATATTATTTATTTTAACCCGTCAAGCTGCCTTGGCATACCTGTATGCCAAAAAACATTCCGTAAAGCCGCCTTGGCATACAGGTATGCCAAGGCCAAATCAAATAAGGATCCCATTAAAAATGTTATCTATTCAAATATACAATAGATTTCAGCTAATGTTTTGCTTTTTTTGATGCTGTAAAGGACATGGAAAATTTTTTTACATAACAAATTATCATTTGAAAGATACCAGATCGGTAATATCAACGAAAAAGCGACAGTCACTGCATCTCTGGTTTGCAAATTTGATGATAGTCGGGAGCTCACTAGGTTAAAAACGACACTAAAACAAAATTGAAGTAATCACAACAACCCAAACGCGAGAAGAGACCACGTGTGTCTATACTACAGTAATTGTAAACAGTTGTCCCGCCTTCGCCCTTGGATCTGAAGCCAAAATCACTAACATTAAATCGGAGCGACAAACGTAGTATGGTCGAATCGATCTCAAATTCCAATTGCGCGCTGAAATTCGATGAATGGAATAATCCCGTATTGAGGTCAGTCGGGGGGAATGCGGTGCATTGGTATGTCATTGGCGGTGTCATAGTGATGGACGTCGACATTGCATGTCTTGAGTGCTTTATCTGAGAGCGATTCGGCTGTAGAATGAGAATGATACCAGTACCAATATTAGATATTCCTTGCGCTAAGCTTGACCGGCGGTTTTCACAGGTCGAAATGATTGATGTTGTACAAGCCATTGACAACAACGAATTGACCCACTAAATATATTTCAGTGTTGTGGTGTAATTACAAAACAAAAATAATTACCATTCTTTTCTATGAGAATCTCGTGAAGGCCGAAAAGGACAAGCTCAGCACATCAAGTATCATTGACTTGGCTCATGAGGTAACCATGGGATTTTAACTTGACGAGCATTGTCCCGATTAGTCATTTCTGCAAATGGTCTTATAGCAGAAAGCTTCGACCAACACCCTAAAAGACTCTCGCAAGACGTTTGGATCAAGGGCCGGATACAAAAGGCGGTACTCCTTGATACGGTACGTATATCGCCAGATAGTCCTGTGCGCATATTGTAGCATAGTGTAGTGCAGCATAATGTAGACAATTAACTAATAATAGGTATAAATGTTTATTCGTAAAAGCGGGACATTTTTGTTCTCGTTGGGGACAGCGGGACGGACAGCCTGAAAGCGGGACGTATGGTCACGTTAGCCATGCCCCACTGCCGGTGACAATCTAGGATTGGATTTTATATAATGTTTTATTTTATAAATATATATTTTAATCTAAAAAATTTAGAAAGCTTAAGTCAATAATGTGAATAATAATAATAATGAAAAGATAAATGATCTAAAGTATTATTATTATTATAAGTTTTTCTAGGATCATATGACGAGACTGGTATGTATAGTAGGTAAAACCAGATGACACCTCCGATATTTCCATCGGTATATTTTCACGCCTGCCCGTTAAAGTTGCAGTGCGATCCAGAAATTTAAGATGACTCTTTGCATGGTACTAATATATGCTTGTCCCACTAACGGCCGGTCCCAATAATCTATCTATCGCCGTTTTACCTTACTAGAGTTAGATATTTGACACTATTTGTATGGACGTTATGTCAAATTTCTATCGGTAGTAAGGAAAACCGTGGATAGATTGATTATTGGGATCCTCCATAAGACATTGAAGTTTTTATGTCTCATTCGCCCAGTTATTAAAACGGCTACAGTGCTTTTGAAACTCTTTACTGGCTTATACATGCAGTGACGCTAGACGAATAACTCCGTAAGTGTAACGTAACGTATTGTTCACGGGAAACAGTACAAATTGTCATGTATTCAGGGCAAATGTGACATAGATAACTCATAGTTTGATACCAAAGCGGGACGCGTTTAAGTTTGCTAACTATGAATACTTTTTCGCAAATTATTTGTGCTACGGCCTCTGTAACATGTAGCTCCAGGGTAGAATTTATCTGAAAGTAGTGAAATCCGTAAGAGATGGGAGTGTTTAGGCCAGACATTAAAAGTAAATGATGCCAATGCACTAAAACTTTTTTACTGTATATAAATACGAGTGTATGAACTGAAATAGTGCCAAGATAGTTGCAATTCATGTTTTACTATGTTCTGCGTGATAAAAATCGTTTTAAGCAGCGTCGTAAAGCTCAATCAGATATTATTACCGAAATAAGCCGTTCTAAAACCTATAAAACTAACCCGCGATAAAACTGAATGTCACTTTTATATGACGTACGAATTTTACGACGACTTAAATATGAAATTTAATACTTCGGCATTTGATTTTTTTTCGTTAAGAGCAACTACAACGAATTCAATTTAATTTTAATAAGTACACATATGATTTAAATTACATTGAAACACCAGTACAGTGTTCACATCTGTACAGGGAAATTGTGGTCAAATATTGGCTCGATTCCCTTTACAGGGCAAGTACACTTAAGTAGGTCTTTTATGTATTATACTATTAATATTATAAACGCGAAAATGTGTATGTATGGATACTCTTTCTCGCAAAACCTACTAATGGATTTTAATAGGTGATGAGGCGCTAGATGAGGCGCTGGAATGACATATAGGATACTTTTTGAGCATCATCATCATCCATCACCACGCGGGTGTAACCGCGGGGCGCAGCTAGTTAAGTCATAAACCGGTTATGCTTCTAAAGCGCAATTCTTCCATATACCCAAAAATAACCAGAACAACCACCTAGTGATTCAAATTGGAATATCCACTTCAATGCGATCGTCAATCCAAAACATTAAAGTCAGCAAATGTTGAGTTTCCGAGTTGGACTGGTATTAATAGAGGATACATTTTTGATATCTTTAAACGTTTCATTTTACAGAATCACGTACTGAGGTAGGTACCTAATGTAATGTAATAGAATACCTACACTAAGAAGAAGGCCTAGCTTATTAATAGTAAATAAAAAGTAAGATTAGAAATATGAATATATTAGTTAGATAACATGACCTGGAATGCACTTCACTATAGGTTCTAAAATCACTCTTCTTCAATCGGTCTTGCTTTTCTTAATGTAGATACATATTCCCAATTAAGATTTTATAGAATTGCTTAATTGGTTCGAAAGGACCTTACCCAGCATCCCATAGGACCCAACATCGGACACAAGCCGTATTCGCATTACCGGGCGATACCGGATTCATCAGAAGGCTAAGATGCCAAACCGCTTTCTTTTCAAATATCTTTGGGCCACTTATCAGCTCCGTTTACTTCCTTTTAACTTCTATATTCGAGAAACTTAGTACGTATTCTTTTGGGATCCAGAAAATCCTATATCTTAAAAATCTAAATCGTTTCTCTCAGGAATCCATCCTCTCTCCTCAAAATTAAATATAAAATACAAATAAGGATTTATGAAATGAGATATGATGTCATATGAAATTATATTACACTAAGGCCCACTTGCACGTTCCAGAGTTAGCTTCAATAACTCAGAGTCAACTGCTAAAACGGGGTTTTATAATTAATTTATCTTGCACCATTAAAGGTTAGGAGTAAATCTAAGGTAATTTATTGATATTTAACCCAGCAATGTGGGAGGGTTAAGTCTCTAACTAGGGTTAGTAAAGTTTTGTGTCAAAAGAAATTGAGGTTAAATTCTGCTGTATAATGTACTCTTTGGACGAAATGACACGAGACAATACGTATAGAATAAAAAGTCGTCAAATTTAATACAACAAAGGATAAACAAGAAAGTCTATATACATTGTACTGTAGTGCCAAAGAGATAGATATAAGTTTCACTTTTTTTTCGATTCATTCATTATTGGTCAGGTTACAATATAAGCGCATAGACAATTCAATGTTCCCATCTAAATATTACAAATGCCAGTTTAGCAAAACCGGTGATCTTTTATAGTCGTGCAAGGCAAAATAAGAGTTAAAAGTTGATATGACTAACGCAAGTTTACATACTCGTAGACTTATTTATTCAACCCGAGCAAACGTGCAAGTGGGCCTAAGTAGTATTAAGTAGTTCTGCTGGTGCTGAGGGTCACGCATGTGCAATGTCAAAACGTAAGCACACCCATCAGCCAGATCACCCCACACAAAATAGCACGCTACTTACTGTTAAAGAGTTTATCATGAGGTCTAGCTTGTGGCTGACATCTACTGTTTTAATAATTTTGAGATTTTAGTAGTAGGTTGATAGATAATTACCATTCCGGAACAAAAAACTATTCTAATATTATAAAGCTGAAGAGTTTGTATGTTTGTCTGTTTGAATGCGCTAATCGCAGAAACTACTGGTTCGAATTGAAAAATATTTTAGTGTTGTATAGCCAATTTATTGAGGAAGACTATATGTTATATATGATCACACTATGCGAGCGTATCCGCCTGCGGGCCAGCTAGTATAATTTAAAGGGTGAATTTAATTTAACATAACTACTTTTACTAACTAAAGCGTTACATTTCAGTTACCCGCAGGGTTATTATGTATCTCAGTTGCTAACAATATTGATTGAAATCTTGAAAAATAGCGGCTCTATGTCAGTTTTGACAACTGGAGTAAGCAAAAATGTTAGTAAGTTGATGACCAGAGCTGACAAAAGTGACATAGAGCTGCCATTTTTTTCAATTTCAATCAACACTTGTTACCAACTGAGATACGAGTACATAATAGCCACTCATGATTCGTCGTTTCTTTCGTGAAACCGATGTCAAATACTTTATGACATATCGCCCTTGTATATGTCGTAGGATAATTTGATACTTCGAATCTTCGCGAAAATCCTAGGGGTTTTGCGAAAACGCGGATAATTAGACATAGGCGAAAAATTATCAAATCTTACTGGACAAAGTCAGGATTTTTGCGAAAAGTGCGAAAAGTGCCTAATACCTAAAATTAACGTAAACCAGTCTAAGGCAAAGTCACAGTACACAAATAGGTACGACGACGAGCGAAGCGAGGAGGAGTGTAAGGTTACTTGTGACCACAACGCGCGAGCCGAGCGAGCGCAGCGAGCGTGCGCTGTTCGCAAAAATCCTGACTTTGTCCAGTAATTAAGATAAGATAATTTTTCGCCTATGTCTAATTATCCGCGTTTTCGCAAAACCCCTAGGATTTTCGCGAAGATTCGAATTATCAAATTATCCTACGACATATACAAGGTTGTTTTTACATTTCTTGTTATCTCGTCATTTGTTTCACGGATGTTGCAAAGATGCAACGATGTTTGCTCTTAGAGAATCGCACGGCAAAAAACACAAACAATTGTTTTAGTAGTTGGTATTATAATGTTGCCATAGATTTATAAATCTTGTGAAAAGTTATACATTAAATCAATATCCTCGTTCTGATTTATTAGAAACTAATCAACGAGACTGACCTATATTAAGGTCAGTAAAAATATAACTCAAGAGAGAAAATTGAGCCATAAAAATGATAAATTGCACCTTACAGGACATTCATTGATCAAAGTCGGTGCAATCGTCCACAAATGAACTCCTCAACCGCGAGACGTTTGCAATGATTTATTGCACCCGGAGGGGCAGCGTGGTGCAATTCCAGATTTTAATGAAAATTTTCACAGCTTGCTCGAATAAGTTTCGCTGTAAAACTGTGAACGTCTTCTTGTCTTGCATTTAGAAGACGCGATGCGATCGAACAATCGTATTTACGTTTTGTGACTTCTTTATTACGTGTTTTTTTTTGTTTTTTTTTTTTTTTTTATAACTATAAGTACACTCGACAGCCTCCAGGGTCCATGCCTTTTATTAACATTTTGCAATTTATAAAGGAAAACAATAATGTCAAAAAGTCAACATTACATGCTCATTTAGAAGACATAGTGGAACTTATTTGCTAAAGTCACTTAATTAAATAGATATGCTAAATAATAGATAACTTAAATGGATGTTACTTTGTTTCTGACTTGGTTTAAGCATTCAGACCGGTATCCGCAGGCAGCACCCGTTCACGACTTGACGCATGTGACAGCCATCGCCTTCCTCAACCATATTTGAGGGAAATGGCGAACCGCCACACACGCCACTGCCTGCCAACACCTTTTTGTGAGCATGACTGCTCTGAATGTCCATACTCACTCCTTGTCAATTATTTTACAATTTTACACAAGATAAAAACAATTGCTCTCGTTGAGAAACCGCTTTGGGCTGAAGCAGGCGTGTTACACACCATTGATGGATAAAGGTTTATTACATTTGGCTAAAACAAACAACTAAGCAACATAGAAAACTTAAAACCGCCCGTAGAATGAAAGGACTCTAACATTTTCTCAAAAATTTATGTATGTAATATTGCCATAACATCTCTAAAAAGTATCCAGAAAGTGAACTCCACTGGAGACTTATTCACAACTGTCCAGTAAGAAGCGAGATTTTAAATTTAGAAACTCCTACTGTCTAGTAAGTAAGTATGTCATTTACTTACTGGACAGTAGGTCATCCTCTTTAGATCTGCTTAGAAAAAAAACATAGTACCAGACACAGTTTAGAGTTTAGCCATGATTATAGGAAGGAGGCTCCAAATATATATCTATCTCATAATTTATGAGATAGTTTTATTTTTGGAGCCTTAAACAGCCATTATATAGTCTGTGACACTTAACGCGATGCAGAAAAAGTATGCACAATGCGTTTTTAGTAATGTTATAGAAGTATATGTGTGGGATTTTATTTTTGTATTTGATAATTTCAGTTTACAAATCATGTTGGATTAAAGCTTTACATTTTAAAATTAACATGAAGATTCAAAACAATATTTTTTTTTACTAAAACATTCATATAATGTAAAATAGAACAATGTTCAAAACTAAACGCAATCTTTTAAGTAAAATAAAAAACAATGACTGGCGGGATTTCACATTCAATTGCGACAATTGTGTTTTAATTTACCGAGTGAACATAGATAATCCCAAAAAATGAGTAGAAGTGAATCTGATTCAGAAAAATAGATGGCACTCCTCCTGATTTAAAAGCTGAGGCCGAATCAGCAAAAACTTTCTTTCATTTTCGAGTAAAGCATTATAACTACAAGCCTCAAACAGTAAGAAAGCCATCCTCGCCTCGTATATAACCAGACCTCACCTGCGTTTCGGTTCGGTGGTTAACTCATACTTGGCCAGGAAGGCTTACATACTGGATTCTGCATTAATGTACTACGAGTATTACTACGTACAGGTCGAATAAAAAAATAAATAAAAATAAGTTTTCCCAGTAATCACTGGCATTTTTTTTAAATTATAGCAATTTTTTTAAATATTTACTCTTATGATGATTATTGCATTATTTACTATAATGAATCCTTTTTAGTAAAGATATACGGGATATTTTTTTTGTAGGTAATTACTTGATTTATACAATTCATTTAGAAAAGGTTATCGTGTTTACATAATTGACATATAGCATAATTTAGATAGGCAGATGCCAGTGGCATCTCTAACAAATCAAATAAACAATCTTCAACGTACCTTGTGGCATCACCACACAGACCATATATTATGGTCTGTGCATCACCACCATTATCATTATCACCCAGTAGATTGATGATTGTTATATGAAAAAGAGGATGTTGACAAAGAGTGCATTTTATGTGAATTATAAAGCATTGTTATGCTTTTAATATTTGCCTTTTCAAGAATGGGTTAGTAATATACTACTAAATAAAAAAGTCTCCGACTCAATCGTACCATGTAATTGCAGCTCAGAGTACAAGAGCAAAACTGGAAGAGGCTGTTCGCGCCTAATTCTAATTAGTTCCAGGTCGTCGGTACATCAAAGTTGGGATAAGTTCTTTTGTTTAATTGACCGTAAATGCGGGACGACACGACACGGATAAATTCATCTGGAAGGGCCTCGGCAGGAAGGGCCCTAGGATAAAGCACCCTCTGATTAATGCGCGTCATATTTACCCACTTTGTCTTATTCGTCGTCTGAAATCTTAATTTTACGGCAGTGAGATACTTGTTAAAAGCTTTGAAACATTTGAGAGATAGAATTTATTTTCAATCAATCATCAGCTTAAAAGGGAAGTTTTAAATTGATTTGAAAAGTTCTTCAGAAATTTTTTGTAAAGATTTTTGCAAACTCTTATCGTTATAATCTACATATACATGTATATACTATCTATATGATATATGATATATATTCTATTTACATACTCGTATAATAAAACTGTAACTGAGACACACAGACAACAAATGTGTACACTTGTTGTCTGTTTGTCTGTCTGTCGGTCTGTCTATTGTACGCGCATCACTCAACTATACGAGGCTGATTTTGATGCAACCACTACATAATTAAGAATAATACTCGTATTATTTAACTTACTTCAAAAAAGGAGGAGGTAATATTATGTTCGTGTGTATGTATTTTTTTATGTGTATGTTAGCCGATTTCTCCCCCATCTGTAGACCGATTCTCATTTTTTTTTGTTTGGTAGAGTATACTTCCGAGGTGGTCCCATTTAAATTTCATCAAATTCGGTCGAGCCGTTATTGAGCTACAGTCCAAAAAGTGAAAAGTGTTGATTTATCTTGATGATATCATCATTGACTGTCATTGATTGATGATATCATCATTGTTGACATAATTGATCCCGTAGGTCCGTAGCGGGTCACAAAAATGGTGAACAAACATTTTTTTTCCAAAAAATGGAACCGACTTCAACACCAAAAAGTGTGAAATAATTTGTTAGTCAGGGGCGTCCATAAATTACGTGAGGTGTTTTTTTAAATTTTCTGTCCCTCCCTCCCCCCCTGGTGAGATGTCGTGAGATTTTATTCAACCCCCTCCCCCATCCCCCAATCTCACTGGAGATGTTTCAAAATGTGGGTTTCTTACGTAAACGCGTTGGATTGTTATTGAAAAAGAAAAAGAAAAAAAAATTGCTTCGTGCTTTTATTTACGACTAGTTAAGACTAGTAATCAATATTGCTGAGAGTTTCATTATAATTGTAATAAAAATTTAACAATAGAATACTTAAATCGTAACTACTGTGAATAAAAATGAATATCTACTCTATTTCAGTCCATGGAGAATCATGCGCGGTCTCAAGAGAGACTATTGGAACCAACATGTCCACATGACTTTCAGTAAAATCGTCTGCTCCTTCAACTTCGTTCTGATCTAGCCACTCTAAGCCGTTGGCGCTTGCGCACAGTAACTCATTAGCTCATCTTGGTGCAAAAATTAAATCTTAAGCATGTACAATCTGGATTAAATGGACCAAAATAGTATATTTTTTTTTTGTTTCAATCGGAAAAAAAATTGCGTGATATTTGCCGAGGCCCCCCTCTCTCCAACGTAAGATTAAATGAGATTTGACTCGACCCCCTCCCCCCCTTAAACATCTCACGTATTTTATGAATGCCCCCTTATCATGTGCATAATATTGTGATAATACGTACCTACTTTTGAACTATCATGTATGTCATAACTATGTCACACTTTTTGGTGTTGAAGTCGGTTCCATTTTTTAGTAAAACTAATTTTTTATCTGCAAAACTACCCCTAGAGAGTGTGTAGTAATAAAATATAGAAAAAATATTTCTGGTTCGTTTCACACAAAATTTGATGAAAATAAACTTTCATGTACCTTATAAAAATACCTTTACATGAATGGAAATAGAAATAAAAAATGTGGTTGTTGGACAAGTGTTTGTGTGTTGTGTTGTGTGTGTGTTAAGGAATATTTAATTTATAAAATGTTACTTTCTGAACAAGTAATCGTGTTTATATTCTTCTATCTAAGTATATCAATAAATATTTACACTTAACTATTTACTAATGTAAAAGTGCAAATATTTAAAGTAAAGTACTAAAAGTAAATTAAAAAAAAATTAAGTGAATATAAGTATATAAAGTAAATTAAAATAAACTGCTGTATTAAGTTAAGACAATACAGTAGTTTATTTAATGAGATATTTCGCACGCCTTGATGACGCAAAATGGGCCTTTCTATTTTAACTATAAATAAAAGTATTGTATCAAAATTTTTGCAAATAATTATAATTATTAAAAATGAAATATTGTTATTTTTAAACACAACATAAAAATCGTCACGCCTATATTGTATTCTCGAAGGAGTAGGAAGCGGTGTTTTATACACTTACGTTTCGCCATATATGTATTTGGTCCCCCGTAGTAAGGGACGAGCCTATTGCCATCTACGGGGCACTGTTTCAGAGTCCGGACTGCTATTGAGATATTTTTGTCCGATAAACCTAATAACTGTCCAACTCGGGGCCCGAACCCAGGGCCACTGCATGCAAACCGAGCGAGTGAAGCCGCTGACGTGTCAGCTATAATGTCCTATAATATTATAAT
Organism: Selenia dentaria; assembly: GCA_917880725.1. NCBI lineage: Eukaryota > Metazoa > Arthropoda > Insecta > Lepidoptera > Geometridae > Selenia > Selenia dentaria. The sequence goes on along the minus strand of OU862875.1, from coordinate 35,800,002 downwards.
ACGAGTAAATAAACTATAGCATCTGTAAAAATATTATAATGAAAAAACACGTCGGTAATTATTATTTTACTTGAACCCCGATTTGAACTTTTTAGTTTCCATATTAATAATACGTACAATAAAAACTAATTCAATAGAGATTGCTTAAATGTTTGTATTACAACTTTTTTTGAAGAGACTTATGTTTTTAGGTATGGTATCTGTTCGCGCCAACGCGACGTCACTTCAAGGAATTCCCCCCGCGCGCCCCGCCGCCGCTGTCCGGCAGGTGTCAAACTCCGAGCAAGCGGCTAAACGGGCCAGCGCCAACAGTCACCAATTTACAGTCGCTGCGAGCGACCGCTTACCGTTCCGCGCCCCCCGCGCCGCGAACGCATGGGAAACGCCGCCACGGCACTCGTGATCAGCACAAACCCTTCGCGTTACGCGTCAGCCTAAAGTGACCTTCAGGGTGTGTCGGCGCGCCACGCGTTTACTCGTCACCCCAGTGTACGCGAGTGCGCGATAAACTTAGTGCACAAACATTATATAAACAGAGTGACACAAACACAACAATCCTTCAGCACGCAGTCTGACCCGGACGCTATATACAAGAGTACTCTCAAGGTCATCAGCCCGCACGACCCAGAGCCCCGACTATCCTATAAGTACATACCATTCTTCACCTACATATCTCTCCTAACACCTGTTACAACGAGCGTATGGTTGCAGATTGCTTAACCAGTATCCGTGTACAAAATTAAAATAGTCAATAAATAGTAGCATGGTCAGATCAATATAATAAAGCAATCTGGCCAGGTTAGACTAGTGGGTTTGGTCTGAATGTTCCCAAGATTTATGAAATAAGATATAAAAACTACGTGGGCGTAGCGGCGTGTGTCGGGGTCAGCTAGGAACCCATTCAACATAGGTGTTCTAGGAACATACAACTAGGAACATCGATGTTGAATGGGTTCCTAGCAGGGTGGCAGACACTCTGACAGCGCGACCTGCGCCGAGTGCACGTCGTACTCTAATCTGCTGGGCTAGTCACCAATGTGCTAATCATCTGACAATTTTCAAAGTTAAAGTCAAAGTCGAAATCATTTATTTACTTTAAAGACTCTACCGCCGCGTTCCAAAATATATTTTTATATAGATGTTTACAATGTTTCTACGTAGGTACTACAAATATTACATTTTATGGGGAGACTGACAGCTTGCCAGAAGTGGAGTACCTATTCCAAGCATTTTTGTCTTCTATGACGTCGTTCTATGTGTTTAAAATAAGTTTTTAACAGTTGAAACGTTTTTTACAGCCAACTTGAATTTGCCCTTGCCTTGTTTTTCGCCTTGTTTTTCTTGTATAATTAGTGACAAGAAGGGCTACAAACCCAAAATAATATTGAATCGCCGTGATAATGACTGCGCAGGCCTGGTCTTTGACGGATGCAACAGCTCTCGGCGGGACTAGATAATTAGGTTAGTAAACCCTTTATCATGAGCTTGTATAGATCAATAACCAGTACTTTAACATAGTACTTATACAGCTCTACCCTCTACAATCCACTACACTATAAACACCTCGTTAATTATCGCATGTTTTTCATATCGGCATAAGCTGCGACTAAACCGATACGATTATCTACCAGTCTATTAAAAATAAAGCAATTGACATTTTATACTTTTAGACATACCGATATATATATACCTATACCTTATACTAAATAAGTGCCAAACATATCTAGTGAGGAACATCGTTGTTTTGGTTATACCTTGGCAGTTAGCCGAATCAATTGTAAGTATTGATTCATACATTCATATTTCTGGTGCTAACAACTATGATTTGTTCTAAGTTTTCAACATTTACGTCGACGTTTGAACTGCTATATGAATTTTTTAGAGGACCGTATTTTTCACAAGGTAAGTAAAATATCCTATTGTGAATTTCTTAAAGAAAGATCTTCCAGAGTTCCGTTTTGTTCGCATTCTGTAATACATGTCCGGGATTGTTCTGCGGCAGGCGAGGGAGTTCTTAGCGGATAGTTAAACTTAATGAGGCCACGGTGTTGCTTCCGCCAGTGTTTTAAAGTATTTACTACTACTTTAGAAAAGAAGTGACTTGAATATTGATAGAATTCTGAAATTTTTGAGTTTTTTACGATTTACTTATTCATTTAATAGTTCCAAGCAACTTTGTTAGTATTGCTTTGTGGCTTTTGTGGATGAGCCACCACGATTTTACCTATGCGACCTAATTAGTTAATAAGGTAATCGCTTCTTTCCTCAGGAACTCCCTTTAAATCGGGGGTTATAAAGTGTTATACCTTTACTAATAAACGTTGCGTAAACTTTATACTAGGTGTAACTTTCTTTGTCTTGCTCTCACGCGCGACTATTACTGTAAGCAAAAAAATGACATGATATGACATTGATGGATACGAATAACTATTCCGGGTATAGTGAAGATTATTAGTAAGGCCTTTAAAAAACATGGGCACAAACCATCTCCACTGTAACAGACATCCAAATCAGTTCAGCCATTTTGCGTGATTGATTAAGCCATCCATTTTTTTTACCTTATTACCTTTAAGCATCCAAACATACAAACTGTCACATTTATAGCATAAGTAGAGTTTGTATCCGACGCCTGGTTTTTTTATGAATAACCGAAAAATTCAAAGAACAAGATTTGAACCTGCTGCCTCTGGATTTTCTACGTGATTAACCTACTAAACCTGCGTTCACATCGTATCATCATAGCCACTAGCTGGCAAAAATAACAGTAATGCTAAAAATCAAGAGCGTCTGAATGTGATATTGTCGATATACGGCCTGTTTTGTTCAGTGTTCGTAAAGCTTCAAAATCCTAATCAATTTTCAACCCACGTCTCAGGCATGAGGTACTATTTTAGGCTCTGTGATTAGGGTATAAGCAAAAGTTGCAAAATAATTAATTTATCTTCTTCAAACGAACAATGCCGTCACAGTAATTTGAACGCACCTGAAGTAACCGTTGAAGTTCTCAGTCATATTCTCTAACCGTTTTGTGCTCATAGCTGGACTTGCCTAGTGGTTTTGTTCAACTACCATGTAAAACTTGCCTCAGTCACTACTTGGATGTGTGACATTTCGAACTGAGCCTTTCTGCTCTTCACAGGACATTCCCGTTGGTCTTAGATTGGCGGGTGGGCGGCCTAACGAAGACCTTCGGAAGATTCTAAAACTTTTATCCTGAAGCTGGCTACTAGCTAGTCCAACCCTCACTATTTCCACGTGCTTATAGACCCTTACTTTTATCATTGAGAGCAAGCCCCATTTCCAAGCAGTGCTGCTTGGAAATGGGGCTTGCTCTCAATGACAACAGTAGTGTACTGTACAGATCACAGATATATGAGTAATTGTACAATAGATAACGCAAATTCGTGTACTTCCCGTGCCCGAGCCCCGACCATGCGTCAAGGTTGGCCGCCGCTACTTACAGTTCGCGCGCGTTTGTTGCAGCCGGACGGCCGCGAAAACTAAATTGCGTAATAATTGACTCCAGTAAGCCCAAAAATTTCGCGCTCCCAAAGGCAAGAAAATATTTCGTATCACAAGTAAGTTATTTTAAAATTATATTATGCGTGAATTCACGTAATTCAATTCATTGAAAGGTCGGCACGCTTGGTTTTAATACAAATCGTGATACTTGCGCTCTCTATTATACATATATGTATATATTTATGTTTCAGATTAATACTAATCGTCTTTTATTGACACAGTTTATTGAACTTGATCGAAAGCCATAGCCAAAATTCGAATTTTGATAGCAGGCGTCAGTGCTTAAAATCACCCCTTCTCTAGGTTTGTGTAGTGTTTGTAGTTATTAATATTTCAGTGCACATCGAAACAATTAAGCAGATTTATTGAATGTCGGAAATGAGAGCTGCCATCTAAAGGAGATGAATCAGCTCATATGAATTTCAAATGTTATCAAAGTGAATCTAAATTAATATTCGTACGTCTTAATTATTATTCCGAATTCGATGTCTGGGTAATGCATACAGTTATGGTTGTTAAGATGTTATGTCACAAATTCGTTTTATAGTATGGGTGTATAGTGTAGTATGGGTGGGCGCAAATTCTGACGATTTTATTTATACTGTCAGGTGTGAATTTTTTGTACTTTCTTTTATTGCAGGATCGTCGAGTACTGCCGTGGACGCACTAACGACGTGTCAATCTTGAACCTGAGGGCAGAACTCAGAATGTTGCAATTCTAAAAGTAATGGATAATTCGATTTGATATAGAATGTATACCAAAACTATAAATATTTTAATCTAATTAAGATCTTAAACTATTTATCGCATGAACTGATGCAAAATAAACAATAAGAAAACATAATTCAATTTCCTTCTCCATAAAAAACAATTGACAGAAGTATCATTATTGCTAACAAAAATTGGCCTGTTAAAAATGTATTTCATACAAATACACCTATTGAAATAGCTAAACTGGTGATGTAGCTAATGAATAATCGCTTTATATACCTCATAAGGGTTCCTTTTAAGGTAAATTTTTCATCATATGTTTCCGGGATCACTTCATAGGTACCCATTAATAACAATAGGCGGCAAATCCCACTTATGTAGCTTCTGTTTACCATTTTGAAATAAAGATTATTAAGGCCCTTTTCCATTCCCCCTGGAACAACTGTGACCTACCCCAGACACTCATAAATCGTGGGTTCAATAGTCCACGTAAACCGCCGACCTCTTGAGGAGGAGTAGAGTTCGAGTAGACTGGACGTATTATACTTTTCAAAAAATCAAAGGCCCGTTTTGACACTTGAGTAAGACCATAGAACGTAACTTGGAATGACTACAACTATTTAGTAGCATGCAATTTCCAATTCTTACGAAACGTAAACAGTTGCGATCTTGCTTTCTTTTTAAATACCTACTAGTGTTGTAACCAATTATAACTTTAATCCAATGCACTTTACAATACATAATCAAAGCGATCATATTATACCTACTCATACAAACTTGAATCGATTTATCGATTACCGAGTCGTATGGTTACATCACTAGTTACGTGTACTACGTTACGGTGCGATGACTAATGTCAAAACGTGACAATTACATTTTTGCGACGTAGGCCCGTAATATCATCCGCAGTTTAATCCATGATTCTTAAATTATTCTTCTTAGTTTAAACCATCTTTATCAATTATTTCGTAATATGAATGGCAGTTAATCTATCGTTGTGAGTTTAACCCTTTGAGTACCATTGACGTAAATTTACGTGTGTTTCATTCATAAATCTTTTGTTTTGATTATCACGGTATATGAAGGGTTAAATCATCCAAAAGTTGAATCGGTCCAGGGACGTCAGTAGTGTAGAACATTTGATTAAACAATTACAAATCTACCGAATCTTGTTGGAAAAACCGTGGATAGATACATTATTGGGATCCTCCATATGCGGGTTGCTCGCTCGTCTGTGGTGTAAAAGCACTCTAGATTTTTTGTTTGGAAAAATATAATTGTAAACTCTTGGAATTCATTCGGTAGTAAGTGTAGTTCCCTTGGTTGGAACACCTGAACTACAATGATATACGAAATAATTGGACCGAAGACGGAATAATTGGAGAGAAGAGTCCATTTGGACAATAGGATCTGTGGAACCGCCGATTTGGAATGTGGTTTGTTTGGTTTTTCTCTTCCTGACTCATGCTTCTTCTTCTCTTTCCTCTCCACAGAACCGAACAACAGAGCTGAACTTGCTACGGGCTCCGCTGCAGGAACTGACGTGATTCACCTTCATAATTATTTGTATTAGGTCGTGATGTGAATTGTGATGTGGATTTTTGTAGGCTGTTGCAAGAGAAGGAATTGTTAGGCAATAAATTGTTTGGTTAGATCCTTGAAACGAGGACATAGTTGTAGCAGTCAAAATCTTGACCCATCATCTCTGCATATTCTAAAACTTATAAGACTTCCACTGCCAGAGTTTGCAGGTCATCGAAGCGGGCCTGGTACAATACACTTGTGTACAGATGCATAGTATATACTAGTATACGCAGGACAGGAGTACTCTTTGGAGTCCGATCGACTAAAACGTTGGCTTTATATTTACAGCTTACAGCATAGATATAATAACAAAGCTGATGAATGTAACATTAATATTTATTTGCCATAATTAAACAAAAACACACAAATTACAAATACAATCTTACTGTATAGCTTCTGCTATACAGTAAGATTGTATCCTCGTTCTTCCTTAGTACTCTTCATCAATGTGCAGTTACATCAGACTAAGGCCGTAGCACAATTTGCGAAAATATACTCAAACCTTCGTCAATTTAAGCTTATACATACTATGATTTATCTGTGTTACAGTTCCATTATAAAGATGAAATGTTAGTTTGCATTGATAACCATTAAACGGTCGACGCTGGGATTGAGACCACGTTACTTACCATGGGCACTTCTAGAAACTAGCTAAAATACTTTTCTAGTTTCCAATTCTGATTGGAGCACCGCCTACACTTTCGTTCGTGCTATAGCATCTCTCCCAAATGAATAAAACAAGTTCTCGGTCTCGCAGGCCACTCGAGGAGGCATTTCGACGTCTGAAATAACCGCGATATTACTAGCTATTTTTAGATAGAAAAATCATTTATTCATTTTGTTTTAAAACTGATTTCAATTACCACTTTCTGTGTAGGAGGAGGGAAGACCACTAGGTCAACATACTAACGGCTGCACTCAGAGACGTGGAATGATTATGTTATCACCAGTATTGTTATTACCCCTTAGGGCGAAAAAATAAAAAAACATAAAAAATGTATGTAAATTTTCCATACAGATGACCCTGAGGTGAGGGAGTGAAGCTCTGTACAAAACTAAATACCTACCTGCCTAATAGGAAACTATAATTTAAATTATACCAAGACATGAAGTGTCCAATACAATGCTGTTTTTATTTAAAATTTAAAGCGTTCATTATAGTTTCAGTATAAGTAGGTACTACTTTAAGAACACACTTTTTTCTCTATATACGGCAGAATTAGACCAAAAAGGGTTGCTCGCTAGCACCTGACGCTGAACTGTCAGCGATCCCACATAGACTGAACATTAGGTGATTAAGGTCAGGGGTGAGCGAACAACACCCTACTAATTCTATACAAAATACTAGCTGGTGCCCGCGACTTCGTCTGCGTAGGATTAGTACTTCGTGTAGCTTATTATCTTCTCCAATGCCATAACTATCTTTATACCAAAAAGTCATACAATAATTACATAGTATTATATAATATTATAATATTATATTTATATAATATATAATATTAGTAAATCAATCAGTAAACACTAATAATAAAATATAATGCCTACGTACATACAAATATAAAATTAATCACAATGGAAAAAAAAAACTGTCATTACTTTTCATCCCCCTTGACGATATTTGTGTTACATTTCGTCACCTTTGACGGTCATCGAGCACGTCTAGTGATGGTCTAGTGTATCGAACTCTCAAAATGATAGCGTGCTTTTGATTAAAGTGGTTCTCAAACTTTTTTGGTGACGGAACCCTTTTGGGAAGCAAAATACTTGATGGTACCCTACAATAAAACAATAGTTTTTAAAAGTGTATTCTTTATTAATAAGCATAATAAAAGTACAATGTAACAGTTACTAATTATTACTTACTTTACCACATGGCAAGTACAATAATAGAAGATATTAAAAAAGAAAAAATCAAACTAATGGGAGGTATGAAACTGTTTTTTATTTTTCATCAATTGGTTGATATCAGGTTTAATAGAAGACAGTTGAAGTTTCATATCAGGTTCGGCGTCCAGTCTATTGCGATATTTTGTTTTCGTGGCTGCATAGGTTGAGAATCCTGTTTCGCACAAATATGTTGTTGGGAGGGGGAGAAGAATATTCAGAGCCATTTTGCCAAGCATTGGATATTCATCACGGATTCTGCACCAAAAATCGTTTAGAGGCGTCGTTTTGAACAGTGACTCCATACTTGTGTCTGATGACATTTCTAAAAGAGATTCATATATCTCGTTTGACATACTTTCGGGCTTTTCCAAGTTAGGTAAAAAAGGATTATGAATCCATGAATTCAGTTTCATTTTTGTATTCTGTTCTTCGGGAAAATACTTTTCAAAAGATGCGCGCATCGAACTGAGATATTGGACCAATTCTCCCAACATCACATCAACATCATCTTGAAACATTTCTGAGTCGTTATCGCTAACAAACTCACGGAGTGACGTAAAGCTTTCTATTTCTTTCTTACCAACGCAAATAATCCAAAAGTCTAATTTTCTTTTGAAGGCAGTCATTTTGTTATAGGCCTGAAACACTGTTGTATGTTTACCTTGCAATGATAAATTCAAGTCGTTCAGTTTTTGAAAGATATCCGCCATAAAAGACAATCGGAACAACCAAGTTTTATCATACAAACGGTCCAAAATACAAATTCTCAGCGATAGAGTGCGCTTCACCTGCTTGTGCAATGCGATAGCTAACTAAATATGATGCCTCCGTGGCCTTTTCGTTGATAGTTTGTGTTACATGCATCATATTTTTTTGACTTTCCAATAACTGAACTAACAAAAAATTCTTTATTCTTGTCTTTAGACTCGGGGTGTACAGTTTATAAATGTCGGCGCAATTTGGCAGGTGCCATGGAACTATTAGGAAGCAGTTTACTACATAGCATGCAGAGAGGTGAGCCGTTGGAATCAACAAATCTGAAACTAATATATGATTCATCATACTTCCTTTTTTCGTCTTTGAAACCGTCGAGCTTGACGTCGTGGCAGCATCGTCTGGATCGGTGATTGCTATGATGGATTATGATGATGATGAAAAGTAGTCTATGTGCTATGTCAGACTATAATCTATCTCTGTGCTAAATTTCATCCAGATCCGTTCAGCTGTTCTGCTGTTGTTGAGTAACAAACATCTTCAAAACACGAGTGCATAGGTATCTTCTGTGTAAGCGTGCTCCATCATCGATCGCATCATCACTTAACACCAGGTGAGATAGTGGTCAAGTGCTACCCAGTTCGGTATAAAAAAAAATCATCCATCCCTCCATCTATCCATCCATCCATCCGAAATATCACAAGTTTTTTCGAGTATCAATAAATACGTCTCATTTTTCATTCTATAAAATGTCTTAAATGTATGAGGATATCTATTTTATTCCTTCATAACCATGTACCTATGTGCCACCAGAAAGGTCTTCGTCAATTTTGTTAACCTTTTTAAAATTTGTTAATAAGCAAGAGCATCATAATTTTCCCCTGACGACGACATAGTTGTATCTGTAAACTAATTAAAAAGTTTATATTTTGTATAAATTGCACGTTGTGCTAAATTTGCACTGCGCCCAACCTAGTATGAAAGAGAAGTTCGAACATGAAAACGATTTCAGTAAGATTGTGAGTATGATTATGTTTCTAGCATGTCACTCTAGCTAGTGGGTCCATCATATATCGTGCCAGAGTCATGTTACATGCCAGAGGATAATCGCGTTGCTTAGGTGGGCACAGCGCCTAAACTGAGCGATAGGGCGCTACGCAGTCTACGAAGAAATAATATCAGGAAAAGTAACTGCTTTAAAAAAATAACCCATAAAAGTCGTGCTAAATCAATAACATCGTTCACGCCGCTATGACTCAGCTGTCATAGTAGACGTTGCAGCACGCGCGTGGACTAATCCCTGCTTTCCTCCTGAAATTTAAACCAATCACCGAACATGTCTATTTGTAACCTCGGAAGTAATTCGTATTTGGAATCATACGCCGTTTTGGTTTGAAGGACCACTTTTTGTGTGGAATTTGTTCTGAGTTATGCTTCCTGACATTATTTCTTCGTAGTACGCAGTATATAATAATTAAATGACAGAAGGAGTAATACAATTAATTATTAACGTTAATAAATATGTATCATAATTCAACATTAGGGCCCAGTGCGATTTGACTGATCTGATAGGCTTCAAAGTTCAATATTCAAACTTTATTGGGTTATAAGTAACACAAATAGATCTTAATACATCTTAAATATAACTTATATAAATTACATCAATATTTTAAATGTGCAATATGTGTGTTGGCGTCCGGACAAGAAATTAAGGCTATTTATTGACTACCCACATCTTAATTTTAGGCTGGCCTACTGTGTAAAGTAAGAGGTATGTATTATAGCTATCCATACAGAGATAATAATTTGCAAACGTGAATTTCAATGAACCCTCACACAACATACATTTTATACACAATTAAGCTGGTACCGTATCTATTTTGTAGTAAACATGAAAGGTTGAGGTACAAATTAAACGACAAACACCTGGCTTTCCACTAAGTTTATTACTGTCTGCCAGACGTGAAATATTTTTCCGTACAAAATGACGGGAGAAGGGAGGTGTCGTAAGCTCCGACATTTATTACTTTTGATGTCGTCTGTGCGACGTCTTTACTATAGGAGCGGTCCTGTGTTGTCAATACCACACGCACAAAATTACAAGTTACAAGTAGGGTAAAGATGATCCATCATTATTAAGAAGAGAACTCCACAATTATTGCTTATGTTTACAAGAAAATATCGAGACTTATTAGGCACGTACGGATTGTTACTAGAAATATTAGTAAACTCGTAGTCACGGTCGATGAAGCGTCGAATTTAGTAATTATTTATAAAGTACTTTGTTAACCCGTTGACTCGCGATTCGCCATATTTGGCCAATTATACAATAGATTTCGCACAAGTCAACCTACTTTTCCAGGAAATGCAACGTGTGTGAATAAAAAGTAATATTCTCACATATAACATTGGAATTGGACCGCGCTTTAAAGAGTATATAGCTTAACTCAACACCTAGTATATGAGAGTGAATCATCAACCCTTTACGTACCCTCTGCTAGGACATAATTCAACACGCGGGCCCACTGCGTCTTTATAGATAAGTTAGAGATCGCAGTGGGAGTTTTCAGACTATCCAAATGACATCCGACATAGGCTTAAAACAATCGAGGCCAACGGTTGTTTAGCAAGGAAACTCACTAGTGGTCACCCATCGTAACCTTAAAACCTTAAATCGATCTGAACTCATGTCTTGAAACCAGCAGGAACCGGTTAGTATTTATACACCTTATGGTGTTTTTAGTCTTCTAGGTAATGTGATCTTAATGACTCGGCATCCTGTTTACGCTAAGAACAAAAGATTTATCAATAAAACTAACCTCGATTGATGCGCAAGGGTTACTCCCGTTAATAACAAGACTAAATCAAATAACAAGCCAGCCAAGCCAAAATATCAAACATGTTTAAATTTTGAATTTCACGACGAACCGCGAGCTCTTTAATCTGTCCGCATCAGGTTTACGCTATAACAAAAGATTTACCGATAATAGTCGGACCGATTAAGATATAAGATAGGTACGCGAGGATACTTTTATGTGCAATGAATTTAAAAAAGCTTTGCGCTTGTATGTTTTGAATAACATGACTCTAGCGCACAAGGGATTCGATTCCTTTAGGATATGACGGACGTGGGTGGCAACAAGTTGTCATGTTGGGAACATTCTAGCAACAAATAAAAATAAATTGGTGACGAGTGTATAATATTCGGGTGGGTAATTTGTTTCTCAAATAACAGCGTAGTAGAGTTTTTGAGAAAAACTGAAAATTTATACTGTGTTTGATATTGGAGCTCGCAAGAAAGATCGAGTCTGGTAATGCTGCAATTTTAGTGATAGTGAAATGGGATTTTTAAAATGTAATGGAGTGTCTTTTCAATCTACTATTATATCTGATACTTCAGAGAAACAGAATAATAAAGGAAGCTGGTTCGGTCACAAAACAAGTTGCAAATGCTTCCAAACTCACCTTTATTAGGATACACGAGGCACTCGTGGTAAGTCTTTTGCCTAAAACAGATGCATTTTCTCACAAGTGACGATCTGTACTGCGCCCGAAGTCCTGAGACATTATGTTGTTAATACATAGCATGCGTTGGAGTGCATGAATTACGAGTATCAATTGTAGTACGATATAGTTCATAGTTCATCAATTCTGCAGCATGTAATTAAGAGCAATTTTTCTATGACTGCCTTTGCATCAACATGATGACGTCATACTACCGTACCGTACTCCCTGTGTTGGACTAGATGTTTTAGTAATTAAGCTCAGCTACCCATGATGATTATATAAATTCAAAATTAAAAGCCTCAACACCTATAAACTGTAATCATTGCTAACAGTGTACTAAAACAAGCTTAGCTCTATTATGATTCGTCGACGAGCTCACCGATGTCAAAATCGCCCTTGTACACAAGGTTGTTTTTCCAACGTTTCTTGCCATCTCGTCATTTGTTTCACGGATGTTGTCAAAGATGCAACGATGTTTGCTCTTAGAGAATCGCACGGCAGAAAATATATGTTTGAATGTAATATATTGCTAATGATATAATCAGGATCAATCTGATTGAAACATCAACATAAAATCGCACAAAAGCATCACTGAACAGCCTAAGCGAAAAGGGAACGTCAAAGCGAGCAGCCTTCAAAAGCGGTTACCATAAAAGAAAACAAAATTTCCCGGGATTTCCATGTCAGTCACGTCCTGGATTTTTTGTCGTGGAAAAATGAATTCCAACCGACAAACAAATCACCGCAGATCCAATCAAAGGCAGCGACAGCAGACGTTAATATTTGTATGTTATGTTGTAACTACTTTTTTTTAAATACTACTTGCTATGTGCACCGCCGTTAAGTTTGAACCAAAGGCTTGGTGTATTAAAAAGTAACGCAGTCTTGATTTTAGGAGTTGCATCTCGTGAATTATCGCGGTTTTCTACCGACTTCCAAGAAGGAGGAGGTGCTCAATTCGACTGCTTTTTTATGTATGTTACCTCGTAACTTTCGATAGGGTGAACCGATTCTCAAAATTCTTTTTTGTTAGAAAGCTGGTGCTTCCCGTGTGGGCACGAAGAGAATTGTTAAATTTCATCAAATTCGGCTCAGTAGTTTTTGAGTTACACTCCACTCCAATAACTGAATAGAATAGAAGTCGATATAATTTTTTTTTTAATTGTACTTGTATGCTTTACAAATGAGATAAACTACCTAGATGCTCTACTAGCTAGTCTATTTCAAGGGCTTCCGTAACTATGGAAGTGCAGTGCGTAAGTTGTTTATGATGGGTCATTCGTAAATATCTCGTAATGGTGGGTTATTCGTATATAATAATTATATAATGCTTTCATTAATTCGTTTGTTATCACTCGGCGCTGAAAATGCTGAACGTAGAGTATGAAGTTTGGTAAGTATATTACCTGCCTGCCTACCTATTACCGGCCTGACTGAAGTACCACATTGTATACACATTCCGCAAAGAAAGGAGTAGGCGACTTGCTCAAGGGCAGCACTAAGGACCTCGGCTTGGGCCGTCGCCAGGAGAGCAGGGAGTCGGTGAGAAACGCCCCGGTACCTGAATATACCGTTGGAAGTAGGTCCTATGAATTTAAATTCACACAATTAATGCCGGTTAATAGTTAAGTATATCTACTGTTAATTCTAAAATATTGTGGGGTAGTGGGAGGAGACGTAACGCGCACCTTACTAGGTAATAAAATGGGTTATAGACATACATATAGAGAGATTTTGGCATTGTTTATGGAATAAAGCTTATGAGAAACAAAAGACATACGACATTCATGGGTAACTGCTGTGCGATTCTCTAATGAATCGTCGATGCGCTCGTCGACGAGCTCACCGATGTCATATACTTTATGATATCGCCCTTGTACACAAAGTTGCTTTACCAGTGTTCCTTGTCATCTCGTCATTTTTTTTTGTTATTAAAGATGCAACGATGTTTGCTCTTAGAGAATCGCACGGCTGGTTAGATACGTATTGCTACTCTAAAAACTCTAAAAATCTTTAAAAAGTATTGTGTGAATTTAAATAAGAGTGGGCTCTCTTATTTAAATTGTGGCCGGCGGGCGCCGGCAGTTCGCAGATACCGCTGCGCACTAGCCCTGAAGATGAGATTCGATCCTTTACGTGAGTGTTTTGCACGTTAATAATAATATAATAACAAAAATAATTATATTGTGTTAAAGGGCATAACGCCGGTAGTAGCGCTCTAGTGAAACCGCAGCACACCTCTTGACACCCTTTAGCCATCCACACCAACGTTGCACCATTTGTCACCATTGATCCTTATGGGGGACCCGTTTAGTGGGTGGCAAGTCACGACCTGTCTAAATATTTTAGAATGAGACTGAATTTGGCAGGTAGTCTATAAGTTCATATCAATAGCCTTATCATTTTACCCATTTTTGTAATACCATGTCACCATCCATCCAAAATGTTTCTGTTCTTATACAACATTGTATTTTTTATACCAAACAGGCCTCCAAGTGTTGGCTACAGCTCCACTTATGCCTTTGTAAAGGACCGTTTGAAATCCGAGAAATAAAGAAATAAATAGAAATAATAATATAATAATTATAATTTTTATTGTGCTCACAAGATACATAGTAGTAGTAAAATAAGTTGATACAAATACTCGTAGATAACTAAATCATCGATTACCAGCTTTGTGCCATTAGCCCTCATAATAGTATTCCCTTTATAGATATCAAGATTACATACGGAGTGTTTTATTTAGCAACAATGTTGTGGAAGTGAATTCACAGTTAAGTTTTATCACGCGAGTGTGTGTGTGTGTTTGTGAGGGTGCGAGGTGTGTATGAGTGTGCCTCGTGCATGTGGTGCGTACCGGGTGTATTTTGTGAGTGTCATTTAAAAAGTATGTACAAGCGTTTTGGCCACTTTCCCCCACCAGGGGGCTTATAGATTAGTTATTATTATTATTATTTTATATTTTTAATACCTTGGATATAAATAAAATAAAAATTTTATGTACAAGCTATTTAAATTATAGCCTTTATGTGTAAATATGTAAATAATTATATATTGAAACGAAATATACATATATAATTTACATATCGTGTCGCGTCGCGTTATAGGAATTCTTCTCTAACTTGTTGGGCACTCTGTTTTATATAGATACGAGTATAAAAACGTATTAAACTAAACTAATTCAGAAACATTATTACAGGTATATTACGAACTAGCTATGAGTTAAATTCCGTAAACATAACACAGTAAAAGCGTGCGTTAGGAACATTCTGGCAACAATGTCATCGCTAATATTCCTAACTGTATGTTGTTGTGAGGTACATGCTTCCACTTTATTTTTATTGCTCGACAACATGAAAACCATAAATATTTTAGTGGAAACCAATCTATGATATATATCTATCGCTATAGTATCTCTGTGGCATTAGGTAATGAAATAAGGTTCTAATATTAGATTGTGATATTGGTGATTAGATACAGTTTCTTTTGTAGGTACTTCTACTGTTTTTAAGTTACGTAACTTAGGTTGAATAAATGATTTATGATTTTTTGATTTATGTTTTCCGCTGACCTTTGTTATTGTAAAAGTTACATTATTAAATGATGTTCTGATTTTTCTTTACAATTTATTTTGACGTAACCTCGTACCATGTATTTGGTAAGCCAAAAGGTTAATTTAACTTTACTGGGAGATTTGATTGATATCGCGAATACTAAATGCGATAAAAACAACACGGAAATTAAATCAAACAATGCTTTGAAAACCAAACAACAAACCCAGAAATAAATCATGACCATCAGGCATCTTTACTATGTTGAGAATCAATTACACGTAAATAATTATACTGGCGTGTAAACAATAAAATTGTTGTCTGATAAAGCGTTTCAGATGGCACATTTAAAAAAGAGATAGTTTGGAAAATGAGCAGGCGGCTCACCTGATGGTAAGTGACCATCATCACCCACGGACATCCGAAATACCAGAGGTCTCAAGCATACGTTGCCGCATTTTGAGGAGCGAAGGTTCCTTCTTAAAGGTTCCCAAGTCGTATCGGTTCGGAAATACTTCAAATGGCAGCTGGCTCCATAGTTAGTAATAGTGTGCGGTAAAAATAAATAGTAGGCGCATATCGATAAGAATAAAATCAGATAGAAACATAGTATTGTGGCCCTGAAAAGGGACGTTTGTAATGAATGTTAAATAAATAACGTTTATTCTTCCTCATCAGAATCTTTGTCCTCTGTATCGTTTTGTAGATTGATTATGAATGGTGCTTGATCTCTTATAAGGGCTTTCTGTAAGTCAGTGTTTTGAAGTTCCTCGGCATTATGGTTATAAATGGATAT
Organism: Selenia dentaria; assembly: GCA_917880725.1. NCBI lineage: Eukaryota > Metazoa > Arthropoda > Insecta > Lepidoptera > Geometridae > Selenia > Selenia dentaria. The sequence goes on along the minus strand of OU862875.1, from coordinate 35,783,730 downwards.
ACCTACTCGAGAGTGCCACCTATATTACTATATGCAAGCAAAGCAGTAAGCCAGTTATTCTCCAGTCACCGTCTTGTCATTTGCTCCTGTAATTAGAACCGTACGTACACATATACAAACAACATTCGTTATTCTTTTTATTATTATTTATTAAAGTTTTTTTCTTTAGTATGTATATTATACTGAAGAAAAGGCATTTCGGTTTCATGAATGGTATAGGTTAACAACGGTTCTGTGACGGTTCCTGTGTATTGTTAGGTAGGTAAGTAGGTACTGAAGGCTTAGGAGAGCTCAAATGCTGCTGATGGCATTTTTTTTTATATAGTATTTGATTGGGTACCTGATTCGCTAAGTTTTCCACTAGCACTTTCCGATCGCACTTTGACTAAGGAAAACTATCCCCAGTAAGGTAGTGTAGTGGTGCTCTTGATCTCATAATATATGTCTTTATGTTTATGTTTCTTCCTTAGCATAATATAATAAACAATTTGCCATGAAGGGTCTGAGTATCTTTATGACATTTACATTCACGAATTACACATCACTGATTTTTAAAAGTTAACAAGAAACATAGCTAACTAATTCAAATAAACAACACTTTTACTCATATCTCTGCTTCTAGACTTTATAGTTTAAATTTGAATTAAAAAAACTGACTACACGCTCAAATGGCTGAACAGATTTGAGTTCAAGGGGATATATATATAACCTTATTTCACGTGGACGAAAACGCGGGCATTAGCTAGTCTAAACGGACAACCTTAGAAGGGGGCGTGGTCAGCTGACTTCACGTCGCAGCAACTTCAGAGTGGAGGAGAAGAAGCATGGAGGGGCACGAGGCGAAGCGGGGCACCTTGCCTCTGCCATTTTGATCGCGGCTCCAGGGATAGACGGACGTTGCGCACTCACGTGTCATATAGTTATAAATTCATATTGTTGTAAAAACATTCAATTATTTAGTAGTGAAATTTTAGTTTGTTAAAATTATATTTTTAATATTTTGCAGTATAGTTTTCTTATTTCAGAAGTGGGATTCCTATTCCACTATCTGCTCTGGCTGTTCCAAGTTTTATATTGTTTGAACTCCATATTTCGTAAAGTTTGTGTTGTTCTTTTAAACATGTCGGATAAAAGTAAACGTAAAAGTCGCAAACGTGATCGTACGCCTATTCCTGGATTGGAAGTGCAACTTCAAACTATTTTAGATCGTTTAAACACTTTGGAAGGTAGTTCCAGGGGTCGCAGTATCGGGGAAGGTGATACGGCGACAACGTCAAGTGTGCGGCCGGCGCAAACCGGTCCTTCCACGACGCAAACGGTCCCATCGAGCGAGCTGCCGCCGGTAGCCCTGGCCGTGCCGTCAAGCGCCGTGTCGTGCGATGCAAGTATAGACTTGTCCGTGCCTCGCTCGACCGCGACGCTCACCGGTACAGACATGGTTGTACACGAGGTAACCGAGAAGCTTGTGAGTGCAATCAGTGCAATCCCGGTAAGATCTAACCATGTTTTCATTTCGAATTTCGACCCTTCGTTGCACGATTTTGATACTTGGTGTAGTGAAGTAGATCACGTAAAACATTTAAATAATTGGGACGACCGCGAGTGTTTAGCGCGTGTAGGTATTTGTCTTAAAGGTGACGCTAAATTGTGGTTAAACGAATGGGTCAGCAGTGACCGTAGTTGGTCGAATTTTAAGCGGGAATTCATAACTTTATGCCCCAAACGCATAGATATTGCGAATATTCTGTTTGACGTAATGAAAACTGACTCTGCGCAGAGTATGCTAGGCGTTCACTTTTACGATTGCGCATTGTGAACGGGATGAGTGAAGAGTTAATTACGGCGATAGTAATTCGTGGTATAACGGACGCGCATATTAGAGCTGCTGCTACAAACGCTAAATTACTACCTGCAGATTTAGTTAACTTTTTATCAATCTACGTAAAACCTACACAGATTACGCCAGTTCGATCTCGCGATATTTTGCATAAAACTGTTTCGCGTAAACGAGAGCACACGAGTTCTAGGATCAAATGTTTTTCTTGCGGTAATTTTGGCCATAAGCAGGCTTCGTGTATCAAACGTGCGAAGTTAGATGGGCGAAGTGCTGAAACCTCGTCCGTAGGCGGTCCTAGGTTCGGACAGTTGGTGCGTTCTGACCCGTGTTCTTTTTGTAAGAAAATAGGTCATAAAGTAGAGGATTGTTTTACTAAACAGCGTGCAGAGTCTCGTGATAAGTCTAGCGTTAATTTTTGTAGTGAAAAGATAGACACTTACAAAGAAAATGATATTACTGCCGCTGTAATTCAAGGCGTGCCTGTAGACATTCTCATAGACAGTGGGTCAACTATTTCCTTAGTTTCTGAATCTGTGGCGAAACATTTCCAATGCACTCAAACACCTTCTTTCCGTGTTTTACGTGGCATAGGTAGTCAGGAGGTAGAAACCTCCTATTGTACTACGTTGACGGTTGAGTTTCCTGAGATAACCTTAGAAGTTGATTTTCATGTTGTACCCGATAGGTTCTTGAGTACACCAGTTATCGTTGGCACTGACGTTTTGAATAGGGAAGGGGTTGCTTATATCAGGACAAGAGGAGTACAGCGCGTCACTCGAGCCGAAAAAGTTAATTCTATTAAATGTAACGTACCGATCGATACCCCACTAGTAGGCGAAGATTACGAACGTTTGATGAGCATCATTAACGAATTCGCCGAGTATCTCGTAGTGGGTACAGCCACAACTACTGTACAGACAGGTTCTATGCATATTCGTTTACATAACGAAACTCCAGTGGTGTACCGACCTTATAAGATGTCCCATGATGAAAAGCTTCGCGTTAGGGAAATTATCAAAGACTTGCTCGATAAGAGGATCATAAGAGAATCTGAATCTGAGTTTTCTAGCCCGGTTTTACTCGTCAAGAAAAAAGATGGTAGTGATAGGCTATGTGTCGACTTTCGGGCATTGAATGCGAACACGATTAAGGACCACTATCCTCTTCCCTTGATAGATGACCATATTGATCGTTTAGGCAAAGCTAAATATTTTACGAGTCTGGACATGGCCACAGGCTTCCACCAGATTAAGCTGGACAGTGAGTCAATTCACCGCACAGGATTCGTGACCCCAGAGGGTCATTACGAATACCTAAAAATGCCGTATGGTTTAGCAAACGCTCCTGTCGTGTACCAGCGAATAATATCGACCACGCTACGTCCCTTTATTGAAGCAGGTAGAGCCTGTGTCTACATAGATGATGTTTTATTGCCTAGCAATACGGTTTCCGAAGGTCTACAAACGCTCCGTGACGTCCTTGGAACTTTGACTAAAGCAGGTTTTTCCATCAACCTGAAAAAGTGTAGATTTCTGACAACAGAGGTAGAGTATTTGGGACGGACGATCAGTAATGGTCAGGTTAGGCCGAGCGAGCACAAGATTGAAGCTCTAGTCAACGCACGAGTACCGACAAACGTGAAAGAAGTAAGACAATTTTTAGGTCTTGCTGGATATTTCAGGCGCTATATCTCTGGCTATTCTGTAAAGACGGCATGTATTGCAAATCTGACTCGCAAAGGTGTGCCATTCGTTTGGGGCAAAGAACAAGAACGAGCGCGGAAAGACATTATCGATCGGTTAACCAATGAACCGGTATTAGGAATATTTGACCCTTCTATCCCCACTGAGCTGCACACAGATGCATCGGCGTTAGGCTATGGTGCAGTTTTATTTCAGACTCACGATGGTGGACACAAGCAACCAGTTGCTTACTTCAGTAAGGTCACACAGGGCGCTGAACCACGTTACCACTCATATGAACTGGAAACGTTGGCAGTAGTCAAGGCTTTACAACATTTTAGACATTATCTAGTCGGAATCAAATTTAAAATAGTGACAGATTGTAATGCCTTGAAACTAACCCAGCGTAAAAGAGATCTATTGCCGAGAATCGCTCGGTGGTGGATGTTCCTTCAAGATTATGATTTTGAACTTGAATATCGGAAGGGGACTGCACTATCTCATGCCGACTACTTGAGCCGAAACCCAGTCAATATTTGTGAACTAAAAAAACCTCTAAATTGGGCCCAGATAGCGCAGGCCGCTGACGATGAAACTCAAAATTTGCTGCAAAAGATCAAAGACGGTGGTGTCGACTCGACTAGGTACGTTCAGTGCAATGATGTACTTTACTATAAAATGAACGTAGTCGGTGAACAGTCGCGTTTACTCTGTTATGTGCCGAGGGGTCATCGCCTTAGCTTACTTCGTGTTTTTCACGATGAACATCAGCACATTGGCACGGAGAAGACAACTGACTTAATTTTGAAGCATTTTTGGTTTCCGAAATTAAGGCAGTTCGTGCGGAAGTACATACAACATTGCATTGTATGCCTTTCTCATAAAAAGGTACCTCGCCAGCCTTTTCAGCCAATAGAATCATGGCATAAGCCCACTATGCCATTTGAGACTGTACATAGTGATGTACTGGGGCCACTCCCAGATTCTAGAGGATTTAAATATGTAATTCTCATAGTAGACGCATTTACTAAATTTTGTCTCTTGTATCCTATCCGTAAACAGGACGCGACAGAACTGAAAAAAATTTTTGAAATGGCGATATCTCTTTTTGGTACTCCAAAACTTATTGTTGCAGATAGGGGTCGAATGTATGAAAGTAGTACTTTTGTAAACTGGGTCAAAGACTTCAAATGTGATGTACATTTTATAACTCCTGAAATGCACCAAAGTAATGGCCAAGTTGAGAGGTACTGTCGTACGGTAATGAATATGATTCGTGTAGAATCTAACTTCAGACAAGAACGTTGGTCTGACATTTTATGGAAATTACAGCTCACCTTGAACATTACTGTGCAAAAATCTACCAAATGTTCACCTTTAAATTTGTTAATTGGCAGCGATGGTGCAACGCCCGTCATACGATCCCTGGTACGTGATGTGGCTCTGGAGGCATCCAGTCCCAATCGCGAAGCATTACGTGAGCTTTCCCGACAAAGAGCTTCAGCATCGCTGGACCTAAACCGCACTCGCCAGGACGCCCGAGTCAACAAGCGGCGCAAGATGGCGCGCTCCTATCAAAAAGGAGATCTCGTGTTTGTACGAAAGACGAGCCAAGCTACGGGCAAGTTAGACTCTGGTATGCGCGGCCCATATGCGATCACACAAGCACTACCACGTGGTCGGTATGAACTCAAGCTCATCACTGGCTCTTATGGCAAAACCACACAGGCTGCGGCAGAGTACATCACACTCTGGCGTGGGGAATGGACACCCGATGTATGCACTGCATTTTTTGAGAGTGAGTATTGGCATGTTTTTTTAAGGCCACTGGTCTTGTCAGCAGTGTTGTAATGTATTGTGCGCTGTGCACTTATACAGCGAGCATCCTGCGGGCACTGCTCTACAGACATTTGCATGTTTATTAAACTGTCCATTCCTGTGGTGATTGTTCATAGTGATGTAATGTACTTGTGCATCCTGAGGGCTCTGCATTCGTACAGCGAGCACCCCGAGGGCTCTGCTCTACAGTCACTGGTAATTTATATGGTGTTGGTTAGTAGTGTTGTAATGTATCGATGTATCCACTGCATTGACACAGCGAGCATCCCGAGGGCTCTGCTCTACAGACACTACTCAGTGGACATCGAAGAATCCGGCTCTGTTCGATGTTGTGTAGGTGAAGGCCATCCATAAAGGTAAGCCTTCACTGAAGTATGGTGTTCAGTGAGCGCTCTGCACCAGTACGAGAGGACTACCTGATCAGTACTCCTCTGCTGTGTACCCTGAGGGCAATGCACAGCCGGCATCCCGAGGGCTCTGCCGCGGTCACAAAGAGGCGAGAACCCACTCGTCTTGGATACTCCCGAGGGCTCTGTCCAAACGTCCCGAAAGTAATCGAGTCGCTCTTACTTTCAGCTTATTTGTATTTGGTTGTTGAACTAATCGAAACAATACGACTTTCAGGTGACAATGATGAGACTGAGGACAATGATCAGAGCTCGTTGTGTGGTGACAAGCGTCCAGTTGGTGAGATAGTTGAAGATGGTCCAGGTTCTGAAGATGTGCAAACGCCTCCACACTCCCACTCTGAAGGTATAACGGGCGAGGACGCGCCGCCGTCAGGAGAGGCCGTCTAAACGGACAACCTTAGAAGGGGGCGTGGTCAGCTGACTTCACGTCGCAGCAACTTCAGAGTGGAGGAGAAGAAGCATGGAGGGGCACGAGGCGAAGCGGGGCACCTTGCCTCTGCCATTTTGATCGCGGCTCCAGGGATAGACGGACGTTGCGCACTCACGTGTCATATAGTTATAAATTCATATTGTTGTAAAAACATTCAATTATTTAGTAGTGAAATTTTAGTTTGTTAAAATTATATTTTTAATATTTTGCAGTATAGTTTTCTTATTCTAGTATATTAATAAAACGGCACAGACTTTGCGAAGGAGTATCCAGTATTAATCCAAAAAATAGCTTCCAGAATTCCAGCTAGCTTTTCATATATTAGCATGTGTAATGCCTACAATTTGGAGTAATACAGGAACTTGGGGTTCGTGCTACGACTTCGAAATGATCATTTTTCCAATCATGACTCGCTCGGCCTCGTGTTAGTTGATTATTGTACAGCGTTTTGATTTAATGACGTTCATACGCTATAGACAGGGCAGACTACAACATACTAGCTTCAAATACTAGATAAACAGAATTACTTTAAACTAGATTAGGGTTCAAAGCCATTTTTGAAATCTCTGAAAAAAAAAACTCTAGGAGTTTTTTTTTTACATTGAGTAAAAAATTAAGGAAACTTTTGAACTCAAACTTTTTCAAGTTAGATGAATCAATATCAATCAAAACAATATGAAACAAATTGACTAGTATGAAACCAACTAATATAGGTAAAATGTCATGGATTTATTTAAGTCCGGCTGTCACTGAAGGCTGCGCTAAAGGGTTATGTTTTGAGCGTGTATATATGTATGTATGATTCTTAAGAACGGCTACCATCCTATACAGATTACTGGATTTGTATAAATGATATTTCATTAAAACAGTGTAAATGACATAAAATTTAAACACTGATAAATATCCAAAATAGCGACGGTAAGCCACCATAACACATTTCCTTTTAGAGGGACTTTGAACAATCCCATGAAATGGGTATCAAAATGGAGGATTAATAAAATCTTGACTTTATTCAAAAAAATTTAATTCTTTAGGATTAAAAAAAAACATATTTAAAAAGTAAGAAAAAGAAAAAAGACAAAACAGCGAAAGCTGCTTGGTTGGCGATGCCATTTGCCTTGTTGCCCCATTTCAGAATTTCCAGCCACCGATTTACAAATTCTAACAGCAATATTGAGGCAGCCTGTATTTCGTTGAATCTGCCGTTCTATTATTGATGTTGCCGGTAGAAACTGCATTGCTTTAAGTTTGTGATGCTCTCGCTCGTGTAATTAGTTCTTAAGATTTACACTTTGGATATCTACATCAAGTTCCCAATAACATGTTTGTTACTTCACGATTTCAAGCGGCAGGGGTTCGACGATAATTCGCAATCCGCAATTCTATTGTTAATGTGGAATTACTTTTTCTCAGTATGTCGTGTTTGTGTTGTTCTTGTCCGCTTAAAATACCGTAATGATTTTGATAAAACATGGCATAATGATAGCCTAAAAAGGGACTAGGATACTATTTATTCCGGAAATGTGATGGGAAAGCCACTAAGCGCGGGGGGCAGAGTACTAATCTAAATAAAAATGAACCCCTATTTCTCCTGGTCACGCTATAACTTGAGAACGGATAGAACAATCTCGCTAATTCTTTTTTTGTTGTGTTAATTATTGTAAGGAGTAGGTTGTTATGAAAGAAAAACCAAGAAAAAATGGAAAGAAATGGCGAGGCGGACGGCCAAGCCTCCTACGCGAAGGAAGTCACGGGCTGTCGCTAGTAATAAATAAATATAGAACTATACAGGTATAACATCACGCGCATTAAGCAAAAGGCTGTTTCTTCAAAAATATTATTGTCTTTAACGAAATGTCGTTAAAATATCTGAACTACCGATCAGCACTATATCAAACCACGTAGTCGCATCCCACAAATACCTATCCAGTCTATTTGAGGCTTGCTCTCTGTAAACAGCTCGAAATTGATTTTGAAGCTTATCGAACTGGTGCCTGCTCAAAGCCCTCGCTCGCTACATTGATGGAATTTTGTAATTCCAACGTAAGTACTTTTGCCTTGTAAGTGAAATAGTGAATATAGTAGATAACACAAATAATAAAATATAAATAATAAAATATACCAGTACACTACAAAACTATACTATAGGTTATTCATCATAATAACCTAAAGTCATTACCCTTATATTATCTGTGTGGGCGATTTAAATACAGTTAAACTGTGGAATCAGCCTACGATAATCATTTCAGGCGTTTCTGTCTTTAACGAGGACTTGAGATATTCCAAGCAAACGCTTTATTATTAACTTATGTCCTATAAAGGTTTTAAAGAATTATAAAGGTTCTGGAACTTGGAATCCTTCTCAAGAAATGAAGTCACAATTCACCCGAGGTCGACCGAAAGGTTAAGTCTCTAATTACATCTTCGACTTTTCACTGACTTGGTACTCTCGTGAAAACTCGAGTAGAAGCACAGAACACATAATAGTACAAGTAGCAGGGGTGGCATTTCTAGAAAGTTTTATGGCATGTTCATAAGACGAAGGTTCTAAATGAACTTCTTAAATGCGTCTTAACAACCCCTGGGCTTCGCGGGCCATTAAACAGGAGATTAGTTTCCAGCTTCGACGAATAAAAAGAGGTGTAATAGTTGCAAGATTGAGGTGAGTTGGCTAACTACAGTAACTGAGAACGACTATTTGCGAGGACTTAGCACCCCTTCCCTGCTCACCCTTCGTCACACCGACGTAATCAGCTCAGTGGGAACTACTTTGTAGATCGTTCAAATAGGTGCTAATACTCGTAATACCGTCTGGGTTTATTTTGATTTTAACTTAAGAATTAAAACGAAACGAAATATCTACTGTTAATCTATCTACAGATGTGTAAAAGCATTATGAGTGTAAATAAACACCTAAATCTGATTTTATTCATGTTTGTTTGACTGTTACGGCACAGTACGCTGCGTAGTATTTTTACCACCCTAAGGATATAAAGTAACATAATGTTACTGTCCATATCACATATATCCCTAATATGAAAAAATATCACGCCGATCCATTTTTGTGTTGAAAAGAGGTCCAATACTTAAGATTTACAGTATTGGTTGCGATTGAAAGCGTTTAAATTGATGAACAGAGCTGATGCATTCGAAGATAGGCAAAGACGCGGGCACACTGAACCAACAATGAGAACTTTCTCCCGTGGTCGACACTGTTCGGTATTAAGCGACAGATGTTGTAAAAATGAAGAGTAGTAGCTACTACTCTTGATTTTTACAATTTACTTAGCTAAGCTAAGCAAGTAGGTATACGTATGTGCCCTACAGGTTTTGATATAAACATGACTGTAGCTAGTAACTTGTAAACACTTGCCAGCTAATCACTTTAAAACAATATATTAAATAAAAGTATATACCTAACAATAAAAATACCAAAACAGAAACGACAACATTAAATAGTGTAAAATAATTATCTAGTTAAAGTGATAGTTCAAAGTACTTATTATGACAATGTTGTGCGCATGATACTGACATCGGCAAGTTATTTCACACTTCTTAGTGTTAAAGTCGGTTCGTTTTCGGTAAAAAATGTTTTCACCATTTTTAATAACCCTTGCAACTTAGGGGATTGATTGTCATTATTTTATATTACCTTAAATAAAGATATAGTCAAGTCAATAATATCGTCAAGATAGGCGAAATACTTCTCAGTTATTGGAATGTAACTCAAAAACTGACAGAATGAAAAGTCGGTTAAAAATTGTATTCAGCCCAACCAACCATCAGGTATTATATAAATGGCAAAGTCATAAGTCATTCCGAGTTGAAATAATGGTGTTCTACCAAGTACCTATGAGGTTATGAACAATGCAAGCTAGTACGAGATCGCGGCTACATAAATGAGCAGGCAATCTTTCCTGTAGACGGGTAATTAACGCCCACGTAGCCCGAAGGGAACAAGGAGCTGCGAGTTGCTTACTGTTTATGTTTTAAACTCATAGTGGATGTACTTTAAATGGAACTACTAACTAGGCTACATGCATCAAAATAAATATTCGATCGCGCCCATAGATACCGTTTGCGAAATATCACGACCTGTTTTTCGCAAATGAAACGGTACACTAGAAGGAAGCGCTCACATCAGCCTTGTCTTGTTGTTCATAAATCATAACAGATCAACAGGATAAGCAAATCTTGCTGCAGTCACGACTTGGATGGGTGATCGTGATCGTCGCTTATGTCATTTACAAGTGAGTGCTTCCGTGCTGCGAAATCCGTTGGTCTGTTTTAGGACAACAGTCGGTAGGTAGGTATGCAATCCAGAAATTACTCGAATCTTTCGAGATGTGGTGCTACCGGACAATTAGCTGGATGCAGAATGTATCTAACATTCTCCAGCGCGTCGGCAAGAGCCGTGAACTACTGCAGACCCTTAAGAAGAGAAAAGTGGGATACCTTAGCCACGTTTTGAACATGAAAGGTATCGGCTTCTCCAGCTTATAATGATGGGAAAAGCAGAAATTAACGACGCGCGCGCTAGAAGCGCTGCGCAGTATCCGGGCATGGACTGGCATAGCCAGCGTAGAACAGCTATTGGCCGCTTGGCACAAGATAGTGAATAAATAAATGATAAAGTTCACTGAGCTGATAGCCAACCTCCAGTAGTGGAGAGGAGGCACCTAAAGAAGAAGAAGACTCAAATATTTGTCTTGCCTGGCGTGGTATTGAACCTGGGACTCCGCACTTTGAAGACATCAGGGTCGGGAGCTAACTGAGCCCTCTATCTAGTGTACTATTTTGATCGCATTATCATTTACCATATTTAAATCTACTATATTTATTTGTCCTATAATAATCTGTGCGTCACTTAGGCCTTGGCTGAAAATCAGCGCTGTAGGTTTGCCCGCAGCATTATGATGAGCTGGTCCTTTTTTTGGACTCCACACGAAAGCAATGTTTCTGCTACCTTATCAAATGTTATGTCCTTCATTATGTTTTTTCTTACTTTTTATGGCTATTTTTTTGTATATTGTTTGCTGTTGTGTGTTTCTAAGTCCGAAATACACATTTTCTTTCTTTCTTTCTTTCTTTCCATATAGCAGTCAAAAATAGTCTATAAAGTATTTAAAAAACATTATGTAACTTGTCTCTGACTATCAGCGCAATCTGTTTTTGATTTTTCAGTGAGAAGACGTGTGATAAAACTACTAGTAAGAAGGATTGATATTCAATGATACATCATTTGTGTACGATCAAAGTACCATCATAGTATAATCGAGCAAACGTGTAGTTTGCTCGATTATACTATGATAGCTTATAGGCAGTCGCAGTATCTTGTCAGCCCAACACAATGTAAAGTTAATACAACCAACAGAGTTGCAATCAAACTGCCGGGAACTGCGCTAGTACGTAATTCCTCGTTTAACACGTACGATACATGTAGGCATGGGCAGAGAAGTGCGGTCAATATTACTAATAAATATGTTTTAATTAAGTTTCAATACATATACTATTATAGCCCTGGTCATAGTTCAAGAAAAGAAGAAATATAATATATCAGTCGATTGTCAATATAACAATGAAATTTCTATTGTGTCTGGGTCGTTTGACTGATGAAGTAATAAGAAGGTAAATTAATTAATTGTTAAATTCCTTGCCCAAAAACTGGACGCTTAAGAATAATTAAATAGTTTAAAAGAAGAGAAGATGAGTGTAATGTTTATTGTGATGAAGATGATTTTCGTTTGAATTATGTGTATTGACATAGATTATTAATCTATGGTATTGATGATAATCTAATTACGTTTTCTTAAGATGGTGCAGTGGAGATGTACTTTGTACTGTAATGTACTGTCAGGCTTATGTTTTGACTCTCAACTTTTTTAGTCAGACTCTTCTACAGCTCTTTGTTCAGGACGATCATAGCTGTAGAATTCAACTTTAACTTAATAGGTACCTTAATCAAAGCAGTGGGAGCTCTCTCTAATAATAGGTATGTGTAAGTATGTATGTGTCTACGGTTTACAAGTAAAGCTGATGGCAATCTGATAATCTTCGTATCTTCCAGTCACTGTCTGCCGGCAATGTATCTAAATACCTACAGTTCCATAAATTGAAGAAAAAAGGCGAATTTCGGTTTGATCATTTAAATATCTTAAAGTAAGAGCTCAATTATAACTAATTTCACAAGAAATAGTATAACGTCGAATATAACATCATAGCTCAGTTTACATTTTCATGAAACGAAGGATAGGAAAGGAACAAAATCTGCTTATATGTCCGAATACAATTTGAAACGTGCTACTGAATTAATTTACGTCAGCAACAGTTTTGCTATAAACATTAGTGAGTACGAGTATAACTTTCTAGGTCTCCATATTACTATATCGATCGTTTCCAATATTATGGTATTAGTATTATAGCACATACATTGCTTTGTCATTTATATAGGAAACAAACATTTATTAGTAATTAAAAATTGAATAAAATAATAATAATAACTATCTAATCTATAAGCCCCATGGTGGGGGGAAAAGTGGCCAAAACGCTGGCGGCATTGCCACGCTGGATGGCAATGCTAAGTTTTTGCCCAAAATAGGCGCCAGCATTTCGGTCACCCGAATTTTTTTTTTTATATTTTTTTATTTATTTATTTATTTGAATTCACATTGTTTTATATTTTTATGTAAGTTATGTGCAATCTATTGGATTCGTATTGTTTTAGAATTAATCGACCATTATTTTACTCGATAGTCAATGATGTTGCGGTCGAAATTGGTATCACCTTATATCTAGAACGGCACCTGCCGTGCGATTCTTTAAAAGAAAACATCGTTGCATCTTTGACAACATCCGTGAAACAAATGACGAGATGACAAGAAACGTTGGAAAAACAACCGTATGTACAAGGGCGATATCTCATAAAATAAAGTCATAGATAATTACTTTATAATACTTGAAAATAAAGTATTTGACATCGGTTAGCTCGTCGACGAGCACATCGGTGAATTATTAGAGAATCGCACGGTTTGCTCTCAATGACAGCTGCCAGAATACACTGATATGTGACAGGTTTTCAATCTTGAAGGTACTAGTTACCACCAGAAAGTGGTAAAGCCATGATCGGTTAGATATCATCACGATGTGACCTTTCCCCGAAAACTCAAGCCCGAGGTAGGGATCGATCCCAAAGCCGCCTGAATGGTGACCCACCCTCATCCCCTGAGCTATTACTGGTTCTAAAAAGCAAAGTCAATAATATGTTGTGTGAGTTTCCATTTTGTGTCACATTCGTAAAATGTATCCTAGTTTCATTTCCCCTTTCAATACTGCAATTTCATCTGAACATCGTATATTAAATGACTTGCACAAATTTTCAGTGAGAGGGGCTGCGGAAAGTTACGTGCGAGTAATTGATCTGGTTTCTTTGTCATTCTTGGTGGGAGGCAGCATAATGCAAGTGTTCGTTACCTTGTAGATATGGTTAAACATTTTATAGGGAGCACCTGGTACACAATTCATATTTTTTTTGCTGCATGAACGAATATTTTTTTAATATTATCAATCGAGAGATAAGTCATACGTTTCATGGTAAGTGCTGCTCATGATATTCCCAGTGTCCCCAGAGCTTAGAACTGAAACCATACGTTTTTGAATCTCATTCGACCAGGAATTTTACTTGTTATAGTGCTCTTCACTCTAACATGGTAATAATTGTGCAACACAGTGCCATATCTGAGATATCAGGCACTGCGGTGGCATTAACCAAGACGGCCTCTTGCACAAGAGTACACCCACACGAGTACGTCTGCACGTCGGGTTGCCCTTAACATTTCCTCATGAAGTCAAATAAAGTGAATTGCTAAAGTGTGTGCAGTGCATGCTATCTCCATTTTAATCCAAATTCTTCTCGCCATTTTAGCGTTAAGTAGAAACAAACATGCGTACGTTTGCGTTTATAATATTCATCATTATCATCTAAGCCGTAGGACGTCCACAGCTGAACATATGCCCCCACCCTGATAATATTACAGAATATCAATAACATATCCTATTTCGACCGCTCGACTGCGTCGAAAATAGCCTAACGTCTGTTGTCTCAAGATACCATAGACCGTCGGCATAACGTCCTCTCCGAAGTGTCAGTTGATAATATCACAAGTAAGATTTGCTTAACTGAACTAAACACTTACGATAGAGAAAGTTAAACGCGAAAGTTAAAATTTGTATTACGTACAATGTACCTTTATCACATAATATTCGAAGTGGAAAACGCTGTCCAATCAATATTTTGATTTCAACGAATGTTTAACAATCGACGCGCTCTCCGCCGTCGGGCTATTGTTCAACAATTTACTCTCCCTTTGTTTCACTCCACATCATCATAAACAAATTTTCATGTTTGCCTGAGCATCGGTGTATGTATAGGTTGAGCGCTTCATGCAAGTTTGTATATTGAAAAGGGTTTGATGGAATGAATATCCTCGTGCAAACATCGCACCGACCGCTTTCTAGTATTTGAATTTAGTATGTTCTCTGCGAATTCGTTGAGTTTTTAATAAAATATTTTATGTACCTTTTTATTTCTATTAGAATTACAAGCTGCAACCTTCACAATTCATGTACTAGTGCCACATTGTACATACATAAGTAGTAATAATCTATTCCCAAAATTAAATTTCTTTCGTAACACACCAATTTAGACAATTGTAATGGTTTATTGCCAAAATATTGCACTATATTACTGAAAAGTTAAAAAAGATAGGTAGTGCTAGAATATTTATAGAACAATAAAACTAAAATTAAAAACTGCATAAGCACATAACAAATTATGTAATCATAATACACATAATTAACGTAAGCCCCACGGTGGGGAGGAAAGTGGTTAAAATGCCACGCTGGATGGCAATGCTAGTTTTAAACTTTTTGCCCAAAGTAGGCGACAGTATTTTTTTTTTTTTTATATGGGACAACATCCACACAAAGGTCTTCAGGTCCCAAACTAGGCAGAGCCTGTATTATGGTAACCTGATGACTGATATACTTACTTAAATACATATACACACCCAGACACAGATCAAACAGACATGTTCATGCACACAAATGTTTGACCTGTACGGGGATCGAACCGGGGACCAGCGGCTCAGAAGGCAGGGGTGCTGCCAACTGCGCCAACCGGCCTGTCAGTATTTGATCGCCCGTCGCGTGACAATAATTAAATTTAATTATTAAAAGTAAACTTGCATTAATAATCAATCTTAAGTACAATGTAATAACTATACTTGGTGAAATTCTTATTAAGTATATTATCATCAAATTAAAAATAAACCTACCACCACCACCACCATTACGACCACGCACCGGTAGACGATGTGTAGGCCAGCCCCCCGCTAGGTGGAACGACGACCTCGTCTAAACCGCGGGGAATCGCTGGATGCAGGAAGCGAGTAGCCGGTCCAAGTGGCGTTCTATGGAGGAGGCATAAATGTTCAGTAGTGGACGTCTTCCGGCTGATAATGATGATGATGATGAAAAATAAACCTAGATAAAGAGTACCCACAGAACACTGGCCGCATTGCCTCGTTGAATTACATGACTCAACATTTGGGCAACACTAAGCACCCGCTCGCAAATCCCGAGACAAGGACCAGTTTTTTTTGAAGTTCAATGAATTAGGTACCTAATATAAATTGAAATATATAGGAATTTTTAAACAGAAGATCAATTTCATTTACTTAATCATAGTTTTAGGCAGCCCCAAGAGCTATGCTATACCCGCGTTGGTGTCTATGACTATTAAATTCCTCAATTTAGCTAACAGCGAAATTAAAAAGGAAACACAGCTTAATGATGAAGCTGCGGACTAGAAAAAACATTTCAAGCAGTACATCAATATAACTAACCCCACTAAGAAAAAGAAAAATCGGCATCTAACTGCCGATACCTTTGCCTTGAACAAATAAATGTTTTTTGATTATTTTTGTTGTTATACTATGTAACGGTCCACAATGCGTTCCGCTACGTTCACAAATATATATACACATCAGTATGATGGAAATCTAATCTAATAGCACCCTTTGGAAATATTAAATATCTAAAAAGTTATATCTCAATAGACTAAATCTCGACTATCAGACATAGATCATGGAGCTATAGAACTTCCTGTCAATGAAGTTAATCAGGATTTTATGCAAAAGTATATCTAATAAAAGCAAAGTGAATGCTAAGAGGTTTTATGCAGTAACTAAGATTATTAATATCCCCACGATTAGCAAACTAACGATTCCATTTCTATGTATAGATTTCCAATACTAGGAAATGATTAAAACTAACAGATTAGATAATTAACTAACTAACATAATTCAGAATCACGGCAGCTGAATGATGTAAATAGGTTGAGAACGCTTGGAGACAGGTTCCAAATTCAAATAAAACTCATAAAACAAAATAACATATCATAAATATTTAAAAAAGGAATGTAGGTTCAAAATATGTATTCAAGGGATCTGATTGGTTAGGTCGGAGACAAGATGAGGACAGCTTGCGTACATTATTCTAAATTCAAATAAATTTAAAATTGGAAAGCTAATAATGGCTCATCAATATTTGAAAATGGAACGAGAGTTCTATTGGTCGAAATGGGTACTCAAGGAGTCTGATTGGTTGAGTCGGAGACAGGATGGAGACCAGATACGGACACTTGGGTAGTATAAAAAGGGCACTAATGGGCCGACCAAACCAGTTACCGTCTAGAAGCCAAAGTTGCTGTCCGCGATAAAGTGAAAAGTGAAATATTCAAAGTGAAGTGTCTGTGAAAAGTGAAGTGTAAGTGCTAGTGAATTGCCACCTGCCCGTGGGGATTGGATTGATTCTGTTGGACGAGTTTACTCACGTAAGTCCTAGAATTTAGGCATTTTAGACTTTTTCCGGATAGATGAGATGTCTCCAAGATAAATGTTAAACTTAATAAATTACTCTTCTAAAATAATGGAGTTATGATTGATGGAATTGATCATTGAATAGAGACACTTGCTCTTTGGATTTCTCGTAGACTAAAAGACGGTTTAGAGATGTCCAAGTCATTGGTTAATATTATCAGTTATCAGTTAATTGTTCAATAAATATTTGTCAATTAATCATGTTATGTTGAAGACATTTATCTGTCTGGATATTGTGACTGTTTTATAGAATTTAAGATAGTCCTACAAATAAAATAAGGAGGTGAAATGAGACAAAGGAGCAACAAATTATTTATACAGAAACAAAATAACAAAGCTTAAATACAACTTAGATAAAATATTCTTATCTCAGCATTGTGTTTCCAATAATGTAATTTGAGCTAGAACAGCAATGGAGAGTGTTGTAATTACGTCAAGAGCTCTTAATCCAGCCTTACGGTCACAAGCCCGTAATGTTTTCCTAGCTCTGGTTATCTACAATGATAAATATCCGTAGAATTCTAATTTTTAGGTGAAAACATGAAAATAATTACCTTTACTGAACAACATTTGACCATCATAGATCAAACAAATACAACTATGGATATTTACATTTAGTTATTAACAATAATTAACTAATTAGTTTATGATTTATTACTTTATTGTGTGTGATAATTTTCTGTGTCATTCCATGTCTTAGGTACAAATGTTCAGCATTTAATATATGATTTTGTGTGTACTTGAAGTTAGGTTATTACAATCTATGCTTTGCGAATTTATAGAAATCTTATGGCGAAAAATAATCTCTAATAGTAACGACAGGATTGGGGTCAAAATGGTATAACAGTATTAGGGTCATTTTAATTAAACCTTGCAGTAGGAATAAGATTTGTCTTCATGTGCTTACTAGGTACAATTTTATCGTTATAATAATTTATTTCTCTTACAATTAGGATAGGATTGTCTCAGTATTTCCTGAAAAGAACTTGAGTTACCACGGTTCATAATATTCGGTCCTACCACTATGAGCTAGACGATCACACCTTGGCCATATATTTAATCAGTTCTTCATTCATTAGTATAGATTTATTGTCTGGATAATGTTAAGTTATGATTCGAACTAGTTATGTGTACTTATTTATCTGAGGAATTAAAAAAACGTAGGCCGGAATCATCTAGATATTATTAGCTCAGATCAGGGGTAGTTACAATTGGTAGTACCGTTCCCAGGATTAGAGCTTTAGACTACGGGACGAGTTGGCTAGTTACTTTTTATCATACGGGAGTCAGCATCAAGGAAAGAGGGGGGTTACAATTTGCTGTAGCCGTGACCAGGATAATTACAGTATTGTAGCCGTGATTAGGATTCTATAAATACATTTACCATCAATTGAGTGTCAAAATACAGTATAGAATATGAGTAAGACGGTTACAATTTAGTGACGTGACCATCGATATAGATGAGTAAGATGGTTACAAGTTGGTGACGTGACCATGGATATAGATGAGCTTAGTTACAATTAGGATCCGTAGTGACCAAGGATTGGAAGGCTCTTCACACTTAGGATTCCCATTCTAATAAATACCAGAACAGATAAGCGACTTGTTACTACGGGTATAGTGCCGCAGGAATTGATAATAGAATATGTACTTTATTACAATAGAAACCTGGTATCCTAAAATCAGGATTCTAAACAATGTTGATAGCAACTATAGCTATTTTGATGCAATTTTGTATGTAGATAAAGTACGGTTATTAAGCTTTATTGCGTATCTGATTTTCTAAAGAAAAAGCGCATAGAACTTAAATTTTAATAAAACAGCATCCACGAAAAATGTAGCTTAGGACTAGATAAATCTAAATTAAAACTAGGCGGTGGTCTCGGAGTCAGCAGGTTTGATTTTCATTTTTTTCTTGTATGCGTGGCCGAGTAGGGATCGCTTGTAGATCGAATCTGAAAATGAAAATAAAACTCGTTCAGAAAAGAGAATTAAAATGTTACAGATAGAAAAAAAGCGGTTGGGAAACTTGAATGCTTGTACTTTGTGTTTAAATATGAAAATTAATGAATTTTCCCGGTGAAATAAAGTTCTAAAGCTACAGTGTGCTAGATTCAATTTCAAAATTTCCCGCGATTTTAGTAAAGCGCCATCTACACATTTTGGGGTTCATTATGATAAACAGTATAGAATGTTGATAGCTTCCTGGTATAGTGACATGATCCAGTTAACCAAAGGTACAATTAGTTCATAGCTTAGCCTACAGATGGAGCAAAAAAAAAAAAAAAACAAAAAATAGCTCGCGATATAGAGTCGAACCAAGCCGCGTCGCGTCTGCTAGTATATATATATTTATCTTAGGAAGGAAATTAATAAACAATTTATGTTAATATGTGTGCAATAGTTTGACTGCAATTCTTAATGAACAGGACTTGAGCCAGGGCATCGCAATTACATATTTAAATACATATGAAGAAAATAAAAAAATAAATAAGAAGCTGAACCTTTTTTGATGAAGCTGGTGTTGTCACTAAGTTAGGTAAAAGTAGTCAAAAATAGTTTCAATTGCGACAAAAGTATTAGTATAGAAAAAAAATGACATATTGCTCTAATAATTCTTATGTGTCAGTGTGTGTGTATTATTTTATGGAGGAAGTACTTACGGATTAGGCGAATACTGTTTCGAAGTGTTGCAGCAGTTGGTAGACAGGACAACCCGTAGAACAAAACTTGTATCTAGCAGTCAGGAGTCAGGACACTGAAAATTAGTTTTAAGAAGTCTTGTAGTAGGTAATAATAACGGTTGGATTGGTTACAGTTTATGTTGAATTATGTTTATAGATTTGTTTTATGTAGTGAAGTGTGGATGGATTACATGAAAGTGGTGAGAAATGTTTTAGGCATATCTCACCACAATTTGTTGCAGTGAGAATGGACAGGAATCTGAGACAAAAGGGTAGTACATTTTGCGTTTATATCAATATGCAGTTAGTCACAGTGTAAAGTACAGAGTATCTTGAGTATGTGGGTTAATTACTAAATAAAGGTTTTGCATTATAGACATAGACAATTATTGGAATACATGATAGAAATTTATGAAGTCTTGTTAGCAAATTTAAAGTAGATTGAATGTGATATAGGTTCATAGGAAAGCTTTTAATTATGTTTAGTGTAGGAAACTAGTTCAAAATGGTGATTAATAATGGCTGCTTTGTGGGCAGAGGGCTGGGTTCGATCCTTACTAGGAACAAAAACTTGTGTAAATAACATAAATATTGGTGTGCTGGTCTTGGATGATTATGGTGTTATTATGTGTGTGTCTGTTTCTTGAGACACAGGAAAATGGAACAGTATGCGATGAATTTACTTTAATTATTATTTTATTGAACTGCAAATCCTAATTTGATCAGGGTCGGAAGGCATAGATTTTCTCAAATAGCAAAGTAGTGAGGTTAGATTGATTGTTCTAGGAGAATTGTTGGAGAGATATTACAGGATACATTTTTATGTTGACCCAATAAGATTTATGGTTATATAAATATGTAAATAAGTAAATAACCTTGTAATGAAGGAACTTACAAACTAGAATAAAACACAATGAGTAGAGAGGCGATTATATCATCATTTAGTAATCCAAAATTGAATTAAATTTTCCCTATGGTGAATGTATGAATTCTGCATGTTTAGTCTTAGAAACACAATTGCACTATAGTTAGTCGGTCTCGTGAACCGAAGTGGATTTAGGCAAGAGTGATTCTGGCGTCACATATAACAAAAGGATATTGTCCAATTGTCATGTTGTAAGAGTCAGTATGTTTCCACCAAATGAAACTAAATTCCAAGAAGCAGAAACATTGTGAAGGTATCACTTGGGAGACCTGTTAACCGTCAGTATAATTGAAATGTAACTGTGGAGAGTAAGGCAGGTAGATTTGTGTGATGTTCGCATAGTGAACACTAGAAACATTTACATTTGTAAACGGAACAAAATGCGACCATCGTGATTTTGTCTGTAAGTGCGTGTAACTAGCATTTGAAGTGTACGAGCTCCCAATTTTTAGAAAACATAAAATCATGATAATATCATACCCCTCAGAGAAAATGATGATGATATGAGTATGATATTATGATAGAAGAAGGAATTGTACGGTGAAATACATAGTTGTTTTACGGTGAAAACCTTTATCTATGTTACGGTGGCCCATGGGTGAAAATCTTGCCTAGTTACTTACTTACATATTTTGTGTACTACAGTGTTCAACAAAAAGTTAGTGTTAGAAATTATTTAGACGGGGGTCGGGGTAAAAACCTTCATTAAAATTCAAGTGACCAGAAGTAAAAAAAAATTCTATAGGACTGTCCTACCATGTAAATATCATCCAGCACTAATTGATCTATGTTGTGAATAAAGATACTAAACAAAAGGTATATTCCTTAAGAGTATTTGACAGTAGGAATATGTTACAAAATGTAAATTCAGATTATCAGTTATTTGTCAATATGAGGAATATGATGTTATAAAATTTAAATAAAGATTATAGATTGGAAGCAGCAGGAAAATTAATAAACTTAACTTGGTTTGAGGTTGGAAATTGGAATAGACATAGGATACACGGGATTCAGGTTTAATGTAGGCTTGAATAAGTTTTGTCTTGGACTCTGGAACTTGGTCAGGTATATGGTAGGATTGAGGCGTAAGAAGCAAGATAAACCTGGAATAAAGGAAAAGGAAACATAAAAAAAATTAGTATGAGACAGTTTCAGTTTTGTAGTGTCGAAGGCAGAAAGTATTACTATTACTAACGCTTGGTTAATTAAATACCCAATTATATGACTACTAGTGTGAACAGACGATAAGAAAGTAGCATGTTAAAATAGCATCAAGTAGTATGAACATCTTCGCTAGCAAAGCGTCTTTAATTTAATTTGTCATAATCATGAGTTAGATTCCTGAAGTAGGACAGCAGGTTTGGAAGATTGTCCATCATTAGAGACTCTATGACTATCTTCTAACTTATAGTTAAATGGGGAAAAAAAAAATGCTGAACCGATTTTGATAATATTTTTGTTTGGAAAATAGCCATGGAGGAAACAAGAAAAAAAAATACACCCATATTGGTCTAGACACCTTTAAGTAAAGTGAACATTCCTTTAAAATATACATGCTACATAAATCTTTTTTCTGAAGTTGGTTAAATATGTTACAAAACTGTTAGAAGTTACATAACATGCTGAAAAGGTAATTATAATTACAATATACTGGAACTTAGGAACAGTTGGTGAAAAGCAGTTCATTATACATTCTTGTCTTGTTGGGAGTAGAATGATATAATAAAAAATATTAGAATTGATGTGCAGGAATACAAATGTTTGAACTATAAGCTCATAAGTTATCATAATTATGTCCTGCAGTAAGGGGTATACTATATAGTTAGCAAGCTAGCATGGGGGGGGGGGCATTTATCAGTAGATTTGCCCTAAATAAATCTTTAAAATGGAAAATTAGTAATGAAATGTATCTATTGCAATTCAATAAAATCTTTTCATTAATAAATTAGTATTGGATAGAATCAGTTTCATTATCATACAAATTTACATAACAGATTAGTTAGTAGAAAATTAAACTTACCGGAAATAAATAGTAGTAGATAGGTTGCATTGTGTGTGAGGCCTGAACTATAATCAGTATAATCAGGAACCAGTTGCTCTATAGTAATTGACCTGGAAATGGGATGGTATCAACCTGAAAATTGGAAAACATTGCGGTTAAAACCATTCTTTGTTCTAAACAAAATTCCATGTTGTACTAAACAAAAGGGGAAAAAACGGATATTCAGAGGATGGAGGGGAAAGATCTTGGGTTAGAAGATCAGCATAGTCAATAAATGGTTCGGATAGGATGTTCTCGGATTGGTTTGGTTGTGACTAGACAAGGAATAAAAGGATAATTAGACAATTAAGATGTTCTAACAAATTAAATTGCGGCAATTATTACTCACTGACGCAAGGAGGATATTAGGAAATAATATATTAAAAGTGAAAAACAAGGAGATTGTAAATAGGATGACACTTTTACTTACTTGGCGCTGATGTTGAGCTAGGTTATGTATGTCCGTTTTTGGTATGATTTTATTTTTGTGCGGAGAGTAGATAAAGTAATTAGATGAGGGAGTTCCGGATTTAGCTGGATGAGAAGTGCTTCACGACAAAAGGCCTTTACTGCAATACTTCGGTAGTGAATATGTGATGAGTCCCAGAGTGCCGGGAATTTATAAATTTTCCGATTAAATATGTGGTCAGTCATGGTTATGTCCTAAAAAGAAAACGAGAACGTTGTAACACAAGCTTTGCACAAAAATTCAATTTCTATCACTTAAAAAACTAAGTAATTTCGTTAGCTCAATGCGAGTTGATATTATGACGCTACTTAGCGCGAAAATCGCAGCAACACAGTATATGCGCTATCTATGCCGGGCGATATGTCCCATATCATTCAATCTACGATTATATGGATGCCACTCACCTTTTAAAACGATCCAACACAATAAAATAAGGGTATTGTTCCCGATATTTAATTAAAACAGTATAGGTTAGAAATAAACTTCGCACGGCGCCACCATTACCACAAACAAATCACAATAGATCAGTGTTGCCAACTTGAGTTGCCATAATTACCGTACGGTTGGGAACGCTACGACTCGTAAGGTCCGGTCCGATTAGCGATGTCGCATCTACTTAATCTGTGTCAATGACGTTCCTTTCGTAATAATTGACTAATTGAAATTTTAGATAAGACTATATGGTACCGTAATAAATAAATAAAAAAATAAAATTAAAAAAACTCGTTGTTTTAGGTTCTTACCCAGATAGTCGTAAAAATAATAATTACCGAGGAGACGTCGTTACATGTCAGCTACATTCCGAATCATTAGTTTTCCAAGTATTCGATTATCTGCATTCGATCTATAGCGAGAGTCTTTGCCGGTTATTGCAATTCCAGGTTGTATGTGAAATTAATGCGAAAATTCCGAAATCTATTCCTCGAATTTTTCACAAAATAATATTTACATAAACATGATATGTTTTTGCGGGAAATGTTCCACCCTAAGCTTATTTTTATAGGGAATAAATTTGTGATAGAACCTTATAGCGAAACTCTTGAATTAATATAAATCTATCTAAAAAAAAAAAAAATCTTTGCAAAACAAATTAAAGATTAGAAATAGAATGGATTGATTTACAAAAGGTTTATTTTTACTTTCATGTCATCACAACATGTATAGGAAAACAAATAATACAGAAATGTATGTGCTGTTGGCGAATATTTTTTGAGTTCGTGTGATTGATCGTATTGATCTTTTAATTATTTTTTCTTCTTAATATATAATGTTATTCATTTTTAGCTATGTATATTATAATAAGGAGGGAAAAGAACTTGCGCTGTTTGTTAGCGAAATTAGGGATTTGGAGGATTGCATATACATTATTAGTGAACATGAATAGGGTTGTGAGTTACAAGTAGTGTAGGAGAAGCGTATCAAATCTTACAATACTGCTTAAAAGCTTTAAATTAAAATAGTTCATTTTAGTATTTTGTTGTTGTGGGTTTATAAAGGTACTTACTGAATTAATTTCTGTAGGATTGAACAATGGGTAGACCAAGGCGCAATTTAAAGAGAAATGTCAAGTATACGGGAGAAGAGTTTATATTGGAAAGGGGGAGCGAAGTGTTCCAAATGATGAAGCATCTCAAAATGAACAAGGGGCAAATGGGGCCAGCAAGGCTAAACGTCCAAGATTAGGGAAAGATACTAGACCACATGAAGCTGCGGTAGGAATGGGGCTCAAATACCGATCACTACGACGAACCATAGGAGTATTAGCGTCGAAAATAAATGAATTATGTGAAGAAATGAAAACAGTAAAGTCCACGTACGAGTTAGCAAAATCTACCGAAATCTCGAGTCATTCAACAGGCGACATAACTGAAAATATCATTGAAATAGGAAATGGCACTGAAGATAACGCTCAACCGATTCAACGAGAAAGACTTGAAACGGAGGAACGATGTAAAAATATAACGTACAATGTTAAAATGTTAATCTAGAGAAACCAAAATTCGGTGATTCTGAAGGTGTACATCCCGTTAATTTCCTAGAGGACTTGGAGAGGTACATAATCAAAGCAGCAAGAGAGGGCACAGAGTTAGAACTAGTGCAGGATTGCTTGGTAGGAGATGCGAGGGATTGGGCCCGAGTATATAGGAACAGGTGGGAAAAAAATCGAAGACTTCAAACGGGACTTTTTGGCAACTTATTGGGGGGAAAAATCTCAAAACGATTTACGCAGGACAATAGTACAGAGCACCTGGGACAGGACGAAAACCCCTTTGATGCTTACGCATTTCCTAAGAATTTCGGGGAAAGCTCAAATGCTACAATATGAAATCCCGGAGAAACAGTTAGTTGCAGATATAATGCGCCATTACCCAAAATATATCCAGCAAGTCTGGACTACTTCAAAATCAGAGAATATCATAGAGACGGCAGAATTCCTGAGGGAAATGGACGATATTAGCAAGCAAGAGTTGCATACCTATGCATCTGCAAACCAAAGTAAATCTAATTCACCTGCACAAAATTAATTGTTGGATAAAAGAAAGAAGGACTTACAACGAGATTATCAAAGATGGCAGAAACCGAGGGAAGTGAACGAGGTAGCAGTTGTTGAGGAAGAAGCGTTAAACTAGACGAGGCTGGACATGTGGTTCCCGAGTCAGCCTCAAGGATAGGGAACACGGCATTAAATATTATGTTAAAAACGGGTTGGGTACCAGGGCAAACCCTAGGTATAAATGATAGGGGGCTTAAGATAACCATACAGGTAAAAGGTAGGAAAAGTGGAATAGGGTTAGGGTATGAAACTCAACAGTTAAATAAACCAAGCATTTTACAAGATATTGTAGATGTTTTAAGGACCAAAGACGAGCGAGAATTAAGCAGAAGGATTCATACCGTATTTTCCGATTTTGAAGAAGATGACCCACAAAATAAATATATAAATTATAAATCGGAGGTAGAAGTTCAAATATTTGAATATGAGGTCATGGGGTTAGTGGACACAGGCAGTCACATAACGTGTATTTCAGAGGAATTTTGGCAAAAGCTAAAACAACAGAAAACGCGAAACATACCAATACTTCCCATCAAACCATTCCAAATAAAAACCGCGGTTGGTCACAAAAGTGTTGAAGTTAGAAAAATAGTTCTACTACCTGTAAGGTTAGGTACCAAAATATTTGACATAGGGTTCGTAATAGTTCCGGGACTAGTTAACCATCTCATTTTAGTTTTTGATTGGCTCAAATCAAATGAGGTTACCATAAGCTTAGATAGCAAGCAGAGTGGGTTATTATTCAACATTGGTAACGAAAAACAGTTTGTACGGTTTCATGATTGCGCTAAAGTAACTGGGGAAAATCAGGGAATTTTAATGAGAAGAGAAATAGAAAACAAATTAGAAGGATTGGACGGAGGACAAGGAACTGAAGCAAGAAAGGAATTAGAAAGTTTATTGAGGAAATTTGACAATTTATTTTCATCTGAGTAAGGGAAAGATAATATAGCGCCAGATATTCTGTCTAGGTATCCTCCAGAAAGTGATTTGTTATAAGAGGACAAAATTAAAAATCCTGAAATTTTGTACATGGGCGTTACAGTTAATCAAAGGTTATTGGAAAATTTAGCTAAATTACCAATCTTACAGAAGGAAGACAAAGAAATAGGAGAATTATTGAAACGTATGCAAATGGGGACTAAACAGTCAGACAAGGGAGACAAATTAGTAGAAAGATGTATAAAAAAGAACGAGGTTTTATATTTTAAACCAGGCCAAGGGTTAGAACCAGTGATATATTTGCCGGAAATCTTGAGGGTCGATATAATAAATCAAGTTCATGCAGAAATGGGTCATCAAGGTGCATACAAAGTGATTAAATATATTAGAGACAGGTTTTATTGGAGGGGGTTAACTCGGCAGACCAAACGGGTAATAAGAACATGTCACGACTGTCAAATAACAAAAAACGAGACAGTAAAATATGTAGGACCTTGCCGCTCAATAATTACCGAAAATATAGGGGATCTGGTTATGGTAGATCTATACGGGCCTTTACCGGCAGGACAGTTTGGAATGAGTTACATTTTAGTCATACAAGATTCGTTCAGCAAATTTGTAAAATTTTATGAGCTAAGAAAAGCAACAACTACAGCAGTATGGGGTCGGATGAAGAAATTCTTTGACATAATAAAACCAAAAGCCGTTATGTCAGACAATGGTTCACAATTTGCCAGCAAAGTATGGAGAGAGAACATGAAAAGAGAAGGAATTAACGTTGTCTTCACAAACGTCCGCAATCCTCGCCCAAATACCACAGAGAGGGTGAATAAAGAGTTAGGCCGGTTATTTAGAACATATTGTAGACTAAACCATAAGGGATGGGTTTCAGCATTACCAAAAATAGAAGACTTATATAATAATACCTTACACAGTAGTACTATGTTCACACCTTGCGAAATATTATATGGGAAACCGATGAGATTAGCAATCGATAAAAGTATAGACAAAACAGATGTGGATTTGGGTGTTAGTAAGGTTTGTGAAACCGTTCGAACAAACCTAGTTAAAAAAGGGGAGCAACGCAGATCTAAGTTCGATCAGAGATATCGGATAATTAACTATCAAATTGGAGATTGGGTAAAAATTAAAAGATTAAACAAATCTGATGCAATGCAGAAGTTAACAAGAAAGTTTTCACCTTTATATGAAGGGCCATATGTAATAACAGGAATCCCATATCAAAATGTGTATATTCTAGTTGATCCAAAAACAAACAACATTAGGGGAAAATTTAACACTATACACTTATCAAAATATTATAAATAACTTTGTATCTATTAGTGGGGCCGAAGAAATCTCTAAATCTAAGTAGGCTGACTTGGGAACGACTGATATTAGATTACTACTTTTTGTAAGCATTAGTTGTAAGCGTAACGTGTAGGTAGCTGTAAGAAACAATATAACAGTTATTGATTTTGTATAATATTAGATATAGTTATTTGAGTATTTTATTATTAATTTTTCTCTAAATTTTTGAACTTTTTATATACTTTTAAATTGTATTTTCTTTTTTTTAATCTATAACTTGTAATAGTAAGAGTTTTGTTCATTTAATATTATCTAGTGTTAAGTTAGAAATTGGTAAGGTTTTTGAATTATATAACGATTGATGCAAAGGAGGAACATAACATGTCATGTAATTCGAGGTTGGATTAATTACACAGTAGTAGATGCAAAAATTAGCTTCTTGGCCTGATTTAAACTCAGTCTAATGGGTTTCAAATAAAAGTAATTGCCTTATAAAATACTATGTAAGTTTTCTCTGGTTGGACGTCATAATAACTGTTTTTTAAATAGATATTAAAAATGATTTTTTTAGACATAAATGCAATAATAATTGTAAGTATTTGTTTTGTCGAGGTTTGTATAAAAAAATATACCAAGGCTATGTATAAGTCATTTAAATTCAATAAATTCATTTATGTAACAAATATTTAAGATAGTATATTAAAAAAAAATTGTAGTAAAAATATATATATATATTCTTAGAAACTGGATCAGAAATGGTTTTTAAAAAAAAGAAATACATAAGTAGCTACAATTTAATCAATTTACACAAAAACAAATATACCCAAAAACATTTATGCTTTTAAAATTAATTATTTTAAACAATTTAAATAGCTAAGACAAGACCGACAAAAACACTATAGCAGTACGATACCTATACGATTTAACAACGATGTTACCGAACCGACGGACGGAGCAACAAGAGACGCTCCGACATCTGACACCGGCTTATATAGGTTTCCCCCTCCACTGACAGTTTTGCCTCTAACACGGCCTTTCCTGACAGGAGACCGTCCCCGGGCTCCATGTTATCTTCACCGCCGTCAACAATCCAGATCTGTTTCCAAGATTGGTACAGAGGGTGAGCAATCCTCTTCATTCGCAGCAAAGGTGTTTGACTCCGCGTGCCTCTGTACTCCAGAGGGACCTGGCTGTGGCTCGATGTCATCCACAAGTTGGTTCACCTCAGGAGCCTGGTCGACGTCAGGAGCTGATTCATCCCTTTCGTCATCTGCATCTGTAGACAAAAGAGAAGAAAACGAGAGAATCCACTTCACAAGTTCGTTCAGTAATCATAGCTATAGGAAATAGTCACTATTAGCTAAGAACCCATTATTATTGCCTATGCACAATAAGGTTAAAACATCCAAATACATGAACCAACCACTCGGGGCGGGACTTGTCGGAAGATCGCCCCCACGACTCGTCAGAGACCTACGAGTACTTACGTGAGGCATGGCTTTGCGTGTGTGTGTATCGGTTCACATAAAGGCATGCATTAAACCAGTACAGACAATGCTTGCCGGCAAACATGTCCAACGCTACACGAATCGCCACCCATGTGACTTTTCGGCAGCCCTGCTCCAGGACAACTTGACAGATCAAGTTTCCGAGCACACCAGGATAGCGTGTCCGATGCGCTCCAAGACAAACGCTCATCCGGTCCAAAAAACGACAATGCCTGCCGACAAACATGTTCCGCGGTACACGAATCTTCACCCAAATGACCTTTCGGCACCCCTGCTCTAGGACAGCTTGACGCATCAAGTATCCGAGCACACTAGGATAGCGTGTCCGATGCGCTCCAAGACAAACGCTCCTCCTAGTTCAACTCAACCTTTGCATACCACAAAATTAGCCCCACGACTAAAAGGGGTTCTTAACACAACATGTAACAGCAATAAAAACCTTATTTGTAAAAATAGATATGAAATAGGTTAGGACTTGAACAGAAAATTATCTAAACAGAATATTCTCACGCATGATAAAATCAAAAACTCACCATCAAAGAAAGCTGAGCACACTTCAGGTGTCCATTCTCCTAGTCGACTGCGCCTGCTTACGAACAAAAACAAAGGAATCCAACTCAAAGATACGACTTGGTTTACGCCTCTCGTTAACATCGGATGCTTTCCGACGGCCCATCTCACGAAGCGCTTCCCGGTTCGGGCTTGAACCCTCAATTGCTACGTCGCGTACCAAGCTGCGAATAAGTGGTGTGGCAGCTTCAACGCCTATTAGCAGTTTCAATGCCGAGTGCTGAGTCGTCCTGTGCTTTGTGATGTTCAGGATCAACTGCAACTTCCACATAATTGCCGGCCATCTTTGCTGCCGATAATTGCACTCGATGCGGACCATATTGAGCACGGTGCGGCAATAGCGCTCCACCTGCCCGTTGGATTGGTGCATCTCTGGTGTTATAAGGTGGATGTCGCACCCCAGGCTCTCAATCCAGCTCTGGAATTCAGTGCTTTGAAACATACGCCCTCGGTCGGCAACAACTAACTTAGGGGTTCCAAACAACGATATGATGTTCTCGAAGTGTCTCTTAAGTTCGTCTGTGTCTTGTCGGTACATTGGATACAATAAACAGTATTTCGAAAAAGCATCTACAACTATTAGGACATGACGATACCCATCAGCTTCAGGTAGGGGGTCTAATGTGTCTAAGTGGACGGTTTCAAACGGCATGTCTGATTTTTCCCACGAATGAATGGGCTGTAAAGGAGCGCGAGGTACTTTTTGTGGGAGAGGCATATTAAGCAATGCGAAATATATTTTCTGCGTGAAAGCTCATAACCCCGGGAACCAAAAGTGTTTTGAAATTAAATCGAGAGTTTTATCAACTCCGTGGTGATCATGCTCGTCGTGAAAAATGCGCAGAAGGATAAGTCTATGACCTTTCGGGACGATAAGCAGAGTCTGGGATTTTCACCCGTAGGTTCGGACTTGACATAGAGGATGTCGTTTTTGACAATATAACGACTTGAATCCAGCTGCCCATCGGCCAACCTCTGGATAAGAGCCTGAGTTTCCTCATCAGAAGCCTGAGCAATCTGCGCCCAGTTCAGTGGCTTCTGAACCGTGCACACATTGACCGGATTCCGGCTAAGATAGTCAGCATGAGGCAGGAGGCTGCCCTTCCTATAGTCCAGACCAAATCAAAATCCTGGAGATATACCCACCAGCGGGCCACTCTAGGCAAGAGGTCTTTCTTACGTTGGGTGAGCCTCATCGCGTTACAGTCGGTAACTACCTTAAAGCGCGCACCAACGAGGTAATGCCGGAAATGCTGCAAGGCTTTGACTACCGCGAGAGTCTCAAGCTCGTACGAGTGGTATCTACTCTCGGCCCCCTGAGTCAATCTTCTGAAGTAAGATACCACTCGTTTGCGACCCCCCTCGTGAACTTGCATAAAAACAGCCCCATAACCGATAGAACTTGCGTCCGTATGAATTTCAATTGGCAACAAGGGATCAAAGATTGCGAGTACCGGTTCACTTGTTAAGCAATCAATGATGTACTGACGAGCAGCCCGTTGCTCCGCTCCCCAATGAAAGTTAACTCCTTTTTTAGTAAGTGTCGCAATACAAGAAGCCTTTTGAGCGAAACCAGCTATATACCGCCTAAAATAGCTGGCTAAGCCCATAAACTGTCGTACTTGCTTAACGTATTTAGGTTCGGGCGAGTCAATCAGAGCCCGAACTTTCTCTTGACTCGGCCTAACCTGACCTTCACTAATCGTTCGGCCCAGGTACTCAATACTGGTGGCCAGAAACGAGCACTTCTTTAAATTGATGGAGAAACCAGCCGTTGTTAACGCACCAAGCACTTTACGCAGTAGGTCAAGACCCGTCTTTTTTTTTAACTAACAAGATCGGACTTGCGTAGTCAGACTCGGATTCTTCTATGATTTGTTTATCAAGCAAGTCTTTGATTATGTCGCGGACGCGAATAGTTTCGGCTTGTGAGAGTTGGTACGGTCGATAATACACGGGTGTGTTGGTGTTTAGTTTGATTGACATACACCCCGTGTTGACAGTTGAAGTAGCAGTTCCGGAAATGAAATTCTGTGAAAACTCGTTAATGATACCTAGCAAGTTGTCTAAATCATCCCCCGCCAGAGGTGTGTTGATTTGAATTGGAACCTCTGAACAGACGTTCATTACCGTTTTTGAATCGTCAATGACTCTTGTAAGTACTTGACGGTCTTTGGTTCGAAGATATTCGACACCTTCCCTATTTAGAACATCCGTGCCTATGATCACCGGTGTGTTCATATACTCGTCAGAAACCACAAACATATCTACTTCGAGGATCAAGCCGTCAAACTCAATAGATAATGTGACATAAAAGGTACTCTCGATTTCCTGACTACCTAATCCTTTAAGTATCCGTAACGCAGGCGTGCGCGAGCATTTGAAATGCTTGATCAATGATGAGGATATTAACGAGATAGTCGAACCGCTGTCGATTAGGACATCAACGGGTACGTCCTGTATAACCGCCACTACGATGTCCCTGTTGGAACAAACGCGTTGCAAAAATTTACATTGTCCTTGCTAGCAGCTTCCGCACGCTGTTTAGCGAAACAAGTCTCAACCTTGTGTCCCGGTTTCTTGCAATAAGAGCACGGCTCGGGCCTGGTTGGTACAAACGCAGGTGGCGGTAAACTGGTCCCTACATTATTAGGCGCACTTCCTGACGATTGTTCAAATCTAGGTTTCTTACCACACGAAACCTGTCTATGCCCTAACTGACCACAAGAGTAGCACCTAATATCACTAAGGCTTCGTTTACGTGACCCTTCTATACTACGTGTACCCGTCGTCATGTTTCGTAAATCAGAACGTGAGGGTGCAGCCTTTGACACGCTACTTGAACTCGGCTTAACATAGATCGAGAAAAATTCTACTAGATCGTTTGGCAACAGTTTGGCGTTAGTTGCTGAAGCTTTAATATTCGGATCGGTGATGCCACGAATTATTA
Organism: Selenia dentaria; assembly: GCA_917880725.1. Classification (NCBI taxonomy): domain Eukaryota; kingdom Metazoa; phylum Arthropoda; class Insecta; order Lepidoptera; family Geometridae; genus Selenia; species Selenia dentaria. Next base: position 35,750,641 of record OU862875.1, on the reverse strand, counting down.
TTGCCGAGATGAGCTCATCGCTCAGTCCCCGCACCATGCGTAAGCGAAGCAAAGAGCGACGCACGTATTCCGCGTAAGTTGGATAATTATCGGAGTTCTTCATCATGGCATCAAATAGTATACCCGCGAAGTCTGGTACCTTCGGACATAAAGGTCTGAATTCTCGCTTGAAGTTGGTCCAGCTACGATCACTGGACACCCATTCGTCAAGCCACGACTTCGCGTCCCCTTTCAAACAGTTTCCTACACGCGACAAACATTCGAAGTCACTCCAACCATTTAACTCTTTCGCGCGATCCACTTCCACACACCAGTCGTCAATATTATGCAAATTCGGGTCAAAATTCGAGATATAATAATGCTGGGACGATTTGCCTACCGCACTAATGGAACGAATTGCATTTGCAATACTATGCGCCATAGTAACTTGTTTTAGATCCGATGGTCTGACCGAGTCTCCAGCCATGCGCCTTGGTGACCGTGACGGCGGTGTTCTCGAGCGAGAACGCGAGCTGCGACAACGGTCGCGTTTGCGAGTTGCGGGTGCAGGCGAAAGCGAAATCGAACGTCGCCTCAATGGCGACAACTGACGCATACTGCAAGAATCGCGGCGATTAGGTAGTCGCGGGGACCTATCGAGGTGTTGCGGTGGTGTTTGAAGTCTTCGCGATGCAGGCCTATGACGTTCACCGGCAGACAATTGATCTTTATCGCGATCACCCGAACGTACCGACATGTGGCCCAAGGATGGACCTGGCAAAGGCGATTTCTTAGTTTTTGCCTCTAGTGCCTTGAGACGGGATTGCATTGCCCTCATCTCTAGCCTCAACATACTATTCTCGTCGAGAGATTGCTCGCGAGACCTACTACCATGGTCATTACGAGGATCACGACGCGAGTTGCTATCATGATTGCTACGACTCCGAATACGTTCGCGATCAGACATCTTATCAAGAAAAATCAACTGACGAAACGGAAACGAAACTCCGCAATGAGTAGAAAGACAGTTATATGACTGGACGGGCGTGTCGTGATACAACAAAGCGATTTAAATAATAACAAAAAGAAAAAAAAAAGAAAAAAAATATATTTGCGGGTAGACCGAAAAATTTAAATATTTAGGCCAAAACAAGTGGGCATAAAATAAGTAAGAATCCCACTTCTGATCTTAGAAACTGGATCAGAAATGGTTTTTAAAAAAAAGAAATACATAAGTAGCTACAATTTAATCAATTTACACAAAAACAAATATACCCAAAAACATTTATGCTTTTAAAATTAATTATTTTAAACAATTTAAATAGCTAAGACAAGACCGACAAAAACACTATAGCAGTACGATACCTATACGATTTAACAACGATGTTACCGAACCGACGGACGGAGCAACAAGAGACGCTCCGACATCTGACACCGGCTTATATAGGTTTCCCCCTCCACTGACAGTGTTGCCTCTAACAATATATATATATATATATATATATATATATATATATATATATATATATATATATATAATAATGAATACCAATACATCAACAGGCGGTAAGGGAAAAGCCTACCCAAATCATTGGATATAACTATTTAACTAAATATAGTTAATTTATAAGAAAAATATTTATACATTCTTAATAATAATATTTTCACACAATGAATTTACAATCATAGTAATTATAAATCGTACCGAAATGGAATATGATTTATAATAATTTTATAAAAAAAAGGGGGTTATATCTAAAGACTTGGGTAGAGGGGAGAGTTGGCGGCTTTTCAAAAAAAAAAAAAAAAAAACTAATTTGGTTGGTACTTATGTAATTAATTTTAAGAAATGTCTGTAACATCGCAATAAATAGAAGGAAAAAAAAGGGAAGCGATGAAATAATAATAACTTGTCATGCTGGGAAAGGGGAAAGACCCATCTATGCATATTCGAGTAAAGTTTAACATTAAAATTTAAAAAAAAAAAAAAAAAAAACCTATTTATTATTCAATTCTTCCAAAGCGATTGGAGTTTACCCACATATACATAGATGGAGGGGAGTGTTGGCGGTCTTTCCAAAATTTCGGTTTAAAATCAAGCCAATGTATCATATTTTAAAAATGTTTGGAAGTCACTGTCAAAATGTTGTAAGGTTGTAAATAATTGACGCTGTTAAGGTTTGGAAACGCTGTGCTTAGATGGAAACAAACAAACGAAAAAAAAAACACAATGCTAAGGAAACACAATGCTGAAATTAGGGCAGAGATAACCAAATCTATTATATGCATTTGCAATTTAATTTTAAGGATGATGAAATGGAAATTATACTATTTAATTATTCTGAATGAACCGAAATATCATACCCACTGGTGGAAGTAACAATCTTCTTTTCAGGAATAAGAAAAAACTTGTGGATGACTACATGAAAATGAGCCAAAGATTGGCATAAGGTGAAGCTAGCTAAATAACACTTGTTTAAAATAATTGAAAATGAGTCAACTATGTGTCAATTGCCAATAAAATATAGGAAAAATATAAAATTCGCCAAATAAACATACGATGCCATGGAGAACATACAAAACATTGCCTATTTAATATGATTTAGTCTTGCTATAAGGGGGTCGGGGCACATATAAACAGTAAATAATTTAAGGTATACGCGTTCTTCTTAAAGTCCTTAGACCTGTGTAACCAAGGGGAAATGTTCAGTCTTATTTGTATATTATAGAATTGAAAAGAAATGAGCGGGATCTGTGTCATAATAAGGAATGGGGTCGAAGAGCTTTGATTGAAATTGATATAAACTATTACAATCACTGTGTAATTCGTGATCTTATTGCCTATATTGGGGTGTTGAACTGTTAAGTGGCGTGAAAAATCGTGGAGTTGAGATTCTGACAGGTGTTTGGATGGAGAGTATTAATTGATTTGTGAAGACAGAACTAGTGGAATAGATGATTGGATAAACTAAGTTGTTCAAGTAAGCAGGGCTTAGTAGTTTAACAGACTAGTAGGCATAAGACGGCTAGTTCGTGTTTGAATTTGAACTGGTTAGTCTTTTATTTTTCCTTTTTGTTTGATAGACTAACTGACACTCTACAATTGGTTTCAATGAAGGAGTTACTTTGGTGTTAGGTTAGGTCTGTTGACAATATTACGCATCAGCAGAAGCTGATTTCATTGGGACCAATTCTGCACACGAAGCTAACACTCAAAACTCGGCAACTACACATTCTCCCAGTCGAAAATGGATTTTGCTTTGATGTTCACGTCTGAGTGTGGTGTGGCTTTGGTAGATTAACATCTTTCTGCTGTTAACGGAATCTGTAAAGAATGGGATGATGTAGCTGTGATTCTTGGCAAACGAAAAGTTGGTTTGGATGGGAAGCATCTTCATCATATCCTTCTGATAGATTGGACTCACAACCCAATTTCCCCGTTCGAAGTAGATTCCCTTGTGGGGGGTGATTTGATATCAAAGTTAAAGCATTAAAAAGCTCACATTGGGACTCGGGGAATGTTCATTTTCGGTTCGGTTTAAAGGACTCACCACACGATGTAGGGCTACATTTACATTCGATTGTTTGAATTCAAATACTAATTACGCTAGAATTACACAATGTTATATTTTAGGGGTTGTATAATTATTATTGGTTTATATTTGTGAACAGTTTATCAAGGGTGAAAAATTTCCTCCGGTTGCATGTGTTTGGGAATTTTCGCAAATTTTTCAGGGATCGGCTGTAACGGTCCACAATGCGTTCCGCTACGTTCACAAATATATATACACATCAGTATGATGGAAATCTAATCTAATAGCACCCTTTGGAAATATTAAATATCTAAAAAGTTATATCTCAATAGACTAAATCTCGACTATCAGACATAGATCATGGAGCTATAGAACTTCCTGTCAATGAAGTTAATCAGGATTTTATGCAAAAGTATATCTAATAAAAGCAAAGTGAATGCTAAGAGGTTTTATGCAGTAACTAAGATTATTAATATCCCCACGATTAGCAAACTAACGATTCCATTTCTATGTATAGATTTCCAATACTAGGAAATGATTAAAACTAACAGATTAGATAATTAACTAACTAACATAATTCAGAATCACGGCAGCTGATGTAAATAGGTTGAGAACGCTTGGAGACAGGTTCCAAATTCAAATAAAACTCATAAAACAAAATAACATATCATAAATATTTAAAAAAGGAATGTAGGTTCAAAATATGTATTCAAGGGATCTGATTGGTTAGGTCGGAGACAAGATGAGGACAGCTTGCGTACATTATTCTAAATTCAAATAAATTTAAAATTGGAAAGCTAATAATGGCTCATCAATATTTGAAAATGGAACGAGAGTTCTATTGGTCGAAATGGGTACTCAAGGAGTCTGATTGGTTGAGTCGGAGACAGGATGGAGACCAGATACGGACACTTGGGTAGTATAAAAAGGGCCCTAATGGGCCGACCAAACCAGTTACCGTCTAGAAGCCAAAGTTGCTGTCCGCGATAAAGTGAAAAGTGAAATATTCAAAGTGAAGTGTCTGTGAAAAGTGAAGTGTAAGTGCTAGTGAATTGCCACCTGCCCGTGGGGATTGGATTGATTCTGTTGGACGAGTTTACTCACGTAAGTCCTAGAATTTAGGCATTTTAGACTTTTTCCGGATAGATGAGATGTCTCCAAGATAAATGTTAAACTTAATAAATTACTCTTCTAAAATAATGGAGTTATGATTGATGGAATTGATCATTGAATAGAGACACTTGCTCTTTGGATTTCTCGTAGACTAAAAGACGGTTTAGAGATGTCCAAGTCATTGGTTAATATTATCAGTTATCAGTTAATTGTTCAATAAATATTTGTCAATTAATCATGTTATGTTGAAGACATTTATCTGTCTGGATATTGTGACTGTTTTATAGAATTTAAGATAGTCCTACAAATAAAATAAGGAGGTGAAATGAGACAAAGGAGCAACAAATTATTTATACAGAAACAAAATAACAAAGCTTAAATACAACTTAGATAAAATATTCTTATCTCAGCATTGTGTTTCCAAATCTTATTCAGCGTTAGTAATAAGTGTTAAGGGGGGTAATTTGAGCTAGAACAGCAATGGAGAGTGTTGTAAGTACGTCAAGAGCTCTTAATCCAGCCTTACGGTCACAAGCCCGTAATGTTTTCCTAGCTCTGGTTATCTACAATGATAAATATCCGTAGAATTCTAATTTTTAGGTGAAAACATGAAAATAATTACCTTTACTGAACAACATTTGACCATCATAGATCAAACAAATACAACTATGGATATTTACATTTAGTTATTAACAATAATTAACTAATTAGTTTATGATTTATTACTTTATTGTGTGTGATAATTTTCTGTGTCATTCCATGTCTTAGGTACAAATGTTCAGCATTTAATATATGATTTTGTGTGTACTTGAAGTTAGGTTATTACAATCTATGCTTTGCGAATTTATAGAAATCTTATGGCGAAAAATAATCTCTAATAGTAACGACAGGATTGGGGTCAAAATGGTATAACAGTATTAGGGTCATTTTAATTAAACCTTGCAGTAGGAATAAGATTTGTCTTCATGTGCTTACTAGGTACAATTTTATCGTTATAATAATTTATTTCTCTTACAATTAGGATAGGATTGTCTCAGTATTTCCTGAAAAGAACTTGAGTTACCACGGTTCATAATATTCGGTCCTACCACTATGAGCTAGACGATCACACCTTGGCCATATATTTAATCAGTTCTTCATTCATTAGTATAGATTTATTGTCTGGATAATGTTAAGTTATGATTCGAACTAGTTATGTGTACTTATTTATCTGAGGAATTAAAAAAACGTAGGCCGGAATCATCTAGATATTATTAGCTCAGATCAGGGGTAGTTACAATTGGTAGTACCGTTCCCAGGATTAGAGCTTTAGACTACGGGACGAGTTGGCTAGTTACTTTTTATCATACGGGAGTCAGGATCAAGGAAAGAGGGGGGTTAAAACTACCACATTATTTTGTAACATTAAAACGGAATCGATATAACGATCGATTATAAAATTGTTTCCGTGTGTCTTATTACAAAATTAAAATAAACGTGAATTTTACTAACATTATATTAACACACTAGCTGACCCACCTGCGGCTTCGCTCGTTCGGTCTACGGGATACAAAGCCAGTAGGGGAGAATTGGGGCTTCTGCCTCACACTCTCGCTTCGCTCGAGTGTGATGCAGAAGCCACAATTCTCCAGCACGACATCGGCCGCCCTGCTTCATCGTAGAAGCAAGTGAAGCAGATAGTCCTAATTATCCAGCGTGACATCGGTCAACCATATCTGATCGGGTCACAACCATTTAAAACTGAGTCTGTTATTTCATGAACAGCTTGTACTTTATCTATCTGATCTGAACTGGTTCTGTTCAATCAATGATCTGATTCAATCAGTTGAAAGATACTTCTCTTAAAAAATAATTTATTCTCTACAACCAACCTGCTGCATCTTAGAAGCGAGAGCGAGTTATTCTAGTAGGGTAGGGTATATGAGGAATTAATAATTAAAAATAAAATTGGTTTCTTCAAAAACATTTATTTTCTAAGCACCATTTTTGCATACAAGTAACATTTTGTAAAGCACAATGCGAGGAGTGATTTATACATCGATATACATCTAAGCATGACTTGTAGTCTTTATATAAACTAAGCAGGTTAGGGCAACCTTTATCTTCTATATTAAAAATACATGAATTTTGATCCATATTATATCCTAAAATTTTCTTCAACCATGTCACTTTCTATAAGCCCTTAACGTAAATAGTTTTATTTTTTATGAGTCCTCTAATATAAATTGTATGATATGAATATGGTATAAATCCTTCATCCCAAAATATCTGTCTGTTTCGTTCTATCCAACAAACATTCTTTTTTTCTGTATTTGTTAATTCGTTGTAGGAAAATGGTGGCTTAAACTGGAGTGTAATAAACTGTTGACCAGATTTTATCGCTATTTCTTTTATTATGAATTCATTGTAGTCCGTTTTGAATCCTTGCACGTCCACAAACACACTCATGATATTTTACGCACAATATTACTCAAAGGCTTGTACTCAACAACTCGGTCGTTGATGATAAGACAATAAGCAGCTGTGTTATCGGGAATATCTTGGGAACTTTCTATTTCCAAACGAACATCTACAGGGCCAGATTTCAGATTTTCATTTTGCCTTGAGCAGTCTATTATAAACAGAGGTGCTTTTTCTTTAAATTCTCTTATGTCTAACAACGGATCGGTTGGGAGATTATAGTACGACTGACGGAATTTGGTATACAGTTCATATAATATACTGTATCTATTTTCACCAAAGTTTATATTTAACGAATCATAAGGGTAATATTGTGAATTTAAAAACAATGTCACGTTTGTTAGGTGACAATGGTCGAATAAAGAACTATCTTTGGCTATATTATTTTTTCTATCAGTTTGTAAGCCAAAAATAATATATCTTGGTTTTTCTAATTGAGTAGCTGTTTTTACAGACCATGAGTGCTTTGTAGTTTTGGGTAATAGAGGATACTCATACAAGTCCCAATTCCTAAAAGCTATATGTATGGGTTTGTCTTTTTCTAAATATTTTAATAAAGAAAGCCTCTCACGATCAGATACTTTAATATGTGGCACTTTCCACTGAACCCTTAGTATATCAATTTGAATAGTATCATTTTGATCAGAGATAACACTGTTTCTGTTAGTATTATTTCTACTCATAATGAGTTCATGTTTGCAATTTAAAATGATTTTATTATAATCTTCCGCAAACCCTATCAGTTTACTAAGTGGTATCAGAACACTAAAGGAGTCATCTTTAACTTTAAACCCATTCATATCCCATCCCCATACGGCTGCTACTTTACTGTCTCCATTGTTCAAAGAGACGTATGATTTCATTGTAGAAGTAATTCCTACATTTCTAATACGATCGATCTCTATACCATTAATCTCATAACGAATATCTTGAAACAGGAATGCTATTGGATTATTTGTGAATTTCAAACTCTTTTTTGCAACTTTGCCTGAGGCATCCTTCATAGAAACGTTGACGCGTCCTTCAATATATATAAAACTTGAAGATGGTAATACGTATATATCCTGCTGATGAATCGATATACGGATTTCATCATTTTCTTTGAAGCTATTACTATATGGGTTGTAGGTATGAATTTCGTAACCCTCGATAGAGTTATCGAAATGGGGTGAATCGTCAATATTTAAGATACTCATATTTTGAAACCAAGAGCTCGTAAGAAATCTTTGTTTTCTTTTGTAATCTTCGATATCTTGGTACGTCTTTGTTTCTTGAGTGTTTCTGTTAGAATAGCTCTTTTTAACTTTGTTTTTGATGTTATATTAGAGTTTTGATCATTAAATACAATCATATTGATTTTCGTAAATGAAGACACATTTGAATATTCTCTCCACCAAAATTAATGTTATTTCCGTTTTGATCAATAATTTTTACCGTAACGGATGCAATGTTCTTATTTTTAATTGGAAAATATATGGCATTTATTGCTTTTTCAATAAATCGATAGCCTGGTGAAACGTTTGGTATAAATTCATAAATTATATGAGATGATATGCCATCATTGTAAGATCCTTGCACCAAATCACATTCGATTCTTATCACGGTCACTGGAAGAATGTTGACTGGGTTTACAGAGACATGCCATTTATTTGCTTCTAGTATTTCTTTTCGAAATCCTAAGATTCTCCCAATACTCTTCGGTGCTCGGAAATCGATACTCTTTGCGCAGAATATAGATATTGTTGAAGTATTGCAATTCGATTCAATCTTGAGTTCACAGTCAATATTATTATTTATACAAGGTTACTGCTAATTAACTGGCGATACGCGACAGGCGTGATGGGTATCGATAACAAAAACTAAAAAAAATGAAAAAAAAATTTTTTTTTCATTTTTTTTAGTTTTTTTTGGAGCAGCGGCGGCGGTGTCGCATGTGCTCCGACGTCCATCCATCTTTTGTTTTAGCTACCTAATCTATCCATGAAATTTCATGTCCATCACTCTCTTGGTAAGCGTTACATCCTATCTGCTCATAACAAGCCAAAGGCAATCCCATGTAGGTATCTACCTAACTTATTCATCATTAAACTTCTGTTGTCCCCAATAAATAATCTAATCACACCTTTTGTCAAACGACCACTTTTACACTAAAAATAAAACAATTTTAAAAGCGTGATATTCAAAATTTGGAATAATAATGTTCATTATTCATTACCTACATTGAGTTACGATTCACAGGTCAATGATTACCTACCATAGGTAAGCAGCTGATTTTAATACCATAGGTAATTAAAATCAGCTGCTTTTTGTGGATAGGTAGAATACTTTGTAGGTACTCACACCAATTTGTTAAGATTAATTTTCAAGATAGGTACCTAAGTAGTAGGTAGGTACCTAATTAATGTCAATTACTACCTAGTAGGTATATCATCACATCTTCACAAGAAAACCACGTAGTCTAAGGTTCATTTACCTATCGGCACGATAGTCAACGATTCGAACTCAATCGAATGAAAAAATTGGTAGGTAAACATGTGAAAACAGTATACCTACTAGACACTGTTTTTACATTTTTTATTTACAGTTTAACTTGTGTAAGCATGGATTGCGTAACCATACAAAACCATGAATGTTTTTATTATGATCGTATTGCACAAACGTTGAGCACACTGACATGCGACATCGCCGCCGCTGCTCCAAAAAAAACTAAAAAAAATGAAAAAAAAAATTTTTTTTTTTCATTTTTTTTAGTTTTTGTTATCGATACCCATCACGCCTGTCGCGTATCGCCAGTTAATTAGCAGTAACCTTGTATATTCATAAATATCTTGTAAATCGTACGAACCATTTGGTATTTGAATTTGACTATTATTTTCACCATAAATAAACACATTGTTATTGCTAGTTACGTTAGGTATACCATTAAATACAGAAAAATATAATAAACCACACTCATAACTTTCTTCTAAAACTAAGGGGGGATGAAACGTTGTTTCTAACACAGATTGACTTCCGGAAAATGATAAAGTGAATGACATTGTCCTGAGCTGAACAGAGATATTACAAAGACTGAAAAAAGATAGTTATAACATGCTATTTATTCGTTATTTCAAAATGCTGAGTTTGCGCCAGAATTTGTTTAAAAACCCTAGACATAGATGACCGCAGTTATACGAATTATTTTTTTGAAAATTATCGTAATTATAGATAACTTTACACTTTTTCATATACCTAATAAATTCCTTTGGCGGCCTCAAGTTTCCATAACTATCAAAATATTCAACGCAATCATTAATTTTAGTGTACGCCACCCAATGTGTACCAGAATTTTGTGAGCTGTCCAAATTAATTATACCGCATTCAATAGGAAATGGAATTTGAGGTAATCCATCTTTCATAAAAACACCTCTAAAGTATGGAATATTTTTAGAATATTTCATTAGGTCTATATTAGTAAGAGCTCGCTTAGGTAATATATGGACTATTTTTTTTTTTTTGCTATGTATATTCCTAACCCTTCTTTGTAAGGTTTTATACACAAACCTTTACCTATGGTTAACCCCTCCATTTTATCATGATGTCTCTTTAATTCTAAAAGACGTTTCTTCGCAGCTTTGTATTCATTGTAAGTTTTTACAATTCCCGAAACACCACCAGCGAGGCTTCCAGCAGCAGATAATCCTGCAAAAATTGGTATTAAAGGAAGAAAGCCTCCTGTTTTGGGCACAGGTATAACACGCGGTAGTTGAATAGGCAAATCTTTGGACAATTCTTTGGCAGCAGCAAAAGCCAATTCGATTGCCATTTTTTGACACTTAGGTTTCATTTTACGAATATGTTTTTTTGTGTGCGATACAATAGCTTTAAATTTCTTTTTTAGTCCTGCTCCAGCACTAACTTTTGCTAGCATAGCTGTATTAACTAAATTAGCAGCAATTTTTTCTCCAGAGCTAGTATTCGAAGATGTTGCTCTCTTTTTAGCCATTTTAAGTAAAATTATATCCGCTTTATGTCGGTCAACCAAATTAGATGATTTGTTATAAGCTATATCGTGCTGTTTGCAATATTCGTCCAACTGATTTATTCCTTTATCTCCTCGAGCAAGTCTTTCTGCCAATCGAGTTCCTGGTCCGCAATAATTATACCCAGGCAGGTGAAGTTCGAAGGGCAGTTTGTTAATCAAACTATTAAGATGACTATTTTCTTTCATAACCAAATAGAAACTGACTAATTTTTCATGATGCGCTTACTTTATAATTTGTTTGTTTTATCAATACAACTATTTTCACTAGATGGAAAGCCTAGCCATTTAACATATAATTTATTTCCTTTTCTTTTCAATATTTTTTCCACAAGATATACATCAGGGTGTTCAGTTTTTTGAAGTTCTTGCTTATAAAATGCGCCTAATATGGGGCGATGTCTCATATCTTCAATTAAATAAGAATAGGGATTAGATTTTTGAACTTTGATAATCTTGAAAATTTCAGTGGACCAATTTGGGGTGTAACCTTTTTCAAATGTTCCTTTGTACTTACTAATACGCACAAAATCACCATTTTTCAATATGTTGCTTTCTTTTCTGTTGTAACATTTACACACTTCATTATACCTTTTCAATATAAGATCTTTATTGTTATCTCCAACTTGCGCTGGCGACATACCGATCGTTCTATGAACGCTGGTATTGTAAATTTTGATTACTTTGTCCAATAGTTCATCCTTCCATTTGTAAGATCCTTGTAAACTGAATTCTTTGTAAATCTTATTTTTTATAGTTCTAATAAACCTTTCAACAATAGACGCCTTTTTTGTAGAGTATGTTGAGTAATGATTTATATTATGCAAATTAAGTATTATTTTAAATTTATTATTGTAAAATTCTGTGCCCTGATCAGTTTGCAAATTTTTAGGGATACGACCTTTTTGTAATAAAGACTGAAATGCTTCGGAAACTGAATCTTTATTTTTATTTTTCAGTGGAATCGTCCAGGCGTATTTTGAAAATGTATCAATAACTGCTAAAATATAATTGTAGCCACCATTTATTTTTGAAACAGATTGCATATCTATCAAATCAGCTTGCCAAAGATCATCAATATCTCTCATCACAACATGCCTTCTGGGAAAATTTATCCTTGCATATTTATGAATTTCATTTACTACGCTTCTTTTGCTCATTTTTATTACTGTTTTGAAAATGGTCTTCTAATTTAGTTAATTGTTACTTATTTCTGTAATTAATTTAATGTTCGTCGAAACTTTGTTCCAGAGGTCAGTTATGCATTTGTCAACATAATCTTTGGTTACAGCATCACATGAATCCTGAGGGTGTCCAAGATTTTTAAGTCTTTTACTTTGAGCATCTAAGTTTTTTGCATCAATTTGCTTTATCACACATTCTGGAGCTATATTAAAACCGTAGTTATTTTTACGTTTTTTGTATATGTTGAGACCGAATTTATCGACATTCATGTTTGAGCAGAATGTTGAAACTAAGCAAGTTCCATTGAATGTTGTCATTTTATTCTTTAATTATACCTGCTTCTTTCAATTCTTCTATTAATTTTATTTTTTATTTTATTTTATCTTTATTAAGGCACAAACAGTATTCAATTTACTTAAAATTACGTTTATATTTAAAATACATAAACCAATAAAGCTGCCACTAATATATACATTATATAAAATTTTACAATACGGAACTCAAAAAATAAATAACATTGCCAAAATAATTTATGAATTGATACAAAGCGAAACAATAAAATATGATAACAATAACATAAACTAGGTACTTATTTACAATAGTGATATTTGCCTTGCGAATTTTGCTGCTGACAACACAAATATGTCACAATCCGAGAATTGCTCATTATAAGATTTACATGCTCTTGGTACGAATGAGTTAGATGCATAATTAGTATTACAAGGATAAATATTAAATAGTTTGTTTATGTAACGGGCATTTATACGAGGACATCTAAAACTAATTTGACTTACCATATATGGAGAGTCTATAACATTTTTCAAGATTTTATACAAAAACATTTGATCTCTTAAAGTACGTCGGCCTTGAAGTGTATTAGAGTTAAAAGATAAAGGTTGATCTGATTTAAGCATTTTGAATTTAATATGTTTCACAAATTTGTTTTGAATTCTCTCTAGGCTGTTAATATATATTTGATATTGAGGGTTCCAGACACTAGAAGCATACTCTAAAATAGGTCTCACTATAGAATTGAAAAGAATGACTAAAGTTTTTACGTTACTGAACTCTCGACTTACTCTAAGAATAAAACCTAATAAACAATACGCACGGTCAGTAATATTTTCAATGTGAGTATTAAAAATGAGCTTACTATCTAACATAACTCCTAAGTCTCTCACCACGGTTACCCTTTGAAGAAGTTCGTTATCCAAAGAATAGTTGAAAGTAATAATAGATTTCTTTCGCGAAAAGGAAATACAACTACACTTAGCAACATTTAGATGTAAAAGATTTTGTTTGCAATAAATACTTAATCTTAAAAGATCACTTTGTAGCTGCTCACAATCTTCGAGAGATCTAATAACTTTAAAAATCTTTTTATCGTCTGCATAAAGTAAACAGTGAGAAAAGTGAAAACAATTGATGACGTCATTAACAAAAATATTAAAAAGAAGCGGTCCAAGGTGCGATCCTTGGGGCACACCTGACATTACGGGTATAAAAGATGAGCAAAAGCCTTTAATCGCAACAGCCTGGCTACGTTCTCGTAAATAAGATTCCAACCAGCGAAGCAAGTCGCCGTGCACACCAGTCATCCACAGTTTCCGCAGCAAGATATCATGCGATATTTTGTCAAATGCTTTTGAATAATCTGTGTACACGGCGTCTACTTGAACACCTTCATCCATAGATTTAAATATGACATCAGTAAATTCGCATAAATTTGACTCAGTAGACCTTCTATCTACAAAACCATGCTGTTGTTGAATTATATGGGGCCTAATAATTGGAAAAATGTGATCATAAATTATCTTTTCAAATAATTTTGGGATTATACTAAGCTTCGAGATAGGTCGATAATTTTTAATATCGTGCTTATCACCAGATTTGAAGACCGGAACAACGAAAGACCTCTTCCAAACCAGTGGCATAAGACCAGAACTAAGAGACAAGTTAAATAATGTAGCTAGGGGCTTCGATAAAACCTCACAACATTGACGTAAGAATAATGGAGGTATTCCATCGGGCCCTGCAGTTTTGTGCACATCTAGTAACTTCAAATATTTAGCAACTTGTTCTATCGAAATATGTACTTTATGTAAATTGATACTCGTAGCACTATTCGAAGGACAATCATTATCTGATTGTCTCCGTCTAGAAGTAGAAGTTGTGGGTTCAAACACAGAGTTAAAATGCTTATTAAAAAGATCACAGATTAGACTCCCATTGGATGATACAACATTATCAAGAAACATAGTGTCCGGAAGACCATTGTGATTCCGCTTAGATTTAACAAACCGCCAAAAATATTTACTATTTTCCTGAATTCTAGACTCGGCCATCTTCAAGTATGACAAATAACACTGATCTTGAACTATTTTTTGTCTATCACGTGCTTTTGCAAAACTATCATAATCGTTCACATTCTTATATATTTTCCATTTCTTGTGATATTTAAGTTTTTCTTTAATAATTTTAATTAAACTTTTGCTGAACCAAAATGGATATCTGCCATCATCATAAATAATTTTACTGGGAACATGTTTAGAAATAATATTATTGACCATACTGTAAAAACAACCAACTGATGTTTCCATATCACGTTGATCAAGGATATCATCCCAGTCCAAACCCTCTAAATCTGAACAAATTAATGAATAGTCAGCAATATGAAACAATTTAATAGTTCTTTTCGGAGGACGTAAATAACTTATAGAAATACTATCAAATTTAATGTTTAAAGCAGGATGATACTTATCTTCAGCTACCAATGGGTCAACAGCATGATCCACTATGCAATTAATGTTAGAAATCACCAGGTCCAATTGCCTAGCATTTTGGTTTGGTACTACATTAAATTGTTGCAAAGAGTTAAATGACAGAAAAGCCATTAATGATTCAACCAGGGGTACATCAATGTTACCGGAAAGGTGAGCAGCGTTTGACCCATCAATGTTTGACCAATTAGCTTGACTTATATTGAAATCTCCTATTAAAATATATTTAAAGTTAGGTTCCCTTATCATAATGTTAGACAAATATTCAAAAAATTCCAATTGCGCGCTATATAAAGAACTGCAAGGAGGAAAATAGCAACAAAATAAACGACAATTACAGGATTTAAGATTATTACTTGATGATGATATTGATAAATATAAAATATCAGCTACAAAATTCGTTGACGGAACACTGCAAATATCTTTAACAATGATACCACGTCGAACTGCAATTAAAACACCTCCACCCAGAGTATCACCACGCAAATTATAATTTCTGTCACATCTATAAACATTATATCGCGAATCAAAAAGTTCCGAGTCAAGAATGCCAGGAAGAAGCCATGTTTCGGTTAAAAAGATGAAATCTGAGTCACAATTCAAAACATTATCGAAAAAAATCGCAGTTTTAGTACGAAGCCCACGCACGTTCTGATAGTAAATATTCATTGTATTAGCCATTTTTATAATAAAAAATAATTGATGTGAAATAAACATAACAAATAACAAATAAAATAAAAAGGTTTAGTCTCATCCATACAGGCAAAGTACCATTATAATGATTAATTAAACATAAACACATAGTGCCTTTAGTATAATACAGTTTTGTGAAACAATATTTCGCAGCAACACTCCCAAAAACAGCAACATTACAAGCTTCCGTTACATAAAAAACGTAAAATAATACAATAAAAACACAAATAGATAACAATAATAAAAGTTCAACTAATAAAAAAACAAGATATGCTGTAATGATTGACAAAAAGCTATATCCTATTTTATTTTGTTTAAATCTTCTGCTGACGAAATTTGCAAGATGGGGCTGTTGTCATCACGCCGAGTCAGAATGCAGCAATGTTTTACCCAAATGTACTTGTGATTACGTTCCTTTACAAGTTTCTTAGCTTGTTGAAGCAGTTGCTTATTTCTGCTGGTCAAGTGATCATTAAAGTAAATGGATTGGTTATTATCCATGAATCCAATGTCCTTAGCCTTTAAATACTTCAGTTTTCTTAAACAGCTGAGGCAATCGTCTTTTTTATAACGAGCCTGAAAGCGAACTACGATCGGTTTACATTTCTTGCCATCACTCTTTAACGGTGCTACTCGAGTGATAAAGTCAATGTCAGTGTCTGGGTTTATCGAAAAGTTTGCTTTTTCTGCTAATTTGCAAAGAGTATCGACGAGATTTTCACCCTTCTGTTCAGGAACGCCTATTATTTCAATATTAGACCTCCTGGCCCACTGTTCACGAATATTTATGTCCTTCTGCAAGTTCAATACAACAGAATTAACGTCCTTAATCTCAGTTTTAAATGATGCAACTGTACCTAGCTTGCTCTCCACCAAATCAAGCCTTTTGGATACATCTTCATAGCAGTTATTTACGAAATCAATCGAATTTTTGAGTTCTTTTATTTCGGACCTTAGTGGGCTGATTTCCTCATGAATATAGTTCTTGAACGATTTTTCAAGGTCAGTTTTCATTTGAGTGATCTCACCCTTAATTAAATTTAAGATATTATTATGCGAGTCTAAACTGCAAGGGCTAAGAGAATCCTGTGCATCCTTGGTCATCAATTCAGATTCAGAACCCGGTTTCGTTGCTTTGGCGTGAACGGGAGTATTGCTATTGTCACCCCCCTTAGGACGTTGAGATGAACACAGTGGGCAAACCCAATTAAGGCGTGAGGCTGGCGATTCATTAGTAAACTTCACGCACTCTTGATGATAACGGTGGCCACAGCTAGAATTGGAGCATTTAATCTTCTTTTGAGTGGTCAATAAGTTTAAATTACAAGCAGAACAGATGGCCATATTTGATTGTTTGTATTAAAATTTACGATGTTTTTTTTTTTTTTGTATGCAAAATGTTACCTTCGATGGGGTTCGATAACCGGACAGCACTCGTATCGTATGGAAGTTAAGTCCAGTCGTCCGAGCGCTACACCAATTACGTTATAAGTTGAGCGTCGAAATTTCCGAATAAATTCTCATCGAATGTTATTCATAATAATTATTGTGGGTAAACTTAGAAAATGGACACTGTGAGTTGAATACGAATTTAATTTATAATTAATGATATAATTTCATTGTCATGATTAGTATTACCAGCATCACTGGATGCTACTAATAGTTTAAGTCTTTCGATCAGTTCATTAGGATCATCCCAATAAATAAAATCAGTATTCTTTTTATACGATTTTTTCAAACAAGGTAAACTACCACCACGTTTAATAACTTTATTTTCTAAGAGTTGATCATATTCGTAAAATAATGGTTTAATTATTTGATTGTATTTCATTCCTTTATCACCTTTTATTTGACTATAGTAGATCCAACCGTTTATCCTCTTTTTGACAGCACCAATAGAACGTAACATGACGATGTTACGCAAAAGTTAACTTATAAATGCGAGGTTTTAAAAATATGACAACTGCTTAAATTTGCTCCTTGATCCCGTATAATAATCATCTTTCACAAAATGAGTCCATAAGTGCAGTAGTTTTTTTATAAATTCCATAAAATAACAAACGTTTTTAAAAAATTACGTTCTATGGCTATCAACATAGTGATGTTACGAAGTTACGATTGAGATATCGATATTGTTTATGAACTATTTTTACACGGGTGTTTTCCGTTCTCGGCACATAATATCGGATTTATTTTTATGTAAAACCGTTATATTGATGCGCCTCAGGAAAACATACAGCATTATTTGAAGACGTGTTTATCTCCTGGTGTATATCCAAAAAAGAACAAGGTTATGATGACTATGATGATTACAAGTACAAGTCATACTTGACGAAGCTGTTACCGGTTAAATCTGGGATGGCCAGCGAGCAACACGGAAGGGAGTAGGCATACACAGCGTTTCCCCTCTGTCAAAGTACAAGTCCGCATGGACCATGGAGTTTGATAATATACTGTGGGGTGAGGGCGGGGCTAGATTTGTGAATGGTGCTTTATTTTTTATGTGTTAGTGATTTGGTTGTGTGAGTATGATCGGCAATGGATCGGTACAGGTATGTTTTGTATGTAATAGTGCGGCTTTGCGCTAGTGTGCAACTTCCCCTCCCGCAAGAAATGACAGAAAGATTTGAACAATATTTTTTAGCTAAGGCTACTCCCTTCCGTGTTGCTCGCTGGGGATGGCAGACATTAAAGTCTGCCGTTTGGTACCAGAAAATAGTAAAGTTTGAGCAACCCCAATTCCAATTTAAGCAAACGAAATCTAATCTTTTATTTTTATTTATTTATTAATCAAAATCAGATTCATCGTTGCTGTCACTCGAGCTATTGCCGACATTTATAATTAATTGTTGACTCATATAATCTATCGCCACGTGTTTATCCCAATCTGCCATTATAGTTTCTTGTGTTTTTTGAATTACATTTTGCCAGCTTTCCGCAGTTACTTTCACACATGCATTTTTTAATAAATTTACCATTTTGTTTGCCGTGAATGGGGGTTTTGTGTTATTTCTAGCAGCGTGTCCTTTAACTTGAGCCCATATTAATTCAATGGCATTGTATTGACAATGATAGGGTGGAAGTCTAAGAACCCAATGACCATGTTCTGCAGCTATTTCGTCGATCACATATCGTTTTGGGAAGTGTTTTTTTGTTCGTAATATATTTAGTAATTGTACTTTTAGTAAGGAGTTATCAACATTTTCACCATGTCGTTGAAGCCAGTCAATGATTACTTGTTTTTTGTCGGCCTGGGTCGGCATTTTATCAATTTGGCGTGAGTGATAGGATGCGTTATCCATAATAATAACTGACGGTTCTTCCAATGATTGTACCATTTCCTTAAACCAACTTTCGTAAACCTCAGAATTCATTTCTTCGTGGTACTCAACTGTTTTTTTGGATTTAAAGGCCAACAAAGCATCTGGCATGAATCCTTTCACAGACCCTGCATGGCAAATGATTAGACGTTCTCCTTTTCCCATCGGTACTGAGGTAGTGGAAGCAGCGGTGTCATCAGTCCAGCTCTTAGACACTGTGTGGTTCGCATTCAGCCAAGTTTCGTCAGTGAAAACAACATTTGACCAATCTGTAATTTTTTTGGCTTCGCTCAAAAATTCGCAACGAGCAAAAGCTACGTCGCGACGCTCCATCAATATTTTGCGTTTGTCCGATTTTTTATAAGTAAATCCAATTTCATTCAAGACCTTTACCAATGACGATTTTTGACCTCGGAACAAATCACATTCACGCAAAGAAGCAACAAGTTTTTTAAGTGTTGGAACTTCTTTACGTAAGTAATAGTTATATATATGACGGCGTATAGCGTCTGCGTCAAAGTTGTCAACCGAAGTCACACGACGTGGTTGGCGTTTTTTCTTCGGCGTACGAAGCTTATTCTCCTGCATGCCGCTTGTTCCGTAGGCTTCGGTAGTAATTTTTGTAATCGTAGATGCACTAATACCTAACGCGGCCGCAACGCGCTCTCTCACTTGCGACAATGGTAAAAGCGGGCCGCCATTTTGATACTCTGCTTCAAAGTAATTACGAAGCTTGATCACCATTTCTCTCGTCTGTCCTTTCAGCACTGATCCTTTCGGCATTTTATAGTTCCAATATAAAACTCAGCAAATAATTACTAGCACGGGCGTCTTGTTGCGAGTGACAGTGACAAATACAAAACGGCGGTGGACCATTGAGTTTTACTACCTTGATAAAATACTACTGCTTACCCATAGACAAAAAAATTGGCAGTCATAGGAATTGCCGATAGAAGTGAAAACTTATAACTCAGAATTTGATAGCTTACCTTGGAAACTACACGGGTGTAACCGGACGGCGTGGCCTCGCCATCTGGGCATGGCCATCTAGAAATGCGTCAGCATTTCCCATTGGCTGATGCGTTTCTAGATGGCCATGCCATGACGGCCTGTCCACGCCCTTTCAACATTCCCCATTGGCTGACGTATTTCTAGATGGCCAATAGCCATGGTCATGGCGCCATTCCTAGGACTATTCTCTTTCCGCACAGACTCGATAGAAAAATGAATCGAAATCGTGTCCACTATAATCACTTGGTCACAACACTTTAACTGACAAATTAGATCTGTCAAAAAGAGGATAAACGGTTGGATCTACTATAGTACTTTTAAAATCTCGTTTATGAGCATGAGTGTTTTCTAATATGTCTTTGTAAGTAATCCGGTCTTGTTCTGAAACTAAATTTAAGTCTGGTTTCTTTTTAAACAATAGCTCTTTAATGCCGTTTGTTATTTCATAACTTTTATCGCCTATCGAAATCAAAGATATTGGCATTCCACTAGAGTGAGTGCCAATCAATTTAAAAGAAATTGGTACGCTACCCATCCACAATTTATTATTTTCACTTCGTATACCAAACGGCACATTTAAACTATTATTTTCCTCAAGTAAGTTATCTTTGTTTAACATAGACATTAAAGGGGTATTTAGCATGGTCACAATTTTTTCATCTTTAACCGGCGTCAAATATTCTCTCTTGTTGCCATCATACGATAAGTTTGTATTGACACTTTTATACGAACTAGCATCATCGTTAAAGTTATCTTCACTTATATCGCTAGAATCATTAGAGAGCATTGAGGAATTTTTTGCCACATCTGTGTAAAGAGTAGATTTATCACTGATTGGTGACTTAATTTCCTTACAATCAGCAATTTTATTCAAAGGGTCAATAAGAGGTTTAAATACTTTATCTAAATTATAGTTGATAGTATCTTCATTATTTTTCATAGCTTTTATTTTTTGTTTAATTGTTTTGATTGACGTAAGTATTCGCTTTTTCATATTTTTTTCCATGTTAGAAGTTTAGTATATTCACAACCAGTAATTTGGACTGAAGCTGTTGTACTGAATATATAAAACGCATGTATTTTCTATATAAAGTCACTGAAATTTAATAAACGTATCGAACCCATGTCTATATCTACCGTTATTTAACTCGCTATCTTTATTTATTATTAAGAACGAGTGTCGTCCTTTCCATGTTTCAGAGCACATTTTTTTTAAATTGTAACCAGTCTATATCAGTATTGACATGCTCATTGTAAATATGTTTCAAGTTAATATCATCCTGCTTGAAAACAATTAACAAATTTACGTTATCTCGTATTAACTGCTTCGGAACTTTAGAATAAGTCTGGGATAAATAGAAACAATCAATTTTTTTATGTCGCCCCATAGAAAAATAATTGCGAATATTTACTTGATTCTCACATGCGACATCATCAAAAATAAAAACAGAATTTGGTAGAGCACTTTCAGGATCAGCGACATCTTTGCTGTCTTTAAACATAAAATAATTTAAATTAGGAATCAAGTTGAACACTTCACTCAAAAAACAGTACTTTGGTTGATACGTTGTTTTTGAGTACAGATAAACATTCTGAAATTTAAGTCCATTTTTATGCAATAACATGTTAATCATAACGTTGGTTTTTCCACAATTCGATGGCCCACAAATTATACAGCGAATGGTGTTAGGGAGTAAAACGCTGTGTCTGACAGTATTGGGTTGTGATCTCACTTCTATATCATTAATTTCTAAGGTAGTGGGCTGTTTGACCAACTTCATAATGATGTCTGATACTGGTGTACAGCGTATTCTTATTAAATAGCATCGTATTTGTTACTCGAATGCAATGTAATGCTATTATGTACATATGTTCCAATTACACCATCATTTTGTTTCTACATTTCCAGGTAATGATTCATTTGATCCATTTTATCGGGGTTATTTGATCACATCACAGTAATAAATAATATTTAATATGCGCATGCCATTTATGTAGTTCCGCGAAAGTTCAAGTATTATCCTGTTAAAAACATTTCATTATTTCACTGCTCACATTTGCAGCTGACACTCGTCTTCACATTTGTTCAGCAAACACATTAAAATTAAGTAAGTTTAAAAAAATATATTTGAATTGATTAAAAAATAATAATTAAGCTTGTAATAATAACTACTTTAACATGAATTAATATTAATTACTTTAATCAATTTTCTCTCTTTTTAGGTGAATATGTCTCAAGAGTGCGAAGATCTTATCATCAACCCATTTTACTATGCACAAGATACGGATGATACTTCAAGATACTTCACAAAAATTGCAACTCATGAAACTAAAAATTCTCAAAATACTGATAAGGAAGAATCGCTCGTAAAACCAAGAAAGCCTTTTCGAAAGAGAAAATCTTTTGCATCTCCTCCATTTTCAATAACAACAATATTGTGCGTCGCACTCATTTGAAGACGGGTCAAAAGTTAATCAAGATCTGTATATATGATGTCAAGAATCCAGAAGATGATAGCAGTTACTATAGTGATAGTGAGAATTCGAGTGTAAGCGCTCAGTATGTTGTTGAAGAAAACCATAACTATGATGTAATAATGGATGCTGCAAATTCACTTATAAGACAAATAGGAAAAAAACTTTACGACTGTGACTTATGAAAAATATTTCTCCTTATCCATTAAAATTAATTTAATTGTGCATAAATTATTGTAATTGAAAAATAAACTGGCATCATGTATTTTGGTTGTTTTATCTCAATAATTTCTTATAATATTAAGTATTTAGGTTGGTCAGCGGAAATAGATAATAAATGCAAACACAATGTTAGATAATTAAGTACAATTTTATTTATTAAAGATTACAAAATAAGATAAACACTTCAATTTAAATTCTATTACAGTAACTGATAACATTTGAAATAATAAGTAAAATACTTTTTAACCTAAAAGTAATAATCACACGTTAGTTTATTACAAATGAAAAAGTATTTTATAAATTTACAATATATTGGCGTAATGGCCCCAAGGTAAGGTATTCACAGTATTCTTGAAAATCTGTCTCTTGTCATCAGATTTATTTAACACCAGTTTGTTTAACCTCTGGGTAAAGACTCTATGATTCTTAGATTTTATTACATACATATCATCTCTAATATCTACGTTTTTAAATAGGCATCGTTTAAATTTTTCCATAGTAAGGTTTTTGGTTACAGACTTTTTTGCCCCTTTAGCTTTCTTGATCGATGAGGTTTCAGTATCAATACAATAAAGCTTAGCACGTAATCCTGTAAATTCCGAAATAACTTTACCGCCTAATTCATCTTTGAAATAGCCTGGCAATTTAGCATTAGCGCGAGGTATGGTGTACAAGTTATTATCACTGAAATTACTGGTATCAAAATATTGTAGGCTGCCCTTCATATCTTTGTAAAAATCTTCAGTTTTTATCAAATATAAAAGACTATCAGTGTCTGTGTAACAAAGTTGAATGTTTTCTTCATACATTTTTTTCATGACTGAGTAATGAAACTTGTATAAATGGGTTTTGGCAAGCTCAAGAACTGTAAAACCAATATAAATTGGGCGGTCTAAGATTATTTTACTTTGTTGCAATTGAATAGCTACCAAGTTTTCGGAAAAAATTGACAAATTTTTGAAGTTCGGAGCACTTATGTATTTTTCAGCGCCACATATTTTATTGGTTCTATTTGAAACATCTTTCCAAACATTAACAAGTTTAACATCAATTTGATTTCTTTTATTTTCTATCGTTTTACCGAAAATACAGTTGTTTTGCTTCTTAAAAAAATCTCTTTCAAAGTCTGATGACGAATTTTGCCTGAGTGCTGTGTTTAGTTTTATGTAAGGTTTCAAAAACTCTTTCTGAACAAAAACTAAAACTCTGTGTATTTTCAAGAGCTTTAGACCATGTTTTAAACACTCTTTTAAATGTGTGTAATGTATAACATACTGACATTTATTATGCAAATTTGCAATTAGTTTTTCGCATTTTCCATTAGGCGGAATATATTTTTCAGGTGCAAATGGTAATTCTGAATGTAAATCATGAATTTCTGTCGGGTATTCGAGATCTACTTCAAGTATGTACCCTTGATTATTATTAACTGATATAAATTTAATATTCTCTTTTAATCTTATACATTCGTCATCTGTCAAAAATTTGAAATTCTTGATTGGTAGACATTTCATCATTGCATAGCCATATAAATTTACACAATCAAGGTATACAAGGTAGGAATCTAGCTCATTTTTGTTATAATCAGACAAGTATTTATTATTTGCCTTCGAATGCCGTAGACTACATTGTGCAAGACCTCCCCTTATACCTTTTTCAATCATTTGGTAGATTTCAACATCGGAAATCATATCAAGCTCAATTTTGGTGTACAGTAACATTGCGTCCCAACTTAAGGATGGGGAGGATACATAATGACAAGGATCTAAATTATAATGAGTCAGGCTCATTGATCTAAATTTTTCAAATACATCGCATAACAGTAAAACATCGCATTTTAAGTATAAGTCAGTGTACTGTCCTAAATCTTGTATTTGAAACTCTTTCCAAATAGTTTTAGCATGTTCGTAATCTTTTTCCGAAATCTCTTCAGATGTCATTTTATTAAAGAAACAATTTCTTTCCGGTAAACACATATCATTGTATCGCTCGAAAGAATTAACATAATCATAGCAATATATACCTTTTCTACGCAATAAATCAAATGATTTTTTATCAGGATAAAAGTGCTTCAAGTTAATAAAATCATCAGGATGTAATGTTTTTGCTAAATTATCCAATCCACAACTTAAAAAGTTAAAAGAATCAATAAATTTTAGCTGTGCAGCATTTTTGGCATTAACAGGTATGAACTTAGTGAATGATATGTATTTTTCCTTTGTTTTTGGGATTAAATTGATTCGACCAACAATAGCTGACAATTCATTAATAAATAAATGACAGTCGTATCCGGTAAGATTGTGAAATATAATTGGAATAAATTTACATATTGTCGCGTTTAAGTTGCACGTATTGTGGCTAGCGCCTAGATAATATCCGGTAAAATGGTCATGGTCTGCACAAATTATATCACCTTTTATAAAAGCTTTCTTGCAAAGATGACAAGCAGTCGCGCTTTCGTGAGTTTTTTTCTGATTTTCGGTTAATGACACCATATCTACATTTGTTGATAATATTTGGTGTAATTCCATTACATCATTACAAAGAGTTTCAACAAATGCTTTTGCACAGTCAGGACCTCGATAACTAACAAACTTGTTCAGAGACGGTCTAGATTTACAGCATATGTAATAAGCAAAACAGGTGGCTTCATGTATTTGTATTCCTTCAACATGCTGTGATTTGTTTTTATCAGAATATTCTTTAAGTAAACTTTCGAAATCACCGTATATTACAATTGGGATATTTCGAGTTCTTTCAAAGTGTGAAAACGATAACTTACTTCCTGAAGGAGGCAATACTGTTTTAACTCGCGCACAAATGTGGCCATAAAGTTTTTCTTGCGATTCGAAATAAACAAAACACTCATCACATAAAAATATTTTGCTTCTGTGTTTTGTAAGCTGCTTATGTATAAGTTTTTCAAAATTTTTTATCAAGCAGTAGTGGTTTTGACTATGATTTTGCACTAAAAGTAAGTTCACATGTGTTAATTTTCGATGAGCTGTTTTATAAAGAGGTCCGGACACATCACAGTTTTTCTCTAAGCCATACACATTTACAGAAATATTTGGATTGTTCTCCTCAAATAGTTTAATATCACTTAAACTCACAGGAAACTTCATACCTGAAATATTCAGAATGTTTTCATAGTGCGGATATGATGTTACTCTGTTTGGATTTCTCTTTGCAGGATACATGTGCGCAATAATGCTCCATAAAAAGCATTTTTTATCATTCACATTATTAATGTTTATACATGACTTAGTATTTTGTATTTTATTCGGTAATTTAATATAAGTACCCGCTCTTAATGGGTTGTATTTGTTAATATTCAATTCTAAATAATTGACAGATTCTATCGCCCATCCGGATTCTGACTGTTCAAATTCTGAGCATTTAGATATCAACTTTTCACAAAATTCTTTGTAAAATGAAGGTAAATCCGTATTGTGAAATACTGTAGTAAATTGAACGTTAAAAGACTTTATAGACTTTTCATTGTTTTTTGGTAAATAATATGACACAAATAGTTCCATATTGACTTTTAAAGCATTGTGTTTAGACAAGGACTTTCTTATTAGTTCATTGACCGTTGCGCAAATATTATTCAAGAAAATTTCAGGCGCTGTGATGATATCTTCCGTATCAGGATTTATTCTGTAACTCACTATTCTGTTTTTGAAGGCGCTAGCGATTATATGCACATTTTGAAACTCTGAGTTAAGGAGACACTTTGATTTATGATAAAGTGACTTTTTATGTGAAGATATGTGAGAAACATAAACCCCGCACTCATTACAAAATACCATTTTGATCCTACTCAGAATGCGACCCGCGTATCAATATTCAAAATAGTAAATCTCAGTCTCTATATAGTTATAACGCTTAGATTTTATTCAAATAGTGAATTAATTTCATAGTCATATTAATTATAGAAGAGCAAGATAAAGTAGGCTATGTTCATAGATTTCTGTTTTTCTGATATGTAAATAAGTGCTAAATTAACTTCAACTATGTTAAACTAATTATAATATTTTTACAACCAAACCACAAAAATCAACTAGCTACTGAAATGTCAATGTTGTTACATTCAATTATGAATTAAAAAATGAATTCAGTTTTAAATCAGTTTTGTCATTTCTAGTTTTGAGTTTATAATTTCAGTATTCGAATTTTAATATTTGTATTTCAGTATTTGCATTTGACATTTCAGTATTTGATATTTGTGAGCTGTAAATAAACCAAGGTAAGTACGTAACAACTATGATTAACTAATTATTTTTTTACAGCCAAGCCATGAAATCAACTAGGAACTGAAACATTCAATTACAAAATCTGCTTAATAATGTTTAATTGATAAAAAATAATAATATATGAATTAAGTTTTAAATCAGTTTTGTCATTTCAAATTTTGAGTTTATAATTTCAGTATTTGAATTTCAATATTTGTATTTCAGTATTTGCATTTGACATTTCAGTATTTCATATATGTATGCTGTAAAGGAAACAAAAGTAAGTAAATTAGGCTTATAAAATCGAAAGATATATGGTATTTATTTATAAAAATGTAAAAATATCATCAGCGCGGTTTCGGATACATAATAGGCTGAATAGATTTAAATTCTTGTTTACCAGCCTGCACAAGGCTGGACACAGCGCGCCAGACAGCTGTGTCTGCATCAGTGCACAGCTTGAGGGTGACGAGCGCTCTCTTCCAACGCTCGTCGGCTGGCTCGGTCTCCGCTTCACGACAGTTGTAAACCCTCAATTCGATGTAGTATTCACCAGCTCTTACGAGATCTCGCTGAGTTGTGTAGCCGCTCGCCCCGCGCTGAGACAAGAAGCTTTGCAGTGATGCCGCTCGAACCGGCTTCAACTGCTTCAAGCTGCTTTCAACCGCCTCCTAAAATATACGAAATAAAGTTATTGTAAGGATTTCAATTAAATATC
The DNA here is from genome assembly GCA_917880725.1 of Selenia dentaria. NCBI lineage: Eukaryota > Metazoa > Arthropoda > Insecta > Lepidoptera > Geometridae > Selenia > Selenia dentaria. Next base: position 35,722,896 of record OU862875.1, on the reverse strand, counting down.
GCACACACTCGTAGTACAGAAGTATCAAAATATTTTAATTTTAGACCACTCTATGCACAAGCGTTTAATGACACCATATTCAATTCAGTTTATATGTGATAAGTGCAATTGAGTACAAAAATAATATATTATAATATTACTCACTATGAAATAATGTAAATAGATAACAAAATGTATCTTACCTCAAGAAATAAATTTTGTCCTAGGGACAAATCTTCAGTTTCAGAGTTTTTTTCAACCGTCTTGTTCTTTTTCTTCGGCGCTGACGAAGTGCTGTTGGCTCGTTTCTTGTTCGCAGTGCTCGCACCGCCTTCTTTTTTCTTTTCCGATGGAGGTGGAGCTGCTTGTGTTAGCGGTAGACTACCACCCGCTTCTACATCGGACTCAGCGTCCGTTTCATCAGCCCAGAAAGGGTTTTGCGACCAACCCGGCCTGCGAAATCGAAATTATCAATCGTTAAGAAAGCTCAATGTATAAAAAAACAACAAATAAAAATACCATCAAAAATGATGTCAAAATAAGTACCTAAATTAATTACTAAGTTAAGAATTTAGGCTGATTTTTAAGTGATAAAAAAAAATCAAAAATTAATAATTTATAGCCAAATATTTTAAAACAATATTGTCTAAGGAATAGTTCATGATGATTACTATTAATTTGAAGTTAAACTAAAATTATTCAGGATAGAAATGTTAACATATTTGAGGGGCAATTAAAAAAAAAACACTTACATACTTTCCGATCCAAATGTCACTTCACAGATCGCAGAACAATAAAATATATGAGCAAATTATTCGATGCACATCTATTTATAACATCACTTTATTAAACCGCGTACACACACACCATTTCATAATTTTTATATTGAAGTGCTGACATGTTATTTATATGATACTGATCGTAATGAACTGTATGCCGCATGCGAATACAGATTAAATTTATTTAAGCATTGAACGCTCACCGTGGTCGAGGCTTTATTCACAATTCCATTTATGTTAGCGGCGCCTCGCCGTCGCGGATACCTGAGACGAAATTTTTATAAGGAAGTCGCATGTACTTATCTGGTCTAAAACCACCCATATCTTGAAATAAATCCTAATAATTACTAATTATTTGGTATTTTGATGCATAGCCCTTCCTTATTTTCAGTCACAAACATAATGAAATCACAATTTTGTGCTAAATATTCTTAAACTAATTTTTAATTATCCTTAAACCTCGGTCTATGCTTTACTTATTGTTCACAGATAAGATACATAAAGTGATAATTTAAAATGTTCCAAAAACAAGCCCCTATATACTGTTTGGCTCTGTAGGGAATTTAAAACTATATTTTGATTAATTACATCTATGCGACACATAATAAATTATACCCCTTAAAAAGCAACTTCTACACTTCAAGAACTAGTAATATTCTATTCACTTTTTGTTTTGTTTTTTTTACAGTTCACAGTCTAGGTATTTGGCTACCAGGTCACTTGATGTTATGTGACGCTGTAGCCGAAGATGGTGGCAAATGCTACCAGCTGTAATGGCACACTGGCTCTCGAGTGAGGCTGCCGGAACACACCATCAGGTGTTTGTCAACAGATTTTCTACAAGAGGGTGGTAGCTAGCCAGGCGATCACGAGCTAGAAAATGCCCTACCACCATGCTATGGTTTCCTCACGATGTTGTCTCCAAAGCTCATGCTCATTGTTGGGGTTCGAACCCGCGCCTTTCGGGACGTTAGCCGACCACGCCAACCATTGAGTTATCATCGCTTCAAGGTTATTATTGTAGTTATTACGTTGTTTAATTGAAAATAACCTTATCAATCTTGGCTGCTAACATCGCACAAACGTCTAAGTATTACAGTTATAACTGTTAGTTCACATACTATAAAGATCTAAAGTTTAGTTTTACCTACCTACTATAAAAGTTCTTAGCATTTACTAGGTGATTTTTTCGTATGCTAAAACTCGTCTGAGTAGACACCACCGCTTTGCGAGTTATTCCGCCACCAAGCAGCTATGTGCCAGCATCGCTGTGTTTGGTTTGAAGTGCATGGTAGACAATGAAATTATTGGGCATTGTGAGGCATAACATCTTTTGCCTACGAGGGTGTGGAGCGCAGCGCAGGGCGGTACAAAATCTTGTCGATCAAAGTTTTATGTGGATCTGTTACTGTTATGAGCAGATGTGTTTAATGGCCATCAGGTGAACGTCAATAATATAAAATCTTACTATCTCATAATCTAACGATGTCACTCTGACCTAAAAAATAAAAACATTGGAAGTCAAGTGAAATGACGAAGGCTGGATTTATATTTTACGTGGATACGATGGATAAATATTTAATGTTATTTTCCGAGACTAGAGTTCCGTAAAGCAACCCCTGGAGAGATTTTTTATATGAATCAATCTTTCTAGTATTTAATACATGGACGATTACAAAACAAGGTAACTGTGACCTAGATAGACATGTAAGGCTACTACATAAGTCAAATGTTTTACAACTAAATGTTATGCAGTCTCTATACAAACCGCAGCAGTATCAAAACGCATTGCAAACCGAATAGAGGCGAGCATATTATTGATTAGTCTCCTTTACACAGGAAAGATCTCTTAGTTACATCAACCAGTCGTGTAACAAAATAGCTTTCACGCAAATGAAAACATTGTATCGCGTATCGCCTCGGCACGCGCGGTGTCTTACTCGAGACACTCGATGCGCTATCGCGCGCCGATAATAATTAAGCACGTTAGCATCGCGCATCGGCTTGCCATGACATGATACGATGCGGTAGGTCGGCCGATGTCGTGCTGGAGAATTGCATCGCACTCGAGCGAAGCGAGAGTGTGAGGCAGAAGCCCCAATTCTCCCCTACTAAAGCCAGACAAATTATTGGACATATACTTATTATAAAGATTTACGGTATGTAAAATAAATTGCAAGATCATCATACCTCACCGTGCGTATGTTGTGTGTTACCAGGGCCAGTCGTCGTCGTTGGGGGTGGTAGCCGGGCGGCTGCCAGGGGTTCTTATCACCCCTTGCTCCTCCGTTACCGTGGCCGCTACAGTAACCAAAAATACCGGTACGCTGCTGGGAAGGCGCTGCTGCCTACCTTCTGATTTGGTATCCTTTGGCCGCTTTATACGGGAAGAGCTGGAGGGGTTCTATACTAAGCCACATTATTAAACAGTTTACTTACACATACATATTTAAGTCCTAAATATAATTTTAATCTTCAAACTTAAGAAAAGAAAGATTAGTTTTTAAGCTATTGCATAGCTTCTATCGCGGGCCTTGAGCGTGGAGACCGAATCCAAAAATAACCTAACACCTCCCACTGCGACTCCATCTATCGATGAATAACAGAACTTTTAATGACTTTTTGAAATATCACGCTTGTCTATTTAGTTCAGCAACTCGCCTCTAGATGGCATTGGTTAAATAATTATAATTGCATAAGTTGATTTGGCATCTATCGATGAATAGCAGAATTTTTAATAACTTTTCTAAATATCACGCTTGTCTCTTTAGTTCAGCAACTCGCCTCTAGATAGCATTGGTTAAATAATTATATTTGTATTAGTTGATAAAAACAGCTATGCAATAGCTTTACCGCGGCAGTCTCCGAGTGCCACACGTCTTTTTTATGTTGAGATGAAAAGTTTGTATATAATAAAATGCAAACTAAATAAAAAAAAATCACTGACTCATCTCCACTGAACCACAGACCGTAATATGTGAGAACAAGTGTCTGAAATGACATTTGTTATGTACCTTCATCAGTTTTTAGTGTATTTTATTAAACGCAGGCTCAGCTGTAAATTTTCTGAATGTATACGTATGTCAATAGTCCCAAGATAATGGGATGTTTTCCCATCGCCCATGAATATTATAATGGATAGAGCGAAGGGTCTTTGAGTCACGCTTACCACGCCGAAATTTGTGCTTTTACCACAAGCTTATGAATATATTATTTGGAATGTGACCAAGGACAAATTGCAATACTTGATGCTGTAGGTGGGATGAAAATATAATTCTATACATATGTAGTTTATAATTAAAAAACCTGAGTCTAAAAACAAAATAATAGTAACGCATGACTGAACACTTAGTTAAATATCCTATAAACGGTTGCAGTAGTGGGGTAACGAGTAACATTTATTTTTCAGTCTTTGATTAAAATTGATTACATATAGATCGTCGAATCCATTGTTTTATTCAAATTTCCCTTATAGTACATCACCAACGGCTTCGCCTGGGTGAGCTACTTAATTCGATTCTTAAAAATACCGATTCCGACAACAATAACCGGACCACTAAATGGGATATACATCGTAAACCTCAAGACAAGAGTCTTTGACCAATGTGTGTTACTAGTGATAACATATGGCACTGAAACGTGGTCTCTTACTATGGGCCTCATAAGCAAGTTCAAAGTCGCACAACGAGCTATGGAAAGGGCTATGCTCGGGGTTTCTCTACGTGATCGAATCAGAAATGAGGAGATCCGTGTAGACGAACTAAAGTCACCGACATAGCCCAAAAGATAAGTTGAAGTGGCAGTGGGCAGGTCACATAGCACGCAGAACAGATGGCCGATGGGGCCGGAAGGTTCTAGAGTGGAGACCGCGGACCGGCAAGCGCAGCGTAGGTCGTCCACTGACAAGGTGGACTGACGACCTGATAAACGTAGCAGGACGATGTTGGATGCAGGCCACTTCCAACCGGTCCTTTTGGAAATTTGTGGGGGAGGCATATGTTTAGCATTGGACGTCCTACGGCTGAGATGATGATGATGATGACATCGTAAACGGTAAGTTTCCCATAAAAAGTTTACAGGCAATAAAAGATGCGAAAGTTTATTCTCTACAATAATGTTTTTAATAACTTTTGCACTAAAGCGTATACGTACCGAGACCGAGAAAAACTTTTTTCAAAATGGCGCTTGGAGCTCCACCTGGATCTGTCAGCATTTTTTTGCTCAGTAAGTGACCCTAACCCTTATAGAAAAAAACGGTTCGAAAATTTAGTGCGAGGTTAAATTATATTTTTACTGGCCTAGATTTTCGCTGTTTTCATCTGAAAAGCGTTTCACACTGAAATCTCACACTATGAAGGTTTAATTTTAAATCTAAGTGGCTGGTGCTTTAAATTCAATTCATTCAATTCAATTCATTTTATTTATTTGACATAGTACATACTACCAACTAGCACAATAAGTTACATTAATTAGTTAACATATTACTAGCACAATACAATTAATAATAATAATGTCAATCAAATGAATAAATGTCAATAGGAATAACAATTACAGATTAAAAAAAAAATAACATAAAATATATAAATAAATAAATAAAAAAAAATTATTTAAACCCCTACCTATTATTAGACCAGACAGTGCGAAAGTATTATATTTGTATGCGTGTACTATTTGGAATTTTATTTCCATTATCAAAAAAGATTGAATAATGAAAATTTCGGAGCTTGGATGGATAAGCAGATTATTGCACGTCGCTATTTGCCGGTGCAGCGCCGCCGGCAGCACGAAAACTCGTTACAGTTCGATTCTGCGAGTTCGGGATGACTAACATATTTTGTCTATTCTATACTGTGGTCTGTAAGATTCGAATGCTGTCATTTGCTTTTGATAAGCGAGAACAATATTTTGACACGATATACTGCTAAATATTTATGTCAAATATCGCTATGTATTGACTTTGTGATTCACTCCATAGATAAATACTATATATTGGGTAATTCAGTCGCAAAGAGATTTTCTACAGATTCACTCTACTCCACACCAAGAATAAAGGCAATTGTAAGTAAAAGTTTGCTTTCAAGTAGTTCACCATCGCCTAGAAAGGCAATTTCAGTGCCTCGCAAACTTCAAAAACGGTGCGGGAGCTTAAAAACCAACCGACCGCGATTTCATTCAGGCGAGAGGTGTAAGGCGCTACTCTCGGTGAATGCAGCGCTCGTTCATTCCCCACAATTGAAATGGTAATACGACCACGACTGCTATTCTAATTACTATGCAAATGCTGCTAGTCTGTAGTTCTGGTGTACTCTCAATGTTACATATTTATTCCAGAGACACATAGTGTTAATAGTATTCAACCAGACATACCTAATTTCAACAGATTGTTATCACCCCACCAACTTACTCTTGTAAGCTTAATAGCTCCACGGAAACTGGGAGTTTCCTAAGTTTGTTTAGTCGAAGTTGATCGAGCCAGATATGATGTTAAAGCTGCTTACAGCTGACAAGTCCGGAAGTCGGTGTGAGCAGAATCCTAATACTAACATGTGCACTGCTTCGCTCAAGTTGATTTTGATCCCGAAATTTACTAGGTAGAGGGTTAATAACCGGTGAAATGGATGTAAACTTTAGTTTGTGTACAGCTAGCATGCAAACCGTGCTCGGCGCATACAATAGACTCGAATGCTATGCGCTATTCGTTGTATTGGAGTTGCCTTCCTTTTATGAACAGCAAATTCCCAACTTATCTCAACTGAGTTGAACTTTGTGACAGCTGTTTATATGCCATAAATTTGCCGAGCAAGGGTCTTTTAAAATGAAAATAGTGTTTAATGGAACACTTGTATACTTTATCGGAATTTCAAATATATTCAAACATGTGATTATACGTTTTCGAGTATCGATCAAAAAATATGCATAATGCTACGGGATTTTAAATTCAGCATGATCTTGAAAATTAAGATGAATTAGTATACATTATAAAAGGATGTGTTGCAAGAAATTGGCTTTACGAGTATGTAGAGCTGTATTGGGGCGTAGGACGTGTAGATATATAGATATACGTTGCTACGCTTCTTTATTGTGTTACATCACCGGCACAAATGAAACGTGTTGATATGTGTGTTACATATATTTCCAGAGCTCGAAGTTATATTTTCACGTGTTTCGTTTCCCCGGAGTCATTTCCACTTCAATTCCCTATATAATTTTGCTGGCGGCATAAAATATTTGAATTCTACTCAAACGAGGCAACTAAGCTATATAGTAACTTAAATACGAATTAATTTTCTACACAGAATGAATTATAAACACATATATAATATATAAACATGACATATAAATAATGAGTTGTGTTATAAACTATGCTGTAGCTCTCGTTCACATTTTTATCTGCCTGGTTTATTAGATTGTCTTGTGTGGTAGACTGTCCAGGCAAGTTCTTTGCTTAATGGTATACGTCCCGCCTGCCCATGACCGTTATAAATGGTTGTAGTGAACACCGGGGATTGAGCTCTAAATACTTCTACTTTGGACTGTACTACGCTCATCACTTCATTTTTCTTACGTTCATTCTTTAGTAGGGATTGCAATCCCGCAAAACGGAATCACGTATTCCCGCGGGATCCCGCAGCTTTTATTAGTCTGCTGGATGCCGCACCTTCAAAGCGCAAATCCGTGGATCCTGCAAAAGAACTTTGAGAAAATTTTGCAGAAAGAATTGACGTTCTTTGACTCCTTTGGTATCAGAGGAAAGTACTTGACGCTGCCTATGAATATATCTTGACGGTTTAGCCTACTAGCGTTGAAGCCGATAGAGCGTTTTTAGCATCACGATATATTATTGCAGTTCAGTGAGAAGCTCGGAGATGATACAGTAAATGCCATTTGCTTCTTAGGAGCGTGTTTACAAAAGTTAAAACCATAGATTGATGTCATAGTACCTAAATAGCTTCTAAGAGAAAGTTGTGTTATGATTATCAGTCATTATATGCATAAGACGTTAGGGTAAAATAAAGCAAACCAATTAAACTATGCCAAACACTTAATTCGTTGACTCGCGATTCGCCATATTTGAACAATAATACAATTGATTTCGCAGAAATCAATCTACTTTTCCAGGAACTGCAACGTGTGCGGTTAAAAATGAATCTAAGAAAACAGATTAACTTATCACTTATACTTTATTGATAGAAAAGGAATAATTTCTGTTGCTTATAATGTAACAAATGTTAAAAGTTGATATTTACACAAAAATCTGTAGTTTCAATTTGATTCATTTATATTTATATTTTATTTCAAAGGTGCGGGATCCCGCGTGGTAGTAATACCGCATATCAATCCCGAGGGATTGAAAGAGCTGCGGGATGGCAATCCCTATTCTTTAGTAGTTATGTTCTCCCTATTTTCACTTGTTGGCTGGTCGTCCACTACTGTTGTCAGGTAGAGAAAAACGGTTTTAATTGCAATGCTGCCAACTAAAAGAAACCTGGTAAAATAAGTTACTCATAAACGAATTATAAAAAAATTAAAATCTCACGTGAGTAACAGATTTTATATACTTATACAGTTTAATTGTATGTATGTAAACTTGACAGAAATAGATAAGCAAACAAATTGTACTGTTACTAAGGCTATAAGCTTACTACGGAAACTTTGCAAACGAGCCCTCACCATCTTCGAGCCATACCCATTCCTATTAGATATTTTATTAGGTATTCCGTAAATTTCATTACATTCATATCTGTAAGGATTTTATATTGAGGTCACGATGCAGACAGTTTTGTTTATTGCTTAGGTTACTCACTGAACTATTGAACTAGGTATTTAGTAGGCTTATATTTTCTACTTTCGCTAATATTATATCTATCATTACGTAGAAAAAATATGTCAAATGAACATCGTAATCTTCTCCATTTTCTCGCAAGAATACCCCGAAATAGAGGCACAAATACCCGCAGACACGGTTCTATAAGCAGATATAATAAAAATATCAATACCAGTCGTATTTACGCAGCAGGCTATAAACCAGTAGGATAATGGGCAGTCCGGCTTATCGAGTCGTATCACGCACTTCGCAGGACAATATCGGCCCTTGCCGACGTTATTAGGAGCTGCGATGGAAACTGTAGTTATTTTTCAATATGCGGCGAGTGTAGTGCAGAATACTCGATGTGAAATGATGCTTGGTTTTATCTTTTATCTACTAGATATGGGAGTTGGTCTGTCACCGCTTTAGTGTGTGTGTGGGTTGGTTGGGAAAATGTCAATATGCGACGAGTGTAGTCCAGAATACTCGATGTGAAATGATGCTTGGTTTTATCTTTTATCTACTAGATATGGGAGTTGATCTGTCACCGCTTTAGTGTGTGTGTGGGTTGGTTGGGAAAATGTCAATATGCGACGAGTGTAGTGCAGAATACTCGATGTGAAATGGTGCTTGGTTTTATCTTTTATCTACTAGATATCGGGGTTGGTCTGTCACTGCTTTAGTGTGTATGTGGTTGGGAAAATGTCAATATGCGACGAGTGTAGTGCAGAATACTCGATGTGAAATGGTGCTTGGTTTTATCTTTTATCTACTAAATATCGGGGTTGGTCTGTCACCGCTTTAGTGTGTATGTGGTTGGGAAAATGTCAATATGCGACGAGTGTAGTGCAGAATACTCGATGTGAAATGGTGCTTGGTTTTATCTTTTATCTACTAGATATCGGGGTTGGTCTGTCACCGCTTTAGTGTGTATGTGGTTGGGAAAATGTCAATATGCGACGAGTGTAGTGCAGAATAATCGATGTGAAATGGTGCTTGGTTTTATCTTTTATCTACTAGATATCGGGGTTGGTCTGTCACCGCTTTAGTGTGTATGTGGTTGGGAAAATGTCTATGCGACGAGTGTAGTGCAGAATACTCGATGTGAAATGGTGCTTGGTTTTATCTTTTATCTACTAGATATCGGGGTTGGTCTGTCACCGCTTTAGTGTGTATGTGGTTGGGAAAATGTCAATATGCGACGAGTGTAGTGCAGAATACTCGATGTGAAATGGTGCTTGGTTTTATCTTTTATCTACTAGATATCGGGGTTGGTCTGTCACCGCTTTAGTGTGTATGTGGTTGGGAAAATGTCAATATGCGACGAGTGAAGTGCAAAATACTCGATGTGAAATGGTGCTTGGTTTTATCTTTTATCTACTAGATATCGGGGTTGGTCTGTCACCGCTTTAGTGTGTATGTGGTTGGGAAAATGTCAATATGCGACGAGTGAAGTGCAGAATACTCGATGTGAAATGGTGCTTGGTTTTATCTTTTATCTACTAGCTATCGGGGTTGGTCTGTCACCGCTTTAGTGTGTATGTGGTTGGGAAAATGTCAATATGCGACGAGTGTAGTGCAGAATACTCGATGTGAAATGGTGCTTGGTTTTATCTTATATCTACTAGATATCGGGGTTGGTTTGTCACCGCTTTAGTGTGTATGTGGTTGGGAAAATGTCAATATGCGACGAGTGTAGTGCAAAATACTCGATGTGAAATGGTGCTTGGTTTTATCTTTTATCTACTAGATATCGGGGTTGGTCTGTCACCGCTTTAGTGTGTATGTGGTTGGGAAAATAAAGTCCGTGGAAGAAACGTCTAGTTTATTTTAGAGTTATTCCCATGGGAAATATTGATAACATTCAATTGATGACTTGTCTGTTTTATAAAAAAGTACTATTATCGAAGTCGATATAGTTTAAAATATACATTAATGTTTTAGAAGCCCACAATAAAACACTATTTATGATATACGTGCTCACACTGTACAGAAAGACAAAGTAGTTAGTTTGAATGTAGGTACTAATTTTGAATAAGAGTACGAGTAGATTATTATAGTATTACTTTTCAAAGCACTAACGCCTGCTTAAGCAATCTCAAACATTCAATAGATTTCGCTCCGTCCCCGTAAGACGGTTAGTCAGATAGAGAGTTAAGATTCGATGCTCGGACCAAAACCTCGGTGGCCTAGTTGGTCAATGGCGTCTGACACGGAGAGTCAGAAGACGCGGGTTCGAATCCCGTCCGAGGATGTGATTTTTTCTCTCTATAAATTTCAATGTAAGAGTAGATTATTTGCCAAAGGGAATTTGTTTTATTTATTTGTCTTATAACAAAGTTTGCGTACACTAAAAATACCCTATGAACCATAACCTTCCTTTTAACCACACATATTGCAGTTCCTGGAAACGTTCGTTGATTTCTGCAAAATATATTGTTTTATTGGCCAAATATGGCGAATCGCGAGTCAACGGGTTAAACAAATCTACAAGGTACTCGTACCTACTTTGAGTCTATTGCCAAATTGTAAGATTTTTAAAAATCGACTTATACTTAATCAAAGTACATTTAAAATATGAATTTTATAATCTAGAACGGCATTTTCCTGCCCATATCGTCGAGCAATGTATACATTATAACAGATCAAACTGTGAAACTGGTTATATGTAAAGAAATTGCTAAGAACTTACTATTATCTATTCTGTGTTGTACTATACATACACATTGCACAAAAAATGTTTGTCAGTACTGCGCTTGAAAACCGTGTGATCCTTGATGACATTAGGTACCTATATATTATAAGAGTTATAGCATATGATTATTTATATAATTTATGAAATGGATGTGGATGGAATGGATGAAGCAAAACGTCACGGGCACCATATTGAATCTCGAGCCTAATGAAAGGAAACCACAGTTATAAGCATGCCCGAATTACGCACTAAACGTGGATTGACAGTAATAATTATGCATAAATATTGACCGTATGAAAATATATAGCACATACATTTTAATTTTTATGGCATTTCATAATATTAGGATTATTGAAAAAAAAAATTACAGTTGACTAAATTTAACTTTATTTTACCGCTACGTAAACGCACAAAATAAATTAAGGTCTAAATAAAATAACTTTCAAGTATATTACACTGTTCGAATATGAAAATAAATGAAAATAATATGACGAAACGTTCTTAGAATCTTACATATTTCAAGGACTTTTTTACGCCAGTTTTACCGATACCGGAGCGAAATACAAGTAATATTTTGTTAAGTAAATTCCCGGCTCGGATGATCTCTAATCCTTCGCTACCACTCAGTATTCTACTGCAGAACAACTCGTTACCTTCGGGATTCTAATTTAAGAGTCTTTCGTTACCTTCTGAAATAAGTATTTCCTACTCACTTTAAATAGAAATTCATAGCTCTCAGGGTCTGCTATTGTTCTTGTTTGTTTTACCCGTGTCAATCGGAAATGTCAGTGCAAAAAAAATAACACATAATAAGTACCTTGATTAGTGCCATTCCTAAGTAGGTATACATCAGCATCTTCATATTCCACTTTTGGCCTTATAGTCTTATGTGCAATATTCCACCACGAGAACCAAGCTGCGTTAGGCGCACTGGCCACCAGGTCAGTGGCCTTACTATCAGCTTCATAAAAACTATGCAAGTTCCGTGCAGTTCTTAAACCTGGCATAAACAATTTTGAATGAAATCATACCATGGTGCTCATTTAGGTGAACTTTTTGAACGTTGTTTTCGCAAAGGTGAACGGATAATGTTTACTCTGACATTCTAACAATTTACTATAACCAATATTGCAGACGTCTCTAAGTGTGTAAGCTGATAAACTGAGTGAATTTCGAGCGACATGTTAACGAGAGTCCATACAAAAAACAGGTGAACGGTTTTTTTTGCGGTTCTTGAATAGTAGGTCCTGGGCAGGCCTGCTTTAACGTTGTCATGGTACGAATAAGCCGGGCAGTTTTCTAGAAGTCCTGCTTTAAGAGCTCATAGTATGGGCCCAGGCCATAGAAGTTTTCAGGCCGTCCGAATGCGACATAGTCTAACGACTGTCGTCCTAGTACCTACTAGCAACCGGGACTGACGTATCCTTCGAAGCACGGAAGTGTTCAGTAGAAAATGTAAGTCTTGACCACAACAATAGTTGCTTAACCTTGTTGATCATTTGAGAACGAACGAGCTACAATACACACCTTGCTACAAGAAGCATTGCAAATACTTAGTAGCATTTTACCTTCAAAAGCCTATTAACAATAAAATGTAATTTTTTTTCAAATCAAATCAAATCAAATCAAATAATTTATTTGCAAGAATACAATCATGTATGTACATTTTGAGTTCTTGTGTAAAATGCGTGGTCGCTGTATTCTGCCTGCAAGCAGACGTGCAAATATTTAAAGCTAATGCTAAAAATACACTAGTAATATTAACAATTTAATCTAAATATTAATTACATCTATGTCTTACTAAACCTCCATATATTCTTTAACGCTATAAAAACAGTTTTCTAATAACCACTGACTTAGCCTATTCCTATAAACATGACCCTCTAATATCTTTATTTCGTCTGGTAATTTATTATAAACAGTTATGCACATATTATAAACATTTCTCTTATATATATCTTTATGGCAGCGTGGTTGATATAATAAGTTTTTAAAACGATTGCGTTTTTGTCTTGGAAAAATTTCGCTACGAGCTTTGAAATAAGAAGAGTTTTGTTTGACAAATATGCATAAATCTCTGATATACATGCATGGAAGTGGTAAAATATTATTAAGCCTAAATAAAGGCCTACAGCTGTCCAGATACCATGCTTTATTGATAACTCGGACGCATCTTTTTTGCACTTTGAATGCCTTCTCTGAGTCTACTGAGTTTCCCCACATTATGAGACCATAGTTGAGGACCGATGAAATGTATCCGTGGTAAGCTGTTAAAGCAGCTTCAGCAGAAACGGTTTGCCTTAGTTTCTTCAGTGCAAAAACGAAGCGATTTAGTTTTTGACATACAGCAGAGACGTGATCTTTCCAGTTTAGGTGTATATCTAAAATCAATCCCAAGAATTTGAAACACTGTACCTCATTTACTTTTTGATCTTTAAATGATATGTCAAGATTAAATGGAATGGAATTATATGAAGTAAATTGCATAATATTTGTTTTATTCATGTTTATATTTAAATTATTAATTTCCGTCCAATTAATTACGTCTTCTATAGTTTTACGTATAACTTGTTCAGGAGATTCATTTTTGTCACATTTTATAATAACTGTGGTATCATCAGCAAATAGTATACAATTATGCAAAGTGAAATCCGGAAGGTCATTTATGTACATAAGGAATAGTAAAGGCCCTAGAATGCTGCCCTGAGGTACTCCGATATTATATACAGTGGATTCAGAGGAGTACTTTTGTTTTATGAAGTGTTTTTGTTTATTTACCACTCTTGTAATTTCAGTATACTGTTTTCTGTTTTGTAAATAACTAATTATCCAATCCAACGCCATACCCCTGATACCATACCGTTCCAGCTTATTTATAAGTTTACCATGATTTACAAAGTCAAAAGCTTTTTTTAAGTCTAGAAATAGTGATACTACTGATCCCCCACTGTTTACAATCTCAGTAACAGTTTTTACCAAATTAAAACACGCAAGGGCTGTTGAACTTCCTTTACGAAAGCCAAACTGCTCATTTTTTAATATATTGTGCTTGGTTATAAAATTATTTAATCTTATAAGCATGGCTTTTTCAATAACTTTGGATATTATTGGTACTATAGTAATTGGTCGGTAATTATTTGGGTCTGCCTTATCACCGCTCTTAAAAAGTGGTTTAATAATGGAAACCTTCAATTGCTCAGGAAAGACGCCCTCTATAAAAGATAAGTTAACTACGTGAGAGAGAGGATGACTTATCCATTCAGCACAGCACTTTAATACCTTCGTAGAAATTTCGTCATAACCGCTAGTTTTGGTATTTTTTAAAGATAAAATAATTCTTTCGATTTCAGAAGGATCAACGGGACTTAAGAAAATAGTGTATGGGTTTATTTTAATATTATTTAAATTTATGTTACATTGAATCATTGGTTGTTGTAATGTCAAGTTCTTAAAATAATTGTTCAATATATTACATATGTCATTAGGATTGTTGTATGTCATGTTATTTAAATTTATTGTTTCAATGTCATTATTAAATAAATTATCAGCAATGGTAGATGAAATTACATTCCAAGTAGCTTTACATTTATTCTTATTATTGTGTATTTGTCTACTGTTTGTAATTTTTTGCGATTTGTGTATACATCTTTTAAAAATAGAGTTGTATTGATAAAAGATCATTTTATTTACTCTCTTATTTTTTTTGTTTCTCCTATAAGTCAGATATAACTGCCGCTTTGTTTTACTTGAGTTTTTAATTCCTTTTGTTAGCCAGCTCAGCTTTGATGCTTTATTACTAAATTTCACTTTTATGGTAGGAAAACATAAATTATAGAATAAACGAATTGTATTGTGTAAATGTTCAAAAGATTCAGTTAAATTTTGCGACTCGTATACTTCTGTGAAGGAAAGAGAACGCATACATTCAGTGAATTTTCTCATATTGTCAAGACTATAATCTCTTTTGTTCTCAAACCAATGAGTTAAGGCTTTCTGTTTCTTTGCCTTCAATGTAATTGTTTGAGCTGTGTCATGGTCAGACAAGCCAAGAGAATGTATCTCTGATTTTACTTGTTTAATGTTAGAGGCGATTTGATCAAGGCAAGATGTTAATCTAGTAGCTGTTGTGATATGTACTTGAAAATTATAGCTTTCCAAAAGACTTAACAATTCTTTTGTGGCAGAGTTCTGTTTTATAATATTTATGTTCCAGTCACCGCAAAGTACTACTTTTTTTCTTCTAAATTCATCGGTTACATACAATTCATATGCGACTTTAAAAATTTATTCATAGGAACTACCTTTCTGGCATTTTTAATTAAAACTTAATCAAGCGTTCTCAATGTATCGTAGAACAAACAAAAGAACGTCAATTTATCACTTAAAACCCGGAACTCGGTTCACTTGAACACTGCACGTGCGGTGTACCACACGTGCAATCAAACTGCCCACAGCGTGGTTCGTCCGTTAGATATAGTACAATAAAAGTAACTTAATAACTATCGGTCAGTTGAAAATCCTTCGTGTTCGAGCACAAACTAGCGGCGTGGTGTTTGTAGGAAGTAGTTTGCTTTCCGGTCGTGTCCCTGCGGCTGGCACGTCGGAAATGAAATCCTTCGCTCGCTGCACTGAACCCACAGATTCAATGCTAGTTACTTGTATATCTACATTACCTTTTAGATACACATAGACTTCCAATGGACTTATTTAAACTTTTTGGAGAAAAGTGATGATAGGGTACGTTGTTTACCTGATTATTATTATTATGATACATTTATTTAAACTTTTTCACGGATTTCTTATCCGGTATTTTACAAAGGCATAAGTGGGGCTAAATTTTAAAAAATTATACACATAAAAACAGAATTCGGGATGACGGTGACATGGATTATATATTACAACAAGTACCTACAATTTGAAAAATTTAATACCGACTTTCATTCTATTCAGTTAACATTAAAAAACAGTTGATTTAGTACCTCCTCCTTTTTTTGGAAGTCGGTAGAAAATGGGTTAAATGGCAAGGCTATTGATATGAACTTATACTGCATGGATGATAGATGGATATGGACGGGACTACGGCACCTGCCAATTTCAGTCTCATTTTAATATATTAAGGTAACTGGTCACCCACTAAACGGCATATAAGGGCAGCCATCAATGGCGACGAGAGTAGAAACGCTGGTGAGAACGGTTAAAGGGTGTCGATAGGTGTGCTGCAGTTTCACTAGAGCGTTACTTCCGACGTTATGCCCTTTAACATTTCCACCCTTGAAGCTTTATGTTACTTTCTCTTGCGTCTCCACCCCCAGACAGCCAATTAAGGCAACCTAGGAGTCAGGGGTCTCATTTATCCCCAGGGTGAATCGGGGTTCACGGTGTCGCCAATCATCGATGGCTCGCCACAAAGCCGCCCCTATGGTATTATCATTATTATTCTCTGTCAGGCAGGCAGTAGTAAACAATTGATGTTGACTGCTACTAACTGTGCTCCATTTAACTTTCAAATGTTCTGGTACGCAGTGTCTGTATACCACGGACGAGTGCAAAAACGTACCCGCTGTTCCGGCATCAAGGCGCCCGTAGTTCTGGTAACTTATTCCACCAACCTCACGACTCTGTCAGAAAGTGTTATTGATGATTGATTGTACCTGCCACTTACAGTTGTAGTGCCACCCAGAGCTGTAAGTAGTACAAGCGATGACTGCACAAAGCGGTGATAGCTCAGGGGTTCGGCCACTAATCATGCGTTCGCTGGTTCGATCCCTATCTCCGTCTTAACCTTTCGTAATGAAGGTGATATTGTTATAGAATCCACAGCACCATGTTAACCCTCACGCATTCGTCAACGTTAGTTTAATTCGAAATTCTTTTGTTCGTAAGCTTTAACAGGATGCTGAGTCATTACAGCACCTAATTGTCTTTTGCAGTTATCCTGTCTTGACACCCGTTCGCCATTTTAAGTCTAGTTTGATACCTCCTTCGACCCCATCTTCACTTACTTATTTCACTTTTTTTATTTTTTTTTATTTGGTTCACCAACAGACTGGTACATTTTATAGTAAGTATAAATAACGTGGTGTTAATATTAATGTCTTATGTAACAATCCAATAATAGGCAAACACATTATTACAACATTAATAACAAATTAAAGACTGGTCTACAACCAACTCCGACGAATTCAGTAATATTTTATAAAAAACAAGTTATAGAATGAATGAAAATAAGCACAATAAAACAAATAAAACAGTGTAATAGCTAACTTACTTAAGGGTTTCCACAACCCTTTTCTTAAATAAAACAAGATAACTCTCACAAATATCTATCCCCTGCTCCGACCACAATTGGTTTGAGAGTTACTGTTCAAACGCTGGTCTATCAATAGTAAAGATAGGACTTACAGGTAGATTATATTATTTTATATGAAGTGGCTAAAAGAGGGACAGGTCTGATAGACCCTGTATTTATTGTGGGAAAGTTTAAAAAATATTTCCAATAATTCGAAAAATTTAGTTTTTACCTCAGGCCATTATGTTTTTTGTATACAAAATACAGATAATTGGCGGCTCCGTTGGGGGCGACCCTACCTTTGAAGCGCGGGGTCACATGTTCGTACTCTGGTTTGGTCAAATATTCTTGCGATGAACAGAAATCCGTGCCATCATCCGCGTCCTCCTCATATTTGCCAACTTTATGATGTTCAGTAAAAATACTTGTTATTGTTCAACATAACTTATATTACCTATATAAGTAAGCTCTTAACATAAATTAATATTTTGTACAAAGTACAATTGTTGTAAAGTACTTGTCCGTGCCAAAAGAGAAAACTCTTAAAACTTCTAAAAAGCAATATACATTGTTTTTTTTTTAAACTGAAGAAAACTGAAAAAATCAAAACGTACGGGCATAGCAAACAATGTGAAAAAAATCACTGAAATCAGGTAATGTTAAGAGGTAGAAAAGAGTTTTCTCTTTTCGTATGGACAAGTACTATAGCTATGCAATCCTCTTAAGACTTTAAAAGATGTTGTTAGCCTGACTTGTCATGAAATTACTTATGCTAAAATAATACTTGACCGTGTCTTGTGTATATTATAGTGAACTGGTATACCTTGGCCTCTCGCCAGGTTATCGTTAAGTTTCGGGACACTCGATATGTAACTAGCTGCACCCCGTGGTTACACCCGCGTGGTGATGGATGATGATGATGATGCCGATAAAAAATATCCTTTATGTTAATACAGCGCTTCATCTACCTCCATACCAAATTTCATCAAAATTGGTCCAGCTGTTTGAGCGTGAAGAAGTAACAAACATATAAACACACTCACAAACTTTCGCCTTTATATTATTAGTGTGATTTATATTAAAGGATTATATTAGATTATATAATCCTCTAATTAATATATAATCTTGATTATAGAGGAGATTTATAATAGATTTATATACAGGAAAATTATCAATTTATTTTCAAGCAATGAAAAGGAGCAAAAACAATTGAACAATATCAGAGTTCAGAACTATTAACATTTATTTCCAAGCAATATCAAAGAAAATTTCACCGTTTACTCCATTGATATTCCAAAAAAGTTAAAGGCCCAATTTCTTTTATCACAGCTTTTCTGGTAGATCCTTTGAAATGAGCTTTAAAATAAATAGCTAGTGGCCACAACAGATAAAAGAAAACGACCCTTTTCTATCTCAGAGAATGGCTGGTATAAGTACTTTGGGATTGAAAAAAAATTAGACCTCTTCCTGTTTAAGAATTTCTTCCCTTTTTCCGATATGTTTATACTATTTAATCTGTGGCTACGTTTACCTATAGCACAGTATTAAGATGTAACAGTATGGAAACTAAGCTTAGTTGATAGAACAATTATCTATGCTCCATTGAAGCCATAGGATTGTCACTTTTAATATTTTAAGGTATTGTTATTTTTCAATAAAACCTTAAATGTTCTGCAGTGATCAAATCTAGTTAATTCTAGTTTACAAATAAAATGTATTTTAGTTATTTATTAGAGCATAATATTGAACGGGGTGGTTTGGAATCGACAACTGGTCATGAAAGTAAAAGTAAAAGTGACATATTTTTTTTTTATTATAAACCCATATTCGCCGCTCCACAGCCAAGAGCCATAGTGCGACTGAACGCACGACCTGATGCACCGCTACATCGCAGAATAGATAGCAGTAAATACGCGAGACATACTTACCCGATTAGAATAGGTACAACGAGCGGCGATGACCCGCCCGGGCCCGCTGTCGTCAACTGCGTAAACATTTGCGAGTAGGTAGGTTCGTACGTCGTTGTACCTATTCTAAGTAGGTATTTCTCTCGCTTATCACTGTTGTCTATTCTTGATGTAGCGGCGTGCGTTCAGTCGCACAATGGTTATTTATTAGCTGCGGAGCAATAAATATGGGTTCATAATTATAAAAAAACATGCATTTTTTTCCTTCACTATAATTACCAGTTATCGATTCCAAACCACCCCATTGGACATTGTGCACTTATTAACAATGACCTTGATCATGCCGTTAGTAAAGCGCGCGGATAAATTAAAAATTATTTACTATAACAACAAAAAAGTTGATAATTTTTCCCAGCCGCTATCTTGGATTTCTATTTTGTCAGCACTATCGGCTTCAACAACCTCGAAAGCCATGAAATCGAGACTGATGAGGAAAAAGTTGAAATTTTCGCGCATCCGCCATCTTGGATTTAAATTTAGTCGGCTCTATCCGCTTCAAATCCCTCAAAAATAATGAAAACGACCCATGACGATATATTTCATAACAATATAATAATATAATCATATCATAATCTATTGCAGCCGCCATCTAAGATTTGTATTTTGTGTTATGTTTTACGAATTTATTATGATAAATCATACAAGAAGACTATTACATTTTAAAACAATTAATTATTCTCACCTTTCCAATTCAGCAGGACGTTTAAAAAACTAAGTTTAGCTCCGGTTTTGGCACAGTTCAAACAGCCGTATACTACGTAATATGCACGTGGCATTTTTAAAAAGATCGCGGAAATGCTTATAAGTGAGTGTTCACTTTTATAAAGTAAACATGTTTTTATAAGCAATATTTATTATAATTGAAAAACAACATAACATGAGATGATAGCAGTCAGAAAAGTGTGACATTTCATATTTTAGATTATATATATAAAAAAGGTTAAGATGTAGAAATAGTTTGTAACACTCACTACTGACGGCACCGCGAAAACCGCTTAAGGGTCTCGTCGATGCGCATGTTTATGTCAGTGGGACATTTCGAACGTGTTAAGGTAGTTTCCGTACTGTTCTCTATATTTCTACTGTGCCTATAGCAATAGACATAGAGGGATGGCGGGAAAAAGCCCAACAATGGCGATCGGTGATTTTGTTTAATTAACCGTTAAGTGTTCGTAATGGTGCACGAGTGAACAAAGTGAACAAAATCATGAAACATTGTTTTGCGTTTTCCTTGTCAATCACCTGAATGTTTCAGTAATGCATCCACTGCACTACTAGAACGAAATAGTCTAAGTTCGTTAATGCGAGACTTATTTATGTGCCTGATGTGACTTGACACTGACTGCTTGAAATAGAAACCTACATCATTACATTACATCATATGTATCACACTATTCTGTTACTTCCAACCTCTTTTTCAATCTCATGGTGACGGAAAGTGTAAAAAGGGCTTGATATTTAAATGCTTGTTTTGCTTCTTTTTGAAGGGCAAGAGGATAGTCGGCCCTGTTGTCTAGTTGGTCTTTGCCGTCAAAGTAAGGGGTCCCAGGTTTGATTTCTGGGCGAAGAAAATATTGGTGTGATGAGCTGATATGTTTGTTTTCGTGTCTTAGATGTTTGTGATGTGTCAAGTTTCATGCGTCCCGCCACACTGGGAGTATGGCACACACTTCCGAGTGTGGTTTGAATGAGTGTGTGCATGTTTATTATGCAGATAAGCCAAAAAAAGCCAAGTGCGAGTTGGACTCGCACAGGAAGGGTACCGCACCATTATCTATAAATCTCCCATACCACAACCATGATTTATTGGGCGTGTTTACGGAAACCTTCGTGCGCGAGTCCGACTCGCACTTGGCTGGTTTTTTAGTATTTGTTGTTATAGCGGCAACATAAATACATCGTCTGCTAAATTTCAACTGTTTATCACGGTTCATGAGATACAGCCTGGTGACAGACGGACAGCGAAGTCTTAGTAATACGGTCCCGTTTTTACCTAATAAGTGTGACTGTTGTAAAATGGTGGAGCATTTGGGCAAACTTTACTTAAAAGAACACACGTTTACCCCTTAATATATATTATTAGCGAGTGCCCGCGACTTCGTTCGCGTAGTTAATAACCTCCCATCTTTTCTTGATTTTTCTTTCATAAGAACCTTCTCCTGACAATAAGTATACATGTTCCATCCGTTCTCAGGTTATAGCGTGACAGGAGAAATAGAGGTTGATTTGTATATATATACCTAGATAATACATCTCAAATCAATATTTTTCGTAAATATGTCTAGCATTTAAATCCGGAAACAATGGGTAGAACCATAATACACAGTTGAAAATCAATGACATCAAACGCTCTTCCTATTTATTTATTATTTTCGCTCCACTTGGTACTCGCTTTTCCAACTTTAGTTTTAACATTTTGAAATAAAAGTCAGTATTCCATACAATTTTTTTATTTAAAGTTAAAATAAATATATAAAATAGGTCATGGTAACTCAATAATATCACAAAATAAAATCACAAATTGAAATCAAACGTCAACAAAATTATAGAAACTTAAAACAATATAAATTATAATGGTAACATAAAAATGTATAACTAAACAATCTACACTAACATTTAAAAAGGTTACACGCTCGACATAATGTTTTGGTATTCATGACTACTAACAAATTTGTGTTAAGATATTCAATAGTATGAGAATGTGTATACACATCCGCCGACCCCTTCGGGGATGTACATGAATGATTCCAAATTTACGTTATGTATGTGTTTATCAATACACTAACCCAGATTTTATTTTATTTCTACTAGCTATACATATCTTTATATACTTTTATGGATTGATGATTTTAGCCATAAGTTTTAGTTCATTTAAACAATAATGCCTCTCTAAAAACATAGCTAAACATGTTTAAGACGTCATGCTGTCTCCGTCATTTTTTAACATAAGACATACAAGTTGTTTTAATTTGTTTTCAAATTTTTCCAGCCGGTTCTATAATGATTCGCCGCTGCGCTCGTCGACGAGCCCACAGCAGGGCTATTATGTATCTCAGTTGCTAACAAATGTTGACTGAAATCTTGAAAAATGGCGGCTCTATGTCAGTTTTGGCAACTCCAGGAAGCAAAAATGTTAGCAATTTGATCACTGAAGCTGACAAAAGTGATATAGAGCGGCCATTTCTTAGATTTCAATCCACATTTGTTAGCAACTGAGATACATAATAGCCCAGCCGGTGTCATATACTTTATGAGATACCGCCCTTGTGCATAAGGTTGTTTTTCCAACGTTTCTTGTCATCTCGTCATTTGTTTCACGGATGTTATCAAACATGCAACGATGTTTGCTCTTAGAGAATCGCACGGCAGAATCCAACCAATATACAGAAATAGAACGAAGCCTTACGGCCGATAATTATCTATCTAACCACAGTTTTCTATAATACAGATTTGACATAACGTATAATATATACTATACAAATAAGTGTCAAATAATTATCTGTAGTAGGGGAAACCGTCGATAGACAATTACCAGCCGTAATTGGTGATTACTGATTAACGTAGTTAGAGCCCAGATACACGAGCAACTTGGAGCAGTCAGCATAGACTGCTTCAAGCTGCGCTCGAGCAGTTGCAAATCAGCAGCAGCAGGGAGCAGTTCCACTATACGTTTCCTTAAAAGTTAAGAACTAAACAAAATATCAAGCTAACGTGGTTTATACACATTTTTTGTGGAAATATTCGAATCTCGTTTCTCATATTATAAGAAAAATATCTTTCTATTTCTCTATCTTGTGTATAATTTATTGATAGAGGCAGAATTATGTTTTTACTAGATATGTTTCACACTTGTTGTGTTTAGTGAATGTCATGTAAAACGTTCTCACTCTTCGATTAAATAATATTATCTTTAAAATGGTTAAATTCGACCTCAGTATTATTTTATTTAAAATCATTTTTGGTTCAATAATGAGATTTTGATAAATACAATTAGGTATATGTAGATAATATAGTATTATTACATATCAAAATGAACTTCATATTATGTCTTCGTGAGATTCTATGTATCACAGTGAAGGGGCACATAAATACAGATATAAAATTCTAAAAAAGTTTTTTTTATTAAATTATTTCCAAAACACAAAGTTCCATAGCTCTCGCGAGTTATTGTAGCTCTCGAAATACTTATTCAAAAACTTATTAACATTATTCTAAAGTTATTGTAAAATGTATCATAAGACGGTTAAATTATGTGATTTTCAGTCAGTTCCATTGTTATTACCTAATTGATCTGGAAGTATAATGATATGTGATTTTTACACAATCAGTTCGCGGAATGTTTGATATTTTGTTTGTTAATATTTTTAATACAAATCCTACACATTTCCTACTTATTTAATAACAAGAAAATCCTTTGTGGGTGTATATATACACACTACAAATTAATTAATAAAATTATAGGAACAATACATAAAAAGAAAAGTTGCACACCATTTTTCAAAAAATATTGTATATTCTGTTTTAAATTGTAATTTTTACCTTGCATTAATTACAAGACTCAATTCACGATAGTAGGATTTCTATGACACGATAAAAGATGGAGCAAACTAACGACTGCCGCCATTACCTTACCATGGAGTCTATTTGTATAAAAATGAGACGTGTGAAATCTCTCTACCTCTTCCACCCATATGTTTGCGCTTTAAATCCTGCGTGGTACTATACCTCAGCGTCGGTCGAATTCCTATATGAAATAAATACAAAACTCTTGCACACTGCATGGCTGCAGAATATCAGAGCCTGGCAAGGTATAAACACGAAACTAGATAAATAAGCATGTATTTTGCATGGTGGTAGGGCATTTAGTAGTACTCGCCTGGCTATCTATACCACATTAATATGGAAAATCTAAGTCGTTTGAAAGCCAGATATATCTTTTTGTACCATCACGAATCATAAAGTAAGACAGACATCAAAAGCTACTCATAGTATACATATTATAAAAAACTTACTACTTGGTCAAAATATATGAAGTTGGCTCAACGAAACATTAAGGCGCGAGCCCACCGCAGCGCATGCTGTGCACGGGCACGCGGCGCATTTTAGCTGTGTGTTTTAATTTATTTGACAACGTGGCTCTACGTTTCCACTGGAGTACACGAAGACACACCACTATGTATAGCGTGGCATGGCGCACGGAGAGGCTTCGCATGTACCACTGCAATCCACGGACACGGGATATATTATGAAACGCGTCCGTTCCACAAGGCGTATGACTGAAAACTGCGCTGCGATAAGCAAGCTGTACATAGTCGTGGGTCATATTCGTGTACTACAGTGGAATCCTAGACCCACGTCGACAGCGTTGAGCTATGTAACTGCCTATTCGAGCAAGCCACGCATGTATCAATGACGTCAATTCATGTGTAGCCTCTGCGTGGGTTGCAGTGGACACAACCACTTATATTTTCGTGCGCCGCGGTGGGCCCGCGCCTTTAATTTGTGGTATGCCCTAGTCGTATTGTGAATTGAGTCTTCTATATTCATCACAACCAGAAAGTTAGATGTGGTGGGACTATGGCTAAAGAAACATTTCGAGGCTATTCCTCACTACCTGTTACGAGGAGGGTGGAAGCTTGACTGATTGAGTGACAGACTGTCTAAGGAGGCTTGTATACGAGCTAGAGTTACAGCAATTTATTGCTGCGATTATAATCATAAGGTTATAAAGAGTGTACCCCAATAATGTTGGTCTATATTTCAACAGTTTTTTGGATTTATATACCATTGCGGTCAATATAGCCGTAATACTTCCACGACCCTTAAAAGTAAATTATAAAATATGTCATGGTGATTGATTGCCCAGATTACTAACTTTATTCTAAACGATATCTTTGGTCATTGACTACATGATTATACAGAAGTTTTACTACACGCATTGATGTCACCAATGCTTTTGACTCTCCTATGTCTCTTTTGTTTGATAGCTGTGTCGTCCACTGATTTCGCCGGCAGCGGCGAACTAACCCTGTGTGAATGGTCTGCTCTCGATCCGTACCTGTGGCAGAAATATCAACTTTAATAAAACATGTTTACAAAAGTCATAAAAGCTTCAACCGTTATACATTTTGATACTTAGTAGGCTAGAAGGTAGTATGCAGGTGTTAAGATGTTTCAATGACGAGTAAACTAGAGACATGTTTGGGAAATTTAATTCAAGATAATAATAAGAATAAAAAATATGCCTGAATGAAATCCATTGTGTTTGGCCACTATCGGTAAATATGTGAAGGAAATATTCACAAATAAAATTAAAATATACGTAGCGAGAAATGAAAAGGGTGTGACTACTATGTGCCACAAAATTATAAATAAAATATGCGAAAATATATTCGTATATATCTATTACGTTCTTATTTATATATTTTTTCTTATTTATATGTATATATATTTGTCACTTTTTCATGCTAATAAACGGAGAAACGGATGTATATAAGATATCTTGGAGCTGTGTGTTTTATCGTGATTTAATGGATAGGTCCCTATAGCTCGGTTTGAGGCTTCAATTCGGACGAAGTTGCGGACAGATAAGCGATTACGAACTAATTTTGTTTTTTTTTCCCACATCCCAGTGACAATCGTGCCATCAAGACGAATCTAATTATGTATCATTTATCGAAATAGGTTGAGCCGATGATAATGCGCCCGCTGATGGAGCTCAACGAGTCAATGCTGCTCTCCGAGAATACGACATCACAAGGTTAGACTCGCCTGCCAGCTCGCCTGACTTAAACTCAATAGAGCACGCGTGGGATATTAAGCGAGTTGTTTGGAAACGTCAGGTCCGCCAGCCACATCCCCAGACAGTGCCAGAGCTTAGCGAAGCCGCTATTCAAGAATAGGACAGGTTACCCCGAGAAATGCTGGATAACTTGATTCTCAGCATGCGCAGGAGGATCACCCCATGTGTTCGAACCAGGCGTTATATTAAATTAAATACAAAGCTTTTATTAATAAATTGTTGATTATGTTTCATAAAAAAAATATATCAGCCTAAGTCAAACACATAACCGTCCTTTTGGGCTTCGCCACAATCAACTAATTGGGGCGCAAATCCTAAGTGTACAGCTACTTAGAATACATAGCCACCAACCAGTTAAATTATCTACATGGGACTAATAGAAACAGCTGGTGCCGTTTTTTCGAGTAGATAGGTAGTGATAATGACAAAATTTACGAGTTAGTCTGGACGTAAAACTCGTAAAAACTAAAATTTACAACCTACCTGTGAACAAACTTTTGCGTCTGACCTACTTTTAGTGGGTTTTCGTTATATAAAAAGAATTAACAATGGAAAAAGAAAAATATTACAATGCGTAAAAAGATAAAATGGTTTTTGTGATATCTCTCGCCATTCTGTACCTAGTCAAATAATGATGACAAGACAATTTATTTTGCCTCCAGTAATCTACTTTCGGTTGATTATTGCCTTGCCTTGCTATCATTGAATCCGTATTGTAAATGAGGTTGAATGATTAATTAAGCACGACTAAAAAACAATGCCTTTGTTTGTGCAGCTATTGAGCGGACAATCAAATTATTCATCGAAACGACCGCATTGAGTTTTTAATGGCTTTAATGTTGTGAAAAGTTTAATATAATTGTGAATATTTTCAATAGGAAATGTAATTGGGTTAACCACGAAGTTAAGGTTTCCATCAAACTTTCGGTTGGTAAACTAACAAACCCAATTAGAGCAACGAGTGTTTAAATTCATTATACAAATAATGATGTTTGTTTTGGTGGCCAAAACGAATTTCGTGACAAATAGGGAGCAACGTCGTTTTTTGGGGTTGTAATTTTCGCTAAAACGGAAATTTAACTACCGCTTCATTTCAATGTAACCAACATTTTCATTGTGAAATAACTAACTGATTTCAAACAATTCAGATGAAATGAATGAATAAACGTATTCAAATTCTCGTCTTTCAAGTCAACAATTTTGTTAAAGAAATAGGAAAATCTGTTTGGAAAAACATAGGAATAGTGCACATGTAAACGAGTAGAAGACATCTGTATTGGGTATCCCAGTAAAGTAAAGTAAAGCGAAGCAAAGCAAACATAAAGATATTAGGTACGTTCCCGCTGCTAGGACTTAGGTCTTTCTGTCAGAGGGAGGAGGCAATTGCATAAAACATCAAGCAGGCTCTGTGCGGCATAGGAGATGGGATAGATTTCATGTTTCCAGGCATCCGTAGAAAGCCTTCGACAGGCTTGAGGTCGGCCTGACGCCTGTTGCCTTTACAAAACAACCGGGATCGACGGCTTGACGTACCGAAGCACGTAAGCGCTTAGTTAAAAATGCCACTAGCGGTTACCCATCCAAGTCATAACCGCAGATCGCTTAACCTTGTTAACTGAGAAGAACAAGGCTAGATCCGCTGTACGCTCTGGTACTGGGGCATGTTTGCTAGCAATATGATATTTAACACTGCCGTAGGCACTATAAAACTACAGTATTGTGACGGGAACCTTTATTAAATGTATCAATATCTCAATTAGAGTCTGATAGTATCTAATACTTGACTAATTTAACACAATATAAAACAAGCAACCAATACAGTCTTCTTTTAATAACTCCTAATAGCCTTAAAAATGCCGGTTTTAAGTGGAAGGAATATGGATTTTTATCGCTACGCCACGTTAGTCTTCTAAAATTACATCAAATTACCAGCTGATCAAGATGAGACACACACATGTCACATAAAGAAATAATATGTATAAGATAAAAGCAAATATAAAAAGTAAAGTAATTATCAACCGGTGAGTAATTATGTTCTGTTTGAATAAGTACAGTTTCGTCATTGTCGATTTGGGACTTTTGATTGAGAGTATTGAGTGTCTTCTCACTTTCTACTTTATGTCACAATAAATTACATTAAAGTACCCGTCACGTACTCTAGTCAACCCATCGCTCTCCTCATTATTGAGGGTCGTGATTCCGTTGGGGAATAATTTTCAATCTGGTGGTTTTTATTTGAGGAGGGAAATGCTGTACACTTCCCTTCCGTCACGGGGATGACGGAAGGGGGCATGTGGGACTCAGACCCAATAAAAACCCCCCCGTGAGTAGTCCACCAAGGTGGGGCAAGATGGGGTCGCGCTAGCATTCACCATCTCGCCCCAGCGGTAGGCCCGGATTGTTCTTAACCCGGTATCAGTGCCTGTGAAAGGAGTGACCTTGCTCACTAAAGCCACCCCCTAGACGCGTAGGGCCGTGCAAGCCAGCGAAGAGTCCCTCGACTCTCCGCCACTACGGAAAAAGGAGGAGGTGTGCGAACTGCCTCCTACGTGCCCTCGTTCGTCTACGCCGAAATGGGTCAGCTGTGACATCGTTCATCAGTTTAACGTTCTGGGTAAAATGGATCTGAACGGACCATATTAACAGGTAACACCTGCTTGATTTATATATTATACTAAGCACAATATTACTCACTTACCTGAGTCTCACTGTCACGTTTCTTGGTATTCAGTCTCGTAGTAACACTGTGCCGCAAGATTTTGAGTAGTGACAAAAAACTCTTAAGCACGCTAATTTACAATGAAGTATTTAAACACCACTAAGTGTAACTTTTATTATTTACATACCTGTGAGTAATTCCACTGTTCTCTTTGATGTCATTTAGTCTCGTCATACTGTCTCGTGTGGACACGCTTGATTGAGAGTAGAGACTCAATGGTGTGTAGATTGGTTCGTACTCTTGTAGCGTTGGAGGTGGTGCGTATGTCATACTTAGTTGAGATAAAGTCCTAAAGAGAAAAGTTTTTGGTAAAATCAATTTTTGGATCCAAAAAGTGTTTTGCAAAACAGACTTATACACTGACACTACGCCGTAATTGACAAAACCCTTTTTTATTCCGCTGCAAACGAGTTAGATACAAAAATCAATTTGAAAAATTTTATACCGACTTCCACTCTATTCAGTTATTGGAGTGTATCTTAAAAAATACTAAACCGAATTTGACGATATTCAAATGGGACCACACGGAAAGCACCAGCTTTCAAATAAAAAAGAATTTTGAGAATCGGTTCACCCAGTCGAAAGTTATGAGGTAACAAATATAAAAATAAAACATAAAAAAATACAGTCGAATTGAGTACCTCCTCCACTTTTTTGGAAGTCGCCGAAAAGGTCGAGCAGCAAGATAGATATTACCTATTGGTTGGAGTTATTGCAGTCTACGAAGAGATATTATAATTCTTCGTAGATTAAAGTGAATTATATCTATAAATTCATGTATATGATGTATTTATATGAAATTCCAATAAAATCCTAACTTCTTAAAATAAAAAGCCATATAATATATTCTATAAAAAATTAAAAAGTATAGAATCAAATGAAGTGATTCAGAGATAAACTTTTAAAATTATTATTATTTTAAATTACCTACGAGTTCTCGAATAAAATGTCAATGCCCGAGCAAATATCTCGGACCATTTCAACTTGATGACATGTAAAGTTGAAATCGAGCGAGAAAATCATTGGAAGGAAGATTCCCCTAATAACATTAACAATGTATAAGGAATGACATTTTCAAGGGAATCTTTTATTTATTAAGGATTTTCTTTTAATTATTTGTCAAGGAAAGAAGGATGCGGGTTATTCCAAACAGTAAAAAAATAAGTTCCTTTAAAGGATTTTAATAAATAAGTACCGTTTCAAGTTGTTTTTTTTAACAAACAAATGTCTTCAGGTTCCAAACTAGGCAGAGCCTGTACTATGGTAACCTGATGGCTGATATACATACTTATAAACATATACACACCCAGACGCAGGCCAAACATAAAATAATGTTCATGAACACAAATGTTTGACCTGTCCGGGGATCGAACCCGGGGCCAGCGGATCAGAAGGCAGAGGCGCTACCAACTGCGCCACCGGCCGGTTACTTTCAATAAACTTAAATAGTTATTGGTAACACTGAGCTTGAAATTCCAAAGGATAAATTCCAAAAATATGCGAAGGAATCAAAACTTTTCATTCCTTCGCCGATTGTAAGCTGATTTTAGGTTTTGCTTTTTGTGGGATAGGTTCTTTGATTTGGTTCCAGTAAATATTCCTAAAGTCAGTCGAAATCTTTTAGGTATGCTTCCCATTAGAAGAAGTTTCGCATACCTAGATGACATCATTATAGTGTCGAATGTATTATACAGATCAGAGATTACATCTATAGTCGAAGCTAGTTTTTTTTAAAATATGTATGTGTTCGAGTTTTGCTCACCTGACAGCTATAGGAGGCGAGTAGGACATGTACGGCGTGGTGAGGCTCAACACACTGGAGCTCTCACTTGAACTTGACGGCGACGTCCGCTCGTGCTTCGGCTTGAGAACACCCAGGGCCCTTGTAATCGATCCCTACAATATGGATCACTACATAGTAAAAACAAAGAACTTCCCACTGTCTTTCTGTATGTTTGCTTAGATCTTTAAAACTACGCAACGGATTTTGATGCGTTTTTAATAGATAGAGTGATTCAAGAGGAAGGTTTATATTTATAATACATGCATAATATAATAGAGAAATAATGATAGTTTTAGAGGTTTCTAATGTGATGTCATAAATAGACTTTTGCGCTTCCATTGATAATGCTGACTGAACCCTACGAGATAGATCAAAATAATGTACTACAGTATTGTACACCTTAAAAAGGTCTACAAAGAAATCCGCGATAAAATGTTATGTCTATTTCTTAGGTGGGCTGTAGTATATTTAGTATCAGCATTGCGCCCGTGCGAAGCCGGGACAGGTCGCTAGTATATTATGAAAATGAAAAAACCGGTCAAGTGCGAGTCGGACTCGCGCACGAAGGGTTTCGCCATGCATGATCTATAATTGTCACCCGACTCGCACTTGGCCGATTTTTTAGTATTTGTTTTTATAGCGGCAGCAGAAATACATCATCTGTCAATATTGTAACTGTCTAACTATCACGGTTCATGGGATACAGCTTTGTGCTAAGCGAGACGTCTTCGGCGCAGGCGTCCCGAAACTCCTTGAACAATTTAATACCGACTTCCATTCTATTCCGTTATTGGAGTGTAATTCAAAAACTACTGGACCGAATTTGATGAAATTTAAATGGGACCACACGGGAAGTACCAGCTTTAAAAAAAGAATTTTGAGAATCGCTTCACCCTATCGAAAGTTTTGAGGTACCAAACATAAAAAAACAGTCGAATTGAGTACCTCCTCCTTTTTTGGGAGTCGGTAGAAAAGGCCACCGAATGTGTTCGAAACTATAGTCTGACCTATCCGATAAATATTACGTATGAGTAATCCCGTATTTCTAAGTAAAAATGAGATAAAGACGGTGACAGACGGACAGCGGAGTCTTAGTAATAGGCCCTCGTTTTACCCTTTGGGTACGGAAGCCTAAAAACGTAGAAATAAATGCGATAGTAGCTTTTGTTTATTAATTTGTCGATTAATCTTCTAACACACTGATGATCTTGGACTTGGTCGGTGATAATGCGATGAAAGGTATATCACACTAGATCTAAAATGGCATTTGGCTTGTAAGTATAGCAGCTGAACTGGAATAACAGGTCTTGTCCAATGCTTAACCACAATTTTGACTGACTGGGCATCAGAAAGTAAACTACCACAATGCTGTGGATTTCATAACGATATTACTTTCATCGTAAGCTCAAGCCTGGGCAATCAACGCTTTGCTGTAGGATGGAAAAGGTATATACAGGACGTCCCACGGCTATACCACATGGAGGGAAAGTACCTTGGATATTGTAGATGTAACATTTTACTTAAAGAAGACATTATTTTATTTTTAAAACTTAGTAATACTGCATTCAAAGATTTTATAAAAACTACTTGCTTCGTCTGACAATCGAACCTACTCTAATATGAAAATAAAACATTCTGTATTTTTGTGATGCCAATCGGAAGTATTGACAAAAAATAATAATTTCCCCTAAGTATCATATTCAAGGTACTTTCCCTCCATGTGGCATATCCGTGGTACGCCCTGTATAATTATCCCAACTAACACTTTGCGTCCAACGTAAATATACGTCAGTTTCATTCATAAATATTTTGTTTTAATTATTACGATATAGTAAGGATTAGCGCATAGTTTTACAATGTTCACAATATAAACAAAACCGAAACTGATAAAATCTCAGGTAAAAATTAGTAAGGTTTAAGTATTATTATATTTTGAAAACCACTTGACATAATATCAACAAGTTCTTATTAAGTTTATTAATGCACCTAAAGTGAAAAAATAATAGTCTGCGAACACTTTACTTTTCCACACTGTACATAGATTGAGACAAAACAAGGCACCAGGTGATAACGTAATTACAACACAGCATCTGAGAGCGAGTGGGAAGCTGATACTCCAGTAGTTAATTAATAGTGTCATACTTGAAGGAACTATCCAAAGGCACACGTATTATATATATGATTACCCTAACTCTATATAATTTAGGTATTTCGACTACAATTACTTACGCTTTAAGCCATTTATATAAAAGGCGGCGAACATTATGAAACATAAACATCCTTCAAATTGTCATTTTATAACTTAATTACTTTCTATGAAATGTATCAAAGTTATTCTATAATAAATAGATCAAATAACTTACCCTTAAACTATGTCTTCTAGAATCTCCACTCAGGTCGATACCAGGTAATCCAGTTGCAACAGACCTCGAGAACGGTCTACCCAACATCCTTATTTGGTGACCAAACATATTCCTGAAAGTTTAGTAACTTTATTCCGTCGCTCTAATAGCAAAGTGCAAATCTGAGGTTTCACGTAAGCCAGGCAGAGCATTTTGCTTTTAGTTAACTGATTTTAATTCACAATTTTGCACTAGTTTATATTAAAATTCATTTTTAACTGCTAACACAGAAAGCTCATGCAATTTCTGTATTCATAATTGGATTGCTTCGTTATGGAACTCATAGCATGAAATTCCATCATGATACCTAGAGAACAACATTATCTATATTTGTATTCACAGAATTACGCTCATTGAAAGCTACACAGACATGAACATAGTGAATTTAATTAAATTAAATTTACATAGACATCAAAAGCATGATGCACTTTGCCGGAAACGAGTCATGCTGTGTACGAGTTATGGTAAATAAAAGAGATAATGAATAAACACTTCAAATTGTTATGACAAAGAAAAGTACTGACAAAATATGTGGAAATTTGATAGAATTGGAAATATATTGCGTCGAGTACTTCTCCTTGCTCGCACGAATAAAAATGACGACAGTAATAAAAATGTATCGAAGTAAATTAACAAGAGAAGCACTTGATGTTGCGTCTGAAAATATCACAAAATAAAATGTTATGTTGTACAAAGAAGAAGGGTGGAGAGTTAGATTAAGGTGCGAGCTAGTGATTATGACAGAGAGGCATTCATGATTGTATCGATGTATAAAATGGTCGTTACCGTTCTGTTTCGACGCAAGGATCGCCATGTTTAGGGTGATGGACAGTAAAATAAGCTTGATGCCCTTTATTTTCATCGTTTTATCAGGATTTATTCACATTTATAGAATCGATATCATTACAGGTGAACCTAATATACAATGTATTCAACTTTACAGCATGAATGTATACAAGTCAAAAACATAGTTATCTTACAATATTAATAAACACTATTATTGTTATAATCCTAAATCTATTGTGAATGGTTCCGTTTTTATACTAGGGATATTAAATTCTTTTTAATAGTTTCAAATCTGTTTCTATTACAATTACTTTTAAAATGCCTTGTTAAATTGAAAATATTCAATAGTTTTAATGAATGCATGTAATGGGATATTATTCACCCCCTATGGGTTACGAAGCATTTCATGCTTTATTGAATATCAACTAGGTTGTATACATTTACTAAGTTATCAATTGATCAATATCGAACAAACATTAACGTGACGATTCTAATCTACGGCAAGGTCGGGGCTCTATGGGGCACGTGTCGACATCGAATCTAACATTGACGAAGGCGAAGGTATAAACAATTGTGAATGTTTCCGATCGCTACAACTTTCGAGATTCTTCTGCAAACAAACCGCGATCCCTACGATATCTTATCAGTCTTCACCGCTCGTAAAGTTTTCGATCAAAAAAGTTTCACAAACGAGCGAGCTTTGACTATAGATAGGTACAAAAGTATATATTAGCAAAGAAAATACTTTTCGTAAAAATAGCAACTTTACAAAGTTTTTAATACAGGAAATTTTACATACAATATTTACACACGGATCTGGGAATGGGCACGAAGCGTTTATTTTTTGAAGAGGAGTTTTTTAACTTTAGTCGATTTATCTTTGTTTTGTGGACAACATGGATGCTCGGGCAGCCTCCACTTGCAGTTCTTCCACCTGGCAAAATATCGTATACCTGCAGGATTGCACCTCACATTATAATCAACTACAGCTTGCTCTCCTACGGGACGGGGACGTGGTTCAGTGACATCTATACATGCAGTGCGACCTTACACTCTTCATCTTTCAAAACAAATCCGACTCATTCAAAATTGGTTAGTCACGGGGGGTGTTAGCAATGCTTCTGTCATCAAACATTCAGAGCAATCAGAGATAATTATATAATTTCATCTTTATACAAATAGAGTATTTGCATCATTTCAGTGCAAAGCCAATATATTATTTGAAGTTAATAAAGAAATGAGTGTGCGAATAACTCACCTTGCGGGAATAATGAGAGCATCAAATTCTGCGACCAGGTGTCTCCTGATGATACTCTTGGAGGGCGGAATCCCAAGTGCTGTGGCCATCGTCTCGCCGGTGAACGATGGCTCTAGTACTACTAGGCCGCCGTGCACTCCACTATCTATTGCAATTCACAGTATTTTTTTATTATTATTTTAAATGCACACTTTTTGTAACTTGGTAACAAATAAATTTATGGATGATTTCACACGGTATTTTTACTTTCAAACTACAAATAGTATCTTAGGATTCAGTCGAAGTCCATGTGATGTATTAAAGTATATGTTTTTAGTTAATCTACAAAAATAATATCTCATCTCGCCAAGGGCTTGGACCATATCTGCATCATGAAAGCTCAAAGAGTCTCAAGAGAAATTTTGTATTTGTTCTCGGTATTTATTTGTTATTCTTATACCTATCTACTTAACTATAGTATCTAAATCATTTATAAGACTGAATTAGTTAAGGTTAAGATTTTGATTAACGTTTTTGTAGATTAATCTTAGTTTAATAATAAGTAAAAGGTGCGTACCTTTGAGATTCTCAGCAAACTCCCCTAAGTCAATGTTATGGGCCCATCGCATAAATCTCTGGTTGGTCCAGACTAATGGATCAGCGTCGACGTTCTCGCACTGGTGCCGTCTCACGGCTAAAGCCTACAATAAACAATGCCTTTGTTACACCGTAAACGTGATTGATCACGAACACAATGTAAATTATAATAAAATGTTTGAGCAGAGTGACCGCCATCACTTAAGCGAACAGTGTCAGAATAACATTTATCGTGTGCGAAGAGGATTTGTCAGAATTACCTACTACACTTACTAATATTTGTACATACATTTATACTTCACACGGCGGAATTGTTGTATATAATAAGAGATTCATATTCATCTTCCCACATCCTGATTGTTAATTAAGTTAAATTACATATTTACAAATAAAAGCTAATGCTTAGAAAATATAATACAAACTTACAATACAAACTAGTAGTAGACCCAGAAAAGCAGACGCTTTTTTGGGTCTAAGCGTATGTCTATAGGAACGTAGCAACTTACATACAAACTTCATAAGAGTATAGCGTGGGCGAATATATTTTTGGCTTCAATAAGACAAGTTATTAAGTTAGTTATTTAATAAGTCGAAAACTTATAAGAAGCAAGTATCGCTAGCAAATAATGAGTAAAATAATTGGGCTTTTCATTTAAATCACGATATTACACCAAATAACGAGTATCTATGTACAAGTTACATTAATCTTCATCAAATCGCCATACCAAAGCAGCTGCGAACTCTTTATCTATAAAGGATACAATAATAAACGAGGCGTAACAGGTCAAATTCAGCTGTCGGGGAAAGAATGAGAAGAGTACACAAATGATTAATGAGTTTACATAACAAGGGTCACGGTAGATAAAACATTTGGCACAGTATTATACCAGAAGATAATTTCAAACAGGCTTGAAACAGTAACATACAGTTCTACACGATATTACTCCAGACAAAAAAATGCTATAATGTCAGGAACTACAGGATTTGTGTATCAGTGACAGTGACTTTCAATAATTTCTACTAATTGTCTAAATTAATAATCAAAAAGACTTTTTACTTCCTACTTATTATGGACTGCTTCAGTCTGAACCCATAAATAAGCCTTTATTTTTTCCTGTGCATTACATAAAGTCGTGCCACTTTTCTTACTTTTTTATAATTATTCTGTGTATTTGATACTTTACTTGATAATCGCTCATTTGCTTGTCCCCTTATTGGGAAGGGACGCGGAAAGGATTCTCTCATTATTGCGTCCATATTTTGCTGGCAAAATGAGGCGGAAAATTTCTGATATTTTCTCTTTATCGAAATGCCTGTTGGCGTAAAATAAATATGGATCGTTATTTGTTATTGTTTCATTAAATTTCGGGCCGGATAATACAGTGATTTATCAGTGTCTCGTCGGGATGTGATTTGGATGTTAATGTACATCAAGGTGTTGTTAAGTATTAGCCGGCATTTTCGTCTGAGGTGGGTCGACGAGCTGACAACTGAATCTCTATATATACCTAGTACAACTAAACATAAATGCTCTTAGATTGGGCACTCGGTGAGGACGACGATATATATGTCTAATATGTAGGAAGTGAGTTATCTACGAAGTGTTTTTATTACACAGGAAAGCGTATAATTGTGTTTCAATAAAATACGAGTACTTATAGTGAGAGATGTACCTTTGTAACTTTCAGTGTATTTGTAACAAATATTTAAAGTAAAATAACTAAATAATCATTTACATAGTTTCAATTCCAGATAAATAAACAAACCGATGATGATGATGAAACAGCCCTAGCTTGCTTTACAAGAAAGTAAAAAAGAAACATTTTGAAAATGCCTTATGTCATTTTATGATTATCACACTGATAATAGAGGTTGAATGTCATAGGTTGGAACCAAAAACTATTCTTTTTAAGTAGAGGCATTT
This sequence comes from Selenia dentaria, assembly GCA_917880725.1. Taxonomy (NCBI): domain Eukaryota; kingdom Metazoa; phylum Arthropoda; class Insecta; order Lepidoptera; family Geometridae; genus Selenia; species Selenia dentaria. The sequence continues at coordinate 35,685,130 of OU862875.1, read as the reverse complement.
GAAAGACACTGCCTTATATAATACCACCGTAGTGCTAAATACTGATACTGCATTGAAGTTAACAAGCATTAACAGACTATGCGGGTTTAACAACTCTGTAGTAAATGAGAAGACCAGGCAATACCATTCAAGCCAATGTCTTTAGTTGACAAGCGCATCGAACTACCACGTAAATCTTCAGTTTAAATATTTGGGTGGCATAACTGTCCTGGACAGCCGTCTCATCGAGGCCACGAATTACCCATCTCGTAGCAAAATGTTATAGGTACTTACTTGTCTATCATATTTCATTATCCTGAGTAAGTGAATGCCGTGCACAATGGACGCCTGGTGGAATTTTCGAGTGACTCCCAGATACTTCTCTAGTTCTTTTTTGCTGATAGTATCCAGCATCCGAGCGTCTACTAGATTTGCCAGGAACGATTCTGCATACTGTTGATAAATTCATTTTGTTACAAGAGTTTAAAAGATTAAGTTAAACTTTGCATATCTATCTTTTAGGACACGACAGCATCATCATCGCAGCGCGGTGCAGTTATACATGCACTTATAGCACTTACGCAATCTGGCGCCAAATTGCGCATCCGTAACATGTTTTTTTAACATGAAACGGATGGAACATGAAAGGAATTTTTCATTTGATCATATTACCTAAAAACCTAGAAATATTATTACTAGCTAATTTAAACAAAACTTTTAAATTAAAATTATAACTTACCTACACGATTTTTTGCACTTTATATAGAATTATTAAGCTTGAATTATTGTATCAAATTATTGGTGGTTTTGTATATATGGGTATATTAGTCAATATGTGCTGTGCTATATACGAATACTTCTCACCTGCGACAGTCCCAGATCAGGTAGCCATTCAGCCGCAACCCAGGCGTGAGTCAGCTGTCCTATGCTCGGGTTCCGCACCAGGTCCGGTCGCCTCCTCTCTTCTATCGCGAGCCGCAGCTTCTTCCGATGCATCGGCTGCGAGATCCCAAGCCCCACCTCCAGGTCAGCGTCAGATAGCTCGAGCAGAACCTGCCCATTCAAAGCACGAATCTAGAACCAACCAGAACACAATATTTGACGCTTTTATTGCGTCAGTGCTTACTATGCGTGTTGTGTTGGTGATGTATGATACATGATTAGCAATTAAAGGAAAGTGCTTATGTAATAAATGATTAAGATGATGATAAGATCCTCCTTGATCCTTGCATAACTTGAATAAATTAATTAGATTTATGATTCCCATTGATAGCAAAATTGAATATGTACTCGTTGTTTTTTGACACATTCAATTGTACAGTTTATAGTCAGGGTTTGATAAGTGTTTTTTATCAAATAGAACTAATTCTTATTGCCATTGGTACATCAATTATAATTATACTATCTTTTCTACAATTATACTGTCTAAGTTTTCGATGTTTTCGAAATTTCGTTCACTATACATAATAAAGTAAATATCCGTAGCAGAAAAATCGCTGCAAATCTAGAACAAACAATGTCCAGTATAACATTAAAACTTCGTAGATATACTGGTAGGTTGGACTCGCAATTTCCATACAAATGTAATAAAATGACCAAATTTCGAGTAATGAATGGTACAAGGGTAATGAAAATGGGATTTTTCTGCCATTCGTTACGTTCGATAAATAATTCCCGCTGTTATGTCGAGAATTACGACCGTTACTTATTATTAATGCGCACCCACCGGTGGATTTACATAATATGTACCTATATTTATATACATATTTACTCATACTTTTAGCATTGTCAGTATTGCATAATTAAATTAAGACTTGCTTTATGTACTAAATTATACAGCAAATAATGATATTTCTACAAACAATAGTCTACATTAAGCGTATCATGAAGCAGGAGAGTTATGAAATTTCAGTATATCCTTTATTGTAATGTTTCTTGAGTAGGTAATCACATCAAATACCTTGGGATACAGCCCCGTGCATCAATGCCATAATTGTAGCTCGTAAATCATTCCAATCAGATCAAATTAGAACTATAAGGAGTAAGAATTTCTGTTCATCATATTAAATATACGGGGTGACTACGCCGGGATGGGAGGGTATAGCCAAATCTAAAACTATTATGTATATAGTCCATGTGCTCGTTCTTTGTACGTGATTATTTCGCTTGTTAGTGTACTCTTAAATACGCGTGGAAGTGTATGCGTATATAGGTGAGGTTGTGTGTGTGTGTGTGTGTGTGTGTGTGTGTGTGTGTGTGTGTGTGTGTGTGTGTGTGTGTGTGTGTGTGTGTGTGTGTGTGTGCACGTGTGCGTGAGTGTGTGTGTGTGCGTGTGTGTGTGTGTTTGTGTGGGTGTGTGAATGTGTATGGAAGAGGGTGTGTGCGTGTGTAAGGGAGTGCTCGTGTGTGACGTTGCTTGTGGTGCTTTGAAATAGCGTTAGGATTTTTGATGAAAAGTGGTATATAGATAATTTAGGTCCTGTAATATTACATAGGTTTCCACTGGTATTATGAGCGCAAGGTTAATAATAGTTTTTTACACTAATTGTATATATACCTATTAGCGTTGCCGAATGGCAAAATTCATGTAGGTAGTTGTAATGATCCGACCTTGTAAGCCCGTGTTTTTAAAGAATAGGTTACGGTAACCTCTGCCTGTTGTAAGAGCCGAATAAAAGGGGACCCTAAGAGCTCGGGTATAGTTGGGGGTAGGGCTAACCTAACCTAACCTAACTATCTCACCAACGAGCTCGAGGAAGACGGCGTCATGATGTGGCAATTGACACCGTGCCATATTTAGAAGAAGGAGATGCGAAATGCTCTCAGAGTCTCAGAGAGATATGTCTCAGAGAGATGGTCCCTCTCTCTGATGATCTTGGGGTCATCTATAAGACATCGAAGAAGGCCACCGAGGGCGTTTAGTGGAAAGTCCCACAAAACCCGGACGCTTCCCATAGTATCCGGGTTCTAATAAGATTTCCCCCTCGTATACAAAAAAAAGGTAGTAGTAAAGAAAGCTATGGTCATAAAAATAGTATTACTAGAGTAGCTGCCGAAATAGGTGACGATCAACGAATGTGACAACGTGGGCCGCTGCGAAAGCAAGGCACACATTTGTGAGTCCATCAATGCCTGGTCGCAACCACGCAGTACTAAACAACACACTTTAGAATCAAGGACTAACAATCATACTTTTTCACTTACTTTAGTTTTCAGTGGTTTGAATAGATTTCTATAATTAGTTGGTTTAGTTATGTTTATAACTATTTATCTAAGCACGACAGATACTTACACTATTCGCATTGTCACCTTGCCGCCCAATACTTTTACTACGCGTTTATTTGATCAAAACACGACAATTTAAATTAATCTCAAAGATTATTGTCTAAATAGTTATCAAATTACCAATGGTATTTAAGAAACAGATAAAAGAAGCGTAGTTACAACGCGGTCACATTAACTCGACGCATCGCTGGAATGCGGGTCCCCGCCCGCAATCCCTTTTATCGCCCGGCAAGTGTCGGTACGGCCAGCATCTTTGTTACCGATAAGCGATGATGACTAAAAGATAATCGACTAATCGACTACATTCCTGTCGAAAAATGCCAAATAAATAAATATTAAAAGGGTAGCCATACAACAAATGTGTGTTTTCCTATTTTTATGCTCAATATTAATAACGGTAACGTTAGACACCTTAAATTTTCACAGAATATGTAGTTGTATATTACCTTTCAAAATAAATAAATATTTTTTATTCATTTAACAAACTTAATTTTTAATCCATTTTTACTCGATCTTAATAAAGGCCACTTGGCCTGTTTTTTTTTGCTCACCGTATTTGAGCGCCAAAATGACGTCACATGGTCAAGCGTCTAGTTAATGTGACCGCATTGTAGTCTACTAATTGAAAAAGTACGTCGTCTTATTTGATTTGTATTCAGTAACAGTATGCTGGATGTATGGACATTCCTAAAGCCAGTTCTGGGGGTTGGTGTGGGTGATCGCGCCAAGGACAGTAAAGTGTACAAAGAAAGGACCAACCTTGCCGCTTTTAACGTTGTCAGCAACTGCAGCTGCATACTGAGGCATTCCCAAAGCCAGTTCCAGCCACGCGATGATTGCTGGTGCGCGCCATCTCGCTAAAGGAAGTGATGCTGCTTCTCGCAATGCCGCCTCGCTGCCCAGGGGAGACCACGCACGGGCACTGCCGGTACCCGCGTATACTGGCTCTGCTTGAAAAAGATTATGTAATGAAATACCTTGAAAATAGGTATTCGTATAATTATTTTATTAAATTATTAGTTCTCCTTGTAAATTTAATTAAATGCTCTTATATTATATAGATATTTGTACAAACATATTATTTTATTATTATTATATATAATACTAGCTGCTCTTCGCGGTTTCACCCGCGCGGTGATGGAAGATGATGATGATGATGAATCTTATATAGCCTTTGTTACTCAGGCTATGTAGATTTCCAATGGTGAAAATATTATTGAAATCGGTCCAGTACTTTTTGAGCCAGTTCGTTACAAACATACTTACAAATCTTTCCTCTTTATAATCTATACTAAAATACTAATACTTATTATAAAGAGGAAACATTTTTAAGTAAGTTTGTTAAGTAACATAGGCTATATAATATTCATCATCATCATCATCCATCACCAAGCGGGTGAAACCGCGGAGATCAGCTAGTATTATTATATAGTAAATAGTGATATAGTATAGAATAAATTACTATAATGTAATCGGTTAGTCCATCTGTCGGTCTATCCTTATGTCCGTCTATCCCTCTGTCCTTCTGTCAGTGTGTCCGTCTCATGATAAAATTGGTATAATTTCTTCTTTAGCTTCATTCTCATTAGCCGGTCCAAGTTCTTACCACTCTCATGGCCGCTAGCCGCCGCGCTGCCGGACTTGGTGCGATGTCGGCTCCGTGCGAACACGCGCGATATAGACCCCCACGCGGACCCCCGCCCGCGAGCCCCCTTGCCTCCCCCCGTGCCTCCCACTCGCCCCCGCATGCCCCCAAGTAGTGCGGCCTCGCATTCGCCCGGGCTTGAGAGTTGTTCCACTGATCTATGCGAAAAAGCCACGTGTTTTCTTATTAGTTGATAGTGCATGAGATTTGTTTACATTTACTTTTTGGGTAAAAAAATGTCCTAGGTCAATATTTCTAAGAAGTGGTTTGAAGCGTACCGCCTACCTAATATATACCTAAAAATATTGTTCTTGTGTTGCTGCTAGTGCTATTTACCAAAATTTTTAATTTGTCTGGTAGACCAGCGCTCTGGTTTTTTCTTGTAAAATAAAATTATGCAGTCTCGATGAATACGTGACTCTGAAATTACTCGTAATTTATTTTATCTAGGTTCGTAATACAGCTGCAGCCTAATTTTGGTTTTTGCTTTGGTAGTTTTATCACAAAGTAGCTATCTGCATAGATAAATTAAGATAATTTATCTATGCTATCGGTAAGGAAGATTGTTAGGTGAAATTTTAAATCTTAATTATAATTTAGCTTTAATTTCCCAAATACACATGGTGGATATAATATCTATCTATATCGGCACTAAAAATGCAAAAGTAACTCTCTGCCCGTTTGTAACCTTTTCACATCTTATCGTTGTAAGTAGGTATTCGTAGAATAAGGGCCTGAATAGTAGGTACACAGAATACTTTTTATTTCCATCACTCGAATGAAACCGCAGGGTGCAACTAGTGTATATAAGGTATTTGTTAGTTAGTACACAATTTTGAACAGGGTGTTTTTTTGAATCGATAAAAATATATTTATTTTTATGATTATGAACCCATATTCGCCGCTCCACAGCCAAGAGCCATAGTGCGACTGCACGCACGACCCGATGCACCGCTACATCGCAGAACAGATAGCAGTAAATACGCGAGACATACCTACCCGCTTAGAATAGGTTCAACGTGCGGACGATGACCCGCCCGGGCCCGCCGTCGTTTAGGCATAGACATCAGCTGCGTAAACATTCGCGAGTAGGTAGGTTCATACGTCGTTGTACCTATTCTAAGTGGGTAGGTACTTATGCCTCGCGTAGTCATTGTTGTCTATTCTGTGATGTAGGGGCGTTTGATTAGAAGCGCAATGGTTATTAGCTGCGGAGGCGGAGTAATGAATATGGATTCCTAATAATAAAATACATGCATTTTTTTCTTTCACTATAATGACCAGTTATCGATTCCAAACCACCACATTCGATATTGAGCATTAATTAACAATGACCTTATATAATATGAATTTTATATGATATAATTAAGTAGCTTTTCAGGCTCATACCCAAGGCCAGAGAACAAACAATTCTGCTCATCACAGACATATTAGCCGGCCAGGGATCTAATCTGGAATCCCGCTTTTCAAAGGCGAGTTTCTGCTAATTGAGCTAACGGAGCCTGAGTTTGTCATTGAATTATATGTTTATGATTGTTTTTCTTTAAATTATAAGGCAAGTTATCAAATCTCAAATGACGTGTACATTTAATTTAATTGCAAAATGAAACCTAGTATATATCATGTGAAATACAAACCTTGACAGAGAGCCAGCGTCGATGGACCGCGTGAACGGGGAAGCGCTGTTGTGCGGCGATAGAGTCGGCGAGCTGCAATCTCGCGGAGTGCTCACTGGTAACAAGCAAAATGTAATTCAGTAGAAATAGACGTTAAATGTAAGAACTTCTAAGACACTTTACAACGAAGCAAAATATAGAGATAGTAAATTATTTGTGAGCGGCGCAGATTCTTATTTTGATTTACGGACTATTTCTGATAATTTATTGATTCAGGAGATACTTTGGCGGAAATCCATTTTAAAACGATATTAAGAGAAATATTTAGTAATTTTACTGTCGGATACTAGCGCTGGACGTGTCAACATCTTATGCGGGAGGGAGGGTGGTGCACACTGCATCTCGGCCATAAGCATTTTTCCAGCGGAAGTGTCACTAAACATTTTTTTGAATATCGGGACTATTTCAATTAAGGCGCGCTCGTACCCTGATTAAAGAAAAAGCAGAATTTTTAAACGCATAACGAAACAGATCGATAGTATATTATGAAAAAAATACAAAGGTTAGAAAGGAATAGGAAAAGAGTAATAACCGAATAGAATTCATAAATATAACTCTCTTTCAGCAGAAAAAAATCCTGAATAGGTCCACAAAAATAAACTTTCACGTCTAAACTTTCAGAATTTTCCGCGATAACACTATATTTTTTTTAGGTAATACTTAGCCAATGTATAGTACTAAAGTTATAACCAGCAGTTTATTCAATTGTGTTAGTATATATCGAAATATATAAAGAAAACGTACAAAATTAACGCATTTTCGCATTACGTCGAACAATCTAACAAGCGATTTTCAACCTTACGTAAAGCATCGTAAACTATTTTAAAATTGGGGTTGGACCACGTCTTAAAAATTTAATTTTTTTATTTTATACTAGCGACTGCTCGCGACTTAATTCGCGTAGTAGGCTTCGCCATAACCTCCCGTCTTTTCTTATTATATTTTAATACAATAACCTTCTACGAAGTATTAGAAAAGATTTTAAAAAAGATGATTATAATCGGCAAAGCTCTCAAGTTATAGCGTGACCAGGAGAAATAGGGGTTCATATATAGATACCATTAGATGACAAGAGACGGGTGAGTGCGGTGCCTGATGGCAAGCATTACAGTTGCAGTCCTATACTCGTAGTAAGTCGGCTTTCCTCGTCTCTTCCGATTCTCATCCCGATCACATGGGGAATATTCTTTACCTTGCTGCCCTCAAGGATCGTTTCGTTTCGTTGTGTGATAGTGATAACTCTATAGGGATAACCGTGTAACCCTAGATGATGTATTACGTAACCAACCATACTATAAACATAGTAGTTCTGTGAACAGTAGACCTCGCGAGCATATAGTATATAGTCTTATCAGCGGCAACTTTACGCAGTATTTCATATCTTATCACCTCGGAAACCACTTGACCAATTACGCTCATAATCACCATACGCACCTATAATGTGTGTATACCAGGAGTATTTTAGCAAAATCGGTCTGTAAATAGCGCCGCAGCAAATTTCCCTCCTTTTAAGGTAAATTCACCTTACTAAAAATTATCGACGACAAATAAGTATATTTTCTCAAAAATGGTATGTAATGTTGCCATAACATCTCTAAAAAGTATCCAGAAAAGGATTGGTTGAAAACTGTGACCTGTACAGTGTACAGGAAGACAAACGAACAACCTAACAATATACGGACAGATAAAAGTCAAAACAAAATATGGAAACTCGTATATTGAAAAGGGGATAAATAATACACTTTCGGCCTTTTCATCTTGAACGCACACTTAAACACACTCTTCCTCACCCATCTACCACCACCTTAGTTAGCGTAGTTCAATACGATTCTATCGGTATATGTTTAATATCTAGAAACTTAGCTAAACCCGAGATATCATCGTTTTAATGCGCAAGGTTATATATTTTTCCGCTAAGGACCTTGTCACAGAGCGGTAGGTGCGCTATCGCGCGCGTCGCCGGTAGGGTCGTTAAGTTATGTATAGATGTGCACTGTAGACCATGCGACCGATGCCGTGGACGGGTCAGCTAGTAAGTTAATTATCAACATAATTTTGCATTCTCGGGCTAAAACAAATAATATGTAGGTACCTACTGGTGTACATTTTAGACGGTGACCGGGTTATTGGTAAATTATAAAAGAGACCTATACTTTCAGATTTTGGGCGAGGAAATGAATCATTAACACTCAGTGGGTAGTTATCTAATGGAATAATCAAATTAGGTTACACATTTATTCTTATTCTCTCTATTTCCAAACATTGTTAGTTGACACATATGTTTTATCACGCGGATTGGTTAGTTTTGGTGCAGCTTGTGGTAGGCATGGTTAATCAGTACAGATCGCGTTATCGCTGGTGAAATGTAATGTTCTAATTGAATATGAAGATTACTTATATGTTTAGAACATATTATATGCAGTACAACTTTTACATCCTTGAAGAGGCTCTACGGAGTATAAACACCCACATTCATGAGGTATATTCTTAGACTCAACACATCTCATATAATAAGGGCCAAAGGCTAATACACCCACCTTACCTTACCCGCTACTTTAATTTTATTAACTCTCCACTGGTTATAAAAACGCGATATCATTAAATACCTAATTTAAACAATCCAGTAAAAACTAAATTCGAGTTTAAAAAAGTCTCACTCACGGTCTAGCGCTCGACGAGTCAACATCTCCTGAGGAAAAAACACTGTTTTCTCATCTCCTGAGGATGCCTCGTGTACGGGCGAAACACGTGTCGAATCGTTTTCTACCGATTTCCAAAAAGGAGGAGGTACTCACAATTCGACTGTATATTTTTTTTAATGTTTGTTACCTCATAACTTTCGACTGAGTGAACCGATTCTTTTTTGTTTGAAAGCTGGTGCTTCCCGTGTGGTCCCATGTAAATTCTATCAAATTCAGCGGTCATTAGCTTTTGATTACCAAAGTAATAGAATGGGTGTCAGTATAAAATTTTTCAAATTGCACTTCTTGGTTGATTGGGTGGTTGCTTTTGTGTGTTGTTTTATTCTGTACTTCCTATTTGTAGTTTATACGGGAGGGACACCCTCCCGTGCACACCGCAACTCGGCCATAAGCATTTTTTTCAGCGAAAGCGTCACTAAATATTTCTTCGCATATCGTTTTTGTAAATGGATTTCCGCAAAGTAACGCCTGAATCAGTAAATTACATAAATTAAAGTTTATTTCATTAAGATATAGGAAAAAGTAAAACCTTTTTATTTATTTTTAGTTATTGTATACTATAAAAATAAAGAAATTCCAACAAATTTAAAACTATGTGTTTTACTTTTGTTCCTGTTGATGATTGTAATGAATGGTTCTGCATATAAACATAATAATCAATCCATTATGCTCCCACTGCTGGGACTCGAGCTTTCCTCTCAGAAAAAGAAGTTGGGTCAAAATCCAATACGCGGGTCCAACTCATGTCGATGGTTTCAGGTCTTCGACACAGCCTAACGATTGCTGTCCTAAGAACGGATACGCTCAATTGAATAATGTCACTAGCGGTCACCCGACTCATAACCGCAAGCGTTGCTTGCATTGTTCGATCGTTCTGCGTATGCGTGTGGATAAAATTATAATTTATAAAAAAGTCTGGTGAATATGTTTTCACAAAGTATCCGCTCTACCTTGTAAGCGATCGGCAACAATTGCGCAGTATCATAAACAACATAGTATTAACGAAACAAAGACATTATAATCAGCTTTAAAAGTTAATCTATGCTGCAGGCTTTTATCGTGTAAGCAATGACTGAATCTAAGCTGCGACGAAGCCATTTGCCTAAAAAGCCATTACATATTGAAGAAATCCTAGAACCTATGCATCGTTATTACTTTAAATGTTACACTTTATAAAATAAATTATCTTGTAAAATAAAGCGGACAGAGGCACTTATCTAGCTGTCATCGAAGCGAGCCAATCTCTGCTTCCAGTGAAGCCATTTTCGAGCGGTTGTCACGTAAACAAATTTAACAGCTCCAATTTTCCAAAACTCTACATTTTATGGTATCTGTAGATTAGAAAACATCTAAACCAGTCATAATAATGAAACTCATTATGGCTTAGGTTATTTCCATAAATATTGGCGAAAACGGGCATTTACTTTCTTACGTGTATTCAAGTAAAACATATTTTTATTATTGAAATTAAGCAACTTTCATTTCATATTATTTTATTCCGAAGTTTCAAACACTTTACAGTAAACATGATCACGGGATAAAAGAATATGAAATTATAAGCGATTTAATCCTTCCTTTAACGTGAAAGTTAAAACAAAAGATTTATGAATGAAGCTGACGTATATTTACGTCTCTGGGACGCAAAGGATTAATCCGTTTAAAGTTATTTTGTTTCAATACCAAAAAATCGCGATTCCGGTCGGGACTAAAATGAGATAATATCCAGCTCCGCCGAATTAAATAATTTTCTACAGTTTCAATTAAATGGTTTTACTCGCAACAGAAGTGGATCAACAAGGCCCACACCTAGAACCTGCACCTAGAAACCTAGTAGTGCTAAAAAGTAAGCCGTTTTATTGAAATCATTCAGCTCACTTTGCTTGTACCGTCGGTATAGTAGCATACGATTTTTTTTATCGACTTCCAAAAAAGGAGGCGGTACTCAATTCGACTGTTTTTTTTAAATGTTTGTTACCTGATAACTTTCGACTGGGTGAACCGATTTTCAAAAATATGATATATATATTTGTTTGAAAGCTGGTGCTTTCCATGTGGTCCCATTTAAATTTCATCAAATTCGGTTCAGTAGTTTTTGAGTAACACTCCAAGAACTGAATACAATGGAAGTCGGCATAAAATTTTTCAAATTGCACTTGTTACCAATCAACCGCCCAAGTTATACGGGAAAACATTTTACCATTTGCGTTTGTGTGCGTGACGAGGCAAGTAAACACAGCACACATAGCGAATTTGCAGCGCGCGTTTTGAGAAAACGTTGTTTGGAAACCTACCTTCTATAGGTAGTTATTGTAAGCCTACACACCTATATTGCGGGTAGTTAGATAGAAAATGATAAACGAGATTTTAAAGTTGTTTGGTTGATGTTAATTAAGCGCCTCAAAACTTGCAGGGTCACCTTTGGCCACGAATTCTAACCTTGAAACTCACCCTCACTTGCTAGCTCGGCATCACACTACGTTCGATACCTCTAGATATAGTTCTTCAATTCACCAAGATATAATGGTAAATGCTCACCATTGCTAGGAGGCGAAAGATGTCGCGTTGTTATCAATTATTGCAGACTTTTGCTAAATAATTATTACTCACCAATTATGTCACGATATTATAACCACCCAGGGATCACATGTGGGGATTTTCTGATGAGTCATCTTCCATTAGACAAGTAAAAAAAACACAAAAATACTACTTGAACCTTTTAGAGCTAATGCTATAGCTAGAAAATCGATGGACTGGATGGAAATATCTTGTACCTTAGTACTTATAGTGTGGATTATAGTCAAAATATGCTTTTAAAACTAATAACAGTAACTCTATTAAAAATATTTATGTATACTAAGGTAACTAAAACGCAAAAATCATGGTCCATTAAACACCCAAAAGTTAGCTCACTGCCACTTTGGATTCAACTTTTATAGCGCACCCTGTAAAGAAAACTTCATAAAACCTGAACTTTGCTTTCAAAGATATCCGAAGTAATTTGTTTCCAAGTTTATTTAAGCGTAAGTAACTGATTTAACAGGGCTGTAGTTAAAGAGTAAAGAGACATGTATCCAAACAAAAACATATTTTGAATGTTATTACGAAGTTGATTTCAGTTGAGCGGCATTCGATTCATTTTTCTCTATGTTTCGTGTAAATAACGGAAATGAAATAATTTGAACTAAGGCAATAAAACCCGTACTTTGTAATAATTTATAAAGCAATTGATATGAATTGAAATATAGAGGACACATCAAAGAAACATATTTTTACCAAAAAAAGAAACGATTTCAACGCTAAATAGTGTGAAATAACTTTATGAAGTCGGCACCATGTAGTTCAAAAGTACCTATTATCACAATATCGTGTGCATGGTACTACCGACTTCGACAAGTTATTTCACATTTTTTAGAATTCAAGTCGATTCCAATTTTCAGTAAAAAAAATGTCTCCATTTTTAAGAGACTATTGCTACTTATGGGATCGATTGTCATTCAACGTCAATAAGGATCAAGAAAGGCGAAACACTTCTCAGTTATTGGAGTGTAACTCTAAAACTGCCTTACCGAACACGATGAAATTTAAATGAGACCACCTCGGAAGTATTGTATAAGTACTCGTATTACCGAGTTGGTCCCATTTAAATCTCTCTCTTTCATCTTCGTCTCTTGCCCTACTGATACCATTATTATGGTCTCTTTTACACACTGGAGCTAAAAATAAATGAACATTTGTTAAATATATTAAGTAAGTGACGATGAAAAAAATACGTAATAAGACAAGTCCGCTGAGTTTCTTGCCGGATCTTCTCAGTCGTGGTCGCGATCCGATCCGGTTGTAGATTTAAGAAATAATAAATGTTATATGACAATTTGTAAGTGACCCCGTATGCCTATACAGAATAAATGATTTGACTTTGACTTTAACTTCTCTCTTTAAACAAATAATATTGAGAATGGTTCACAAATGGGGGATAAATCGGTGAACATACATAAATATACATACAATGAAACATAGAACCTCCTCATTTTTTTACGTCGGTATAAATGTTCACATAATATTCAAGCGTGTAGTTTTTTACTGTATATCTTTGTACGTGTAGATAATTATGAGGGACGAACTCGTTTATTGAGTGATGAAACTGTGTTTCTTGAATTTAATGCATTGCATTGCTTACGGGACCTTATAAACGTGTTACTATTAAGGTACTTATTGTTAGTAATTACTAGGAATACAAACCCTCAGTCAGTAAGTGTATAATATATACATAAGCTAGATAAAGGTTGACCTATTTATTATATCCTATCCTACTCCTACTAATATTATAAACGCGAAAGTTTGTGAGTATGGATGTGTGGATCTTTGTTACTATTTCACGATCAAACGGCGGGGCCTATTTTCACGAAATTTGGTATGGAGGTAGATGAGGCGCTGGATTAACATAAAGGATACTTTTCATCATCATCATCATCATCCATAACAACGCGTGTGAAAAAGTGTAACATTCTTGGGCACAGCTAAGACAAAATAATAAGCTCTCCGCCTACTCAAGATCGTAATGATGACAGTTCTGTCAAAGTTTGTGTCAGTTTCTGATAGCTTAATCAAAAGCCAAGTCAATTTGACAGCTCGATACACAAGACGTGCTCGGCGACCGTCAAGAGTGATGAAATGTAATGACAGTTTTTTTCCATAGTCATTAATTTTATATTTGTATGTACGTAGGTAGTTATGCATCCGCCCGAACCATCCATATTAGATTAGTAAACAACATTCCAGCTGACTTAGCATTGTCATAGGTGGTCGCTGGTTAGTACTTAGGATAAGTTACCCACGCAGATGGGTTTTGTCATTCATATTTTATTCATTATAATTAGAGCCTCCAAATCGGCTGGACGTATTTTTAATTTGTTTAATTTTTAGTTTTTAAAAAACCTTTTATCCTAAAAGGAAGTTTGACTGGCGCAGCCGGTAGGATCGTTTTGTCAAGGCTGTGCCGTATTTCGTTTAAATTTCGAGTGTCCAAATTCACCGGGATAACGCAAGTGCGGCGCGAGTAGCTGTGAAACGATCCACGAACCACAAAAATTCGTCATCTTCCCGATGGTGCCGAGTATGGGAGTAACGGTCGGTTGGTGAGTAAAACTCTTTGCCTTCCTTACCAATACCTCTCCTATATTTTTCATAAAAGGGTGCTAGTTATAAATTTGTTATTTTCGAGATCAAAACTCTCTCATTGTAACGTATCTGGTTGTTTGGTATAAAGCTCTACCAAGCGCTTATCTATTTCTAAGAACGTCTGGACGGTGTCTGGACTGATAAGGCTACGAACGTAGAGCGAATATAAAACAGAGCGGGCAATCAATTAAATAAAAGTTTTATAGTATATTCATAAATATTTAATGTAATGTGTTAATCGATTTAAAATAAGAGAATAATTGATAATATATAAATACAACATTTTTGGAATTTATTTACACTTTATTAATTTGTTAGGATATTTGGATTTTACACTTTTTATTTAATTTTTGACTGTGTTTTATGTTATCTATTGTGTTTATTGGTTTTACATGTGTTTATTTTAAGTGTTACATTGTGTGTGTATAATTTAGAAAAAAATATTTAGAAAAAGGACAATGACTAAGATTTGTTCTTCACTTAATGATCTGGTTATTGCTGCTTTTACTTTACTCTAAATTTGATAAATATCTTGACTTACGTTATCTAAATATATTGTATTTTGCTACCTATGCTACCGATTCAACAAATTACACAATCTTATACACACACAACTCAAACACTATTCAAAAAATCTTTATACCTCCAGTATACTATATTTCTGTATCCTATAAAAACAGCGACGTATCTAATATAGTACCTAGCCGAAGTAATTTATATTTAGATCATTGTACTGACCATGTAAGTTACACCCGCATACTTTTTGCACTCGATAATGGATAACCCTCTCTGTACTTTAAATGAAATAGACGATATTGAAATTGCACAAAGTACTCAATGTGATATTGAAAATCTCACCCGGGCAATATCTTTGACAGACAATGGTCTTAAAGTTTTTTGTCAAAATATAAGAAGCGTTTATAGTAATATTGATGATTTAATAACAACTTTAAGTGCAACCAGTGTTATTCCAGATATTCTTATTATGACTGAATGTAGAATTCAAGCTGATAAACCAATTCCCTGTGTTACGAATTATACCTCCTATGTAACAAGTCACCTTCTCAATCAGAATGATGGAGTCGTGGTATATATAAAAAATGGTATTAAAGCAGCAAACATAAAAGAAGTGCGATTAGAACACGCATCATGTATGCAAATAGATATTAGCGGTATTACTATATTGGGTATATATCGTTCCCCCTCGAACTCAATTGCTGAACGTTTTATAGACTCGCTTGACCTACATTTAAAATCATTAAAATCTGTCAAAAACATAATAATAACAGGAGATGTGAATATCAACTTAATTTCTAGGGAAACAGAGAAAACGTATGATCGAAATAATAGAATTGGTTACCTTAATATGTTAGCTTTGCATAGCATAATGCCAGGTCATATGCTTCCTACGAGAGAAAGTAACTGTATAGACCATGTAATGGTGAAGATTGACAAAGGTAAAGTAGCTGTTACAATTGCTGTTTTAAGCACCACTGTTACCGACCACTCTATGATGTTTTTTAATATAGCTGGTCAAACTGCTTATAACAGATGTAGCAAGATAAAGACGGTTGTTGATTTCAAAGCAGCACTTCTAAGTTTAACAAAAAAGAATCTTGGCAAACTTTTATTTTGTGATGATCCCAACGCATTGGTGGAGCAATTGGTAAATAAAATCACGGAATCTTTGACAGAAAATACAAATATTATACAGATTCCTAAAAACAAACGCATTATAAAGCCATGGATAACTACGGGTATTTTACGATGCATTAAAAACAGAAACAAACTACAAAAAAAGGCTCGATTAGATCCTCATAATGAAATTACTAAAATTACTTACAAAAGGTACCGAAATTTTTGTAACAATTTGATAAAAAAACTAAAAAGAAATTACGAACGATTACTATTGGCTAAATCTACTAAAGACTCGAAAACTCTTTGGAAAAACATTAAATCAATAACACACATAAATAAACGAAAAACAGATAATTCAAAACTTTTAAACATAAAATCTTCCCCGACTAATTCTATTAATTACATTAATAACTATTTCGCAAATATTGGTAAAAACCTAGCAGAAGACATTTTAGTAAATGGTACTTTAACAGACCAAGGTTCATGTGACAACTATAATAAGCAATTCAACTCATTTGTTCTTCTAGAAACTGACCCAAAAGAAGTAAACGATGTGCTTATGAACCTCAAAACAGATAGTGCTCCAGGTTGGGATAACATCCCCACAAGCTTCCTTAAGTTGGCTAAAGATCAAGTAGTTCCCATAATATGCCACTTGTGTAACCTTTGCTTCAAACATGGCACCTTCCCCTTGGTGTTAAAAAAATCTATCATAACTCCAGTGCACAAGGGTGGTGACCCAGACGATGAAAATAACTATAGACCTATATCGGTTCTACCTAGCATGTCGAAAATACTAGAAAAGTTAATAAATATTAGACTAACTAAATATCTTAAAAAATATAAAATCATATCTGACTCACAATATGGTTTCCAAAGTGGTAAATCCACAGAGGACGCTGTTACAGCTTTGACTTCTTTTATTGTGAATCAGGTAGATAAAGGACGAAAATGTGTAGCTGTATATATAGACTTGAAAAAAGCTTTTGATACTGTTTGTGTCCCCATTCTGCTTCGAAAACTAAGTAACGTTGGTATCCGAGGTACATCCTTAGCCCTTTTCAAAGATTATTTGAGTGGTAGGATGCAGAAGGTTAGAATTGGAGAATACACCAGTGAGGATGCAAGTATTAACTACGGTGTTCCTCAGGGAAGCGTTTTGGGACCTACTTTGTTTTTAGTATATATTAACAATTTATGCACCATCAAACTTGAAAATGCAAAAATATTTTCCTATGCTGACGATACTGCAGTGGTTTTTTTTCAAATATTACTTGGGATAGAGTTCGTGAACAAACTGAAAAAGGTCTTGTTAAAATAGCTGATTGGCTTAGAGTAAATTTACTCACTCTAAATGCTCTTAAAACGACATATATGTGTTATACTATTTACAACATAACTCAGCCTGATAACAATTTTAATATCAAACTGCATAACACTGATAACATTCATAATACTGACTGTAATTGTACTATATTAAATAAAGTAAGCTCAACTAAATATCTAGGAATCCAGATAGACCAAAGATTATCTTGGTTTTCACAAATTGATGCCATCAGCACTAGGATAAGAAAATTAATATGGGTTTTTAAAACTTTACGACATGTGGCACCACAAATGCTACTTAATAAAATATACATATCTTTAGCCCAATCTATCATAACATATTGTTTGCCGATTTGGGGCGGAGCTGCTAAAACTAAATTTATAGAGGTTGAAAGGGCACAAAGAAGTTTAATAAATGTTATGTATTTTAAGCCGTATACATATTCTACTAATGACTTGTATTCATTAAGTCAGTTATTAGCTGTAAGAAAACTTTATATCGTATAGATAGTACTAAAAGTCCACAAAAATACACCTTATGATGCAAACATCCTTAATAAAAGAAGAAAAGATATTGTTATTAAAGTGAAAGCCTGTAAATCTTCTTACGCCGGAAATCAATTTGTAAATAATTCAGCACGGTTATATAATTTCATAAACAAAAGTTTGGATATTTATCCAAGGAAATTGTATGATTGTAAAAAGCTAGTAGTCAATTGGATACGTACTAAAAACTATGATGAAACAGAATCGCTACTTCGTACTGACAAGTGAACAACTACAATTATGTAAGATGTACAGAAGTATATTTTTAGTTAAACATACTGGACATCACAAACATTCTCACATTTGAAAACTTAATCTACACCCGCCACACATAAACACACACACACGCACACACACACACACGCATGCGCACATACATACACACACACACACACACACACACACACACACACACACACACACACACACACACACACACACACACACGCACGCACGCAAAAAAAATATTGTATTTTAGAAATAATATGAACCATAATATAAATATACAATTATTAAGTACCTACCTGTAACCATAACATGTAATAGTATGGATATGGAGGAGCGGGGTCTTCTGACACAGGTGTTTTTATACCTACTAGAAGGTCCCAACCTATCTTAAGTTAAGTTAAACTTTGGCTACAGTAATAAAACATTTTTCATTTTCATTTTCATTTTCAATTTAGATTATTATATTGGTTTGTCTAAATCGTGCGTTACTCTATCAAAATGGAACCACGTCCACACCAAGTTCCCTTACCAACGGAAACTGTAGTTTCGACGGTACAAATAGTGCCTATTCCAAATGAAATGTTACGGCTTATCCCGTTATTTGGCGGTGATAAGCGACAGTTAAGTTTATTTTTGAGAAAGTGCGAATATGTTATAACCCGATTTCGAGGGCATGAAGAACAGAACATATATGTATTGCATGCGATTACGAGCCGATTAATTGATAATGCAGCCGCGTTACTATCTGAAAGGGAGGACTTTTCGAACTGGTCCGCCCTAAGAGAACTTTTGCAACAGCACTTCGGTGATCCACGAAGTGAAGGGTGCATAAGCATAGAATTAGAGTCGTGTAAAATTAAATCAGGTGAATCATATCTGGATTTTTGCTGTAGAGTACAAACTATTCGTTCACTTCTTATCTCAAAAGTAAACTTATTGAGTGACACTGAACTTAAGCGCGCGAAAATCGCGATATATAATAACACGGCGCTAAATGTATTTCTATACAATTTACCTGAGAATATGGTTCGTGTAGTTAGGCTTAAGGCACCTGCTACTTTAGAAGATGCCTTAGGAGTAGTGCTTGAGGAGGTCAACTTTCTAGAACAGTATACGATGCGAAATCGTATGCACGGCAATAATTCCGCGCTAAAGCCTTCTACTGTTCCTGGACTAGGGTTTAAGTTTGGAAATACCCCTCCGGTGACGTTTCAACCTCAAGGTGGTTTAAAACCTTTCGTACTACCGTACAATTATGCTACGCCACAAAAATTTAATTTTGGCTTACCTCAAAACTCTCAGAATATTAGACCGCAGTTCGGGCAGCCAAATAATTTTGGTTATAAACCCCAATTAGGATATCGTCCTCCACAATTTGGCTATCGCCCTCAACTTACCTCGCAGCAACAGTTTGGTTACAAACCACCACAGTTAGGTTATAAGCCGCCGCAGTTCGGTAATAGGCCTCAACAAAACTTTGGCATGACCCCACAACAATTTGGGTACAAACCACCACAAATTCAAAAGCCTCATTACCAGTCGACCGATGTATCTATGCAGACACTTCCTCCAAGACCGCAGCCTCAACAGGCACCGCAACAGGGTTTTAGGTTGAATGAGCTTACCTCTGACAACGATGACGTACAATACCATGACGATTATTACCATGACGGTGACTACGGATATGACAGTCATGACGTGTACCCCATCGATGACGTACAGTGGATGCCTTCTCAGGACTATAATGACGAAATAACCATTACAGACGAGAGAGACATCCCTGAGACTGAGACTGCAAATTTTCAGATACAAGCCTCTCACGACAACGGGAAGTCATAGAACTGAACTGTGACTCCAACCTAAAATTGCCGTATATCTATATACCTGAAATTAATGCGAAATTCATGATAGACACAGGAAGTACTCGGTCTTTCATAAGCCCTCGCTTGGCATACCACTACTTTTTAGATTACGTTAAACATGAACCATTCCAAGTTGTGAGTACTCACGCTAGCAGTCAGCACAACGAAGTCATAGAGATTCCCTTGTTACCCACATTCAATAGTGACGATTACCACAAGTTTTACTTGTATGACGTAGACGAACGATACGAAGGACTTATAGGTAATGACTTACTCAAACAGTTAGATGCAATTATAGATTTAAAATATTTGATATTACGGACCAAAACTACTTGTATACCAATTGTAAACAACTTAAACTACGTCATTGAATTACCTTCGCGATGCGAACAACGCGTCAAAATCCCGACCGACCAACACTCGGGAGAAGCCATCGTTGAGTTTAAAGAATTTACTTCTGGAGTACGAATGCCCTGTGCATTAGTCAATTGCACAAACGGGTATGCATTAACAGTCATTCAGAACACTTCCAATCAATCTATGACTCTGACGGTAACACGACCATTTACAGTAACCCGTTTTGACACAACTGACTGTAATGTAAATTTTACTGAACATAGTACAGACATACAGACAGACCAGTTGTTAGAACAAAAACTTGCAAAAGCTTAGACTCGATCATACTAATAATGAGAAACGGGATAAAATTTTTAGACTTTGCAATGAATACAAGGATATATTCTATTGTGACCAAATTCCTTTAAGTTTCACAAATCAAGTCAAGCATAAAATACGTACAAAAAACGAAGATCCAATTTTTGTACGGCCCTTTAGACAAGCACCTGCCCAAGTAAATGAAATTAACCAACAAGTAGAGAAGCTTTTGAGAGATAACGTCGTTCAGGAATCTCATTCTCCATGGAACGCACCGGTTCACCTTGTTCCAAAGAAGATGGATGCATCAGGAGAACTTAAATGGCGAATGGTTGTAGATTTCAGACGACTTAATGATATCACCATTGATGACCGATACCCTCTGCCTAATATAAATGACTTGTTCGATAAATTAGGAAAGAGCTCTTACTTTAGCACGCTTGATCTAGCAAGCGGTTACCATCAGATCGAAGTAGAGCAACAGGATAGGGAAAAGACAGCTTTCAGCACGCAAAATGGTCATTATGAATTTTTACGAATGCTATTTGGCTTGAAGACCGCTCCGGCTACATTCCAACGAGCCATGGACAACGTGCTTAGGGGACTGCAGGGAATACACTGTATGGTCTATCTAGATGACGTCATTGTGTTCTCAGCTAGTTTAGACGAGCATATCCAGAAACTACGGACTATATTCGACAGACTTAGAGCCACCAACTTGAAAATTCAGTTAGATAAGTCGGAATTCCTACGAAAGGAAGTCCTTTACTTAGGCCACACCATTACTAAAGACGGGCTTAAGCCCAATGACGACAAGGTTGCAGCAGTACTGAACTACCCCTTACCTAAAACGACCACTGAAATAAAAAGTTTTCTCGGACTCATTGGCTATTACAGACGTTTCATCAAAGACTTTGCACAGGTTACAAAACCTTTAACATCATGCCTTAAAAAGCGTAATAAAATTGTGACTGACCAAAATTATATTGATGCATTTAATAAATGTAAAGAACTCCTGACAAATGCACCACTGCTGCAATACCCTGATTTTGACAAGACTTTCATTCTTACGACAGACGCGTCAAACGTCGCACTTGGTGCAGTACTATCACAGGGGCAAATCGGTAGCGACAAACCAGTCGCATATGCGAGTAGAACCCTTAGTGACACCGAGTCACGCTACAGCACGATTGAACGAGAGTGCCTGGCCATCATATGGGCTGTCAAACACTTTCGTCCGTATTTATACGTCCGTAAATTTACCATCTATACTGACCACATGCCTTTATCATGGCTCGAAGCCCAACAAGACTCTAGTAGTAAGCTTACCCGTTGGAGACTGAGACTACTTGACTATGACTACGATATAGTTTACAAAAAGGGTAAGCAAAACACGAACGCGGACGCTCTATCAAGAATTAAGGTAAATGCTCTAACTGACACAGACGACGCAGGACAGTCTATGATAGTAAACGTTGACAAAAAAGAACATAGGCTTAAGACGCATATGGATGAAGTCGTGAATGACATCGTTAAACTTACGGCTAAGAGAAAAGAAGAACGGAACGACTCTTCCACCATAACAATTTCAGACGGTAGCGCCACAGCTTCAGCAAGCCACATCTCTGTTTCAGGTTCTGACACACTATCAATATTAAGTGCAGATAATGAACCTGAGTATCCTATCAGAGAACCATCTGAATCAACTAAATCCGATACCATACATTCAGCCATGCACGTCGACGTAACTGATATACCTATCCTTAAAGAAGCAATTGACACTAAACCAAACCAGATTCTTATCTTTACATGGCTCAAAAATGATATACAAGTTCGAGACATTTCTCGCGCTAAGCAAAAGGTACTGGAAGTATTTTTGCCCATAAATAACTTAGAATTAATAAAAAAGTTTCTCAAAGAATATATTAGACCAAAAATTAGACACTTTGTCTATTTCGAACATGAAGAGCATCGTAGACAGTTTAGTCGTGTAGTGGTAGAGTTGTTTAGGAAAGGTACTGTTCAGTTGGTAGAATGTACAGAACGTGTTATTTATGTAGAAGATGAAAGAGAGCAAAGATCAATTGTGTTGAAGTACTTTAGCTAGTATACGTAGAACTTACTTTTGGGTCAACATGCAGGAAACAATTGCAGCTATAATTAACGCTTGTGAATTATGCCGTAAAATGAAATACGATAGAAAACCCATAAAACCCGTTTTGCAGTTAACTCAAACCCAAGAAGCGCCTTTTCAAGAGCTATTTATAGATCTTTTTCAAATTGAAGGTCAATACTTCTTAACCCTTATAGATGCTTTTAGTAAATTAGGTCAAGCTATACCAATAACTAATAGATCCACTCCTGAAGTAGTTCGAGCAATCATGAAGTATTTTTCATTTTATGGTATCCCTAAGAAGATAAGCTCAGACCCAGAAACCGAGTTCAACAATGAATTGATCAAGGAATTTGTAGGGCTACATAAAGTCGAACTTCATATTGGCACTCCCAATAACCCGACTTCAATGGGACTAATAGAGCGGTTACATTCAACTATTTGCGAAATCTATAGGTGCGCTAAATATGAAGCAAAGTGTACAGATGTAGCGTCAGTCATGATGTACTCTATAATAGCGTACAATAATTCAATTCATTCAGTCACGGGACTGACACCATTTGAAGTAGTTTTTGGACACACTGACTCAAGTAGTCCTTTCGGTATTGATGTCGAAAAACAATACATGCAACAATTGTTGAAAGACCATGCCAAGCGAACTAAATTCTTATACAAGCAACTGGCAGAAAAGATGATAGGAAATAAGGAAAAGATCAAGGAAAAGAAAGGTGGTGAGGAGAAAATAGATTTTCAAGAGGGAAAAACTATTTTCGCAAAAGATGTGAACAAGAGGAAGAGTAAAGATAAGCCCAGATATACAAAAACAAAAGTTGTAGGAACAGTAGAAAGAAATGTAGTACCAATTCAGGTAGGCGAACGGTTAACCAAAGTACCAATTAAAAACATAAAACGCCCTCCGCAGGTGGAGCGTTATGGTGGTAGCGATGCCGGTGCTGGGCCTTCAGCTGCGAACACTTGAGGGAAACCCAGGCATACTACCAGTAAGGGAAGGTCAAGCTTACATGCAAACTGATCACTGGACAATAGTTAAAATTCTAAACTTAGAACGCATTTACAATGACTTGAATTTTATTATACATAACTATGAACAGTTCAATAATATGATAAAACAAAACGAATCATATCCTCGTGATTTTGTAACATTGAATATGCATTTAGACTACTTACGTGATATTACTGTTCAGAAATATAGACAATTGGTTCCGCAGCAAAGATTCAAGAGAGGGATTATTAACCCCTTGGGTTCGATCATCAAAATTGTGACTGGGAATCTAGACCATGAGGATGCGATAAGATATGATGAACTTATCTCTAAACTTAGCCATAATGAAATTATTATTTCAAAGAAATTAACTCTGGTTTCACAAATAATTGATAGTTTTATTAACACTACTGACACTATGCATAAAAATTCTATTTTGTTAGAGGCACGCATGAAAATTTTAGAATCTATGTTGCAAGAGTTAGCTTCACAAAAGAAACGCTGGGACTATTCTACATACATTGTAAGTTTTTATAACCTTTTCATAAGTAACTTTCGCACTATATTTGTGAAGTTAGGAGAAATTGAAACTGCTCTAGCTTTCAGCAAAATATCAATTTTACATCAGTCCATAGTTAATTCGACAGAGTTGTTGTATCATCTAAGGTTAATAAGTAACACAGAAAACCTGGTATATCCTGCTACTGAAAATAACTTGGTAAAACTTGAAGAAACTGTTAATATTAAATCTTATATCAAACATAACCAGATTACGTTTATAATAGAGATACCGCTTACTGATAATAATACTTATAATTATTATAAACTCTACTCATTACCAATGTTTCACGAATCTGAAAATAAAACCCTATCCATCTTTCCCCAATATCCTTACCTTTTGGCAAAGGGAATTAAATACCTTCCGATTGAGAAACCGTGCCGGCCCCTGGCTGCTGGGGACCACTACCTGTGTGCTGACGACAACAGAGCTCCTTATCCTGAGCTCACCTGCATCGAACAACTTATGCGGTTTGATGCCAACCTCACTCGCTGCGTGCAACGTCAAATCCACATCGAGGATGTGAGAGTACAACCAATAGCTGCTGCAAGTTGGATTTTGTATACACGGCTGAAAACTGTAGTAACAGCTTATTGTGCCGCTGAAGTCACTAAACATCCAGTCTTTGGGACGTATATTGCAACGCTTGAAAAGCCATGTGATTTCGAAATCCACGGCATTCGAGTTCGACATCATCGTGCATACACCGAGAGCGACCTCGCAGAGCCGATCCCTGTCATTGACCTTCCTCGGCTATCTACAAGTGAGAGTACAAATGTGCCCTTATCCGGTGCACGCGTACTTAACATGCAAAAAATAAACTTAGACGAAGTGAAGTACATGTCTTATGCGTTAAAGCACAGTGAAATGTTAAATAGTGTTTTGAGAGAACCAGACTCTAACCTCAGTGTAGTTTTATATTTTACCTTATCTTTAGTTTTTATATGTCTTTTTATAATTTTTACATATATGTTTCGTAATAAGTTACTTTTAGTCTGTTCACGAAATTATCGGAACGTTATTAAAAATGAACGCACCGATAATTTCCCTCTTGGGGAGGGAGGAGTTATGCATCCGCCCGAACCATCCATATTAGATTAGTAAACAACATTCCAGCTGACTTAGCATTGTCATAGGTGGTCGCTGGTTAGTACTTAGGATAAGTTACCCACGCAGATGGGTTTTGTCATTCATATTTTATTCATTATAATTAGAGCCTCCAAATCGGCTGGACGTATTTTTAATTTGTTTAATTTTTAGTTTTTAAAAAACCTTTTATCCTAAAAGGAAGTTTGACTAGGTACTGTATATTATTATTAGTGTTTACTGATTGATATACTCAGTATTTAATTTTACTCATATAGTACTATTATAGCAATTGCGTTTGACTATGTACATTTATTTTATTTATTTATTTATTTAACAAAACAACTACTAATTGTACTTATAAAACAGGCACAACAACACAAATTAAATATTATAGGTATCGATATAAATACAACCCTAGATCCCATAAATAACTAGCTGGTGCCCGCGACTACGTCTGCGCAGGATTAGTATTTCGAGTAGCATATTATCTTCTCCAAGGCCATATCTATCGTTGACGGTATTTGTGTTACATTTCATCACCCTTGACGGTCGCCTAGCACGTCTAGTGTATCGAGCTGTCAAATTGACTTGGCTTTTGATTAAGCTATCAGAAACTGACACAAACTTTGGCGGAACTGTCATCATTACTATCTTGACGTAGGCGGAGATCTTATTATTTTGTCTATGCTGTGCAAGAACATATTACGCATTTACACCCGCGTGGTGATGGATAATGATGATGACGCCTCATCTACCTCCATACCAAACTTCATCGAAATTGGCCCCGCCCCGTTTGAGCGTTAAAGAATAACAAAGATCCACACATCCATACATCCACACATCCATTCATCCATACTAACAAACTTTCGCATTTAAATATTAAAGTAGGATATAATTGACCGTAACAAAAAAGATTTCGATTTATCAAAGTGAATTTTTTTTGATGTGTGTATAGTGGGCGTTACTATACACACATCAAACCTTCTCAAACATTCAAATTCATCAAACAACTCCGTCGAAAGTTTCGAAGGAGTTGTCACACAAAGCTAACTGGCTGACCGACCGCACAGCCGTGCGATTCTCTAAGAGCAAACTTTCCTAGTATACTCGTATATTTTGGTCTATGGAGCAAACATCGTTGCATCTTTGACAACATCCGTGAAACAAATGACGAGATGACAAGAAACGTTGGAAAAACAACCTTATTTACAAGGGCGATATCTCATAAAGTATTTAACATCGGTGAGCCCGTCGACGAGCTCGTCGACGAATCATTACAGAATCACATAGCTGGTTATATTTCGTTCGGTATATCTGACTTTCAAAAAGGAGGAGGTTTTCAAAATTCTTTTGTATTTTTTTAAGGTGTTGTACCTTAAAACTTTTTTCAAAGCAAACCGGTTTTGATGATTCTTCTTTTATTTAAAAGCTGGAGCGTCTCACGTGATCCCACTTTAATTAGATCAATATCTGACCACAACTCTTTTTGCATTAAAGATTTGAGTTGATGATAATCAACACCGGGTCTTAAATTGTGAGTACTTAGGTATTTTCAATAATAGAATAGAAGTCAGTTTCAAATTGTAGCTAATACATTTAAACGGGCAATTCTTGTATTTATGTTTACAGAGTGTTCCGAAACTCAACGATAACCTGGTACCGGGCGGGAGGCCAAGGTATATAAGGTAAGTTATGAAAAAATAAGAAAACAATCCAGTTTTTTTCCAACATGGAGTGTCAAAGTTAGCTGACAATAATTTTGTGAACCACATCTGGTCTAAAATAGATTTATTTTACATGTTAGTTACTTTGATTTGTAGATGCGATTATTGGCACATTTATTTGAGATGACATTATTAAAAAAATCACTGTAAACATATTCAACTTTTTCGAAAAATGTCTATTATCACTTGGCTAAGTGCCGAGGATTATTTTCTTATTTTTTTCATAACTGTAAACCTTGGCCTCTCGCCCGTTACCAGTAGGTCTACCATGAGTTTACAACACTGACACCAATCGACGCTCGATATCGACTGCCGCGAAAAAATGTATGAAAAAAAAGTAGTGCCACCTCTCGGTTAACTGTAGAACTAAGATTGACAGCGAGTACGCCAATTACAAGCATAATAGGAAGGCGAGATGGAGTATCGACTATAGATGACATTTATGTTGCCAACTCATGGTACGAGTAGAGGTACAGGTTATCGTTGAGTTTCGGGACATCCGATATATACGAGTACAATCTGAATCTCGGAAACGGCTCTAACATTTGTCATAAAATTTAGTATGCAGGGGGTTCCGGGGGCGATACATCGATCTAGCTAGGTTTCATTTTTAGAAAACTTCGTTTTACCCGTGTTTTCAAAAACCTGCTTCAATATTATAATGACAATTAATGCGATGTCAGTAGCTTAACTTGTACATACTCGGCTGTGTTACCTGTTCGGCACTTGAATAACACAAACAACTACAACCACAAAATCCACTGGGTGTAGCGTTAGTAAATAACTTTAATACTGCGATAACCGTTCAGCTAGAAAGTAGTTTAAAGGACGCGAACGGGCAGCCTGTATGTTCGTTGCGACCTCTACGCGACTTAACCTTTACCTGACTCTATTGACGCCCCTGAAAATCTAAGTTAAATAAAATTAGAAGCAAAATTGTTCACCACCTTGTTACCGAATAAAGTTCACGGGTGAATATTACCTCTGATTTTCATTGAATGGCAAAATTACTGATTCTGTGAATAGAAAGATACTTTGTTCAGTTTAGTATATAGTTTTACGTACACAAGTCTCATGATTAAGATAATGAAGTCAAGTTAATGTTACACTCATTTTCATTTAGTTACATTGAAATAACTTTGAATTTTAAAATTACATGTTTTTTATTAGAGATATTGACAAAGTTTGGTTTGAGTTGCCGATATCTCGACACTGTTGCAAGCGCCATCATCATTGTTTATATCTATATATAATATACAATATTATAAAGAGGAAAGATTTGTTTGTTTGTTTGAATTGATTTGAAAAATTATTTCTTTACTAGAAAGCTACATTATGCCCGAGTAACATACACTATATTTGATTCATCATCATCATCCCGTTTGAAACTGCGGAGCGCAACTAATGGGTTATGTGGTACACAAAAAGGAAAATGTGGGATCAGGCACGTAGCTAAGTAAATAGATTATCGAGAACACCGCGGCAATATTGAGAAATACGCAACGATAGTCTCGCCGCGCGAAATTAAATAAGTCGTTTGTTATTTGTTTCATTTTGACAATATTTTGTTTATTTTTCTACCGACTTCCAAAGAAGGAGGTTTTTTTATGTTTGTTACCTCATAACTTTTGACTGGGGAACTGATTCTCAAAATTATTTTTCTGTTTGAAAGCTGGTGCTTTCCATGTGGTCCCATTTAAATTTTATCAAATTCGGTCTAGTAGTTTTTGAGATACACCCCAATAAATGGATAGAATGAGTCAGTATAATTTTTTTTAATGGTACTTGTTCTTTAAATAATTATAGTGTTGCTTTTCTTTTCTCAGTGGAGCAATTAGCTGATCCGCAGTTGCGATTGATAGGTAAATAAAAAAAAATATTAATAAAAATAATAGTAATAATAAATAATCAACTGAGATACACAATAGCCCTGTGCAACAGAGCGATTATTCAACCCTATTCTATTAGCTATTGAACCGTGCTATCGCAACTATTAACCGTTAAATGTACGTAATGGTGCACGAATGTAGGCAAGGTGACCAGAATCGTGAAACGTTGTTTGTGTGTTTTCCTCGTTACTAGAACGTAACTTATACAGGACAGTGACTTGACGAAGCACTTATTTGTGTAACTGTGACTTGACTCTGACTACTTGAATAAAGATATCACTTGATGCAACATTATGTATTACATAACTATTTAACTTGACGAATGGCAATGTCACACGTGAGGTCAAATATAAAGTAAACAAAGAAGTATTAAAAACTTAGTTTCAGTGATATTATGACAGTTCTTATATGGCAAAATAATTATTTAATGTATCTTTTGCTTTAAAACCACTGTATTTATGTTTAGAATGATGCTTGATTAGTACCAGTTTTCTATCTTCTTTGAGTAGCAACACTGGCAACATTCGCAAGCCGTAGCACGGCCATACCATTGCGATGCAATTGCAATTGAGAGCAAGATATTACAGAATACCGAATTTGACATTAAAAGCAGTTCAATTGCAGAAGCGTTGTAGTAGTGTGGCAATTGCTCAATAGCTAAGAGAATAGGGGCAATTATTTTATTTCTAAAATATACGTAGTTTTAAAAACCTTTAACACTATTTAGATAGATAGATAGATAATTCTTTATTGTTACACCACTAAATATACAAAAATAACATAAAAGTAAAAGAAAGCTTAAAATAAAGTGTTACAATGGGCGGCCTTATCACTAATAGTGATCTCTTCCAGGCAACCTTAGGATGGAGAGGAAATACAGTATTTAGGGTCTTTACGGGGCACAATTATGTAGCTTACTTTTACTAGGCCTTAGGTATCGTTTTATCTGTTAGTCCTACTGTGTGCTGGGGGTTCGGTTACTATTCAAGAAGAGTATTTTTTGTTCTATGGTAGAAACAGAATGTAAATTCTTCAAGAATTGATATCAAAATCAAATAAGAAAATAAACTTGTTAGGTACGAGTCTAAATCGCAAAAATGATACTGTTACTGAATATAAGTTAAATACTTACATTGATAGATATGATGAGCCGAAGACACGAGTGACGTCGCGTCAGTGTCGTAAGCGTCCATTGTGGGAGGGATCCCTTCCGCCGTCGAGTCAGACAGGTTTCCGCCGCACACTGACGTAGCTCCACCGTCACTGCTCCCTGGCATAGGGAGGTCTAATGAAATTAGACGTTCATTTTGGCCGAAATAAGCGAAATGCTAGGCTTTAATGCTAGGCCTTTGCATAGCACACAGAAAAGATGGCCGGTGGGGCTGGAAGGTGCTGGAGTGGAGACCACGGACCGGCAAGCGCAGCGTAGGTCGTCCATCGACAAGGTGGAATGACGGCCTAATAAAGGTAGAAAGACGACGTTAGGTGTAGGCCGCTTCCAACTGGTCCTTTTGGAAGTTTTTAGGAGTGGCTTATGTTCAGCAGTGGACATCTTACGGCTAAGATGATGATGATAGGTTTTTTCTACTGTTTTGCATAGTTAAAAAATATGGTCAGTGATGATAAGGTAAAAGGCGGTATCTTTTTAGTCTTGAAATTGTACGATTTCAAGACTAAAAAGACACCACCTTTGCTCTAAAGGGCAACTTCAATAATAATGGCTAATCCTTTCTACCACTGTAATATCATAGCTAAAAATTTTGCTACTATCTATCTGATTTCTACGATATTGTGAGAGATTATTTAGAGAGACTGAAAAAGGCCGCGACGCTTGTTAAGTAGCAACTGTGACATACAAATCCAGAAAGTAAATTAAAATTTTATAACATTCAGCTACACACTGACGTATCTCTGCATATTGTACGGGTTCTAAGACTAATATCCAGACGAGGCCACTCAATACCACTATGTCGCGCGCCCACCAAGACTATTACAGCACATCAATTCCTGAGTAACAGGGTAGTCCATAACTGGAACAGATTACCAGAAGAAGTAGTTACTGCCACTACTCTCAATTCCTTTAAAAATAAACTAGATAACTGGCGTACAAATGAAATCAAATAACAATGAACAAACTCGAACATTAGTGGATAAACTTTCAACATTGTGTGATATAGACACATCAGCAGACATGCTGCTCGTCTATAAATAAATAAATAATACGTACCTAAATTAACAATACAGCATTTAAGATGTATCACTGTTGAACATGAAGAAAACTAACGACAAACTTATACTTAATACCTTCTTGATTATTATTTAATGACCCCCTTGCAGAATTTTCACTTTTCCTAGATGCTGCATAATTTACGTGCCTACACCATGAATATCTAAGCCAATCTGATAAAAAAGTCAATATGCAATAAATAGAAGACTGAATCTGTACAAAAAAAATCTTGATTTACACGCTTAACAAAATGGCAGGGAGTAGACAAACAAATTTCGCAGCGACACAGTTTACAACATACATTTTAGTTTAGTCTTACCTCTAACACCTGAGTCAGCGCTGCAGCTACCCCTGTCTCCAATGAGACCTGAAGGACCCAGCCCCATCATGGGAGGTCCGATGCCGAGAGACGCAACGCTCTCGCCTTCCGAGAGACACCCTGCTGCTTGGAGTTGCCGACGCGCCTGCATGATAACAATTTAATGAATATGTTTCAAATGTTATTATCTATACTAATATTACAAGTACAAACTGAAAAATTTAATACCGACTTCCATTCTATTCATTAATTGGAGTGTATCTCAAAAACTACTGGACCGAGCTTTCAACCAAAAAAGAATTTTGAGAATCGGTTCACCCAGTCGTAAGTTATTAGGTAACAAACGTATAAAAAATACAGTCGAATTGAGTACCTCTTCCTTTTTTTGGAAGTCGGTAGATAAAGAGGAAAGATTCGTATGCAAGTATGTTTGTAACGAATTGGCTCAAAAAGTACAGGACCGATTTCAAAAATTATTTCATCATTGGAAAGCTACATTCACCCTAGCCCAACATAGGCTATATAAGAATCATTATCATCATCATTAAACATCACCGCGCGGGTGCAACCGCGGAGAGCAGCTAGTTGCTTATAAATTACAGCATCCTAGTAGTAAAGTTTTGGAAAACGGAAGGGTTGTAGCGGAGAAGTCGTTTTTTTTATGTCAATCTGTGACGAGACGATCAAGTCGCTCATCTGATGTCATGGCTTCACGTTAGCACATCATAGTTCTTTGGCATTCAGTTTTTTAAACTACAAGAGTTAAAATCCCTTCATGGCAATGCATTGTCACCCTGAGATGTAAGTATGTATGTTAGTAACGAATTGGCATAAAAATATTGGACTGATTTCAAAAATTCTTTCACCATTGGAAAGCTACATTCACCCTGAGTAACATTGGGTACATAACATTCATCTTCATCATCATCATAATCCATCACCGCGCGGGTGAAACCGCGGAGAGCAGCTAGTAGTTCATACAATGGATTAATAAAATAATAAGCACTTACGCTGCTCTTTGTGAATTATGATTATATTACAAAAATATCTGCATAACCGAACTAGACCACCTAGTACCAGTAGTAGTACATTGAATTTTTATAAAATCACTTCTCCAAGCCCAGCCTTTCATTTTTCTCTTCAAATATCAATCAAGATCAAGTACAACTTTGTAGTAGTATTACAAAACTGACAATGCTAGCACAGTTTAAATAACGTTCTGGGGTCATAGAGGTAATTGAAAACTTACAATTACCTTACCAATAAGTAAACTTTAAGAATATGCAACGGGGAAGTCACATATTCTTGTTTGATACCTCTTAACGTAAAACAATTAACTACTACATTAACTATCATCTGTCTAGCACAGCTATAACTAATAGTTTGTACGACGAAACGATGCACATTATTCAATTGCTTACGTTGAGGATTCAATTGGATACTTTCTCCCAAATTACTCGTTCTAGGCTCATTGAAGGATGTTTCGCATCGATCATACGATAATGAAATACAATGATACGATTTTTCCACATAAGCACTAAACGTTTGTACAAACATGATTCGAAGAACGGATTCCAATTAATGGAGGGTCGGATACACAATTTTCAGTATTTGACAGTTTAGAAGATGAAGG
This sequence comes from Selenia dentaria, assembly GCA_917880725.1. Lineage (NCBI taxonomy): Eukaryota > Metazoa > Arthropoda > Insecta > Lepidoptera > Geometridae > Selenia > Selenia dentaria. Next base: position 35,651,855 of record OU862875.1, on the reverse strand, counting down.
TTTGGCGCTTGATGTGGGACTGAATTGCGAACGCATAGAACCTTTTGGGTATTTGAAAAGCTTTTCAAGTTTAGAACTCAATTACAGCTGCCGCTAATGTATGTATCCTTCAGGATTACCGTGTGATGAATTATTCAGGTGAGCTTTAGCTATGGTTCATGTAATCACAATTTGATTGGGCTCCCTTACGAGGGTTGGATCGGTTAAGTTGTATTACCGGCTTCGGATTCGATTAAATTCAAGCTACAAGTATAAGCGGATCAAGTGCTTACCTATACTTGTAGCTAGTCAACTTCTTAGGTACGTGCCTTAAAACTGGAACTGTAACTTCAGTCATATACTATAAAATAATAATAATGATTAATAATGAATAAAATCCCTACTTATGCCATTGTAAAGGACCGGATGTAATTCGTGAAATAATTGGAATAAGATAATAATGATATGAGACTAATTCCACACTAGGTCTTCAGGTCCCAAAGTAGGCAGAGCCTGTACTATGGTGACCTGCTGACTGATATATATAGGTACTTATGTAAATATACACACCAAGACACAGGTAAAGCAGACAGAGTGAATACTCTATTCAGAGATAAGCGAGGGTGTGTTCAGATTAGACTTTCAAGAACGAGTTTGCATGGCTTACTTAAAATACGCAACCATGAAACGCTAACCTTTTCTGCTTCCTTTTTATTCACATTCTTACACAAAAGTGTTTTTCCTCCCGGGATCAAACCCGGTACAAGCGGCTCAGAAGGTAGGGTTGATATATCAACTACGCCAACTGGCCAAAATATATAACATAATCAGCCCATTATTTTCTCACTGCTGGGACTCGAGCCTTCCTCTCAGAGGGAGGAGTTGGGCTATAATCCACCACGCGGGTCCAGTGTGGCTAAGTGAATAGGCTAGTGGCCAACCCATGTCGAAGTTTCAAGCCGCCTGAAGGCCTTCGACATAGCCTAACGACCATTGACCTAAGACAAACAACCGGGACCAACAGCTTGACGTGCTCCAAACCAAACACGGAAAGGACGATCAGTTGAACAATGCCACTAGCAATCACTCATTTAACTCCTGACCGCAGCAAGCGTTGCTTAAATTGTTGATCGGTGAAGATCGCCAAGTCAAGGTCCGCTGCGAGCGCTTCAAAAGCCAAAGTAAGCTTACGTGTTATTACTATATATACCTATCTATAGTATATATATCTCACTCACTTGTAGGTATTTATATTTCCCCAAAACACACATATTTAATCACTGGCATATTATATTTTATACCCGCTAACGCCAACGGAATATAAACGTTGGAAGACTATTGAAATATTTTTTTCTCTCTAATTATGGGGTATAACACGAACATAGTGACACTTCAAAACTTCGTCACTTCATATATATTACCAGTTAGTCATGTACGAGTAGTAGGTACTTACTCTGAATTAACGCGTTAATAGTCCACTTTAACACTTGACAGTTTGAGTTCACTTTACCATCATAGTCGTTCGAATGATAATTAGCCGTCCATCAAGGTTCATTATATGATTAATAAATGAAAATGCACTTACCTATGATTAAACTTTAACCGTACGATTTGACTGTTGATCGATTTACTATAAAAGTTGTTTGAACCCTCAAGTTGGCAGCACGCGCTTGCAAGTATTCAAAATTCCATGTCTGATATATACTGTACTAGTAGTACTGTTTGAAATCAGTCCAGTACTTTTTGAGCCAATTCGTTACAAACATACCATACAAATCTCTCCTCTAGATAATATTATATAGTATAATAGTATAGACTAGTATAGATTATAAAACATTCCCTTAATTACTACGTGTCGTATAAAAGGAGTATATAATAATAACGTTTCTTTTATGGTCACAGAAATAGCGTTATCAACTAAAAGAAGAAATACACAAAGATTTTAATGCCATCTATACCATACCACTAAATTTTGTGGTATGATATAGTAGTAATATATACATTTGGAGTTCTAAAGAGAATGAACAAACCTAGATAATCAGCATTAAAAATCGTCGATGTCATAGGTAAGGACATAATAAAATAACGTGACATCATAGACGAGTGTGCGTACATTTTGTTCACTATTGATGTCCATCCACCCGAAACATTTTCCGCTCCACATGTAAGCATTTAAGTTTGCATGATTGATGAAAGAAAACCGCCAAAACTTTTTTCGGCGCGTTTTCCTAGCATGTGATAATGAAAATGCAAGAGACAATAGTACATATACTCGTATATATTAGCAGCGCTCTGCAGTTTCACCCACGTGCTGATGGATGATGATAATGATGACGAATCAAAATATGTAGCCTATGTTACTCAAGGACCATGTCGCATTCTAATGATGAAATAATTTTTGAAATCGGTCCAGTACTTTTAGAGTTATTCGATTCAAACAATAGAAGTTGATTTCCTTTACATATGACAGAAACATACTAAAATCCATACTCCTCTCCCTGAGCGGAAGGCTCGAGTCCCAGCAATGGGAACATAATGGGAACGTTATCATTAACAGAATAAATACTACCTTCGTTTACTCAAAATAGATTTTAATTCGCTAGTTTAGTTTGGTGTTCTGAACAAGCGAATTTCTACCATTTCTAGAGCAGTAGAACTTTTTGTGAAGGAGTTCGTCCGTAGTAAGTGTAAGTACTGCTACCATGCCTTTTGCTACCATGAATCAGTAATGTTCACAATACTAGTAGTAATAGTAATAGTATAATATAAGTAATAATATAGTATAAAGTAATAATATAATACAGTATAAAGCAGTAATAGTATTGTTGCCGGCGAAATTACAGACATGAGACTTAACAACTTAACTTAGGGTTACAGCCGTCTGTCCCGCGTTCCCGTCCAAAGTGGCAGTGACGGTACACCCCGGGGTTTTGTAGGGTATACGGACTCCCACATAGCCACCTACCTCCCCGTGGTAGGTGGTATCCATAAAGGATTTCCCCGGGACAAAAAAAAGGAAAATTAGGATTATGGTCGCAGTGCAGTCACTTGACAAAATGCATCTAGGCAGAAGTTAGGTTCCTATTCACATCAGGTGGGACTCGGGCTTGTACCGATTCTTTTGTAAAAAACTCATTATCTGCTCATCAGGCAAATCTACAGATATATAATTACTAGCTGCGCGCTGCGGTTCCACCAGCGTGGTAATGGATGACGATGGAAAGTACACATAGCGACTTAATTACCTGCATACCAAATTTCAAACTGCTTCAGCCGTTTGCGTGAAGAAGAGACAAACATACAAACGTACTCACAAACTTTCGCCTTTATAATATTAGTGTGATTAGATTGGCAAGTTGTAGTAGTTGGAAGCTAGCCTGCCTTCTGAGCCTCTGGTCCCGAATTCGATCCCCAGACGGGTCAAACATTTATATTATAAGTTTATATACACACCCAGATACAGGTGAAACGGATTCTGATTGACCTGTATCTGGGTGTATATATAAACTCTTTGATATAAGTAACATCAGTCATCAGTTTGCTTTGCTTAGCTTCGGACTTGAAGACCTTGTGTGGATGTTGTTCCGTAATGTCATATTATTATAACCCTTCAAGGGTCAATGTATTGTAACAATGAAATATCTATTGTGTCTGGCCGTGCGACCTTTGATGCAATAAGAGAACCTTCACAAAACATCAAATTATTATACCAACGGCCGACTAATCTCAATAATTTCTATAGTTGTAATCTACACCACAAACGATTAGCCATCCTATGTGACATCTAAAATTCACGTGATCACGGAAGCCTTTTCCATTACAGTCTGCAACGTGTCGGTAGCCGCAACCCGCCCAGTTTCATGGCTCAATTAATTTCGATTGGTGATTTAATTTGAACAGGGTTTGACCTCTCGAATCGTTTCAACAGGCTCGTGTAATGAGACTGAACGGCCGCGGTCGGCGCCGAAATGATACGGATTAAAAATATATTCGCGGTTATTGGTAATGTTGGTTAGTTGGTACTTGAAATGCAGATGTGTGGTATCGACTTGAATTAATTAAATTATAGTATGATAACGCTAATTATTTAAAAAAAAATGGAACCGACTTCAACACCAAAAAGAGTGAAATAACTTGTTGAAGTCGGTACCATGATAGTTCAAAAGTAGGTAGTACCTTTTATGACAATATTTTGCGCATGGTATATCTTATAAAGTATTTGACATAGGTGAGCTCGTCGACGAACGACCCTGCATGATCAGTTGGAGAAGATCGTATTTCTCATTGCGCATGACGTGACCCAGGTACTGGAGTTTTCTAGTCTAGTCGTCTAGGTATGATAGAAAATACAGAAAAGTATACCAAAAATGCTTTAAGGGGCAGTGAATAAAAATGTGTGTGACCCATGAACATATTACAACCTCTCTTCTGAAAAATGTAAAATGGTAAAATACATCCTTTGTTTGTAAAATTTAAGCATAGCCAAGCATATCCGCCAGCCGCCGGTAGATGCCGACAGAATGCCGACTCTTGACTTATCCTGAATTAGCTTACTCAAAGAAAGCGTTTTTGCAATCAGCTAAATTACAAAAGGAGCAATTTGAAATTGTAATTAAGATAGTACAATTATGATTGATGGTTCCACTGGGCGTTATCAAATTGGTAATTTATCATTCCATCGATAAAAGCCGGGTTTGTACTAAACGTTTATTATTTTCAAGGCACTTCGTCATAAAATAGCTTGGTGTAAGACACATTCCGCCTTTATTTTCACTGATCGATGAGAGAATGAAGTTCTTTAACGTTGTTTAACAAAGTCTTTCACAAAATGGCCGTGTTGATGAATTTATTAACGCCTCGAGATTCAAAGTTTTAATTTTTCATTATACGTGAATTAATGTTTTCTATCTTAGGAATACTTGTTTAACTTACATAAAATTTAATTTATTTCCAATTTTATATAAGTAAGTAAAATGAGTAGTATAAATTTCCGGATGTCAATTTTTACTTTAATTCTGAAATGTATGCGTAATATTCTGATTAATATATACATACTCGTAGTTACAGTACTGTAGTATAAATATTGTAAGTATATCGGCGATTTCGCCGATATACTTACAAAAAAAATGGTATTATCTATTACAAAAACAAAAGAAAAGCAATTAGTTGCAAACCGAGTGAGCGGTGCAGCAAATGAGAGTTATGACTAGTTATTGTTTTTTAACCGACTTCGAAAAAGGAGTTGGTTATATGTTCGTGTGTATGTATTTTATTTATGTGTATGTTAATCGATATCTCCCCCATCTGTGGACCGATTCTTAAAATTCTTTTTTGTTTGGTAGAGTATACTTCCGAGTAAGCAGTTTTTGATACACTCCAAAAACTGAAAATTGCTACGCCTATCTTGATGTCACCATCATTGATGGTGAATGACAATCGATTCCGTATTTAGCAAAATTCACTAAAAATGATGAAAAAAATATTTTACCAAAAAATGGAACCGACTTCAATACTTTGGTATAAACAGTATTGTGCGAATTTCAGAATCCGCACAATATTGTGATAAATGTTACCTACTTTTGAACTTTCGTATCATGGTACCGACTCCAATAAGTTATTTCACACTTTTTGGTATTGTAGTCGGTTCCATTTTTTGGTAATATTTTTTTTAATTATTAAAGGACTTGTACATATGTCGATTTGCCATTCCTCAAGATAAAATCAATACATAAAGTTGCAGGTTTTGTTTACTATGTCTACACCCGTGCACTATTAGGAACATTTAACGGTTAATAATCCACTATTATTACACGTAAAAACCCGAAGAAAGACAAATCTAGGAAAATTAAACAATATCAACGATAGCCGTTGATGGGCCTTTTTCCTGCCATCTCCAAGACTAGTATTGAACGTTGATGCTAACAAGTGCAATTTGAAAAATGTAATACCGACATCCATTCATTCTATTACTTTGGTAAAAATCAATTATTGAACTGTAACTCAAAAACTACTGAACAGAATTTGATGAAAATTAAATGGGACCACACGGTAAGCACCAGCTTTCAAACAAAAATGAATTTTCAGAATCGGTTCACCCTATCGTAAGTTATGAGGTAACAAACCTAAAAAAAGTAATATAGTAAAGAAAGAATAGTAAAGAATTGAGTACCTCCTCCTTTTTTGGAAGTCGGTAGAAAAAACAGCCAAGTGCGAGTTTGTCTCGCCTACTAATGATTCCGTACATTAAGAAAACATTGTACATTATTACTTTACTAAAAGATTAACTAGGTTAAAGACAATCTTTACTTTGCCGTTCGATCCCTAGACACAGCTATTGTACCAACCGCAAACAATAAGTTAGTGATAGTGGACGTCTCCTGGTCACGAGGACAATAGCGATCCTCCTTTGAAAAACCCGACTTTCGATGGACCGGCTCGTAACACGTAACTTAGATGCGTGACAATACACAGACCAGCGTCCACACTGGACCCGGCTAGTAGATCGTAACTCCGTACATTGTCCTGCCCTACATTATGTGCTTTCAGTGTTTGGAATGGATTGAATCGTAACTGCAGCTTGTAAAAATTATTGTTCGCGTAACAAAACACGTCCAAACTATCAGTCCTGAGTCGCGTGTCTGATACGGTCACGGGATAATGTTCGGTAAAATGTTATAAATGTGGACGCAGCTTTACACATCAGATCTGTTTAACCGCAAACAGTTTCTCTCGCATGTCTAAGCTGCAACGGCTCTGCGAGCGATCGCTCTTGTACGCTACCTGCTTCCTTTCTGAAAGGTGTCTTATCACTCGTACGTACCTCAAACAGTTGTTCTCTCGCATGTCTGAGCTGTGTGTCTCGCGCGCTTAGAGCGGCTGCCAGTTGCAGCGATCGCTCCGCTTCATCACGGGCGTGACGCAGGAGAGCCGCCCGCTCCCTTTCGCGCTCCGCTCGCTCCGCTCCCAACGCAGATGATGCCCCACCTCTTGATCTCATCTGGACATACGGGAAAAAATACAGAAACATACATGTTTAGTGTGTATTTGCTTTAAATACCTGTTTTTGTTTAATATAACGGGTGAAGCATAAACAAAATAAATGTATGTTACTTATGTTTGTGTGAATATGTTTACTTTTCCAAAGTTGATGGATATAAATCAAAGAAGAGCATAGGTGCTAGGTATAATTTCGGAAGAAAAATTTGATCATAGTTTTGGAATATTTGTGCTTGATATGGTACGTATAAATAATAAGTCATTTATTGTGGAATGAGGTCATTCCAGCATTTGGTTCAATACCGCACGTGGGCATTTTTTCTTTCTTCATTTCCGTTCTAATCTTCATTAAAATATCATCATTGAAAAAATATATACAAGCAATGTTAAAATAACCAAATTAAAGTTAGAAAGAAATTTATAAAACCGTGAGATTTATTAAATAAAGTTATTATAATATAATACATACAACAGTAACGCACAGGTTTTTAAAAGTATTATTTTATTCATGCCCATTAAAACACTTTACACAAGCATCTCAACTTTGCAACTCGTTATTGAATAGTAGTTATGAAATGTTAACGAGCTCATTAAAAATCCTGGGAAGACCCCGTCAAAGCACTCTGTAACTTTTGCAATCTTTTTTCTATATTATTATTTAAGCCTCTTACATCAAAGAGGCGATACTTATTTACACTTATTTTCATGTACTTAACTATATTTTCTCCTTTAGCAGTACAATAATACACCCTCGAAATTAGAGTACAATAGGTTTGAAGCAGACATTAGCGTGTACGGTATTCACGTGTGAATTCACTGCTATCGACCATACTGAATCGAAGTACATTTCGTAGTTGAGTTCTCAAATCAATTCCGCAATACCTATTCTATCATCAAATGCAACATGAATTCGGAATCATGATTAAGTCCAATCCATTACAATAGCATACAGTACAGTGTTTAGTATAACCCGGAGCGCGTGATCAACATGTTCAAAGCATGATTGCTTTCTATATGGACCTTAGTAGCTAGATTCAACAGATACAGTATATATCTCGGAACTGAAATGAAATGTTAACCATTTACAATCTTTCGCATTGCGCGCCGTTGCATGGCGGCTCTTATCTCTAATGGGCTCAAATATATCTAGGGCTCTAGGCAATACATACACACGTAAATGTATAGCGCTTATAAAAGTTACTGACCCATTTTATTACCATGTTTTAACGGAAACAATATAATTATTGTTGTATTGGTATTATTATGCTTGATAACCCTGTATCTATTTGTCGCGTAGACGGAAGATTCGAAATTCATAGGTAGTAACGGCTGACCGTCAGTCAAGAGGTCGCTGGTTCGATCCAGTTGTAATAATAGTAATTTGTGCTATTAAAACAAATTATTAATAACATAATAATAACAATGACAATTAGTAATCCCTCCTTCCTTCCATGACAGTTACATTGTTATGAAACCCACAAAACCCACTATCTAGCCCGGCTTGCCTTTAAGTCGTCATTCGATGATGAAGTCCTTACGACTGATGGACGGAACAACCTACCAGCGTCTGTGTTTCCAGATATAAACTGCTAGACTTCAAGAAGATAACGAAAAGAAGAAAACTAGAAGATCTAGGCAAGCATGTTCTACCGTCGACCACGTCGTCACTTACATCCGAAGGTCCAAATGCTTGCTTATAAAAGGCACAGAAAATTTTAAAATAACCTGTTCGTAGTTTCTGATAAAGTCTCGCAACTCCTTTTCTTTATCTTCTAGCGTAGCGTAGAGCTGTTTCATCTGGTTCAGTAAATCAAATCTCTCAGCTTTCAACCTCTTCTTGTCCGCTTTCAAAGCTAAAACAAAAAAGTTTTACCGCTTGTAAAATGGAATAGTTATTTGATATTCAAAGTGACCCAGTAGTCGCCGGATAAAATATTGATGTGAACGGTGATAAAGCGCCGACAAACGTTCGAGAGTGGGTTTATAGAGTGTGTCTGCACAAATCGGAATACTAACGCGAACTATGTTTCAATCCCGAGCGATTCGAAACCCTTTGAGCGTATGTTGCTCGCTTCGGAGGTTTGTATCCTTTGTCGCTCTTCTTTCTATGTAGATCTCCTACATTTGGACAATGTACATTCGAAACTTTCAATGCGGCACAGAGCGCATACTTCCACATACTATTTCAAAGGCTGTGATATACAGGGGTACTGGTAATTAATAAGCATCCTTTTAAGAGCATATTCTGTACATCAAAACAAACATCTTTTGTTCTACGACTTTCAAAAATTCGTATTTTTTTTCTTTCATACAAAACTTAAAAGTATCAATTTGACCGGTTTAAACATAATTAACACTATGCCGACAAGCCCCGGCCGGCGGCGGGCGGGCGGTGGCGGCAGCTTAAGAAAGGGGTTGAGACGCGGCAAGTCAAGGTCGTCGTAGCTGTGCTACGCTACGATGCGCTGTTAACTACATGCATGGCTACACGTAGGTGAATGAAGTGGATGCGATGTAGAGTTATAAAGTGTAAGAGAGAATCACAAAAACTTAAAACATTTTTTTGGGAAATTTGTTTCGTTTTGGGAAAAAATCTAGAACAAAAGTTGTTTGTTTTGATGTACAGAACATGCCTTTAGCAGGATGCTAATTGATTACCAGTAACCCGGTATACCTACTTACTTCTTCCGTGTGAGTACGTATAGTGAAATACTACATTCTTGTAATTTCCTGGAAAGTACTTATGTTATATATCTAAGTATATATATATGTCAAATTATAGCTTCAACACTTTTTGCTTGTATCTATATTCCATCCATTCATTCCAACGTAAAATTTTATTCTTTATGTCTTGATTAAGTGCTACTATAATAATACATACTTACCTGTACAAACTGCAAAACTATAAATAATAATCAGTATTGCGTCAAGTATTTAGTTAGACGTAGGTACATTTGATGTTAACAATGTGTTTCGTGGTCAAAGAAACATTTATCATTATTATTATTATTAGATATTGATACAAATTTGAATTATTATTTAATTCATCATGTATGTCCACAAGAATATAACGTCACATTTAAGCGCAGTGTGACCAGGGCCCCAAGTCGCTATAGCTATTGACCAAATGCTACACTACTGCGATGCTTCTGCTATTGAATTCGGTATGCTAAAAAAATTAACCTATGCCAATTCCGAAACCATTTCGAGATTTTATGTTACAAACCCTTATTTTTCTACTCTGACCTTTTAAAACGATAAGATGCCATTTATTTTAACAAAAAACGATGAAATAATTCGACTTTCATTGACCTCTAAATGACGTCACTTTTTTGCACTTTTGTTTTGATTGAATAGAGACTTACGAATTAGTAGGTGTCACTGTCAAGTGTTCTAGTTTCTTTTTTTTTACTCGCGTGCTTTTCTTGGCTTCTCAACGCAACTACATATTTGTGCAAAAAAGTGACGTCATAGGATTCAAATTTTCAAAAAAATATTATAAAATAACTACTGAATATAAAACAAAAATATTGAAATGAGTTTCTTATAATGACCTAATCTACGAAATAAAAATATAAAAAAAATACCAAAAAAAAACTTTACATACCGAATTGCTTTTAATGTCAAATATGGCAATCTGTTAGATCTAGCTCTCAATCGCAGTCGTATAATAATCACAACGCTATCGTATGGCTGTGCTACGGGTTGCGAATGTTACCAATGAAATAAAAATTAAAACTTCTATCCATCAAACATCAGTCTAAACATTAATACTTTATTTTATTTTCTAATATTAAGTCATAAATGTGGTGTTAATAAAGAGTTATCTATCTATCTATCTACTACGGTTTTATGGCAAAATACAATACTTAAATACATTTTTAATCATTTAGCTATCTAAATACCATTTAAATATCACAGAAACTAAATTTAGAATACCTTAATGAAAAAAAATTTAATGCGCGCGAAATAATCTATGTTGTCTTTGCCATAAAGACACAAATGTTACAAACTACCGATGTATGCCACTTTAGCATCGCAGTCATCATCATCATCAATCGCATTTAGCACAGCAATCAACCCAATAGTTTACAGCATACCATTTATGTCAAAAACTAACGATAACAAACCGCGATCGAACCCAAATAACTACAAAAACTGTTAAAAACGACAATTTTCATGCGATAACGCTGTTCAATACCTAATGCCCGGGTGTCACGAGGCCAGTTTTTCAAGCCAGGACAGCAAGATAGTGTCAGTAAGCTAGCAAGCTAGTACTTCTGGCTTCGTGTAGACAGAACTAGCTTCATTTTTAAGCCAGTGAGCTAGTAAGCCAGTATACAAGCCAGGACAGTTTTTAATAGGATGGAGTTCTATTTTTAGGCCAGTAGCACTCTCCCACCACCGATTTTACTATCCTGGCTTGTGTACTAGCTTCATGTGGCCGGTGAAGCTAGTTTTCAGTTGGCTAGAAAGCAGTAACCAGGTGTTTTGTTAATTTATCTAACGTGTTTTTAAGATTTTAAGATGCCCAAACTAAGTACGGAGATTAATTTAAAGCTTACACAACTGCACTAAGACCATTGATGTCTATGAAACGCCACCCTTCCAAGTAATAAAGACGACTATAAACGTGATTTAGGTACAAAAAATGTGTGACGAAATAAAGAAAGTGGCTATAGTCCCGTATGATTTTTGTAATTCATCTTTTGCGAATTGGTACAGTTTTCGAAGTAACTCCTTCATACGAATAATGCGTTTTTTTCGCATGCAATTCATGTTGGAGGCGTGGTTGCACCTCAGTCACTGCAATCTTACTAGCTTCAAATAATGAAGCCTTGTATAAATGGGAACTAGCCTGTTCCAAGCCAGGTCAGCAAGCCAGGACAGTTTAGTAAAAAACTTGCTTGCTGTCCTGGCTTGAAAAACTGGCCTCGTGTCACCCGGGCATAATAGACTTGGCCCCCAGTACATTGCACTAATTGTTATTAAATAGGACACGTCTGCACGTACGATAGAGGGATTATTGGATCATGTGGATAGAGCAAGCGGTCTTTGATCGACTGTAATTGAACTGTTTGATGCTAATACCTAACGTTTGCTACGAGACTACATAACCCGCTGGATCTCAAACACTTTATCAAAATTAAATGCCTCGCTTTATACTTATCACCTTTGAACCTCTACTGTAAATGACTCCATACTATTCTGAGGTTGAAGAAGGTAATCCACTACTTCTAAGTTAAGAAGTTTTAGTAAGTTTGTAAGCGTTGAGTCTTAGCAAAAAAAAGCAAATAAAATATATATATATCGCGTTAATATTTATATAGGAAAGTTTGCAAGTGAATAAGGATGTCAGTGAGTGTGCATGTATGTTGGTAACTTCTTATTGGATATTATTTCTAATGGAGATACTTAGCTTGTATTTGAGATAAACATAATACCTACTTTTTATTCTAATTAAACAGGTATTTCCGAAAGGATCTCGATAACTTTAGGTGCTCCACGTAGTCACGGACAAATCTAGTTTAATCGTATACCCATACGATTAAACTAGATTTGTCCGTGACTACGTTTAGAGCCATGTTTAGATTAAATTTTTTTTATCTCCAAATATAACAGCACGTCGTCGTGGCGACTGACGTACATGATATCTTTGGGTGTATTCCACTATTTCCATGGAAATACAAAATAGAAAAAATGGAACTAGCACTTTTTGCCAAATTATATCACATTATTTCATTGCGACAAAAAATGTTTAATAGAACTTATTCAGTTTTAGTAGCTGTACGTCCTGTATGTTAGCCTTATATGCATAAAAACATGTCAATCACAAACGGTTTCTTATTGTCTTGATGAATCTTGATGCCATTGGTTCATTCAAGGTCATTGAAAAAAGAACCCATACAGTCGTAGATGCAGTTTTATTTTATTTTCTCTATAAGCAAGCCCAAGGGGTAGTGCTAGCAACTAAACGATCATTTAAAGGTTGTGTATTAACCATTCCTCTGAACTCAGGCAATGTATTTGTAAATTCAATCCCTTACGTATACACGTAAAAGACGTCACGTAGGAATCCAAAGTTCGTCAGGGTAATGACATTAGGTGAAATAGCGAGGAAGTTACCGTTCCACACCTTGCACGGACGTGTCTTGGTTGTTGATTGCGCCCTACAGATGACAGGTTGAGGACAGGTACGTTTTGAATGTTAGGATTATATAATTTATCAAAAAGCTATGAAGCTAGTGAAGGTTGGAAAAATCACATATTAATGGAATTAGGTGGAAATTAACTTAAAAAATAAGTTGGGTAAATCTACGATAATTGGTTAACATAGCCTTGAACTTGCAGTTTCACAGACTAGACAGGTTTCACTCCTATATTATTTGTTGCATACATAAACAGCATGTCCACTAGGATTAAATATGTATAAGATCATTGTTGTTCCATTCATTAAAATGTTTCGTTTAAAGGATTTCGTACAGTCTTTTAGAAACTTTAATTCAAGTCCGTCTTTTGGAATACTGGATTCGGCGCTACAATGTTGAAACTCTTGCTACATATTATTATTGAATCAAATGAAAAGGGACATAAAATGCGCTTAAATCACGTACGAAACACATCATTTTTGTAATCATTGTAATTGACTTTACCATGTTTGTTAATAAAAATATTTTTTATACTCGTAACATAACTATTTTCTTTCTACTGATCGAGTCGGACTCGGGCAATCATGTTAGTTTTCATTATGAACATGGCTTTACGTGTTCCAACAGGTAAATTGGCCTGCACTCCGCGGCTCTAGTTGCGCCAAAATAACTATCCAAGAGGAACACAATTCTTGGAAAAAAGTAGCCTATTCGTTTATCATAGACCATTTTAAATGTCACTCAAATATGTTGTTTCGTTTCAGCGTTAAGAAGTAACAAACATGCAAAGTAATAATAATAAATAATAACAAGTAACAACACCATAAGCCGTTCACCTATAAACTATCGCCTTAACAATACTAATGTGATTACTACGATGAAAAAATATGGCAGATTCACAGAAGAAATCAGTGTTCACGTCTCTCGCCTACTGAACGGCCTCCTGAACAAATTGGCCTCTTTCGCGGGATCTTCGGATTATTGTGTGAACAAGCGAGCATAAGTTACAAATTGTGATTTGAGCAGTCCCCGGGCTGGGTTCTGGGGTCAACCTTATTGTAACTTTTTCGATATAAAATATTTGCCCACATCTATAGATTCGTGTTTGACTTGTCGATTTATGCTATCCAGGTCAGTTTGTAGAATTTGCCTACATCTTTTAGGCTCATATTTTTATTCCAAATAAAATGTTCAATCCGTGTTGAAAGTTACATATATATGTTACTTATTTGTATTAGCTTAGCTCTGTTGTGACACTATTGATGATTGAGGTTGTTCTAAAGTACAAATAAATGACTTAAGTATTCAAAATTGTCAAAGTATCGAATCGTGTCAAACGTTTAACGTTTTAGTAACGATCATTTAACGAGAATAAAATATAGTGAACATTTCCAAAGATTATTTGGAGTATCTATAATTTACCTAACATATTAGTTACTGAGTGCCCTGAATTTAGTAACTCAGTAACTTTTGAATCAACTTTTGGTAACTTGGAAACTTGGGGCTTATTACTTTAAAGTCAAAGTGTAGATAAAAATATACCTACGATATGCCTGTTCAAGTTGACTAGTGTGTATATTATCTTTGCGTTAGTGCTAAATAAAGTTAGGCGTTAGATCACGGCGTAACACTACCTAGATCCATCCTCCTCCTTAATAATGATGTTAGCTTTGTCTAACAACTTATTTTATGTATTACTTATTTAATAGTCATTTAAATAAACTCCATAAATTAGGCGATCATAAGCTACGTGGAAGTCTTATTTGCACACATCGGCAACGCGGCACAACTACAGGCTACTCAACGTGTGTCTACCCATACACACACATGCGCTAATGTGAGTGTACAATATTATTTTAACCAGTGAGATACGCCGTGCATACAAGAACATAGCCAGAGTTCTACTTAAATTGGACGTACAGCTGCTTACGCTCTGAGTCGCCGCTCAGACTTGACCTCCGCTGCATTTAAGCTCGTGTTCACATCTTTGCGTTGCTGATCGCCTGGTACTTTTTTCTCGTATACAAGCAAGTTATAATGCCGCTAAGACGCACCCCACCATCATCGCCCGCGCTCACTTTGAGCGCCGCTACGCCGCCGACGGCTTCGGGGGACCCTGCGCCGCCAGCGCCGCTTTCTGCACCCGTCTCATCTCTGACGGTGCCTTTTAACCAGCAACTCCTACACTCTTCATCAGAACCGAGTCTTAATGTCACTCTTCGAAGAAAAAACAAGCGCAGAGTGATGAATATAAGTTAAATGACTTTATGGAGGAGATGAGATCAATGTTTTTGCTTTTTAAAGAAGATCAAAACAAAAGGGCGGATAGGCTATACGCTGCTGTTGATGACTTACGTATATCGGTGGATTTCTTGGGAAAAAATCTGGAGTCGGCTCAGGCCAGGATTGTTGAATTGGAGGCTATACGACAAGCAGACGTCCAGCATATCAAAGTTTTGGAAGATAGATTGGACGCTTTAGAGCGAGGCTGTAGATCATCTTGCTTGGAAATTAGAAACGTTCCAGTGGCCCCTTCGGAGACAAAATCTTCCCTTGTGGACAATTTAATTAAGGCCATTAAGGTTTCTATTCAAAAGAATGATATAAAAGATATATTTCGCATTAGATCTAAAGACCCAGCCAAAAGAACAATTATAGTGGAATTGTGTTCTAACTTGCAAAAGGAAAATATAATAAATAAGTACCGAAACTTTAACAAAGGCACACTTATATTAACCACGGAACATCTCCGCATAAGTGGCCCGCCGAAGCCAATCTTCGTATCAGAGAACCTTACTGCAAAAATGAAGAGGCTTTTCTTTTTAGCCAGGGACTATGCTAAAGTTAATGATTACAACTTCTGCTGGGTATCGCATGGAAAAATATTTCTTCGTAAAAGAGAGAATGGGCCTCTAATTCGAGTGACCAGTGAGTTGGACCTAGAGAAGTTGCAAGTTCAGAAATGACTAGGCTGTGGTGGTATGTTAGAAAAGTGGTGTTTTCGCACTACTCTCCTTCTTTATTTTATAAATTACGAAATATTAATTAGGCTTATGTTCACAATACTTGTTTGCTTTTATACATACTCACTACTTATAAACTCATTCACAGACACTAACATACACACAAAAACTACTGAAGCTCAATCTTTATCAACAAATTACTGCTCGTATTTAAAGCATTGGCAATGCATTTACGTTTTAGCTTTGCAATCATATGTTTCTGCCCAATTGTTCCTTTCTCAATGTTACAATGGATGATGTAAATCGCCTGATAAATGATATAGAACAAATATCTGTTTCAGACTCTGCTATATGTTCACCAGAAGCGGTTGATAATTTTATATCTAATACTAACAACAGTTTAAACGTCCTCCATGTCAATATTAGAAGTATAAACTGCAACTTCGATAGTCTTCAAATCTTAATTCATAGACTTAGCGTAAGGATTGATGTCATTATTTTGTCCGAATGCTGGTTAAGCAAATGCCCTTATGTACCCGAACTTCCTGGTTTCGCTTCCCATCAATCTGGTTTTAAGAATCAAAATGATGGCGTTGTAGCCTATATTAGGAAGGATAAGATATACACTATTATTGAACCAGTCTTCAATGACGCTAATTGTTTAATAATCCAATTTTGGAATAAATTAGCTGTTGTGGCTTTATATCGATCGCCTTCATATAAAAATTTGAACCCCTTTTTTAACAGCTTGGACCTCATTCTGACCTCTTTAAAATCGTTCAACTCTCTAGTTATGATTGGAGATCTGAATATCAATATTATACCTTCAATGACTGACTCTAGTGTTGAAGAATACCTTAATCTAGTGGCGTCACATGCACTCCTTCCAGCTCATAATTATCCGACTAGAGAGGAAAACTGCCTTGATCATGTAATCGCTCGCACTCCCTTTAACGCCAAAACTTTAGTCCTAGATACAGTGATTACCGACCACAACCCTGTTCTATTTAGTTGCAATTTACACATGGAAAGAAGCGTCTCCAGCCATACCTCAATAAATTTAGACATTGCAGCAATAGTCAAAGATCTGACAAACTTCGATTATTCTTCTATTTTATATTCTAAAAATCCAAATATAGCTTCTGAAATTTTTGTTCACATTATATCAGACATTATTAGTAAACATACTGGCTTAGTTAAAATTTCTAGCAAAAAAAGGTTACTTAAGCCATGGATTTCTCCAGGCCTTTTAAGATGCATTAGAAATAGAGACAAGCTCTATAAAAAATATAAAAAGAACCCAGGTAACTTAACCCATAAATTAATCTACACTCGCTACCGTGCCTTCTGTATCAACCTACTAAAAAAAGTAAAACGCGAGTACCATCAAACTGAGTTTCAGAAGGTTAGAGGAAATCCAAAAAAGGCGTGGAGTACGATTAATAAAATTTCCAATATAAACAAAAAACCAAGTTCCGCAAACAATCTATTAAAAATTCACGATGACCCATCTTTGTCGGTTGATTCGGTGAATACCTATTTTGCCTGTATTGGAGAAATTTTGGCCTCCAAAATCCCCTCTGCAATTAAATTAAATACTTTTAACTACACCTCAAATCCTGCTCAATTTACCGGTAAGCCTTGCCCACCTTCAAATTCTATGGTATTATATTATATACGGTTGAATATGATGAAATTCTTCATGTAATACACAGTCTAAAAGACAATTGTGCTCTTGGCTGGGACGGTATTTCTACGTCTATTATCAAAGCCACCAGGAAGGTACTTACTCCTATTCTATGTCATATTTTCAATCTCTCCTTTACTACTGGCGTGTTCCCACAAATATTTAAAAAAGCTTTAGTTCATCCTATTTTTAAGAGTGGTGATAGGGACAGTGTCTCAAACTATAGACCCATCTCTGTGCTAACAGTTATGTCGAAGGTTTTTGAAAAGATTATCAACAAGCGCTTAGTGCAATTCCTAAATCAGAATAAAATCCTCTCCGAGAATCAATTTGGACTTAGAAGTGGAAGATCCACAGACGAAGCTGTTTTGAAACTCTCGGAAACGGTGATTGAAAATTTTGACAACAAGCTGAGGACTATTGGTATCTTCCTGGATCTCTCAAAAGCATTCGACACTGTCTCTATCCCTATTCTTCTTTCTAAACTTGAATGTGCTGGCATTAGAGGAGTTGTGCAAGACCTGTTTTGCAGTTATCTTAGCCATCGGACCCAGCAGGTTGTGATAGATGGTATTCATAGCCGACAGGAACCACTTAGCTATGGCTTCCCACAAGGTAGCGTCTTAGGACCTACGTTGTTTTTAATTTACGTAAACGATTTATGTAACCTATCCATCCCAAATTGTAAATTAATAACTTATGCCGACGATACAGTTCTTCTGGTTCATGGCCACAGCTGGGCAGAAGTGCGGGAGTTATCTGAGAATGCATTAAGGATTGTTATGAACTGGTTATGTTGTAACTATTTAACTCTTAACCTATCCAAAACTAATTTTATTGCTTTTGCTCCCAATGTGACGGGTCAACCAACTGCTTCCTTTGAATTACACGCTCACCTGTGTGATAATAGCACAAGTTCTACAATCTGCAACTGTATTTCTTTAGATCGTTCCTATTCCATCAAGTACTTAGGTGTTATGATTGACAGTGCTATATCATGGAAGCACCATATCACGTATATGGTGTCTAGAGTGCGGAAATTGATTTATGTTTTTAAAAACTTTAGAGATATAGTTGACTTCCAATACTTAAAGACTGTTTACTATGCTCTTGCCCAATCCGTTATATCTTACTGTATAACTTCGTGGGGTGGTACCGGAATATAGAATATGTTATTATTGGAAAGGGCACAGAGAGCTGTACTCAAAGTCCTCTCCAAAAACATTTTCGATTCCCAACTACTGAACTGTACGTGCTATGCCAAGTCCTAACTGTCAGGCAACTTTATATCTTGCATACGGTATTAAAGAAACATACACAACTACCATTTGATCCGACCCTCATGTATACCAAACGCAGATATGATTTGGTCTGTATCACTACAAAGAAACGGACAGCAGTAGCGCGCCGACATTATCAATGTATTAGCTCGATGCTGTACAATAGATTAAATAAAGAATTGAACATTTATCCCCTTACTACATATAAATGCAAAACAAAATGTATAAAATGGCTTCAGTCATTATCATATCAAGATACTGAAAATCTCTTGATAGTATTGAAATAATTAGCTTCACACACACACACACACACACACACACACACACACACACACGAATACACATACTCCCTGGCGTAAACACACTCTTTTATTTTCAACTCACAACTTTCCTCTCTGATTCAAACATATATTTTTGCAAAATTTTATTTAGTTTTGTAACCTTATTTATATTCAATTATGTGTATACATACTAGAAATTTAATTAACTGTAAACTTTGTTTTTAATAAGGAACTTTCTGTTCGATTTCTCCGGAGGAGGGCGTTGACATCTGCGACACAGTTATACACTTCTGCAGATGTCATCGATTCTCATACGTTAGTAGCTTAATAATGTTATGGTTCCAAATAAATAAATTTTGTTTGTTTGTATTAACTGCAATAAAATAATGAAAAATTAAGCTGCATAGCACTAGTAGGCTTAGCTCGATATTTGCGTAAGTGTAACGTAAACGTATCGTTGACGTATACAGTACAAACTATAAGTTATCTGTGCCACACTTGTGCTAGCTATTTATTTAACTACCGAGGATCTAACGACGTAGTACATATTATCTTTTCAAAGTCAAAGTCAAAATCATTTATTCAATTTAGGCATCAAAGACGCACTTACGAACGTCAACTCTTCATTATAATGTACTTTAAAGACTACCGCCGCGTTCCAAAATCTATAGAATCCACCGAGAAGAAGCGGCAAGAAACTCGGGGCCATTCTTTTTATATGGATGTTTACAATGTTTCTACTTAGGTACTACAAATATTACATTTTATGGGTGGCAGAGAGACAGCTTGCCAGAAGTGGAGTATTCCAAGCATCTTTATCTTCTATATAATGTCGAACTTTATAGTAAGCTTTTTTTTATTAAAACGGTTTTTACAGTCAACTTGAAATTAGCCCTCTGTGAGCTCAGTTATGTGCTTTGGGATTTTATTGTAAAAACGCACACAATTTCCTAGGAATTACTTATTAGTCTTCGCAAGTCTAAAACTAGGTACAGCTATCCTATTTGTATTTCTGGTATTAAAAGTGTGGTGATCACTATTTAACTTATATATATGTAATTTTTTACGAACATACATTATATTTTCAAATACATATAAGGAAGGCAACGTTAATATATTGATTTCTTTAAATAAATCTCTCAAAGATTCACGGGGACCCATTTCGTATATAGCTCTAATAGCACGTTTCTGAAGGATAAATATGGTCTCTATATCAGCCGCTGAACCCCATAGCAATATCCCATATGACATTACGCTGTGGAAATATGCATTTTGGTTGTATCTTCCTTTTTGTCGTTCTAATTTGTTTTTCCAGTAAGCCGACCGAATATGATTTAAATCAGTAGTAGTTCGTTTGATATACATTACCGTATAGTAATTGCCATTAAAGGTATATAATGTTTAAAATATTTATACACATTGTAATTCATTATATTCTATTTTTCACAAATATTAGAAAGGTACATACTTACAAAGATTAAGACACTTAAAAATGTATTAAACGATTTGTTGAAGGAAAAGTGCCCAGAATGATGGCGTTTCACGTTGTTAAGCTAATTTTTTTTGCAAAATATAAACCAGCATTCTGGTCGCCTGACGTTTCAACCAAACGTTTGGCCAAGTTCCTGAAAAATTCTTATGCACCTGGAACCATTAAATTGCCATTAAATAAAAGTAGCATTCCACAGTAGTCGCTGTGATCTTACAGCGTAAGCTCCCTGAAGATGAGTATCAGACATAGACGAAACCTAGTTTGATAACGTCGGCTTATTGCGTGAGTAAAATCACGTTATATATTAAATAAATATGTGTCCTCTCGACATTTTTTCAGTAACAAATATTAGTAAGTAATATGTAACAAAAAAGTTATAAGATAGATGAAATGCTCGTGGTGAAGCCTGCATAGTCATTCGTGATTGTTTAATAAGGCTACGCCAATCTTACTGCAGTCAGTACTTAGGGGGGTATCGCTAGTGACTTTTTGGTTGAGTTCTTCTGTGCAGCGGAAGGGGGAGAGAGGGTTACGTTAAGCCATCGCTGTCGCTGTTAGGCCATGTAGGAGACTTTTGGGCCTTGACTGAAAACTCTGAGAATAAAGCTGGTAAGCTTATCCACCAAACCGTACTGGCTATAGGCCCATACTCCTCGCTCTAAGAAGAAGAAGAACTGGCAGTACCTAATGTATTATTTATGCAGCAGGTACTCACAGTTTACGGCCTCTCTTGCCAATAAGAGTTCTTTCTCTAACTGCTGAGGATCCAACGGTGTTGTATCTGCGCCTTCCCCTTTGCTCCGTTCTATGAGCGTAGTGCCAGCTTCGCCACGTTCAGCCGCAGCCACCAGCAGACGACGGACTCGTGTTAATTCCGCCTGATAATATAAAAAAATGTATGAAACTGTACCAAAGAAACTAGCGCTCTAGACACGTTTAAGTCACTATAAGTTACTATAATTACCCACCATCATACACTTTAAGGGTAAGATCAGTCAGGATTTGCTTCCGCAGATGCGGGCATCGTGTCTAAATATTGCGGTGTGTTTCGGACCATGCAGAACCAAGCAAAGCACGTTCGTTCAAACAAACTAGGTAACCCAAAATTATACACATATAAATGAGACAAACTGATGATAAATCCTTACTTATATAGAATTTATAGTTATTAAAAACTAGGAATGTAATTAATAGATCAGGGGACCAGTAGGAACTGAGGGGACGAGTGGGCACAGGGTGCGAATTTCAGGGGACCAGTGGGTCCATTCCCATATTAGGTACGTAATTCGAGGTCATTTCTGATTAGCGGCAAAGAATTAGCACATCGGGTCCTGTTTAGGCCTGTTAATTCCAGATATTCCTATTCTATCACTGTTTATTCGTCATTCTAACTGACAACGTATTTTAATAGCAACGAAAACAACATCAGATAGGGTCCTGGCCCTTGTCCATAGATATATACACAAATGACTGCAAATTCATTATGAATAACTTAACTCTGTAGTAAGTCATACAACATTTATTAATTTAATAGACCACAATGACCGAAATGGAACCCAAATATCAGTATGAACGAATTTATTAACATCATTTCCTAACAATTCGTAATCATATTAACCAAAATTGGTTACTTCCGATCGCCATAGCAACCATCCGGACTATCAAATAAATATTTCATCCGCCGGCATTCCCGAATGACCCATTAGGTCCCTACAAAACCAATTTTATATGAACCTTGGTAATATTTAGGAGTATTTATTGAGGGCAGTAAAGTGAAATCACGCGAAAACTGGACTTACCCACTGAGGTCCATAGAAAGTAAGAAACTTACTGATCGGGCTTAGGTGGGTACTAAAACGCCTCCAGTTTGATGGACTGGAAAAATGTTAAATCCCGCTAAGTTCTAGGACTTGTCGATAATAGAATTTGTAAATTTTTAGACCATTTCCTCGTTTGCTTATTTTGTAGTAAATGCAGTGCCATTTAGAAATGACAATGATGTTTCTATAGACTTTTTTATGTAGTTATTTCAAGGATTTTTTTAAATTAAATTAGTCAAGAAGCTAATATGAGTACAAACAATTAAAAAAAACATAAAATTATACGCACGGCGTATGTGGTTGTAAAATTCTATTGAAATCAGTACTAAGTTACAATAATCTTACTGTAATTTTGATATAATTTATAAATCTAATAAATAAAAAAATCATTTACTTGATGGATATTATATTATAACTTACAAGAATTCCCAGCAGCCTTTCTTATACAAACATTTCAATACAAAAAGAAATACAATTCCAGTTTAACTAATAATTGAGGGTTTATTTCTATTGTGTCTGGCCGTGCGACCTTCGATGGATTATATATGACCAATTAATGATAAAATAATCTTAAATACATATAAATTACATTATGGAATTAAAATTTTAATAAACATTATAAAAGGTACTCGTACATACTTACAAAGATTAAAAGACACTTAAAAATGTATTAAACCATTTGTTGAAGGAAAAGTGCCCAGAATGCTGGCTGCATTTCCACGTTGAATAGCTAAGCTAAATTTTATTTTATTATGGTATTATTAATTAGACAAAAGTATCCATACCAATTACAATTTGCGTTTTTGTCATTATTTTATTATTATTCCTTTTATTCACCAAATATCACGGATTTCATCCGGTCCTTTACAATGGCATAAGTGGGGCTGTTGCCAACACTTAGAGGCCTGTTTGGTATAAAAATACAAAGGAGTATGAAAAACAGAAAAAATGTTAGATGAAGGGTAACATGGTACTTATAACTATTACAAAAATGGGTAAAATGGCCAAGCTATTGATATGAACTTATTAGTGATAAGGAAGATTGTGGGCTATGGAAGAGACTACGGCACCTGCCTATTTCAGTCTCATTTTAAAATTATTTGAGCAGGTGGTGACTTGCCATCCACTAAACTGATAACTAACTAATTTTTATTATTATTATTCACATTATTTATTTCCTTTTCTTACATTTTTTTTACAATATTTCTATATACAATAAAATAATTAATTAATAAAAAAACATTGTAAAAAACTTATTATTATTATTATTACATGTATATATTAAAAAATACCTTTTTTGAAGAATGAAGAAGAATTAACATTTTCGACAAGAAACATAAAACTTTTCCGACTTTTTTTGGGAATTTATTATCTCGTTTCTCTTTTTTATAAATCAAGTATCAATATCAATTACATTTTGAGTTTTTTATTATTATTTAATAACAACTGACCCGACAAACGTTGCTTTGTCCCATTTAAAATATTTTTTTAAAAATGAACTAAAATTTACATGTAGACAATGATGACGACATATTTTTTTTGACGAGAATTCGGTTTTAATGGTTTGGTTGGTTACCTCCATAACCTGCTAAGTGGTGGAGTGGATTGTTGTGACTTACTGTCAAAGTTACATTTTCAATTATATACCTACTCGTATTGTATGTAGACGGAATTATCTTAAACTTAACGCCGGTTCATGTTCATCACACTATAGACAACATTTGATTTTTTTGGAAAATATTATCGCATGTTGTATTGTCTCATTCTCTTTTGCAAAAATCTTATAAACATTTAACAAAACAATTAAGCTATTGTTCAGCCTGTCACAAGTTATGCGCTTACCAACTAACACTAAGTTCTTATAAAAATCAACACATATTCTACAATATTTCTACCGTCTCTATCTCTTATGTACCGTACTCTTCAAAATATACAGTCCTCGAAAGATAGAAACACTGTCTTTCCTTTCTTTGAAGGAAACTCAGCTATTTATATATAACTTTACTTTTTATGCCGAAACGTAGGCTTATTAATAGAGATGGGTTGTACTAGGTAAATTCAAACTAGGTGCACCTGTTCCTAGTCCATGCAAATACGTGATCCAAATACCTGTTCCACATAGTCTTACCTAGTATCGCCTACCTACGATTTGCGAAGCGTAGCGTATACAATACTTTAGTCTTCACATAATACTTTAAAGAATGACTCGATACTTCGATTCGATTCATGAGAGATTTTTGAATTATAAAATAGTAGGCTAGAACAAATAGAGTATAGGTACCTACTACTTATATTTATTACTACTATTATTTGCTATATGTTCAACTGATATCTTCCCTTCATACTTTTACAGGATTAGGACTGTCAACATATTATACTTTCAATTTATTAAAGGCGTAGGCTTTGGAAGATAGCGTATTTATGAGATTTGAATTCACTAAATTTACGATTATAAAAATGTAATCATATAAATAAAAGAAAAGTTTGTTCTAATACCTACATAGGGAAATATAACAAGCACTGCACAAACTGCACTTTAAATAAATATAATACAATTACTTTTTACTTTCACAAGAAATACTAGTCTGATACTCAATTCTACACGCAACAAGATGATGTATGTATGTATTGCATCGCCTCACTTCAACCGGACTTCAGCTTTGGCTTTAGCGTATGAGAGAGAGAGAGAGAGACAGACACAGAGAGAGAGAGAGAGAGAGAGAGAGAGAGAGAGAGAGAGAGAGAGAGAGAGAGAGAGAGAGAGAGAGAGAGAGAGAGAGAGAGAGTACAGGTCACTTATGAGCGAGTCATCTAAAAATCAAAAGGTCAAAGTAGCTTATTACCTAAAACGCATAATATCTGATTTGTAAATTACCTAAATCGCTTAAGGTCCTAGTAGCAAAAGACCTGAAATGCGTTATGCCTGCTTTGCTATTTACCTCAACCTTAATATGACTAAGTAGCAGTATGCCTAAAAGTGCACAAACATCAGTTTGAAAATTACCCACAGCGCATTACGTCTTAGGGGTCGTCCAATGGTGAGGTTTATAGTGGCGCTTCACCTGGTTTTATGTGTTCACTATTGGGTGTTTGTTGTATTTGTCAAAATACATGACGTTCATACAAATATGCAAATATTTGTTTCATTGTCCCAATTAATTTTCAGTAGTTATTCCAATTCTCGCTCACAACACAGACATAAAAATACTGCACGTCCGTACAAGACTACGGCGAGTATGCTTTTGAATATGGCCAATGTGTCGACGATTTATTTGCATATTTGCCTATTTGATCACTTTGATGTGCCTCGAAAAAGCGACAAGCGCATGGTAACGCGTATTGGTATTTGGCCTTATTTATCAAATTATCAAATAACGCCAATACTTTGTCAAATGAACTATCCACACATGGCAATTGTTTGCCAAATACACAAATACAAATAGATATATGAAGTGACATTAGATTAACCGGTTTTCCGGTTGGTAATAGGAGTATTAGAAACACAGAAAATATGGGTATGGTGCCTATATGGTAATAAGCAACATGAGTAGTTTGGCTATTTATGGGAATTTGGCTATAAAGGCAAATTGCGTTTTAAACACTGCACAGCTTAGGTAAACTGAGTTTAAAGTACGAGTATATAGACATTTACGCATTTTGCATCTTAGGTATTTCAAGTCTTAAGCAATCTGAGATTAATGTATTTAACTTATCAGACATATTACTCTATAGACATTCGTGTTAGGCATTTTGCTACAAAGACTAAAAGCGTTTTAGATGACTCGCTCATGAGGGGTACAGGTGATGTACTGAATGAATGCTTATTGTGAAGGAAGACTAGTTAGACCTAGTATTGCGAAGATTGGAATAGGTGCCACCTAGTCTCGTAAAATACATGTTCCTTTGATCTGTTCTAGTAAATACGACTCACCTCTGGTTATTAATATTCGAAGTTTGAAGTTTCTTACGGAACCCCAGATAATAATTATGGTCAAAGCTGTTACTACAAACCATTATAAAGCTTTATGCGAACGAATATTAGGTAAGTTATTGTTAGAAGCAATTCTAAATAACTTGTCATTAGTCTGGGCCCTATATTCAAGTTATTGCTAAGTAAACAGTTTTGTCACGGGCACCTATATACAAGGTGTTTTTTTTTCAAATGGGTGCAGGTAGCCAAATCGAAAAGCATAAATTGCAAAAATGCTAAACGCAGTCAAAGGGCCATATCCACTTATGTATACTTGTATTTAATTCTTGCCAGTGATCGGACCCGTGAGTTTGAGAAATAACACAATGTGTATTATTGCGCCGTAATGTCCTGTGTGTCCAAATTCCAGGCAGTAACGTTAATTATACCTAAGTAAAGAAAACGCCATTATTAAAAAAAATCTCTCATGTACCTACCTACTTACTTTCATATAAGTTTTTAAACTATAATGGCCACACAAATGGCCTTTTTGTGGTAGTGCCACGCTGCAACCCCACAGCCGAATGGGCCGGCACGACTTTGGAAGTACCGCACTATACCGCATAACACCGACGTGAAGTAACATAGCTTGCTATTACGCTTCGTCGGTTTGTGGGAGGTCTACCCGTTCTCCCCGTCCACCCTCACCCCTTCTATCTCTTCCTTCCTATCATCCTTCCTCAAAGGTCGGCAACGCATCCTCGAGACCTCTGGTATTGCGGATGTCCGTGGGCGACGGTATCACTTACCCTAAGGTGAACCACTTGATCGTTTGCCATAAAAAAAAACATTACATATATTCAAATTATTAACGGGATTGTAACCATATACGTTTTTTATGAGTTTCTGATATTTTGGAACTGTTACAAGCGCCATGATCACGGATGAACTGAGGAATTGCGGGTGGGTGAAGTTTACGAGAGACGAAGCGGTCTACCCTCGTCCGTACTCGTTTGTCTACTTACTTTCGGTTATCCGCGCTTAATAGAAAATATCACCTTGTATACCGTTATCGTCTAGACTAACCGCCATTACTTCGGTAGAGGTGGTTATAGTCATGCAAAGTTGTAATCAAAGGTTACGGCCGCTACCCCTGTAGAGTTAATAAACGTTGTTCTAGGTTTATAAAGCAGCTGTGAACATAATTTTAAAACACATTTGCTTAATTAAAATGTGTAAAGTACCACGTGGAACTTATTTTTATAGAGATAAATTTCCAGGTTGAATTAAAGCTTATTTCTTTTTAATTAAGAGTAGTTATGTTGTCTTCGAACATACATCATTTTGTATGGTTAAAAATATTGATTTTTTATCACTTCTAGAATAAGTTATGATTTGGAATTATTTGGAAGTGTTTTAAGGTATTCTAGTCAGTCAGTGAACAGCATATTACATTTTTTTGAGTTTTTTAATATAGCACAAAAAGTGTGAAATAAATTATCGAAGTCGGTACCATGTGCAAAATACTGTGATAATAGGTACTTACAGTCGGTTTCATTACCATTTTTAGTGACCCTGGCTACTTACGGGATCGATTTTTATTCACCGTCAATGTAGATATCATCAATATAGGCGTAACACTTTTCAGTTATTGGAGTGTAACTCAAAAACTGCTTGACCAAATTAGATGAAATTTAAATGGGTGGTCCCATTCAAATGTCATCAAATTCGGTCCTCGGAAGTATACTCTACCAAACAAAAATAGAAAACACGTACAAAAGAATTTTCAGAAAAGGTCCACAAATGGGAGAGAAATCGGTGAACATACACAAAAACATGTACGAACAAATGACCTCCTCCTTTTTTGAAGTCGGTTAAAAACACGGTTGTTGCCATAGACATAAGCCGGTTAAAGTTGGCAATGTCACTATTCTAGTCCATGGGTCGGATGCCACTGTCAACTAGAGAATCCTTGCTTCGGAAAATACGTTAAGCCCTAAAGCCCGTAAAGAATATTTACATATGAATGTTTTCATAATTGAATTTTATATTTCTACTTGTTAAAATTATGCCGTATATTTTTTTTTACATGTTATAGGATTATCAATAATATAGTATCAATACATACCTAACAGGCATCTCAAGAGAATCAATATACAAATAGACTGATTCAACTTACTGATTTTAAATACATAATGTTGTTGACTGCGTATCGATACTTAGATGTTTTTATTAAATTTAGTAATTTTTAAATCGTTCATCATCAATTTTCTATACTTAAGTATAAAAAAATATTATGTAAAAAGTTATGTAAATACTAACCATACATTAGTACTATATACAAACATATTAAAATAAAGATATCTTGAATTGTTATTGTAACATAAGTGCTTATTTATTGATCGAAAACATATTAGTAGAGCGCTATAAGACTCAGCGCTTAATACAACGCTTGCAAAACGCTTGTTGTCGGTTTTGTTTTAATGTCCCTCCCAGAAGTCACATTACTCCTTTTTTAAACAGTGCCTCCATGCTCAATATGGATTCTCGTAGAGAGCTGCATTTAGCAGGACTTCTCTTTGACGTTATGAAGTTTAAGAAACCAGAGTACTTGCGCGCCAAAATTAAGTTTGTAAATCCAAACTCTAAAAAATTACTATGGTCTATAAGGTCAGCACTTCTATATCACAATCATAAAACAGCGGCGTTTACTGGCAGTTTCCGGTATCTGGCGACGAAGTGTTGGAATAACATACCCCCACCTATAAGAAATCTCAATGCAAAGCACAGTTTTAAATTTAAATTGAAAAATCATATTTTAGAAAGACAAAAACAGGGCATTCCTAAATACTTCGCTTGCCAGAAATAGGTAACATGCCGTCTATTATATATTATACTTTGATTTTTATTTTTTATTAGGGCTACTCGCACATAAACTTACCCCCATACTTTACAATTTACATAAGTAGGTTTTTTCTGGTTCTCAGAATCTTAGGCAATAATTGTTATAATCACCACACACATGTATCTACTCTCGTTACTCATATTCATAACTAATCTAGTAAATTCTAACAAATTTTGGCCACACTCATTGTTGACTCATTGTGGACTCGTTTCGTCTCATCATCTCGAGGGTTATAGCTGAAAATCAGTGTTTGCTCCTTGAGCAATTTTTTTCGCTGAGCTATGACCTATTTGTTTAGGCTCCAACACACACGTACTTTTTAATAAGCTGCTAATATTAAGGTAATGTTGTACATAACTGTTTCTTAATTAGCTAGTTATTATGTTTAAAATAAACGAATGTACGTGTGTATTGAAGATGCAAATAAATGTTTTATCTATCTATCTAGTAATGAAATGTACGTCGCGTGATAAATAAATAATACAGCATAGTTACCTGAAGTCTCTCATTCTCCATTCGCAGCCTCCTAGCGAGTTGTGCCGCGGTGAGCATCCCGGGAGAAGCGGGTACGTCTTCCTGCCGCGACCGGTCCGACCGCCCTCCCGGGGACGCAGCTTCTGATACATACTCACACATTACTAATATATACTAAATACAATAAAATATGCAATTTTTCAGAGAGAAAAAAATCACATCCTTGGAGGGGATTCGAACCCGCGTCTTACGACAATCTTACTTTCGCGTCACAACCCTCTATAATTTTTAAAGTATTACTTTTGTAAAGTTAAACTTAAAATTCGATGCTTGGACCTCGAGTCTTGGTGGCCTAGATGGTCATGGCGTCTGACACGGATTGTCAGAAGACGCGGGTTCGAGTACCGTTCGAGGATGTGAATTTTTCTCTCTAACAAATTGCAATGTTTGGTATCACTAAAATTCAAAATTCTAAATATTTTATTTGTGCTACACAGGTTCAAAATTCAGGCAGTAAAATTAAATAATACAAGCCGTGATCAGCCATTTTGGCATACAAATAATAAAATTGTCAAATTATAATAAAGAACATTACAATAAATCAATTAAAATGAGGGTTACGTCATTTACGCTGGAATTACATTTAAAAAAATAAAATAAAAAATAAATTAAGAACAAACAGTATGAAATTCAGTCAAACAGGTTCACACAATCGTAATATTAGAATATATTTTGTAAAAAGTCATTTATGGAATAAGTACACGATAAACAGGCGTTATGCTTTAAAAGTAATACTATAAAAACAATAAAATTTGTTTATAAAAACATAACTTTTGATAAGAAATAACAAAGAATTGCGAATGAAACAGACGCGTCATAAGATATGGAGGTACCAAGCATAGTTTGCGTAACGAGCCTTTGAGCACTTGTTGTTTTGAATTTAAAAATTTAACAAACCATATTGATAATAATTTAATTAGTTTTTCACTTATTATGTTGATCACCACCACGCCTCTATACCCTGAAAGGGTGAATAGCGATGTATATTCTCAAGTTCTCCTGTAATCGTCATACCAGTTTTTACTAACATTCATGTAAGAGAATAAGTATAGATAAGTCCAATAGCAAGTTAGCAACTGTGTATAACAATGGTATCTAAAGTATACCTGTTACATGACTCACCGTGTCTCCAACATTTTATTCACATTGATTAGTGTCGAAAGAATTTAAAGGACCCAACACACTGTCTTATATAAGTTAAAATAAATGTGTAAATAGTTTTACATTCACTTACAGGCATGTGAAACGTGTAGGTGTGTACACTATTTACGAAAGTATGTTTTTTTCTTAAACATAGTTGGCACTAATGCTTATTTAGTTGATATGGTAACACGTGATTGAGATATGAAACGGTTACAAACCTAGATGTTCAAAACTAATTTTTACTAAAAAATGGAACCGACTTCAACACCAAAAATTGTGAAATTACTTGTCGAAATCGGTACCATGTGCCCAATATTGTAATAATAGGTACCTACTTTTGAACTATCATGGTACCGATTTCAACAACTTATTTCGCACTTTTCGGTATTGAAGTCGGTTTCATTTTTAAAGCAAATTTTTTTTAACCGCTTGGATTGTAACCGTTTCTTATCTCAATGACGTGCCACCATATCTACTAAATAAGAATTAGTGACAACAATTTTTTTAGTAAAACAATTTTTTTCACTATTTTTAGTGATCCTACTACTTACGCGATCGATTATCAATAATGACATCATCAAAATAAATCAACACTTTTAAGCTTTTTGAGTGTAACTCAAAAACTGCTTGACCGAATTTTATGAAATTTAAATGGGACCACCTTGGAAGTAAACCCTACCAAAGAAAAAAAGAATTTTGATAGTTGGTCCACAGATGGGGAGAAATCGGCTAACATACACATAAAAAAATACATACACACGAATATAATATAACCTCCTCCTTTTTTAAATTAGTTAAAAATATCATAGTTTGGCGATTGTCATTTGTCATAGTTTACTAAAGACTTCTAGGTAAAAAAGATGTAGTTATATTATTACATAGTAGGCTATATATGCCAAATTTTAAAACAAAAAGGATATGTAGGTACTCGTAATAGGTATAACAATACTTTTATCATATTATTATCTATATGAATAAACACACGCATAACTTTTTCTTATCCGAGGTCTAACTCCCTATTCTCATAGTTTTGTTTAGTTATTTGATAAACAAATGCTAATCATGTTCATTCTAAAAATGAAAAACCCGGCAAATGTCTCCTCACAAAGGGCAAATAATCAGTCAAACAAAATGCGAAGGCATGCTTTATAAATTTATTTCAGCCCGACTACCTAATTCGCAATTTGTTTACTTTCCAGCATTGTCTTGTTAATAGCTTTACTTTCGCAAAGTTTTGTGCTTGTTTCGCATTCAAGTGTTCACGTCAGAACCCTCATTATTAGCTGTCGTGCTATAATATGAAAAGTTAAAGTACGATCCCGCCAGTCGTATAACTGGAATCGGTTATGGCGACGACGTAAACGTAGTAATAACGAAAAGTTGTGCTAGTCACGAAACCCGGCTGTGGCTGGACCAGACGAATCGATTACTCGCATGTTACACGCATCACGCGACACCAGGTGTTTGCGACGTCTGCTGTATTTTGCCGTCCGCTTCGGAAAAAGTAATACTCAGATGATATTAAGCACGTCTTTGTTCCTCGTAATTGTTCCAGGCTGCCGTCAATTTCCCGGAACGTACACAGAGAGATCCAGAAATCCAATAGCGTTATTAGCGAATAAATCTTGCCTGAAGTCAATGAGACCCCGAAGAAACAATAAACTTAGTTACAAATGAGCTGACAACAATTCGCTCGCGACGTTATTCAGGTTCTATTATTGTGACTGAGGCAATAGTCGTGGCGGCGTTATAAATTATGCAGCGGCAGACAATTGCGTTATGATCCTATTATTCCAGTCGGTTTGATAAGTCAAAGCGGTAAAATATGGCAGGATTGTCTTTCAGAACTGTTGTATGAACAGAGCAAGGATAACTCGATATAGTAAGTATCAATAGCACATTTTGCTGAAAATGAAAGAGATGTAAAATAAAATTGAAAGTAAAGTAAAGCTTTTCGATCAGAAGTTCACCTACATAAATATAGCCTGGAGTGATAACGACCCAGGTTCAATTACATCTTTTATTGTTAACGTTAACACTTCCTCTCGGAAAATATAAATACTAAGTATACCTTATTTAGTATATTTAATAGTAGGTGAATTCTATCAATTTAAGTGATAAACATAAGCCCTTAATGTAATGAAATGTAAGTACTATTGTTTATTTGTGGTATATACCGGGTGTTTGGTAGAGGGTCCGACCAACTAAATGAGCGTTTTGGGGAATACAAGTACTTGGAGAATACAAGTTGGTAAAAAAAATCCCCGACCCCCCATTTTTTTAACTTTTTGTTTTATGAATTTTCCCTTTTTCTCCGAAATTTTACCTATTTACCACCATAACATTTGTAAAAGCTGTTTTAGACCGGATGTTTTTAGTTGAATTTGGTATCTAATACACCTTCAGGCTACGCAAAGCAAAATTGGATACAAAACAGAGCTAACTAACTGATTCAGAGCCCATAGAGTGAAAAAATGAAATAAATTTTACCTCATAGTTAAACTTTCACAGTGATCTAAAAAAAACACTAGAGGTAATATGCATTTAAAAACTTCTCTATTTATCACTTATTACAACGACATACTAAATTTTTATAATACTTACCAGCATATTGAGTTAAAATGAGATTTTAAGTAACAACTCTAGAGGGCATTTTTAACCAACATAATCTCCACAGATGGGAATCGCAAAATCCTCACGCGACGACTAGAGAGACCTCACACCAACATAAGTTTTAGGTCAACGTATGGGCAGGTGTTATTGGGAGAGACCTCATAGGACCCCATTATCTTGCCGTAGATGCCGGGCGTGTATTCTTAACAGAGAAGCTGTGTTCGATCGAACAAGATTAAAATTAAATAAATAATTGTATTTATTTCTGTTGTTTGAATTTTCCATTCTGCCTCATTTATTCAACAAGCTGGTAAGTTTTATACCAAATTAGTATGTCTTGTTATACCTGATAAATAGAGAAGTTTTTAAATGCATATTACCTCCAGAACTGCTAGTGTTTTTTTATTAGATCACTGTGAAAGTTGAACTATGAGGTAAAATCTATTTAATTTTTTCACTCTATGAGCTCCAAATCAGTTAGTTAGCTCTGTTTTGTATCCAATTTTGCTTTGCGTGGCCTGAAAGTGTATTAAAGACCAAATTCAACTAAAACAACCCGGTCTAAATCAGATTTTACAAATGTTATGGAGGTAAATAGGTACGATTTCGGGGAGAACGGGAAAATTCACAAAAAAAAGTTTAAAAAAATTGGGGGGTCGGGGATTTTTTTCGGCCAACTTGCATTCTCCAAGTGGGCTCCAGAACACACTCATTTGGTTTGTCGGACCCTCTACCAAACACCCTGTATAAATATTATCAGAAACATGCGTTCACCGTAATATCGTGAAATTTCAGGAAATGCGTTTTTCTTGGATAGCACGACCCATAAAACTAATGCCTCCTAATTTTAAAAATATGTTATTAGAACGAGTCTCTTTTAGCATGCGTTATTACTACAAATGAAAAAATCTATATGAACATCTATTTAATTTATCTTTGTAAATTATAAAGATATGCTATTGTATACGCAAATTGTGTTCTGTTTTATGTGACCGGGCTAAATACTGTTTGGCTCTACCGGTATTTACATCCGGCATTACCAGAGCGCAGTAGGTACACAGTTAGATGCGGGCGAAGAAGGCTCACTGCCACTGCGACCGTGGAACACGCTAGAAAATAAAATTAATATCAAATCCTTAGAGAATTATTTTTTGTTGTCGTTATGTGTTGATCCCTAAACTTCTCACGTGTTGTTGGATTCTGTAAATATATGTGAGCTTATTTACAGTTCAGTCTTTATTTCATAACGATCAAAACAACGAATTCTACTAATCAAAAATCAATTCTTGTCGATTGGTATTATTACGAAATCCAAGATAACTCTTAGTTGTGTAGATAGCTTTGTACTTTGTTAAATAGAAACTCTCCGGCACTATTATCTAAGCGCAGCAAGCGGTAAATGCGGTTATACCCGCAGGCTGCTGGTTCATTAGCTAGAGATATTCTGCAGCGAGGCGCGGGATTCTTATGTCATCTCGTAGTAATAAGGAGAATCGCTAATAACAGTGTGCAACATAAGGCTAAAAGTTCTTGCGGCGTTGTTGATTGCACGCGCATTAGTGCCGGATACTGCAGTAAAGCGCGGGAAGTTTTCACAGTGTACTACATTGAGTTAATACTTGTGGTGAAAAACTGCTACAGCAGGCTAAAAGTTATTGTAGTTCTCTTTGTATGGATTCTCTTTCTATAAAGGATAGTAACGTAAGCAGCGATGGTTTCATTTGTGTCTGCGAATTGTAATTTTGATATTGGTTGGAGAGCAATTGGAGAGGAGCTGGATTGATTAATTTTGTAGCTTTGTATGTTACTAGGAAACGGTACTTGCGCGAGGTATACCTGATGTTAAGTGGTAACCTCTGCCTAGAACAGATGCATTTCCTCACGCCCGCAACTCTGAGACATAAAATGCTGTGTCTCGTGCCTGTAATTTCGCCGGCACCCATACCTTCAAACCAAAACGCAGTATTGCGAACATTACTGATAATGGTAGAAAAAGGTATATATGGTGGCGGTATACTTCTCCGGACGAATTCTTTATTCACAAAGAGTTCTGCTACTTTTGAAAAGTATTGAAATGCTCTGAATTTATTGAATATTTAATAAATTAATTATTTTTTAAGTTAACCTAATAGTTTCATTACTCACCTCACTCAAAGAAAACTATTATATTAATAGACAAAGAAAATTGAAGTTGTCGTATATATCCATGAAATTATTAAAGCTACCAAAGTAATAGGTACTCAAGGTGGTCGGCAAGTTAGGGCAAGAAAGTTAGCTGCCCCGGCTTGATATTCGAAAAAACAATTCAGTTCATTCCTTCATTCAGTTCATTCGAACTAACACGTTTGTCTCAGCCTTTTGTGAGAAGGAGATAAATGTATTCTAATAAGGTTTGATTTTTCAGTTATTGAATAATGAGATGAAACACATAACAAAAATAGTGTTCATTCTACCAATAATTTCTACTCTCTATCCCTCTCTATCCTCTAATATTGTCTTAAATGCCCAGCCCGGTGTGTTTTTGCATGGCGACGACTTTGAATACAGCTATATACTATCATAATCATAATTAGCCCATTATGTTCCAACTGCTGGGACTCGAGCCTTCCTCTCGGAGAGAGGATGGGTAATATCCACGCGGGCGCAGCGCGGCTTGGTAGATAGGCTATAGTAGCCTACCCGTGTCTAACTTTTCAGGTCAAAGGCCTTCGACAGAGCCTAACGACTGTTTTCCTAAGACAAACACGATCGAACGGGAAGCGGGAAACGGGATCGACGGTTTAATGTGCCCTCCGAAGCACGGAAGCGCTCAATAGAATAATGCCACTAGCGGTACCCATCCAAGTCCAGACCGCAGAAAGTGTTTCTTAACTTGTTCATCAGTTATGCCCCCATGAAAATTTTAAATTTTTAGCACTCGCAGTAACGAAGTTTCATACAAACTATCAACCCCAAAAAAAACCTTAGGGGTTGAATTTCATAAAATCCCGTCTTACTGAGCACCTACGTCCTAAAAATAACCCCCATGCAAATTTTTTAACTCCTAGCACTTGTACTTTCTGAGATTTCGTGATGAAAGAGTGACCTTTCGCTTTTATTATATACATAGATAAAAAGGACTTTCATGTTTAAAATAGAGCTTCAGCCATTTTCATAAATATCTTTCATATATTTGTCAGCTATGACAGTAACCTGCCGTGCGATTCAGCCGTGCGATTCTTTATGAGCAAACATCATTTTTGACAACATTCGAGAAACAAATGACGAGATGACAAGAAATGTGGGAAAAGCAACCTTATGTACAAGGGCGATATCTCATAAGTAATTGACATCGGTGAGCTCGTCGACGAGCTCGTTGACTAATCATTACAGAATCGCACGGCAGCTCTTATGGCTTTTTAGAATGAGACAAATCCTCATTTTAACAGCCGATATTTATTATAAAAAGGACTTTCATGTTTAAAATATAGTTTCAGCTATTTTCATATTTTTCATATATTTGTCAGCTATGACAGTAACCAGTTAATGCAATGGTAAATTTCTTCTAGTTTTCGACTTGTCTTAAAATAATTTTATTACTATGAAATTTTTGTTTCATAACTTCATAGTTATGAAAGTAAGTTTTATATTAATGTCTAAGTTAAAAT
This sequence comes from Selenia dentaria, assembly GCA_917880725.1. Taxonomy (NCBI): domain Eukaryota; kingdom Metazoa; phylum Arthropoda; class Insecta; order Lepidoptera; family Geometridae; genus Selenia; species Selenia dentaria. Next base: position 35,614,456 of record OU862875.1, on the reverse strand, counting down.
AAATATTTTCGGGGTACTAGCGCAAACTGCTACTAGTTCTCTTTTTAGATGTAGGTTTAGGTTGGAAAAGGTTTGTGCAACTATAGCAAATATTTAACTATGGTAACTGGTCAATCACGACTTATTTGATCTGAGACAGTATTTTAAAATGTAATTGTGACTAACCTTTGTTGTCTTGAGGCATACCAGCCCAGGTTTTATTTATAAAACTTTTGTTTTTTTTGTAAACACCTAGTCTGAGGATTAAGTACCTTTGTATGCAAGTCATGGAAGTTTTATTAAGAAATTTACTGCTCGTAACGTTCTAAGACTGAAGTTGTTTTACTTAAGAAGAATTTCAAGTTAAGTTCTGGAGCTCGCTTCATCAGTAAAACAAACATCCCGCCGACTCTATAGTTACGAACTATTATCTCGGATTACAGACTTAGAAGACAAACGTAAAAAGAACAACTTTACCTGGAGCTTTGTATTTTTGTTTCATTTATTTCAGCACATATTTTTGTTATAGAAAACTATCGGGTGTTATGTTCATAATTACGCTTTAAAACCGACTAGGACTCGCTCGCCGCTGTGCACCAAAGTGACTCCCAGAAGAACTTCAAATAAGTTCGAAACTGCCGTGCGATTCTCTAATGACGACGAGCTCACCGATGTCAAATACTTTATAAGATATCGCCATTGAACATAAGGTTGTATTTCCAACGTTTCTTGTCATCTCGTCATTTGTTTCACGGATGTTGTCAAAGATCCAACGATGTTTGCTCTTAGAGAATCGTACGGCTAGTCGGAGTCTATTTCCGGTAAATATTACGCGAGTCCTAGCCGGTTTTAAAACGTAACACATTTTTGTGTAAGTTAATATTCTCTATTATCTTTCGGTATTAATCATAGAGAACGTATTTAAGCACCTAGCATGCTTACATACTAAATAATAACTAATTGGATAAACTAGTTAAAGCTAAATTCAGTTATTAAAAAAATATAGTACCTATATCCTGTTTTCTATGTATTCACGTATGCAGTACGTACTCAAAAGATGTACAAATATATTTATGCCTGGAAGAAATTGCTTTTAGTGTAAGGCCCACCCATTGTGACACTATCTTTGTATCATGTAATCTTTTTTTTAACAAAAATATTATCTATATCTTTATTTAGTTTAGCTTTAAACATGGGTACTTATGTGTCGATTCTGTAAGCATTCTCTTAACTAACAATCTCTAAATTATAGCAGTACTTATTTTATTTAGGCTAAAATCCAAATTAGCATAACACTTTCGAACGACAGCACTAAAATTAGATCTTTTTCTTTAATTGTGGGCATATTTTAGACAGTTTAGTCGTCACGTAACTTGGTGCTCGCTAAACTAACCTAAAATAACCCAACATTGAATAGAATAATAAAATAAAAGTGTCATTCTAAGTGTTAAATGATTTTAGATTTTATTGTTAACAGAATATGGACCACCATAATAAATTTTTAGTTCGGTAGTTTAGTTTAGTTTCTTTGAACAAGTGAATCGCTACTTTATAACCATGGGTAGGTTACTCAATTGACATTCTCCTTTCAAATGTATTATGTTTTTGTAAATATTAGGTATTTGCGTTTGTATTTACTAAACTAGACTAGTAACGTTAGTAAAATAATTTCTTTAATTAATAAATATGTTTCTTGCTATTACTATGTATTAAACAGCAAACTTCTACTAAATACACCAATCACTCAAACTAAATAAATTGTGATTCTTATAATAAAAATAATAAGAATGTAAATCCCGTAAACTTTTCATGAATATAGGTAATGAAATGGACAAGTTATGAGGTATGTAAACGGTAAGTAAAAATAATATATTATACCTTCATCGAGGGTCGCCGTAATATCGGCTCTTGGTTCTGGTCCATCACTGCTCCGCCCAGGTGAAGTGGCATCTGGTAGAGGTACTTCCTCTTCAGAACTGTCATCTGGATCCAAAATATTCCTCTCACTAGTATTGCTATTCCCCCCAGTGCCAATCTCAGCGTACGTGCCGCTGTCGCTGCCATTCTGATTCCATTTCACTGGGGATTCTAATTTACCATTCGTCTGGTTTTCTTTGTTGTCGTCATCTGCAGGGAAAATATTACTGAGGAAATTGGTATGGAAATCATTCCGAATCATTGCGAGAATAATGTGTTCAAGCTATACAATGTACACAACTGACCTACATCTTAATGTGAGCAATTAGGTCGTCATCGGATGATTAAAGTGCGCGGATAATGAACACCATTTCAATCAGGTTCTAATAGATCAAAGCGCACAGCGCCCCATTAGTTATTAAAGCATCGTTATTTGAAGGCGGTAGCAATGTGCCACGGATATCTTTCAATTCTGGTCACGCTATGGATGGATTGTCGATCGGTTCGGAGGCCCTTTCGCTGAGTATGCCCCATTTATCTTCATTTGGAGAAATATTTTCCTATTGGCTGGCTACCTGCTACCAAGGATCCAATGACGCTCACATTCTCGAGTAACGTATGCGTAACACAATATTACTGTCGATTTATAGGTAAAATGAAACGAGGGGTGTTTTTCTGCTCAAATAATATTAACAATAATTATGCTATCAAATCTGACGTAAAATACACAATGGGACTTTTGAATAGAGTAGTAGCATTTTGCGTTTATACATAACATTTTTTTTTGTGTTCGTTGACGAGCCAGTCGCTCGCCTGATATTAAGTGGTACCCTTGCCCATAATAACTCAGTGCCTTAGATGTTAAATTTATTTCCCTGTAATTTCACTAGAAACATTGCCCTTCAACGAAACACAGTAATGTTTGCACACTACTGCTTCACGTTTATATAACTGACTAACTGATGCACATTTAAAATTAGATACATCTCGGAATTTACCTCATATTCCTTTACATATGAGAAGCTTTTCTTCTCTTGACAGAGACAAGGATATTACAGCCTATGTCAAAAACAAGTCCAATTCGAAAAATTTAATACCGACTTCCATTCTATTCAGTTATTGGAACGTATCTCAAAAACTAATAAACCAAATTTGATGAAATTAAATGAGACCACACGGGAAGCACCAGCTTTCAAACAAAACATAATTTTGAGAATCGGTTCACCCAGTTCAAAGTTATTAGGTAACAAACATAAAAAAAAATACATTCGATTGAGTACCTCCTCCTTTTTGGAAGTCGGTAGAAAATACAGTCGATTGAGTACCTCCTCCTTTTTTGGAAGTTGGTAGAAAAGGGCAATATATTCTATATAATATAAACTATGAGGTATATACTAAATATATACATTTTACGGTATTGTAATATAGCCTCTGTTTATGAACAAAGGACCTTAATTTTAACAGCAGCATTTGCAACAGCAACAGCAGCGAAACGCTGGGTGAGGAGAAGCGTTAACTGCATACTGACCTATAAAAGGATTATCCTTCCCATTTCGTATCGCCAATCTGTTTTCTCGTACTCTATTTAGCGTGGCTTCTTTGTCTCCGTTCAGGGATCCATTACGAGGCTTATCCAAAGTTCCCATGAGCAGACGACGCTCCGGAGGAATCGGTCGAGGGTCGAAGTCAGGTCTGTCGAGCACTGAGCTGGCAGGAGTGATGAGCGGGTCCGCCGGCTCAGGCTCGATATCTTCGACCCTGGCCCCGACTGAGACCTGCTCGTCCACCATCTTCCGTAGTTTCGCCTGGTAAACATAACTTGGATAGTTAAATGATTTAAGATTTTTCTAAAAATTAAGAGGATTTAGTTTTTTATTGATTTATGCGATGAAACGAGCGAGTCGTAAATCTTGTGATGAATGCCACGCTTGCTCGTGACAGTTTCAGTCCCAGTTAGAGTTTAAGCGTTACATACAAATGACTATGTTCTTCACCTGAGACGTTGGTTTTTGAGTCTTGTTCACTTCCGGATGTAATAGGGTATATCCGGCGGATGTATAGGTAGTGCGGGTACTGTTCTAAACTAAGAAGATTAGTGTTTGAACACTACCCTTTAGGCCGCTTTCAGTGCTCGACCGACCATCGGTCCGTACGTCGGTCGCGCTTGTCATTTGTATGAAAACTCACAAGTGGAGTGCTCGACCGACCACACGCACGCGTATACCGTACGATCGGTTGTGCGTATCGTCAGGACCGACGGTACGCGCGGACGGTCGGGTGAGCACTTACAATTATTTGGCGCTACGGCAGAGCTTTTTATATCTGTAAAGATCAAATCTTGCTGAATAGTCCTACCTACTACCAGGTAGTGATAAAGATTGGTTGTCACTCGTCACACATGGTTCTTCTGCAAAAATCTGCTTCAAATAAATCAATAAATTCTACCAACTCTGCAAAAGTCGGTCAGTAAGATACCTGCGATCTAAATCTGCATAGCATTAAAGCTGCCATGAGCAAGCGTAGAGTTATCATTCAGACCATTTCATTATCACTGACATCTATTATTATATAAGTATAGGTAAATTGATGTAATATCCTAGTGCAACTGAGAAATAGAAAACCTCCTATTCTATGCCATTCCCCGATAGCAAAAGGATGCAGCTGCAGGATGCATGCTATGCAGCTGAACGCAGCTATCTATAATATAACCTATGAATAGGTATACAGCACAGATGTGACAAAAAATTACAACATGATCTGTTTAACATACCTTTATAGTCTAATTAGATACTCATCTGGACCACGGGGATTTTTCAACAATGGCATTATACCAGTAGAATCAGTAGGTCTACGAAGTTTATTTCTAAATACGGTTCAAGTCCAATGGTAGCTATATAGTTACTCTGCCGTGTCCATCCATGTTTCAATTGAAATACTTTGATTTTGACATAGCTTTCGATTGCTTTAATGATCGTAATTAAAAATAACTACAACTAATTGAAGTAAAAAATATGACTTGCTCATTTATTCGTCGCAACCAGTTTCAATTTATTAAGTTTTCTATCGTGCAAACTTTACCACACTTCATCTTCAAAATGAAAAGGCGGTGAAACCTACATAAAATACGAACTAACAAGCTCATTAAAACAGGTTTCATGATAACAGCAATGCTATTCCAACCATCCGACGCTGCCATATCTCTGGCTATTAATCTAAAGCTATACCTTCACCCATTTAGTTAATTCACCTGCCACCGTTTGATGTAATAGATGTTTAAGTCTGCTCGCTTAATAGCTGCGTTTTAGGGTTCGGACCGATTTCATAGCAACTTTGTAATGAATGATAATAACACCATTTCAACTATAAGCGTCAAGCATTAACCAGAGAGGGGTAAAATGGGAAATACAGTGGAAAATGCAGTCTAAAAGTGGTGTGAAACAGGTTGTGTTGAGGCGTGCACGTCCGCTGTCACGTAACGGGTCGTTGTCAAGAGTTGGCCCGTGAAGCGACAGTTTAAGTGTAAAGTCCGTTCAAGTGTGGCGTGCTAATCATGCATGCGAGGGGTGCTTACCTGGGCGTCGCCTAGTATGCGGCGCACTAGCGCCATCAGGCCGCCGTGGCAGGCGCTGTCATGCTAACCCCCGCCCCCACCGCACCTCATCGTCCCCGGCCCGTGACACCCGGCACACGCTCGTTACAGTCCCTATTCACCTTTAAACTTGCGATACAAATTGAAACTATTCCACTTTGTTACGCTCCCCTTCCGCTCGAACGTCAGCAGCGAGGAATGCGGGTCTCTTCTGAAACAACAGAAAATTTGCAAGTTAATACGCAGAAACTCAGTGTACTGTGTACTCTTACTGAATCATTTATAGGCCAAAGTCCACGTGAACTTTACTAAGAGCCATCATATTGTTTTAGATTGACAACCAGAGGAGGCCAATTCTGTTATTTCACAACGTTCAACAATCTATACCGCTGCAACTGCAGTTCAATTCCGGTTGTCGTTCAATACTTTGGCAAAAAGCCATCCTACTATTTCTATAGACAAATTGGATTGTAGCGTCACATAAACATAACGTAAACGCTACTTTTTCATAAATGTATAATTGGCACTACTATATACGAATATGAGTTAATAACGCGTTCATGATCTTTCGAGTTAATAGAATATAAAGTTTTGATCGATCGCTGGCGTCAATTCTAACTGCACTTCGACTGTTTTTTAATAGCAGAATAAGAAAACGCATAATAGTCGCCGTTCAGCTACGGTTCGATTGCAATTTAATTAGTGGATCGACTCCCAGGCCTATCAATTGTTATTTATTTATGTGCTCTGTAGCCTTTGTTTTATGGATGTAATGAATGAGGCGTAATATTGAGGAAGTGATACACATAGTAAAACATCATCACAACATCCTTTATTCTACGCGGTTGAAGTCATGGGCAGAGGTAACTATGAGTATAATCAAGATATGATGATCCTTGGTACAATTCATAGACCTTAGTAAAATATGAGCAGGTACGGCATCAGGTACGAGTTACGACTTGTCAAAGTAATTAATATTGTATTTGATAACTGACCATATTTGGGGCTAGACAAACCTATGATATGAAAAAAAAACTACGACTGATCTAATGATAGCTTGATCTAGACAGCATGCCTATGAGAATTATTGCTTATTGCATATTGTTTTAATATAGCAACTATAGAAATAAATTATGTCGTAAATTTAAGTCCATAATTCTAAATTCAGTTAAATTAATTTCTTAGCATTTTATATATGACGGAGAAAGAACCTCCGGAGTGTTTTTTAAAAAGTGTGACGTCAGCAATGCTGACGTCACACTTTTTGTTTCACAATTGTTGTTTTCATGATGATCACTCATTTTTGGGTCCTCGAAGTAAAACTTCACAAGTACTTTTATAAGCTTCGTATATTCAACGAGCAGCGTAACAACGTCACAAAGAGGTCCGTACTGTACGGCGACTCGAGAGCGACTGAGACGAGCGCCTACAGTGCGGCCGTACTTATAGGACTCGGCGCACGTGCACGAGTTTACAAGTTTGTTGGTAAAGTATTGAAATTACAATCATAACATTAATTTTACATCGTAATCAACTCAAAAATAATCAACTGATGATTTATAAACTATTTTTAGGGCAATCAAATGATTAAACTTAATTATTCCCGACGAACTGTTGTAGTTGCGCCGATACGGCCATACTGACAGGCGGTGCGCGCTCTGCACCAGCCTCGTTGGTTCTCGTAGATTGTTATGGATTCTCGTAGATTATTTGGATTCTCGTAGACCATTTATTCTGATGGGTCATCTTGGTTCGAGTCGTGGTTTGGCTGTACTTGCAGCCCTTCTCGTGAGGTCGACGGAATGGGCTCATTTGATTCTGCAGTGGGATCTCGTTGAATAGGTGATTCGTTTCCCGCCGATACGGTCAACTGATCCCCAGGTTGCGGAGCGCGGCGCAGCTGATCATGGGCAATCTTGCGAGGTCGTCCTCTACCGACAACTTTCTTTACCAGATATCGGTCATTATCCAGTATTCTACAAACTTCATATGGTTCGCTGTATTTAAGGTCAAGCGAGGTTTGGTTTCGAGGATTATTTTTCACCAATATGTAGTCTCCTCTTTGAAAATGATGGATTTTGGCCTTGTGTAGGTTGAAGCGTTGTCTGTCTTGTTCGTTACAACGAATCATTTTCTGTTGCACCTGTTGAGTGAGCGCTTTAATATCAACGGTTTCGTTGTCAATATCCACCAGGTTGAGAAGCTCAGGAGGTACACAGTGCTTTCGTTGTGTAATAAGTGTCAGTGGAGCAACACCGGTGACTCAGTGGGTTGTACAGTTCATTGCCAGCTGAAGTTCCTCGAGTACAGTGTGCCACTGCTCTGCTTCGTAATTTTTAATCATTACCAAAGCATTTTTGAGGGTTGCAACGACTCTTTCAACTTAGCCATTCGCTCGGCTGACTCCTGGAGCGATAGCATGGATATTTATTCCGATGGCGTCACAGTAGTCCTTGAACTCGCCAAGGAACTCTCTTCCTCCATCCACTATTATTTGAACCGGCGCACCAAATAGATGCACAGTGCGTTCTAGAGCGGCCAATGTGCTGTGTGGGTTTTTGTTGGTACTGAAGTACAGTAAAACGTACTTTGAGAAAGCGTCAATGGTGACTATGACGTATTGTTGATCATCTGGAGTGCCCAGCTTCCCTGTTATGTCCATATGAATAACTTGGAAGGCGGCCGTTGGTTTTTGTATGGGGTGTAACTGGGCTTGAATGGCCCCGGATCTTCCTTTAGATGTTCGGCATACAACACAGTTATCCACAAATCTTTCGGATAATGGAACTCATTTTGTTGAACCAATAGGTTTCTCTGATCTTCTGCAGTGTCTTTTCCCAGCCAGGGTGTTTTAGTGCAGTGTGAAATGAGTTTATAATGCTCCATTGAAATGATTTGGGAACGACGGTACTGAGCTGCTGACCGAAGACAGGATCATTGACGTTCCTTTTTTAAAACGTTGTCCTCTAACACATAGTCTTCCACTGGGTTATTGTCACTGAGACTGTCCATTATCGGACGCAGTTCTTCATCCCGTCGCTGTTCAATTTTGAGCCAGTTCAAGTCTCTTGTCATAACATTGACTGCAAGCTCAACTGGATTGCGACAGCGATGAATCCTTGGCAGAAGGTCCTTTTTGTGTTTTGACGCTTTTAATGCGTTGCAATCCGTTATCACGGTGAATTTTCGCCCATATAGATACTGGCGAAAGTGTTTTATGGCTCGTACCACTGCCAGTGTCTCCAACTCGTAGGAGTGGCACCGACTCTCGGCTTCCGTGGTTCTCATGCTCATAAAGGCAACAGCATGTTGTCGTTTTACACGTTGACTAATTATTGTTGGCAAATTTTTGTATCCGCGTCGATATATATATTCATCGTTTCCTTCGTAATCTTTTTATAGAAATTTACTTATTTCAGTTTTACATCCGAAATCAAGCCTATTTGAAACCTTTAGCTTCAAATAGGGCGTAAAATTAACAGAATCCGTTTTTAAAAGTGAACCGTTTGTTTAAAAAGTTTCGTTTATAATTACCATCTTGGGTTTTCCAATCGATTGCAAACATTTTTTGATATTTGTATACGTGAAACTCATTTTAGTGTACTCATTTTCAAATAATAAATGCTGGGATATTATTGTAATAAATATTTGGCTACATAAATATATTAGGACTATAAGCGTCGATAACAATACCATACCATATTTATTGACTATAAACACAGGCTTTTATATTTAACATGCCTATCTTCCATTGTCCATCCTTTGTGTGTCCAACATTCACGGATTTGGGTATTGTGATAATAATTTTAGTAGATATAGGTACATATAATATATTAGAACAGTTACTATTAAAGTGAATAGTCAATTAATAATGTAAGTGATATTAGAAAAAAGTCGTTATTAATGTATACAGATAAAATTAACTTTTTATTTTTATACAACTTTATACTATTGTTAAAAAACGCACGGGAATCCCGTGCGATTTGCCGTCACGTTTTATAAGCAACAGGGCCGTATTTTTCTTAAAAATGGGAGAAGTTTGCTGCGGCACTATTTTTACACACATTAGGTACCTTTAGGACTTTAAAAAGGAATTTCGAATATGAACATAATTGGTCAAGTGGTTGCCGAAATAATAGGTCGTGAAGTTTAAAAACTGGACGATTTAGGTGACTGTGCTCGCGAGGTCTACTGTTCGCAGAACTACTAGTAATAGTTTGTATGAACAAAAGATCTTAGGTAAAGTTGTGGGTGCATCTGTAAACTTTCGGATTACCCGCATTGCTAGTTCGATCGAACTACTGCCACAGTGCAAGATTTTCAGTTGCATTAGTTCCTTTATTTTAAATAAAGATAAAATTAAAGTTTTGCGAATCTATTAAAATGGTACTTCTCGTAGGAGTTCTATTCCGTACAATTTTATCGTATTCTTACTAATTATGTTAATGCTCTTCTTAATTTTTTTCCTTTTTTATGTGATGTGTTGGCAAACGAACAGGTGGCTCACCTGGTGGTAAGTGATACCGTCGCCCATCCGCAATTCCAGAGGTCTCGAGGATGAGTTACCTTTAAGGAAGGAATACTCGTAGAACGGGTAAGGGAGGTCTCTCAAGTGAGTTCACAACTCACTGAGTGGTAATCTTCTTGTGCAAGACATAGACTTGGTGCCAACGCTGTGATAGCTATTCCATCGCAAAATAGAAGTCAGTTACCTCCTGCTTGACATGGTGTTAATTAAATTTATTTGTTCGGTTATTATTTTTAAGTTCTGGATTATTTCCTTATATAGTAGCACTCTCGTATCGCTCATAGGTAGGGATTCCAGAAAGTTTTGGGCAGTCGTTTTAGAATATAACACACCTCATTTTATATTCCGTAGGTATATTCAGTGTTCAATTATATAAAACACCTAGGTCGGGTAAAGTGAAAGATAAGCATTGTTATAAAATTGTAACATAATTACGACTTAAACTTTAAGTGATACCTTCTCTGTTATACTTCACTAGGTTTATTGGGACACAATCCCACCATCCGGCTACCAGAAGGGCTATTATGTATATACGTTGCAAACAAGTGTTGATTGAAATCTTGAAAAATGGCGGCTCTATGTCAGTTTTGACACCTCCAGTAAGCAAAAATGTTCTATAGTGTAAAAGTGACATGGATGCGTAATTTTTACGTCACTTTGTGGTTAGGGTGTGATGTGCACTGTAGAAAGTGAATTCAGTGGAATAATAAGGCACATTCGCTCACGTATACACGTGCTTACGCAATCACACACATATGCACTCACTCATTTACTCACACATGCACTCACGCTCTCACGCACTCAAGTGCTCAACACACACACTAAAACCCAACTCACTCTCGAATGCTCACGCACTCACTCACAAACCTTCGCGTTTCTAATATTAGTGTAATGTAATCTTACAGCTAATAATGGAACAAAGAAATAAATTTATTTAATTGATTGGATTTTTCATATTATCAAACGTACACAATAGTAGATAATGTTTGTATTAATACATAATTCTATAAGATTGATTTGCCTTTTTTAAATAATTAATTCAAAAATACCCTTATACATTTTAGGCCTTAACAACCCACAACTAACATACTTTACACATATATCTATATCTATATATGCAAAAATCAACCCCTATTTCTCCTGGTCACGCTATAACTTGAGAACGGATGGAACAATATCGATAATTTTGTTGTAACTTACTATTCTTATGAGTTATTGATTGTTATGAAATAAAAACCAAGAAAAATTAGGAAGTTATAACGAGGTCGAAGGCCCATTCTACTGAATGATTTGCGGGCAGTCGCTAGTACACAATAAATAAACACAAAATAAAAACAAAAGTCCGTGACCGCAATGGTTAACACGTTAAACTTCCTGTTCAATGTTAACGTTATAAAGATTTGTGTCATTGTATTATCATATCTAGTCTTTCTTATTTAATCTTTTAAAAAGTTTTATTCCCCTTTGACCGCTTAGAAATCGTAGCCTTTTGCGAACTAATTGGCACGTTTCTAAAGAAAAATACTAAAGCACTTAATTGCCTGCTAAGTTGTAACCGTAATAAAGATCCTTCAAAATACTTGTGAAACTCATTATTCAGGGTGCCCGGGGCGCCTCTGGCGATGCAAACGACTCTTGTCTTTGAAGTCCAGAAATTCTCTTATGCTTCATTTTGGCATCGCTTTCTCAAAACGTACCAGAATAAAAGCAATATGGGTTAGTTCTGAACCTCATACAACGTGCCAAAATAAAAAAAATAAAAGCTTACTTGGCGAAACACTTGTTTAACCACAACCGACTCGATTGAATGTAACGTATAGTTAAAGTGAATGTTGCCGTATTTTTTTATGTGATCGCCCCTGTTATGCAAATTCAGTAAATGAACTTGGTCTTTTTTAATTTAAGAGCTTTAATCCTACGGATACAGTCAGAGCAAACGTTTTAAGGCGGTAATTTGTGAAGTGAGGCTCGTTGAGCCGCCAACTCCAGTTATTGGCCACAAAATTGATTAAAATTCCAGCTGCGTAAGGGAGTCTCATCTACTTTTTTATTAGATTGCGTTGGCTGAAGACCGTTTCGTTTCAGTGAGTTTCATCAGGCTTTACTCCGTGTACTTCCGTTTGATTTACTGAGCACTTACTTATATAATAATGTTGAATTGTAAAAAGAACACTAATCAATTAACTTGATCGGCAATATACCTAACTTATTGAAAACGAATATTTTAGCTTAAAGGTCGTCTCACAGAAATACTAACTACTTTTATAACATGAACAATTTGCGATCATAATTAAAATATATGTGTGTTTGATTTTATTATTAGCGAACACAGACAAAAAACCACTATGTGAGCGATTAAAGCAATATAAGTATATCTGTGATGTCGTGATGCAGCGCCGGGCCAGAATGTTGACAGTCATTAAGTCAAACACCATGTGAACCATAGAAGTCACGTCAAAAACGGCACATATATATTTTGGGAATCGGTTTTAAAATGGCGTGGTGAGGTTTATAGCAGTGTGGTTTGTCACTGAAAGTTCTGGGAGTGGCATAGTATCAATAAGCAAAGTCAAAGTAAAAGATTTTATATTCAAGATAAAGGTAATACATGTTGTGAGATTTATAATATTAAAAAGTGCCATATATATCATTGCCATAATTACCCCTTTATAAAATATATAGACTTAGAGCTATATATTTTATAAAGGGGTATGTATTTTATCTCTCACGACATGACGTAGATCTGTATATTTTAATAATAATTTACGTATGTCTTTTGTCTTTTCTTTGTCTCCTATATCCATTTGTATGCTAATTATGGCACTTTTTAACCCGCCATTTACTTATAATTTTTACCGTGTATGTATTTACACAAGACGTAATTTTGTATTATACCGTAACTGCATGCAGGAGAGAATTGATACTCGGGAGGCAGATTTTCTTGTCCGAGTGTCAAACACTACCTACTCTAATTGTTTGTGTTTATTTTTTATTTTACTTTTATGTATGTAAGTACCTACCTACATTGAGAAGAGACCCATTGTTTTAGACAAATCGATAACAACAATAAGAAATATAAGCACACTATGATTGTCACATCACTAGGTTTGTTCTTGTATTTAGTTTACTTTATTCACTTTAAACCTAACTATCTACTAAATAAATGTTTGTATCGCATTTCTATTCTAATATATAAATTGGTACCAATCTATGTAGAAACTAGTAAATTTTAAATTAATTTAAGCACATTCAAATGTATACTTTTGGAACAATAAATTTCTATTCTATATTGCTTCATAAAGTCATTGTACTCTGAGCAGAGTTTGGGGTTATATGCAGCTTCATTACAAGTTAATGAACAATTTATCGCTATTTGCCGAAACTCTAAAACATTTATTAATAAACGTTGCGTAAACCTATATTAGGCGTAACATGCTTTGTCTTGCTTTCACGCGTGACATTTACTGCAAGCGAAAAATTGACAGATAGATGTTTTAACTACTCCGGGTGTAAGCTAAGTTTATTAACAAGGCCGTAACAAAATAATTAAGCAAACACCACCTACGACGTTGTACACGCTTACGTTACTGCAGACACCTCTGAATTTACAATGAAACTACCGTAGCGCATGATCTGTTCGTCAATGTTGCGATAATTTCTAGTTCCAACTCTGTGTTTGCTCCAACTTGAATCAATATTACCTGACGTTTAATTTAGAGTAAACCTCCCCCATTTTCGCTAACGGTCGACACGTCACGAAAGCAGTATTCATCAAAGTAAATGCGCTGTTTCGTTTAAAAATTCGGCACATCCTTCAAGATTTACATAAAAAAGGTCACAGGGATTTTGTACTGCTAAGGCTTTCGCTTATACTATACCTTTTTTATGGAAATTTTACATGACATTGAGACCGTAATGATGTTTAGATTGTGTCTTAGGGAGAAAATGTATGTCGAATCTTACTGATGCAGCTGTTACAAATTTGCATGGTTAAGATTTGGGTGCATCTCATAGTGATTCGTAGCTCTATCATGAGTTGGTTACATATATGTCATCTATAGTCGATACTCGATCTCGCCTACCTATTAACCCGTTGAATGGCGATTCGCCATATTTGGCCAATAATTCGATAGATTTCGCAGAAATCAACCTACTTTTCTAGGAACTGCAACGTGTGTGGTTAAGCTTGTGATTGGCACACTCGCTGTCAATTTTTGTTCTACAATTGACCGCGAGGTGGCACTGTTCTTTTTTTCATAATTTTTTTTTGTGGCAGTCGATAGCGAGCATCGATTGGTGACAATGTTGTAAACTCATGGTAGAGCTACAGATCAAAAGAAACGTCACAATTTGATATCATTTTGGTTGACTCATATTGCAAAATATGGTGAGTACTCTATAAGTACATTTTAAGTTAGCCCATTTGTATAGTTATAGCAACGATGGCAGTTTTAAACTACCATCGTCGCATATTACGCGAGAAGTGCTACAAGTACCTACAACTATCAAACTCAATTAAAGTATATCACTTCAGCACTGCGCTTAATTTATGAACCTCCCGTCCCAATAGTTTGAGTTTCACATCCGTAACTCATACAAAACCGAGTACACTCAACTACATGAGTATGACTACAAAATCGAATATGTTTGTTTTGTTATGTAATATGAATAGCTTTTGAAAACTGTTTGTTAAAATTATATTTGATATAAAAACACAATATGTATATAGAAAAAACCAATTCACTCGTGATTTGAAACTCAATGATTGTATCTATGACTGTAGCAACTAATTCCATTAGCAATACGCATCATAAAATTGAAAGCAAAACACCAAACAAAACACACAATCAATCATCATTCTTTTATGGGGCAATGTATACGATTCTATAATAAAGTTCCCAATGTTATCCGAGATTTGCCTATTAATAAGTTTAAAATTACTTTTAAAACTAAACTCTGTCAAAAAGGTATTACAATATTTCGGATTACTTGGAGGATAAAACAGCTTAGGACTGATCACTCCAGGATCTATCTACTCGTGTACTAAGATGTCAAAGTGTAGCGTGTCTTGCCCTACTGATACCATTATTATGTTCTCTTTTGTAAGGCAACACACTGGAGCTAATATCTGTAGTACCTAAGTAAAAATATTGTAAAAACATCTATATAAAAAGAATGGCCCCGAGTTTCTTGCCGCTTCTTCTCGATAGGCTCTATATATTTTGGAAAGCGGCGCTATCGCCGCGTTCCAAAATATATAGAGCCTACCTATCTTTAAAGTACATTATAATGAAAAATTGACGTTCATAAGTGCGTCTTTGATGCCTAAATTGAATAAATTATTTTGACTTTGACTTTGACAATGTCTACCATAAAGTGATAGCAAACTGCAGTTCGTCTGGTTCTTGAGATAGAATGGATATTGGTGAATCGACTTATATAAGTACTTAATTCCAATGCACATTCGCTGAAATATGTGCGATACAAAACTCTACGCTAGTGTTCGAGGCTCTAAGCCCTAGCTTCAGCCAGTGCTAATAATTCTTCTAGTTCGCCTTTCAATTGGTTCCAGAGCTTCCAACTGATACTAACATTCTAGAGGTGACATTACTCCATGCACGACCAAACTTGTGTTTCATAAATGAGATGTAGAGCATTATCTATCGACTTCCAAAAAAAGGAGGAGTTTCTCAATTCGACCTCATAACTTTCGATTAGGTGGATCGATTCTTAAATTTTTTTTTGTTTGTAAGCTGGTGCTTCCCGTGTGGTCCCATTTAAATTTCATCGAATTCGGTCCAGAAGTTTTTGAGTTACACTACAATAACTGATTTTTACCAAAGTGATAGAATGGAAGACAGTATTAAATTTTTCAAATTGCACTTTTTAATTAGAAATACGGGACATCTCTGACGTGATGACATAGTGCACAGTGCTAAGCGAGACGTCATCGACGCCGTCGTCCCGAACACTCCATGAAAAAGACCACCGAATGTGGGCGAAACTATCCGATAAATATTACGTGATTAATACCGTATTTCTAATTAAAAATAAGTGAAAAACACGTAAGTTTTTATAACAAAAATGTAGAGCATTGATACAAACGGGTTGGTTGGTTTAATTATGAGGCACTGCAATTTAAATTCCTACAAGATTGGAGCTGCAAACAGCCGTGCAGAGGTTGTATGCTAGTAGAGGAGACTGTAGAGCATGTGCTACTGCGATGCAAGACAGGAGAAATTAGGTGAAACATCATATTGTATGAGGACTAATCTATAGTAGAACTAATTTAAAGAACATACTCATAGAATAGGAATATACTCGTCAGTTAATTTACTATCTATATCGGAGAAAATCTTTTAGATAAAAGGTAGATATGAAAAGTTATTGAAAATCGCCTTATAAATTTGGAGGGTGTTTGTTCTTGTAAAAGCATAGTAAGTCGTCCGCCCTCCGGATTGTCTTCTGTGTCTCAGAAGCGCTCCGATGCACATGCTACTAGCGGTCATTGGTCACCCATCCAAGTAGTGACTACAAGAGGGTTTGATTGCCTTATTTTTTTCAAGATTGAGACAAAACGGGCAAGTCGTGTCTCTGGTAAGGTAGGAAGGTAAGCGTGACGCTTGCCCATGACAGTTGCAGTACCACCCACACACTGTACTGTACTACTGCGTAGCACTGCGCTTTGTTCGTCACCATGACACATTGATTTTTGAGCCCCTTTCGCCCAGTAATTCCATTTCTACAATACCCTTCACACCTTAATACAGTATGTTATGTACGTGCCTTATTGATTAGAGGAAGAATCTGACACTGCGGTGATAGCAACCAAGACGGCCTGTAGCACAAGAGGCCTAGTAAGTTGGAATTCTTCGCCTCTTTCGATTCGCATCCCGACGGCGGAAGAAATATTTTTTTACTTTCTTTTACACGAGTAACATAATTGAACTCAATAATTGAATAGTAACGAATGAGTAGGCAAGCTTATCATAGAGCACTTCACAACTTGGTTGGTTGCACAATTTAAAAATACTGGATGAGAACAACCCAAAGGTACTAAATATGACTTGAACTCTTTGTCAATGAGTTCATCCGAGGGAGTACTGCTACCATACCTTCTTCTACCGTGAAGCAATAATAAACGTTTAATCATTACTGTGTTCTGGTTTGTAAGGTATGGGCGAGTAGAAATTATAGGCACATGAGACTTATCAACTTAATGTCTCAGGGTTACGGGCTAAAGACAGTTTGTCACTTGTGACTAAATGCATATCTTATAGGGAGAGGTCACCACTTAACACCAAGTGGACCTCGCTGGTACCGTCTACTAATTTAGTAAATAAAATAAAACAGTAAGTTTAAATGAAAAAAGAGCTCAAAGTACGTGTTTGTATCCATAAATATGCAATGCCCTCATGCGCTTGACTGTACCCCGGCCATAATTCAGGCAAACTCCTCTACGCTCGTTATTACAGTCTTTGAATACTTCATGTTTTAATTAAAAGCGAGTCACAAGGATTTTATATTACATTGCAGAATATGAAGACGGGGGTATGTACTGAAATAATATTAGAAGTCACTTCGTTCCTTATGTTTTTCTTAGTTGATTGAATGAAGTCACTCATTATAGATAGTAAATTCTTTATTTTACAAAACACGCGAAATTAATGGCAATTAGAATTTTGGTCCAGCTAATCTTTGTGTATTAGGGAAGTGTGTTTGGTAGTATTTTATGTAAAACTTTATTTTATATGTTTAAGATAGGTAAAGCATTTTTTTTTCTATTGTGTATAGACGAATATGTCCTTCTATACGATTCAAAAATCCATAATAGACCTGACGGAAAGAATTTTTTACAGTTGTAAAAATGGTTTTTATTTAAAACTATTTAGTAGCATTTTATTTAAAATATTATTAAGTAAACCAGTATTTAAAACAAATAGGTATACATGGATTCCTTTTCGGCCAAACTTGGAACGCGAGTTATATGTACAATATTGATTTAAATTATGATTAAAGTGCCTGTTGATGCCTAAATTTAATAAATGCAATTAAGTGATTATTTAGCTAGAGTGAGCCGTACAGCTCCTTAAAAATTCACCTCGCATGTATGTCATAAAGGCTGACTCAGGGAGCAATATGTTGCTCCCTGTTACATGAGATCAAATTCCTTTCTCGTTGCAAAAGAGTGAAAGAACAATATTTCCCGCCAAACCCCTTATTTTGGCAAAGGATGTTCATGACACATGCGGAAATCAAATTTAAAAACTAGTATAAAATAACATATATACAGCCATGGCATAATAAATTAGTGACATAGACAGATTAACAGGGCACAGGTGGTAAGAATCATCCCGGGACCACCACGCCAGGTCTATATTTACGACAAAACTTTAGAGGCTTTACCTCCTTTGTACAGCTGCGCCATTTACAATGAACTGAATAGCCCAAGTTTAATCCTCTTCGGGCATCTTTATTATCATCAACATTAATGCTAAGTCAAGGGCGCATATAGACATATATATAAATTGCATGTTACTTCACCATTATATATCAACTATTGTACATAATGGTAAAACCAAAATGTTTTTTAATATATTTGCAAAGAACGTTTTTATGAAACAATAATAAAAATAATACACATAAATGTGTATTACCTGAAAAAAATTGTTTAAGAGTGACCAATTGAATTGAATTTGATCAGAGACCAATTCCACTAACTAAATTGCAATCGATGCATGTACTTGTACCTAACAAATTTTGTTTGATAGTGTGACCAGGGGCCGAATCCACTAACTAAATTGCAATCGATGCATGTACCTAACAAATTTTGTTTGATAGTGTGACCAGGGGCCGAATCCGCTAACTAAATTGCATTCGAACCGATTTGCATGTTCTTTTATTCTGGCTATTGAAAAATAGTCCAGCTGTTCGTTTCTGTTGATGCTATCGAATAAAAATTATATATATATACAGGGTGTTTGGTAGAGGGACCGACAAACCACATGAGCGTGTTCGGGGGCCCACTTGGAGAATATAAGTTGGCCAAAAAAAAATCCCCGACACCCCAATTTTCTTGAACTTTTTTTTTGTGAATTTTCTCGTTTTTTTTCAATATTGTACCAATTTTCCTTTGCGTGGCCTGAAGGTGTATTAGAGACCAAATTCAACTAAAAACATCCGGTCTAAAACAGATTTTACAAATGTTATGGTGTAAATAGGTACAATTTTGGGAAAAAGGGAAAAGTCACATAAAAGTTAAACATATTGGGGGGGTCGGGGATTTTTTCGGCCCACTTGTATTCTCCAAGTGGTCCCCCGAACACGCTCATTTGGTTTGTCGGTCCCTCTACCAAACACCCTATATATATATAGATCATGAACGCGATACTAGCTCACATGTGTTTAAGCGTTTAGCGTTTGATGTATATTTTTTAATATATAGTATAATCAATGAATCTATCATTTATTGCACACATATGTATAAATATCAGAATGACACAGGTGTTATTGTGCTAAAGTAAACATATTATGACCCTAATAGCGTATAGCAACAAAATTAATATAGTGGTAGCAAGTAAGATATTAAAGGACGATATTAAAGGACGATATTAAAGGACCAGGATATGAGATGGAATCATTCTGAACTCAATCAAATATATAGATTAGGTACATTAGTAATTTAATATAGGTATTATAATTTAATTATCTTTGTCATTGAAAAACTCGTTCATCGTAAAGTAACATTTGTTGACTAAAATTATCCTAAGGTTGTTACGAAAATTAGTCTTTTTCTTCTTTTTTTATTGTGTTGGGTATTTAATTATATATTTTTACAGCCATTATGTTCGTACCTGAGCTGTGTATTTTAAATTATAAAGCTGGCAGAGCAAGATTATATCTGTGTCTAGTCACGAAAGGTAGGTAGTAGAAAGTGTTTTACGGCCGGTCCAAATAATCTATCTATCGCCGGTTTATCTTACTAGAGTTAGATATTGGCACTATTTGTATGGAAGTTATGTCAAATTTCTATCGGTAGTAAGGAAAACTGTGGATAGATAGATTATTGGGATCCTCCATAAGACGACATACGTATACATATATAACATTTCAATTTGTCTCTACAAATTGTATAATAGCTTTTTGAACGTTAAAAGGAGTCGAACTGCAGTTGCAATTGGATAGATTTTTGAACGTTGTAAATTGTAGAATTGGCTAACTGATCGTTAGTGATGTTGTGATAGCAAGTACCAATAGCTAGATCTAGAGTGGTAACTTGCTCTCAAGGACTGATGCTTTCAGATACAGTTAGATGATCCGTGACAGATAGGTGGGCCTAGCACGAATTACTGCATAAGCGTAACGTAAGCAGTCGTTCACGTGAAACTATAGAAGTTGTAATTTATCTATGACAACTGCGACACGTTTAAGTCATAGTTTGTAGCGCGACGCGTTGACGCTTACGATACGAGTACGTTTCACAACTTGTTTGTGCTACGGCCTCTTAAGAGGATTACATAGCTAGTACTTTCCATGCTAAAATAGAAAACTTTTTTCTACCTCTTCACATTGTCCGATTTCAGTGTTTTTTTTTTCATGGATTTATGGCATTGTTTACTATGCCCATACGTTTTGATTTTTTCAGTATTTCAAAGTACTATAAATTTCCTTTCTTAGAACTTAAAAAAACTGTAAAAATCAAAACGTACGGGCATAGTAAACAATGTGATGATTCCATGAAAAAAAAAATCACTGAAATCGGACAGTGTTAAGAGGTAGAAAAGAGTTTTATCTTTTAGCATGGAAAGTACTAGCTATGCAATCCTCTTAAGGTGCTCTAATATCACGCTGTCGATAAAAATGATGGTTTTTAAAGCAGTTTATCTCTTTAGCAGCGATTTAATTAAAACTAAAAAAAATCATATGACATATTTAAGACTTCTAAGTACACTTTGACGGAATTAAATTTATTTTAACATAATAGAGTACATTCAAAAAATTTCAAACAAACTACTTAATTTGACCTTCAAAGCAGTTTTTCTCTTTATTCACTATTGTATTTGTTATGAAATACGTATCATAAAATAGTAATTTTTAATACACATACATTGACGGAACATTTTTTTATTTTAGTGTACACATTATTTTATCATGAATTTTGTACGTTTTTACGCCATGCATTTGCTTGATTTTAAGTAAAGGAAATTGAACATAGCCAAGCGCTGAGCTGACAACGCCTTAAGACAGCTAGCCAGAGTACCATTCGAAAGTGTCACGTAGTTTTTCTCACAATAATGGTACTTTCACCAGAAGATAAAGCTCAAAGTACGATTTCAACCCTGACGCCCGCTCGGAGGCTGACCTTCACTATACCGGAGCTACGAACGGTTCAATAAAAATTCTTATCAAAGCGTCCTATCGTCCTGCTAACTTAACAATAAGTTGCTAGATAGTGAATAAAACATTATGGTTCAAAAGCAGGTGGTTACATTCGATAAGTTTGTAACTTCTTATTACGTAGGTAGAACCAACTGTTATTTATCCTGTGGTAGAAGCTGAAACAGCTATTGCCTATAACATAGAGCTCTGACGTGCTCGCAAGCAAGTGTGTTTGACTGCTAATGGATATTAATCATACACATGCTTAGAGCGCACACGGGGAGATGAGAAGTATCAGTACTTGCGGAGTTGTCATACGCGACGATATTTACTCATTTTAATAGCTTCTATCCGCGTGAAATAAAGTTATTATAATATTTCAGGACTCCTACGATCTTGACATTGTTCTTTAGCTTTATTTATGCAGCATGCCGTCGTGCTACTAATGAGCATTTGTGTCTGTAGTATTGAACAATTTTCCTATTTTATTAATTCTAACGATCGTAACTCTCCGATCGAATACATTTGTTTTATACCATCGCGAGTTTCAACAAAGCTAAGAGTTTTGAAACTGAATAATTCAGCTAATACTTTCTGCACTTAAAGCATCCTTCTACCGCATGTGCATTAACAAAAAGTTATAATTTCTTTTTCTGAGTGTTATGCTATTCAAAACTATTACGTGGCGATTGCAATATACTCGTATATTTATTTATGTAACACAAATAAAGTAACAGTTTTTGAATATGCATTATATTGTGAATATTCTGTTAGATAGGTATAATTATTACATATTTTTATATTCTATTATTCAAGTATAATAGTATATTTAAATTATTTAAGTTCTAAGTGTTTAGCAAAAAGAGTAAGGCTAATGTCCCTCAAAATGGCTCCATTTGACCATTTGAAACATTTGAACCAAGAAAAGTTGGAAAAGCAACCTTATGTACAAGGGCGATATCTCATAAGGTATTTGACATCGATGAGCTCGTCAACGAGCGCATCGACGAATCGTTAGAGAATCGCACGGCAGAATCGCACGGCTGATCAGCCGTGCGATTCTCTAATGACTCGTCGATGCGCTCGTCGACGAGCTTACCGATGTCAAATACTTTATGAGATATCGCCATTGTACACAAGGTTGTTTTTCCAACGTTTCTTGTCATCTCTTCATTTGTTTCACGAATGTTGTCAAAGATGCAACGATGTTTACTCTTAGAGAATCGCACGGCAGTAAATGTCAAAAACCCGTCGTGACGTTTTAACGCAAAAGTATTAGAAAACTAACGATTTACGCACTAATTTCTATTAATAGTAAAACACCAAAACACTCTGCCCACATTGCCCAGTTAAAAGACTACAAGCATTAACGTCCCGCTTCTACGGTCATTAAAATGACAGCACGCTACGAATATAATCTAAGAGGAAAATAAGTTCTGACAGTTTGACGTAACATTTTGTTAAGTACGATGGTAGTTATATTACAAGTTATAATACTAGTTACATCGTAGTTATATTTGAAATAATGCGCCTGGCAGATAAGTCAGTGGTAAAAGTAGCTAGAAGTTTCGTAGCAGCGTAGCACCAACTACGAACTACGGGCGATGAACGCTCTACGGGCTACGGGGAATATGTTGTTAGTGAATACAAGTAAACAGTATTTCAACTCCTCTGTTACATTATATTTTATTTATAGGATGGTCCTACACAACAGTTTTCTTTTATGTGATGAACATAAGACAACTGAATCACAAGCATTATTACAACTTCATATTCTTCAAGAGAGATGAAATACTGACATTACAACACTTCGCCACAAGTTGACGCGTCTGTGCAAACTCCTAACTAGATAGAAGCAAAACTTATATTTCGGTTAATAATACGTGTAATGAACGACTTGGGAGTTCCACGAGAAGAAAATATGTTTAGGAGCTCATCAGCAGCAATAATATTTTATATTATTCTATATATCGCCAGGTATAGCTGTTTATGAGAACATTAATGTTGGGTCAAACGCATTATAAGTATTATCTGAAAGATTTGTTGGCCTTAATAGTTTATACGCTTCTATGTTTAAATACACATATATATATATATATATATATATATATATATATTTGTAATAAATATAGTATAGTAGGATAATAAAAAGTAATATATAATATAATAGCCAAAGATTGATTATTGATATCAACTACGAAGAAATAATATCAGGAAGAGTAACTGTCTTAAAAAGATGAGCCAATAAAAGTCGTGCTAAATCAATAACATCGTTCACGCCGCTATGACGCAGCTGTCATAGTAGACGTTGCAGCACGCGCGTGGACCAATCCCTGCTTTCCTTTATTTAAACCAATCACCGAACATGTCTATTTGTAACCTCGGAAGTAATTCTTATTTGGAATCATACGTGGTTTTGGTTTGAAGGACCACTTTTTGTGTGGAATTTGTTCTGAATTATGCTTCCTGACATTATTTCTTCGTAGTATATAAATCACGCCTCGGTTGTAGAGGTGGTGTTGAGCTGAATCCAAAGAAAATATAATTTTGGCCGCATCGAGAGACTTCATTAATTAATTAAGTAATTCACACTCAAAGAGATGACTAACTCCACAGAATTACTTCAGTTATTTTAACTTCTAACTTAACTATACAACTGTACATAATGATATAGTTTTATAGATAAGTTTCTATTAGATAAAGAAGCCGCGGGCAAATGATAGTAGGTCTTTAAAACAATGTATAGCTACTGTTTATTTTACTTACACCTAAAAATGTCAACACAACGTTTAGCCATGTTACTTCATATGCAAATTTTATACTAATTCTTCTTTGTGGTCCTAATTATCAACTATTAATACAACACATACTTTTTTACCTCAACTGTAGTGCGCTGACTTATCGTCGGGCTAATTGTTTTATGCCGTGACGGACCTGTCACGGTCTGTTACATTGAACTTAGGATTAGCCCAAGGGGAGCCAATGTGATTTATATTTAAACCATTATTTAAAGTGGTTCGCTTTAGTTTTGATTTAAATCGACGTAATCTCTTAAATACTTATTTGCATAAGAAAAACGAACACGTAAATTTGTTTGCATAAAACTTTAAGCGGATAATGATTGTGTGCCTAAGATTGGTGTCAGCTGATCTCAACTGTAGCACGTACACTACTGAACATATGCCTTACCCACAAATTTTCAAAAGGACCGGTTGGAAGCGGCCTGCATTCAACGTCATCCTGCTTCCTTTATCAGGACGTCTGTCCACCTTCTCGGTAGACGACCTACGCTGCGCTTGCCGGTCCGTGGTCTCCACTCCTGAACCTTTCGGCCCCATTGGTCATTAAACACAATATGTAGAACTTCAAATGAAAAGAAAGCATTAACCAAGCATAATAATGGCAGCATAATAAGAGGTTACTACTCGTATATTAACCAAAGTAGGTAAGTACTAGCTTAATAAGTACATAATGTATTCTGCTCAGGTCTCAAGTTGAAATATCTGGTGGAATTTCAACGCGTTCTGCTTATTAGAAGGCTCATTTTGTATTGTCATCTTTCATAAGTACCTAAATTTCAAAACAAGCAATGTGGTTGTGCGTGCTCATGTTTCATTAGAAGATGTATTAAGACAACTCAGTGAACTCATATTATGAGAAGATTACAAGATAATGGCATTGTTAATACTTAATATTAATTAGACCTCGACGTAGAAAAAGATTATTGCGATTCCTCTGGATTTGCTCGTTGTGTTAGGATATAAAGTAGTATCTATATTGGTATATATTTATTTATTGCAAATTTTATCCAAATCCGTTTAGCCATAACAGCGTGACGACAACAGACAGCGTACAAACATGTACACTAGCTCATTCATAACCCTCACAAACTTTCTCATTAATAATATTACTATGCGCCAACGGCTTTGCTCGCTTTATCCCGGTGAAATTACCAAAAACCTTTCCTTTGTGGACTTACACAACATAAGAGTCATCAAGTATTTAAAAAAAGTGTGAGAATCCCGAGCAGCTTAGGCTCTGCGTTGAAGAATCAGTCACTCACACATTCACGACGAGTAACTATATTATATGTAGATATGTATGATGAATATAGATATGTTGTGATTATCCCACAGTTAAACACTACGATGTTCTCGTCTGTATAAAAATAAAACACGCTTTGTAAAATGTGTTTTTTTGCTGTGGTGCAGTTCTCTGCTCTATGCTACAAATATAATATAAATTGATTCATTTTGAAAGATATCCGGATTTAAAATACAAACTAGTTAAATATAAGGATTTTAGTGGCATCTTTATATTGATGCAAGAAAACGTATTTGCTGTGAGTAGCCATACCACATTTATTCACCAGACCCAAAAATACTGAAATATTTAGAAAAATATCTATTTAATTATCTTTGATAGAAAGATGATTTTTGGAACACAGTTTTGTCAAAAAATACTCATGAACAGCAATGAAAGTATTTTTGTTAAGGTTTATTATCAGTAGGCTTTTCACTACTTACAGCAATTGACTTTTCATTTCAAAGACCTGAAGAACGTCGTAAGTAGTTTAGTGACTTCTTTGGAGATTGCTAAGTTCCGTATATTTTCAGATAATATTTAAAATGCTGATACTTGAAATATTTTATAAATTACGTATTATTAAAATGATGTAAAGAGAAGAAGACTAACTCAAAAAAATGCAGATACAGTCTACTTACGCCATTCTTGCTATTTACAGCAAATACGTTTTCTTACGCCGATGCCATCATCATTACCACTGATGCCTTCGCCTTCAAACATATCTAACAATCTTCTAAAATAAACCAATATCACACCATGCGTATTTATGCTAAACAAACTTGTTTATCGATAAGGAAATTGAAGATACTACCAACAACTTTTGTTTGCAACAAACATTAGTCACGCACGCCATTTTAATCAATTTACGATTCAAAATTAGGTTAATCATTTTACGCGGGATGTTACATATAAGTTGGACAGTTAACGAGGGCTGAAATCACGATAATTATCAAAGTTACATAACGGTGAAGTAACTTACGACATTAAGGAACTTTTTGATACATTAATCCAGTTAAGTCAACCCATGTGGTGCGTGGAAAGCAATATTGAATAGATAAAATCACGCCCGAATCATTTAGGGTTATTGAAATGAATTGATATAAAATTTTAATGGACCAGAATTGCAATATAATTATTTAAAGAAGTAGATCCATTTATTTAAATACGTATTTGACAATACAATGTGATGCAGTTAAATTATTTTATGTTACTTTGAACCTTTTTTATCATAATTAGCCTTAGGAAAATCAAATTTGTCAATAATAATTTTAAATAAATCAATTACTTTCTTAGAAGTTATTCACCTTCATGTTTGAAGGCTAATTTCAATAAATTGAAGCGTTTTGTTTTATTATAGTTAAGCTTATAGTCTAGTGCAGTTTTTCAAGTTATCTAGAAACTTAAGAAAAAACCTTTTAGATTTCTATAGCTGAAATTCAATTCTGTTTCACTCTAACGTAATATCTCTCGTTAAGGTTTTTTGTACTTTCATAAATGTTATGCACCTGATTTTTTCATTAAAATAAAATTCGTAATGAGTTACAAAGAGAAAATAACAAAAGATAATATAAAAAAAATTAAAACAATTACATTTTGAAAAATGTAATACCGACTTCCATTCTATTCAGTTATTGGAGTGTATCTCAAAAACTCCTAGGCCGAATTTGATGAAATTTAATTGGGTGTTTCCCATTTAAATATAGGTTTGAAACAAAAAATAATTTTGAGATCGGTTTACCCAGTCGAAAGTTATGATGTAAAAACATAAAAAATACACTCGAATTGAGTACCTCCTCCTTTTTTTGGAAGTCGGTAGAAAAACTACACTAAACCTGATCCATCTGAAAAGTTTCAAAAAAGTTAACGAATGAGAAAATGCCTATTTTTTTTATTACTGTATATTTGCGATAGTATATATGAAATATTTGCGGTTTGAAACCTTGATATGCAATGTCGACTAGGATTGACAACATTTATTGAAAACCTTATATTGTATGTTCTTATAACATATTTGTACACTATTAAATAACCAAATTACATCTACAGGCCTAATATAAAGCCAGATGTACGAGTAATTTGTGATGGTAGATGAATAAATCCGCAACCAATAAGCTTGATAACATTACGGTCCAATTCGACATGCTTATTTCTTAAGGTTAAAATTAACCTTAATGTATGTATACAATGTTAAATCTCTATACGTAACAAGGGTAATCTGCATTCAAAAGCAACTCAACCTTTGTCAATATTACAATGACTTGCACTGCAACGAGCGCCGTGCTCCCATAATTTCTATAGAAACAACGATCGCCTCGCAGTCGCTGGGTGGAAGGGGGATGCCCGCATTCAAATAGATGGAGTAGTTAATTTCCTGTGGAAACCCGTGCGACTCCTGGCCTCAGGTGTGTTCTGGGTATATTGCGATGCTTTTACAATCAGTGTGATAGAAATAGTGCTTTCGACAGAGATGAATGAAGAAGTAGAGATATATTAGTATAAAAGGAAGTTTAATGTTTCCTAAATAGTAATTAACTTGTTTATTACAATACCGATGTATGCTTACTTCTTGAAATGACTGTCAAACATAGGGATTTCGTAACGGAATCCTAAAAACTGAAAAACATGCTATAGCAGAAATAATAATACAAACACGCTAAATTATAGCACGAAAATTTGTGTAAGTGTTACATAATTGTATCGTTAACGTATACAGCACAAACTATGAGTTATCTGTGCTACAGTTGTACTAGATAAATGACGAACACGACTATTAGGGAAAATTTGTCGCTAGGCCCACTGTTTGGAATGGTTTGTCCCGATCTGTATGGCACTATGCCCTTATCTCCAACTGGGGATAGATCGATATCTATATTGTTCTGGAATTAAGATTGGTTAATATTAAAGTGGAATTAACTGCAACAACAAGCTTAACTAACCTAGTCAGTCGTATTTGTTCAATAAGTTTAAGCAACTTTTGCTGCTTCAAAACAACAAGGCACGCCCCACGCCCCACGCGAGCGCTTCATATATATAAAATATTACCTATAAAATAACATGGTATCATGTAATATTTACTGAAGATTTTATTACAACATCTTAGATACTATAATTAATCTAGCATTATCAAAAAAACACACACACAGTAAAAAAGACACATGAAATGTAAATAAAATATATATACATCTTTCTGTCCTTAAAACGCACTAGCGTTGTCCATTTCCATTTAATTTTACTTGTATTCTTGTTCAATCTCGACGTAAATAAAGTGGTGTGGTATAAATTAATAACTTTGCGATATTTTTAGTGAAAATCTGGTATAAATTATAATAAACGTTTGGAGTGGACCCTACACTCAAAAAGTCTGAAGGACCGACTGAGTTTAATGCTTATACTCTTGAACTTTATGTAGATTACGACCCTCAAACTGTTTGACTTGAAGTGTATAAAACTACTTGAATGAGAATTCAGGCGAAAGTTTTTATACTATACTATCAAGTGCCGAGACGTGCAGGTACCGGGGTACCTTTATGCCTAATCTAATTTAAAATGTTACTTTAAATTAGATTTGAATATTGACTTGATTTGACAAGCCTTCAGTTGTAATGTTATAAGTTGTGTTACAAGTTCATAATATTACACATTGTATGATCAATTTGCGCACTGTAATGCTCGGCGTTTTTCTCTCACCAACGTAATGCTCAAATCTGTAACATTACAGTTTGCGCACTGTAATGCTCGGTTCTCCTCCCTCCTCACTGAGGTAATGCTCGACTCTGTAACGTTACATTACAGGCGAATGCTCCAGGTGAGGGACCACTGAATAGACATTGCAGTACCTTAGTTTTACCCAAAATTTAAGCTTCTAATAACTTTGCACTGTGCGTGCCATTACTGAGGCACGGGTTTTGCAGTCTCATTCATCTAGGATATACTTTTGCTACAGTGCCTCCAAACAGCTAGTTACCTGGTACTTGCACAGTACTGCTTGGTGGCAGAATAATATTCCCTACGTTGGCATTAACCAAGAAGGAGTCATTTACATGATGCCGGCAACCTTTGAAATCGGGTTCTTAATCTTTTATGACATACAGATTCTGACTACCCACAACTTTGTCCTCGTGGAATAAGGTTAAGCAAAATGCCAATGTGTTGTTCGTGAAGCTGTCTACATCGGCCCCCTTAGCAAAGCCCGGAATGCCTTGCCTTCGAAGCGAGAGGTTCCAAGTGTGACCCCTGGCCGGATCAAATATTAGTGTGATGAGCTGTGTTTGATATCGTATTCTGGGTGTTAGTAATGTGTGAATGTGTATATCCATGCCAACCGCGACACATGGAATCCTCTAGTGTGATTGTGTGAGTGAACTAACAACTTTATTCTTAATTGTATACAAACCAAGTAATTTTAGTATGAAGGAGTAAAAACACACTTACTCACACACTCACAAACTTTCACCATTATAATTTTAGTGTGAATGTGATATTATGCTGTCAGCAAAGCTTGATTTCAAATTTCAGCTCAATCGAATGCCATGCATATGAGTGAAAGAATTATTACAAACATTGAACCGAAAAAACAAACGGACAATGAAAAAAAAAACAATGTTATAGTGGTTTTGTAAACCATTTATCAAAACAACACGCACATATGCACTCGCGAACCAATTTCGTATTTATTGTGTAAATTCGTCCATCTTTTACTGTACTTGCCTTTGTTAACATATATATCTAGCTTAGAGGATAGATCACAAGTAGCTATTACTAGTAACTATACGGTCATATACAATTTACAAAAATCACTGATAAAAA
Source organism: Selenia dentaria (assembly GCA_917880725.1). Classification (NCBI taxonomy): domain Eukaryota; kingdom Metazoa; phylum Arthropoda; class Insecta; order Lepidoptera; family Geometridae; genus Selenia; species Selenia dentaria. The sequence goes on along the minus strand of OU862875.1, from coordinate 35,584,172 downwards.
TAATTTGTTACATTACATACAAATACTGTGTTTAGGTTTGAAGGTATGGTTTTCGACGAAATTACAGGCGCATGAGACAACTGTATCAGGGGCGCCACTGCGACACATTAAGCACCAGTTCCCAACTCGTGAGGTGCTGTGAGTCTTATGCATCGGTTCTAGGCAGAGGTTACCGCTTAAAATAAACTGGGCCTCGTGCTTGTACCGTTTCTTAATAACATAAAACCTTGTTTATTTATTTAGGAAAATAGTCACACCTATGTAGATAATATTTTTTAATTGATAGTTGTACTCAAATAACCTAAAGATAGCGAGCACTCAATTTACTGTGGAAACTACTCGCAGCGATATTAAATTAATCCAACAAGCCCTTTGACGTCAAATTGCCAGAGGGCATACCGCACGAACTTTGTAAAACTGTATTATGATTTGGTAGAATAGCTAAGTACGAGTACGTCAACGTACACATCGCAGATGTCTAGAGATAGCATTATCTTTATTTATTTAATCCTGGGGCGTGTTCCAGTCGCATGATATATTTGCTGAGAACGTTAATAATGATCACACTCAAATAAGCTGTTTCTTTTAGGATTTTTCGAAAGAAACATATATTATTACTATTATTTTTATTCAAACAATTTCACGGGTTTCACCCGGTCCTTTACATAGGCACAAGTGGGGCTGAAGCCAACACTTAGAGGCCCGTTTGGTATAAAAATACAATGTAGTATAAAAACAGAAACATTTTGGATGGATGGTTACATGGTATATCTATTTCTAAAATAGGTAACATGGCTATTGATATGTACGGGAGATAGTGGGCTATGGACGAGACTACGGCACCTGCCAATTTCAGCCTCCTCTTAAAATATTTAGGCAGGTGGTGACTTGCCACCCACTAAACGGGTCCCCCATAAGAGCCACCATCAATGGTGACAAAAGATGGAAACGTTGGTGTGGATGACTTAAGGGTGTTGAGAGGTGTGCTGCGGTTTCACTAGAGCGCTACTACCGGCGTATGCCCTTTAACACTTCCACCCTTGGAGCTTTGTATTTCTTGCTTTTGTGTCTCCACCCCCAGACGGCCAATTAAGGCAAGTAATTAATCATTATTATTATTATTAATTAGAGCACAATATTGAACAGGGTGGTTTGGAATCGATAACTGGTCATGAAAGTAAAAGAAAATAATGACTTTTTTATTATTATAAAACCATATTCGCCTCTCCACGGCTAATAAAGAGCCATAGCGCAACTGAACGCACGACAGTGCTGTAAACCACAGAATAGATAGCAGTAACGGAAGCTGAAATAAATGTCAAAGTAAAGCTCGGCGAAAAAATTGCGTATAAAACTTAAGTTTAATAAGAATTTTCGCATACATTCAACAGCGGAAGAAGGGATGATCGCGTAGCATGCAAGTTCTACACTACTAGTGTAGAACTTGCAAGAGTCGAAGAGAGGTCGCCTTTGTCTTCCATAAAAGCGTATTGGCAAAGTGACAGAGTCAATGAGTTGTAGGTATGTTCAAATCCAGCACATAGCCATTTTTTTTCAAATTTTAAATCTTTTTTTTTATATTAAAATGCAAATATGTTGTAAGTAGGTTTGTGAGTAAGTAGGTGAGTATGTATATTTACCATGTTTTAAAGCTAAAGCGTCAGATTTGGACGAAATTTGGAAATTCGGTACTTATGTTACAATTACTTCTATAGGGGATGTACACTAGGCTATTTTTGCCCCGACACAACTGATACTTTTCGATAGATCGCAATAAACTCACTTCACGCGGACCAAGTCACGGGCAGTGACAGTATAATATTATAAAAAATGAAATAAATCTAATATTAAAACCATAGATAACTTGGATATATACTTTACTTAGATATATACACATAGATAACTTAAGTATACATTTTAATGTTGTAATGAAACGTTTGATGTAATACTAGGTATTATTATATTTATTCGTGATGTTGCCCCACCGTCCGTACTCAATCATGTAATCACTATTTATCCAAAAGTTGTCTGGATAAATCGCTATTAGGGATACGACCTAGATTGTGTAGGTGTGTAATATTTTAAGTTCGTCTGAAAATACTATTTTAGAGTTATTATAAATAAGACAGATAGCGAGTACTCGTATGTTTATTAGTTCTTCCACGCTGAAACGGATGATCGGATTTGGATATAACTTGAAATAAAAGTAGTTACCTTAAATAACATTTAAGTCTACTTTCACCGTAGGCACTTAAGCGCAAGCGTAGCGATAAGTTAGTGTTTAAATCTTATTATTATATTTTTTTAAACTTAACAGATATTATTTATATTATTAAAATAACAAGAGTCTTCGACCACATTGATAACTTATGGCACTGAAACGTGGTCTCTTACTATGGGCCTCATAAGTAAGCTCAAAGTCGCACAACGAGCTTTGGAGAGGGCTGTGCTCATGGTTTCTCTACGTGATCGAATCAGAAATGAGGAGATCCGTAGAAGAACGAAAGTCACCGACATAGTCCAGAATATTAGCCAGTTAAAATGGCAGTGGGCGGGGCACATAGCACGCAGAACAGATGGCCGATGGGGCCGGAAAGTTCTGGATTGGAGACCACGGACCGGCAAGCGCAGCGTAGGTCGTCCACCGACACGGTGGACAGACAACCTGATAATGGTCGCTGGACGACTTTGGATGCAGGCCGCTTTCAACCGGTCCTTTTGGAAAATCGTGGGAGGGCTTATGTTCAGCCTACGGCTGAGATGATGATTATGATAATGAACTTTAAAATTCAGACATATGGTATTGCTGATATTTTTGTAGACATTGATGTCTTCTAAAAAAGTTACTACGTCACTTTTCTTTTTGTCAATAGTTTTCGTAGAATAAAAAAAAGTAAAATCTCCTATGTCCTATCAGGGATAATGTATGATTCTAATGGTGAAAGAATTTTCCAAATCGGTCAAGTAGTTTCAGAGCCTATTCAAAACAAACAAACAAATTTTTCCTCTTTATAATATTAGTGTAGATAACACATAGATAATTTAAGTAAATCGTTTTGAGTGCATTTATCTTAATACTAAAATGATACTATGACTCTTGATACTAAAATGTTGTCTTGAAAATTATCAATAAGACGCAAACATAAAAGCAGATTTGTTAAGATTTAAATCGTATAAACGAAAATAAACGATAACAGAAAAATTTCTTAACTTTTAGATTGTCACTGGCTCAATCTATTACAAACTTTACTGATTAAACATGCAAAAATAACTTGCTCTAGTAGGTAGGTACTTAGCTTCGAAACAGCGTTGCGATAAAAGGTTTCCAATAAAGAGAAAATGTAATCTAGCTTTACCAGCTGCCACCTGCCATCCGCCATCATGTTTCCTTTTACCTTTACAAAGCATCGTTATTTAAGTTTTACTGTTCATTACATCGCTTTCGGTATCGTGAATTCTAGCAAATAAGATAAAACTTCAATAAAACGCCAGATACTTTAGATAGAGTCGGTAGTAAATAAGTTTTTACATCGACGTAAAAATTGCTGAGTGTGTTCATCAAAATCACTTTCTTTTGAGTGTGTAATGAACTGATCTGAATTTTAAATCTGAAATGAACAATAGAAACACATAAATTTTGGTATCTTGTAAATAGTGGCAAGCTTTTTGCCAGTATTTTGACTTGTCTTTCACAACATTCACGTAAGGGTGTGGGCCAAAACAATTCTTCTATTTTGGTCCCTTACTTTATTTTGTCTAATAAATACGTTGTCTATTCCAATTATAATATTAATATATTCAACAATAATACATACATAAAACTAATTAATTTTCACCGATTTTTGTTCCGATTATTGTCCTTTCTACTTAAATTGTAAGAAAAACTTGTTAATTTAATGTTATATTTTAGTTTTTGACGTACAATGAACATGGATATTCTGGTACTTATCTAAAATTTATACGTTAATTCTTGCTAATAAAATGTCTTTGAGGCAATCCCTTAACAAATTACCTACAGACTACCTACACACATTCCGGCCATAAAATCCAAACGCGCCTACAAACTCCTGTATTCGTCCCAAAAGCGGCAGCAAAGCATTTTTTTTAATTTATTGTCGCCGTGCCGTCATAAAGTCATACGAAACATTAATTTCCTCTGGGAGGGAAGTGGGAAGTGCCAGTAATTTAAGCACCATACTATTACACCTAGGTATTGAAACTCGCAACCGCGCTACAGCATTGGAATGCTTATAATAATTTTGCCTAGCATCATTATGATCAGAGAGAGAGATATGGGTCATAATCCACTACGTAGGCTCATTGCAGCTTGGTGGAGATGGCTAGTAGGTAGCCCTGATGTCGGATTATTAGCCAACACAAAACTAGTCCGACACAGTCCAACGACTGTTGTTGAAAGGCAATCAATCGGGACGTCGGTACACAATGGTAGGAGTTCGCTTGTGAAAAACACCAAATCTTAGTACTATTACTTATTCTGTGACCAAACTAAACTCGCGAACTAAAATCTAAATTCTGTTAACTATAATAGGTCTAATTCTGTTCAAACTAAAATCCACATTCGTATAACATATAAAATGATAATTGTAAATAAAATATTATTCTATTCAATTGTGAAGTCAAAGTTAAGAGACCACGAATTTTCATGACGACTAGCGGCCGTTTTCAATATTCTATCTATCCATAGTTTTTCTTACTACCGATAGAATTTTTTTTTTTAGGTAGCACATAGAGCTTTTTGCCACTACGGGCATTAAAAGCGACACCGGACTGTGATAAAAATTTGACATAACGTCCATACAAATAGTGTCAAATATCTATCTCTAGTAAGGTAGATAGATATGGCCGACGATAGATAGGTAATGGAAAACGGCCGTTAATCTGCGTAAATATAGCCTAAACATTGGAACAGAAATATGAAAATTAAGTACGTTCAAGCATTATAAGAATTTAGGTTTAAATATAAACACGATAAGAACTACTATAATTTATTATACATTTTTTATTTCGTTAGTTTAGCTTTGAGTTCTGTACAAGCGAACTGCTACCGACTAAAATACTAGGTAGGACGCAGTGTGCCAGTGATGTACCGTACGTCGTATTCGTCGTGCGTCTACGTACAATGCACGCACGCAGTATGTGTGTCCATGTCCTCTGGGACACATTGAATACTACTTGTAGTGCAGAGGTATGAGCACGTGAACATCACGTCAGTCATCGCAAACAAAATTCGAGGGCTACCGTTGGGACGCGTGACGTGCTTAATTTATATATAAATCATTATGCTATTATGCATACATAATCATTATGTCAACCTCGTTCATCACTATTACTACGTACAGAGAAGACGCCACACATCGTTACTGTGTTCCGTTCAAAAAATTACTTGCTCCCATCCTCAAGCTCTTGAGTCTTGTTTGTTATTCAACGAAAAAAAAACCCTTCAAACTCAATAAATATGTCCTCATTTGTTACGATATTGCAAATATCCACCGAAGAATAAACTAGATCATTATTTTACAATATTCGAACAAAATATTAAGCGAACGCCATGTTGCGTCATTTGTCAAATTACACCTATAAAGCGTTCTAGTGCTGTGTTTATACAGTTTCGTAAGCTGAATAATAATTAGTCAGTACTTCTGCAGCGAACTTTAGTTTAAACTCTAACAAAATGGAGCAACCTTTTCCTAAGCTAGCTTTCATATAGGTACGTAGTAATATTAGCTCAATTACTAAATACTTCGTCATGCAATGTTCCCTAAAAGTTAAATATAGCTTCACGATGTTTGCTAAACTTTGATCTTTGCCGACGAAACTCTTTTCATTTTCCACGTCTCGTCGTTACACTATAAAGCAATCTGCCAACCTAAACAGGGTCCCTCGTGCAAGCTTCTAACCGAGCCCTTGTGTCAAGGACTACACGTAGGGCTCCGTGTTATGATGCCCTATTAGAGCCCACTTGTACGCTGAGCTTTTTTAATTAAACGGTGGGGATGAGGATGGGAGAGTTCCGCCTAATTTATTATTATAATAACTTCATAACGTAGATGATTATTCTGAGACCAAAGTATGGTATGCTGCATATACTGTACATATAAACCACTACACTCCATAAATACAGTGTCACATTATTATATATAGGCGAATGTATGTCTGGATGGAGGAATGTTTATTTGTTACTTTTCAACGCCACAACGACTTAAAAAACTTAAGAGAACGACTGAAGTTTAATATAGATAGACTAAAACCTGCAGGGATCCGCCTGTGTTTCATATTGTATTATTATAGGCTATCACCCACATATGTTTAGAATTTCAGCTAATTCTATTTAGTAGTTTTTCTGAATATCGTAAACATCCATCGATTCATCCCTCCGTTCACGTTTTTATTATTAGATTGGCAACATTAATAATCACTTGAGATTATTGCTTTAAAGCAACACTGAGCTCCCTGAGTCCACATATATCACTGCAGTAAATATGAATGCAATAGTAGATTATATAACAAGGGGATAGAGCTGTATATTACGTCACTCATATTAAATCATCACTTGTTCTTCCACCGGGAGGGAGACCAACAATCCCAGGGTGGTGTCGGGTTCCTCGTCCGCAAGTCTCTCGTTAACAACGTAGTGAAAGTCGATAGTGTGTCGGCTAGGGTAGCGTTCCTTATACTCAGAATAACCAAACGGTATTCGCTGAAGGTTATACAGGTATACGCACCGACCTCGGCACACTCAGACAATGAAGTAGAAAGTATGTACGAGGATATATCCAGGGCCATGCATACTTCTAAAACCTACTTCACTGTTGTAATGGGAGACTTCAACGCAAAGCTAGGCACAAGGAAACGTGATGAGTTGAGAGTAGGGCCATTTGGATACGGGCAGCGGAACTCGAGGGGACAGAGGCTGGCTGACTTCATGGAGAAGGAGGGACTCTTTATGATGAACTCCTTCTACATGAAGCGGCCATCCAGGAAGTGGACGTGGATGAGTCCCGACGGTTCCACTACGAACGAGATAGACTTCATCATGACGACCAATAAGCGCATATTCAATGACGTCTCTGTGATCAGCAAGGTAAAAACCGGTAGCGATCACCGCATTGTAAGAGGCACATTGAATATCAATGTCAAGCTTGAGAGGTCACGTCTGGAGAAGTCTACGCTCCGTCCAAATCGTGCCCAAATCCAAAACCCCGAAAAGTTTCAACTTGAACTTCAAAACCGTTTTCAGTGCTTAGCTGAATGCGACACAGTGGATGAGTTGAACAACGGGTTCGTGGAAACTGTCCAAGCGGTTGGGTCCGAATTCTGTGAGACCAAACGCCGCAGGAAAGCTCAAAAACTCTCAAAAGAAACTCTGAAACTAATGGCAGAACGGAGCGAAATGAGACTGCAGTCCGCAGTTGATATGTCGGATTACGGTAAACTCAATAGACGAATTTGGAAGTCCATGCGACACGACTTGCGTGCTTATAATACTGCGCGTATTACGGCAGCAATTGAGCGGAACCAGGGCTCTAAAGTGTTTGCAAAGGATTCGTCTATTGGGCAAAGCCAAATGACAAAACTGAAGACCGAAAATGGCAGTATCGTTTCATCCAAGCCTGAGATTCTGAGAGAGATTGAGAGCTTCTATCGACAGTTATATACCTCGACGCGCGAACCCGTTACTGAAGCAGCTCAGGACACCAGAGCAAAGTTAGTCCGACACTATACCGAAGACATCCCGGACATCAGCCTGTACGAGATTAGAATGGCTCTCAAACAGCTTAAGAACAACAAGGCGCCAGGAGAGGACGGAATTACGACTGAACTTCTGAGAGCGGGTGGTAGACCGATACTTTTAGTCCTCCAGAAGTTATTCAATTCTGTCATCTTCGAAGGCAAAACGCCGGAAACGTGGCACAAGAGCGTGGTGGTGCTGTTCTTCAAAAAAGGTGATAAAACCTTATTGAAGAATTATAGGCCCATATCGCTCTTGAGCCACGTGTACAAGCTGTTTTCGAGAGTCATCACGAACCGTCTCGCACGCAGGTTTGATGAGTTCCAGCCTCCTGAACAAGCCGGTTTCCGAAGAGGCTTTAGCACCGTAGACCATATTCATACACTACGGCAGATTATACAGAAGACCGAAGAGTATAATCAGCCACTGTGTCTAGCGTTTGTGGATTACGAGAAAGCCTTTGATTCTATCGAGAAGTGGGCCATACTGCAGTCCTTGCAGCGATGCCAAATTGACTATAGGTATATCGAAGCGTTGAAGTGTTTATACAGCAAGGCCACTATGTCAGTCCGATTACAGGACCAGAGTACGGAACAAATTCCATTGCAGAGAGGTGTGAGACAGGGAGACGTCATCTCTCCGAAACTGTTCACTAACGCATTGGAGGATGTTTTCAAACTTTTGGACTGGAAAGGATGTGGCATCAACATTAATGGCGAATACATCACTAACCTTCGTTTTGCCGATGATATAGTTATAATGGCGGAGTCGCTCGAGGATATCGGCACCATGCTCAACGACCTCAGTAGAGTTTCCCAACAGGTTGGTCTTAAGATGAACATGGATAAGACGAAAATCATGTCCAATGTCCATGTTCCACCTATACCGGTAATTGTTGGAAACGATACACTCGAAGTTGTAGACGAGTACGTCTATCTGGGACAGACTGTCCAATTAGGTAGGTCCAACTTCGACAAGGAGGTCGCACGAAGAATCCAGCTTGGATGGGCAGCGTTCGGGAAGCTTCGATCCATCTTTTCGTCCCCAATACCTCAGAGCCTGAAAACCAAGGTTTTCAACCAGTGTGTGTTGCCAGTGATGACTTATGGCACTGAGACGTGGTCCCTTACTGTGGGCCTCATTAACAAGCTTGAAGTCGCTCAACGAGCAATGGAGAGGGCTATGCTTGGGGTTTCCCTGCGTGATAAGATCCGAAATGAGGAGATCCGTAGGAGAACTAAGGTCACCGACATAGCTCTCAAAATTAGCAAGTTGAAGTGGCAATGGGCAGGCCACATCGCTCGCAGAACTGATAACCGATGGGGAAGAAAGGTTCTCGAGTGGCGACCACGCACCGGAAGGCGTAGTGTAGGCAGGCCCCCCACTAGGTGGACCGACGACCTCATAAAAACCGCGGGGAATCGCTGGATGCAGGAAGCGAGTAGCCGGTCCAAGTGGCGTTCTATGGGGGAGGCCTATGTTCAGCAGTGGACGTCTTCCGGCTGATAATGATGATTAAATCATCATAATGTATAATTTCCTCTATAATCACAATAAACGATTCTAAAGCTACCTCCCGAGAAAAACGTGGTAGTTAAGTATCGAATCCTGGGAATAGCGAAGATCAAACTTTTCATACGATATTTGTTTAATTTGATATTGAATCCCATCCTCCGGCTGATTGTAATGAAATTTAATACAGTTTTGCAACCCTAAAGAGGGAATGACTTACGGTCATGGTCACAAGACATATAATATAGCAATGTCGCATGGCGGCGTGACATCTAGGATCAAGAATGATGCTATGTTTTTTACATTTCTTGCTTAACAGTAACACTGCTGGAGACTATATACCTACACTTAATCAAACAGGCACAACAAGCATAAACTACATTTGTTAGAGTCTTGGAGTACTTATACTTGACAAATGGCAAATGTACAAACCGGACGAACCCCGAACTAAAAACATTTAAATATTTAAATAAAACTAGGAACTTTTTGTCGCGAATTGAGAAGTCGCAAACTTGATTTGTTGTATTTCCCAAAATAAGTGTTGCGTTGCGTGTTGGTAACTATATATGTGGCGTTTGTTATCATTATGCTATTATGCTAGGTGCCGTGTGCAAGAGTATAGAAAAAACATGATATGTTGATCTCTTGTTACTCTTTTTAGTAAGTTATAAGATAATTAATTAACAAAATGCATTACTTATTGTATATGCTTATAGTATTTCAAAATATGTGTGCAAAGTAGAAAATTATTAAAATGCTTTTGTTTGTATACGAATTAGGTACTTTTATGATCTCGCAAGAAGTAGGAAAGGTAGAGTATTAACTTCTGGGGTAAAGCTGTCTTCATCTTGTGAGCGTTCGGATGCACTCAAGATAATGATCATGATGATGATACCTTAGCTCGATACTTTCTGTACTAAGACGGGAGCTTATTTTGAATCCTTCGTTACTTGATTCAATATAATCGTGATGTAAAACGCTGCTTTTTTCCTTGGTATATAATGTTATAACAATGTAATGTTTTCCTTCCATGCGCCATCGCATAAATTCATTGTATGGTTGTGTTGTTTTATAATATTTCGTGTTTCAGCTGTTTTGTGTAAGGAGTCAGATTTCACGTGTTTAGGATTTCTTTTGACTTACTTTTTTTTGTTTTACCTTGTCTCGTACAAGCAATAGCTGAGCTCAAGTTTCTCATATATTTTTATGGATTCTCGTGACCCATCTAACGTAGGATGTTGTTTTGGTGTTTCATTTCAACAAAATATTTGTTTATAACTGGGAGGAATGAAGAATATTGTTTTGTTGACGAAAAGTTAATGAATATAGAAATTAAAAAATATAAAAGGATAAATAACCTGACTGCGATCACAGGATAAAAAAGCGAGAGACCTAATGATGATACCAAAATAAACGAAAAGAACCAAAGAAAACAGTGCTGGGTGATGTTTTAAAGTAAAAAAATTGGGTGACACTGCAACTGCTATGGAAAGAAGTTTGGAATCTCTGGGTCCTCGGCGATTCGATTCCAGGGTTGGGCAGCTATTGGGATTTACTGACAAAGAAGTTCCCAATAGCAGTCCGGAGGATGAAACCGCGTCCCGTATACCGCGTCCCGTAGATGGCAATAGACTTGGGGGCAAGTCTATTGCCATCTATTACATGGGACCAAAAATAAATCCGGCAAACCGCAGGTGTTTAAAACACTGCTGCTTACCCATTCGAGGATATAGGTGTGACGATGTGTTATGTTATGTTCAAAAATAACAAAAATAGCATTACTTTCGTTAAAGTTATTTTTAACAACGTTTTTTGAGTGAATTACACCAGAATTAATATTTTTTCCTTATAATTTCTGAACTTTATTGCACACCTTATATGGGTATATGAAAAAAAAAGTGATACATTAATTATTATGGTTTTTAGCCGTATCATAGAAGTTCATCCGACCCCAGTTTTTTAAGAGACCGTCCAGCACAGATAGTTCAAGCCGCCATCTTGGATTTAGTTTTGTTGAGAGCTCCGGGCTCTATTCTATCTATGTACCAAATTTCATCGAAATCTCTGCGGTAGGTTTTAAGTTATGCGTGAACGAAAACGGACAGACAGACAGATTTTTTAAAACGTCATATTCTTGTTCAGTATTTAATTTTGCGGCTTCTGACCCACTTTTATTTTATTTTTCTTCCAAGTACAGACTTTTATTATAAGTATTGGTGTTATTATTTTAAAATTATTCAGTTAAGTTTATATGTGTTATGTGTGGTAATCTTTTAGAATAAACTTTTGAAGACTTGGATTTTGATAGCTCACTCGATAAAATTTGACATGATATTTATAATTGACATATATAAAATTGACATGATATATATTTATACTATTAACCACATTGTCATTTGCGTGGCTTTGCCGACTCTAACACATTAAAACAAAGTTCGTCGAACTGTTAAGTCTGTAGTAAGATCCTAACAATTTTACATACACCCTAAACATACTAAAAATATACACTCTTCTGGCAGTACGATGAAAAATAAATACTAAGTGCTTAACTACTGGCATTAATTACATTTTGTTTCGCAGAGGCACAAAATTGATGGTACTTCCATTTTCTTATAAAAGCAACAAATAATTTATTGCTAAGGTTTTTTTCCAATTGTTAGCTTCATAAAAATTATACCAATTTTAAGTGATAATTATTTTCCAAATGCTATAACCTACAAACACGATTATTGTACGTCTACCTACGCACGTAAAAATAAAATATGAACTCTTTGTTACACGGAAAGAACATTTATTTCATTAGTTCAGCCTTTTTAAATAAAGGATTTATCGCTATGTCAATGAAGAATTTATTTTCTAAAATAACATAATTAGGCAAAGCTTCTACGATCGTAAATGTAATACGAAGCTTTGATTCACGTGAAAAATATCGGCAAAAACACATCGTAATCCAGAATCGATAAATTCACGTATCACAAATTTTATTTACCGATATTTTTCTATTGAATGGAGACCGTGATGAGAACTTTCCTCACAATAGGGCTTTTAGCACCTCATGGTAACAGTAAACTTTGTATCCGTGGAATTCTCCATAACCGTAAAAGGCAGAGCATGATATGAATACTCCTTTGATGACCCGAGACCTCTACCGTCGTCAGAAATAAATAAAACAGAGCTCTCATGGGTTTATGTAATGCCAACACCAGCAGTGTAGGTACGTGACTATTAAAATATGACGTCATTCGACTCAGCAGTAAGTTCAGGCATGTTCCATTCGCTGCTCATTTGATAAAAGCGTTCAAAGTGATAACGTTGTTATAGCTCTGTTCCATTTGCTAAAGAAAATACAATATTATATTTTTTGCTTAAGGGTTTTGCATACCCTTAATACCGTAATAGCAAAAATAGCGTTATTCTCACTACATCCGTCTAAAAGTGACTGGAACCTCAAAGAAGATGCAACTTTTTAGTCTGAGACCAGAGTAACGTCTCTCAACGCTACAAAGCCAAATATGTAAAGATTGTTGAAAAATGTTTTTATTAGAACTTGCATTGAATAATCTTTCATCAGTATTTATAAAATATTATTTATGAAGATGAAAATGTTAACAGCAATATGGAAACACATTTATTCAAGTAGATATGAAGAATGTTCAAGAAAATAAGTCAATAATATAATGGCTATTCTCATTCAAATACTGCTATTAAGTACTATTATTATTAAACTACTACTTACTATATCGAACACTAATAACACGACTACTTACTGTATAGCTACTGCAACTGTGTGCCGAGGTTAATCTCTTGAGCTCATATTAAGTTTTATTATATATTTTTCAGTTGCTTTTTTATTTGCATTTAAAAGGATTGAATAGCTAGTACTTTCCACACTAAAAGAAATAACTCTTTTCTACCTCTTGATATTGTCCGATTTCAGTGATTTTTTTTCGTGTAATCATCACATTGTTTACTATGCCCGTACGTTTCGATTTTTTCAGGATTTCAAAGTAGTATAAAATTATTTGTTTAGAACTTATTAAAATAAAAATGTATGGGCATAGTAAATAATGTGTAGAAAACACGAAAAAATAACCCACTGAAATCAGACAATGTTAAGAGGTAGAAAGAGTTATTTCTTTTAGTGTGGAAGTTCTAGCTAAAGGTATGCCATTATCGCCATGGTATTATAAAGCCATTTACATTGATATAGGATAGGAAATAGTGCTTTTTAGTTTCATTACAAATATAATAAGGATGTTTGCAGCCGCTATATTGTATTCCTTCACCTGAACATATCGTAAGTCTCTCGTCTATCTAAAATCCATCGAGCCGTTTAGGGTTTAAGACGACCATATACGAGTACATGTACTCGAAAATCTTACGTAGGTACTCGTAAATACACTTTATTATTGTACCTACCTTGTACCTTACTACATAATTTCGCTATTGCTTCTAGTCACAAGAGAAATACCAATTTTTTATGCGCGACCCTTTACTCTTCAGGATTTAATTAAAGCTCCCGAACATTTTACATCAGTAATAATTGCGACCGGGATAATTACAAATCTGTTTGTAACAATTAATTGGAATTACTTAGTTGCAATGAGCACTTAAAGGGGTACGCCCTGCGAAATTGTCCTTTTCAATTTAAGGACTCAGAGGGGTGCGTTCGGTGAATATAATATATATTTTGAAAGAACTTGTTTCAGTTGTAAATTTAAAATACTTATAGGTACTTCTAAATCTGTTTAAGGTACTTTTTTATTTTTTGTTTGTTTTAAGGTTTTTAGGGTGACACAGAAATTATTAGCAGGTGCAACGCCAGGAACCAGGAAAACAGCCGTCACTACAAGTATCATCATCATAATCATCATAAACAGCCCATTTTGTTCCCACAGCTGGGACTCGACCCTTCCTCTCAGAGAGAGGATTTGGGTCATAATCAACCACGCGGGCCCAGTGTGGCTTGGCAGATGTTGAATGTGTCAAACCATGTCGAAGTTTTCAGGCCGCCCGAAGGCCTTCGACATAGCCTAACGACTGTTGTCCTAAGACAAACAACCGGGACCAACGGCTTAACGTGCCCTCCGAAGCAAGGAATCGCTCAGTTGAATAACGCCACTAGCGGACACCCATCCAAGTCCTGACCGCAGCAAGTTTTTTTTTTATTTTTTATTTATTGGGGTAAAAAAACAATACCACAGTATTGTTTGTTTACTGTTTACACAGTGTTGCTTAACTTATTGATCGGTTATGATCGCCAAGTCAAGCTCCGCTACGAGCGTTTCTATTCACTATAAATATAAATTACACAAACAAACTGGGATACTATGTTTCTGAGAGTACGTATAAAAATTGTTTATTATTATACTAGGTCCTTACATATGAAATTGACGTTTTATATAGAAACCGTAAAACGAAAAAATTACATTATCTATGCACTTTTGCCATTTTATAGGAAGTTAATTTTCATTTCGTTCACGGTTTGGAGAGCCCATTGGAATTGAATGTTTTTCCTTGCCGGTCGTACTTATAAACGCATACTTATAAAATATACTAGTGTGCCTACGAAGAAATAATATCAGGAACAGTAACTGGCTTAAAAAAATGAACCAATAAAAGTCGTGCTAAATCAATAACATCGTTCACGCCGCTATGACTCAGCTGTCATAGTAGAAGTTACAGCACGCGCGTGGGCCAATACCTGTTTTCCTTCGGAAGTTTAAACCAATCATTGAACATGTCTATTTATAACCTCGGAAGTAATTCGTATTTTGAATCATACGTCGTTTTGGTTTGAAGGACCACTTTTAGTAGTAGTATTAGTAATGTGCAGTTCTAAATGACATTAATTAACAAAAGCTTAAGCCGTAGCCGTAAATCTATAAACCTAATAAGGCAGGTTAGGGATAATTCCTAATTCTACGCGTATTAAGTGCTTACGTAAACGAACTCCCACTAATGCGTACTTTCTCCTCCCACGTCACACTCAGTAATACTTAATAAAGCCAATGTGTTACAAATAATACTTACGAACGAAATAAATACTTTACGTAGGCAGATCTCTCATTCATTATGTTATTGCTAATAGGAAACTTTTACAAGCTCGCCCACACTAAACTTTGTCTCTATCAATTTACTCGTATAAATTTAGATGGCATTCAGCTCAGCCGTGCGATTCTCTAATGATTCGTCGACGAGCTCACCGATGTCACATACTTTATGAGATATCGCTCTTAAACATAATGTTATTTTGCCAACGTTTCTTGTCATCTCATCATTTGTTTCACGGATGTTGTTAAAGATTCAACGATGTTTGCTCTTAGAGAATCACACGGCAGTACTGCATGGTTTCGGCATACAATTATGTACATTATACAAAACATTGACTGGCCGGTTGACGCAGTTGGTAGATCACTGCCTTCTGAGGCGCTGGTCCCGGGTTCGACCTCCGGACAGGTCAAATATGTGCATGAACATATCTGTATGACATATATGTGGGTGTGTATGATGTGTATATGCCTAAGTATGCAAGTTTGGGACCTGAAGACCAGGTGTGGATATTGTCCCATATTACAATCATATATTGATACAAAATTTTCTTTTTTCTTATTAAGACTATGTAGAGGACTTTTCTGAGTGAATCTTTCTTAATAGGTAACTTACTTACTGTACTACTGGCGTTACTGTGCCAATAACTATGATTTCAAGCAATAACGTGGGGCATAAAAGCATTGCAATAAAGGCGCAGGTTTTAGGAGGGTAGTAATTAAAATAGTTGCTAGGAGAACCTCGAATATTAACAGTGAAAATCATCCACTCACTAGCTGCAATGCAACCCGCGGCCGCGTGGTCCAATCCAGCGCCGCATCTACCTCCACATAGAACTTTACCAAAATTGGTCTAGCCGTTGGAGTACGAAGAAGTAACAAACATATGAACACACGCACTGTTAGGTAGTTTGCTGTTATTGCAATTTGGGCTTCTTTTCTACTACGAGTATGAAGTGATGGTTATTACCACTTCAACCCATAACAGTTACAATGCCACCTACATTCAAGCTGACGTTTAATGTAGAACTGCACTGTGCTCATCGCAAATAGGCATTTTTGGTGGTAGTGCCACGCTGTAACTCCAGAGTCGAATGGACCGGCTCGTCCGGGGAAGTACCACACTCCCACATAACACCGACGTGAAGTAACATAGCTTGCTATTGCGTTTCAGTCGGTTTGTTTGGGAGGTTCTGGAGGCATGATTCCCCCTTCCCCCGTTTACCCTCTCCTTCCCCCCTTTCCTCCCCCTCCACCCTCACCGCTTCTATCTCTTCCTTCCTCAAAGGTCGGCATCCTCGAGACCGCTGGTAATGCGGATGCGCGTGGGCGACGGTGTCACTTACCATCAGGTAAGGCGTTTGCCGACCTATCCCATAAAAAAACATAGGCATTGCTTTTGGAGTCTCATGCTCCAAGTTGTTTAACTTGGTATAGTGCCCTACAAAACCTTGCACAATATAGGTTTTTTTTTTCAAAGTCAAAGTATAAATCATTTATTCAATTTAGGCGTCAAAGACGCACCTATGAACGTCAATTTTTCATTATAATGTACTTTAAAGACTACCACCGCGTTCCAAAATATATAGAGCCCACCGAGAAGAAACGGCAAGAAACTCGGGGCCATTCTTTTAATATAGATGTTTACAATGTTTCTACTTAGGTACTACAAATATTACATTTAGTGGGTGGCAGAGTGATAGCTTGCCAGAAGTGGAGTATTCCAAGCATCTTTGTCTTCTATATAATGTCGGACTTTATAATAAGCTTTTTAATTAAAACGTTTTTACAGTCAACTTGTATTTGCTCTCTGTGAGCTCAGTTATGTGTTTTGGGATTTTATAGTAAAAAAGCACAATGACTTATTAGTCTTCGCAAGTCTAAAACTAGGTACAGCTAACCTATTTGTATTTCTAGTATTAAAAGGGTAGTGATCACTATTCAACTTATATATATGTAAATTTTTACGAACATACATTGTATTTTTAATATAAGATATTATTTCTTAACGCAAAATATCAGCATTTTCTGATACAAGCTAATATACAGGCTGGGCCATTTAGAAAGGTCAGTGCCCTTCCTGACCTTTTTAAATGGCCAATTTTAAAACTATTAGACCCACAAAGATAATCTTCTTACGAACAATGTCATCGATTTTAGTAACAAGAAAAACCACATAGTATCATTTAAAATAAAACTTATACTCAGTTCGGGAATCGAACCCATGTGTGAAGAAATTTACTCACATTATTTAAATTTTATGAGATTTTTATGATATTAGAGCAATTAATGTTGCTATGAAACATGATATATAAAACGAATAAAATGCGTTGTATTTCATGTCCTTTAATTACGCAGTTGTTTTTTCTTCCATTCGATCGGGTTTGATTCCGTGAGTGTAAGATTTTTTATAATTAATTATACATCTAGTTTTTCTAGTCGCTAAAATCGATGACATGGTTCCTAAGAAGAGATCTTTGTATATCTTATAATTTCAAACTTGCCCATACTGCCCTATCTAAATGGCCCAACCTGTATAGTTAAAAAGTTAAAATCTTATCAAATATATTATAATTATATGGAGTGTATAAAAACGCACATAAATAAAAACTTTAGGTAATTACAGTTTGTATTTTGACCTGGAAAACAAAGCCGTTCCCGAGTTGATGGCGACCCATGAGCCTCGTCCGTCTTAATTCACCTCTCGAGCACTTCGGTGCCGTGAATGGAAGATGAAGTGTTTGCCAGTGCTTTTTAGAAGTACTTTCAGGTTGCCCTTAGAGCGAACTAGTGACGAAGGGAAGTTTACTAATGCGTAATCAACGTTTAGTAAAAATTATACATATTTATCTATTTTCAACAGACTTCCAAATAAAAGGTATCACGCATAATTTTTTACAGAGTAATCCGATTTTGATAAATCTTTTTTTTTGAGTTACACTCCAATAACTGAAAAGTGTTTCGCCTATCTTGATGATATTGTAATTTACGGTGAATGAAAATAGATCCTGTAAGTAGAAGGGTTACTAAAAAGGGTGAAAAAAGTTTGCCAAAATATGGAACCGACTTCACAACACTAAGTGTGAAATAACTTGTCGAATTCATACCATGAACACAATATTGCGATAATAGGTACTTTTTAACTATCATCCTATTCTAAACCAAGTAGGTACAAAAAATATAATATACCGTTATCCACTGCCTTTACTGAACAAAACCTTGAAAAATGTCATATATTATAATTATCATTAAATCATTTCATAACCCGATAGTTATTGATCTAAAATGTTCAATGATTTTTTTATATATTCCACATAGTATCATCCTTGATTCTACCTGTAGGTACGTTAAAATATTTTTATCCTTTCCTTTATAAATTCTGTTGTATATGATTGCTCGGGGTTTTAAGTTTTATGTTAAATTGTGACTTTGTAAAAATAAATCGCAATGGACATTTACCGCCTTATTATAAAACGTGGACTAAAGATAGTCCCGAGTTTTAAGGGAAGTTCATATAAAATTGTCAAGTGGTGAATTTGCTTAAACCATGGTTTAATTAGGGACTAACTTTAGTCCACGTTTAATATTAAGGCGCTAAGTGTCCAGTAAGATATTTTTTTTACGTTTAGTGTACGTACTAGTTTTACGTTTTCTGCGCTGCCATTGTTTTAAATAGCCATAAGATAACGATATATATTTAGAATTAATTGCTTTGTTGGTTACATTTTATTTTGTAAGTTTGATATACAGTTCAATAGCCGTCGATCAAATTGTACATCACACTTACTGTTTTGTCTATTTAGTGGTACATTATTTTTTTAAAACACCTACGCACTGAATGACAGGGATGTACAGTTCTATAGGCGTCAAACGAACTGTACATCACACTTACTGTTTTGTCTATTTAGTGGTACATTATTTTTTTAAAACACCTACGCACTGAATGACAGGGATGTACAGTTCTATAGCCGTCGATCGAACTGTACATCACACTTACTGTTTTGTCTATTTAGTGGTACATTATTTTTTTAAAACACCTACGCACTGAATGACAGGGATGTACAGTTCTATAGCCGTCGATCGAACTGTACATCACACTTACTGTTTTGTCTATTTAGTGGTACATTATTTTTTTAAAACACCTACGCACTGAATGACAGGGATGTACAGTTCTATAGGCGTCAAACGAACTGTACATCACACTTACTGTTTTGTCTATTTAGTGGTACATTATTTTTTTAAAACACCTACGCACTGAATGACAGGGATGTACAGTTCTATAGCCGTCGATCGAACTGTACATCACACTTACTGTTTTGTCTATTTAGTGGTACATTATTTTTTTAAAACACCTACGCACTGAATGACAGGGATGTACAGTTCTATAGCCGTCGATCGAACTGTACATCACACTTACTGTTTTGTCTATTTAGTGGTACATTATTTTTTTAAAACACCTACGCACTGAATGACAGGGATGTACAGTTCTATAGCCGTCGATCGAACTGTACATCACACTTACTGTTTTGTCTATTTAGTGGTACATTATTTTTTTAAAACACCTACGCACTGAATGACAGGGATGTACAGTTCTATAGGCGTCAAACGAACTGTACATCACACTTACTGTTTTGTCTATTTAGTGGTACATTATTTTTTTAAAACACCTACGCACTGAATGACAGGGATGTACAGTTCTATAGCCGTCGATCGAACTGTACATCACACTTACTGTTTTGTCTATTTAGTGGCACATTATTTTTTTAAAACACCTACGCACTGAATGACAGGGATGTACAGTTCTATAGCCGTCGATCGAACTGTACATCACACTTACTGTTTTGTCTATTTAGTGGTACATTATTTTTTTTAAACTCCTACGCACTGAATGACAGGGATGTACAGTTCTATAGCCGCCGATCGAACTGTACATCACACTCACTGTTTAGTCTATTTAGTGATACGTTATTAACACCTATGCACTGAATGACAGGTACAGCTTCTGGTGTTACTGAGAAATACTTATAAGTAACTAATGATGTCTAGTGAAGAGTGCATCGCCTCCTGAAAAAGGATATTTCTGCAGAAGGATTCCACTGTAAGCCGTTACCGCTGTTGATCGTTATATCGATAATGCGTAAGTTTATACTTATAAAATTACAAAACAGTGTGCAGTACATATACCCAGTTGTAGTGTATTATGTACCTTCCTCGTATTATTTGTTACTGAAATGCGGCGAGTACTAACGTAATGTATACGAGCAAACATAGAAACGTAACATTTAAACTAAATCAGCATTATTTTGCAAGGGGCATGCTTGGAGCTAATAGAATATTCATTTGTTTTGAAGTTTGCTACACCAGTGAATAGCAAAGCACCGTAGTTTTACATTTACGATACTATACTTAACATAAATTACGACTCTGTAGTATTTATTGGTATAGTTGAGAATACCCGAACGTTCCCACTCGAATTACAGATTACCGGTATTTTGAACGGAATGAAGAAACTAGTTAGACAATATCTTCAGAGTTTTATTCTATTCTAGAAGGGTTTTAAATAGCAAAAATGAAGTAATGTGAACATAAATCCTGTTATCTAAAATGATCTAATTTAGTTTCGCGTTATATTCATGTTTTTTTTATAGCTCCACAGTGTGTTTCATTTGTGTCGATTCCGCTCTTAATCAAAACATAGTTTCCTTCAAACTACGAATCATCAGTTGTGTAGCGGTCTAGGTTATGTGGGTTAGGTTGGTAGTTAGGTCGATATGAATTCAGCAGGGACGTAGATAATTAAGGTAGTTCAAAAAACAAAATTAAGTTTACGCTGTGTGTAAGCATTTTGCTCGATAACTATGCAAAGTTAAATTAACCAAAAAGACAAAAACAAGATAAAAATATAACAACCACCCTATTTTATGTTTGTTAAAGTTATGCTTATTAATATTATATTATATCTTGTTCCATTTCGGTACGCTAAAAGCTTAGTATCCATTCATTAAAAAAAAACACAGTGGCAATTAAATTACGATTTTGATATTTGTGGAACTTTTGTGAATTGTGTGGTACTTGGTTGTCGTCGTGTCGAGCCAAGAATAATTATAACTTTTCGCATAAAATTCAAAATCTTTTTTACAATACAAAAAAAGTGTAACCATGCAGCGAGATTGAAGGGGCAAACCGAGGATCACGCATATATCCAGACGGCAGGTAAACCCGAGGAATCTTGGTAAGTCGGAAATCTGCTCGAGAGTCCGAAGGACCCTGTCCGTCTGCCTGGCTGATCATTCCAACACGAACCAGGTTAGTCTCTTCTTCTCATTCTATGTCTATTACACTTAGCTTGTTTCGTTAAATTTTAGCATCAAAATTTGTCGCTTCAAATATTCTACTCAGTGTAATTTATGAAATTTTGTCATACAGTCCACTTGATTATCGCACATATCTACTTTTTCATCATCACTTCTAGGATAATTTCCAAGAGTTTTGGTTACGCCACTTTTGTAAATACTGTTTTATTTAATAAATAATTAAATAAAATGGGTCCAATATGGGGGTGTGTTAAAAGATAGCCCTACAAAGTACGGACCAGGTAATTGGCCTTATATAAACCTTTACGTGAAAGACGGACTTTTCTACGAGGCCTTCGTAACTACATTCATAATTGCGGTGACACTATTAAGGTAATTAGTACCCACCTGGACGTACTCACTACTCACCCTTCTGAAAAGATTCATTAATCGCGTTAATCCGAAGTGGGCTGAACCTGTCCGCCACCAAGATAAACGTTGGCTACATTAAACTAGATCCCTCAAAGGCTTAAGAGTTTAAGTTCGCTTTCGATGGGTTTAACCCAGACATCCATTAGAAGCGGGCCTTAAAAAAGCAATACTTAATGGGTTTTAAGAGACCAGTCGATGGGTAAACATTTGTTGGCGACGACGCGTCGTCAATTGTTTGTCAATTCGAGAATGAAAGTGATCAGGCAGCTTGATATAAGAGAACACCGTAAAATTTAAGAATAGGACTTACTTTTATGATGGCGCCAAACACCGATTATAGTATCAAGTGGCAATTATCGTCGGATGATAATACGGTCGTAGGGTTGCTGCTTGTTACATGGTACCATGATTATACATGGTGAAATGCGAGTATGTACTCACTTTTCCCAGCCCCATCAAGGTTATAAAGGTGATAAGCCTGATTTTTGAATGCCGTAAAATTTCCAGCTTAAGAATAGGACTATTTCCTATTATGATGGCGTAGACACGACGTAAGTGGTGTGGTGTAGAAATCCCTTTAAATCTTTAATAGTAACTGGATCTCTTTGAACAACTACCGCAACGCACCGCTCAGCCGTGCGATTCTCTAAGAGCAAACATCGTTGCATCTTTGACAACATCCATGAAACATCGACGAGATGACAAGAACTCGTGAGCTCATCGACGATCGCAACGACGGAGATGATACTGACCACTATACCACTTCCGCATTTTGGCGTATTAGCATATTATTAAATTAAAAGACAAAATAACCGATTCGTGAAACAACCTATCGGTACAATAGTATTCATATATACAATAGTATATGTTCTTATTTAATTATCTCTTGTTATATTCGTTTTTGTTCTTTGCAGGGCAGTATTGCTATTTTACTGTTATACTCATGATATGCTTTCAACAGTAATAACTGCAAAAGTTGCTGAAGTAAAAGCAAATAAATTTATAGAAGTCGTTAGTGATTCGCAAAAAAAATGTAAAAACTCTAAAAACTTCATTCCAGTAAAATCATAGCTTCTTAAAGCTACTGAAATATGTCAAAAAATCAGCCATTTTATAAATACAGGCGGTGTCGATGATAATAATGGAGCGCGAAAACAGTCCATACTACTTAACGAAAGTTAAGTTGAAGTTCTATCAACATCTGGCTCAAATTGGGAGGACTGCCAAAACTAACAGATAAAGTTTGAGGAAAATCCGATACCAACTTTCAGTAGCTAGCCTTGGTGTAGATGTAGAACATAAGTTTGTATGCACCTTATACCCTTTATTGCCTTGCTATAGATGTACTGGTCATGTGAAAGCTCTGTAGAAGTTATTTTTTTTTAGTATTATAAATACATTAAGTATAGATCACATCATTACTTAATTTGATACGCTGTCAAGTATAATCGTAATTAACGTTTTGAATGATTAATAAATAAGTACAAATGTTATCTTCAGAAATGTCGAGGCGCTGTTTGTTTTCAAATATTGGATGGCACTACTTTGGGCGTATGAACGTGAACGCTGTACAATACATTGTATTTCTTTTATTATATATAGCCCTGCTATTCTCTAGAGCAAACATCTTTGACTGTCCTTGTCCGCGAAACAAATGACGAGATGACAAGAAACGTAGGAAAAACAACCTTGTGTACAAGGGCGATATCTCAAAGTATTTGGCATCGGTGAGCTCGTCGACGAGCGCAAAGTCGAATCATTAGAGAATCGCACGGCTGACGTAGTAATAGACATGCTAATGGTGACGACAAGTATATAAGTACATACCTATTTAAAATGCGACATTCAAATACATTTTCTAGACAGTGTACCAAAAAAAACAGGTTCTTGAGTCGATGTGTATTTTTCTTTATATATGACGCCAGAAATAACTATGTATTCACTAACTCATCTAATGTAGTGAGTGATTCTTGTTTTGTTGGTTATGTTATTGGATAGGCCTTCAAATTTATTCTATTACAATTTCATATACATCCGTCGGCAAATTATTGAATTCTACACAATAATTTATACAAGAAAGAGGAAAGATTTGCTTGTTTGTTTGAATTGAATAGGCTCCGAAACTTCTAGCCCGGTTTGAAAAATGCTGCTACTATTAGAATGCTACATTATCCCTGATAAACACAGGCTATATATTTTCATTCATCATCATCATCATCATCCATCACCACGTGGGTGAAACCGCAGAGCGCAGCTAGTATAAGATAAAGACCAGACAAGAGCAATATTAATTATTATTGTAAACAGTAGGGACGAGAGCAAAATGCGGGTTGTAACTTAACATAAAAATTATATTATTTTAAGACGCGGTCCAACCCCAATTTTAAAATAATTTACGATGCTTTACGTAAGGTTGAAAATCGCACGTTATATTGGACGATGTCATGCGAAATAGCATTAATGTTGTACGTTTTCTTAATATATTTCGATATATACTAACACAATTGAAAAAACTGCTGGTTACTAATTTAGTACTATATGTTGGCTATGTATCAATTAATAAAAAATATAGTGTTATCGCTAAAAATTCTGAGAGTTTGGACGTCAAAGTTTATTTTTATGGACCTATTAAGGATTTTTTTCTGCAGAGAGCAAGTGATATTTAGAAATTCTGATCGGTTATTACTCTTTGCCTGTTCCTTTTCTAAACTAAGTAATTTTTTCATACAATATTATGGATCTGTTTCGTTACACTAGATGTTTAAAGATTCTGCTTTTTACTAATATCAGGATACAAGCGCGCCTTAAAGCAAGGTTTGGATTAATAAATGAAACACATGCGATTGTTTTTTATATCGACTACTTTTACAAGGCAACAAATGGGGACTGTTTTTAAGTCACAAAAGTTTATGTAGCAAAATCAATTCATAGAACAATACATTGTACAATGTACATTATCTTCATCATCATCATCTTAGCCGTAGGACGTTCACTTCTGAACATAGGTCTCCCGCATAGATTTTAAAATGGACCGGTTGAAAGCCTGCATCCAACGTCATCCTGCGACCGTTATCGGGTCGTCTGTCCACTTTTTCCCGTTGGACGACCTACGTACAATGTACGTTAGTACAATTTTCTTTGATAATGTTGATATCATGTTCACAAAAAATATATCTTGAGTATGAGTAAGAAAGTATTGTTGAATGGTGGTGGTTTTACTTTAAATTGCAGGTTATATTGCTATTCTGCCACTTATAAAGTCCCAACAAAATCATCGAACCCTTTTCCTTTCAATAAACAACAGATAAAAGAACCTAACTTTTCATGGACATAAGTTAGCACTAAAAGTTACATTGCTCAGTATAAGGAGTTACACAGAACAAAGAAACTTTGCAAGTTTTGTCAATCAAAGGCCACGCAAAATTTATTCATGGATTTGTCTTTCGTAAGATGTTTGATTTGACTGAAAACTATATACCTATATGATAATTATATGTGATCAATGATCTGTGGGATGATGATATATATTTTAAAGCAATAACGCCTGCTTAACGAGACCAAAAGTTTTATTACAAAATATTATTGTAAGCAATTGTCTGTAACTCAGTCGACGTAATGAAAATTCTGTTTTAGGTATTCTCCATATATTAAACAGTTTAACATAACGCAATGTTCACACACTCATATTCCCTAGTTCGTAGTTAAGTAAGTTATCATTATTTATAAGTGTTCATGGTAAGGTATTATTATTTAAGGTGTTGTAGTGTGAAGGCTCTCACCATAATACATTACCTATTAAATTAAAAGATGCGCTCAAAAGAGTGGTCTCACTTAAAAGAACGTCACCGAAAATACAGATACCCGCAAGAAGAGTTGTCTGTTGTCACTATAAACAGTGAAAATGATGTCCGTTTAGACAAATATATCCATTTATTTATTTATTTATTTATTTTATTTATTTATTTCAACTAGAACGGTTATGAACACCACTTACACTAATGATAAAACAAAACTAACTTAATACTCATTACAAAAATGTCAAAATACAAAACAAATGTCAGAATAATACAATAATTATACCATCGCTTCGCAGAGCGTCAAACATTCAGCTAAAATGTCGTTCAAGGCATCATTAAAGACGTCACGCTCTCGATTGTTGTCTACAAGTGCATTGAGCGCGTTAAGGGATCGCGGTATCGGGGACACGGCGTGAGCGACTGTCCTACAGCTTGGAACCGCAAACAGTTTATGTTTCCTCGCCGAAAGATAGTTGCCGGGAACATAAAGTCGACACAACTGATCACTAAGATCTGGAGCGTCTATCGTGCCATGCAGAACTTTGCACATTATGGCTAGCTGATCATAAGATCTCCATGTACTTTATGTGAAAATAGCTGCTCTCCGCGGTTTTAACCACGCGGTGATGGATGATGATGATGATGATGATGATGAATCTTATTTAGCCTATGTTACTCAAGGTGAATGTAGCTTTCCAATGGTGAAGGAGTTTTGGAAATCGGTCCAGTGCCTTTTAAGCCAATTCGTTACCAACATAGTTACATACAAATCTTTCCTCTTTATAATATAAGTATAGATTTATACAATGATTACGTACTGTATATCTAACCGAAATTCGTTTCTCATCGGAATTACATATCTCAGTTGCAATCACATGTTGATTGAAATTTAAAAAATAGCGGCTTTATGTTACTTTTGGCAGCTCTAGTCAGCAACATGTTTGTTCTGCCGTGCGATTCTATAAGAGCAAACAGATTTTATAAGTGAAACAAATGAAGAGATGACAAGAAACGTTGAAAAAATAACCTTATGCACAAGGGAGATACTATCTCATAGTGTATTTGACTCGGTGACGGTGAGCTCGTTGACGAGCGCATCGACGAATCATTAGAGAATCGCTCGGCTGCTTACTATAGAGTTGTCAAAACTGGCATAAAGCCGACATTATAAAGATTTCAATCAATCAGATTTCAATTACAATCAACATGTGATTGTAAATGAGATAGGTAATAGCCCTGCTGTTGTCCTATCGCAGCTACAATGAAAATCTTCGGGACAACGTGTAGACGTTTAATGTCTGTTCGTTATAGTGTAATTTAATGTTTGACATATACCTGATTCTTCTCGCTTCAATCCGTGTTTCAAAGACAATTTAGATCCAAGCTCAAGGCCAGAGAAATCTAATTTGTAAAGGAGTGTCTCGCTCGGGAGTCTCTAAATCGGATTATTGATGTCGGGAGTGTATCTTACTAGATTGCGTGATTTAATTCCATTTAAATTATCAACCAAATCTCTATTGTCAGAATTACAACACTAGTAATTCGGCCGATGACGGATTTAGTGTGAGATTGATAAGGGCAGATACAAATCGACTGAAGTTTTAAGTTCTTGTGGTGAGTATGGTTCGTTTAAGTTAATGCGTTGCAATATTTTGCCCACCGAATATGCTGAATTCGACACAAAATAGTTATTTACAAGTTAGGTACCTTATCAAAAATAAAAATAGTCCCAAATTAGACAGAGCCTGTACTATGGTAACCTGCAGGGCTATTATGTATCGCAGTTGCTAACAAAGGTTGATTGAAATCTGTAAAATGGCGGCTCTATGTCAGTTCTGACGACCACAGTGAACAAAAATGTTAGTAAGATGCCGACTGGTGCTGACAAAAGTGACATAAGGCTGCCATTTTTATAGCTTTTAATCAACTTTTGTAGCTGAACAACTGAGATACATAATAGCCCTGCTGATGACAAATATACACAATAATATAAACACCCAAAAACAGGTCAAACAGTTCATGCACATATTTGTCCTGTACGGATATCGAACTGGGACCAGCAGCTCAGAACGCAGATTTGCTGCCAACCGCGCTTGCCGCGGTCAGTTATGCCTGCCGTGTGAACTACTGGCAGGCTTCCTCAGGCAGACTGAAAATATGCCATTCATTTAAAGGTATTCATAAAACTTGTCTAATTTTCGAATATACCTAGTATTTTTTTTATATTTTTGAGAATAGTTAAACCAATAACGACAATCTTGTTATATTTCGAAATCGATTTCCAATTGTCAATACCATTGAGTTTAACCACGAATAACCAATCAACTGAAGCACCTCTTTCGCAGAGCAGCAGTGATTGAATCAATAGTTCTCAATTTTGTTTATTTCATCGCAACTTTTCCGTACAAAATAGTTACTTCGTCTTAAATCTGTCTTCGTACGAAACAATGTATCTAAATAATTATAATCTAGGTAGTAGATTTTGTTAGTTCAACATTGTTAAATAATTAAAAAGGGAAGAAATATAATACAATTATTCATAAAACTCATACGTAAAAACGTATCCAAGTAAATGCCTTGTTTGCTACATTACAAACAAATTTACACACACATACGCAAACACACTCACCCTCACACCCTCCACGACACAAAAACACACCCTTATTAACACAGTACTAATCACTTTCAATTTCAATTTTCTTATTTCTTTAGTAATGAATGAACAAGATAAAATTTCTAAATTTCAATATTGTATTCTTTTTGAAGGAAGGAAAACTAAATTTTTCATTGCACTGTACTCCATTGTAATTAATACTGAGACCTCGAAGGAAGCAGATGCCCACGACACAAGATCTTTTTCTTAGTGTGGGCTTTGCAAGTCACTAATTTAGTAAATAATTATTTTATGTTAAATTATATTTATAGACTTACTTAGTTAAGAAACATAATTTACTAAATTGTATTTTGTCAGTGTTTTTTCTTGAGAAATGAACAATAATGAATTATGAAATAGAAAAGTAGTGGTAATAACTAGTTGTCACTAACTTGTACAATATAACAATCACAGGATTAGGAGTATTGTTATTATATAAACTTATCTAGTAAAATGTCATTATGGAAATAGTTGATAAACCCGATGCCTGCGACAGAATTTTATGTATCGCTATAGCAAAAAATGTCAAGATCGTTGGCCCATTCGTATAGTGCGCAATCGGGTATTTTTCTAAAATTATGAATTGATGTTTTTTTTCTACCAACTTCCAAAAAAGGGAGGAAGTACTCAATTCGACTGTATGTTTTTTATGTTTTTTACCTCATAACTCTAGACTGGGTGAACCGATTCTCAAAATTTTGTTTGAAAGCTGGTGCATCCCGTGTGGTTCCATTTAAATTTCATCAAATTCGGTTTAGTAGTTTTTGAGATACACTCCAATAACTGAATAGAATGGAAGTTGGTATTACAT
The DNA here is from genome assembly GCA_917880725.1 of Selenia dentaria. Classification (NCBI taxonomy): domain Eukaryota; kingdom Metazoa; phylum Arthropoda; class Insecta; order Lepidoptera; family Geometridae; genus Selenia; species Selenia dentaria. Next base: position 35,554,874 of record OU862875.1, on the reverse strand, counting down.
TTTTCAAACTGTACTTGTATTTCTTCTGTTTGATAGAATAGGTAGTAAAGTTTTGGAATGATGGTGTTAAAAAGTACCTTTAGTACCATATATCATTTGATCTAGGTTTCGTACGAGTACCATTCTTTCTTTTGTTGGAAATTCAATACTATAGCATATAGCCGCCCTAATTATTGATTTTCTTGTCAGTTTCTTTGGCACCTGTGTCCTATGCATGTTTAGTTAAGCTAACCCATAACTACAGCTGGAAAGAGGAAGTTTAACCGAGGACGCCACATAGAGGGACATTGGGTCCTCGGAATGATTGAAGACGGGTCAGAGGATCTTCGATTAGAAGTGTGCCCAGACAATGTACGCTCTGCTGAAGTGCTGGTGCCTTTAATTAAAAAACATGTGGAAGAAGGCACCACCATCCACACTGACTGCTGGAGAGCATATGATTGTCTGGCAGAAAATGGTTACATCCATAAAAAGGTGAATCACTCTGACCCGGACAATCCTTTTGTAAGTAGTGAAGGGACTCATACTCAACGCATCGAGTCCCAATGGAGAGCAGTGAAGCGTTATTTTAAAAAAGACAATTATAATAATACTGAAAATTTCACTAACTCCATCATAGAGTATTTATGGCGAAGAAATGTGACTAAAAATAAAAAAGACCCATTCATCGAAACTATAAATGCTATAAATTATGTCTATAAAATATAAGTTCTAAAAATAACAAATTGTTTTTCAATTTTAATTATCAGACCCATACTAGTAGGAATGTGTGCACAATAGTATATTAGTACCTAATGAATTGGCAATGTCACTTGTCTGTGACAAACCTATAGGTTAGGTTAGGTTTGCACTGTGACCCACCAGGCGCGAGCCGAGCGAGCGTAGCGAGCGTGCCGCGGCAGCGGCCGGCGAGCGCTTCATCAAACTACTTTTGTTCCAAATTTGTGCACAATAGTATATCAGTAGCTATCTAATGAATTGGCAAAGTCACTTGTCTGTGACATACCTATAGGTTAGTTATAGTTAGTTAGAATAGGTCGAAGTCAGTGACAGAACCGACTCATAGCACTCCGATTGCTGCCAAAACTAACAGATAAAGTTTGAGGAAAATCCGATACCAACTTTCAGTAGCTAGCCTTGGTGTAGATGTAGAACATAAGTGTGTATGCACCTTATACCCTTTATTGCCTTGCTATAGATGTACTGGTCATGTGAAAGCTCTGTAGAAGTTATTTTTCTTTAGGACTTATATATAAATACATTAGGTATAGATCACACCATTACTTAATTTGATACGCTGTCAAGTATAAACGTAATTAACGTTTTGAATGATTAATAAATAAGTACAAATGTTATCTTCAGAAATGTCGAGGCGCTGTTTGTTTTCAAATATTGGATGGCACTACTTTGGGCGTATGAGCGTGAACGCTGTACAATACATTGTATTTATTTTATTATATATAGCCCTGCTATTCTCTAGAGCAAATATCTTTGACAACATCCGCGAAACAAATATGACGAGATGACAAGAAACGTTGGAAAAACAACCTTGTGTACAAGGGCGATATCTCATAAAGTATTTGACATCGGTGAGCTCATCGACGAGCGCAAAGTCAAATCATTAGAGAATCGCACGGCTAACGTAGTAATAGACATGCTAATGGTGACGACAACGATATAAGTACATACCTATTTAAAATGCGATTTTCAAATACATTTTCTAGACTGTGTACCAAAAAGAAACAAGTTCTTGAGTCGATGTGTATTTTTCTTTATATATGAGGCCAGAAATAACTATGTATTCACTAACTCATCTAATGTAGTGAGTGATTCTTGTTTTGTTGGATAGGCCTTCAAATTTATTCTATTACAATTTCATATACATCCGTCGGCAAATTATTGAATTCTACACAATAATTTATACAAGAAAGAGGAAAGATTTGCTTGTTTGTTTGAATTGAATAGGCTCCGAAACTTCTAGCCCGGTTTGAAAAATGCTGCTACTATTAGAATGATACATTATCCCTGATAAACACAGGCTATATATTTTCATTCATCATCATCATCATCATCATCCATCAACACGTGGGTGAATCCGCAGAGCGCAGCTAGTATAAGATAAAGACCAGACAAGAGCAATATTAATTATTATTGTAAACAGTTGGGACGAGAGCAAAATGCGGGTTGTAAGTTAACATGAAAATCATATTATTTTAGGGCAAGGTTTGGATTCATTAATCAAACACATGCGATTGTTTTTTATATCGACTACTTTTATAAGGCAACAAATGGGGACTGTTTTAAGTCACAAAAGCTTATGTCGCAAAATCAATTCATAGAACAATACATTGTACAATGTACATCATCTTCATCATCATCATCATAGCCGTAGGACGTTTACTTCTGAACATAGGTCTCCCGCATAGATTTTAAAATGGACCGGTTGGAAGCGGTCTGCATCCAACATTTTCCTGCGACCGTTATCGGGTCGTCTGTCCACTTTGTCCCGTCGGACGAACTACGTACAATGTACGTTAGTACAAGTTTCCTAAATAAATTTGATATCACGTCCACAAAAATAAATTTTGAGTATCAGTAAGAAAATATTGTTGAAAGGCGGTGGTTCTACTTTAAATTGCAGGTTATATTGCTATTCTGCCACTTATAAAGTCCCAACAAAATCATCGAACCCTTTTCCTTTCAATATACAACAGACAAAATAACCTAACTTTTCACGGACATGAGTTAGCACTAAAAGTTATTCATGGATTTGTCTTTCGTAAGATATTCGATTAGACTGAAAACTATATACGTATATGATAATTATATGTGATCAATGATTTGTGGGATGATGATATATATTTTAAAGCATTAACGCCTGCTTAGCGAGACCAAAAGGTTTATTACAAAATATTATTGTAAGCAATTGTCTGTAACTCAGTCGACGTAATGAAAATTCTGTTTTAGGTATTCTCCATATATTAAACAGTTTAACATAACGGAATGTTCACACACTCATATTCCCTAGTTCGTAGTTAAGTAAGTTATCATTATTTATAAGTGTTTATGGTAAGGTATTATTATTTAAGGTGTTGTAGTGTGAAGGCTCTCACCATAATACATTACCTATTATATTAAAAGATGCGCTCAAAAGAGTGGTCTCACTTAAAAGAACGTCACCGAAAATACAGATACCCGCAAGAAGAGTTGTCTGTTATCACTGTAAATAGTGAAAATGATGTCCGTTTAGACAAATATATCCATGTACTTTATGTGAAAATAGCTGCTCTCCGCGGTTTTAACCACGCGGTGATGGATGATGATGATGATGATGATGAATCTTATATAGCCTATGTTACTCAAGGTGAATGTAGCTTTCCAATGGTGAAAGAGTTTTGGAAATCGGTCCAGTGCTTTTTGAGCCAATTCGTTACCAACATAGTTACATACAAATCTTTCCTCTTTATAATATAAGTATAGATTTATACAATGATTACGTACTGTATATCTAACCGAAATTCGTTTCTCATCGGAATTACATATCTCAGTTGCAATCACACGTTGATTGAAATTTAAAAAATAGCGGCTTTATGTTACTTTTGGCAGCTCTAGTCAGCAACATGTTTGTTCTGCCGTGCGATTCTATAAGAGCAAACAGATTCTATAAGTGAAACAAATGAAGAGATGACAAGAAACGTTGGAAAAATAACCTTATGCACAAGCGAGATACTATATCATAGTGTATTTGACTCGGTGACGGTGAGCTCGTTGACGAGCGCATCGACGAATCATTAGAGAATCGCACGGCTGCTTACTATAGAGTTGTCAAAACTGGCATAAAGCCGACATTATAAAGATTTCAATCAATCAGATTTCAATTACAATCAACATGTGATTGTAAATGAGATAGGTAATAGCCCTGCTGTTGTCCTATCGCAGCTACAATGAAAATCTTCGGGACAACGTGTAGACGTTTAATGTCTGTTCGTTATAGTGTAATTTAATGTTTGACATATACCTGATTCTTCTCGCTTCAATCCGTGTTTCAAAGACAATTTAGATCCAAGCTCAAGGCCAGAGAAATCTAATTTGTAAAGGAGTGTCTCGCTCGGGAGTCTCTAAATCGGATTATTGATGTCGGGAGTGTATCTTACTAGATTGCGTGATTTAATTCCATTTAAATTATCAACCAAATCTCTATTGTCAGAATTACAACACTAGTAATTCGGCCGATGACGGATTTAGTCTGAGATTGATAAGGGCAGATACAAATCGACTGAAGTTTTAAGTTCTTGTGGTGAGTATGGTTCGTTTAAGTTAATGTGTTGCAATATTTTGCCCACCGAATATGCTGAATTCGACACAAAATAGATATTTACAAGTTAGATACCTTATCAAAAATAAAAATAGTCCCAAATTAGACAGAGCCTGTACTATGGTAACCTGCAGGGCTATTATGTATCGCAGTTGCTAACAAAGGTTGATTGAAATCTGTAAAATGGCGGCTCTATGTCAGTTCTGACGACCACAGTGAACAAAAATGTTAGTAAGATGCCGACTGGTGCTGACAAAAGTGACATAAGGCTGCCATTTTTATAGCTTTCAATCAACTTTTGTGGCTGAACAACTGAGATACATAATAGCCCTGCTGATGACAAATATACACAATAATATAAACACCCAAAAACAGTTCATGCACATATTTTTCCTGTACGGATATCGAACTGGGACCAGCAGCTCAGAACGCAGATTTGCTGCCAACCGCGCTTTTTTTTTTGTTTATTTATTACACATTTAACATAATCTTTATTGTTTTGTACCATTAAACCAGACATAGTAACTTACCGCGGTCAGTTATGCCTGCCGTGTGAACTACTGGCAGGCTTCCTCAGGCAGACTGAAAATATGCCATTCATTTAAAGGTATTCATAAAACTTGTCTAATTTTCGAATATACCTAGTATTTTTTTATATTTTTGAGAATAGTTAAACCAATAACGACAATCTTGTTATTTTTCGAAATCGATTTCCAATTGTCAATACCATTGAGTTTAACCACGAACAACCAATCAACTGAAGCACCTCTTTCGCAGAGCAGCAGTGATTGAATCAATAGTTCCCAATTTTGTTTATTTGATCGCAATTTTTCCGTACAAAATAGTTACTTCGTCTTAAATCTGTCTTCGTACGAAACAATGTATCTAAATAATTATAATCTACGTAGTAGACTTTGTTAGTTCAACATTGTTAAATAATTAAAAAGGGAAGAAATATAATACAATTATTCATAAAACTCATACGTAAAAACGTATCCAAGTAAATGCCTTGTTTGCTACATTACTAACAAATTTACACACACATACGCAAACACACTCACCCTCACACCCTCCACGCCACAAAAACACACCCTTATTAACACAGTACTAATCACCTTCAATTTCAATTTTCTTATTTCTTTAGTAATGAATGAACAAGATAAAATTTCTAAATTTCAATATTGTATTCTTTTTGAAGGAAGGAAAACTAAATTTTTCATTGCACTGTACTCCATTGTAATTAATATTAAGACCTCGAAGGAAGCAGACGCCCACGACACAAGATCTTTTTCTTAGTGTGGGCTTTGCAAGTCACTAATTTAGTAAATAATTATTTTATGTTAAATTATATTTATAGACTTACTTAGTTAAGAAACATAATTTACTAAATTGTATTTTGTCAGTGTTTTTTCTTGAGAAATAAACAATTATGAATTATGAAATAGAAAAGTAGTAGTAATAACTAGTTGTCACTAACTTGTACAATATAACAATCACAGGATTAGGAGTATTGTTATTATATAAACTTATCTAGTAAAATGTCATTATGTAAATAGTTGATAAACCCGATGCCTGCGACAGAATTTTATGTATAGCAAAAAATGTCGAGATCGTTGGCCCATTCGTATAGTGCGCAATCGGGTATTCTTTCTAAAATTATGAATTGATGTTTTTTTTCTACCAACTTCCAAAAAAAGGAGGAGGTACTGAATTCGATTGTATGTTTTTTATGTTTAATAATAATAATAATAATAATAATAGCCATTTATTTCCCATATCAGTTGAAAACATTAGTAAAATTAAATTAAGATAAATATAAATAATTAATTAAAGATAATTTATTTTTGCATGCATTAGTACATAATTCGTAGATATATTTATTTAATAAATTGTAATATTTAATATTAATTTTGGGATGTCCATTTTTGAACGTAGGCCTCCTCCATCTTGCTCCATTCATTCCTATCCTGTGCTAGTCGTGTCCAGGTAATTCCGGCAACAGACACGATGTCGTCTGCCCAGCGTCGGCGCGGTCGGCCGGGCGGGCGGCGGTCTTCGCGGGGGTACCAGTACAGCACTCTCTCGCTCCACCTGTTGTCGGAAGTTCTAGCAATATGACCAGCCCAACGCCATTTAAGGCGACAAGCCATTTTTGCTGCGTCTATAACGTTCGTTTTAGCCCGTATATCTATGCATCTAACTCGGTCTTTTAGTTTTATGCCTAGCATACTTCTTTCGACAGCCCTTTGGAAAACTTGTATTTTGTTAATAATTTCTTTCGTTATTGGCCATGTTTGGCAACCGTATAGAAGGGTAGGCGTCACAACCGAGTACATCGCTTTTTTCTTTAGGCATGTTTTTATTTTGGACTTAAAAATATGCTTAAGAGACCAGTAAGAATTCCATGCTTTCTTGATACGTCTTTCTATTTCTTGCATATAGTTTCCTTTGAAAGATATTGTTTGACCTAAATATACATTTTCATCAACGTAACCAATGCTTTTGTCATTTATTATTATGTTATTTTTTTGCCCGTTTGTCATGATGCAGGTTTTTTCAGGATTCATTTCTAGTCCGCTTTCTCTACTTTGTAAGTCTAGGGTTTCTAACATATATATAAGGTCTTTGTGGCTTTCAGTTACTATGACAATGTCATCAGCAAATCTCAGATGATTTAGCAATTCGCCGTTAACATTGATGCCTAAATCAGTCCATTGAAGTTTCCTGAAAATGTGCTCTAGGACCGCATTGAACAGATTCGGTGAGACTGGTTCTCCCTGTCTTACGCCTCTTTTTAGCTCAAATGCCTCGCCGCTTCTTTCTAGTTTAATTATGGCTTTGTCTAGTTTAATATGCATTTCTCTAAATATTTCTATATATTTGTCATGTATTCCTTGTTCTTCTAAAGCTTTCCAAAGTTCATTATGTAGAATAGTGTCGAAAGCTTTTGAATAATCAACAAATGCTATGTAGAGTATTTTATCGTATTCCAAATATTTCTCAATCGTTTGTCACAGGGTGAATATATGGTCCAGTGTAGAGTAGTTCTTTCTAAAGCCACCTTGCTCTCGAGGTTGCTGCGACTCTAGCTGATTTTTTATTCTATTTAATAGGATGCTACTAAATAGTTTATATGTTGACTGCAGTAGACTAATCGGTCTGTAGTTGTTTATATTTTGCTGGTCTCCTTTTTTATGTAGCAATGTAATTGTTGCCGTTTCCCATTGTGTCGGTATTTGAATTTGGGTAATAATCTTGTTGAACAGCTGGGTGAGAAATGGTGTTATTGGCTCCTTAAGTATCTTGAGGTTATCATTGGTTATGTAGTCGTTACCTGGACTCTTCATGTTCTTAAGCTTTTCTATAGCGTTTTCTATTTCGGTTTTTAATAGAAAAGGTATTTCTTCAGTTATTATTATTTGTGTTTCAGGTGTGCTCTCGCAGGTTGGTTTTATGGTACTCGGTGTACTGTAGAGTAATTTGTAAAAATCTGTAGCAATTTTTAAAATACTGTTTCTGTTGGTGGTTGTTACACCTTTATTTTCCAGTATTTGTATCCATTTTTTAGTTACATAATATATTTTGTTTCCTCTTTTTACAGAGCCTCTTTTGTCGAGTTCGTCTTCAAATATTTTTATTTTATATTTTTCTTTGTTTCTTTTTATATGTTTTTTGATTTTTGAATATAATTTTGTGAGTTTTTTCTTTTCTGTTTTGGTTTTCAATAGTTTTTTCTTTAGTTTTGTTCTTTCTTTTATTAATTCTCTTGTTTTTTCTGTTATAATGCAGTCTAATCTGTCTCTCTTTTCTAGTCGTGGCGTTTTACTTTCGCATTGTATTATTCTTTCTAATAGGCAATTATATGTTTCTTGAATTGTTTTGTCAGCCTCTGTTTCTTTTGTAGAGTATATAAACATATTTTTCATTGACTCTCTTTGAATTATTGTGGGGTCATAAAGCTTTCTATGAAAACTTTTTCTGGCTAAGATATTTCTTTTTAAGTTGATTGTAGCGCGAACCATTCTGTGGTCAGTTGGATGGGTGGTATTTATGATCTCTATATTTTCTATAAAACGTATACGGGATTTCCTTGTGATAACGAAGTCGATTTCATTGAATGTTTTACCGTCAGGTGACTGCCACGTCCATTTGGATTTTACCTTTTTTTTGAAGTGGGTGTTCATGATGTAGAGTTCATTTTCCAAACAAAATTCGATGAGAGTTTCTCCTCGGTTATTTCGTGATCCGTATACCCATGGGCCCAGGGCTACTCTATCGTCTGATGTAGGTTGACCAATTTTCGCGTTGAAGTCACCCAATATGATCGTATTAGGTCGTGCATTCTCTAATACGCTCCTTAGATCATGATAAAACGTTTCTGTTTCTTCTCGGGATGCACTTTTGGTGGGTGCGTAAACTTGTATAACATTGAGGTCATAGGTCCCAACCGTCACGTCTAGCCTCGCTACTCTATCAGAAATAGGTATGAAATTAATTATACTTTGTTTCAGTTTCTTACTCACTATAAATCCGACTCCATTTCTTCCGCTTTTTCTTCCTGTATATAAATAGATGTAGTTAGCATGCTCTATTATATGAGTCCCTTCTCTTCCATTTTCTGAGAGGCCAATTATATCGTATTTTATATTTTTTATTGAATGATCTAGTTCTTCTTGCCGGCCCGCTCCAACAAGAGATCTCACGTTCAAAGTACATATGTATATTTTTTCGTTTAGACATATTTTGTTTTCTTGTCTTTGTAGGATGGAGGGTGATGGTCTACTACTCCCTCGGTGACCAGCCGTATTGGGAGTGATGTGGTTTGTTTGTTTTGCTTGATGTTTTGTCTTTGAGTTCAAGAGAGAGGCTGGGGGTCGTTGCTATTGTTGTTCCGTTTCAGAGTCACTTGTTTTTACTTCCGTTTCAGATGTAGCGCCTTTTAGCGAGTTAGTTCTTGTTCGCATATAAGACTCTATTGTTTTATATTTTTTTAGTATTATGAAAACTGTTTCTTTGTATTGGTTTCGGCAGAGCCGGAGGAGGTGAGTTTTGTTTTCTTTTCTGGTTTCTGATCTGAAAAGAATCCTGCTTTGGTACGGCAGGGGCAAAAGTCGATGTCTGCTGATTTCTGCCTTGTAATGTTATTATTTTATCGTACCTAAGCACTACGTTTTCTCCCTGTTGTTTTCGAGCTCTCAGTTCTTCATGTAAATCCTTTCTCTTCTGCAGTATTTTTTGAGTAAAATCTTCTTTTACGTATTTTAATTTTTAATTTTTAATTTTATTTTATTTGGGGGGCTTACAGCTATAGTTACAGTATAAGGTTAAGAAGTTGCTTAAGATAAGCCAATAACAAGCCTCCACAGATAATTAAGAGATACTATAAACATATGTAGATGCTAGATTTAACAAATAACTATGCTATAAAATTAACAAATAAATAAATTTAACATATAGAAAAGTAGATGATAAGCGTACATAGCCGCTCAATTAAAAATAAAAAAAATAAAATGTTTAGATAACTTATTGCATATCAGTAACAAAAGCTTGGTTAATGTTACATAACCTGCTAGAATAAAGGTCGATGGGATGGTCGTGCTCAACAAAGTCATTAAAGGCTATTGGTGCTCTTATTAAAAATGAGTTTCTGCGATACCTAGAGCGTGCGCTTGGTATATGAAGCAAGTTCCTGGGTCTGGCGTGTCTGGGTGGAACATATAAACTTAATTTGCCCACTAAATCTGCACAATCTATTTTGGATTGTGCGATCTTCATGAGCAGCCGCATGTCGGAAATGTTACGACGAGTTACAAGTGGTAACAGGTGGAAACGAGCACATCGGGACTCATATTTAGACCGTGGAATTTTGAACTTATAACCTAAGTATCTAGTGAATTTTTTCTGTATACGTTCTAACCTGTTAATGTGAATTGCATAACAAGGATTCCAAATTTCACTTGCATATTCAAGGTGACTACGGACATAGGCACAGTATAGGACTTTCAGAGTCTTCATTGTTTTAAAAGTACCCGCATTACGCAATATAAAACCTAATGCTGATGATGCTTTCTTAGCGATGATGTCGATATGGCTGACATAGGAGACCTGACTATCCAAATGAACACCAAGGTCTCTAATGCTATTAACGCGTAAAAGTGGATGGTTATCAATCGAGTACCCGAAATTTACAATTTGTGTCTTACGACTGAAGGTTATAACTGAACATTTAGAAATATTAAGATTCAGGTTGTTTCTCTTACAGTAGTTGGCTACTCTTGCTAAATCTTCTTGTAGGAGTAGCGTATCAGAGGGGTCCTCTATGGCCATGAACATCTTCATGTCATCAGCAAAAAGTAGGAATTGGGAATATTTGAAACAGTCTCCAATATCGTTAATGAACATGACAAATAGAAGAGGACCCAGCAACGATCCCTGTGGAACTCCAGACGGTATAGTAGTCCAGGAAGAAGTATACCCACCTAATGCTACTGCCTGAGTTCTGTTGGAGACGTAAGAGGAGAACCATCTATAAAGATCACCCCGAATACCTAGGTTGAACAGCTTTCCCAACAGAATGTCATGATCGATGCTGTCAAAGGCCTTGCTGAAGTCAGTATAGATGGCATCTACCTGACCACTAGTGACCATATGCTGTGTAATATAGTCAGTGAAAAGAACAAGGTTAGATACCGTTGATCTTCCTTTTAAGAAACCATGCTGTTGCGGATTGAGATCTGAAAGAATACTACTATAAAGCTGATTATAAATTATACGCTCAAAGATTTTGGCTAGAAGACAAAGTTTGGATATTGGTCTATAGTTTTCTACCGCGTCCTTTGCGCCTTTTTTGTGAATGGGTGAAATGAACGCGGACTTCCATAGATTAGGAACGACACCATCAGTAAGTGACCTTTTAAATATTAAAGCCACAGGATATGCTAACTCGTTAGCACACTTTACTAAAAATATTGCCGGAATTGAATCGGGACCAGCTGATTTTTTTAAGTCAAGGGATTGGAGTTGTTTTAGTACTATGTCAGGATTAATTTCGATGGAACTAATGTGGCATTTAGAATCATCCCTAGACCCTAAGCGAGTAGAGGAAGTAGTAGAATTTAGGAAAGTGGATTGAAAGTAATTCGAGAAAAGTTCACATATTTCTTGACCTGTGTCACTTACATTGCCATTGTACGACATATTAGAAGGAAAATTGTTATTCGTACGTCTGCTTTTAACATAAGACCAAAAATATTTTGGGTTTGACGTGATAGACATCTCAATGTTAGATATATAGTTACGGTAACAAGTCTGCTCAACAACATTAGCTCTATCACGTAGTGTCTGAAAAGAGAGTAGATCAGATTTATTACCATATATTTTGAATTTCTTAAAAAATTTATGCTTTTCTTTAATAATTTTAATAAGAGCTGAATTGTACCAACTGGGATAATTATTATTTTTAAGTATTCGTTGAGGGATATATAATTTTCTTAAATCAGTCAATATTAAGTAGAATTTACTCACAGCATCATTAATATTACTGTTCAAGATGATATCGTTCCAATCGACTTCTGTTAAAGAAGACCGAATACGATCATAGTTGCCTTTATTGTATAGATAAATCTGACGCTTCTGAGCTAAAAGAGATTGAGATTGAGAGACGTCAAGTTGAACTAAAAGGGCGGGGTGATGGGGGTCTTCCTTTGTTAAGGGGTCTGAGCAAGCTGAAACGGAGATATTTGTGTTTGACAGGGCAAGATCGAGTACTCTGCCAAATTTATTGTGAACTAAATTGAATTGTTGCAGGCTACAAAAATCAAGAGTATCGATGAAATTAGTAAACATATTGATCGTTAACGGAGTAGATGAAACAGCAGTGGACGGGGCTACAGCTCTAATACCATCTGTGGACCTTACCCACGATATAGAGCTCAAATTGAAATCACCGAGAATAATGAATTTACTAGATGGGTGTTCAGTAATTAAGTCGGCAAGTTTTTCTAGGTATATTGTAAGTTGATTAGAGAAACTGTGTCCTTGATACTGATCGCATAGGTACAATGTACATATGTGGACTTTATGCACATTTTGTCCGTGCCCGCCTCTCAAACTAATTGATATCCAGATATCCTCAGCGCTTGACTGCCAGCCAACATTTTCGGTAGCTATTAGGTCACGGCGCACCGCCACCAAAACGCCCCCACCACGTGACTGACCAGTACTACGGTCCCGTCGCCATACTAGATAATTATCGTGAAATAACTCACTACTAAAAATATCGCTAACCAGCCAAGTTTCAGTTAACGATATAACATGATAATAGTCATTTTTTACCAAATTTCTAAAAAAAGTTAATGTTTTAGTCCGTAGTCCCCGAACATTCTGATGATATATGTTTAATGTATACATTGTGAAAATATCCAACAATTATTGAATAAACTCGAAATTATGTGAAATAGAAACGAAATCGACTCAAATTCGTGTAACAGTTTCCATCCGATACCACATTTATCAAAATTAAAAAAGATTAGTCCAAACATTGAGCTGATAAATATGTGGTATATACATGGTGGGTCAATCCAGCAATAATAGAACAAACTTGAAATTGTGACAAAAAGTAACGTAACTGTTTCTAATACACGTAGCTGTTTCCATCCACTACCAACTTCATCAAAACAAGTAAATGATTTTCGCAAAAGTAATAAAACTCCATGGTGGAATACATTGAAAGTGTAATAGTATAAATAGTTATGTAAAAGCACTTCAATATGTACATTTAACTCATTGTTGCTGAAACAATTACAAAAATGTAATATAAGTGTTATAAATATTTTTTTAAGCGTATATGTATAGTGATATGACCCATAATTGACGTACCAAGCACCGCTCCGAACGAGTTCCTCCAAGTACCAAGCGCACGATTCGAAGCAAAACCTAAATAATAAACACACGTAATAATATAATGAATACAAAGCATAGTAATTAGCAGTAAACGAACAACAACACACGGCCCGAGCGAGAAGGAGATAGGACCGGATCCTACCTTTAGCCTTACGCAGGTAGCGGCTAGCGATAGGCGCACTCACACCACCAGGTATTCCCAACCTATTAGACCGCACAGAACATTTCAAAGTCTGTGGTTGATCACATTTAGAAAGTAATTTATATAAAATTAGAAGTACACAATAGACAACTAAACTATTTTCTGTAGGTCTTGCTGTCTTGCGATGGTGAAAGCCTTCGATGTTGGATCTCGCCTTACAAAGATTTTCATATGTTTTACCCAAACGAATTGATAATTGTGATCTTTGGCCTTCGATTTCGCTTGTGAGAGAAGCAACTTGTTTTTTATAGTTAGGTGATCGTTTATAAAAATTCTCCCTGCAGCGCCGATATAACCAATATCTTTGGGAGTAAAGGGGTTTTTTAGCAAGCGGGCAGAAGCGATGAAGTCCTCCTTCACGTAACGGTTCATAAACGATACTATAATATTCTTGGTACCAGCTATTTTACTAGGCACTCTGTGAACAAAGTTAATCTGTGTCTTCAGAACTGGGTGAGATATTTTGTCACCAATTTTGGCTACGATTTCGAAAAGGTTTTCTTTATCCCTCAGAGGCACACCTTTAATTTCGATATTATTGCTTCGCAGCCACTGATCTGAGTCCTGCAGTTCTTCTTCAAGCTTGCACACTGAAGTCGTTACTCTAGTGAGATCTTCCTGGACTTTTTCGACTTTGGTCAACCTTTCATCGAGTTTATGCACTTTGGCGTGGATTCCCTTAAGATCTGCTAACTCTTTCCGTAAGAGCTGCACTTCTGCTGGCAGGCCAGAAAGCGGAGCAAGCTGCATACGAATGCTGGTGAGCTCATGCATAATGGAATCCAGTGTCACCGTAGGAGAGGCCACCGGTGAAGCCGTTCCCGTCTGAGACTGAACACTTAGCTGGCCAGAGTTCTTGCAGGTCACACACCTCCAAGTTGCTTGACGGTCCCCCAACTTCCGGTACCCCTTCTCGGTTATTCCCGAGCACGGAAAATCAAAATGCTTATTACATGCCGAGCACTGGATGGCCTCACTAACGCCATCACCACATCTTCCACAAGTAAACATTGATTCTTTATTTGTAAATTATTTTTAGAAAAAGTACAGTAAAGCTATGCGAACCAAAGTTGCAGGCGGTTGAGCGTCAGTGATAATGAGTCACAGCAATACGCGGAGGCGACACGGCTTATCGGGACGGCTTGCGCACACGTACTGATACGTATATTGGTGACTCTTCTAGGAATTTTCGGTTTTTTAATATTTTAATCTTCAGGCCCATTGTGCATAAAGTTACTATAATAGGTCTGATATTTTCAGTTCGTTTTCCTATTCTTCTTACTGATTCAATATCGCGGCTGTCACAAGATACTTTAACTTTTTCCGTAATTATCTTCAAAATTATGTCCTCAAGCTCATGGTACGATAATTCTTGTTCCGCTACGCCAAAGAAAATTATATTTTTCTTTTTCAGTTGCTGCTCCATTCTGTCTATAGCAATTTGTTGTTCATCTATCTTTTTTTCTAGTAGACTGAACTTCGTTTCAATATTTTCAAATTTTATATTCACATTTGTGTTTATGTCCTGTATGATTCCATCTTTCATGTTGATTAAATCTTGTTCCTGCTTTTCCATCTTTCCTTCAATGCCTTTTAATATTTTCATCATCTCCTCCATTTTAAGCGTGTATTGTAAGTTAATTACAGCGCCCTCTTTGTGGTTTTATATACACGTGTCGTCTGGATAAGAATATTGGGAGTTCTATATACGTCGAGGACAAATCAAAGAAGTTTGTCCAGTATCGCATAGATGGCGCTGTAAACAACCTTTGACTGGTCGATATTGTAAAACTGATAAATTGTGATTTGGAGGTTATAATCAACACTACTTATTGTAAATCGGGGTTTACTCACTGGATTCACCTTTAGGTAGATGGGGCGTAGCTTGAAATATATCTGTATCATGCGAGGTTCATCAATATTCACTGTTTTGTTTTGATTTTTCAGGAAAATTCCGCCGTATTCTTCTTGGTTGTTTTTGTTATATTTACGGTTTTAATCACAGAGATAACATTTGTTGGCGTGAAGCAGTTGTTGCTGTACGTGGTCTTCTAGTTTTTGTATCAGTATGTGCACTTTTGTAATTTTAAACAATAAAATATTATGGAGCCAATGTTGACTTGAGCACTGTGGCGCCCTCTCTATTTTTATGTTTGTTACCTCATAAATTTAGACTGGGTGAACTGATTTTCAAAATTTTGTTTGATGGCTGGTGCATTCCGTGTAGTCCCATTTAAATTTCATCAAATTCGGTTCAGTAGTTTTTGAGATACACTCCAATAACTGAATAGAATGGAAGTCGGTATTACATTTTTAAAACTGTACTTGTATTTCTTCTGTTTGATCGAATAGGTAGTAAAGCTTTGGAATGATGGTGTTAAAAAGTACCTTTAGTACATATATCATTTGATCTAGGTTTCGTACGAGTACCATTCTTTCTTTTGTTGGAAATTCAATACTATAGCATATAGCCGCCCTAATTATTGATTTTCTTGTCAGTTTCTTTGGCACCTGTGTCCTATGTATGTTTAGTTAAGCTAACCCATAACTACAGCTCATCAAGCCAAATATGTCATGCCGTTCAAGCTGGTAGATGTACCTGAGGAACGGAACACAAAGACGGAGAACTTTCTAAGCGATGTCGCCAACCAAACCCAGTTCTGTCGACTATGTGTGTCGAGCGTGTCTTTGTCGCATGGATTGCCAGGATTTTTGCGGGGTTGGGAGGTAATGCGCTAGTGTTCCCCTATGTCCTCAAAAGTATACGTTCATTTTTGATGCTCCAACGCGTCAGTTTTACAGGTGACTCCGAGTTATTTGTGGCGGTCCTCCGAGACAGTGCGTTTTTGTGCACTGTTACTTCTTGTTACTACTCCCGAGTCTTTTCCTACACAAAGATTATGTTCTATATTCGCTAAGAGAAAAATATTATACATAAGAGCTCTCCGCTCTTATGTAAAATATTTTTCTTCAGATCATTGTTAATGATCATGGCACTTGTTTCAAGTTATCATAAGTGTCAAAGGTCATTTAGCGAATAATAAAATACTAAATTTATTCAGTGAGTCATAATATGTAGTATAATATAGTGATATGGCAACGACAAGCTTAATTCACGACGGCAAATAACAGAATTTCATAATAATTTCTACTAACCTAAGTTTTATTATAAACGCCTTTATTGATTCCGGTTATCATAAAGGTATCGTTGCCTTCTGAATTTAGTGAGTATATCGTACGTACGGCCTCTTTGAACGAACAAACGTTATTTACAGTCGGCGCAAGGATAGCTTTGACCGACGTAATCCCTAGAGTGCTGTGTTATTACAACACAAATTGCTTTGTTGCCTTTTTATTTGGGTACGAAATGTAAGCTCGCGTGAAATGCTCTTTGTTACAATTTTATGAATGTGTAATATGACGGTAGATATTCGATGTTTTGTGAATAAATTATTTCTATTGTTCAGTTCATGCCGCCACATTTTGATGGCTAGATATATTTTGTAATTTTTGCCATACCTAGAAGCTTATCACCAAATCTGCTATATATACATATCATAATATACAATTTAAAAAGTTTGAAACCGCTTTCCATTCTATTATTGAATATATTTAGCATTTTAAGATCCGATGTTGATGATAGAGGTGAGTCGTATTTACTAGAACAGATCAAAGAAACAGGTATTGTACGAGACTAGGTGGCACCTATTCCAATCTTCACGATACTTAGTCTAACTAGTCTTCCATCACAATACACACCTGTACTGTCTCTCTCTCTCATACGCTAAAGCCAAAGCTGAAGTCCGGTTGAAGTGAGACGATGCAATACATACATACATATATCGTCTTGTTACATGTAGAATTGAGTATCAGACTTGTACCTATTCTTGTAAAAGTAAAAAGTAATTGTATACTTATTTAATTAAAGTGCAGTTGGTGCAGTGCTTGTTATATTTCCCTATGTAGGTACCTATTAGAACAAACTTTTATTTTATTTATATGATTACATTTTTACAAAAGTAGATTTAGTGAATTCAAATCTCATAAATACGCTATCTTCCAAAGCCTACGCCTTTAATAAATTGAAAGTATAATATGTTGACAGTCCTAATCCTGTAAAAGTATGAAGGGAAGATATCAGTTGAACATATATTAAATAATAGTAGTAATAAATATAAGTAGTAGGTACCTATACTCTATTTGTTCTAGTCTACTATTTTATAATTCAAAAATCTCTCATGAATCGAATCGAAGTATCGAGTCATTCTTTAAAGTATCATGTGAAGACTAATACGCTACGCAAATCGTAGGCGATACTAGGTAAGACTATGTGGAACAGGTATTTGGATCACTTATTTGCATGGACTAGGAACAGGTGCACCTAGTCTCGAATTTACCTAGTACAACCCATCTCTAGTTGATGATAAAATATTATTCAACAAAGAGGTTTTTTTAATCGATTCTCAACCGGCGAAGTTCATAAAATTTATATTGGACTACCACTGAATTATGGCTTACCAAAACATATAAAGCAGAAAAAAATAGAAGACACAAAAAAAAAACAGATTGTTAAATCAAAAAGGAATCGCGTGTGTGGATGACCGAGCTTTGCTTGATTTAGTTAAGAATACAAAAAAGCAACACAAGTTCCGTGAGAATCTTGTCACTGCAATTCAGGATTTTGCAATGCATCTTTTACGCCATCTAGTTTGAACAAAACGAACAAACAGTAGTTTTTCATGCCTGTAAACACGGATAAAACGACGTTTTCTAAAATTAAACCTAGGTAAATCGATTTATCGCCTTCAAAACCTACAGCATACTAATTTGAAAATCGTTGCACCCGTGTTCGAGATCCCGATTATACAAGAATTGCTCGTTTAAAGTATCTGTACCTCAACCATGAGTTGGCAACATAAATGTCATCTACAGTCGATACTCGATCTCGCCTGCCTATTGAGCTTGTGATTGGCGTACTCGCTGTCGGTTTTAGTTCTTCAATTGACCGCTAGGTGGCACTGTTCTTTTTTCCATACATTTTTGCGCGGCAGTCGATAGCGAGCATCGATTGGTGTTAATGTTGTAAACTCATGGTAGACCTACAGATACAAAACATGTCCGTCGAATTGAGATCCTCCTTGAAGCCATTAAATATGCATTCATATTAGTGTGAATATATTCAACCTATAATTATATTCCCTGAAAGCAAATACTTCTTTATGCTAATTATTTCAGCTGTGTTCTTCTGCAGTTTAAAAGTCTCGAACGCGTTGTGGAAGACATCAGTAGCAACTTACTTACTAAGTACTTTTAGTAATCGTTACTCACTTAAAAAATACTCGCACTCAATTCTGGCTGTCTCTATCTATATCGCCAATGAACAAAATTGGCGCATTTTTTTTACCACGGCCATCGACCAAACCTAGGTTATTGAGTGTAAAATAATATAATAAGCAAGTTATTACATAATTGTATAACTTAACATCAGTCTGAACTGAGTTATATAGATTTGAAAATAAAATAAAATTTCGTGTTTAAAATAACGTTTATCCCTGTCGCATCGCCGCCGTGGCTTTGAATACGATACAGAAGGATAAACCCTCTCAGCTAGTCCGGCCAATCACAGGCCTAGGACTGTTTACAACTGCGCCGGAGCAGTTTACTAGGCCCTTTTTCTATTATTATTATTATACGGTATGTATAATATTATAAACAAACCTTCTGCGCCATAATGTATGTATTAACGTCTATATATTTGAAAATGCATTTTCATTTACTTAGACGACATGACAATAATCATCAGATTATTATTACGGTTTTTACTCTAACTCAAGGTGTTATATCTCATCTCAGACTGCATAGGTATATAAAAATCGTTTATACATTAATTTTCGTGAAAATTTTCCCAACTCACCCCAAAGTTTTAACGATGGCCGTGGAAAAAATAAATGCGCCAATTCCCATAGTAATTTGGTCATTGTCTTTTACCGCATGGAAGGAGTCGCGGGACGTTGCTAGTAATTTGTCAACGATAGGCGGAATATACTCAGCAGTATTATGCCACTGTCACTAAGGGACGTATTCCAAGAGTATAAGCGCAGTAGTAATCCATTTCAGCCTGGTTTCATCCATCTAGCTTGAGTACAGATCTGAGTAAATTTTGTATGTCATTTCAACTCAAGATTTACTACTAAGCATCTTTCTGGAATACCGGCCTTAGAGCGTGAGGCCATAGCACAAACAATTTGCGAAAAAGTATCGAAAGCGTCAACACGTCACGCTTGGGGATACGAACTATGAGTTCTCTGTGTCACACTGTGACTGTTGTCCTAGATAAATTGCAGTTTGTACTGTGTCGCGTGAACGTCATAGCACTTCGCTGTTATTCGTGCTAGACCCACAGTGCTGAAAATCAGCACTTCAAAGAAGTCTACAAGCAAATGATTGAGCTCATAACTTTTATGTGAACACTTGCACCGCAGTGATCTTTTGGAGGCGTATTTTTAAATAGCATAAGTTTTTAATGCTATTTACGATGTTAGTTGGTTTAGGTTTAATTTGTAGTGTTTTTACAAATATGTTGTGTTCAGTATTTACATAAAAAAGTTTGATTTATTCATTTAGAAATGATAGAGGGATAAAAATATAACAAAAATCGATTTATTCCATATCCGTCCCGAGTTTTTGGCTCAAAACATTAAAAAGTTTTTATTCGTCCCGCATGATGATCTTTGTCTTTATTCGTCCCGCATACCGAAATTGTAGTAAGTACAGTTATTGACAAAAGTGTAGTAATTTTCAATCATCTTTACCTGAAGATATTAATAAATGCATAAGTCTGTTAAGAAGAAGAATAGAAAGAATATAGTTAAATGGTAAAACCGGAAAACACTCACGTTTATTATTTAGTAATAAGTATCGTCGTTGCGCACTGTGATGTGCGCGACTAGCGGCCCTCGCTGCTAGACCACGCTCTCCATGAGAATGGGCATCAGTATTGCCCGAACACCAGTCGGAGTATAACGACTAGATGATAAACGTGAGTGTTTGCCGGTTTTACCATTTCACTATGAGTTCTCACGGAAGTTTTTATGGCAGAAAGAATATAATAATATATATAATATAATCTAATCTAATCCATCAAAGGTCATCATGCGGCCAGACACAATAGAAATTTCATTGTTATAATATAACGACTCTTGAAGGGATATAAGAATGTTAAGATTCAAATATAAATTGGGGCGAATAGGGCATACAATCCGGGACGAAAGCAGATTTTATTGTGTGGGCTGAATTTTCTTGGGACGGATAAATCCAAAAATCTCATATACATATTACATAAGTACACGTCATACCTTTTGCTCATACACAAACACGCTACGTTGACTTCCATCTTTCCGAACTCATAAATTAATTCTCAAGAAAGTTGTTGAAAAGAAAACTTACCGAACTCATGTAGCGAAAGGGAAGACGCGTTCAATCGATTTCTTATAACTCCTAGTAATACAAAAGTTGGGAGTTCTCAAGTCTCGTTAGCAGTGCATACTTAGCTTATGTTTGAAAATTTCCTAGTAATACTGATACTTATTAAAAATATTATTTAGTTCTGAAAATAAGGCCATGGTACATAAACTCAGAGTAAATTTTTATTTTGTAAGTACTAGTAAGAAGAGCTTTTGTACTTTTAGTTTAATGATTTTGTCGTGTTTCCAATCTATACTTACAAAAAGAATTTTATGTCTTCGTTAATATGACATAAAAACGTAGAATAATGTTAAAATGAATAATATAAGAGATAATAATTAATGTGAAATTTTAGGAGCTAACGCAATCACTGAATATTAGTGTCATGTTGACGTTGGTCTGTCTCGTTGTATAAAACATATTATATCGAAAAAGCTTTTTTAAACCTAACCTAAAGCTGCGTCTCTGTATATATAATCTGAGTAGTATTTGAGCAAGAAAAGGTATAATTAAATGAATGAATTAAAAATATAACTAGTCGTGCTACCTAATTTATAACTTCTTTTTTTCTTACTATGCATTCACATGCCTCTCGTATGTTAAAATATATCATTATTTATTAAAGCAAACACGGCATTTTGTTTGATTAAAACAACCAATAAGTAAATTCACAGCAAGCAAGCAGCGACCGTGTTTTCTTGCACCGCAAATGCGAGTCGGACTCGCGCACGAAGGGTTCCGTACCATTGTCTAAAGAACTCCCATACACAACAGACATGATTTTTTGCCGTTTTTATAGATAATGGTACGGAACCCTTCGTGCGTGAGTCCGACTCGTGCATGGCCGTTTTTTTTAGTATTTGTAGTTATAGCGACAACAGAAATACATCATCTGTGAAAATTTTAACTGTCTAACTATCACGGTTCATGAGATACAGCCTGGTGACAGACAGACAGCGAAGTCTTAGTAATAGTGTCCCGTTTTACCCTTTGGTACCCAAAACACGAGGTGCGGGTTGCAACCCACCCTAAAATCAGAAAAATGCTGGTTGCTAGCAAGCAACCAACCCTGTTATTCCGTTGGGACCTAG
The DNA here is from genome assembly GCA_917880725.1 of Selenia dentaria. Lineage (NCBI taxonomy): Eukaryota > Metazoa > Arthropoda > Insecta > Lepidoptera > Geometridae > Selenia > Selenia dentaria. The sequence continues at coordinate 35,532,901 of OU862875.1, read as the reverse complement.
AAGTGAACTCACACACGTGACTTTTGCACAATTTTATACATAATATCAAGATTTGATTAAGCACTAAGTATTTAAAAAAGTTCAAAGTTTTTTAATTGTTTTACAATGAAAACATTGAATTTACAATTAAAATATAAAAAAATCTAATAAGATAAAAACAATAATATACTCCATTTGTAGAACAAAGAATTTTATTTCAATTCAAATTTGAAGCCCTTGCCAAGCCTTCCACGAGTTTCATGGACATACCTAAACGGCTTATTCACAACAGATTAAATTCACAAAACCAACAAAGCAGTTGTTTCCTTCAGACTTTCACCTTCCCAATAAAGTCCAACTTGGCTTTTATGGGACTTCACAGCTCTTTTAATAAGAGACCTTTCGAACCTTTGTTCTGTTTTGTTTGTTTTAAACTAAACGAAAAGTTTTTAATTGTTACCTCGTACTCACTCTTTGTCTTTTGAATTCAAGTGGAAGTTTCGTGACAACTGACAATAGTTACCTTATTTTAAGCTTGTGACTAGGTACTACCTCTAAACCTACTTCTTTAAACAACGATTCGAAGAGTATATTCCCAAAAATGCTCAAATATGTAATATTTGTTATCTAAGTCAAAGTCAAAGTCAAAATCATTTATTCAATTTAAGCATCAAAAACGTACTTATGAACGTCAATTTTTCATTGTAATGTACTTTATATACTCTACCGCCGCGTTCCAAAATATATAGAGCCTACCAAGAAGAAGCGTATAGACGTATAATAAGCGGCAAGAAACTCTGGGCCATTCTATTTATATAGATGTTTACAATGTTTCTACTTAAGTACTACACATATTACATGTTATGGGTGGCAGAATGACAGCTTGCCAGAAGTGGATTATTCCAAGCATCTTTATCTTCTATATAATGTCGGACTTTATAATAAGCTTTTTTTATTAAAACGTTTTTTACAGTCAACTTGAATTTGTCCTCTGTGAGCTCAATTATGTGTTTTGGGATTTATTATAAAAGCGCACACACTTTCCTAGGAATGACTTATTAGTCTTCGCAAGTCTAAAACTAGGTACAGCTATCTTATTTGTATTTCTAGTATTAAAAGTGTGGTGATCACTATTTAACTTATATTTATGTAAATTTTTACGAACATACTTTATATTTTCAAATACATACTCGTATAAGAAAAGGAAAATTAATAAATTGATTTCTTTAAATAAAATTCTCAAAGATTCACGGGGACCCATTTCGTAAATAGCTCGAATAGCGCGTTTCTGTAAGATGAAGATGGTCTCTATATCGCCCGCTGAACCCCATAGCAATATAACATTACGCTGTGGAAATATGCAAATGTACTAACCGCGCCGTAGAAGCCGTCTATTAGCTCTCTTATTTTACGTACTCCATATGCAGCAAAACTGAGTCTCCCAGACAGTGCATTTATATGAGGACCCCATAGTAATTTTGAATCAATTTTAATGCCTAGGAAGACTGTTGCCTTGTCCATTACGAGTTTAAATCCATTAAACGTAACGTTGGACTCCAAATATGGAACAGTAGGCAAAGAAAGCTTTAAACATATTGTCTTTTTTGAATTCAGAAGTAAATTATTAATTGAGAACCATTTAGAGATACTAGATATATATAGATAATAAATTATATATATATAGATACGCTCCGAGAAAGCGACCCGCATGCAGAAGTTGCAGTGTCCCGCCACTCGACCAGCTGCACCTACTATACAGACGACAGCCCAATCGAAACGACATCGAGTAAATTAAAAGACTACCTGAACCTGAACATGGCTATAAAAAACTATACTCGTATGACTCGGCGTTCATAGAGGTGATTATTGACTCCACGCGCTCGAAGTTGGTTTCAGTGGCCCGAGCACGAAAATCTGCTTAAGTGTAACGTTATCGTATCGTTTACGTACTCAGTACAAACTATGAGTTATCTGTGCCATTGTTGGTGCCACTATTTACAATGTGTACTAGATAAATGACAGTTTGTACTAAATACGTTAACGATGCGATTAAGTTACACTTAAGCAGATTTTCGTGCTCGGTCCACAGTAGCTGGCAGATCAGGAACACAGGTTATATAATCAAATATAAATAGTTTAAAGTGTCCATGTAATTTTATAAAAAACTATAACATAGAATAGCCAGACACTAAAAAATAAAAAGTTATTAAAAATATAGACAAAGATGTATAGGTTCACTAACAGTAGCATGTAAGAATGTGGTGTAAGAAGCATGACTGCTATATTGTAAAATTGGATTATGAAAAAAAAAATAGGTACATTTCAAATAAGGGTACGGACCCCGGTAGTAGTAAGATTTTAGTAATTGTAGGTAGTAACACTTTGTTGTTTTTAGACAGATAGGGGAGGAATGATTTTTACTTAAAAACTCTTGAAACGGGCCTTTGACCAGTTAAATCTTGTTCCTTCTAAATGTGTTGATTCATGGGCAGTGTAGCCCACATAACAAAAATCCTTAGAATTTGAGGTCAAAGAATTAAAAGATTCAAACTGCTAAGATCAAATTCAAGAACTCTGATCTAGTAAAAACAACTCAACAATAGTTAAACCTCTCAAAATCTCGCAAAAAATAAGGTCACTCCGTCTGCTCGTCTGTCTATTTGTCCATCAATCCATCCGTCCGTGTGTCCCTGTACGGACTGCCGTGCGATTCCCTACACAGCAAACATCCGAGTTCCGAGTTCAACATTCCGAGCAAACATCGTTGCATCTTTGACAACATACGTGAAAGAAATGACGAGATGACAAGAAGCGTTGGAAAAACCACCTTGTGTACAAGGGCAATATCTCCTAAAGTATTTGACATCGGTGAGCTCGTCGACGAGCGCAACGACGAATCATTATAAATAGAGAATAGCACGGCTGATCGCTGATTCGCTGCATCCTTTCATGACAAGACTTTTAAAACACTGACGTCTTATTATGATCTATATAAGTCCTTTAAATTAATTGCGATACAAATGAATGTCACTAGACACATTCCAAATCTGTTTACTTGTTGATGAGCAATCACGTCTGTATGTGCTTCAAACAGGTTTGCAAACAACGCCTGCGGTTCCATCGCTAACATCTTTGAAACCTGATCCTGTTTTGTTCAGTGGAGCGTGTTCTTCAAACATTCTGAATATAATACATGTATTCAAGGTAGAAACACCGCAGCACATAAATTAAACATTTACAGTAGCCAAGGTTGAGATTTTTTAGCAGACTCCAAAACTATCAATCAAAACGATAGAGTCAGCAGTTTTGTATTTCTATGTCAATGTCTTTATATTTAGAGACAGAGTTTTTATTTTACGAGTATATAAATAGGTACAAGTATGTAATTTAACATCAGACCAAGGTAAATTAAAGCTCACCACCATACAGTAAAATAATACTTGTGAAGTATATTTTTTATAGCTATGTCAGTTAAAATAAAGAACCATGTATGTTGAAACAAGCTTTTTTGTTATGATAACGTCTTATACATCGATGAACGCCGGCTGGACGCAAAAAGTATAACTCATTGTCACGATCTGTTGCCACGTTTCGCCCGAGCTGAGCGTGCAAGCGAGAGCGCGGAACAAGCGATAGGAAGGCAGGATCGGCCGAAGTGTTCCGTAAAATTAACGTCCGTAAACCGACTTTACATAATAACCATTATTTCTTTTTTCATTTTTGATGTCCTTGAACCTAAACGTCGTCTGCGCACGATTAGTACTTCGAGTAGCTTATTATCTTCTCCAAAGCCATATCTTTATATATAAAATATTTTATAAAGATATCAAAATGTCATAAAATAGTTACTGGTTATATGAATAAATTTAAGTACTTAGTAAATTAATCAGTACCCACTAATAATAAATACAGTACCTAGGTACATAAAAATATAAAATTAATCACCATGGAAAAAACTGTCATTACATTTCATCACCCTTGAGGGTCGCCGAGCACGTCTAGAGTATCGAGCTGTCAAAATGATAGCATGCTTTTGACTAAGCTATCAGAAGCTGACACAAACTTTGACAGAACTGTCATCATTACGAACTTTACGTAGGCCGATCTTGTTATTGTGTCTTTGCTGTGCCCAAGAATATTACGCTTTTTCACCCGCGTGGTGATGGATGATGATTATGATGATAATGATAAGATATGTGTTAATCCAGCACCTCACTTTCCTCCATACCAAACTTAGCCCCGCCGTTTAAGCGTGAAAGAGTAACAAAGATCCATACATCCATACATCCATACTCACAAACTTTCGCGTTTATAATATTAGTAGGATTACTTTGAAACATAACGTGCTAAAAGTAAGAAAATATTATTAGTTCGAACGAGCGAACGAAGTGTCTCTGCCAAATTGACTTTCATGTTAAGTTGTATGCACATCTTCCTGTACCTACCGGTCGCATCTTTCAACAAATCTTGACAAAACTTGGTGTGCATGTTCTACTTTTACTATAATTACTATTCAATATATTTTGGGGTACTTTTCATTGCCGCTGATAAGACTATGTGCTCGCGAGGTACAGTGTTCGTATACCAGTGTATAATTTTGTTTAATAAAAACAGAGCAAGTGAAAAAATAGAGAGAAAAGTACAAAGTTTAGAAACTGCCTTAGGTCCTTAGCAGGTTGAGGCAGTGAGGTAGTGGGTGCGGGGTGTCGATCTAAAGTCACGTTAAATTTTACGACCCCATCAAATGGCAACGTGCAGCCGCTCCGGTTCTAATATTGTAACGGCAGCTCCAGCTACAATCTATCAAACATTTAGGTTAACTTCCTGTAATGGAGCGAAATTCGCTCGATAATGTGTAAGGCGTATAGCGCGGAGCTTGCACTGTAATTTATATTGTCTCGTATAACGTACGACGTGCAATAATTGTATTTTGTCCTATGCGAGAAAATAACGTTTAGGGGATTGAAGTTGTATTGTTTTGAATTGTTTAATTGAAGATTCACGAATCTTTCAATTGTATTTTGATTACGAGTAGCACTCACCTTTCTGTTTGTCTTAGTAGCCGATGTAGCGAATTGATTTCTTCTGTAATAAAAAAACAATCAGTTAATTTTTGTATTTTATAATCAAATAATATTAATTTGACAACCGGTTTTTTCAAAGCTTATCTCAATTCGTATGTATTTTTTCTGTCTGTATTTTTGTGAATCCTTAGCCAATTGCGAACTGAGTTTAATTACAAATGTTTATCATATATTTTCGAGTCAGTCTTCAAATTGGTACCATCTATATCCTTAACATCAGTTGAAAAGATCATAGGTTAACTTTTCGATCGATATTCATATATTACATTTTTACCTATTATTTTTTGCACTATTTAGGTAATATAATTAATTACGGGTAAGTTTGGTCCAAACGTCAAAAAGTGAACAAAAACATTTTGTCATAAATTTATTTAGCACATGTGTTAAAAGTAATATTAGGTACGTTGTTAAGCGTATTTAAAACGTACTGTACTGTAAATATTTCATACTTCAGCTGAGGAACTTTGAAGTGAATATCGTCCACATATTTCCTGGCTTGTGATCCTTTAGGTTATGTACAGTTGCCTGCAATAATATGTATACATTTCACAATTATCAAAAGTACCTCAAAATTTTGATCAATGTTATTCTGAAATTAAGTTACTTATGTTATTTTATGGCTAAAAATAATCCATAGCTACATTGTTTTAATATGTAGTACTGTATAACAGATTTGAAAATTACGAAATGAATACATCTTATAGCAGGTGAATGTACGTCAGTGCGACAAGCTGGTAAGCTTGTATTAATATAAGCCTTAAAAACAATACCAATATCATTCTAAGCTGAACTTGAAGCATAATGATCTGGTGATCACACTGCCACTAACCGCCGTGCGATTCTCTAAGAGCAAACATTGTTGCATATTTGACAACATCCGTGAAACAAATGACGAGACGACAAGAAACGATGGAAAAACAACCTTATGTACAAGGGCGATATCTCATAAAGGATTTGACATCCGTGAGCTCGTCGTCGACGAATCATTAGAGAATCGCACGGCCGGTCATGGACTGTTACCAACTGACGAGTGGACACTTAACAACTGATGAAGGATTTACCTTTCTCATTACTGTATTAAGCATATTTATGTAAAGAAAATTTATTTCATTACACACATCACAGTAACATTATATGTAAAGCTTTCCTTTCTTATTGACATGACAACATTTTCAATCATACAAAATAAAGGCACCAACCTACTTTCTTCTATGCACTCGCTAACAAAGTGGGTTAATGACAAAGCTACTTACGTCCCTCGTCAAAAAAATAATAATAATTCAATTTGATCAACCGTAATAAGCTTAACAGCCGATGCGGTGCTCGTTTGAGACGTAGATATAAATCTTGGGAAACTCATCGTTTTCGGGAATTTTCCATTACATTTTATGGATTTCTCTCTTGTCCGTCATTAAATTATAACTGGAGGGGAAACGCTTTTGGTGTAACCGACTGGTAATAGCTACTGCGGAGCTGTAACAATGAGTTTATTGTTAAACTTATTTAGAAGTAATTATCATTTTACATAAAAATTAACTCACAAATTGTTATCGAATTACAGATTTTCTAATCAGGGCATAAAGGATACCAAAACATGTTTGAAATTCAAAGAATCGTGTCAGTTAAAAATCTTATGATATATCACAGTATACCGTAAGTACGACGCAAAGTCACTTTGGTATTGTTAACGGAGTTAACAGAATATTATCTAATTTGTTGAAAAACTAATAAACATATTTTGTTTAAATTGGTGAATCTGTATAAAGCATCCTTTAAATGATTTAAGGCTTAATGCATTTATAAAACGGTTCTTAATAACAGTAACAAACTTTTACGTACCTGCTAAAAAGTTTAATCTATTTTTTCTGTGTTTAAAACATAAAAAGAAAAAATATTAAATACAAAGGTGAAATCCTGGAAAATTTGCATCATAATCAGGTAAGTACGATAATTGTCAATTCTAATGTTGTATAACAGGTACAAAATATTGCCGAGTCCGCGGTTTCTGCAGAGCCTTATGACCCGTAAATCCCCTGGTGCTGATGGTATCAGCAACAAGGTGATTAAACACTTCTCAGTCCCACTAGTCCATCTTCAATGCGGCTATGAGCAACTGCTCCTTCCCAGACACTTGGAAGCATGCCATTGCCATTGGTATTCACAAACCAGGCAAACCGGCAGCCGAGCCCTCCAGCTACCGTCCCATAAGTCTCCCTAGCTCTCTGGGGAAGAATTACGAGCGGCTCATTGTGAACCGACTCTGGTCCCACGTTAGGTCCAATAACCTCCTTCCCGATGAGCAATTTGGTTTTAGAGCCAAACACTCTTGCGTCCAACAAGTGCACCGCGTAACGGAGCACATCCTAGGCGGTTTCAATAAGAAACCAAAGCCCTAAGGGACCATAGCTGTCTTCCTCGACGTAGCGAAAGCGTTCGACAAAGTCTGGCACAACGGCTTGATATTCAAGCTGTACCAACTGGGTGTGCCAGACCGTCTTGTACTCATCTTACAAGACTTTCTCAGGGATCGAACGTTTAGCTATTGCACCGAGAGAACGCTCTCCTCCCCGCATCCCATTCACGCAGGTGTCCCTCAGGGCTCTGTACTCTCACCCATTCTCTTCTCGCTGTACACCAGCGACATCCAACGATCTGAACCTAATGTTCAGATCGCTCAGTTTGCGGATGATACTGCAATCTACTCTACTGGCTGGTTCAAGGTCAGGCAGAGATGCGCCATCCAACGAGCCATCACCGTAATCGGTGCATGGTTTCGTAAATGGCGGATTGCAGTAAATCCTAGCAAAAGTGCAGCAGTGTACTTCACTGAGACCCGGCGGAATCTCATGCCGTCACCCATAGTCCTATTTGGCGAACCCATCCCTTGGGCTAAATCTGCCAAATACATGGGCGTCACCCTTGATCGCCAACTCACTTTCGCGAAACACATCCAGATTGTTCGCAATAGGGCGGCCTTCATTATGGGTCGTCTTAATCCACTCATAGGCAAAAAAAGTAAAATGTCTCTTAGAAATAAGACGACTCTTTACAAACTTTGCATCCGCCCAGTCATGACTTACGCATCTGTAGCGTTTGCCCATGCTCAGAAACACGACCTCCACAAACTTCAAGTGATTCAGAATCGCTTTATGCGCAGGACAGTGGGCGCTCCGTGGTACTTACGGAACGCCGAACTGCACTGCGATTTCACCCTCCCCTCTATTACGCAGTATATGAAAGACTGCTCCCGCCGCCACTTCGACAAAGCTCCCCACCACTCGAATCCCCTAGTGGTCGAAGCGGCGAACTACTCCACTGACATAACCGATCCTCACTTCCTTCCCCTTTGGTCGCCGTCCAAGGCATATTTTGGGTGACCTGGACGACCCCATCGCAGCCGTTACTTCTGCAGCTTTAGCGTCGTCCCAAGGGAACCCTGGTAATGGTTGTAGACCCGACCAGGGCTGTGATCCCGATCGCATTGTAGGCACCGACCGAGATCTTCTTCGCAGCCCCAGTCGCAGTCGAGGTAATCTACACACACACGATTGGAGTCCCAGCCACGGTGCAGGTGGGAGTATACACCACGTCCGATCGCGATGTATCCTCCGGCCCAGGCAATGGCTGTGGACGAGGTAACACTGGTTTTCTATGTAGCCCCAGCCACGGTACGGGCAGGAGTCTACACCGCGGCCCCGGCCTCGATGTAGACTCCGGCCCAGGTAACGGCTGTGGGCGAGGTACTCAAGTTTCTTATTGTAGCCCCACCCAAAGTACAGTCATGAGTGCACAACGCGACGATCCTGGTCGCGGTGTGGACCCATGTCGCGGAAATGGGGGGAGGCGAGGTATTTCCGTTTGTAGCCCCAGTCAAGGTAGTGATTCCGATCACGGTGTAGGCTCCGGCCGAGGTAATGACTGTGGGCGAGGTACACAAGGTTATGATTTAGTGGTAAACACAGTCAAACACCGAGCTCTAGCTAAGGCGAGCGTTGAAGACGCTCGCCTTAGGCGGTGCGCCCTCTGCGCCCGCATCTGGCTGAGTGCCATCTGCGCTCGCCGACCGTCCGGTGACGCTGTAAATGCCGGCAGAGGCAAACAGCATTAGTCCGTTCAAAAAAAAAAAAAAACGGTTTCTGGAGATTCCATTTTAATTTATTTTAATGGCGCACTTCTCAAAGCGCTCTCGTATCGTGTGATGACCAGGCCAGCATGATCCACTAGAGTCATTATGCAATATCTGGTGTCACGGGCTTTATTTATGATCCAATTCCATATTCCATTTCAATACCGATTCCAATCAGAAAAACTAAAACGACAAAATTTCATTTAAAACAAAAAAATCTTTTGGAACTCATAACAAAGTTTTCAGGCTACGATGTTGCAGCATATTTAAATTACACACACATACAAGCACCAACGTGACGTCAAACATATACATCTACCAAATACATCAATTTTATATGGCTGTCATACATTTCATTTCCAGATTCCATAGGCAAGCGCGCTCCAACTACTTTGCCATAGGCGTCGTTTCTAAGAATTTATTTGCTCCGTAGACTGAGCATTCTCTGCCTACGATTTGCTCCGTAAACCGCGCGGCCAGAAACAAAAGAATTCCTAAAATCCCTGCTAGTGAAAAAGGATTCGTTACTTTGTATGTCTTTGTACGCAAACCTGTAAATTCATTTTATTTTAAGTCAAAAGATATCTTTGTGACCATCTCGTTTCTAAAAAATATTCCTAAAAGGTGACTTTGTTAGGAATCTCTTCATTTGACTAAATTGCTGAATTTCTTTAGCAGTACGATCTAAGGCCCTCATTGGGTATGTATACAGTCTCGTGGTGGGGTGAAAATTTTAATTATTAAGATCATTTACTACAACAAAAGACCTTATTTACTTAGGAAGCACTTTACAGGAATTAGATTATGAACAGTTAGGGTCTTTGCACATTCTTATTTCTCCGGAAAGATGAATTTAATTAAAAGTCTACATTAACCTAACACACTACATTAACTTAAAAAAACCGTCAAGTAGAGGTAGTTTAAAACGTAAAATAAACAAAAAGTAAGCAAACAACAGAGAGCATAGTTAATAATATATTTAGTTCAATTTTATTATCATTTTATTGACTCGATAATAGGTGTTTAATTTTAATTTTCAGTTGACTTGAAACATTAATGATATGGCCTTGTGAATACGTAGTTTCATTTATAATTCAACTCTACTTATTAGAGGAGCTCTTTATAAGTAATTAAAATAATACGGAAACATATTATTTCAAGTTTTTACTGAGTGGCACTTCTGTTGGTGTGCAAAATATTCAGTCTATAACTAAACATAACAAGCATGATTATATTGATTTTGGGTTTAAGAAGCTATCAACGTAATGTTTAACTTAAAATTTATCTGGGTCACTGAAATTAAACGCAAGTGTGGTGTTGACTGTAAAGTGAACGCTCCTCTGGTCATGATTATGAAAAATGATTTACTAAAATCATAATATTTTATTAATAGAACAAAAATTTTCAGCATTGGTTTAATGGATAACTTGTGATTTATTCGATTTGAAAAGGAAACAATAAGGCTTTGTAACAAGTGATTGCAGCCTCATAATTAAACTCTTAAGACTCTTAACGTCAATAAAACAGTGTATCGCCATTAATTGTGTGATTGGTTGACTATAGGTAGCTAGCTAAAACTTCATTATAATAGTTCTTCTGCCCCCTACACCAAGTCAAATGACTTGTATCTCAGGAGTATATCATTTCGTAACTTTCATAACATCAAGAAAACAGTGTATTTACATTGATTAAATGATTGACTGATTATAGGTAGCTAGCTAGAATAGTAGAACTAGGATTAGGTAATAGTAGACCTAGCCCCCTATAGCAAGTAAAACGACTAGTATCTCAAGAGTGATATTATTTCATAACTGGTTAACTTGAATCATGGTAACCCTATGCTATGACCGACCATTTTCCAAGGACGGAGTTAAAAACAGTGACGCATTTAGGACAGGATCACTATTATCTACGTACAAAAAGGTTGCCTAAAACAGATTAAATCTGTGCACAGTTACGAGCTTTTCTTTTTGCCGGAATAACATCCGTTTTAATTGTTATAATGTTAGGTTGTTTTGCTTTAATTAACAGTGTTATCTGAGAATGGACACCCGAATATAAAAGCAATCTTAGAATTGTAAATTGTACTTTATTTAACATCATTTAATATGTAACAATCTCTATAAAATCAGTACAATGCTAAGCAACCATTTCAATTTCGAATTTTAAAGCATTTGATTATAATTAATTATACATAGATTGAAGATTTGACCTTTTATAATTTACTATAATTAATAAGTAATAGAGCTTAAACAGACTACCCCACCAACAATAACAATTTCCAATTAGAAATGTATTACTTACCTTAATTTAATGTACATATTATACCTACATAGGTATAATATGTGTATATATGTATGTGCCAAGTGAAAATAAAAATACTCCGCATAGTCTCGTCCCAAAAGTAAATAATAATTAATTAATAACACACATTTTCTGGGATACAAAGTAGTCCTTGCGTCATTGCCAGGTTAACTTTCATAGATACTATGAAAATGTATGTACATAAATGTATGTATATAAGTATACTATACTAAAAAATCAACCCAATCCAGGCCTAGACAAAAGATGTTTTCATCCCATCTATTCGAAAAGGACGACTTGGTTCGCCTTTATGTGCACCCAAAGGTGGTGTTTTCTATAAGAAAGTTTTAGCGGGCAGTAATAAGTTTTTAATCCTCTTTATAAGTGCGCCGCAATTATCTTTGCCGCGCACTTTTTGAATTTGGAACATCTTAGTGTTCAGCACCAAAGAAATCGAACGCAAATATTGTTTGAATAAAGACTGGCTGGTACGACGGCCCATAGTCACGCCGCCGGATGAATGAAAAAAAAAAACAAATTAAAAAAGCGCGAACTACAGCCCGCGTTTTCGTAAATTTTCACGGATTGTTAGAAATTCATTGTTTTGTTTTGTTTTGAAAAATGAGTTCTTCAAGTGACAGTGAAAGTATAGAATTAACTCCTGAAAGCATTAGAACTGACGCAAGAAATGTGATGGATAATCTATTACCTGCAAAATCCCGGGAGAAATATATGAAAGCCTATGGTAATTTTATTGAATGGAGAAATGCAAGAAGCGCCAAGAATTTTTCAGAATCTGTGTTTTTGGCCTACTTCCAGTACTTAGCCAAAACTAAACAACCTTCCACTCTTTGGAGTACATACTCAATGCTAAAATCAACAGTCAGTTCTAATAACGATGTAAAACTGGACACATATTCGAAATTAATAGCGTACCTGAAGAGGATGTCTGATGGATTTAAACCTAAAAAATCCAAAGTGTTCTCAGTCAAAAACGTGGAGACTTTCCTTAATGAGGCACCCGACAAAGTCTTACTTGCCGTAAAAGTAAGTAGGTAACTATGTTTACGGTGGATTAGTAAAATATAATCATAGTGTATAAAAATGCACATTTTATTGTAACCTGTACTTTGATAGATACTTGTCTTATTCACATTCGGTTTTGTTACAGGTGGCTTTAATTTTCGGATTACATGGAGCTTGTCGTGGCAATGAACTTTTAAAAATAACTGTTGATGATGTCGAAAATCACTCGGATGATTTACTGTTAGTAAAGCTGACCGATACAAAAACCAAAATTGACCGATCCTTCGTAATACGAGGAGAATACAAAACTATTGTACAGAAATACCTGGACCTGCGTCCTGCTGCTATGAAGACCAATCGGTTTTTCATCCGTTATCAAAATGGCAAGTGCTTCAAACAAGTGATGGGAAAAAATAAAATTTCTAACATGCCACAAGAAATTGCTACTTATTTGAAGTTACCAGATATCAAACAGTATACAGGACATTGTTTTCGTCGTACTTCTGCTACCCTTTTGGCAGATACTGGAGCGGACTTAACTGTTCTCAAGCGACATGGAGGATGGAAATCGAGTGCTGTAGCAGAAGGGTATATAGAAGATTCCATTGAGAACAAGGCGAAAACATCTGAACGCATCGTGGAAAACATTAAATTGCAACCTTCAGTTAATCCATCCATACCACTGTCGCCGCGCCTATCTACATCCAAACAACGAGATTCACCGTCACATTTTCCTCAAAATGATCCAGATTCGGACATTTCAAACACGCAGAATATAAAATCTACAACAATCTCTATTCCTAATAAAACTGTAACAATAAATTTTCATAATTGCGAAAATGTCTCAAATGTAAATATAAGTTTTTAGTTGTTTTAATAAAGGATACTATTTAATTTCAATTTAGTTGTTACTCTATGTTTTATTAAATAATAATATTACAATAAAATATGAGGCGCTTTTATTTTCTCATAGTGGGTGATGAAAAGTAGAGTGTATCACTCGGGCGTAATAGTAGATTGTATCATAAGGGAGCAAAATAATATTTTTACGGCAAGGGCGCTTTTTTGAATCCAGAGCGAAGTGAGGGATTCTAGAGTAGAATCCCGAGCGTAGCGAGGGATTCTTTAGTAGAATCCTGAACGTAGCGAGGGATTCAAAGTACGTCGCCCGAGCCAAAAATATATTTTGCGCCCGAGTGATACACTCTACTTTTCATCACCCACTATGAGAAAATAAAAGCGCCTCATATTTTATTGTAATATTATTATTTAATAAAACATAGAGTAACAACTAAATTGAAATTAAATAGTATCCTTTATTAAAACAACTAAAAACTTATATTTACATTTGAGACATTTTCGCAATTATGAAAATTTATTGTTACAGTTTTATTAGGAATAGAGATTGTTGTAGATTTTATATTCTGCGTGTTTGAAATGTCCGAATCTGGATCATTTTGAGGAAAATGTGACGGTGAATCTCGTTGTTTGGATGTAGATAGGCGCGGCGACAGTGGTATGGATGGATTAACTGAAGGTTGCAATTTAATGTTTTCCACGATGCGTTCAGATGTTTTCGCCTTGTTCTCAATGGAATCTTCTATATACCCTTCTGCTACAGCACTCGATTTCCATCCTCCATGTCGCTTGAGAACAGTTAAGTCCGCTCCAGTATCTGCCAAAAGGGTAGCAGAAGTACGACGAAAACAATGTCCTGTATACAGTTTGATATCTGGTAACTTCAAATAAGTAGCAATTTCTTGTGGCATGTTAGAAATTTTATTTTTTCCCATCACTTGTTTGAAGCACTTGCCATTTTGATAACGGATGAAAAACCGATTGGTCTTCATAGCAGCAGGACGCAGGTCCAGGTTTTCCTGTACAATAGTTTTGTATTCTCCTCGTATTACGAAGGATCGGTCAATTTTGGTTTTTGTATCGGTCAGCTTTACTAACAGTAAATCATCCGAGTGATTTTCGACATCATCAACAGTTATTTTTAAAAGTTCATTGCCACGACAAGCTCCATGTAATCCGAAAATTAAAGCCACCTGTAACAAAACCGAATGTGAATAAGACAAGTATCTATCAAAGTACAGGTTACAATAAAATGTGCATTTTTATACACTATGATTATATTTTACTAATCCACCGTAAACATAGTTACCTACTTACTTTTACGGCAAGAAAGACTTTGTCGGGTGCCTCATTAAGGAAAGTCTCCACGTTTTTGACTGAGAACACTTTGGATTTTTTAGGTTTAAATCCATCAGACATCCTCTTCAGGTACGCTATTAATTTCGAATATGTGTCCAGTTTTACATCGTTATTAGAACTGACTGTTGATTTTAGCATTGAGTATGTACTCCAAAGAGTGGAAGGTTGTTTAGTTTTGGCTAAGTACTGGAAGTAGGCCAAAAACACAGATTCTGAAAAATTCTTGGCGCTTCTTGCATTTCTCCATTCAATAAAATTACCATAGGCTTTCATATATTTCTCCCGGGATTTTGCAGGTAATAGATTATCCATCACATTTCTTGCGTCAGTTCTAATGCTTTCAGGAGTTAATTCTATACTTTCACTGTCACTTGAAGAACTCATTTTTCAAAACAAAACAAAACAATGAATTTCTAACAATCCGTGAAAATTTACGAAAACGCGGGCTGTAGTTCGCGCTTTTTTAATTTGTTTTTTTTTTTTCATTCATCCGGCGGCGTGACTATGGGCCGTCGTACCAGCCAGTCTTTATTCAAACAATATTTGCGTTCGATTTCTTTGGTGCTGAACACTAAGATGTTCCAAATTCAAAAAGTGCGCGGCAAAGATAATTGCGGCGCACTTATAAAGAGGATTAAAAACTCATTACTGCCCGCTAAAACTTTCTTATAGAAAACACCACCTTTGGGTGCACATAAAGGCGAACCAAGTCGTCCTTTTCGAATAGATGGGATGAAAAATATATTTTTGGCTCGGGCGACGTACTTTGAATCCCTCGCTACGTTCAGGATTCTACTAAAGAATCCCTCGCTACGCTCTGGATTCTACTATAGAATCCCTCACTTCGCTCTGGATTCAAAAAAGCGCCCTCGCCGTAAAAATATTATTTTGCTCCATTATGATACAATCTACTATTCTGTTAACGTTAACACCAAACGACAACTCCTAAATGTATGGCGTTGACATTACCTGTGGAAAAGTCACGTGACGCCGTGCTAAGTTCGTAGACACATTTTTGTATGTAGCGTGTGCGGAAACACGCCTGTTTGAATTTTGTCTAGGCCTGTAGTTCCGTAGTTTCAATTTCCATAGCGTCAGAGAAACAAACCATCCGTGCAGATATACGTACCTATGTATTTTTTTGTATAAACCCTTAAATTTTACAGCAAACTAAGCTTCTCGGGTCAATGCCAAGTTGTACATTTTGAGATTTCCAGCTATTCCTTTTTATACCGGCGTTATTTCGGACGCCAATAACCCGGCTAAATTAAAGAGGTACTTAATTGTATTCTTCAATGATACCCTTGCTATAGTTTGTAATTTACGATACAAAAATATTAATAGTTATCTATTAATTTCTTTGCCTTTACCATTACCATACATATTATACCATTTTAGTTGAAGGATACCTAATAATAAAGATAAACTTAATTCTACAGGAAAGATAATAAAGCCAACCGATAAAATGTAATCCTGTTAATCCACATTTGCCATGAAGCTGCGATTAAAGCCACAAGTCAATTAAGAACCTCTAATTAGGAGAATTACTATTGGCTCGGGTAATGAACAAAGACAATATCGTTACTTTCCATCAGGCTAGATTGTGAAAGAATGCTTGGTTATATACGAGTATACTTAGTATAAAAGATCACATTTCCTGCCTAAACATTTTGGTTTTCTAAAGTATTTCCTCTCTACATGCAATATTATACTTTGAAAAACATAATTAAAAATAGAGGAAAAAAATATTCGGAACTGTATAGGTAGGTAGTACAGACACGGTTTAAAAATGCTAAGCATCCGTTAAAGAGAAATCTGCATGCACTGCACAGTGGCTCTACTATGAGTTGGCAACATAAATGTCATCTATAGTCGGTACTCGATCTCGCCTTCCTATTAATCGGTTTGAATCAGCATCATGCAAGTACCGTTATAGTCGTTAAATTTGTCGAATCTAATCTAATATTTTAGTCGAATCGTATCGGGCCCTAGCAACTTTGGAAGTCATATCGACGACTTATACGATCGTCGACAGTATGTCAATTATTACGAATTGTTTGCATTCCACAACGCGTCCTTGTATCATTTGAAGATTTAACGAGCATTTCGCTCTTCTACGATCAAAATAAGGCCGATCTATTTTTTTTATTGAATACTAGTTGCGCATTGCGGTTGCACCCGCATGGTGATAGATGATGACGATGTTGATGAAAATTATCCTATGTGTTAAATTATTAAATTATCAGCGCCCCATCTACCTCCATGCCAAATTTCATCAACATTGTAAGAGAATAACAAACATCCATTCATCCATAAATTCAAACTTTCGCGTTTACAATATTAGTAATAAGATCAAACGCAACTAAACAATATCCCCATTCCCGTCGCCTGTCGATAAGCTATATCGAGGTCGTTTTCAAAGCTGACAAAACAGTCGTTCCAATCGATTAAATAGACGATCTCAAACGTAATTTAACAGTTCCATGCTAGGGTTACCGCTATAATCGTAAAAACTTATCGAATTTGTCTACCGATCGCTTAATTTAGTTACTTACTTGCAAAAACAAAAAAAAAATATCGTAAAGAGCGATATAGCCAAGAAGTATGACGAATTCAAGATTCAAATTTATCGATCGGTAAGTTCAGTACTTGCACTGCAGCAAGCCTCCGCTTCATTCATAAATCTTTTGTTATAGCGTAAACCTGATGCGGACAGATTAATATTGTGATTGGCGTACTCGCTATCAATTTTAGTTCTACAATTGACCGCATGGTGACGCTGTTCCCTTTTTCATATTTTTTTAGCGGCATTCGAGATAATTTCCTGTTTTATAGTTTTATCATGTATATGATTTATTGTGTATGTTATTTATTTATATTTAGGAATATATATATTAATTTCACACTTGATAGTTGCGTGACGGACAGATTGGATTGGGCTGCCATATACGAGTAAATATCTGAATGTTAGTTCGCCGTAACTCCACGACAGTACTCGCACAGACTCTACAAGTCGAAAGACCATTGGCACCAGTCTTAAATGTAACCATTTTTCAACTGTTTAGTTTTCTATTAACTTGGCATATTAGCAACATCCATTTTATTTAATTAACACAACCATTCTATTCAGTTTAATAACTGAATCAATCAATGAATGAAGTAGTTTTTGAGTTACATCCTTATGGATGTAACTCAAAACTACTGGACTGAATTAGATGAAATTTAAATGGGACCACACGGGAAGCACCAGCTTTCAAAAAAGAATTTTGAGAATCGGTTCACCCTATCGAAAGTTATGAGGTAACAAGAAGTCGGTAGAAAATTAATTATCAGGGAGTGTTCGAGTGATATCTTGACGTGTAAGCTATATGAAAAATTATAATGTCAACCATTTTTAAATTTCAGGTGTTTTATATAATACAGATATATATTAGTACAGAATATGATACATATTTATATAATATTGATTTTTTCAAAACAGGAGAAGGTTATATGTTTTGCATATGTTCACCAATTTCTCCCATTTTGTGAACCGATTCTCACAATTATTTTTGTGTTTAGTAGAGTTTACTTTCTAGGTGGTCCCATTTAAATTTCATCAAATTCGGTCCAGCAGTTTTTGAGTTACACTGCAATAACTGAAAAGTGTTTCGCCTATTTTGATGATTTGAAGACATCATCATTGACGGTGAATGACAATCGATCTCGTAATTAGCAAAGGTCATTAAAAGGGGTGAAAAAAGTTTTGATCTAAAAACGGAACCGACTTCAACACCAAAAAGTATGAAATAACTCGGTACCGACTTCAACAAGTTATTTCATACTTTTTTCTGTTGAAGTCGGTTCCAATTTAATATACAATATATAATACTCGTAGGTGAAAGCAAAATGATTGAAAATAAAAAGTACCTACTACCTAATAACATTAATGTAAGTCAAATTGTTTATATATACTTATATACGTACTTTGTTTATATTTACTTACGTACCCTTAATATACATTAGTATACGTTGACTAAAACAATATGAAAAGAAACCACAGAGGTATTTTCCCGTTCTCCAAATGCAGTAGACAAACAAGTTCCAAAAAGTAAATTAGAACGCGGTTATTCCTTGCAAGCTGTATTTACAGAAATTTAATTAGACTCCCGACCTCTCCAGCCGTAATTTCACGCGTTTTATTAATATTTTTCCTCATTTCTTTGTTACGGCAACTTGGTTTTAAATCTGATTGTAAAAGGAAACGGATTAGCCGTGGGGTTTAATAGAGAAGCTTTTTAACGGGGTTGTGGAAATTGAAATATACTGATGCTGTTTCTGGGATGAATTTATTATCAGCAACATCATTAACGAACAGTATTATGTTGTTATTAGGTATACTACTGATGTTCACATATTATATTATACAACAAAGTTACGTCGAGATCATATTCAAATCGTCATGGGGGAGAAAAAAATGCCACTTTGATACCAACATCCTAAATTCATCTACCTATTATCTATTTGCACTAATTAATATAATAAAACAAGAAATGTTTAAAAGTAATTTGTATAATTTGCAATTAAACTAAGTGCAAATACATTTTATATAATGTTTCACTCCTCAGTTTCACCCGCTGGCTTGCTGATGAAAGATGATGATGAAAACTATCCTAAGTCATTCCCTGGGATATATATATATAATCTCCTTACCAAATTACATCGAGATCAGCTGCTCAGCCGTTTTGGCGTGAAAGCTTAACAAACAATCATACTCACATTCGTATTTACATTAGTTAGGATTAACATGTCATCGTGTAAAATTACTGTTCAAATCAGGTCTGTCGTGTACTCTCTGTGTTTTTTCATAATTTCATGCCGTTGCACTGCGCCGTAGGAGAGAGGTCAGTCAAAATCAATGGTTACGGGAACTCTAAATATATATCGAGACAAGAAATTAGCATATGAGTACATAACTTGTATATTATTACCTACCCACATAATAATAAGTAGCTATTATTGGCTACTGGCTATTAACCCTATATGCAGTGCATGTTTATAAGTGCGGTAGTGATTTCATGGCATCTTTATCATGGTGGGCTCACGCAGAAAAAAACATATTTTATGTTTTAGCAGTGGTTAAACAGGTACAGACTACCTAGCTACATTAATGGCTTTACCCATCATAATGAGCACTCATACCAAAGTCATGGGAAAAGAAAACTTCATGGCAAAACCATCGAAGAAGGAAATTCTTTTGTAACTTGCGTACAGCTATACTCGAGGTGGTTATAACACGAAGAAGGGAAAAACTGCTTTGATTGATCTTATCATTTGATAATGTTAACCATGTTTTTTGCTCCATCGAAGAGTACCTCTTAACGCTTTGCCAATAACATAAATTACGAAGGAAGTATGTCACATTCAAGTCCTCGCATCATAAAGAAAACCTGTCACTAAGCACGTAATTGGTAATTCAGTAATGTCCTTGAGTGACCATCCTAGGCCCAGAGCTAATAACAATTTCGACCGCATACTGGTCATCAAATAAGATAATGACAAAAAGCAAGCGTACCAATAATAAAAAAAATACCACGATACAGTACACAAGAGGAGTACATCGAAAATAAATTCATTATAAACTCTTAACATACACACTCACGATTTCATTGAAATCTATATCAATACAACTTGTGCACAACTTGAATCTAAACTAATGTTATAAGAGGAAAGATTTGTATTTTTGTATGTAAAGATAAACTAATTAGTACTAGTAATTTTTAAACTAGTAGTCCGATTACAAACAACATTTTGCTGAAAGAAAGCTACATTATCCCTGAGTAACATAAGCTATACAAAAGTTTCATTAAAGTTAGGGATCCGTATGAAAACTTCAATAATGTAAGTCAAGGTAAGAAAAAAATACCCATAATCATATCATAACAATATTAATCATAAATCATCAATGTCAACTAAAAATGTTTGCAATACTATATATCTAACTGTTACATTTATATCACGACAACTACTTTTCCGTGTGAAAATATGCAATATTAACGCCGGTACAAACTAGACCACATTATTCATACCTTGGTGTTAATCCTTATCTACACTAATAATAAAGAGGAAAGATTTGATAGTTTGATTGTGACGTATAAACGCAAAAACTACATAACCGGTTCAAAAAAATCTTTCACCATAAGAAAGCTATATTATTCCTGAGTAACATATACGCTATATTTGATTCATCATCATCATCCCTCACCGCGCGGGTGAAACCACGGATCGCAGGTAGTTATTTATAACTGTGGAAGTTATTACTCTGTGGGGCAGATGGGTTGATAGAACGGGAGAATAAAGAACCCATATGAGCAAAGGTTCATTTGTAATACGGAACCTTTAACATCAGTTACCTTAACAATTAACATCGATACATTCACGAGTCATCGGGGAGAATAATTAACCCAAAAACATTTCTTTACCCTTCCCGACTACCCAGCAACGAGGGAAATATCGACCTCTGGGGAAATACTCTAAGGACTATTAAGAAGGGATGATTAAATTCGGGCTATATCCAAATACATTATGTATTTTACCAATTTCCATATTAGTTTCCTTATTTACATTATATTTACCCCACAGTAAAACGAAGTTGTCGCTTCTCTAAGCGAGGTATTAAGATTACTTAACAAGAATATTTTGTAGCGATCGGATCTTGTTAGGAAATAAAGCATAATATCAATTTCACTGAAAGATGAAAGGATGGTATTTGGAAAATGTTTCCTTTTAATAATGTAAGTGGGGAAAGGATCACGATGTGGCAACAGAGTAAATCAGCCAGTAAGGAAACATTCTTTAACGTTATTATTTCCATGATAAAGAAGCTGCTTTACTAATCTTATGTTAAATATAGTTTTACTTGTCACATCGATTACATTTTAGCAATTCAGATATGTTATAAAATTACTTACTATTACACTACTACTAATTACAGATAACTTATTTTATTTTTCTCATTTCCTTAAAGGCACGGAAACGTAGAGTACCTAACTATGAATAGCAAATACACGATTACAGTTGCAAGTAATTATATAAAGTGAGGAAACTTCAGATTTTTTTTAAATAGCAGTACGTAGTCGAATGCGAAGACAAATCCGATCTTTTCATAAACCTGATAAGCTTTCTATTTTACTAGATACGCGACGGGACTGTCCATGAAAGTTGCAGTGCAGTCCAGAGCTTTTAGCTTTAAAGTTCTGTGCAGCATTGCTCCTGCGTTTATCGCTCCAAGACAGCTGTTTAATCGCATTCAACCAGTAATTTCAATCGTTAATATATTCTTTCAGCTCTAACACAGCAATCCTCACACAATAAACTCTTAAGGCAGAATATCTGGCATTGTGGCGATACCTCCAAGTTAGACAACTGTATGAGAGTCCTTTCGCCCTCGTAACTTAAGATTAGTATCATCCTGGAACCACAGGTACATGACAGGGGTGCTGTAGAATGGTCCATGGTCCAATCCATGGTCTGCTGTAGAATAGCCTACCATGCATATGACACCCTAATTCCCTATATATGTACAAGCTTTTTGCCTCGTGCCCAAATAATTTTGCCCCATTGTTACTCTCATCCAGTACATCCTACATCACACATCCCAGTACATCCCAGTAGTCTAGATTCTATACCGCACAATGTTGCCATACCCAATTAGGGTCATTATGAAACACACACAAAAATATGTATATTAAAGACCTGCGTATGTAAAATTCATGATGTTGCAATAAATCCATTATGTATTTATTGAGCATTGAGTATAGACTATTGGACTACTACTATGCACTCGAACCCTGTTGTTCTAGACTCAAGAACAACATTTTTGATTGACCAATGCGCTTACCCTGGTGGCCCCACGATAGATATACAATAAACTCACTTGATTAATTTAATGTAATTATATAGCACTTCCATTATAGAAATATGCATATAATTTAAATATGTACTAATTGTAAAAACAATATTTAAAGATTACAGCTGAGTTACATCATATGTCTATTTTTTTTCAGCTAGATTGTTACAGCGCATGGGGCTCGTAGTTTATATATAGTTGTACCACTAGCCCAAAGCTAGTGGGACCATGAGGACGATATTGGTAGGACCAATTTAATAATCATTTATAATGATAGCTCGCGAAATAACGTCATTAGCAAACGTGACGTGATTACCTATTTAATGTTCTTAGTTGGATCTGCAATGGTTTATAGGATCTGCTATTTCCTACTAGTTCATGCATGAATGCTATAATAATACATTATAATAATAATGTTTATATCGTAATGCTTTCAATATGATTCATACATTCCATCATTTCGAAACATACGATACAGTATAGTACGTGACAAAATTTTATTTCAAAACGATTATACAGTTATATCCTACTTCCTACTAATATTATAAACGCGAAAGTTTGTGATTATGGATGTATGGATACTATGGATGTATGGATGTATGGACCTTTGTTACTTATTAACGCACAAACCGCGGGGGCAATTTTGATGAAATTTGGCATGGAGGTAGATGAGGCACTGGTTTAACATATAGGATACTTTTGCTTCCCAAAGTTTGTGTCAGTTTCTGATAGCTTAGTCAAAAGCCAAGTCAATTTGACAACTCGATACACTAGACGTGTTCGGCGACCGTCAAGGATGATGAAACCACAGATACCGCCAAGGGTGATGAAATGTAATGAATTTTTTTCCCATGGTGATTAGTTTTATTTTATTATTATTGTTTACTGATTGATATACTAAGTATGAAAATATACTCAAATAATACTATTGTAGCAATTGCGTTTCACCATGTACATATTTTTGACATTTTGGTATAGAGATAGATATGCCCTTGGAGAAATAATAAGCTACTCGAAATACTAATCCAGCGAAGACGTAGTCGCGGGCACAAGCTAGCAATTAAACATATCATAACTTTGAAGTCATTTTAGCTCCCACTTCTATGGTGTTTTATACTGAGACACTTTTGAGTATTATGGATTGTAACCATCTTATTGCAGGCGACTGTACCTAAAGCATATGGCTATAAATAAACAAATAGACTGAATAAGAATATACGAGTATATCTATGTAATTATGTATACATATTGTAGTAGATGTACTGATCAAAATGTACTTAGTATTTATTTATTTTCGTATTTTTGTACACTGTGACAGTTCTCTTGTCTTACGTACTCGTATTTATTTACGAAGGCGTCAGAAAAGATACGTTAAATAATGCAATAATACACGTCTTACTGGCTCTTGAGTGTGTGTTTACTTATTTTTGTAATAACAAATGTTAACGGCACGAAAACATGAAGGCAATAAATATTAGTTTAGCATCTTCAAAGAATTCAGGGGGAGAACGTAATGAATAACTAATTTTGTATTGTTTCATGTGACAAATATATTAAAGTACTTTGAAATAAATACTTCGTGAGTTTTGAGTCAAGATCATCAAGATTGTAGACTTTTCAGTTTTTGGAGTGTAACTCAAAAACTCCTTGAACGAATTTGATGAAATTTAAATGGGACCACTTTTGGACCTACTCTACTAAACATAAACATCACTTTGAGAATCGGCCCACAAATGGGGGAGAAACCGGCTAACATACACTTAAAAAAATACGAGTACATACAGACGAAATATAACCTCCTCCTTTTTTGAAGTCGGGTATAAATCAGTTATTATCCACATTTTAGCATACTAAGTATACGGTACTTTCTTATCACTTCTGGCATTCAAATGAACGTGGGATGAATCAGGAATACATTTCAGTTAGTCAAGAAAATTAATTAATAATGATAACATCCATTGTTTTCTATGACTTGCAGCATGTTATTGCTGATATTAGTTTTGACACGCAAATCTCTGTCATGAAGCAAAATAAACATGAAAAGATCGATGTTTGCTACTTTGCAAACTCCTTTTTAGGATTTCACACATAAATTGTAACAAGAGATCGAGCAATGAAGCGAAATCCAATTGTTTCTTTGTTTGTTCTTAAGATCATCTACTGCTTCCTACTTACTGTACCTTCTTGAACAAGCAGGGTGTAGCTGAAAAATACTAAGAAATATTATTAAATATTTAATAACAATTTGGCCGAAAGTCGTACCATTGCTTCTTGGATTTTGTTCAGAAATAAAGGCAGCAATATTAAAGGAATCCTCTGCGCACGTTTTATTCACGTCTTTGATTGTTTTTTTACCACCTGACACGTAGATTTATCGAGGAAAAGTTTTCTGACTTTACTAAGGGTTGACTTACTCCGGTGATAGGTTTGATCGATTGGATTTGTAGGGAAATGCCATCAGTAGTAAGATTTCCTTCCGAAGTGGAACATGAGTGAAATTGAGTTTAGTTCAAATATAAGACGCATTTCCTGTTTCCTGAACTTTCCTGCCAACTCTCCTGGATGACAAAGAGATAGGACTGGTTTCAAATTTTGCAATAAACGTATGCATATTTCAGAATTCTATTTTTACTGATTGAAGGGAGCTGTGCTATTTTGCAGATATATAATTATGTGGATGTTACTTAACTTTCATAAGTGCATCGTTTATATAGCTTAAATGGCTTGATATATCATTTAAAATTGGTTTGATAGGGTGGTATTCCACTCGTCAAATTTCTTGGTCCAATTTCAACGTTAGTTCAAGTTTTTTTGTAATTGTTTTCTTATGAAAGCAATTCAATTGCATAATATATAAAAATATCATCATGAAAATTTTCAACGAAATTGTATTTGCATCCATTTAGATTGAAATGTCAAAATCTTTGGTCAAATGTCGGTGTTGTAAGTAAATTGTATGAAGTCATCCAACCTATTTGATCAAACGTACATTAAACAAATAATTTTGAAGAGTGGAATACCAGCCTTAGATTCGTTTTGCCTATAGGGGTGTTTTTTTTTATATTTGTACACATATGTTTGCATACGAACTTACGGTGAGATTTTTTGTGGTGCTGCCAGCGCTCGGCACCCCGAGGCATTTTTTTACAGTGCCAGACTCTTACGATCTATAGCACCATCCTCTATTCTCAGACATATTATTTTTTAAGGAACTCAATGGATCTGTTATTATTTTACGAGACACCTATTATAATAACCATATAAACTTAAAATAAATTATATAACACATGAATATTTTCCCCTTCTTCAAAAATGGATGAGGTTATATGTTCGACTGTATGTGTTTTTTTTTTGTGTATGTTCACGGATTTCTGTCCTATTTGTGGACCGATTCTTAATATAATTTTTCTACCGACTTCCAAAAAAAGGAGGAGGTACTCAATTCAACTGTATTTTTTGTTACCTCATAACTTTGACTGGGTAAACCGACTCTCAATTTTTTTTGTAAGCTGGTGCTTCCCGTGCTGGTGGTACTGGTGCGTCCCATTTAAATTCCATCAAATTCGGTTTAATAGTTTTTGAGTAACACTCCAATAACTGATTTTTACCAAAGTAATAGAATGGAAGTCGGTATTAAATTTTTCAAATTGCACTTGTTGATTGGTAGAGTATACTTCCAAAGTACCATTTCATTCTCTTTATAACTGAAAAGTGTTTCACCAATTTGATGATATCATCATTGACGGTGAATGACAATCGATCCCGTAATTAGCAAAGGTCACTGAAAACAGCGAAAAAATATTTAGTAATAAATGGAACCGACTTCAACATCAAAAAGTGCGAAATAACTTATCGACGTCGGTACCATGCGCACAATTTTGTGATAATAGGTAGTTTGTAATTGCAAAAGTAAATTAAAATAATATGTACATAAAATGTGACAAGTACGTCTATAACGAAGTCTCTAAGTCATCTACTAGCGCAAACTTTCCGGATTACTAAAACTTTCTAAAACGATTGACAAGGAAAACACAAAAACACTTAACGGTTAATACCACCCACCACTATTACACATTCAAACTTGTAAAAACAAATCTGAAGAAATTTAACGTAATCATCAATAGTCATTATTGGATTTTTGCCGCCATCTCAACAGACATATATATCTAATAAAGTTAACTTTTTCGTGCCAAACTCAAAAACATTCGAAAAAGAAAGTAAGTTCCGCACCCAACGCTAGATGTCGCATTCGACGTGGTCGACAGTGGTCGAAGAAGTGAATTGCCAAAGTTCTTTATTTTTGTAGGATTTCGGGTAACTTTGGTTCCAAACGTTAGAAAGTCAACACAGTAATTTTGTCATAAATTTATGGTTGTGTTAAAAGTATGATTAGTTAGCATTTAAAAACGACAATGTATTCAAACGTTTAATTCCATCCGGTGATGCTGCATATGTACCCCGTAGGATGTTAACACACTGTCAGTCTAGAACTTTTATTTTGATAGGACAAACTGACAGCTGTCAAACAACTAAGGCTACGTTCCGGTAAGCGCCGAAATCACTCGCGGCATTCGCACACCCATTCGCAAAGCCCACGATCACCGTGAGCGAGCTGCGACCACAACGCGGATCGAAGGTGCCCACCGTACGTAGTTTTTGCGAGCTGTCACTGTCAAACATTAGATTTATAGGAGTCTATCTATTTTTGACAGAAAATTTGGCGCGCATTTCGCGACCGCGTAAGTGTGTCATTCGGGTTGGGCATTCTATGCATTGGAACCAAAGGGAACGGCAAACCGTGTCGTGAAAGTTGCGAGCGTCGCTTACCAAAACGTACCCTACCTGTGTCATATAAACCAAATAAATATGAAACATCGGTTTCACATCTTTGACAAATAATATTGTCAGTGCACTAAGATATGTTGTTTTATAAAATAGGGCCCTGATCATTATTTCCCATCACGTTTCCTCAGAGGCCACGTACCTACGAGTAGTTATATTGATTTTAGCACTACACACACAGCCGAACAACCCGTCAATTAAACGTCTTTCTTTGTCTTTGTGCCCTTCCAATTTAGTGTGGGTTCTGGACCAATACTATTTGTGTAGTATCTACGTAGATACCTACTGCTTGTGTTTCTAAATTTAGAAAACAAACTTTTAATGCGATTTAATAAGTGAATCATTACCAACTGTAATGTATCTAGAGCAACTGTGATACAGAAAACTCATAGTTTGTACGCCGAAGCGTGACGTGTTGACAATTATGACATGAATACTTTTACGCATATTGTCTGTGCTACGGCCTCTGATGTTTGTCAAATGGATAACGCTTCAACAGTTACGACTACTTTTACAAGGCAACAAATGGGGACCGTATTTTTAAAGTCCAAATTGTCGGTGCAACAATTGTTGCACGTTAGTTTTACGCGCGTTTTTCTTTTGTTTATTTTTTAAAGTCATCCCAATGTTTAACCATAGAGTTTAATTCTTTAGCGTAATATATTTTCTTTCTATGGCAACACTACAAATGAACATGTACTATCTGTGAACTTTAAAAAAAAATTAATCAATGTTTATATTTTCATCTGTGTTTGGCGGTGAGGTTATATTTTGTGCTATTGTTTTTAGGGTATTAATAGGGTTAAACTCATGATTTGATATAAATTATACATGAATATATATATATATATATCGTGAATGTGTAAGGAATATGTGTTTTAAGTTCTGAAATCAAAAATTACACGAAAATAAATTGTCACGATTCGGCAACTCCCGGTAAGCTATTCTCATTGTTATGATTGGTTATAATTTGCTTTATTTTAAATAGATTACTTTTACATTGTAAAATATCAAAGAAATAATGTCGTCAAGTAATTATACCCACTCAGAATATGATAAATACGCCATATCATGTCAGGATCAATAAACAATCGAAGTCACGTGACAGTTAAATTGGCTAGTACTAAAAATTCTAAATTTGTATTTTTTTATATTTCTGATTTATAATTATTGTTTGAAACCTAGTTTGGTTTGTAGAATCACTAACAAGAATTGCAATAAAAAAAATCCAATACAAAAATTTCTATTTTATATTAAAAAAAATATTTCAAAATCACCATGTCTCATTCTAGAAAATGGGCCCGAAAGTTGAAAAAAATCGTTATTGGCCGAAATTTTAAAGTAAATCTTATTTTTTATATAATTATTAATAACCTGAGCATATGTTACTAGGTAAAAATCCTATTTCTGTTCTAGACATTCAAAATATTTACAAATATCAATTCAAAATACTGTCTTGGTAGGCATTATTTATTGTTAAAACTTAAATTTTTTGGTCAGATTGCACATTTTTTTTAAGATAATATTTCTTCTACGAATTTAAATATTTGAATTTTCGTAATTAGTTAGATATGTGTTTTTACTATTTAATTACAGCAAAAAACATTTTTTTTCCACATCAACTCAGATTTTTTCGGCTACGTCAAGTTTGCCCTCGTGTAACATAACATTTTACTACTTCATTTGACATGAATGTTTATGTATCAGATTCCTTGGTCTTTCAACTTTCTCTGACATAAATTTCGTCTCTAAACTCGATATATTAATTTCGTGTTTGATTGCAAATATTAAAATTTTAAATAGGTATGCGAGATGTTAAACTTACTTTACTACTACGTACTATTAATAAATATATAAGTATGTAGGTCAGTAATTAGATTACCATAGCATACAGGCTCTGCCTAGTTTGAGAACTTGTGTGAATGATGTACTTTATTTTATTATAAAAAAATAGAAAATTAGAAAAACAGTTTGGTTGACAATGCAAAAGCCTTTGCATTCTGCAGGATGAACTAATTTTTCTATATATTATGCAAAATTATCTAGTTTTGAGTTATTTAGTTTTAAGATGATTTCATGTAAAAAAACAGCAAAGAATACGTGTTTACTACACCATAATTAGTATTAGTTTTACAGACATTCTAAATATTACTAATAGGGCAGTGTATTATGTAAATTTCTGAGTGAAAAGTGCCTTAAAACCAAGGCATCCAGATGCATGATGAGTGCATTGCAGTTTTGCAGTAAAACTCAAAATGCCAAAGTCATGGTCAGGCGTGGTTCTTACCAACAAACGCAAGACTTGGTCGTCTTATAAATTGATTGCATATACACTTTAAGTCCCTCATTTCATCATCATCATCTCAGCCATAGGACGTCCACTGCTGAACATACACCATAGTTTTCCATAAGTATACCGGTTGGAAGCAGCCTGCATCGAACGTCGTCCTGCAATTTTAATCAGGTCGTCTGCATACCTTATCGGTGGACTCCAGAACTTTCCGAACCCTTCCTTCATTTAATCACATATAACAATATTATAACTAATATTATTAAATCGAAAGTTTTCGGCTCAACAACTAATTTAAATGTATTCGAGTCAAGTACGGTTTGGGGATGGATTATTCCTGGACATAGGCTACTTTTTATTCTAACTCAACGGGTAGATCCTGTGGAATAAAATAAAATAAAAGATACTAGAAGCTTATAAAAGAGGCCGATCTTGCCATGAGGAAGCGTGTAAAGATAGCCGAAGATTTTTATCTTTTGTAGGCGCGTCGTAAAATCACAGAGTATATTTCACCTTGGGACCGAAACTGACCGTAATTATTTAGAGGGAGGTCCGCATGGTCTTCGATCGCCACAAACATTAGTAACCTAGCCTGTGGCTGCCAGGAAAATGAGTGTTCGTACCGTGTTCGTTTTTTTACTGCTCGTATTTCCCATGTTATGTTTTGTTCCTGCTTGTTTTGAAAATAAAATAATTACGAAATAACTGGGGGTCCAATTCTAGGCCATCGCCTTTTTTTTGTAAAACAGATAATATTAAAGAGTTACTATTAAAGAATTATAGATTAACTAGCTGCGCCCCGCCGTTACAGCCATTTGGTGATGGATGATGATGATGATGATGTAGATAATGATCATGAATAAGTATCATAAGTATTATGTTACTCCAGCGCCTCATATGTCCTACCAAATGTCATTGAAATAGTTTAATAGTAATACTTTAATAGTTTTTTGTGTGATGGGGTAACACAAATCCATACATTTATACGTCCATACATACAAACTTTCGCATTTAAAATATTAGTAGGATTCTGACTATTCTACAATACCTCCACGTATCAATGTCCAAAGAAGAAAATTGGCTTGTATGGGTGTTACAAAGTAGTTTTCAGTTTGTTCCTATACGGTAGTTTGTAGATAAAATTTGACTACTTCACTCAAGTGATCAGGCTAATTATAGTTGCCCAATGAAGCTCTTTGAACAACCGTAGGTCATGACTAGTCTAGCATATGTTCACTGCTGAACATATGCCTCCCTCAGAAATTTCCAAACGGACCGGTTGGAAGCGCCCTGCATCCAACGTCGTCCTGCTACCGTTGTCAGGTCGTCAGTCCACCTTATCGGTGGACGACCTACGCTGCGCTTGCCTGTCCGTGGTCTCCACTCCAGAACCTTCCGGCCCCATTGACCATCTGTTCTGCGGGGCCTGCCCACTGCCACTTTAACTGGCTAATCTTCTGGGCTATATCGGTGACTTTAGTTCGTCACGGATCTCCTCATTTCTGATTCGATCACGTAGAGAAACCCCGAGCATAGCCCTCTCCATAGCTCGTTGTGCGACTTTAAGCTTGCTTATGAGGCCTATAGTAAGAGACCACCTTTCAGTGCCATAAGTCATCACTGGTAACGCTACTAGTCACATAACGTTAATCTGAATGAAATCAAGATTTTATTATTATTGTTTCATTGGCCATGTTGTTCAGAATTAGTTTTCACATCGTAAGTTCTATTTAAAGTTATAAAATCTCGTTCAACAAAAAGGATAAGGGATAGCGATAAATCTTAACTTCAAAGGACTTTGCTTTTATTGGTCTGTGAAGTTTCGCGTAAATCGTCGTTTGTACTTTTCCAAATGCACACTTTGAGTATTCATTGAAAATTGCTAAAATATTCATTAAAAAAAATGTATGCGTTAACAGGAGCAGCCTATATTACAGTTATATTACATTCAGACGATTTATTTATGAAAGTACAAGCTTATGTAGTTTTGTTTTAATCGGTGCAAATTAACCCTATATTAAACTGTTGGTAAGGCTTAGATTTAGGTACGAGTAATAATATAAATGTATTGTATTAATAATTTTTTACCTACTGCTTTTAACTGCTGTTTATCCTACTTTGTCTTTAAACTATAAATGTTATAAGTATAATAAACATACACAGTTTGTTATTAAGTTTTTTTTTGTAAGTATTTAGTATTGTACTGTATAATTTGTATATCACTTCTATCGTGAATCAGCTGTTTCTTTACATATATATATATTTCAATTGTGATCCGCTTTTATCATCCTTAACTCTCGGCAAACATCCGCCCGAGTAGGTTTATGCTGAAAAACAGCGTAGCGCACGTACTTCATGTATGGTGCGCTGCATAATGCTGAGCATATACCTTTTGCCTTAAGTAAAACTATTTGTATAATACTATTGTAATAAGTACTTTTAACATGTACATAGGCAATAAATGAATATTTTATTTTTCATTTTATTTTAACCCATCTCGTGTCGCGTGTACACCATGTGTACGTTTAAAAAAATGCTAAGCCATGTTGCGCATACCCAAATTGTATACACATTTTTAGACCTCGAGTTTGTAACTAATTTTATCAGATCCTATTAACTCCACCGATATAAACTTGCTTTGAATTGGTCAAACTATTCAAAAGTAGTATTTTTTACTTGAACTTTTATGCGTAGTTCGGAAATAAACGGAAAAACATTAGACACGGGACGGGTTATCGGTCCAAAATATAGTACGAGTACATAACAAGAAAATATCATCGAAAATTACTGTGCACAAACTTTTCAATATTTATCGTACGTGCTAAATAAAAAACTTAGACGTAATACAATTCAACGTATTTAATACATATTCTCATTAATGTTCAGAAGGTAGCATTATTGTTTTTTTGCCGTACTTAGTCAAGTAAAACATAAAATAATACAAATTATATCAAAAAAACAAATAAATAAAATTTGGAATGGCGTGGGGATATAAACGGTTGTTTATATCCCCACGCTCTGGATTCTTCTCCGTGAGCGTTGAGAAGCCACAATTTTCGCGCTCACTCAACCTTGAGCGAGACGGGGCAGGCGAGCATTAGCGGGGGAAAAATTAGATTTAACCCCGACACCGTCGCGAGAGGTCTTACCTACCTACACATCTATGGCCCCTTTAGCTACTCCACCCCACAAGTTTATCCATTTTGTATTTCCTCTCGGCCACGAAGAATGAAGCAAGTATTTCTTAATTTGAAACAAGGGACAGCGAGCGAATCTCTTTATATCTATTTTAGTGTGTTACTGTATTTAGGTAAGTGGAAAACGTTGGTAAAACGTTTATCACCGATATACGTTGTACGCGGTTTGGGCGAATATGGCTCCAAAATTGTTATTCATGACAGTCACGTAGCAATACACGACGGCAGATTATTACTGGTTCACGTATAGGTAATTTTATTGTAAAGCAGTGTTATACACATATATTTCTTTGTTTGCTAATGGTAATGTAGATTTGAGATAAAAATTTCGGAGTGCCGACTACATTATTTTTTCCTGAAATGCAATCCATTTTGGAACGAGCCATGTCGGCGGACTGCATAATTAATTTTTCGGGTGCAACAAAAACAATTTAAGCGGAAATTAACATTGACGCAAACAGGTTCCATAGGGTGAAGAGCGGGGCTTCATTGCGGGCTCATATCGCCCTTTGTTCTCCAACTAAAAGGGTTAACTTAAACGTCGGAGCACTTAACCCCACACTACTCCCACCTACGTACTAACATGTGTTGAACAATATTTTTACGCCGTATTCAACGCTGACATATTGTTTTATAAACACAATACCGCCCTGCTAAGGCCAGATAGTACAGCATTTGTGCCTAAGCAAAGTTATTTGTTACTAGTTTGATTTATAAGGGTGTGTGAAAAAAGAATGATCTTGGCGGCTCGTTTTATGAACGCGACGTTGTGTGAAGCCTTAATTATGGTAATAAGTCTAAGATACGCCTTGTTTAAAGCTCGTGTATTAATCCGAAATGAATTTTGGAGAAAGGTTGAACCAAGTGCGAACTTTAGCCGTTGGAATTAAACAACCCATCAACCTTGTAAGGGCCGAATTCGACTAGGTTTACACCTGTGCAATCTGATCAAATTGTGGGGTTGGACAACTTCTTCGTCCAATGGATAATAATTTTAGAAAAATATTTAATATCTTTTGTGGTACAACATACGTGGAAGGGAGATTCTAGTATGCAGATGGGTTTGTTACTTTTTGATTCACTTTTTATAGTGCTTACGCATACTTGGCCACGTCTGCACTTGCACATTGTGGATAAAATTCAAATATGTTTTCTAAGCCAAATTCATTGTATGCTTCTAAACTTATATTTTTATCTACCGAGGATGTGCTCAATTCGACTGTTTTTTATGTTTGTTACCTCATTACTTCTGACTGGATGAACCAATTCTCATTTTATTTTTTTTGTTTGCTGGTGCTTCCTGTGTGGTCCCATTAAAATTTCATATTCGTCAAGTAGTTTTTGAGTAACACTCCAATAACTGAATAGAATGAAAGACAGTTTAAAATGTTTCAAATTGTACTTGTTGATGCACTTTTTATAGTGCTTACGTATACCTGGCCACGTCTGCACTTGCAAAATGTGGAGAAAATTCAAATATGTTTCCAAAGCCGAATTCATTGCATGATTCTAAACTTAAATCTTTATCCGTATCTCGTGTACTTATTGTTTCGATTATTATACAGCTTTACGAGCTCAGTCAGTTTACAGCCTTTTGTCTACGGAAGGGATTAGAAGCTTTTCATTTCGCGGGTGAATGGCTCCGGCCCGGGACAAGACGGGGCGATTAGTTAACTACTCTTTATGGGGTAGAATTACGTGTACAAGTACACTTGGTATCCGTGAAATGTCGGTGGCAATAATTGTGAGCTTATCATTAACATTGGTACATGTGATTCTCTTACAAATTTTGTTGGTAACAATAAACTTCTGATATTATAGGTGGACTATTTACTAACATTGCTACTAATAAATCTACTGCTTTTATACCAATTCTTAAAACTGCATGCACCATAAACGTAACCATAAGACAGTTTCATAATTGGCATTTGTTAAACCTATTATAACAGCATATGGTGTGGAAAAACGACGGACAGGTTGTTGGTTCGTATTTGATAAATCAAATAAACTTTATATGCTAAATGAAGCAACGCAGCTCATATTGTTACTTTTTATAGATTTACACTGTCCAATTCAAATATAAGTGATTTTTTGTTGTAGTACCACGCTGCAACCCCACAGCCAAATGGGCCGGCACGACCGGAGAAGTACCACACTCCCACATAACACCGACGTGAAGTAACATAGCTTGCTATGGCATTTCGTCGGTTTGTGAGAGGTCCCCTTCTCCGTTCTCCCTCTCCTTCCCCTCCCCTTCCACCCTCACCCCTTCTATCGCTTCCGTCCTATCATCCTTCCTCAAAGGTCGGCATCCTCAAGACCTCTGGTATTGCGGATGTCCGTGGGCGACGGTATCACTTACTATCAGGTAAGCCGCTGGCTCGTTTGCCAACCTATCCCATAAAAAAATATAACAAGCTAATTACTGTTCATAAAAGGCCTTTTGTGGTTTAAGTAACCATTTGCCTCCAAATAATGTTCACGAACAAATCACGCGAGCATTGTTCCAAATAATCGGTACCTATATATTTTGCGAACTAAATTTGAAATTCATACGAAACCGCGAGGCTACGAGTATATAATATTTTGGCTTATCATAAATACTCTCCAGCTTACGTATGTTAGACCACAACTCGCATAACTTGTTTAACAATCCGGCTCCATATGAAATTAGTTTTGTTTTCCAACCGAAAATAAATTAAAGTGCTCTTGATTGTTTAGACAACAAAGTAAGATTTAATACGGCCCAGGGCAGTGAAACGAAATTAAACAGTTTTCAAAAGTTCGTTTCGACCAGCACTCTGTTGCTGTTTGATGTAGTCGAAACAGTAAACAGCATAATATGAAACATTCCTTTTGGTCCTGCTGTTTTGGATTTAAAACTACTAAATATTAACAGCACAAGCGTAAAATAAAGTTATAATATTTAATGAGTTCGCTGTCTTAAGAAATATATAATAAAGAATAATAATATATAATAATAAAGAAAAGTCTAAGGATCACTTTAACAAAATCTTTTCTTTGCTTCGTTCTTATATGTTAAAAATGACTGATATTACAAGTGTAATACGTGTACCGAGCAAATACAAATTCCATTTAAGAGCTTCGCCAAAGAGATATTTACTCAAGCTTTCGCGGAATTTCAGCAAAAACGCACAAAGTTAAAATATTACCATCTATCTGCTTTTGGATTTATTATTATCAGTTTTACAAAGATGTCTGATTCCATATTCAAAGAAAAACCTTTGTTACGGACTATTAAGTGCAACAAGGATGTAATTCTGAAGATCGTTGAAGAAGACGTTCTAAAGATTCTTGATATTTTTTTCAAATTGGGAAAACGGAATTTAAATTTGTAGTGGCGACAGCGTTGTGTGTATACCGGCGAATGACACATTTGGCTCAGCTATTGGTTACATCTGAAATAATATACTAGGTACTAACTAGGTATTGGTTTATATGTCAGTTTTTGCAAAAAGAGTAATGTTCTGGGAATTGTGGTCACGTGTTCTAGTTTACTGTTGTAAAGCTACTTAATAAAAGCGCTTAAAAATGTTTTACTGTTTTATAGTTTTATTGAGTCAAAATTCACACTTGACAGTTGTGTGATTGACAGATAATAGCTTGATTGGGTTGTCTTATAAAAATCTGAATTTTTGTTCACCGTAACGCCTCGACGGTTCTCTTTTTGCACGGACTCTTAACTTTGCCGCAATCAGTGCTGCAATCTTTTTTATTTTCAATATTTTCCAACAAAAACAAGTAAAAATTGGTATCTCGCTTTAATTACTCATTATAGCATCTAGTAAATAGTTTCTAGAAAAGAAATCTTCAACAACATCGTTCACTCTCTTTATAAATAAATCGTTGTTCTTAGATTCACAGACCTGTTCATTACAAAATTGATGCTTAATCTCTGTCATTTTGAGAGCTTCTTCGAACGGCGCTGTAATTATCATCATTGATATCAAAGCCTCTATTAAACCTAATACGGAATATTCCCGTAGATGGCGCTCAAATATTTCCTTTGGATAAATTTCATCCACGTTTAAATCACATTCTCGAAGCACCGCCGCTAATGTTCCGTAATAAATATTGAGGACGGTTTCATAGTGTTTGGATAGAAACTCCCCGTCCGTGGACATATATAGTAAATAGGATATATCTGTAACTGGCGAGGAAAAACGCATTAACTGGAAATCCACGAGAATTACATCCACCGGTCTCTTATCCTGAAAGCAATAAGAACATATTGAATGTTTACGACGTACTTCAAATTTTAAGAACTTTTTTAATAAATAAGATTGGCTAAGTATGTGTCTATAACGTACCATGTATAATTTATGAAGATTAATATATTATTTTGTATATTTCAATAGCCGTCTTTCAAAAAGAGTAACGTATGACCGTGTACACTGAATCATCCAATTTTTATGAGTTTGGTTCATTCAGGTTATGCCGTCAAGTTGACCCATTTAAATATCTTCAACGGCGGTTTTTTTATAAATTGCACATAAGTAGAAAAAGGGTATTTGCTTATCTAGATGATGTTATTATCATATCAATTGTAGATAATTAATCATTATTGGAGAGATTTCATACGTTTTATAGTAGGAAATAGGTTTCGTTGCTTTCAAATAACTACTAGTAAGGTTACTCATTAAATCTGTACAAATGTTTACCTTGTACTTGTAAAGAATATTATTGTTCCAACAATCGCCGTGGCAAATGACATTATATCGTGAGGCAGGCAGAGTACATTTCTGTAGAACAGATGAAATATTCGGACCAAGTTCCTTCAACTTTTGCTTAGCGACTGGATCAGATAAAACGCTTACTGAAACGTCATAGAAACATTTCGCCGATGACTGGCAACTTAGGTCACCGTACTGCACATCTCTACAATACACCTCCCTAATCTGATCGAATTCCTCCGGTTTCCATTTCTCTAGAATGAATGAAAACGCGTGCAATTTCGCTAAATATTTCATTGCCAATATCACATGATCCAAATCCATGCTGCAAAGTCTGTGATGTAACTTAAACCCCTGTTCTGTCAGTCCCATGACAACGACGGCTTCTTTGTCGTATTCGTCGCTCGCAAAAATACAGTTGGGGAATTTTATCCGGAGTCCCTCGATGATATTAAAATTTCGTTGGATTTCGAGGTATCTTGGCATCGTTTTGTGGTAAAACGAAGTTTCGCGCTTGTAATATTCTCTAAACACTGATCGAGATTCTGTATCAGGGTGACGTTTAATCACAAAACAAAACTTAAGTTTTTGACCGTCTCTGATGCCTCTTACGTGAATGTTGAAAAGTCCACTGTAAAAATTGTCGATGTCCTCGCAACCACTCAAGATTGTATAGTCGATATCTCGCAAGCTGAGTATGTCAGCAACTTTTCCAATTAACACTACTATATCTTGATGACATTTTGACAATTTTCTATAAGGCATATTCACACTTTTACGTTTTGATTCTTTAGCACTGCTCTGGATACTGATATGAATAAGATAAGTGCCCGTCTTGCTCAATACAGTTTGATTGGAAATGATTGACGTTATCTAGGATTGTCCACCACTCAATCAGAAGTGATAAAAATCAACACAAACATATAAATCTGAGTTCAATCTTGTATACTACGAGTATTTCGCATGTCTGAATTTGTGTCAGTACTTATGCGGTAGATATTTAAGCTTATTATTAGAAGTTTTATAGTCTAAATATAGGTTAGATATTTAAGCTTCTGTCATCACCGTGTTACTTACAGCATGCGTACCCAAATAATGATGTGTATCTACAGTAATACAAAATAAACCTACGAATAAGTTTCTTAGTTGCGTTAAATACACCCAGTTTCTAAATTATCATTTTTTATAAAGTATAATGAGTAGTACTACTTTTAAAGACTAGTATCACACTTGATGGTAAGCGATGATGCAGTTAAAGGTGGTATCACACGTCAGCTGCAGAAATATTCCATTATGTGCTTAATCTTGAGGGTGGTACCCAACCAGACGTGGATCAGAAAGTGTCCTACCACCATGCCGTGGATTTTATCACGTTTCTTCACCAAAAGCTTAAGCCTAAGGAAGGCAGCTGCCGTTGCATTGGGGACCAACCTTCATTACTCCTGGGCCATCATTGCTTTAAAATTATAAATACATGATGCGCCCTCAATCTTGTGTTTTCTATATAATTATGCTTAACTTTATTAAACATAACAACTAAATAAAAAAATATAACAAATAATAAAACAAACAACCTGTTCAAATCTGAGAACAGTTAGTATCAATGGGACCTCAAACCTTACTACATGTTTGCTTCACTAAGTACTTTCCATAAAACATACTTGCAGTACACGTCTACGAATAAAACAGAAACAAAGTCCTATGTTAATCTATCTGCGAGGCTATTGATATCAAAACAATTGACAGAGCAACAAGGAAGTTTGTCTTGTACGACGTCCTTCCATATCTCTAATTCTCTAAACTATCTTTGGTTCTATCACCAATCGCGAGCGACGAGCCATTCTGTTATCAGTGCGGAACGGTCCTCGAGCAGACGTATACGAGATAAACTAGTCTCGAGTACTAGAGTACAATACCTTTTGTAATGTCACTCAATGGATGTCCTCCTGCAAGTACGAACTGAACGTACAGACATGAAAATAAGTGGTTAGATGTTTTATGAAGTTACTTATACCAAGGATCATCATAATAGTATCATCCTTGCTTAAACTTATCTATATGTAGAGTTTGTGTTAAGTACGTGACGTGTGGCATGTAAAATAATGCAGATTAAAACTGACTTTAACTTACTCAGAATTTACCAGAGATAAAAATTAGAAGTCGATTTATGATCAAGCTAAATAGAGAGACGGCTTCTGATTCGAAAATTCAATTTCTTCTACTTTCCTAAAGATTAAGTAAGAAGCTTTTTCAATATTAAATCACTGATTATATATTCATAATAGAAAAAGAGGAATTTGTTCATTCTGTCTTTTATAATCACGATTATCTATAATCATGACTAGACTATGTATACATAGATACTTATTACAGATTATATAAAAATCATTATATCTATCATAATTTAATGCTGTAATAGACTGATAATTATTTTATGGAATTAGTTATAATGACATCAAACAGTTTTAACCGGGGAAAAAAATTACAGTAGCATGTACTTTATGCTTTGATTTGCTTTGTAGCACAATCAAAAACATCTGAATAAGTATGATGATTTCTGCTGGAGGAAATCAACGCTCACGACCTAAAGGAAAAGGAGCGGCGATATACTGTTATTATACTTAATTTACGTGCATTAATTAGTGATTTATATTTAGGACACATACCATAATGTTTTTTTAACTATTGTTATTAATAAATCCAATTTTAGATGCAATCTCTCTCATATCGTGAAACTTTTTGCACCACTAGTACCGACATACCCCACATAGAGTCGCACACAACTGGTTTTGTACTCTATCGGGCATTGTCGCGGGTAGAGTATGGAAGCTATTCAAACGAGCGGTCATTCTAAATGAACTGAGATTGTGTGCAGCCGTGCCTTGATAATGTGCTCGGTAGAGATGTCGACAGTAGCGATTTAGCAACCCGGTGCTTTGTTCCATTTTCTGAGGTGCATCTAGAAATGCAGCTTGTTATTGTGTTCCAAATTCAAATTTTAGCTTTGAATTGACTCAAACTTGACAGCGTTTTATTGTGGTTTTATTTCATTAGCGTTTAACAGGCTTTTGTTTCGATACCATTCTTGGCAATATTGCGCAGCTATTATTCTATGCTCAGGTATACAAATTTCACGTCTGTAGCTCAAACATATAGGTTTTGCTGCCTGAAATCAGAGAGCAAAATGCTATTTTGCTCACTGAGCCAGACAAAGTAACATTTTTTTTCAGAGATCAGCGAATATCTTATTCAGCCTTGGGTTAATCATACAATCCGAAACATTCACACGCTATCTCTTTCCCGCCATTAGAAAGAGAGAGATACAAACACCAGCCCTTTGTAAGTTCCGATTTTGAATTCGAGCTCAAAGACAAACACGTTCGGATTTTCGTACTAACTAAAGAAATTTTGCAAAAAAGATAATTATGTATTTTAATGTAATTTATTATGCTATAATATAATGTAATATATATAAAGGTAATATGTAATATATTATAGTATACCTCTACCTACAATGTTAATTAATTTGATTCACAATAAATATTATTTAGATAATTTATTGATTAAGGCGTTACTTTGCGGAAATACATTATCAAAAAACGATATAAAAAATATTTAGTGACACTTCCGCTGAAAAGAAAACAATGATTTTAGCTTATTTGGGGGCGTGCACCACCCTCCCTCCCGCATAAAATGCTAATAGGAAGAATACAAAAGAAAAAACACAAGAAACCCCAAATAAACCAAAACCGATTCGACACGTGTTTCGCCTCTACACGAGGCATCCTCAGGAGATGTTGACTTGTCGGGCGCCCAAATAAGCCAAAATCATTGTCTTCTTTTCAGCGGAAGTGTCACTAAATATTTTTTATATCGGTTTTTTTTTTAATATTATTTAGTTTATTTCAATCTATTCCTGTTTATTATTTTATCTCCTAAAGTGTTCTCGCTGCTAAAGTGAAAAGTTATGTGTGTTACACGAGAGCAAAGTTTTTTGCATCTCGTGCCTTTGAATCCCTCGCCACACTCAGGATTCAAAATCAGCACTCGCAGCAAAAAACGACTTTGCTCTCTTGTTGCACAAATAACTATTGATTACCTAATTCTTTTAGTGAATGTACATATAACATTCTGCCATTCAGCTTCGGTGTTATGCCATATTCAATATAGTTGATACACGCTTACTGCTTATTTTATTAACTGGTTACTAGCGTATTCACCAACCCACGCGGGGCGGAATATCAAAAGGTCACGATTTAAGACTATACTTAAATTATATATATAATACGCATATACAATACAGTGCTTTTTATAGTATTACTTTTTTAAAGCAATAACGCAAAGTTTTTTGCATGCCTTTGAATCCCTCGCCACACTCAGGATTCAAAATCAGCACTCGCAGCAAAAAACGACTTTGCTCTCTTGTTGCACAAATAACTATTGATTACCTAATTATTTTAGTGAATGTACATATAACATTCTGCCATTCAGCTTCGGTGTTATGCCAAATTCAATATCGTTGATACACGCTTACTGCTTATTTTATTAACTGGTTACTAGCGTATTCACCAACCCACGCGGGGCGGAATATCAAAAGGTCACGATTTAAGACTATACTTAAATTATATATATAATACGCATATACAATACAGTGCTTTTTATAGTATTACTTTTTTAAAGCAATAACGCAAAGTTTTTTGCATGCCTTTGAATCCCTCGCCACACTCAGGATTCAAAATCAGCACTCGCAGCAAAAAACGACTTTGCTCTCTTGTTGCACAAATAACTATTGATTACCTAATTATTTTAGTGAATGTACATATAACATTCTGCCATTCAGCTTCGGTGTTATGCCAAATTCAATATCGTTGATACACGCTTACTGCTTATTTTATTAACTGGTTACTAGCGTATTCACCAACCCACGCGGGACGGCATATCAAAAGGTCGCGATTTAAGACTATACTTAAATTATATATAATACGCATATACAATACAGTGCTTTTTATAGTATTACTTTTTTAAAGCACTAACGCCTGCTTAGCGATACCACACATTCGAATCCCGTCCGAGGATGTGAATTTTTCTCTCTAAAAAAGCGCCTTATGTTTGAAATCAGCAGGTATTACTATACTAGAATTGTAACTATTTGTGAGTCTCACTGGATACAAACTGGTAAATATAGTCGTTTAGGTGTATATATTCAAACATGGTACAGTGTTGATATAAAATAGAAACTTTCGAATCGATATGTCTAATGTATTGGCGCGAAATCTTTAGATTTTTTTCTTAAATTATATATTATTTTAGTAATCTTAATTTGTTTTTAATATTATATATATTGGTTATTTTATTTTCTCCCAAGAGGCACGGAGCTAAAAACCCATTAGAACTCGGTTTCTAATAATGGGTTTACCGCCAAAAGGGTTCTCTGAACAAAAACTACCTCGTTTACAATGTATCATTTTAGCCCCTTGTATTCAACAAATCTATTACAATAACTATAAACTTAGTCTACTCAAGACATATATTAATTATTTGTATCGTACACACACACACACATAATCGTCATATTTCGGTAAGACCGTCCATTGTGACACTGTTAATTTTAAGTATATATACATAATCAGCCCATTGTTTTCCCGCTGCTGAGACTCGAGCCTTCGTGACTTGTGCCATGATACAACACGTGGGCCTAGTGCGGCTTGGTGGGTAGGCTAGCGGCCAACCCATGTCGAAGTTTTCAGGCCGCCCGAAGGAGGTTAAGTATCTAACATGAATGTATGTAATTATCAAATATAGTGATATGCCGGTTGGCGCAGTTGGTAGCAGCCCTGCCTTCTGAGCCACTGGCCCCGGGTTCGACCCCAGATAGGTCTAACATTTGTGTGCATGAACATGTATGTTTGAGCTGTGTATGGGTATATATATCAGCCATCAGGTCACCATAGTACAGGCTCTGCCTATTTAGGGATCTGAACACATTGTGTGGATGTTGTCCCATATTATATTATTTATATTAATAGATATAGTTGTCGTGAAATATTTTTGTATGCATTTTGTCGTATTTCTTTATTCGTAACATATATATTTAGTATAGTGTTTCAAAAAAGGAGTTAATCTATCTCTCTTTATATACATTTAATGCATGTATCGACTATCATCTATTGATAGCGGAGGAATATTGGCATGTTCCACTGAAACGGGGATAATAAAGGTAGACAAGCCAGTCATTCGCCTGACTGCTAAATAATATAAATTGGGCCGCGGCAGTCGACTGGTTGGTGACGCGCACGGTGAGTTAGCGAAATTCACCAAATAAACAGTCAGCCCGTTAGTCAGACGTCAAAGCGAGGGCCAGACGAACTTTGCTACTCAATTAGTATTTTCTCTACTTCCGTGCATTATAAGTATTCAACTTTCAGTTGCACACACACAACCTGCACAGTTGCATATGTCACTTTTTGTAAGAGGTTTTAACGACGAAACTTTACCAAAAAGTCTAAACTATATTCAAAACGTAAAGTAACATGAATTTGAATATCACAGCTTTCTATAGTAGTTGGTTTTTTATCGCAAAATTTAACAGTTTACAATCTACATGACTAAGTATTTTACAAACTAGCGCTATATATGTATATTTATTACATATATACTAGTTGCACCCGCGGTTTCACCCGCTTGGTGATGGATGATGATGATCATAAAAAATATCTTATGCGTTAATCCAGCGCCTCACCTACCTCAATATCAAATTTCATCCGCGTGGTGATCGATAATGATGATGGAAAGTATCATATGCGTTAATCCAGCGCCTCATCTACCTACAGACATAAAATTTCATCAAAATTGGCCAAAGCCGTTTGTGTGTGAAAGAGTAACAAACATCCATTCATCCATACATATAAACTTTCGTGTTTATAATATTAGTAGGATATATAAAGTACGTGAGTGTACGCAGTTGCCCGTGAGTGTAACCACTTCAGGCTTGAAAAGAGTCCAGGGTTAATTATGTCCGAAAGCCGCAGTGAAACCGCGATTCACTCTTTACTAGCCCTTACAGTGTGCAAGTTTTTAAGCATTTTATGCAAACTGAACATACTCTCCACGTATATACTCTTCAATTACAAAAAATATGTTACTTCTTTATTCAACA
Organism: Selenia dentaria; assembly: GCA_917880725.1. Taxonomy (NCBI): domain Eukaryota; kingdom Metazoa; phylum Arthropoda; class Insecta; order Lepidoptera; family Geometridae; genus Selenia; species Selenia dentaria. Next base: position 35,488,098 of record OU862875.1, on the reverse strand, counting down.
TATACTTGCATTGCACCTCACTACACTAGAAGAAAGACGTCCTAGTGGTGACCTTATTGAAACATAGTCCTCATTGAAAGACGTCACATGAAACGTGACACAAGAAATCACGCACAAATACAACCTGCCATGTATTCACGAAATATATGTGGCAAAGGAAACGATAAGGTCAACCAGAGGAAACCAGACTGGAATAGCTCGAACATTTTGAAATACAAAAATTGGGCACAACTTCCTTAGCAACAGAGTGGTACTCAATTGGAACAGATTACCAAATGAAATTGTGACTGCCGACATTGTTAACTGTTTTAAGAACTGGCTCGATAACTGGCCTCGAACTAATAAACTAACTTTAATAAGTGAACATCCAATGTGAAATTAATAACTTTCGATACTGTGTGACTATAGTGTATATAGACACATCAGCAATTTGCTGCTCGTCTATAAACAAATAAATAATAATAAATATAATTGAATGAAATCCCGATGGTTCAAATTCACCAGTTGAGATGGTTCGAAGACAACTGAACTACAATAATTTTGCATGACTTTTTAGTTGCTTTATGTTTGGGTACGTGCACATGTACAAGGTACTAACTTAAAAAAAATATTAATTTTATTTTAGTCTCTTAATTCCTTAGTAATAATAATAGTGTTTATTTTTACATAATTTTAACAAAGGACCTCTTAACGAGTATAGGCCTCATCCATTTTATTCCACTTTTTCCTATTTTGGGCTGTTCTCATTCAGTCGTTGTTCGCGAATATTCTACCGACTTCCAAAAAAAGGAGGAGGTACTCAATTCGACTGTTTTTTTAATGTTTGTTACCTCATAACTTTCGACTGGGTGAACCGATGTTCAAAATTCTTTGTTTGAAAAGTGATGCTTCCCGTATGGTCCCGTTTAAATTTTATCAAATTCGGTCCAGTAATTTTTGAGATTCACTCCAATAACAGAATAGTATAAAATTTTCCAAATTGTTCTTGTATAAGTTCGTCTTCCCATCTTTCCAGGGGGCGACCTCCTTCCGATCCTCCTTTTTCGATACCTTACTGCGGGAGAGCAGCCCATAGTAATTTTTCTAGTCCATCTCTTTTTACCCTGACGTGAAATGTGACCAGCCCACTTCCATTTAAGTTTCTTGCAGTGGATGAATGCTTAAAGTTATTGAAGTAACTTAAAGTTATCAATAACTTTAAATTAACTTTAACATTATCAATTCTAAATCCTTCAAGAAAACCAAAGAATGCTAAAGATCTTCACCACTGCCGTCCAACGTTTGTAAACATTATTTAAGCGTGTCTTTGTGTAACCCCAGAGTTACGATGCGTGAAGCTCCGCACATAAATACCAGCCCACATCCCACTCAACGCCAAAGGTCTTGGTACACGAACTTCACTACTCAATTAGTCATAGTATCTACACGTACCTACCTCTATATAGGTAGGTACATATATACTTAAGGCCCTTAGGTTGATGGAAACCGAAAGTTTTCATTCCGTGATAATTTTCTTCTTTCATATTCCTTCATATTAACCCGTAACAATATTTATAAATACGAAAGTGTATTTGTTGATTTTTTTTTGGTGTTTCTTCCATATTTGAACTACTGTAAGTACTTTGATTTTGACGAAAGGTAGGCACAGAGATTAAATTGTAGTCTGTAAAAAAATTTCAAACGAGTCGTGATTTTCCAGTTTTTAATATATCAATGTTTATTGAAAGAGACATAGTATAAAGACTATTAGGAATGACGAAGTAGGTACTGTTTTTTAAAGACATAGTTTTTTTAATCATTTGGGTACGTAGTAATTTCATTCAGGTCCCGTCTTACAAAAGTCATAGTATTTTTAATCATTTGGGCACTGTCATACATAGTAATTGTATTCATAAGGGACATAGTTTTTCAATCATTTTACAGTAAAATAGTTATATATTAATAATGTTTTGTAAATGTATACCTATGTAATTGTGCAGGGTAAGATTATGAAGCTATTCCAATAACATTTCCTTCGATATTTGCATAAACCCACAGAAAACTGCTCGGTAGGCAAACCCAAGTGCCTTAATTTTATTTAACTTTTCAGCTGCATATTAAGCGAGCTGGTGCTTACACGCCACTTGCCAAAAGGATTTTGAAATGAAGTCAGGCTGCGTAATAAAATTACGTTCATGTTTGTACACGGTTAGCTCATGGCTATTTGAGTATTTTTAACAAAAAAAACATTTCCAGCGTTCCTGAAGAGTAATCTGGCAAATAGCTATTTTGATCACGTAGTCTTTGGCAGTTGTTAGAAAATTTCCTTACTAAGATTAAGATTAGGATTCCTATAATTGTTCTATTTAATAATACCTAACGATTACTTCCCACAACACTTTGTTCGAGAAATACAATGATTTGAAAGGAAATCCGATGTTATTTTTATGAAATCTGATATTTGATTCAATTTGCGTTTAATTTTTAATGACCGCAGTATAAGTATTCATCCATCACATTTATCCATAACTGTACCTGCGCGTACGACCACCATTTTGATTCAACTTACGTGCATCGAACTTATGCTACAGTTTTGTAGAAGACGTCAATATCTACAAAGAAGTCCACATTACCATAATGTCTAACTATTACAGTTATGTCACAATAAATACTTTTTGAATTTGAAATATGCAATAGTAACGGTGGCGGTTCAAACCTGCAGGGCTATTATGTATCTCAGTTGCTAACAAATGTTGATTAAAATCTTGAAAAATCTCTATGTCAGTTTTGACAAATCTAGTAAGCAAAAATGTTAGTAAGTTGATAACTGGAGAGCCGCCATTTTTTTCGATTTCAATCTATATTTGTCAGACCTACAGCGGATAAATTCATTAGTTCGTTGCATGACGCTGTATCAATAATCAAAATCTATGGGTAAAAGAAAAACAATTTTAACACAAACAAACACTCTGGCTATGCGTTTCTTATCAAAATAAAAAATACGGCATGATTATGAAGTTTTATTTGAATTAAACTTAAACTACATTAATATGCCAAAAACGTATCAATAAACTCCTAGATTGGCACATTGATTGGCCACGTTATTCGTTGGTTCCTTGGTAGTAATCCTTATCAACTCTGATAATAAAGAGGTGAGATACACATTGTGATTGTTTGTTTGATTGTAATGGATACAAGTAAAACTACTTAACCGATTCAAACATAGTATAAAGCTACAATATGCCTTACTAACATGAGCTATATTTGAGTTATCCTCATCATCATCCATCACCACGCGGGTGAAACCGAGGAGCGCAGCTAGTTTTAAATATAATAATAAAGACTCAGCTTGGTATCGTTAAATTTTACTCAGAGCATCCGTCACTCGAGCGAGTCGAAGCCAAGCTTTCGCTCTGATGACGTAATACCAAGGTATTTCGTCATCAATTCAAGAAAAATACGATCTAGCTGGCGAAGTAAAAACACGTAGAAGCATTTGTAAAGTTGTAAAATAGCCCAATGCCAATTACGCTGCGGTGGGCCAGGCAAACTAATCACGCTGCGACCGAGAGTTTGTCCATAGCGCGGCAGTATGGCCGTCTTATTTTGTATTTGCGTTGCATCTTAAGCATAAATCATCCCAGGTGACGCAGTGACAGCAAGCCGGAAAGCGATACGACCAATAATATCACACGGATTATTCACCCAATTACGTATGGAAATAAGGTCGACTTTTAATTGATAGGCATTAGACTGTGTTCGAGTATTTCCGAGTTGTTCCGACGATGTGCTAATTTTTTCAGGACTTTGGGTTCAGGTTCACGAACATTTCACTTGAACGGATAATTCTATGTTTTTTTTTTCGCCGTATCAAGTATACGTGACGTAACCAAGCCCTTGACTGCGTCGAGTGACGTGTAATATTTATGGGGTAATATTTATCGATATAGGGGTTCATGATTTAAATTTAATATTTTTTATTCAAAATTAAATTTAATTATATTTAAAAATGTATTGTTTACACTCTACTATCGTGAAAATCCCTTAACTTTATGACGTCACAAATATGGTGACCTATCTTAGCGCGTTCGTAGTTAGGTACGTGCTTCTTTTCAAACTATTATCAATTATATATCTATTGTTTATAATTAATTTAAAATAGTTTTTGCTAAACGATTATTAAACATTTTTGGTAAATCTTTAGAGCTTTAAACTTGAAAAAGAGTTTTATTTTCAAATACCCATATATTCGGTTTTTAATACTTACTGCAAAAGTGAAAAGTGGTGCTACACGTGTGAGAATTTTGATGATTGTCTTCACAGTCAAAATAAAATATTTGTCTACACAGTCAAGATTCGGACAATTTATTCTTAATTCGTAATAATACACGAACCAGAAATCTACGCAAACTGTTTATATAAAACATGAGCTCCTTAAACACATTAAGTGCAGCACATCAAACGGCCCCCGTAGAAATTGGATTTCAGTTCCAGGTGAGGGGTAATACGTCTAGACATGTAGGAAATCAGTTTTCCGATGTCGTTTGACGCCGATTCTACCGCATCATTTTTAAACTGGACTGAATCATACATTTTGGTTGATAGATATCTCATAAAATGTATATGTCTAGTGGGGCTAGCTTGAACTAGTGGTCATATTGCATATTACGAGTACCTACTATTTGGGACGCACATAACACAACTAGCCCAATAACGCGTTCCCAGTGCTGCGTCACGAGTCTTACTACCACCATCTAGTACGGACATTAATCTACCACGCGAGCCTAGTGAGGATTCGTGAGTAGGCTAGTAGACAGCCCTATAGTTTACCGACCATCTACATACCACCGGCACAATTAACCAAACGACATGTTCTAAAACAGCTATTGGGACTGAACGACGACTTGACATACCCTCCGTAGCACTTAGGCTAATTGAAAATGGCACTAGTGGTCACCCATCCAAGGAGTGATTGCGGAAAGATTTACTGTTAAGTAAATGTTATACAATATATATAGAACATTATGAAATAATGTTTTATAATGTATTAGATTAGACCTTTGCCTAAGGCCTTATGCACTGATTCAGTAAGTACCTGGCACTACTGTGGCATCCACACCTCTGAGACCTTGCATTTAAAATTAGGTCAATTGATAGACATTACCATAGTTCAGAGTTACTCCGGTATGATGTTATAGGGATTTTAGTAAAAGGTGAGGTACTGGAGAAACATATGCCAACTAGTATGTCTGATTATGTACGGAGTCTAACATGTAAAATTATTATATTTTTTTGGAATTAGGTGTGAGAAGATACCCACTTTCCTCGGCCTTACATGCACGTGGATGGTTTTCCCGACCCCCAAAATCAACGATACGATAAAAATCTCAATTTATTTATCAATGTTTCTTTCTCATTGGCTTTCAAGTCCAATGGGTTTCATTCAGCCCTCATTCTCCACTATGTCATCGTCTCTTAACGAAATTGAATTGTTTTGTTAACAAAAGCAATGTTTTGTTATAAATGAAATTCACCTTTTGTTGTTACAGTTATTTGGATTACCTGCAGTTCATTTCGTTAGCTGAAAGCTTGGTTGTTTTGTCCATTTGTTCTGATTGAAGCGGGTTTAGGTACTGTAAGCTTTAAAATTGAAATGGAAAACTTTGCCTGAGTTCTTTATTAGTTAACTACTCAAATATTGGTTTCAGGAATTTTAACAAATACTGTTGTTAGATTTATCTTAGTTAATATAATAAATATACATTGAAAGAAAAATTTCCACCGTCAAACGTCTAAATAGTGTTATCAAATAAAAGTGTAATATATAATTATATTATAATAATTGTATCCTAATTGAATGAAAAAGGAAAGAAAAAGGACTGTGTTTTGTTGACTGTGAATGTTGTTGCAGCCCATACTCTATTTAAGACATATGTCTTTTTAAGAGGAAGGCCTGTATCTTAGCAGTGAGAATGTCATGAGCTGATTGTGCTAATTATTATTATAAACAAAAGCCTAAAACAACACGACAGCACCGGCAAAGTACGTGGCGCCGAAGCAAGTGTCAGTTTAAAATTTATTGTCACTTGTGTCATACAACATCAGTGAGAACTCTGCCTACAAGGAATAATTGCCATTTAAATCTTTAGATTATTTTATGTATTAACTAATGAAGAAACGAAAAAAGAATAAAATAACCAACAAATGCGGAAACAATTCAGAAAAGGAAACTTCAACGTCAACTTGTAACTGTCAAATGTGCATAGCTGTCAATCTTAAAACTTGTTCACGTTGGTACCACAGCTGCCCGACCATCCATCCTTTGTCCATCCATCACGGATTCGGGCATTATAATCCTCACAAAGGAAAAGAACAAAACAGATGAAAAATATCGTGTCATTATACTAATATCATATATGTGAAAGTGTGTGTGTTTTTTGATGAAATTTGCGTCAATGGATTTCTTTTGTACTGGATTTGTAGTTCACATCTCGATTAACTATTTTATTTTGGGAATAAAGCCATTATAATTAGTATTCTCTTTATTTCATTGTTATCACGGATCTCATCCGGTCCTTTATAGACAAAATGCATAAATGGGGCTGTAGCCAACACTTAGAGGCCTGTTTGGTATAAAAAATACAAATAGTATAAAAAACAGGAACAATTTGGATGAATGGTATATTTATTACAAAAATGGGTCAAATGGTAAGGCTATTGATATGAACTTATTAGAAATAAGGGAGTTTGCTGGCTATGGACAAGACTATGGCACCTGCCAATTTCGGTCTCATCTTAAAATATTTAGGCAGGTGGTGACTTGCTACCCACTAAACGGGCACCATCAATAGTGACAAAAAGGGGCAAAGTTAGTGCGGATGGCTAAAGGGTTGTATATCTATTATTAGTTCCTGTGTTCAAGTACTGGTGAAAACTAGTTAGTATATTTTAGTTATACTAAACCGATAATCTGTGCAAACTGCTCTGTATCAAACTCTGCAATTCTCCAGAAAACAAAAAAACTTTAAAGACGTTATAAACTTTTAAGTGTTCACGCCCGAACATGTGCAGCTGTTAAAAGTTATAACATGACGAATGCGAAAGTCTGTTAATGCTATTGGCAATTCGTATTGGTTGATTGGAAACTCAAAACATCTATTGATAGAAAGTATCTGCAATAATACTGTGAATCGTGAGTATATCATTTATTTGCCATGAATCGTTACATGCATAAAATTTACTATAGTAGTGTTTTTACTCGCTGCAGACTGGGACATAAAACGTGGGAGCAGTGCAGCCAGTATTTCGCTCTCTCTTCTACTCATAGATGTAATGAGGTGCTGCATACTATTGCTATCGATAAGGGATCAATAGTGTATAATTTTGTAATCATTATTTGATTAAATAATTAAATGGTTAAAACATGTAGGCAAAATTAGGTAATGTATTTATTAAAATAAGAATAAGAAGTAAAACTTAAAAACTATTTAATCAAGATGTTTAAACTAAAAAGAGTAATAATACAAAACAAATGACTCACTACATTACAATGTTGTAGCAACCTTTACACCGCACCGTGAACATATCATCGATGACTCACTCGTTTTTATCGATAGCGGCGTTGTGCCCGCGCAACATGTTCACCGCCCTAGCCTTACTTACCATCATTTATGACATAGTTTGCAATTCAACACCGATTAAAAACACTCTTATAGAGAGCACAGCGTCCTTATTATTCATAACAGTTCAGTTAATTGAATTGTTACTGGTATTGAATTGCAAACTATGTCATAAATCATAGTAAAGCTAGGGCGGCTAGGCTGGGGTTTTTATTAGTTAACTTCACCAAAGTACTGAACAAGCCTTTGACTGTTTTTTGATTCAATACCATACACAACTGCAATTTTTATTATTTTGCATAATAAAAAAACGTACCGCAGAATTTTATTATTGGGACTAGGTTGTTTCCGAAATGTGTTCCGCATTACGACACAATAGAAAAAAACAGTGTAAAGTAAATTTAAAAACTTGATTATCTTAGATTATATTATCTCTTTATATATTTCTTAGATTTAGATTATAGTAACATTCCGATTTTTTTTAATTTTTTGTGTCCTTTTCCTCTTAATTAGGCACTGGCCTAATCTGTTAGCCTGTTTAGAATCTTGTTCTCTTTTCACCTCTTTTGAGCATGTGAAAATACAAACGAGTGCACTTCTCAAATTTACCTGTGGGCCTAGCACGAAAAACTGGGTAAATGTAATGTAACGTGTAGTGCACGTGAAACAGTACAAACTGTAATTTCTGTTGGGCAACTGTGACACAGATAACTCAGAATTTGTACGCCGGAGCGTGATGCGTTGACGCTTACGATACGAATACATTTTCGGCAAATTGTGTACACTCGTACTACGGCCTCTGGTGTGCATTCTACAGGTGATAATAGCCACAATAATGATCAGGTATTACGATTACCATAATGGGTATTATTTCTTTAATTCGCCTGGTAATAAAATATTTTTTTATCCCAGTGGCACAACATCCGTTCATCTAAACTTATTTAACGCCCGTCCGATTCTCTAATGATTCGTCGTTGTGCTCGTCGACGAGCTCACCGATTTTTAAATACTTTATGAGATATCGCCTACATAAGATGGTTTTACCAATGTTTCTTGTCATCTCGTCATTTGTTTCACGGAGCAAACATCATTGCATCTTTTTTTCTTTACATCGTCCATGACAGTTGACATTTCCAAGCAAACGCAGCACTGAAATAAAGCTCGGCGTGCTTGTAAATGAAGATGTTACTTTGAAGTCTTAATTGCACATTAGTTTCAGTTGCTACATTGTCTTTCGACCTCAGACTGTAATGCACTATTGCTTCGCGGCCGAATAGCTGGAATTGCAATGGTATCAATCAATATTGCCAATAGAAAAAAAGTTACCAAAAAATGGAACTTCGACTAGTTATTTCACACTTTTTGGTCTTGAAGGCGGTTCCATTTTTTGGTAAAAAAAAATTTTCATCGTTTTAGTGACTGCTACTTACGGGAACGATTGTCAATGATGATATAATCAAGATAAATCAACACTTTTTAGTTTTCGGAGTGTTAGTAAAAAACTACTTGACCTAATTTGATGAAATGTATATGGGATCTCGTGGGAAGTATGCTCTACCAAATAAAAAGAACTTTAAGAATTGGTCCGTAAATGGGAGAGAAATCGGCTAACATACACATAAAAAAATATACACACGAGCATTTAATTTTCTCCTTTTTTGAAGTTGGTTAAAAAGTGAGCTGGTACTTATAGTAAAAAGTTACAGTACTATCCCGTTGATCGACTTTCTTTGTTTCTCTTATTCTCTTCATTATTTAATATAAAGAACATTTATTATCGAGCTAATTTCAGTACCTAACTAATAATAGTAGTTCCTCTTCTTACTTCCTCTTCTTCTCTAAAATATGTAATGGTTGAGAAAAAGAAGACATTTATTTACTTAATTCTTATACCTACGTAACGGTACTGAAGTTTCTTTATTTATATACAATAAATAGCCAGGACTTGCCTATTGAGTTATTATAGAGAACAAGATTCGTATCACCCTCCCCAATGGAGTACAATAGCTTTGCTACGGGTTATCTCTCCCCAAGATCGTATTAAAGGAAAATAATGAAACTTTCCGCACAGAAAGAATAGGGGAACGAGACATATTGCCAAAGAAACGGTTTAAACAGAAGATTTTTTCTACCATTTGCAAAGAAGTGAATCTTCAAAGGGAAAGTATGAAAGAAAATGCTTTTTACAAGCGATTTGTATAACAGCATTTTTTGCTCTCAAATAATTGTATCATAACTTATAGTACAATTATTTGAGGGCAAAAAATTAAGGTATTTAACGAGAGTGAAAAGTTGTGAACAATTCGAAAACTGTTTTTAGGTCAGTTGAAACATTGGACGGAATTTCAATCAAGTCCCTTTTAGGAAGGAAAATAATTTGTTTTATTAGTTAACTTCACCAAAGTACTGAACAAGCCTTTGACGGTTTGTATAATACCATACACAACTGCGATTTTTTCATGCTAACGTTACATAGTTCTTTTCGGTTCCCATTTGCCTCTAAAAATTTAAATACCACGTCAACATTTTTGAAACTTTGAGATATTCAGGCTATTTAATAAACGTCTTGGTATTGTTTTATACCCACAGATCAGCAATAGTATTTTTATAATACATGTATGTTATTAGGCTTTAATACTCTACCTACCTACTTTTACCTACTCAATATAAGTTAATATAAGTATACAAATATTTACAGAATTAATTTACAGTTCTAATTAATTTAACTAACTAATTACATTAAATACATTTCTGTAATTAAACTTCAAGTATACATAACTGATTGAAACATTAATAGATCCGTGTCTAGCCGCCAGTTCAATTCTTACCTCGGGATTTAGATTTTTACCATTATACATGCTTGCATTGCAGGGCATTTTCTAGTGTTATCCTGGCAAGCAGTTTCAAGAATGAAAAGCTGGCACTAAGCACCTAAGCGATTCCGGGACCCACCCTTGAGGGAAAGTCACCATTACAAGTATTCTGATGTGGTGAACTTAAGCCATATAAAATAAAATAAAAACCAGTCGAAAATTAAAATAATCACACCACTGTGTAAACAACATCAAGTGTTTCCTCTTCAACCGAATTCTTTAGTTAGTAAGTAGGTAAACGATAAGCCTCAAAGTACAGCGTGAATCTAAGAACAACACAAATAATTGTTATTTTACTGTGGCTGTTTTCAAGCGTCTTGGGACGTCTCAAATGCAATAGTGGCTTATTCTGCATTCAAAGCTTACGGAAACGCTTCTAAAAGGCTACTCAATATTTAAACGCAGTTCTCGGGCGTTCTGCGGGGTCCTATTTATTGTTTGTGTAATATTCTATTGGGAAGTGAGAAACGTTAGAATTTTATTGTTTCGTTACATTGCATAAATAGCATATGTGTTTACTTACACTGTTGGAACTGGGAAATGCGAGGTAATGCGCAAATTCTTTGGGCATGTTGCTACACATTTTTATTTTATATCTTATTTCATTGAATCAAATCGTGTAATATTTGTGAAAATGGCAAAAGTCACCCCGTAGCATCGCCCTCGATCGTAAAAGAATTCTCCTTCTACATTCTGGACAGTGTTTCAATAATCTAGTACTGTCGGGTGTCAAATTCTATGTATCATGTGTTAATAAAGACTTCGCCATAATAGTTGTCCTATAAGAACTAAGTTCTACAACTATAGCTTTAAAGCAGTCACTCCTCAGGGGTAATGAGGTTTAGTTCGATAAAGCGGAGTGGCTGGTTGTAGTTCACCCTAGGGCTTGGGTTTTCTGCGAAGACAGCGTCGTAGTAAAATCTACCTAGTGGTAAGCGCGCGTAGCACTTTTTTTTGCCGGCCTGGCTAGCTACCCACCTTCGAGTCTAAAAATCTGCCGCTATGCAACTAACAATGTGTTCTAGCAGCTTTCCTTAAGAGCTGACATCATTTTCAAGCTAGTGTGTTGACGGCAGCAGCATCAATAACCATGAAGATAGTGGCCATTCAGTTGAGCAACCTACCAGCTGCCGCTAGGTTATATATGCAAATGTTCCAGCATGCTACTGGTTTCATTCTCATCAACCTATGAGATATGTTATCTATCTTATTTCCTTAGCATCATAATCATATCCCATCTTGATTCCTCTAATACTCTTTCCTTCTATAATCACACTAATATTATAAACTAGTTAACTTCTGCCCTTGAATTAGTCCGCATGGAATAATGTGATGACAACCCCCCGGGAATTACTATGTGCCATTGTGTTAATCGTGGGTAGAAGCTATCTCCAATACAAAACTCTATCTGGTACTCGAATATATTACAGAATATAATCATGTATTATTTTGATGCCAAAAATTAACATAACTTATTTTATTCTGCAATCATGACATTTTTATTATAACTTATTTTTTATTTATTATAACTTATTTTTTATTTATTATATTATTTGTTTTTTATTTTATAGTTTATGCTACTTTTTGTAATTAATTTTAAATAACATTGTATAAAGATTATAAAGGGGAACTTTACCTGAAAATAAATAATTTTAATTGATATTTGATTTCATTTGAAGGTTTGTAAGTGTGTGTTATTTGTTACTTCTTCATCTAAAATGAAAACTTGACGTGATTTTTTGAAGAAAAACAGTTTTTACCATCGGGTGTATACATTTTGTACTAAAGTTCTCTGTTTATTGCAGGGTTGTCGAGTACCGCCAGGGGCGCAACTAACGACGTATTAATGTTGAAGCTGAGGGCAGAACCCAGAAAGCTTTAAGGTTCGAATTATTAAACTTATCACCGCTAATGAAGACTTTGTATGAATATTTTTCTGAGAACTTTAGTGACATTTGGAGAGAACTAATAAAAATAACCAAAAATAATATTATGCTTATTTTTGTTCCGAAAATAAAACCTGTGAAATATAATTTTTACGCCTAGATGCAACTGCGGGACGAATCTAGTAATATCATAATGGGAACTACGAAAACGTATAATTCGTTCCACCTAGTGTAAAGTAATTTTGAATACTTAGTGAAATTCGTGTTTTCAAAGTGCAAGTTCTTCTACGCATGTATTTAGAAAAAAAAACGTATATTTACTTAAACATTTTTATTATTAGATATATCTTTTTTAGCCACAAACGCCTTGTCCCAAATCGAAAGATGAAAAGTATCGGGAGCTCATTAGAAATAAATACCACGGTTTTCATGCCATAATTAACAATATTTTTGTTTGATGAAAAATATGTCATTTTTTATTAGAAATACGGGAATATTTATCGGATAGGTCCGACTATAGTTACAGTGCTAAGCGTAACGTTTTCGACGCGGGCGTCCCGAACACTCCGTGAAAAATACCACCGAATGTGGTCTAAACTATAGTCGGACCTATCTGATAAATATTACGTCAGTAATCCTGTATTTCTAATTAAAAATTAGTGAAGTTAGTTTTTATAACACAAAAAATATGTCTATCAAAATTATTTATCGTATGTTACAAAAATATGTATTGTGTATAGATTTGTTAAAAATAATTCATATAGGTTAAATAATAATACATTTAGGCTACTTGTGGAATATAATACGCGCATAACTGACCCAGTTGAATGCAATCCAGTCGGTTTCCATGCAGTTGGTATGTCAGGGTGTATTAGAAGGGTGCCTATCGATTGCCGCCCACTCCCCTTATTCTCACCCCTCACATTTGCGAAGTTTACTTGCTGGAGTAGGTATTTATAATATTTTAAAAAAACGATATTAAAAAATATTTAGTGACACTTCCGCTGAAAAGAAAACAATGATTTTGGCCTATTTGGGGGGCGTGCACCACCCTCCCTCCCGCATAAAATGCTAATAGGAAGAATACAAAATAAAAAACACAAGAAACCCCAAATAAACCAAAACCGATTCGACACGTGTTTCGCCTCTACACGAGGCATCCTCAGGAGATGTTGACTCGTCGAGCGCTAGACCGGCGCTCGACGAGTCAACATCTCCTGAGGATGCCTCGTGTAGAGGCGAAACACGTGTCGAATCGGTTTTGGTTTATTTGGGGTTTCTTGTGTTTTTTATTTTGTATTCTTCCTATTAGCATTTTATGCGGGAGGGAGGGTGGTGCACGCCCCCCAAATAGGCCAAAATCATTGTTTTCTTTTCAGCGGAAGTGTCACTAAATATTTTTTAATATCGTTTTTTTGATAATGGATTTCCGCAAAGTAACGCCTGAATCAATAAATTATTTATAATATTTTGTTGTGAATGTATCGTTTATTGTACCTACAGCGCTTACAAATACGACGGCGTCAGTTAAATTGCACAGGTGTGCCGGAAGTTAAGCCAATGTTTCGTGATAAAACATTTCCATATCTACCTTCGGTGCATTTAACTTTAATCATACCATTGGAAAATGGACAAAGGCAATCGTAAGCTTATTAGACGTTTGCAAAGTATGAAAACAGCTGTTTTACGTGCATAATATGACTATGCCGAAGTCACATTTTTTAGGACACGTCAAACCTGGGTATCAGCTATTTCCATTCCAAATTCACTCAAATCCCTTGTATGTACCTATCCCTTGCTGTTGGACGTCCACTTCTGAACATAGACTCTTCATAAATTTCCAAAAGAACCTGTTTAAGTCTCAGACAAAATAACAAAGTCAAGACAGAATGTTGTGAGCAGAGAAGTGAGGCCGGTAAAACTACGCCTCGACGTGTACATACAGAATTACATACGACACGTACAACGAAACTATGCCTTGACTCGTCAGTCGAACTATCACGGCGCGTGGAAGTAACACGTAAAGTTTTAATTATGATTTAATGTAAATTTATTAATTATTTATTATAATATCAATTTAATTTGAATTCTCATGGCAGTGCCGATGCACGCACATGTAGTTAAGAAAACCGGCCTCACTTCTCTGTTCACAACATTCTGTCTATAGATACTTTTTTTAATTTTGTCTGAGGTTTTAGTGTGAAGTACTAAACAATTTACGTACCAGCCTACGTGTTTATTAATTTGTGATATGAAGTTTATATATAGATAGCGATCATTTTACAACTGACATCGGTAGATAAGTCGCCACAAACTAGTAATTTACTTTAGTTCCGGCCATCCTCGTAATAGGCTGCGTTTACGTAAAATCTTAGACTGTGGCGATTTATCGACTGTTGTTACTGTCGATAACTCTTGCTAACATGTAGAGACTACCGGCCCGGGGGCCTACTGCCACCTTTTACGAAACTAAGCTTAGAATAATCATATACATCACATACTATCGTACTCCTACCGACACAAAACGGTCAAACAAATTTTAAGAGATGGGAGTACGGATCATCAAAAGTTTTACATTGGAACAATAATACTTGTGTCAAAAGTCACGTCACAGTGCGCTAATTGAGTGAATCAAAACGTCTATCGTAATCCATTATTATTTTAAGCTTGCTGTATTTCGTGATGGTACCAAATTTAATGGTAAGGTTGAAACATGACTACTTTAAGAGGTGGGAGTCTGCATGTGTCCCTGGTCTTTCTGCCGCCACCAATAATAATGTAATGTGTATATTGTTTATTAGTGTTCATTCGCAAAGTTAATATGAATGCGATTTTTAGTCCTTTTGACTTGAACGGCTGGGAATAAAAAAACTATTATAAATAAATTCACACACATGAACCAAAGAGCCAACAGACAAGATTTTAATAATAATAATAAATAATATAACTTATTAATATAATAATAATAATTCATTATATTTTATTTTATGATATATTTTTTTGTTACCGTAAGATTTTTATTGGACTCAGCTCATGCAATCAAGAACATCCTATTTTTATAGAATATCGGGACATTTTTGCGCACAGATTATTCAAAAACAGTATGAAAACATGAATTTGATTCGCGAAAGTTTAAAAAATTCTATAGGAACATCCTACTTTTCGATCAAACACATAGTTCTAGTTAAGTGTAATCAAATACCACGCGAAAGAAGTTCCTGGCAAAAGGTAGTCTTCTGAGTAACAATATTACGGTAATACCATTAGAAAAAATACTGCTACAGTTAATATTATTTGCTTATGGTAGTAATGTGTTTAAAAAATACGGCTGAATAATACAACTTTGTAAATGACAAGCCACTTAGAACTGTTGTTTTTTATTGCCGTGAAAAATTATTATTATATAATGGACTAGCTGCTCTCCGCGGTTTCACCCGCGCGGTGATAGATGATGATGATGAATCTTATATAGCCTATGTTACTCAGGGTGAATGTAGCTTTCTAATGGTGAAAGAATTTTTGAAATCGGTCCAGTACTTTTTGAGCCAATTCGTTACAAACATACATACAAATCTTTCCTCTTTATAACATTATAGTAAATAGTAAAGTATATACCTACTCGTAGTATTATAGTATAGATAAAAATTGCGTTATTGTGTTAAAACAGGAGTTTTCCTTTACCCCAAAAAAGTAGGGTAGTTCCACAAAAAGTCTTCCTCATTCTTTCATCTTAAGCTTTTGAGCTTAGTCTGAAACTGTAGGTAGAGGTCATGGTTTATGTGTGTGTAAGTACCTTCCAAGAAAACTTATCGTTGTGAACGTTATTGTCAATGACAAACTTTCTTTTTGTTCAGTTGGCAGAAAATTAAATCAAACTTTAATCGGTATGAGTTTGCGTTCTGTTAATTCTGAAATATCATATAATAGTAATAATTATGTTCATATTAAAATAAAAGTTAACATTTATTAGTAACATTTGAGAACCCATTAGCGTTACCTGTTTTGAAGCACGGGGTTCCAGGTTGGATACGTGATCAGGGCACAGCGAATGATTGAATTTCAATTTAGCACAAAGCATCAATATTTCAATGGGAGTGAAACAATAAAACACCATGTAGATATATACGGTAGTATGGTACTTTTAAATACAGGTAGTACAATTTTGGATAATGTAGACCTTCGGTTTCTTAAGGATATTTTTAACTTGCACTATATGGTATGTAAAGGTGACTAACGGCCGGTCCCAATAATCTATCTATCGCCGGTTTACCTTACCAGAGTTAGATATTAGACACTATTTGTATGGAAGTTATGTAAAATTTATATCGGTAGTAACGAAAACCGTGGAAAGATTGATTATTGGGATCCTCCATAAGTCAGTACGTGTATTGGCGGGATGTGTAGGTATAAATATATACCTACAATAGATTTAAAATACCGTTATCAACATAATAGATTTAAATTACATTTTATCTAGGTAAATAAATATGAAAATCAAAAGGCCAGACCGCCAGAAGGCCTTCAACGGGGTTTATGGACAATATCCTGACTGACAATGTACCGTCTACAGTACGAATGCTGTCAGCTGAAAATTCCTCTTGCCGTCACCCATCAAAGTAGAGTGCTCTCAGCAAGATCAACGTATACGTACTGTTGCGCCCAGAATTCGCCCTATTATCATAGGGTTACAATTCCACATACCAGATCAGCAGATATGTGCTTTATTAATCAAACAAACTCCATAATTCGCGGGTTGCAAGTCAAATGTACATACTCATTTGCGAAGATGCCTTGACAACCCATTTGAAACCACAAGTTATTCAAAGGGGTCGAATCGGCCGACGTAATTGCTTAACGCACAATTGCGCCAACCCTAGCATCTAATGATCCGAATGACGTCTAAGTACGGCTTGTGTAGGGACAATGTGATGTTTCACATGCGACTTGAAAGGAATTTGTGTGTAGTCTCTTAATTGTTGAGTGAAAATCTCGTGCGGTACTCAGAGCGCGAGGAGGTTCACAACATTATATTACAAATACGAATTTATTTATTTGCAAGAATACAATATTATATAAGGTCTTTAAGTTATAATTATGTCAATGTATCCAGCCTGCAGGCAGGCGTGCAAATATTATATTAATTAAAATATAAATTGATGCATTCAAATATAAAAAAATATATTAATAAAGATATTAAATTAACATTCAACAAATTTCTCATCATACATTATTAAATTCTATACTTAATATATTATTTAAAATTAAGATATTCATTTACACTAAAAAAACAATTGTCCAATAGCCACTTATGCAGCATGCAGCAATTTTATATGGTCTGGTAATTTATTGTAAATAGTTATGCATATGTTGTATACTTTTTCTTATAAATTTCTCTATGGCAAGTGGGTTGGTAAAGTAGATTTTGGAATTTAGCTCTTTTTTTTCTAATGTTAATCTCATTACATGTTGTGAAATTATTAGGATGAGCAAATTATTTTAAAAAATGTATAAATATATATATGACGGCGTCGGCCGCCTATTGTGACGAAGCATGCGCACGAATAATAACGTAATCTAATTCACGTACGTCTATGCACGTAATCTAATAAGTGATCGAAGATTAAAGTTGGAATAGACATTATGTGGTTATAACCCATCCATTGGTCATGTTTGCCGATGACAGCACTGCTGTTTTCACGGACAACAACAACAATAACCATGAAAATGACATAAATAACTCTTTAAAATTAATAATTGAGTGGCTACACAATAATAATCTTTTAATTAACTTGGACAAAACTCACACAATTACTTTTAAAAATATTAATTCTAAATTTGACATTCTAAACATAAATTACAATGGAAAACATATTGACGAAATACATAAGACCAAATTTCTAGGTATTTTCATAGATTCCAACTTATCGTGGAAAGCACATGTGGAGTATGTATGTACAAAAATAAACAAGTTTTCATATGCACTATATATGTTACGCAAAGTAGCGAATGATAAAGCGCTGTTAAATGCCTACCACGCGTATGTAGGCTCCACACTGAGGTATGGAATCCTTGTTTGGGGAAATTCTACGGAAAAAGAAATCGCATTCAAGTCGCAAAAAAAGTGTATCCGAGCAATGCGTCGACTTAAACCAACAGACTCATGTAAACAATATTTCCAAAAATTGAAACTTCTAACTCTCCCTTTATTATACATATACGAGTTAGCTACGTTGGTAAGAAATAATTTACACGATTTTGATACTTTAAAGAGTAGGCGACATCAAAATGTGCTATGTAATCCAAACAGTAAAAAAGCTGTACATAGTAAAAGTGTTTTTGTGATGAGGGTAAAAATATACAACAAATTACCATCAACTGTTAAGGACACAGAGAATAATGACATTTTTAAATATAGATTAAAGAAGTTTCTGATCGACAAGGCATATTACAGCATTGATGAATTTTTTAATGACAAACTATAATGGATATGACAGATAGGTAAATCAATTATTGTAATAATTGACTAATGGACTAATAAAATTAATTGTTATTATTATTAACTATTGTAATTTGCACGCCATTATGGTAAGAATGCAGAGCTACGCGTTGTTTAAATATAAGACCTATATACCAAACTGTATTCGAGCAATAAATTAATTTTGATTTTGATTTTGATTTGTGTTTTCTTCATACCGGGTCACACTTCATGTCGGGCTCTCAGCCGATATATATAATTTTTAATTATGTAATTATTAAATTGTATCAACTTATGACCAACTCTATTGTATCTACTTATGATGTATTTAGAGATAAGTCTTTCATAAGAGAAGCCATTGGCTCCTGAAACACAGTAACACTAGTTCGGGAGCCTATGGATTCATTAAATTTGTGTAAAAAATTTCTAACAATATTTTGTATGCCAGTCTATGATGGAACATGCAAAATAATAACCATATTTCGAGCAATAAATCGATTTCTATTTCAGAATATCTGGTTCTGCGGTGGTACCAACACACCACAACAACACAATAGGCCTATTTCTGTATATCAACGAACCTCGCCTCTTTCAATTGGCCTCCCAGTGCCGAATGCAAAAGTGTTTAGCTCCGTAACCTCGCGAAATAAAACCTGGTAATAATTGGCCACACCTTGGGATTGGGTGGTTTCACTAAGCTCCAGAGGACGGTGACTCGGTCGCCAAAGCTCTATACTAAAATCGTAAAAATATAGCACACGCACATAGTAGGTATATCTACTAGTTCTTGATGAAAAATATATAATCTAAGAGATTACTGTTACATATTAAAGTAAGTAATCGCAACAAAGAGTTCCGTTTACTTCCTTTTTAAAAGCAAAATGTTCTTAGTGTTGCACTTTCCGAAATAACCTGAGAGGATGCTCCGACAAAATGCATGATGTCGTATGTGGCACATACAGCATACGACATTTGAAATGTGTCACATGTGGCGAGCACACATTTGGGTTACGTGCCATGTGCTCCTCGGAACCTTTAACATACATTAGAGTTATTAAAACTAACAAATACATGATTTTTATATGCTCTATTGTAGATATATACTGGTCGTTAGGCTGGCGTGTTCCCTCACCAAATAGTCTAACTACTTATTGGTAATAGATTTACCGATAGTGAGACTTAGCTGGTCTTATTTTTTCCAAAAGAAAAGAAACAAGTGTATATACAAGTCGAGCGTTGATGGAGTGAACGAAAGAGGTTGACCTCGGCGAACATATTCCGATCAAATCAGAGATGTTCTGAAGAAAGGCGAGGTCAAGAGTACGCAAAACCGACGATTATGTAGAAAAACAGTGGATGAGGAAAAAGGGGTATGCCAGGATCGTAGCAAGTGGAAATCTGTGATCTCTGCTTACCCCTCCGGGAAACAGGGGTGACGTTATTTATATATGTTGGTATATATGTATATTTTCTATTAGTCTTATTTATAAAACGTAGACCTAGCAGTCTTACAGACAAGTCAAATCTAGTCAAAATATGTGAAAAAGAAATGATTTGCCGCTTTCATTTGTACATGGTTATTTCTTAGCTATTCATTCTCTACATCCATATAACGTCTATTTATATGGGAGCATCCTAAATAACGGGGTCCTGTCTACTTTCAGCTTTATCTACTTCTATTCTATCTTATATGGGTGTATATAAAAATGAACTCCTATTTCTCCCGGTCACGCTATAACTTGAAAACGGCTTTACGATTTTATTCATCTTTTTTTAATGTTCTCTGATACTTTGTAGAAGGTTCTTACAAGAAAAGATGGGAGGTGATGGCGAGGCTGAGCCTACTAAGCGAACGAAGTAACAGGC
Source organism: Selenia dentaria (assembly GCA_917880725.1). Classification (NCBI taxonomy): domain Eukaryota; kingdom Metazoa; phylum Arthropoda; class Insecta; order Lepidoptera; family Geometridae; genus Selenia; species Selenia dentaria. Next base: position 35,467,400 of record OU862875.1, on the reverse strand, counting down.
AGTCGCTAGTTCTTAATAAATTTCAAATGAATTTTGGTTTGATTGTATTGTACGCATACGAGGCTGCACCCCGCAGCAACGGTTTGCACCACAGGTATATACTATGTACAACTACGAGTACAATAGGTAACGTAAGTATCACGATTTGTTTTGAAACCAAGCGTACCGAATGTTTAATGAATTGCATTACGTGAATTTACTACATATATAGTTTTATATAATATTAATGTAATTATAAACGCACATAATATAGTTTTAAAATAACTTACCTGTGGTAGGATATATGTCCTTGCTTTTGGGGGTTCGAAAATTTTAGGCCATTGCAGATAATTATCACGCATTTTAGTTTTCGCGGCCGTCCGGCCGCAACAACAGACGCATGTGGACTGTAAAGCTCGAGAACTAAGCTATTGTGAGGTTTTGATTTGACAAGAGAAATTCAGCGTATATCATACTCGTATCTATAAAATATCGATTTCTTTATTTCGTAGTAGCTGCTATTAATACTTTTGCTAAGCACTTACAACTTTTGCATGTGTAGGGCTGATCAGTGCTATTAAACCGACAAACATGCTGACCTGAAACAAATAAAATTATCTATTAATATGAGAAGAATGAGTAAGCCAAATGAAAATAAAGAAAACTTAAGTACAAATGAAAATTCAAATTTAAAAGGTAAAATTAAGTTTAAACAAAAAAAATTATAAACTAATAATTAATTATAAAAAACGCAATAACTTTTAAAACGTATTACGTAAAGTATTTACTAAGTCAAGTTTTATCTCATTAAAATATAGGAAAGAGTAAAAATAAAAATATATAATTCACTAAATTTCGAAAAATGTGCCTATCGTTGCAAATATTACATTTTTACACTATTTTGTATTGCAACACGAGCCGACTTAATGGACCCTTTCTTTCCGGCTTTCTTTTCAAAGGATATTAAAACAATATCATCCAATTTGTCATAAAATATACCACGTTGACGATCAGGAATGCATTGAGGAATTACTGCGTGCACACAAGGGATATTTATCTCAGGCCACCATACGGCTATCAGGGACAAACACTCTGCACGGTATGTGGTATAATTAAGACTAACAGAAACACCTCTCAGTGTGTTACTAGTTACCTACTAGGACCTTCTAAGACCTTCTAACCTATAACCAACTTTATCAAGTTCAGTAATGTGGGGAGCGCAGATCCCTATAACACAGGCTTCTAGCCTAGTATAGAGTTCTGAGGCCTATCTTATATTATTTGAATGCCAGTATCCAGTAATGTAAAATTAAAATTTGTATTCTTTATGTCAATATGTACAATATGCCAATAAAATTATTATTATTATTATTATTCTAACCTATAATATATACGCTGTCAGCTCAGCGCTTGGCTACGTTCAATTTCCATTACATGAAATCAAGCAAGCGCCTCTCGAAAAACGTACAGAACTAAATAAACATAAAAAAATAATGTGCACTCTTAAATAAAAAATAATCATTCAATGTATGTGTATTCAAGTTTGCTACAATTTCATGATAAATACAATTGTGAATAAAGAGAGAGACTGTTTTAAAGGTGAAATTAAGTGGTATATTTGAATTTTTTTTAATGTACTCTAGTATGTTAAAATATATTTTTAATTCCGTCAATGTGTACTTAGAAATCATATTATTTTTTGTAGTTTAAATAAAATCGCTGCTTATAAAACCCTCATTTTTATCGACATTATGATATAACAGCACCTTAATTAACACCTAGTTAAACTGCAGCACGAACTTGGTAATATAGAGGCAGGGGTAATAGCCATATTGCTTATTCTGTAAATAACGTAAATAGGCTATTTAAACTTTCTCCAGCATGGGAGTGTGACATGATGTGGGCTGTAAAAACCCAGGCTTGTCGATTATATTCAACATGACGATAGTTCTGCGCTCTACTCCAATTATCTCCTGATGAGTTTTTAACAAAAGTCTGATGACGCAGAGCTCGTGGAAGCCGCGTACATTGCACAGAACAAAACCCAGACGATGAAAAGATTCCATATATCCAACTATAACAAGACAGGTGTTTCTTGTTACAGTTCTGTGTTGTTTTCAATGACATTTATAGATCCTCGATATCCATATATAACTCGAGTAGCAAAAACAAGAAAAAAGATTCTACGCAATAATAGCTACCAATTACTAAAGTACAAAGAGACGTTAATTATTATATTCATCAGCAATGCGATTCTCTAATGATTCGTCGATGCGCTCGTCGACGATATCAAATACTTTATGAGATATCGCCCTTGTATATAAGGTTATTTATCCAACGTTTCTTGTCATCTTGTTATTTGTTTCACGGATGTTATCAAAGATGCAACGATGCTTGCTCTTAAAGAATCGCACGGCAGAACTACACTGGGTCTTAAGTTTTCAATACGAATTTATATGTATAAATATATATATATTACTTATCATTTTAGCTACGCGTGCTCTGTAAATTTAGTTATTGTCAAGTTCAAAGTTTATTTTGCATAACATCGAGCAAGAGTACATCTGGTCATAAACTTAGAAATAAACAAAAATCTTTGTCTCAATAGAGATAATGCTGTAAGACTAGAATTGGTCTCTAAACCTGCATCAATATCTCAACCACTATATGTTATGTATAATAGACCATACAAAGATAGACAACATCGAAACTCCTTATAAATATGTTAGAAGGAATACGGAGGTCATCAGGTCAACGTCTAAACTAGTTGCGAAGATTGTCTGCATGCGGAAATACGGGACAACACATCCAATTCACTGTTAACTGGTTAGTTCCTGGTCTGCTAGTGTCCATCTCTGTTCTCAACTAAGTGATTCAAACTCTAGTGAATTATGTCTATTTGTGCATACGTATTTAAATCAATTTAAATTATGTCTATATGATTTTGCATATTATTAGCAAGATTAGCCAGTTAAGTGGGCAGGGCACATAGCACGCGGGACAGATGGCCGATAGGGCCGGAAGGTTCTAGACTGGAGACAACCGGCAAGTGCAGCGTAGGACGTCCACCGAAACGGTGGACAGACCTGATATAGGTCGCAGGACGACGCTGGATGCAGGCCGCTTCCAACCGGTCCTTTTGGAAAATTATGGGGGAGGCATATGTTCAGCAGTGGACGTCTTACGGCTGAGATGATGATGATGATGATGATTTACGGTTATAGACATTTATTTCTCAAAAAAGAATGAAATTCACTTACATAGAGAAATACAGGATACTTAATTAAAAGTCTTACCAAATAAGTATTAGCTAATAAGTAGATAGGTACTGAACGGACATTATTTGCTGTTAGTATAGGTACTGAATTTGATACTAATAAAATACGTGCTAGTCTATTCACACTACAGTTGGTATGCTTATTTGGTCATTTCAAATACGTACACAATACACATGTTAGTTTTATACACGAATTACTTAGAATTAAACCTCATCATACATATTGATTTATCAAAATGAAGGTAGGCGAAAAACTAACAACTCGTTCAACAAACCTGATGACCAAAAAAATGATTTTGCATAACCTTTCCATCACCCAATCTGATAACGGACCCATTATACTCTTAGTTTATGACACTGATCCTTATATGTATAACAATAGAACACGGGTGCGTGACTTGTTCGAAATTCATTTTACAGATTTTTATTTGAATACCCTTCACTGGATATAAAAGACTTTTGACATAACGGACTGTTGATATAATTTTATTTGATATACGTTATAGTTGTTATATAATTTATACCAGCACTTGATATATAGTAATATTAGATTTTATTGATATATATATATTACACTTGATATATAGTAGAATTAGAATATTAGATTAGATAGTAATATTATAATTATATATACTACTAATATTACATACTCTTCAAGTACCTATAACTATTTTTTCGATATAATAATGATTTGACATACTATACATTTTGGGATAATTCCGTTAACAAAATGATGTATGTTTTAAGGTATTCAGTTTTCATGACTAGTTTAAGACAGTCACGATAGGTGCGACAACGAGCGAAGCGAGGAGGAGCGTTAGGTTGAATGGTGACCAAACGACGCACAAGCCGAGCGAGCGCAGCGCCAGAATTAGGTTATCAATGTTAGTCAGGCATTTTTGTTTACTTTTGAAATATATTAATAGGTGTCGACGTTTTATTATATATGTTTAATAAGTTCGACTAAAAAAGAAGTATGTGCGGTGATTATATTTTTTATAATAGTTAATAAATTGCTAAGTATATCACATTGATTTATAGTTTATGAATGGTTTTCTTTTGTTGTTATTTGTTTTGCATTTCCATTAAAGGTTTATTATATTATATGTATTATATACAAAATAGATGGTATGTCATAAGTTTATATTTCTTTTATCTATATTTATTTTATGAATCGAACATATATTACTTACCCATAGAACACATTTACACACTCATATTCCTGCAGTAGAATTCTCTGTGTCGCGGAAGGCATGGATACACACTATATTGCATCATAACATCCAAGTACCGAGAGCAAACCTTTCTGCTTATTACCAAATATTTGCCAGCCAGGCATCGATTTTGGGACCTGCGTTCTAAGGCAGGGTCGCTACTATCTGAGCTGATGGAGTCGTCTATACTAATATTCGACCTGGCTAGGAATCGATCTAGAGTGGACCCCTTCGAAGGCAGGCCAACTGAGCTAACAGAGCCGTCTATATAAGTATATCCACATTCTCGTAACTTAGTGTATTATGACGGGAGTATTTTAATTGCATACCAAAATATGTAATGTATGATACTAGTTTTAAAACTACTTAAGCATTAATTATATGACCATGCTACAAATAAACAAATGGTCTAATACATATACTGATTGCATATCAGATGACTTTGTTGTAAGTGAATGATCTGGTCAGAGCAAAATCACATAATTGCGTCTACTAGCCAAGCGAGGAACGTTAAGTTCCTGGTGATAATTTGACACGTTTCAATCACATCACACTATCACAGTAATGTTATAACTTTTTACCCTATAATGAAACCGATTTCGATGCGAAAAGTGTGAAATTACTTGTCGAAGACGGTACAATGATAGTTGAAAATTAACTGTAGTCAGAATATTGTGCGCCGACTTCGACAAGGTTTTCACACTTTTTAGTGTTGAAGTCGGTTCCATTTACTGATAAAAAAAAATTTCAACATTTTTAGTGACCCTTGCTACGAGTACTTACAGGATCAAATTTCCAAAATGAGGGAGAAACCGGTGAACATACACAAAAAACATACAAATGAACATATAGCCTCCTCCTTTTTTGAGTCGGTTGAAAGCGAAAGTTTGTGAGTGTGTTTATATATTTGTTACTTCTTCACGCTGAAACGGCTGGATCAATTTTGATGAAATGTGGTGTGATGTGTGGTAGTTGACGAGCTGGATTAACAAATAGGATATATACATACACATACACATACTCTTAATTATTATCAAAATCATCCATTACCATGCATGTTTTGCAATTTGATTTGTTCTTTATATGCAATTAGTAGGTATTTTTGTCAACAAACTATAATATCATTTTTAATTAATTTAGTTTTCGAATAAATGTATTTACATTAAAGGACATACTTTGATACTCCACATGACCCTCAAAACATATAAACTGCAATATCAATAACCTATAACCTTATATGTTGTATATACCAACTTGATATTTATCGGATGTAATGTATCTGTACCAAAGAAAGTTCTGCCAATTTATTTAAAGATCCGACCAACCGTTCGCAAGTTATCGTTGTACAAACATAAATACGCTGATTTGTCCCATTGTGTTGCAGATCTCCCTTCGCGTTGTCAATTATTTACGAGTATATTATACCTTATCAGCTACCATCAAGATAAATGCGACATATATCATAAAATAACAAAACATGCCAATGCCATCTATTCCGATCCTCTTCGTAATTTCATTCAAGATAACATTCCGCCCAAATTACCTAATTAAGAATCGAATTTTGTCCGGAAACATTTGCAGATAAATGTTCGTTAACAAATCCCTCTCGTGAAAAGATAGAACGTAATCGATACAGAATAACGATAATTAAATTCGACAAGCCTACGTAGAGCGCGCTCTCACTGAATAGGGATCTAAATTTTCACACTTATACGAAGGTATATCAAGTTGCAAACAAAACGAGCCATTGATTTGTGTTCCGAGAGTACTTGAAAGTTTAACATAATTTTAAATAGTGAAACATGCAAAATCGATTTTATTGAATCGACTATACTAACGTAAATTGCTTTTTTTTTAACACCGATATCCTGGAATTCTCTGAATTTAAGTCCAAAACTTGATCTTTTTGTATATTAATAACGAATTGGAAATTCTCCAAATTATTAAAAAAACTTTATTATTAATACCTTGGTTTTATGTTACGTATGTAGTGTGATTGAGTTCATGAACGTCGCCGTTTGGAAGTATATGAGTCATTGAAATACCCTTAGTTGGACAAAGTACATCTTCATATCACATATCGTCAGTTCCAATACAAAATAAGTGATTCAAACCCATTGCATACACATGCAAAAGACATTGACGTTAATTTGGGCTGTACTTACTGAGTCATTTTAAGTTGTTAAAGTGAACGTTAGGTAGTATAACTGCACTGACATAGTGGGAGCAAGCTGTAACGTACCATTCGTAATGAACGACGGCAAATAAGACTAATCACAATACACCAGATGGAACACATTTCGCATAAACACTTTATGAGATAAGATGAGAGATACGTACAGCTGAATTTTTAACCCATCCTTAAAAGTACGTAATATATTTACCATTTTTCAAGGGAATCATAGGTTAGCATAGAATTTTTAAAGCGCGAACGCTTGCTACCACGGATCCCCTTGATCAACGGACTGGTGCCTCGATGGCCTAGCGTACATGCCGTCTGCCATGTACGCTAGTTTCGAATCCCGTCCGAGGAAGTGTTTTTTTACTTTCTACGATTTCAAAAATGTTTAAAGCGAATATCAATATTTTTCAAATGCAATAGAAAAATTCATCTTCGAACCATAATTTAATTTGTATCTGTTGGCAGACTAGACTAGAACTATTCTGGGCCGACTTGCCGAAATCAAACATAAACACGTTCAAAACTAGGCAGAGCCTAGCCTATGGGAACCTAGTTTACCTAGTATTCACTCCACAGACACAGGTCAAACAGCAATTTTATGTTTTGCTTGTAGATCACCACCAAAGAAATGTGGGTGTTCCGCGAACCGAATCCATTATCGAGTTTGAGTGGTTCCCCTTTATCTCGGGTACCGATGTAGATTTAACAACCTTGTGACGGGAACGTGACTTATGAAAACATGCTCTGAGAACGTCTGGGTCATCAATGGGAAATAGTATTTTTTATTCAAACAGGTGCCATAGAAATTGATCTTCCCAGAATATTTCCTTGCCTGTATTGGTCACAATTCGTCGCCTACGCCACTAATGGGCGAACCTCAAAATCAAAAATTTTACAGGGGAGCCAAAAAACCATTTTTTTCGCCCGTTTTCTTGTTTATTTTGGCCGTTAAATTTTAAATATTTCGTATAATGGAAATATTAAGATGCCAGTATATTCTATGATAATGGGATTACTGAATGCATATATTTTTATTATTTTCAAACCAGTAAATACTGAAAAAAATGATTTCAAAAAAGATACGCCTATTAGTTGCGCTCTGCAAAACTAAGGATTATCTTTTACCTGCTTTTTTCTTAGAGTTATGGCCCTATTTTGATACTAAAGTCGGTGAGTTATAATGAAATTAGATGATATAGGTACATATGTGTTGAATCCCAAATATTTTGAGTAATACTTATAGTCAAATTTCTTATTGCAGACATAATATGTAAATAATTAAAAAACTAAACGTTACAGCAGAAAACTAGACTAACTAGCTAGTGTTGAGTTACTGAAAATGAAAATGAAATCATTTATTCTGTATAGGCCTACGGGGGCACTTACAAATTGTCATATTACATTTATTAGTTTTTAAATCTACAACCGGGTCGGAACGCGACCACGACTGAGAAGATCCGACAAGAAACTCAGCGGGCTTGTCTTTTTACATATTTTTTTATCGCCAATTTCTTAATGTATATAACAAATGTTACTTTATTTTTAGCTCCAGTGAGTTGCCTTACAAAAGAGACATAATAATGGTATAGTAGGGCAAGACACGCTACACTTTGACATGGTAATACACGAGTAGGTAGATCCTGGAGTGATCAGTCCCAAGCTGTTTTATCCTCCAAGTAAAACTTTTTTGACAGAGTTTAGTTTTAATAGTAATTTTAAACTTATTAATAGGCAAATCTCGGATAACATTGGGAAGTTTATTATAGAATCGTATACATTGTCCCATAAAAGAATGACTTATTCTGTTGAGACGCGTTACATGTACGGATAGCTTGTGCTTATTCCGCGTGTTGATGGAATGAGCATCACTCCTTTTTTCAAAACTATTCATGTTTTTCTTGACATACATTAGATTTTCATAGAGAACTGAGAGATAATAGTTAAAATGTTTATATCTTTAAACTTCTGTCTAAGGGAAACCCTGGGGGCTAAGCTGTAGATAGCTCGTATTGTACTTGTTACTAACTAGAAATTTAACCATAGCTATAAATTCAACAAGGACTGGCTTAGATATCGATTTTAAACTTTAAATAGATCATTCAAGTACAATAACATTAACTTTAACCTATAAACATCCTAGTTCTTACAAGATGATACAAAATCAATACTCTTACTAATCGATACAAAAAATTATGTCAAGTTTCATTTTCATTCTATATTAGCTGGTATCTTACTCATGGGGTAAGCTTATATAATAACTTTTATATTGAAATTTATAGAGAGAAATGATGATGAAATTTTGCCTTCAGGTAGGTGTGTCCGCTGCCTTGGTTCACATTCAGTAATATGTAGTAAAATGCAATCCCTCTTTAGAGAAGATTCAACTGTATCATAATATTCGGCAATAATAACTTTCCGGTCAACATCTGTAAAACGGTAACACTGTCCATTGTTTTCTTTGCAATTTGCTGCATTACAATATTCACCAACAGCTATTGGAGGTACAATTTTTTGTGGACGGTGATATGTATAAATTGCTGGCCAGTATTTCGCAAGGTTTCAGCCAGCTTACGACTTTCAACTTTTTCTTTATTGTCTAGATCAAATTCGAGTCCAGAACCTTCAACAGGATATTGTGCTTCAATATCGTCTGTCGATTTGTTATTTGAAAGATTTTTCTCCTAAATCTAATCCGGAGCTTTTAAGAGACTAAACAATGGTTATATTTGTTTTAGCGCCAGAATGTATTTTCTGTTTATGAATTTGACATGAAGTATCTCTTTCAAAATGACTCCAGCATAAAAGTATATTGCATCTAAAACATGTGTTGAAACCTGACCAGTACTTCACAAGTTTGTGGTGTGTATACGTTATCGTCAGAAGCACTACATGTTTCTAGGTTTTCTAAAACTGAACTGAAAGAGGACTTATTGTAACCAATAGTGATCGATTCATCTCAATGTAGTTAGAACTTATATCATGATGGTTGACTACATCAATATCTTGTATTGTACTTTCATGCATGGTACAAGGTACGACTACTTTAAAATTTACTAAACACAAAAATAAGGAACACCTGTCGCAGGAATTATATATATATACCTATATATCATTTAGGCTGACAAGTTCTTCACATGATCTTAACATCGGGAGATCCTGTAAGACTGTAAAAGAGTTCAATCTTCCGGGCTGGTATTCAACATGGTCAAATACGCCCGATACATCCATATTCTCTTCAATGCTCGATTCATCCTTATTTTCTAATTGTTCCAAATTATCACTTTGGTCAGTATAACAGTTAGTAATCTGTTATCCTTTGTTAGTAATCTGTTATCCTTTGTTAGTAATCTGTTATCCTTTGTCAGAATTTTGCATTTAGATTGCGATATACATATATTTTTATAGGGTTACTTGTATGTATTACCTTATACCTATTGATTTTAATCATGAGGGCAAAAAAAAATATGGTTATAGTACCAAAATATATGCTAAGTATTTATTATAGTTACGTAGTGTTTTCACACAAAGAAGCACAATGTTAAATCACTCAATTGTAAGTATTTTCCAAACAAATGTAATGAAATAGACAACACACGCGATTATTTTATGTTTAGCCGGTGCCGAGCATCGCCAAACTGTAATGTAAACAAACAATAGCAAGTCGCCACGTAAGGGCGAAACTGAGTTAGGTCTTTCTGCAATACTCTGTTGCCCCGCACATTAGGGCGAACTTTAAACTTCGCCTTTTTGTAAAATCTCACTAGAATCGATTTTGAAATATGCCCTGAATAAAACTTTGTTGTTTTTATGTTTAGAGATTCGTCTTTTTGCGACGACCTAGAGCTCGACAAAAGGAGCATTTCTGCATATAAAACTCATTTTCGGCCATTTGTATGAGGTTCGCCCTTGTGCGCCGCAGGCGACGAATTGTGCAATTCGGTGCTTTGGTTATAATATATATCTGCATAATATTCTGTCCCAAAATTCAACCAGTTAAGAACCGGCGGCCTTATTGTCTATCTTTACGGAGAATGGGAATGAGCTTCATTTTGACATTTAACCCCATTCTGGAACCATCAATGGGAATGAGAATGACGAGACATTTCATTCTCATTTAAGTTAGAAAATAAGGCGGCGGCTCTTTAGGATATCAATACATTGCCTAAATCTGGTATCAAATATCCTTCCATATTTAGCTTCCTAAAACGTTGCGTAAAAAAATGTTACACGTAAATTTTCCAAACGGAAACCTAGCTAATTTTAAGACTACTTCGTATGAGCGTGCTTCGAGGTCGCTCTTGCTCAAAACCAAGATTGATATTTCCATTAACTAAACCATTGGCCACTGTATCCAATCTAATTCACACTGCACCCATTACTACTACATTATTCGTAAATTCGCTTGCTTCACTTGTGGAAGCGCTCGTAGCGGAGCTCGAGTTGGCGATCTTAACCGATCAACATGTTAAGCAACAATTGCTGCGGTCAGGACTTGGATGGGTGACCGCTAGTGTCATTATGTAACTGAGCGCTTCCGTGCTTCGGAGGGCACGTTAAGCCGTCGGTCCCGGTTGTTTGTCTTAGGATAACAGTCGTTAGGCTATGTCAAAGGCCTTCGGGTGGCCTGAAAACTTCGACATGGGTTGGCCACCAATCCGTACTCGCATCCGTGTGGTGGATTATAGCCCAACTCCTCTCTCTGAGAGGAAGGTTCGAGTCCCAGCAGTGGGAACAAAACAGGCTGATTATGATTATGATGAAATTCACTTGTGATCAGACCATTCGTTAGCATAATAATTGAAAACCTGGAAATGTGGATTTACCAAAAACACTACGACTGTGCTTATTTTGTTTTCAAGCTGTTTTGCATAATAATCATATATCAAATTTTCTGAATCCTAATTATTCGATTCATCAGCATTTCGCAGCCATGGGTTATTTTTCGGCATTGGTGCAATTCGTCTGAATGTCACATTCATTTGTGATTTATTTTAGGGGCATTTTATTAGTAAGCATTTAATAACGACTTACCATAATATGATCAAAGATCTTTGTGACATTGTGGTATTTACGGATGCAGATCAGATTTATTATCTGGATAGTAAATAAAAAAGAACTTATTCAAGTGAATAATAATATGAATAAACAATAAAATAAAATTATAAAATTGACTGCTGTATTTAAAAAACCATTAAATATTAGATCTAATGGCCTACTATTCCATACCTAGAACCAAACGTTATACTTAATGGAGTTAAGCTTAAAATTTACAAGGTATCCTGGAAGGTAACATCAACTCAACATTACAATGGGGATGTTACATTCTTTGGGAAACTTAGCACTACTACTTGCGGTTCATACAATAAGATCTCCCCGATAAGTCTTGGTTAGTGCATACTTCCACAGTATATATTATCATACAGGTTGTTCTTCAACTGCTAATATAGAGACTACGAGTATATTATTCCATAAAAACTTGTTAGGTATTTGAACTTTATAACGAATTGTGTTCCCGCGAATTTTTCGGAAATGTATGGAAATAAATATCTACTACTTATGGAGTGAAGTGTGCCGTACTCGTACAGATTTGACCATTTATAATGCACGTTCGTTAAAACTTGACGTGGATAAAAATGAGGGTTTTTAAAGCAGCTTATGTCATAAGCAGCGATTTAATTAAAACTACAACAAGTACAATTTGAAAAATTTAATACGGACTTCCATTTTATTCATTTATTGGAGTGTATCTCAAAAAGTACTAGCCCGAATTTGATGAAATTTAAATAAGACCACACGGGAAGCACCAACTTTCAAACAAAAAAGAATATTGATAATCGGTCCATAAAAATAAAAAATAAACATACAATCGAATTGAGTACCTCCTCCTTTTTTGGAAGTCGGTGGAAAAATAATGTGCCATGTCTAAGACTTCCAAGTACACGTTGACGGAATTAAAAACATATTTTAACATACTCGATTACATTAAAAAAATCAAATATAACACTTAATTTTACCTTTAAAACAGTTTTTCTATTTATTCACTATTGTATTTGTCATGACCACATATCATAAAATATATTTTTTTAATCCACATACAATGGCGGGTTTTTTTTTTATTTAAGAGTGCACTTAATTTTTTTTATGAGTTTTATACGTTTTAACGAGTCGCGCTTGCTTGATTACAAGTAAAGGAAATTGAACGTATACAAGCGCTGAGCTGACAGCGCCTTAAGTAAAATAGTGATCCTGGTCGATACCATCGCAGTGTCAGATGTTCTACTGCGAAGCAATCGTGGACAAACAACACAAACAACTGTGTAAAGGGTGAAGGGTGAAGTGACTGTATGAAGGGCACTGTAGCAAGTGAAATTACTGGGCGAAAGAGATCAATTTCTCCATGTGCCACGTATAGCATCAGTTCTAAGCACTGGGTAGCACTGCAACTGGTATAGTTAGGCGTTACGTTTACCATCAGGCACACGACACGACAACATGGCAGCAGGAACGTCTTGTTACTTGATAGTTAAAAAAATCCCCATCCCAACATTACAATTAAGTAAGTATAGCTGTGCCTAGACTAGCGAAGACAAATTAGGCTCCCTTACGACCTTTTGTGCGTATTTACAATAAAATCCAGAAATAACAAAGCTCACGAAAAGAAAATTCAAGTTGGCTATAAAAATGTTCTAATAAAAAATCGTATTGTGAAGTAAGACATTATTGGGAAGACAAGGATACTCCACGTCAGCCAAGTCGACATCTATTTCCTATGTAATTAGTTAAGATGTAATAAAAATAATTTATTGTCTGAACAATTCGAAAATATTGGCCCCGAGTTCCTTGCCACTTTTTCTCGCTAATGGTTTTATTTATTTTGAGAACGCGGCTGTAGTAGGTAGTAGTACATTACTTAATAAGTGATAATTTATAAGTGCGTGTTTGCTCACGTCATGCTGAATTTAATTACTAGTTACAAAATAATAAGTAGATTGACATCAGCTAATCCTTCCCCTACTCATGCGCTTTTGGACATAATATGCCTCTCATTATTTAAGCCACAGAATTCTTGTTTCCATCTGGTCTCATGACTTCGGGCACTCATTTTCTCACTCAAGAACTCGTCTACTTCAGCGTGTTATCAATAAGTATTTGGCCACGTTTATTAAAAATAATTAACCGACATAGAACCAAAGTAGTCGATATAACTTTTAATTCTTCCTATACGGTGATAATTAAAATAGACATTTATGAATGAAACTTACGTATATTCACGTCTCTGGAATGCAAAGGGTTATAAGCTATATTTCTGTTTATTTAAAACCAGCCGCGCACCGCGGCTTCATTCGCGTGGTGTTGGATGATGATGATGAAAAATATTCTGTGTTCTGCTCCAGGATATAATCTACGTCCTCGCCAAATTTAATCGAGATCCGTTCAGCCGTTTTGGCGTGAAAGCGTAACCAACTCACTTTCGCATTTTTTTCTATTATTAGTTAGGATTGATTTATATCCTCATGGACAGTCCGAACATAAGATTTGCATCTACATATTTGTGTTTTATTTATTTTTTGAATTAGTTATTTTGAAAAATAAATGAATATATATATTTTATTAAAAATGTAAACGTTTAACTGTATTTAAGTACAAATTGTTTTAAATGTGACGGAGGTTTATTCCACAAACTCGCTAAAGGAAAACACTTCCTAGAAAAGTGTGCACAGGATTTTCTTTTTGAGAGTTTCAAAGCGAAACTTTTTATTACTTTTTTCACACTGACGTCGTGTACTTATAATAATTGTCAGAGAAATATATGCATATTGACCCGTTCTGTGAGTTTTGTGTAAAGTTATCGTATTAGCCACAAAACATTATAATACAATACGATGACGAAGTAACAACATATAGGTTTTTACACACACTTATGTTAATCTAGGATTATCTCTATTAAAATTGAGAGCTTCAGAAATGTATGTATTTGTATCATTGCTGTTTTAGCTACTATAACCTACAAAAAATTATATGTACCTAAAGTAGAAATGCTGTATCGCCCGCCACATATTTGCCTAGCATATAAAAAGTCCGCAATTTACGGCGAGGTGCGGAACTCGACGAAATGTATTATGGAACCTTTTCCGCGTCGATAAGTAAATGTTACCCTTGTCCCCGCGAGTTATGAACCCTCAGCGGAAAAAGGAGGGTACACGAGCGTACTTTTCCCGGAGACACTGGGTAAATGCAGTATCTCAACGAAGTGAAAGCGTTTGATTCACGCACTTGTATTTCTGCAAACTTACTAGTATTTATTGGTCTCGCGATCTGTATATCATTATATGTAACTATAATAAATAAATACATAAACATTGTATCACAAAATTCACGTCATAATTTTATAATTAAGGATTTAGGGAGGGTTTAGGTTAGGAAGATTTTATAAGTCTGACTTGATCTGAACATTGGGTACGGGTAGAAATGTTCAATTTAATCAAATTATTTATTGCAATCAATATGTACTTATATTTTATGGAATAGTTAGAATCGCCCAAAAAAATATGACCTTCATAGTAATATGTAAACTGAAGTGAGAACTGATATAATATAAGAAGCCTTTTTTAATTTACCAGTTACATAAATAACTTTATATAGGTAATCTCATTCGGTAATATTCTAATTATAAAATGAAATACAGACTTTTATTGGCATATTTTATTTACATACTTCTTAAAAAAATTAAAAAATTAAATTAAAGCATTATTCTCCTAACAAAACAATGCTTTAAAACAATTGTTTAATTATTAAAGTACACTGTGTCCCGACCAAAGAGGTTTCAATTCAATTTAAGTACACATTATCTGTGGTGAGCGCGCTGGTTCCGAGCCAATAGACCAATAACAGACTTTTTCCACTGATATTGGCAAAATTATGGTTACGCCGCACAAGCCATACAAAAAAGAAGAAGAAGAAGACTTTTTCCATTTTGGCGCTATTTCGTACATACGAATTGGAGTAATATTTTGTAGAATAAAACTTTAGTAGCAAAAATTTAATGAGATTAAATAAAGTAGTGTACGCAACTGCATATAATTAGGTATTATATGATTATATGACAGTTGCATAAACTACTATAATTTTATATATTTAATCATTATTATATTAGTCATAATTTACGTTAGTGAGCCATTAGCCATATTGATAGCGTATAGTTCTCGCTTTGCTAAGACCCTCATGATAGGAAATGTATCACAACTAAGGTTTTGTTCTGAAAGCTCTTGCTTTCCAAAGCTTAAAAAAAAAAACAAAGCCAGATGCTTTCAGTTCTCACGTTATTTAACATCTTCATCATCACTGACCATCAAGTATATAGTCAAAAGCCTAAGTTTCTCTTATATAAACTTTTTAGTTTAATATTGATAAACATAAATTAAACACAAGTAATTCAAAAGCAAAACTACATTTTTTTCTTTTTGTCTTCAGCCAGTATGCTTTGTCCCTTCTGATAGAGGATATGTAAATAATTAGTTAAAAAGAAAGCAAAGGTGCGATTTCAAAAAATCTCGAGCTTAGGCACTGTTAAACTGTCACTCAGTACTAGAGCTCTCGACGATCTCTTTGGACGGATTTCGGCAGACTGGATGAGGACAGAGTTAGTAACTTCAAGAGGCTGTTAGGATAATGGGAACGAATTGCGTTTGTTATTGTGACATTATCCGCCCTTTACATTAGTAGCTGTCGTTTGTCGGCGGCGGTTTTTGCCGGTGATCCGACAATTTTATTTAACGTTCATCCTCTCAAATCACAATGGAAGAATTCAACGACGTACACCATTGAATGAATGGGTGTTTTAATTTGCTGACTGTCACCCATGAAAAATAAAATGACCAAATTAAAATGATGGACTTTATGGTTAAAAAATAAACTTATTTTCAGAAGTACTCTTTGATGTAATATTGCGAAGCTTCGATATACCTCTAATACGGTATATTGCTGTCCATAAAGGCCAACCGTCAGGTCTAACAGTTTCTGCATCCACGCATCCCCCGGGGGTAGAAATATCGATTGTGTATACCTGTTGTTCGAATGAACCACCCCGTCAAATGTTCTGTTTTCAGCTCTGAAATTGGGAACAATTTCTTTATAGAATAACTTCAAAAAGAGATTGCATCAGTTAGGAAAGCTTGAGGAAAGTGGATGCGTGGCCAGGTATATAACACATATACCTATATAGCCACATAAATCAATAATAAATTTCATAGTATATGTCAATTGATTTTGCGAAACATTAGACTTACTGTAACGTCGTACTAAACGTGTTGAGATATATAATACAAGGTAATACTTCAAATTCAAATTCAATAATAAACGTCTAATATACAATTAAGTTCAGGTTGTCACATAGTAAAAATAAACGTACAATGATATAATTAATATCTAAATAATAAAATACTTGACGTAGGCACACGTAAATACAGACGTAAATCTTAATACGAGTACCTATTTATTGTTTTAGTGGGGTGATTCACTCATCGTTTCTGCAGTTATTAATAAAAACGGCCAAGGGCAAGACGGACTCGCGCACGAAGGGTTCCGTACCATTATCTATAAATCTCCCATAGAAAACTACGATGTTTTTTTGCCGTTTTTATAGATTTAGTTTAGTATATAGTTCAACTCGCACTAGGCCGGTTTTTGAGTATTTGTTGTTATATCGGCAACGGAAATACCTACATCATCTGTGATAATTTCGACTGTCTAACTATCATGTTCATGGTTCATGAAATACAGCCTGACAGACGGACGTACAGTGGAATCTAAGGGTACGTTCCGGTAAGCGCCGTCACCGCTCACAACTGTCGCGTCCTGGTTTGCCGTACCCCTTGGTTGACAGTGACAGCTCGCAGAGACCACGTAAACCCACCTTCGATCCGCGAGCGTTGTACGCGTTTTCGGTGACGTCATCGATGACGTATCGAAATCACTCAGTTGCTCACGATGATCGTGGGCTTGGAAGGGATCGGGAGGTACCTGTGCAACGTTGCCCGGAGGGAAGCGACTCCTGTGTGCCACCAGTGTGGCTGCAGCCGTTGCAGTAGTGGGGGTGGACCTCTCTTTGTCTACCGTCTTAACCAAGATGGTCGACGATGAGAGGTCGTGGGAGGCAGTGGTCTCTTTCTGCGAGGTCCTGATGTTGCCGAGTAGGTCGAGGAGCGAGAAAGAGAGATATATGCCCTCTCTCTCCCGCTCCGGAGAGCGCGGACACGGAGACGAGCCGATCGAGCACGCACTCCATCTCCGCTCGGAGGGCGTTGGCTGTGGGGACGGCCGGTGCCCCCAATTAGGACTAGGTCGTTACATGGTGTGGATGGCCCGCGTGTTCCAGGGCATCTCACGAGGTGGTAATGGAGAGGGCTCTCTACACCCTCCCCAGAGGCTGGGCCTGCCTAAGTGGGCAGTGACGTCGGTGGGAGCTGTGGCTGAATAACGCAAGTGGTCCTACGCCACCGCCAATAGTCGATGAGGATGGAACACTGCAGAGTTTTGGTGGGTATGCCGCCCTTCTGGCGTAGACTCCCACACGCGCACCAGCTCTCCCTGGAGCTGCTGATCAGGGTCTAAATCTTTCTCTGCGAAAAAAAAAACAAATGGGCTTGTAAGGGAACGGGTGAGCGAACGCCGCGAGTGATTTCGGCACTTTCCGGAATTTTCTGGGTCCGGAACCCCAATAAGCGTTTCAGTTTAAAGCAAAGTAAAGTGATGCTATGGTGGTTCCCTTTTCCTTTTGACGTATAGACAATTATTAGTCTTAGCTAATATATAAACCAAAGTAGTTGTATAGCTTTCACAGTTTTAATAAGCCATTTTTGTTGAGAACGGACTAGATACCTACAGCAAAAAGTTTGAAAAGTAACGAATAAAATACAAAAAAACACATCTTGGTACCGACCTTCTTAATATAAAAATATTAAATTGACTGACTGATTAATACATCTTAACTGTCTCTAACCATAGTTATAATATTAGCTGTCGCACATTAATCATCATTAGGATATTATAAAAGTCCCTTAAAACATTTTAATGTCTGCGGAGGGCTGAAAGTTTTTCAATTTCCATTCAAACTGACTCCGCCACAGTTAGCATGAGAACATTGTTTCAAATCTTCCCGAAATCATATTCTTTAAGTAGCTTCAAGTTTGGAGCATCGGCTTTCGTATCTCGGTAACGCGTGTTACCAAACTTAAAAAAGGCTTACAATAACTTTGTTTGCTGAAAGTCATAATTTTTTGATGAAATCTGCTAAAGCGAATTTATAGAGAGAAAAAATGTATCATACCTACTGCTATGTCGATTCATATTCCACCTCAAAGCAGTAGTTTGCAAGCTGTACCATAGAAACAACAAAATAATATCGTACCTACTCTACAGAGTTAATATTTAAACTCTAACACTCACATATATGTATATAGTTGTATGTACAATTGTTGCGGAGCGCTGTCCTGCTATCTAAGACGAGCTTCAATAAAGACCTACTTCAAGCCAACTTCTACTTAGTACCTTTTTTCTCGGGGAAATCCTTTATGAATACCACCTACCTCTCAGGCAGGTGGTTATGTGGGAGCCTGAACACCCACCAAAACCCCGGGGTGTTCCGTCAAAGTCGCTTTTGGCGGGAACGCTTTCGTACACGGCTACGAACCGACCGCATTTGTCTGTTGCCGCACTTCAGTACACACCCTGGACCACCCGTGGTCCCCCTGCAATGCGTCGGTTGGTGGCCCCACCGCCTGCTATGTCAGCCACAGAGGATAGGGAGAGCAGCGTGTCGCCACGCCGACTCTCTCCCCTCCCCCCAACTCTTCGAGTCTGCGCTGAGCGCTCGGACCCCACCTCCTCGAGCCTGCGTCAAAGCCCCCAGGCCCCACCGCTTCGGGTCTGCGCCAAAGCGTCCGGACCCACCGTAGCTTTACCGTGGTCCAAGCCACGGTACTGAGACCCCCCCCCCCATTAAATATACATAAAGCATAGAGGACATTTCAAACAAGTTCGGTAAACATAAAAAAGTAACTGCTGATGGTTTTATCCGGCTCGCAATGGGGACTGCACTCAACATATCTAAGAACTTTATAAAACTCCTTGATATGAAATAAGATTAATTTTGGATTTTTTGATGCGGCAGTTTTGCAAAAGTTCGTTTAACGAAATTCTTCTTCTTCTTCTTCTTTATCAATTCCTCATGATTGAGGGTCGTGACCATCATGAATGGCCTTCTGGACTATGTTTCTCCAAGAATTGCGGCATTCGGCTTGTCTCATAGAAGATGATACGTTTGCCTTTGTTATCTCTTTGACAATGTCACTCCACCTGGTGGGAGATCTTCCACGACTCTTTTTTCCTTCCACGTGACCAATACAATGAGCTTTTCTAGCCTCTCTTCTGGCCACGTTTCTGAAGTATTGTAAGAGTCACTGCAGGCATATACAGGACAGTCGAGTTTCAATTCTTAATTCTTTTAGAATAGACGCATTGGTGCGGCGCGCCGTCCATGAAATTCCTAACATTTTACGCCAGCACCACATTTCGAATGCATCTACCCTAGATCATATACGGGCTTTAAGCGTCCAGGTCTCTGCGGCGTACAGAAAAATAGAAAAGATTAGGGTGCGCATAAGGTTTACCTTGGTATTTCGGTTGATTCTCTATTCTTCCAAATCTTTTCTAACCGCTTTACTGCTGACTAAGGGTCTTAGCACACTTAAACGTCTCACTTCCCACCCGGCAAAAATAATATCATTCAAATATGAGCTTTGATTAATGCTCTTTAGGTATACTTTGCATTGGCAACAAGCTAGCAAGCTCACTGACAGCGAGCTGTCTGCTAATTTTATCTTGCCAATGAAAGTATATCTAAAGAGCAACAGTTAAGGTTCATATTTGAATAATATTATTGTTGTCGAGCGGTAGGCGAGTCGTTTAAGTGTGCTAGGACCTTTAGCCATCTGGGCTCTACGGATGACCTCTTTTTAACATTCGCCATCGTTCGAGATTAATGCACCAAGATATACAAACTCATGAACTGCATCAAGGTCCTTAAGTTCAAGCGTTCGTTGCATTGTGCCCGCCCTGTCGATAACCATCAGCTTTGTTTTCGACCTATTGATGTGCATTCCATAGTCCTTGCTCACTCTATCCACCTCTTGAAGAAGTTTGCTGAGTTTTGCTTCAGTCGCGCCAATCATGGTGGTATCATCAGCAAACCACAAGTTATTACCTAATGAGGTGACCACCTATTTTGACGCCCCCTTCCTAACCTTCCAACTTAACGAAATTAGATAAACAATAAAACTAGGCTTTGAAAATTACTGGAGGGTTCATTAAATTGTAAAAAGCGAACTTTGCATAATGCCACTCTTGAGAGGAGAATGTATCTAGCCTATAGATACATCTTTATAGAGTTGTTCTTGAACCGACAACACAACAAAATCTTATTTTTTTTAATCTTTAATGAACTCGGTATCTCGGTACTGGCAAAAAAGTAATTTAGGCATTCTTTAATTTCGACGGTTACGCTTCCAGCACCTTGGACATGTTTACATGAAACTCGTGCGTAACATATATATTAAAATTGAGAGCCTTAATAAAGTTAACATGGATTGCGTTACCGCACCAAAAAAGATCATGATAAAGCCTGAAAGGAAATCTCTCAAAAGTATAACCATTGGCATCTCCCATAAGATATCATTATCATTTATTTCTCCATATTCATGTGTACAATAGATCTTAAATAATTTAATATGTAGGTACTAACAACATGAAACCCTGGTGGGCACTCTAGAGTTTATTGGACTCTGGGTAGGACTTAAGTTTAATAACTATTATCTTAATTAAAATTAGTTCTAAAGTAAAGATACAGACCCATTTATACATATTTTAGGTTATACTACTAGTGATGCGGCAAAAGCCATACTTAAGTTGTAACGAAATAGGTTTTAAATAAATAGTTGTTCAAGTGTAGTCATTTATGTTTAAGACGCGGTCCAACCCCAATTTTAAAATAATTTACGATGCTTTACGTAAGGTTGAAAATCGTTTGTTAGATTGGACGATGTAATGCGAAAATGCGTTAATTTTGTACGTTTTCTTAATATTTTTCGATGTATACTAACACAATTGAAAACACTGCTGGTTACTACTTTAGTACTATATGTTGGCTATGTATTACCTAAAAAATAATATGTGATATCGCTGAAAATTCTGAGAGTTTGGACGTGAAAGTTTATTTTTATGGACCTATTTAGGTTTTTTTACTACATAGAGCGAGTAATATTTATGAATTCTGTTCAGTTATTACTCATTGTCTGTTCCTTTTCTAACCTAAGTATTTTTTTCATAGATTATTATTGATCTGTTTCGTTACACTAGATGTTTAAAGATTCTACTTTTTACTATTATCAGGATACGACCGCGCCTTAAGATGCAACTGGGCACGACGACGACTGGGTGACTGGCTGCGAGGGGTTTTCACAATACGAGTATGCCACACTCGTATTGTGAAAACCGTTAAATATTGATTAAAATCAAAACAAAATTCTAACAGACCACTATCGTCCTGTATACCGTCCTGCCGTGCAATTCTCTAATGTTCGTATAATATGTGTTTTACAAGGTAACTATGGTTGATTTACTCGCTATAATGCAAGTTAATATGTGTTTTACAAGGTAACTATGGTTGATATTCTCGGTATAATGCAAGTTTAATATGTGTTTTACAAGGTAACTATGGTTGATATACTTGGCATAATGCAAGTATATTATGTGTTTTACAAGGTAACTATGGTTAATTTACTCGCTATAATGCAAGTATAATATGTGTTTAACAGGGTAACTATGGTTGATATACTCGGTATAATGCAAGTTTAATATGTGTTTTACAAGGTAACTATGGTTGATTTACTCGCTATAATGCAAGTATAATATGTGTTTTACAGGGTAACTATGGTTGATATACTCGGTATAATGCAAGTTTAATACGTGTTTTACAAGGTAACTATGGTTGATATACTCGGTATAATGCAAGTATAATATGCGTTTTACAGGGTAACTATGGTTGATTTACTCGCGATAATGCAAGTATAATAGTGTTTTACAAGGTAACTATGGTTGATTTACTCGCTATAATGCAAGTATAATATGTGTTTTACAAGGAAACTATGGTTGATATACTCGCTATAATGCAAGTTTAATATGTGTTTTACAAGGTAACTATGGTTGATTTACTCGCGATAATGCAAGTATAATAGTGTTTTACAAGGTAACTATGGTTGATTTACTCGCTATAATGCAAGTATAATATGTGTTTTACAAGGTAACTATGGTTGATATACTCGCTATAATGCAAGTTTAATATGTGTTTTACAAGGTAACTATGGTTGATTTACTCGCTATAATGCAAGTTAATATGTGTTTTACAGGGTAACTATGGTTGATATACTCGGTATAATGCAAGTTTAATATGTGTTTTATATACTCGGTATAATGCAAGTATATTATGTGTTTTACAAGGTAACTGTGGTTGATTTACTCGCTATAATGCAAGTATAATATGTGTTTTACAAGGTAACTATGGTTGATTTACTCGCTATAATGCAAGTATAATATGTGTTTTACAGGGTACCTATGGTTGATATACTTGGTATAATGCAAGTATATTATTTGTTTTACAAAGTAACTATGGTTGATTTACTCGCTATAATGCAAGTATAATATGTGTTTTACAAGGTAACTATGGTTGATATACTCATTATAATGCAAGTATAATATGTGTTTTACAAGGTAACTATGGTTGATTTACTCGCTATAATGCAAGTTAATATGTGTTTTACAGGGTAACTATAGTTGATGTACTCGGTATAATGCAAGTTTAATATGTGTTTTACAAGGGAACTATGGTTGATATACTCGGTATAATGCAAGTATATTATGTGTTTTACAAGGTAACTGTGGTTGATTTACTCGCTATAATGCAAGTATAATATGTGTTTAACAAGGTAACTATGGTTGATTTACTCGCTATAATGCAAGTATAATATGCGTTTTACAGGGTAACTATGGTTGATATACTTGGTATAATGCAAGTATATTATGTATTTTACAAAGTAACTATGGTTGGTTTACTCGCTATAATGCAAGTATAATATGTGTTTTACAAGGTAACTTGTACGTTTTCTTAATATTTTTCGATGTATACTAACACAATTGAAAAAACTGCTGGTTACTACTTTAGTACTATATGTTGGCTATGTATTACCTAAAAAATAATATGTGATATCGCTGAAAATTCTGAGAGTTTGGACGTGAAAGTTTATTTTATGGACCTATTTAGGTTTTTTTACTACATAGAGCGAGTAATATTTATGAATTCTGTTCAGTTATTACTCATTGCCTGTTCCTTTTCTAACCTAAGTATTTTTTTCATAGATTATTATTGATCTGTTTCGTTACACTAGATGTTTAAAGATTCTACTTTTTACTATTATCAGGATACGACCACGCCTTAAGATGCAACTGGGCACGACGACGACTGGGTGACTGGCTGCGAGGGGTTTTCACAATACGAGTATGCCACACTCGTATTGTGAAAACCGTTAAATATTGATTAAAATCAAAACAAAATTCTAACAGACCACTATCGTCCTGTATACCGTCCTGCCGTGCAATTCTCTAATGTTCGTATAATATGTGTTTTACAAGGTAACTATGGTTGATTTACTCGCTATAATGCAAGTTAATATGTGTTTTACATGGTAACTATGGTTGATATTCTCGGTATAATGCAAGTTTAATATGTGTTTTACAAGGTAACTATGGTTGATATACTTGGCATAATGCAAGTATATTATGTGTTTTACAAGGTAACTATGGTTGATTTACTCGCTATAATGCAAGTATAATATGTGTTTAACAGGGTAACTATGGTTGATATACTCGGTATAATGCAAGTTTAATATGTGTTTTACAAGGTAACTATGGTTGATTTACTCGCTATAATGCAAGTATAATATGTGTTTTACAGGGTAACTATGGTTGATATACTCGGTATAATGCAAGTTTAATACGTGTTTTACAAGGTAACTATGGTTGATATACTCGGTATAATGCAAGTATATTATGTGTTTTACAAGGTAACTATGGTTGATTTACTCGCTATAATGCAAGTATAATAGTGTTTTACAAGGTAACTATGGTTGATTTACTCGCTATAATGCAAGTATAATATGTGTTTTACAAGGTAACTATGGTTGATATACTCGCTATAATGCAAGTTAAATATGTGTTTTACAAGGTAACTATGGTTGATTTACTCGCTATAATGCAAGTTAATATGTGTTTTACAGGGTAACTATGGTTGATATACTCGGTATAATGCAAGTTTAATATGTGTTTTACAAGGTAACTATGGTTGATATACTCGGTATAATGCAAGTATATTATGTGTTTTACAAGGTAACTGTGGTTGATTTACTCGCTATAATGCAAGTATAATATGTGTTTTACAAGGTAACTATGGTTGATTTACTCGCTATAATGCAAGTATAATATGTGTTTTACAAGGTAACTATGGTGGATTTACTCGCTATAATGCAAGTATAATATGTGTTTTACAAGGTAACTATGGTTGATATACTCATTATAATGCAAGTATAATATGTGTTTTACAAGGTAACTATGGTTGATTTACTCGCTATAATGCAAGTTAATATGTGTTTTACAGGGTAACTATGGTTGATATACTCGGTATAATGCAAGTTTAATATGTGTTTTACAAGGTAACTATGGTTGATATACTCGAAATAATGCAAGTATATTATGTGTTTTACAAGGTAACTGTGGTTGATTTACTCGCTATAATGCAAGTATAATATGTGTTTTACAAGGTAACTATGGTTGATTTACTCGCTATAATGCAAGTATAATATGCGTTTTACAGGGTAACTATGGTTGATATACTTGGTATAATGCAAGTATATTATGTGTCTTACAAAGTAACTATGGTTGATTTACTCGCTATAATGCAAGTATAATATGTGTTTTACAAGGTAACTATGGTTGATTTACTCGCTATAATGCAAGTATAATATGTGTTTTACAAGGTAACTATGGTTGATATACTCATTATAATGCAAGTATAATATGTGTTTTACAATGTAAAAATGGTTGATATACTCGGTATAATGCTGGTTCTTCTTCATCTTTGCAATTTTCCCGGTTGCATTCTTAACTTCCGCCAAGAAGACCGGGGTCTACTTTCCTGCTTTTTTCCCTCCACTTCACACGGTCTTCTGCATTCCTAGTGGTGAAACCATTGACGTTATGACCATTGGTATAATACTACTATTATTTGTTATATATTATATATATTAAAGTTGAACTGTACTGAACAAACCGTTTTACCCAGCATGTAAACCTACTTTGAATAAAGTCTCGAAGAGCAACGAGCACAATTTAATTAACTTGCCCCTCCTTTCACTTAGAAAAAGTATCCACATTCTTCTACATTTATCTACTAAGTGTAGAAAATAACATGCTTGTTTTAAATGTTTACATACTAAGTAACTCCACTTCGCGTAGCAAAAAATCCTAGGAACTTAAACAAACTCAATCAACTGCTGTCTGCCGTCCGCGTCATTTACATGAGCAAACAGCTCAACTCATAAATGAATGTAAAATATATTTTATTTTCGAAACTTACAACTGAGAGTAATAAGGAGTATACCAATTCCCAATGGACGTCTAAGTCCCTCAAGTGCACCGAACAGTAAAGTGTCTCTCGATTTTCAGATCCTTGGCGAGTCGTAAAATCCGTTTATCTCCCTCTATACTTCTAAACGAGTGAATGAAAGAATGAGATCAGGATACGAATCAGAAAATCCCTTTTTAAACGAAAGGATCGTTTGGAGAAGAACATTCGTGCGATTAATTTTTAAAACTTAACGCTGGAGTAGAAAAGAAGAGCTCATTCGGGCTATAAATTGAGGTGTATTTCTTTGAAAAGAATATTACTTATATGATACCTTAGTTGAAACGTAAATATTACTAAATCATGTTTATGGAAAAATGTAATTAATTAATTAATTATTAATTAATTCAGACTAAAATTGTTACCGTAAGCTGATTAAAGGTAGTACAAACACGCTTAGTAGCTAGTTAATATTTTTTTCCGGCTCCATCTTCAGTACACCTCCTTGTTACCCATATATTGCATTGTCATCAAAGAGACATCGTATGCAAAAATCTAAAAAACTATTATGCTAAAATTGAACCAGATTGAACCAGAAGTATAGTTTTCTGCTTTAAAATGACTTAAATGTTTTTTATTGTTACTTGAATGAGATTCATCAAATAAGGATTTCTCACTCATTCATAAAATATAAGTTAGACTTTCATGCATATTCATCCCTGAAAATGTCAGCAACTAGGTAAATAAAAACACTTAAACTCTCTTGTTACGTTTTAGGTCTCACCGTAAAAGAACTATCTCATATAATTTTGTGCAACCTCTATCTATATCATTCCTCTCGCCTTATTTTATGACATCCATATATCCAATGGAAACGTTGATATTTTAATAAATAAATAGTGTAGAAAAATATCTGTGATTATTATTTAATTTGTATTCTCTCATTTTAAAAATAAGAAAAATAAACCAGCATTGACATAAGTAAACTTCATAGCTCGTCCCCAAAGGAATAATCAAAGATTATTCCAAAAAATTAATAAAATAACAATCGAGTACTCCGTCTAAAATATAATATTGGCATTGTTGGGTGGGACACCCTTTATTTGTTCAAAGCGAGCATATCACCCTTGCATGACGCACCCCTTTTGTAAGGGGGCCTACTTCTTGACTACAATTCTACGACGTTACAAGGACATTTTATGTTGTTGTTTCTTTGAATTATTTTTTTAACATGACTAACAATTATAACTTGTTATTAATCGATTTAAACCTTCGGGGTCAAAGGGTTAAATCAATTATTACTAAGGCACCAGCATGACAAAAACCTAAAGTCATCAGTTGTTCTTTTTTGTCACAGGGCTCTACTGATAGCATTTGATTAGTAGTTTAGTAGTAGCATTAAATAAGTTCATGAAGCGCAGCGTAGGTCGTCCACCGACACGTTGGACAGACGACCTGATAAAGTTGCGAGGACGACGTTGGATGCAGGCCACTTTCAACCGGTCTTTATGGAAAATTATGTAGGAGACCTATAGTCAGCAGTGGACGTCCTACGGCTGAGATGAGACGATGCTAATGAAGTTCATGAAAGTATTTGATTTAGTCACCACACAAGTGATTACAAAGCCATACACTAGATTGATTACAAACAAAATTCGAATTTATTATTATAAAAATTAATAAAGCTAAAATTACAATATAAGATACAGTAGCGTGTTAGTTGATAGTTTTATGTAAGACAGAGCGTTATTACTCCGATAAAAAATCTTTTTTGGCTATAATTGTACTTATTTTGATAAATACTTAAAAGTGTTGCAATACTGGCTTATATATGCTTCGGCATTCCGGCATTAGATTAGTACCGCAGGCGTAGGAGGTAATTCTTCAAACGTGTGCATCATCAATGTACTTACGTAACACGGTTTACTTTTTCTCTGCTCGCTACTCCACGTTCGTTCGATCAATCAAACTCACGTTAACGCTTAGTCGATGTACCTACTGTGTTCCGCCTGTAAAGTATAGGAACTACGTACTTTGTGTGGTGAACAATAGATAAGTATAATCAATAACTCTATATAAAGAGTGCTAAGACTGCTAAGAGTGTAATTATACTCCTGATACTTCTTCATTAGTAATCTTACCTTCAATAGTAACGTAGTGGTGCATATTCGCGTGTTCAGAACACGAAACTAAACTAGCGAACTAAATTTTTTTTTAGTAAATTATGGTATTTCTTATTCTATTCATACTAAAAACTGGTTTGAACAAGAAGAAAATAATAATAAATGAAGTACTAATAAGTTCAGTAGTAAAGCTAAAAAGCGTCGATCAATTACTCCAACGACATGGCAAAATCAGGAATACAAATGCAGTCAAAAATTTAAATAAATTAGTTAAAATTTGTACCAGATTGGAGTGATGAGCCAGAGCAGAGCGTCGACGGACGAATTTCGACAAGATGCTTAAGATAAGAGACACGACGGAACACCGACACGACAAACTTAATGACTTCGATACTCTGCCGTATTTACTCGTATAAACAAGTAAAAGTAAATACTTAGAGAAAGTAATTACTAAGCAACGATTTTAATTCTATAGACTAGAATTTGCCAGAAGTTAGAACTATCAAAGGCTTGAATTCTTAGCCGAGTAATAGTCACCATTTCCTGTGCTTAAAAGCAATTCTTATAACAAAATATTTAGCTCAATCGACCTTATTACAGTACAAAATTATTATTTAAAAATGCTGTCATTAACACAATAACTAATGAATAATGTATAGGTACACACGTTAGACCCTCGCACACACACACACACACACACACACACACACACACACACACACACACACACACACACACACACACACACAACACACACACGTCCCAATTAAATTGACAAAATGTTTTCTGCAATATCCTGTAAGTTTCTAGTAGTAGCATTTTTATAATAATATAGGTATATATAAATAATCATAATTTATTAAATTGTCAATTTTAGTGTGATATAAGATATGTAATAATATTAAGAAGCTTCCATAAAGTTTAAAAATGTTTATAGGTATAAGTTGTCAAAATATAAATGTTTATCTTTCCAGTACACTTTGTTAGTAGTATATTCTGCTCTCTTTAAAATTGTTATTTATAGAAAATAAATCAGTTATCGGATGTAAGTGCTAGTATTGTATAATGGTTTAAATTATGTTAAGATCCGTGGATTATGTTAATTAAATTTTAAAAAAAATTAGTACCCGTAAATTTTTGGTGCTTAATGCAAAAGTGAAATTTTATAAAAATGACATTCGCACACAAATCTGAACTGTGAAGGATCTATTATGCTGTAAAACTTAAAATCCCTTGACAACAACCTAATACAAGTGTGAAAAGATACATCCGATTATGATAGATATTTAATTACTTACTTAAGCATTTACTTATAGTAAGAACGTTAATTGCTCGAATAAGTTTTTATGTTGAAGTAATTACTTCATTGAGAAAGTATTACAATTAAATAAACAAGTAATTACCTATTGCTGAGTAGCAATAAGTAATTACTTGTTTATAAATACGGCTGTAAGTACTTTAGACAGGAAAATTCCTCTAGGTACAACCGAATGCATGATTGCTGTTATTTAGTACAACATTAAAATATGACAGACTTCAGATTTGGGAGTTGCTATTCATCTCAAGAACCGCATGAGGTCTTCGATCGTACTTAGTAACAAGATTCAATAAATATGTATCGTAGACTAACTCATAAATATTGTGAGGAAAATAAGCAACTCTGTCCCACATTCACGTCATAAAACGACGTCGCATACTTATTTCGTCTTTCACATAAAATCGTGGAAACGTGAAATTCAATCCCATATTTATTTGTATTTCACGCTTGAAGAATGTTTGATGGAGGCCAGCGGAAGGTTCTGCGATAAAAGTGCCTTTATATTTAGGACTGAGTGATCAGAACGGACCTCGGATTGAACCTTTCTCAATCAGCATGACCTTGGCTTTTAGATCTGACGTGAGTCTTACGTGTTATTTGCAAACCACATTCTGAGACAGGTACATGATGTGGTACCGACACGTACACTCGTATACCTACTCATTTTACTTATAGTACCTATTCCGTTACGTTATGGGTATTCTATTAAAAGGTAAAGGTTTCTTACATTACAGAATAGTAATAGTTACAACGTATGTACTAGTAATTAAAACACTAGGTACTGTAATAAATTTAAAGGACAGTAGCGAGTGCAATTGCCGGGCGAATGAATTGAAAAACTAATGTCTCGGAATAGTGAACTTAGTATGCAATGACTCTCAACACTTACAGCTTAACGAACGGTGGTACAACAGCTATCATAAGCAGAATAGTAAGTATACTTATTAATAGTGCTAATGTTGCAAATAAATTATAAGTGTTTACCTCAGTTATTTACGTAATTACAACCCTGGCAGGTTATCTGAGTTTTTATAAACTGACATTTCTAATCTTTAGATGGGAACATTGAATTGTCTATGCGCTTATATTGTAACCTGACCAATAATGAATTAATCGAAAAAAAGTGAAACTTATATCCATCTCTTTGGCACTACAGTACAATGTATATAGACTTTCTTGTTTATCCTTTGGTGTATGAAATTTGACGACTTTTTATTCTATACGTATTGTCTAGTGTCATTTCCTCCAAAGAGTACATTATACAGCAGAAAGTAACCTCAATTTCTTTTGACACAAAAGTTCACTAACCCTAGTTAAAGACTTAACCCTCCCAAATTGCTGTGTTAAATATCAATAAATAACCATAGATTTACTCCTAACCTTTAATGGTGCAAGATAAATTAATTATAAAACCCCGTTTTATCAGTTGACCCTGAGTTATTGAAGCTAACTCTGGAACGAGTAAGTGGGCCTTATATTACTAAATATAGTTCCCCGAGTTGAACAAAGTTGGTACTTGTACACAGAGTTGTTATCATATAAGCATAATAATGAATTCTATTGGTTATTATTGTAATCGTATAGGTTTTAACAGTACGTACCAGTGCGAACTTTCTTTACATATTTATCCGCTATTACAATCGCTTTTGGTACGGGATGGCCATTAAAATCAAATTTCTTTTACCGTTAAAATTAATTAATGAGCAGAACACGCCCTATACGAGCATATTTCCTATTCATAAGATAATGCTAGAGTCTACAGTACATCTGCATGCATTTCTTACGAGGGCACTAGGGCGGCGCGGCGCACTCGCTGTAACGAAACGACTTGTATTCAACTCCACCTGGTGCCATCGCATACATAGCTGGTATTACAACTGGCAGTAAGTAAAACACGTATAGCTATATAGTTATAGGCTAGTGCAGCCTACTAAGCCACAGCAGCTAAAGGCTAACGGCTGGTGCCAATAATTTCTTTATCCACAGTTTCCCTTACTTACGGATATAAATTTGTCTTAACGTCCATCGTGTCAAATATCTATCTCTAGTAGGGGAACCGACAATATATATGTTATTGGCACCGGCCGTAAGTGCAATAAATAGTTTTAGATAACATAGAATAACAAATACAACAGCTGATGCAGAGCTACAAGATCGTTATTTCAATTACGACGATAATTTAATTGAAATTTTTACAATAGATGAGTAGCCATTTTAGTAAATTTATATGAACGTTGTTGTTGCCGTTGTTTTTGTTAGATCCCATTATTATTAAAACCCACACACATACACCATGCAAGCAAGACCATAATTTGTTACAATTTTAAAGAATATTATGCTAAGAAGTAGGTATTGGTGGACTTAGGTAGGTACGTAAAGTTTGTATTCCCATAAATCCATCCACATTGTCCAGGGAGCAGTTTGAAATTGGTAATCCATCAGAATAATGCTAATAGATTATATCATTGTACTGGTTGATAGGCCATCAGAGCTCCAAAGGTGAAAACATTGGTAACTAATTATAAAGTATTACATTTTTTATTCTTAGATCTTTCTAGCAAGAATTGATATTTTAGTTTATACACAATTATATTACAGTATATACATTAGCAACGTTTACAATTATTAGTGCAAATATATTTGTGAATCTCAATATTTTTCAGCATCATTGTATTTTATGTCAACACTGTAATAAATACGTAAATGGGTATGTTGTGTCGGTTTAAGCTTGTTAACACAGCAACGCCGTATAAGGGATCGGTGTGGTGTTATACATAATATATAGTAACACTATATATATATATATCAAAGTCAAAGTCAAAATCATTTATTCAATTTAGGCATCAAAGACGCACTTATGAACGTCAATTTTTCATTATAATGTACTTTAAAGCCTACCGCCGCGTTCCAAAATACATAGAGCCAACCGAGAAGAAGCGGCAAGAAACTCGGGGCCATTCTTTTTATATAGATGTTTTTACAATGTTTTTACTTAGGTACTACAAATATTAGCTCCAGTGTGTTGCCTTACAAAAGAGAACATAATAATGGTATCAGTAGGGCAAGACACGCTACACTTTGACATCTTAGTACACGAGTAGATAGATCCTGGAGTGATCAGTCCCAAGCTGTTTTATCCTCCAAGTAATCCGAAATTTTGTAATAACCTTTTTGGCAGAGTTTAGTTTTAATAGTAATTTTAAACTTATTAATAGGCAAATCTCGGATAACATTGGGAACTTTATTATAAAATCGTATACATTGTCCCATAAAAGAATGACTTATTCTGTGGAGACGCGTTACATGTACGGATAGCTTGTGCTTATTTCGCGTGTTGATGGAATGAGCATCACTCCTTTTATCAAAACTGCTAATGTTTTTCTTTACATACATTAGATTTTCATAGATAAACTGAGAGACAACAGTTAGAATGTTTATGTCTTTAAATTTCTGTCTAAGGGAAACTCTGGGAGCCAAACTGTAGATTGCTCGTATAGCCCTTTTTTGCAATATAAAAATAGAATTAATATCTGCAGAACATCCCCAGAGCAGTATGCCATAAGTCATAACGCTATGGAAATAACTAAAATAAACTATTCTAGCTGTGTCTACATCAGTTAATAGTCTAATTTTTTTAACAGCATAAGCTGCTGAACTGAGCCTACTAGACAATTTTTTAATGTGGGGACCCCATTGCAATTTAGCGTCTATAGTAATTCCTAAAAAGACTGTTGACTCCACAAGGTCCAACCCTGTTCCATTCAATTGTATATTGGATTCTACTTGTCTCACATTTGGTGTCGAGAATTTTATACAATTAGTTTTCTTCTCATTGAGGAGAAGATTATTTGTATTGAACCAATTCACAACTTTAGCTAATGCATTGTTAACATCGTCATAGTTTAGTAACTGCCTTTTAATTTTAAATAACAGTGAAGTGTCATCTGCAAACAATACAATCTCGTGATTCTTCTCTACATAATAAGGTAAGTCATTAATATAGATTAAAAACAAGAACGGCCCTAGTATTGAACCTTGTGGAACGCCCATTGAGATTATAGAGCCGGGCGATTTTTTACCATTTATGTCAACCCTTTGAATTCTACCATTTAAATATGAAGTCAAAAGGTTGAGAGCCATGTTCCTAATACCGTAGTGTTGTAATTTCCTGACAAGTATATCATGTCGGACGCAGTCAAATGCCTTAGATAAGTCACAAAAAACACCTAAGGCATCCTGAGAGTTCTCCCAGGCATCAAACACATCTTTTATTAGTTCTATACCTGCGTCTATAGTAGAGCGATTCCTTGTAAACCCAAATTGATTTTTATGGAAAATTTTGTTTGCACTAAAATGAGCTTCTAATTGATGTAATATGATTTTTTCGAAAATCTTACTTAGCGTAGGTAGTACAGAAATAGGCCGAAAATTTGTTGGATCAGTAGTACTACCAGATTTGAATAAAGGAACCACTTTACTGTGCTTCATTAGGTCAGGAAATACACCACTTGCAACACAACTATTAAACACAGCTGCTAGATTGGGTGCAATGACATCTATAATTGAAGAAACGGTCTTCACAGAAAGACCCCATAGGTCTGCCGTTTTTTTTTGCATCTAGACTTTTGAAACTGCTTACAATATCTTTGCAATTAACTACTGAAAATTTAAAAGTTGTGTCACATTCAGTTACACTTTGTTTAAGTAAGATCTCAGCAGAAATGGAGGAAGATTTTAGAGTTTTGGTTGTTAAAGAAGGAATATTAGTGAAAAATTTCTCAAACTCGGCCGCTACCTCCAAATCTGCTCTTACATACACAACATATATATATATGTCTGCTGGTCAGGGTCAGGTGTTATACGCAGTTTCGCTCGCGTAGTGTAGGGAATACAAAGACAAAAATAAGTTGAATTAATATTAGTAATAGTGAGAAATATCTGACTGGCCGGTTGGCACAGTTGGTAAATACCTGCCTTCTGAGCCGCTGGTCTCGGGTTGAATCCAGGACAGGTCAAACATTTATGTGCATGAACATGTCTGTTTGAACCGTGTCTGGGTGTGTTTATGTATATCAGTAATCAGGTTACCATAGTACAGGCCCAGCCTAGTTTAGGACCTGAAGGTCTTATGTAGATATTGTCCTTATAAAAAAACCTTTATAAGAGTGTATATCTTTATAACTTGCTGTAGTGGTGGGAGCGATGCTTTGAAACCTCAAGATCCTGGGTTGGGTCGTCGGTTTGGAAAGTTGTTGGGCTTATCTGACAAAGAAGTTCTCAATAGCAGTCCACAGTCCGGAACAGTACCCCGTAGGCAATATAGGCTCGCCCCTTATTACACGAAACCATAAATATATCTGGCAACGTGGGTATATAAAAACACCTCTGCGTGCCCCTTCGAGGATAAGGCGTTTGATATGATGTTTTATATTTAAAAATATGTCTTTCATTATTTACTTTCCAACCAGGGAATACATTTTTACTATTAATTTTTGAACTTTATTGCACTCCCTACACAGATAATTTAGAAAAATAAAAACATGTGTTACATTATTTACTTTCATTTACTCAAATCGAGTTACGAATCATTTCTTTTTAATACAAAAATATATAAATATGTTTAAAAAACTCTTGCACAAAGTCTAGGCGTAGTTTTATAAAAATACAATTAACGTATGTTTTAAAGTTTATTTTTACCGAATTTTGAGTCAATTCATTCATCCAAAATGCTTCATAGAAACTTTCTCACCTGTAACCCCTTTAACCTCGTATACCCTGTTTAACTTAGGGATTTTAATAATTAAATTAGTATATACATTATTAAGCTATTGCATAGCTTCTATCGCGGGCCTTGAGCGTGGAGATCGAATCCATGAATTCCGTAACGAAAATAACCTAACACCCCCCAATCCGACTCCATCTATCGATGAATAGCAGAACTTTTAATGACTTTTTGAAATATCACGCTTGCCTCTTTAGTTCAGCAACTCGCCTCTAGATGGCATTGGTTAAATAATTATAATTGCATAAGTTGATAAAAACAGCTATGCAATAGCTTTACCGCGGCAGTCTCCGAGTGCCACACGTCTTTTTCTAGATCCTAAACTATGTAAAGTCAAAATTTAACCAAAATCGGTAGGGCAATACGTGGTAACTAACACTCATACAGACAAACTTTGACATTTGTAATATTAGTTAGGATATAAGGATAAGATATTTTCTATAGCATAAAATGTTCCAATATTGTATACCTATAACTGAAGACCGAGCTCTGTGGCGTACTTTAGGAGAGGCCTATGTCTAGCAGTGGACGAATTTAGGCTGACGATGATGATGATGATGATGATACCTATAACATTTATCAAGTATTACATTACAAATCTTCTTCTTCTTCGTTGCGCTCTTGACAGCGGTCGTGATCGTCATGTGTAGTAGTGTTGGTCGGGCCAGAAGTTATACGCCTCACATTACAAATGTAGTATAAGTATTCCATATTAAAGTGAAAACTTGCTTTGGGATATACCTATTTTAAATATATCTTCACATATCTAACACTTTCTTAAGGTGATCATGCAGGTAATGTAATGTTATCGTATTCTCCACACAGCAGTTCATTCTATATCCATTCTTTCACTGTCAAAACCGTTGTTATAGGCTCTGAAATGCACTGAGGTAAATTGAGCCCAGTCTCTATAGTCGTGTATAAAGAACGTGTCAAAGCAATTTATCTCTCTCGCTAGAACTCTCCTCACTATGTTTATCATGCCGCTATCATGTCTTATTTCGTAATAATTAAGTTTATATTTGATATACCTATCTATGTTTGCTAACACTGTGTTGAACACCACAAAAACCCAAATTATTTGTCGTTTATACGTTATGTATATTATGATATCTTTCACATAAATATAGTATTAATTATGTATATCTTGTATAAAATTATGTAATTTTGATGTATTTATTATAAGAACATGTATTTATTTATTTTCATAAGTGAATGTACCTAAGCATAATAAGTACCTATCAATACCTCTTTTATTTTCTCTTCATACTGAATTCAATACTGTTTGTGCACCATCATCGTTTTTTTTTCTACCATTATTCCTCTGCATTCAGAGGTTGCCTGGAAGAGATCGCTTTAAGTGATAAAACTACCTGTAGTTATATTGATCTTTGTTGCATAATTGTATTGATTGTTTTATTTAAGATGTTCACTAAAACTTTATATCTATCTATCAGCAAACTAATATAATAAAAAGTAAAAAGTGATATGTTAATGAGTGAGTAGTTACATTTTTTCCTAATGGCGAAAAGGTTTAATGGAATTGAGTCAAATTTTTAATTAACCCTTTGCGTCCCAGAGACGTAAATATACGTCATAAATCATAAACCTTTTGCTTTAATTATCACGGTATAGGAAGGATTAATATAGCTTATGCCTAGAATTTGGTCTTAGGCTAATTTTGTACCGGAAAAATGTGGTGTAGTCATTTCACACTCGGGTGTGGTCCACAGGTCTGAAATAAAACCTTTCCGCATCTCCGTCTTAGGATACTGTAAACATTTTAAGAGACTTTTAACCAGAAGTATTCGTAGAAAATTTCAGCCATGACATCTACAATCAGAAGTTAGTATTATAACTTTGACTCGTCGAACGTTCTTACCACTCCGTAATTAATATTAATGATACCAGTGAACGCCCCATGAGAATTCTTCTTTTGTTTGGTTTCTCTTTAGGGCCTAGTGTTAACATTTACTCATATTAAAACTATCTACGATTTAATTTTAATTTTATGGTTTTGAAAGTACTAAAGCATGCTAAACCAGACCAAACATTGCAGTTTTAAATTTTTCCGTTCCCATACGACGGTTTAAATCAAATAGAGAGTTAAAATTTGATGCTTGGATGGAATGCCTCGGTGGACTAGCGGTCATGGCATTTGACACGGATTGTCGGCAGACGCGGGTTCGAACCTGTCTGAGGTTGTGTATTTTTCTCTCTACAATTGCGATCTAAATATATACTCTTCCAACATTTATCATCGTACCCATCAGGTCTGAATACTGCGTACTCTTTTTTTATGTCAATCAGGGTCAGGATGAGCAAGTCGATTTCCTGATGTTAAGCGTCACACTTGCCCATAAGAGTTCAGTGCCATTCATAATTTTAAACTACAAGAGTTCAAAATCCTGAATGGCAGTGCACTGCGCTCGTAACCCTATAAGATATTAAATCTCCTGCCCTATAATTTCGCTGGGAACATTTACCTTTAATGAAATACAGTAATGTTTGCACACTACTGCTTCACGGTTGGAAACTGGCAAAAGTGTGGTACTTCATCAGGCGGACTCTGCGCAAGTCCTACAACTACAAAACTCACCTCATATAGAATGCATCTCATGTAAATTATTTGGCTGTGATTTCCAAAGTTAGTCCGTCTTCAACGAGCCATTGTAACACTTTTTACCGTCTACCTATAATAGTTGTTTGTGAAGTAGGTAGTTAAGGAAACAGCAAAAAGGTTAATCAAGGTTTAACTATATTAACAGCCAAAATAAGAAGAAATAACCGGGTCGGGGTAAGGTTGCGATTGTGGACCGAAATGTGCAGCGCTGGCCTGGGTTTTCCGGCGCACGGAGATCGGGTCCGCTCTGTCGGGTAGTGGCAAATCCTGGCGTCGGGGAAGAAGAGAAGACCAACGCGCGGAGGCGGTGGAGCGGCCGGTTCAAGCTCGTACCAACCTTTGTCGGACTTCTTATTGGGTAATATGTGCAGACTGTAGTATCCCACTGTAATATACTTGAGAAATATACTGCTACTTATATTTTTATTCATTAGTCATTCACGACTTCAGTATAGGAAATGAACAGAGCGTGTTAGTTAGGTTGCTTATAATCACAAAATTGAATTTCCCATTTTCTAATATTATTTATATGTGAATGAAGCCGATACTGCACCGTAGTACTAACGTAGACTTTATTCAAATAATAATTAATTTGAATTAATTAATATAAAAATAGTACGGTATTAAATTAAAATATTGTTTTGACCACCAGCAGAGCCATAAAATTTAAAACAAAAAATTAAATGAAGTAGCAAACTGCGTCAAACAGGGGTAGAGTTTTATGAAAGAGAAATAAAAATCCTAACAGCCAACGTGTATGTATACCTCGTAATTGAATATCCTTGTAAAACATATTCAGTGTCGGTTTTTGCAAAGTAATGGAACGGATATGGGTTATTATGTTATTGTATAAGTCTATGAGCAATATACATTGCGCAATAGATACCAAATAAAATTAAATATTTGAAAACAAATTATATTTAGCATGGTGTAATTCCAATTTGAAATATTTCAAAGTATACAGTTTGTCCCTGGATAAGTGCATTAAAGTACATCGAAAATTAAAAAGAAAATAATAATAATAAAAACAAATTGTTATATATTTCATTGAAGAATTAAAAAATATCACTTAATAATTATTATTTCTTCCAAAGTAGTTGGTCTGTTTTATTAAAATAAAAACCATAATCATGTCCAATATGTGTTAGTGACCTTAACAAATAAGTCACAAACGAGGGGCTATCGTGACTTAGAGTTTAATTTTTGTATTAAAATAAAAAAAATGGGATGGGATATGGCGCCGAATGGGAAAGAATGTCGAACTGATCCGGACTATCAAGCAGAGAAAGGTCGCCTACCTCGGACATGTTCTACGGCATGATCAGTATTCTCTCCTGCAGACCATCATGATGGGAAATGTACCCGGGAAGCGTAAATCGGGTAGGCGAAAGATGTCTTGGCTCCGTAATATCAGGGAGGGGACAGGGATTAAGGCCGTGGAGCAATTGTTCAGATTGGCGATTGACAAGGAAAAAATTAAGAAGCTGACTGCCAATCTTCAGTAATGAAGAGGCACTTAAAGAAGAAGAAAAAAAAGCTGATTTTTTGCTTTCATCTCATAAAATCTTAAGATTACCCCCATAATACTATACTATTTTTATGACTTTTTATTATGTTCTTATGCTGTTGTACCAGCAGCCTTCTCACTTCATAATTTATTCTTGTTAACACTGTAACTGGCTTTGGCAAACCTGGCTAATGCGATCAGCTTAAACTTTACTCGTCCATCACGTGAAACTTATAAAATATTTCCAAAACAAAATATCTGAGTCAGTAATTTTAGAAATACACTTTAAGCGCTACGTTATAGAAAAATCAAAACAAAAAATTACAAGTCAATCATATTAACAAAGAACGCTATAAGACGGTCTTGCAAAATCGTAACTTTTTCAATTAGGCTGAGGAACAACGAAAGAAACGCATTAACGAAACCTGTTTCAAAACTCGTACTTTCCGTGTTCGGAGAAAACTTCTATTCCTTTTTTAATTAGATAATTAGTAATTACCCATGTGCCGTGAAATAATTAACAAATCGTGACACAGAAAAGATCACGGTTTAGGAAGTAGATAATTGTGATAGAGGACTTTTTCTGGTTTCTCAATTACGATGGATCTTAAACTGTCTGTACAATAAATATACGCATAATCAATGTATTTTGAAACCACATTGTCATTGGTATTATTTTATAATTAACGCAGACGACGGATTGCAGAAGGGTAGGCCTGACCATCTATAACTCCTTGTAATTTTTTTCCCTGACGTATCAAACAACTGATGAAACACAGTCGTTTTTCGTAAATAAAATAGAACATTACCGCGCTATCGTGCCCTTGCGGCCAATGGGCCGGTTAATTACTGTACTTATATAAAATTATAATATGAAGTAGTTACCATTTTGTAAGGTAGATTGTTACAAACCTGTTAAGTTATTGAACAGTAGTAATAACTTTTATGATATGATTTATGAAGCATCACAGCAATCACAGGTTACCGAAATCAAATTCTGCAATTTTGAGAGAAAAATTGCATATCCTCGAACGAGATTTGACCCCGCGTCTTCCGATAATCCGTGTCACCGAGTTATCCATCCACGCATCGAATTTATCTCTCTTGGTGATTTTAACCGTTGTATGGGGACGGGGCGACATCTTTACACAAATATATCTGGATTAAGACTAACAATAAATTCATTAAGTAGTCAAAAAATGCTGGTAGGTTCTAACATTCAAAATAGGTTTCATTATTTTATACACTGTTGAACTTAAAAACAAAGCCTTATAATTATTTATATGATCTCGTATAAAACAGATTACGACAAATTTAAATTTGCTTATTTGTTTGTAAGATAATGTAATGTATCGATGATTGTGTGATTGTTGTGCTTCAGTAACTCTAATGTAGAGTTAGTATATTATAACGTCACATACAATTATATAAAATGTACTTATTATTTTTTTCCCTCAAATAAAAAAACCCCGAATGTCGGTTTTGGTCGATATCCGTGTCCTTGACATTCGACAGCGCGTTATACTTCAAAGACAAATCAAACATAATCCAATATTCACCTACCTTTGTGTTGTCGGTACGTCACAGAAGTAGCACAAAGAACACCGACGCACAAGAACTTATAAAATTCCGAAATATCCAGGTGCGCAAAACACAGTCACTAGAGTTTTTTTCTCGTAGTAGGAGTGATCGTAGCGTGGCGTAGACTCTACGAACGTAGTCGCGTAGCGTACGTAGAGACGCGCGTGGCTGAGTCGACTGGTCGCCTTGTGCCGACGCGGTACGGATCGGCGAGCATAGTATATGCGTGAGATACAGATGAATCTGAATGAGAGAAATATAATGATTAGACAACATTTTTAGTGTAAGTTTATTGAACTATAAAATAAACTTGGACTGTTGTATAATATAAAAAAAAATTACGCTTTAAAACCGGCTAGGACTCGCGTAATATTTACCGGAAATATTCTCCGACCAATTTCGAACTTATTTGAAGTTCTTCTTCTGGGAATCACTCTTGTGCACAGCGGCGAGCGCGGGCCACAGCACGTAACTGGCGCTGCGACGGTCGCGCTGTGTCTGTCAGATTTTTTCCGTCCGAACTGTCACCTACGTCAATGTCACTTTCAGTGTCACTGTCACTACCGTTTAAAATTTTATTACCGTTTAAAATATAAAAAAAATACCGAATCTTCACTATTTATACAGTTTTGCTAATAGCCATAGATGAAAGAGAAACAAAATTTTCTAGAAACATTGGAGTATCTTGCTACCTTTTGAGGTGATACGAGTAACGGTCTTATAAATCGATAAACGCCGGCTGCTCGCACGAAAAAGTACGACTCATTGTCACGTTTGGCGTGCAAGAGAGAGTGCGAAACAAGCTATAGAAAGGCACGATTGGCCTAAGCGTTCGGCTTGTCTACGTGATAACATAACGTAAAATTATCGTCCATAAACTGACTTTACAGACAACTATTTTTTTAATAACTACAAACCATTGCTACTGCATAATATGAGTAATGTGCATCAAACAATACTTGAATGAAAATTTATAGGTAAAAATTTTAATCTCCTAATCAATTAAAAACCATTACCTACCTTTGTGTTTTTATGGTATTCCTGAACAATGTAAACTAACTTATTATATTGAGTTATACGTAATTATACGTATAACTCAATATAATAGTTGTGAGTTATACGATACACCTTGTGCGGCTATTGTCCCATATTATTATTATTTTATTTATTACAGTTACGAGTATTTCACAGATTTAATCCAGTCCTTTATAATGGCATAAGTGGGCTGTAGCCAACACTTAGACGCATGTTTGGTATAAAATATACAATGTAGTATAATAAACAGAAACATTTTGGATGAAGAGTAACATGTTAGTAATATACAATAAGGAATTAAATTTATATCAAATGATATTTTTTATCAGCTTCCAAACGAATAATAAAAATAGAACACTATTATAACCTGTTAAGTTTCGAACACACTCGTATTTAGATGAACGTCATGCAAGTGATCCGTAAG
The DNA here is from genome assembly GCA_917880725.1 of Selenia dentaria. NCBI lineage: Eukaryota > Metazoa > Arthropoda > Insecta > Lepidoptera > Geometridae > Selenia > Selenia dentaria. The sequence continues at coordinate 35,424,629 of OU862875.1, read as the reverse complement.
TAATTAACTTAATTTATTGGCAAGTAATCTTCACAGGTATAATTTAATAAAGATGGTAAAATATTAGACTCATTAAATTTATTAATATATATTACACATCTGTTTTCTCTGCATACTCTGCACATAAAGGAGTCCCTATTCTACGCAAGCGCGTTGTGACGTCAGCGCGTCCCCCACCCCGCGACCCACGCCGCTCGCCTGCACGCGGTGTACGCTGTCAGTCTCCAGTATCGGACATTTGTCATAGATCACCAGGGTCAGGTAAATTGCACAGGTTGGTGCGCTGGTAGCAGTGGGTGTGAGTTATCTGTGCTACAGTTATACTGGATAAATGGTAGTTTGTACTGTATACGACAATGATACGATTACGTTACACTTAACGCCAATTTTCGTGTAGACACATGGTGCGGTGGGATAATTTGTTCCCCCCTTTATTAGTGGGCTCGTTACATTTGAACATTTGCCATTATTTAAGTAAATTATGTATTACTTATGGTTGAATGAGGTAAGATTTTTGTTTTAATTCACTTATTGTTTTGCTCGAAGAACACCTCATTCCGAGCAATGAGTTATCCTGAAAACCAGCAGTGTGTAAAAAAAACTTAAATGTTTGTGCCCAAAAACGCTGAGCATATCTCAGTTGTCAAAAATACAAACACAAGAAGGTTCATAGCATTTAAGCAATTAATCGTTCAAACTATTTTTAATATTACGTAAGTGATTAAATGTTACTGTAATATTTTATTTTTTTGGCAATAAACTAACAACATTAATAACATTTTTCATTTAACTAGTCAGAGTGAAGTCACAGTACGTAAATAACTCTGCCATTAACGGCCGATGCCAATAAATAACCTCCATCATCCTTCGTTACGTACTTATGATGTGTGAGCCATAGATGAATATATTATCCGGCGTGAGCTACTTAATAAAAGTTTTTTTAAACTACGCATTACTAAAATGGCTTATGCTCACAAGATTTACTACTTTGTGTTTACCCTCGAGTAGACTTTTATATGGTACTGATTATAAATTTAAAGTTACTGAGGAACATTTTAGGCATCAGCCTTCGTCACATGAAACAATCGAACAACCTAATATTACAAATGTAACATTGTGTGTAATGAATGATGCTGGTTTGCTGGCCTTTCCTATCCTTTAACTTCATAATGGTACCATTTGTAGATGATACCCTAGGCTACTTTCATCATTGAAAATTGTCGATTAACGCCTTTAAATCTAATTAGAAGTGCCTTTGTTTTTAAACTTGCTATTACCTGAATGCAACCACTGCTAAGTATAAGACACACACACACACACAAACACGCGCCCGCGTACTGTACATCTATCTATTATATCATCACATATTCACCCTCACATACACAGATAACGCAATAATATAATTATAATCGTTTTTTAAGTATGTATGAGCATATGTAGATATTATTTTTATACATATACGGCCTTACTTATAAACGGTGCTTAAATTTAAATAACGTCACTTAGTACAGCGCAGAACAATTTTCCTTTGCGCAGTATAAATAACGTCATTTAAAGTTAAGCTGCGTTTATAAGTAAGGCCGTATATACTCGTATATAATATACACATGCCAAACTATTTAACATTGCATAGAATTCGGTAACAGCAGTAGACCTATCTCAACGTTGGCGTCAATCGGTAATTGGCAGCATTTGAGATCTCCGATATATCTTCGTTACTTGAATAGGGTCCGTCGTGTTTATATAAGGACATTGACTTGACCAGTTATGTGAGCAATCCATTCTTTTCGAATAACTTTATACGTTTTACTTCTTACCCAAATATGTTTTAAGGGGGTCGCTTTGAGCAATCGTTTGTTTCTTATCATTAAAATAAAAGTATAAGCGTAACGTAAAACCGATATGTTCTAGACCGTAAGTTATTAAAATCAATTAACATTGACGCTTGTTCCTCGGATATGCTGTCTAAGTATCTGCCGTGCGATTCTCTAATGATTCGTCGATGCGATCGTCGACGAGCTCACCGATGTCAAATACTTTATGAGATATCGCCCTTGTACACAAGGTTGTTATTCCAACGTTTCTTGTAATCTCGTCATTTGTTTCACGGATGTTGTCAAAATGCAACGATGTTTGCTCTCGTCTGTCAACCACTACGTCATTGAAACTTTTGTAAGTATTACACATTTTTAATGTTATTTTGACGGTTTAACTTACGCGGTAGGTATAGTCGAACTAGCGCGTAGTCAGTACTAGCGCGAACGCAGCCGGGTGCGCAAGTAATCCATGAAGAAGTGGCCCGGACGGTCAAGAAACCGGTCGAATTATTCCACTATACTTACCGCGTAAGTTATCCGTCAAAATAACATTAAAAACTACTACTTCTTCTTCGGCTGTTTTACTTAGCCGTGAATTCTCCGTAGCTCTGAATAAGTCAGTGCGAAGTTTTTTTTATATAAGTATTTAACAGCGCATAAGAAGCTTCAAAATTACATAAAAGAGATTTTAAAGCGGATATTTAAGACCTTGTTTAACCAAGCGTTGTGAACTCCTTCTACTTCCTCTAAGTAAATTATACTCATCAATACAACATATGCTCAGAGGTAAAGCCTCAGAACCTACCTTTGAAACCACACTTGAAAGTGGTTATTTTCTTATTTAGTTGTGACAATTAATGTTAGCAATCATAGCAGGCCTTCACATATTTAAGTTCAATGAAGTAACATGAGGAATTAATAATAATATTAGCAAATTGTAAAATGATGTGCATAAATAAAAAAATATTCATAATATTTTATTGATCTTTTTTTGATTGAGAATCTTCTCGTATGCCTAATTTCCAAAAAGTTTAAGATCATGATTTAAATTAAATATAAATAAGTATTCCCAACAGATAAACATAAATAAAATTATTTTTTTTCTTTCTTAAATAAAGTTTTTTTTTCTTTGTTACCTTATAACTTTCGATAGGGTGAACGATTCTCAATTTTTATTTGAAAGCAGATGCTTCCCGTGTGGTCCCATTTAAATTTCATCAAATTCGGTCCAGTAGTTTTTGAGTTACACTCCAATAACTGAATAGAATGAAAGTCAGTATTAAATTTTTCAAATAGTACTTTTTGTGTACATTGCCCTCCTAACTCCTGAATATTAGTATATATCAAATCAAAGAGTTAAAAGATGGTGTAGGTCATAAGACTAAATTAAATTGCGTTAATCCATCAAAGTTTAGTCATTAATAAAAATGCTATTAGCGAACTGCAAATAGCTTTTAACAACAATTTACAAAGCACAGATCACTGTGCTTTGTAAAGTTTAGATGATAAATGCAATATGTAGTTTCACAGACAGCATGACACCGTGCAGAGGGGTACCATAAAATATAATAACGAATCTTTAGCATAACACAAAAAGGGTGACGTAGTTTAATCTGAGATGACAGTTCTTTGAAAATATGTTAACAGATACTATATAACAAAGTAAGAATGTGCGAAATTATCGTTCATGTTTATTATTACTCATTTAAGTGTTTCCTAATTCTGATACTTTTGGTTTAATGTGTTTATATGTGGTAAATGCCCGTGACAGTTGTAAAGTAATCTATGTAATATATAAGTGTAAATTAATCCCTATTTCCCTTGGTCATCGCATCACGTGTGAAAGGATATAACAATTTCGCTAATTCTTTTTTGTTGTGTTACTTAATGTTAGGAGAAGGTTGTTAGGAAAAAAACAAGAAAAGATGCGAACGAAGTCGCGGCAATCGCTAGTATACGATATAATTACCTAGATATCCTATTAAAGTAATCAAATATCTTCACTATGTACGTATCAATGTAACGTCCATAATACATAATTAGTTCGTTATTAGTTGGTAGGTAGGTTTCAAAAGAAAACAACAGTTTCTATTGAATCACTTTTAAAAATCTCAGATCATACTCTACGAGTATCTCTCGCGTACGCTAGTTAAACCCAACGGGATCCAACCCAAAGTCGACACAAAACAAAATTTCCTTCAAAATCGCAACATATATCGTTCCGAAGCGCACCTAACCGTAATTCTATGGAGCTCATATGGAGGGACGAAGGGCCCTTTCCGTAGGGGTTGTCAATGTACCCCTGCTGTTACACTGACCCTTTGTGTGCGCCTGGGACGCAAGATACAAGCGAAGTGACCTAATGTAACAGACTGATACGGATGAAGTTTTTGTTATCGATACATTCCGATAATCCACTATTGTCCATTTTAATACAAAAACAGTTTGCCTGTTAATTGGTCAAATAACGTGTTTACCTAATCGGCTTATGTATAAAATAAGATTTACCTACATAAGGTACTTAAGCAGCTCAAGTACCTTAACAAAATATGGCCTACATCTTATCCATTGGTGCATGCGTTTATATGAATTACATTTCAAGAAAAATCACGTTCCATTCCAAACCTTTGCTATCTTTTAAAAGAGGTTGATGTATTCATATAGTATCTAGTATTTGAATAATTCTTAACCATTCGTTTTACAAACAATCTCACTCCATTTGGAATATAAAGTTCAATACAGAACGTGCTCGTTGAATAAAGCATAATATCATTGTAAATTTTTATATATTTTTCTTCACGTATTAATTCCTGTTTAGAATTTACTCCATCATCTTACATTACGGGCCAGCCACAAAGATTGGGAGCTATTAACAGAAATGCGCCAGTGATCGCGTGATGTACCGTCCCTTCCCACCCGCTAACAAAGCGTCAACGTCATCGATGTCACCATCAGAACATTGTATTTACTCGTACTTAGCTAGACCCATAATATAAACCGTGCTTAAACGTCGAATAGCGATAGATTTTCTCGTATAAACCTATATACTTTATCTTTAGATATAAATACAAATATCTTTATTGCAAAATTAAAGTAGGTACAAATAGTGTTAGTACTCTGCTTTTTGTTTTAGTTAAAATAACTGTGATGCAAAAGGCAGTGTCTTCCCTGAAGCACGGATTTACAACATTAAGTTATACGTACTCGTATTACATACTCGTAGCTTTGTAAATTTAAATTACAGACACAGTATAACTTTTTACTGCAGTGTTTGTATGTGTGTGTGCGCGCGCGTGTTTGTGTGTGTGTTTGTGTGTGTGTGTGTGTGTGTGCATGTGTGTGTGTGTGTGTGCACGTGTAGGTGGTGTGTATGTTTCAAGACAAGATATGACTTCAAAACAGCAGTGCGATTCTGTAATGATTCGTCGACGAGCTCACCGATCGAATACTTCGCCCTTGTACATAAGGTTGCTTCTCCAACGTTTCTTGTCATGTCTTTATTTGTTTTTTGCTCTTAGAGAATCGCACGGCTGATCTGCGGTAGGGCGACAGTCTGATCTGCCGCTCGACGACGTGACGCTAGCTTCGTGTCGCTAACTACGTATGGTGTTTAATACAGATACATAGAAACCAGTAGTGTCGCTGCGACACGTCGTTTGCCGCGGCTTCATAAAGCCGGCTTCCAACTTGCACCTTAAAGGTAGGAGTTTAATGATAAATATATTCGTTAATATTGGTCAATGTTACACCAAAACGTCAAACTACTGAAACAGTCGGTGTTTATCTTACACTCGTGTTTATTTATTGTACAAAGAGCCCTGGCTGCGCTGACCAGAATTTACAATGGAGTTATGCGCTGTGGCCATTTCCCACGTACCTGGAAGACTGGCGTCGTTATAATGCTCCCTAAACCCGGAAAGGACCCGAAGAGACCGGACAGTTACCGACCCATTACGCTGCTTAGCACCTTATCGAAAACTTTCGAAAGGTTGCTACTACCGCACCTAACACCGCACATCGTACCTCGAGAGGAGCAGTACGGGTTTAGGGCAGAGCATTCCACCACATTGCAACTGACGCGGGTCATCAATGAAATGGCCACCAGCCATAACAAGAAGGAGTATGTTGTGGCTGTGTTACTTGACATGGAGAAGGCCTTCGACCGCGTATGGCATGAGGGCCTGCTGTACAAGTTGTCGAAGAGCCCGATGCCGAAGCCCATGATCAAACTGATACGATCTTTCCTAACGGACCGACGAGTCACAGTTCGAGTCGAGGAGGCCTTATCTACGGAAAAGCCGGTACGTGCCGGGGTACCGCAAGGAAGCTGCCTCTCGCCCTTGGCATACAAATGATATCCCACTGATAGGCAGCACCAGGGGCACCAGGGCAGCGTTTGGGAAACTACGTCGAGTCCTTACTTCGCCGATTCCACAGTGCCTGAAGACGAAAGTCTTCAATCAGTGCGTCCTACCCGTCATGACATACGGAGCCGAAACGTGGACACTGACGGCTCGAATGGTCCACGAGCTCAAAGTCGCTCAGCGGGCTATGGAAAGGGCTATGCTCGGTGTTTCTCTGAGGGATCGCATCAGAAATGAAGTGATCCGTCAGAGAACCAAGGTCATCGACATAGCCCACCGGATCAGCAAGCTGAAGTGGCAGTGGGCTGGCCATATTAGCCGTAGAACCGACAACCGTTGGGGTAAACGAGTTCTAGAGTGGAGACCGCGTCTCGGCAAACGTAGTGTAGGACGTCCTGAGGCACGGTGGAGTGACGATCTGCGCAAGACGGCTGGCAAAAACTGGATGCGAGAAGCCCAAGATAGACCTAAGTGGCGTGCAATTGGAGAGGCCTATGTCCAGCAGTGGACTGCTACAGGCTGATGATGATGAAGGCAGCACCAAGCTTACCCTGTATGCAGACGACGCCGCATACTACGCCTCCTCGATCCGAACAGAAGCCGCCGTCAAACGAGTACAAGAAAACTTAGACGCCCTACCCGAGTGGTTGAAGAAGTGGCGGATGACGGTCAACGTCACCAAAACTCAAGCTCTCGTAACGGGAAGATCGAACCTTCCGACACAGCTGCAACTGCTCAACGAAGAGATCCCGTGGGCCCGGGTTGTAAAATACCTCGGTGTGGAAATAGATAGAAACCTGACGTTCGCGAAGCACGTCAACACCGTAGTGGGAAGAGCGAAAGGTGCCCGCGCACGCCTGACGCCTGTACTACGTTCGAAGCTGCCACTCCGGGTGATGATATACAAAACGTATATCCGGCCAATACTCACCTACGCCGCCCCGGCGTGGTACGCCCAGATAGCTACCCACCTACGCACGAAACTACAGAGCCAGGAAAACCAGACGCTACGCGCTATTGTTGACGCCCCACGCTTCGTCAGGAACGCAACTATAGCAAGAGACTTGAAACAAGAGACGCTACAAAAATTCGTCGAGCGACTGGCGATCAAAATGTTCGCCAAAACGGACGAATCGAGACTGCCACACATCAGGGGCATAGCCCCCCATCATACCCGACCGCCCGATCAAGTGGGCAGAAAAATGAAGCCGTATCCCAGGGACCTACTTCCCAGAGAAAACCAGGACGAGACAACAGAAGAGAGTATGGATGCCACGGCTGTATCAGTGCTGCCCCCAGTGGCCAGCGGCTGTGTAGCCGATCGGTCCGCTGGGCTTCACCCGTGTAGGCGGGGTTCCACCCGGCGCGGCCTTGATCGCTCAGTTACCTTTTGGTCACTGGGGTGGCAGTACAGTGAGGCCGTGGTAAACCCAACCAAGAGACCCGCCCACCGTTGTGGACGGAGACGTGCCAGGGGCAGAGGGCATAGCCCTGAACCCCTTTCCGCGCTCAAACCGCACATTTGAACGAGACGAAGACCCAACGATTATTGTACAACCCTAAGCAAATCATCAAGACCTAATCCCCTCACGATTTGTTTAAGTTTGTATCAGAAAAGAACAATGAGAAATAATTAAATTTTTAATATTTATCGAATTTTTTAGGTTTTTAGCTATCCGGGTAATTTAGGTATTTCATCAAATTTTTAATTACTAACAATTTATTTTAACAATTCATTTTAAATATAAAATAATATTATTTTTGATCATAGTTAAAGTTATAAGACCAAATGGGATAGCCTTTTATACCTAGTCAGGCATGGCTCATACACAGACGGTTCCGTACTTCCGTACCACCATTTATTATGTTTGCTTTATGTAGCTATCCTCAGCACAAACCGCACTTGGCCTTTTGCCATTTAATTATTTACTTTAGTATTTCTACTATAATCGTACCTAGATCAATGTAAGTAAGTATCTATTATTATAGCGTTGAATCACGCAGGTTTGGCGCGTGACGCGTGTAGGGATGTCAACATCGCCACAAAACAAGTACACATCGCATCTACGTTTTCTTAGTAGCGTACCTACGCAACAAAAAACAATGACATTTAAAACTGTTAACCCTGATCGCGATGCCGGCACTCACGTAATAATTCCCGGTAAGCGTCTTCCGCCTCCACCCACCGCTCCATCTTCGCACTTTTGTCGCCTATTTATCGCGATGACGTTCTACTTACGAGTACTCGGGGCTGTGCGGTCTATACTTTGCCTAGATGTTTGTATCGTTTATGTAGGTATCTATTAATAGTAATGCAAAACAATACATAAAAAACGTTTTATAAATGTATTTTATAAACTATCTTATTTTTGGAGTATTTTTTTTAATTATCGTTTTCGTATTATTCCGGAAAGATATCGCGTCCAGTCGATATTTGTTCAAGATCAAAACCTACTATATAATTTTAAATTATTTATCCTTACGAAACAGACAAATTGTACACCGCTGCGGACAACCAATGTCAACCTACACACATCAAAAAAAGTTTGAGATCACTAGCATAAGCTGATATATTTTTTTTAAATTAAACTTATCTAACGATTTATTAATATAATATATTCAGTATAATATAACTCCTCCCCTGGCTCGAATACATGCGGTGATTCTCCTGGGCATGCTGAGAATCAAGTTATCCAGCCTTTCTTGGGGTAACCTGTCTCATTCTTGAATAGAGGCTTCCCTGAGCTCTGGCACTGTCTGGGGACGTCGCTGACGGTTCCAAACAGATCGCTTAAGATCATCCCACACGTGCTTTATTGGATTTAAATCAGGCGAGCTGGCAGGCCAGTCTAACATTGTGATGATGTCGTATTCTCGAAGAGCAGCATTGACTAGTTGAGATCGACGGGCGGGTGCATTATCATCGACCAGTACAAATTGGTGCCCATTGTTTACTCGTAATGGTCTAACAATTCCATCAATATCAACTGCTCTACACATGTGTGCTGTCATGAAGACTCAGTAACAAAAAATATTTTTCATCCCATCTATTCGAAAAGGACGACTTGGTTCGCCTTTATGTGCACCCAAAGGTGGTGTTTTCTAAAAGAAAGTTTTAGCGGGCAGTAATGAGTTTTTAATCCTCTTTATAAGTGCGCCGCAATTATCTTTGCCGCGCACTTTTTGAATTTGGAACATCTTAGTGTTCAGCACCAAAGAAATCGAACGCAAATATTGTTTGAATAAAGACTGGCTGGTACGACGGCCCATAGTCACGCCGCCGGATGAATGAAAAACTAAACAACCTTCCACTCTTTGGAGTACATACTCAATGCTAAAATCAACAGTCAGTTCTAATAACGATGTAAAACTGGACACATATTCGAAATTAATAGCGTACCTGAAGAGGATGTCTGATGGATTTAAACCTAAAAAATCCAAAGTGTTCTCAGTCAAAAACGTGGAGACTTTCCTTAATGAGGCACCCGACAAAGTCTTTCTTGCCGTAAAAGTAAGTAGGTAACTATGTTTACGGTGGATTAGTAAAATATAATCATAGTGTATAAAAATGCACATTTTATTGTAACCTGTACTTTGATAGATACTTGTCTTATTCACATTCGGTTTTGTTACAGGTGGCTTTAATTTTCGGATTACATGGAGCTTGTCGTGGCAATGAACTTTTAAAAATAACTGTTGATGATGTCGAAAATCACTCGGATGATTTACTGTTAGTAAAGCTGACCGATACAAAAACCAAAATTGACCGATCCTTCGTAATACGAGGAGAATACAAAACTATTGTACAGAAATACCTGGACCTGCGTCCTGCTGCTATGAAGACCAATCGGTTTTTCATCCGTTATCAAAATGGCAAGTGCTTCAAACAAGTGATGGGAAAAAATAATATTTCTAACATGCCACAAGAAATTGCTATGTATTTGAAGTTACCAGATATCAAACTGTATACAGGACATTGATTTCGTCGTACTTCTGCTACCCTTTTGGCAGATACTGGAGCGGACTTAACTGTTCTCAAGCGACATGGAGGATGGAAATCGAGTGCTGTAGCAGAAGGGTATATAGAAGATTCCATTGAGAACAAGGCGAAAACATCTGAACGCATCGTGGAAAACATTAAATTGCAACCTTCAGTTAATCCATCCATACCACTGTCGCCGCGCCTATCTAACTACATCCAAACAACGAGATTCACCGTAACATTTTCCTCAAAATGATCCAGATTCGGATATTTCAAACACGCAGAATATAAAATCTACAACAATCTCTATTCCTAATAAAACTGGGTACGACTTTCCATTGACTGCCGCCGAATTAAGGGGGGAGGGGGGAGGGGGAGGGGGGAGGGGTTTCCCTCCCCCCCTCTTCTAATAATAAGCACGGGAACCCCCCCTTTTTTACTTTTTTTTTAATTTTCCTAATTTTATGGATTAAAATTAAGATAATATTTTTTAATAGATTGGCATGAAATAGGGGGTTGAAGGGGGGAAGGATAGGGTCCTCCCCTCCCTTTTTCACCATTTTTATTACAAGGTAATGCATAGTTTTTGAGTTATGCTTATTTTTGTAAAATCATGACCTCACGTTATTTAACACTTCGCTGATCTAATTTATTGTTTTGTTGGATGTGTAACTGACTTTTTAGCGTTGGTTGTCGCAGTTTCAACCTAACCTAATTTTTTTTCGTGTGGTGTTCTTATTTATAATGTCGTTAGATTTCTGTATATTGTTTTCTTGTAAAATATGCATAAGAGGGTTATTGTTACCATCAGAGACCAAACCCTTACCCATCCCCACAACATTTAATATCAATCTTGTGCCAGTCAATTCATAATTCAACCCAAAATTAATAATAATTGTAAAAAACAAGGTAAGACCATCACCTCCGCAGCTTCAGCTTGTTGGTCACCTTTGACAACCAGCCTCAGCGGCTCTGGCTCGTCTGATGCCTACAATTATAACAAACAGCAGGCACCGGCAAGAGACGGTAAATACTACCCATTTTAATAGCTAGTAATGAAAAACAGCTGAAATAAGTACGAAATATAATTATTTACGTAAAAGTAATGAAAAACAGTTGAAATAACTTCAAAATATAATTATTTACGTAAATTTATATAAAATAAAATGTTACCGAATGTACCACAACTTAACTGTAGTTAAAACGAAACGTTCAATTGCGAGAATTCTACATAATCTGTGGTATGGATTCACGTAAATATTGCAAAAATAATTGATTTTCAATAAATTTTTTCTCAAAAACTACGCGTTTTCTGGTATTGAAACTTGGCGTGTGTTCATATAATAACGTGACCTTTCTGTGAAAAAAATATCAACCCTCAAACCGACGTCAGGCAATGGAAAACTGAGCCTAAAACTGTAACAATAAATTTTCATAATTGCGAAAATGTCTCAAATGTAAATATAAGTTTTTAGTTGTTTTAATAAAGGATACTATTTAATTTCAATTTAGTTGTTACTCTATGTTTTATTAAATAATAATATTACAATAAAATATGAGGCGCTTTTATTTTCTCATAGTGGGTGATGAAAAGTAGAGTGTATCACTCGGGCGCAAAATATATTTTTGGCTCGGGCGACGTACTTTGAATCCCTCGCTACGTTCAGGATTCTACTAAAGAATCCCTCGCTACGCTCGGGATTCTACTCTAAAAAATCCCTCACTTCGCTCTGGATTCAAAAAAGCGCCCTCGCCGTAAAAATATTATTTTGCTCCCTTATGATACAATCTACTATTGATTTTTCAACATGATCGCAAACTTTTTTTGTTGTGTGTATGCATCCTAACTGCACAAAACATAATGTTATACTGTAGATATCAACTGTCTACAACAAGCTCTTTCAACTGGTTAGGTATGATGGACACTTTATCTGCGCTGCCCAGTGACAGCCACTGCAGTGGCATTGTCCGCTAGAGAGCCGTTTATGTAACAATGGACTGTTCAGTTTGTAGGAGTCAAATCGGTTAGGCCTTGAACTCGGTTAATTGATTAACAAGCGGCAAAATACTCGTGGTAGTGATGGACACAAGTAGGTATAAAAATAGTCTGCATCTTGGAAACAATTTGAATGTTTGGGGAGTTTTTAAATGTAATCTTCAATCTAATGTAATTTTTAGAACCTGATCTTGCAACATCTTAACGTGAGGAGTTATATAAGATTCTATAATATAACTGTTTCGTAAAAATTTAATGGAATTAACGGATGTCCAGAAGGATTCCAGAAGCCGAAATTATAGTCATGAAAAGCGTAGGTAAGTCTCAAAAAAAATGTAATGAACTTGAAATATAATAACATTATTGACCGAGCGAGCGAAGCGTCTCTGCGTTAACTGGACAAATTGTCCTTTATCTATCCGTATATTTGTTAGGTTGTTCGTTTGTCTTCCTGTACCTACACGTCGCATTTTCGTATCTTGACAAAACTTGGTACATGTTTTACAATTATCTTTTTCTTTTTGTCGTAGGTAATTTTGAGTAGGGGGACATTACTTAAAAAGAAAGTAAGTTTGCTGCGGCGCTATTTACCGACCGATTTTGAAAAAAATTACTATCAGTAAGTACACATATTAGACACCTAAATTAAAACAGTAATTTCAAATATGAGCATAATTGGTCAGGTGGTTTCCGAGATAATAGATTGTGAATGACTGCGAAAACTTGCCGCTAATAATACTGTGTGCTCGCGAGCGCTCTACTGTTCGCTTAACTACTAGGTTATAATATCTAAGGTTCAATCTTAAATCAACATTGAAGCAGAAACAAAGCATATTTTCTCAATAGTAAAAAAGCACCCGGTAATATAATATCGACCGCACAAATTAATTTCCTGAGTTATGTTTAGACCTAGCAAAGAAATTAATATTAACACAAATTGTTGTTTATGAAACCTTTGACAACAACAAATGATAATTGTTTACTTAATCTTCTGTTTTTGACACTATTACGTCTTGATCTGTGTTTTTATTTTATTTGTATATTTACCCTTTTTCGTTATTTTTATAACGTTGCTGTTATAAAATTGTGTGTATTCTTTCGTACTCTACAAGTATATTATGTTATTTCGCCGTTAGATTTGTTAATGAACACATATCAAATTAGTGTTCTAATGATTTCCAAATAGGAAGTAGTTATAACGTGTATGATTACGGTTTATATTATTTTCAACACATTGCTCACAAAGTGGTTCTAATTTCATCGCAATGAGGCACCTAATGACACCTGTAATCAACGTAACTGTGACCTTATCATTCACAAGTGAGTAATAGCGTTTCTTTATTGTATTGGTTGAGTTGCTTTGTTCTTTAAAAAGTTTCGATACAAAAAAGATCGTGTTCAATAGTACAAAAAAATAATATACCTATTGTTTGCTCATTTCACGCAACTTCGTATTTAAATACATAATTTCTACTTGTACGTGTTTAATAAACAAAACTCTCACTCAACTATATAGGTTTTGAGTTCTTTGTAATAAAGAAAACATGGAATTCCCCATACTATACGTGGCTTAATCGGTATCTGCGAATAAACAAAAAAAAACCTTAATATTTTAGTCTATGGCCGATCACCATTAATTGTTAGATGCTCGCGCATAGATTAATTTTTCCCGCTACTAAATAAAATGATTATTTTCTTCACAAGTGTGTTGAAAAACTTCGTATGATACACGTGTGTATTACCGTCCTCGGCTCTCAATGTAGCCTCAGCGGTAATCACCAACATTACACAATTGTACCATAAAGTAATATTATGTGTTTTATTACATTACTACGAGTATAACATGTTTTCTGTACGTTCTTGATACCTAAATGAAATAAATGATTTTGTAACACACAAAGAGTAATTACATATTGTGTAGAATTTTCGGTTTGTGGGCAGCCACCCACCTGAAACGAAACCTTCTCGGAAGTGCTTTTGTTGCGGGTATTTACTACCTTTCATTAACTGATTTAACTTTCACTTAACACCTTATTAATTAGGACGTTAAGCTAGAGCCTAGATGCGCATAATGTGCAGTACACCCTACTTACGGCGACGTGACATGCTGTTTATTCAGCGATTTTTTCCCTTAGTCAGCTCTGAGGATATTCGATTTAGGGAACATGGCAGTATGGTAACAGTCTCAAGCTGTCTAAAGCCCCTATATGTCTAAGATAGTTAATCCCAATGGTGATATTAACAGATGATGATGAGAAATGGTGATTAACAGGCAAAATTAGGTTTTGGCACACCAAACCCACCATATAGGATCATCAGCGTCAATAAGTTATACAGAGTTATATAATAGAAAAAACTTAAACTTATCATGAACACAGGTTAATGATAAGTTTAAGTAGGTATTGCTATTTAAATTAATGTCTCAGTAGAACGACTTGTGGTTCAAGGCAAGATTGAAGGGACAAGACCACGCGGCAGATCACCATTACGTTTTGGACCGATCAAAAAAGGCAGTACTGAATGGTCCCGTGAACATGTGCGCAAGGAAGACGGCAATTTGTGAGGAATGGCAACGGATTGTGAAGCAAGCCACCACCCGAACTGATGACCACGACCACTCTGGCAAGAGTGTTAACGACTAAGAAGATTTAAATTAATACAAATCTTCTGGTGATCTTTGGTGTTCTCGAAGTCTAAGTTTTACAGCACATGTCTTTGACTGTAGATTCGTAATATATACGAAGACGTCACCGTTTCCGACGCCAAAACAAAGTTACGGATTGTGTCATAAACTTTATATATTCTGAAATCTTTTGTCTTTCAAACTGGAAACGAGGAATATAATAATACCATCATCTGGAAGCTTAACTTTTGTATGATTTTCCTTTTTGCTTTTGGTTCGTATGTTAGGAAAATAATTTATTTGCTTAGACCATATAAAAATAGGGTTATTATATTATGTTTTTTTGTGATGATGATGTTTGGATAAATAGATACAACACTTTTTATATCCTATCTATCACTGGTTTACCCTAGATATAGAAATTTGACATTAGTTTATGAGTTAGTGAGTGGTTGAGTCAGACCTGTGTGAAGTTGGCAGCCAAACTCAGCAGCCATTATAAACCGACCAAATTAAGATGTCGCGTGTGGCGGGTGGGTTATTCCGGTGGATTTGACCATGTTACGGAACTTGTTTTGGAAATAATCATAGCTCGTTAGAAAGCTACTGAAACGATCCTTCAGACGTAGTATTTAGAAATTACTCGCGACATTTCATAAACTCGCAAATCAGAAATAACTACTGCAATAGTTTGCCTGCTGGCTTATTACGGTTGTTTTGACCATGTTCCGGGACCTGTTTTGGAATGAATCATACCTCGTTAGAAAGCTACTGAAATGATCGTTCAGACGTAGTATTCAGAAATTACTCGCGACATTTCAGAAACTCGCAAATCGGAAATACCTTCTCTGCGATAGTTTGGCTGCTGGCTTATTACGGTTGTTTTGACCATGTTCCGGGACTTGTTTTGGAATGAATCTTACCTCGTTAGATAGCTACTGAAACGATCTTTCAGACGTAGTATTCAGAAATTACTCGCGACATTTAAGAAACTCGCAAATCAGAAATAACTACTGCAATAGTTTGGCTGCCGGGTTAATCCGGTTGTTTTGACCATGTTCCGGGACCTGTTTTGGAATGAATCGTACCTCGTTAGAAAGCTACTGAAACGATCTTTCAGACGTAGTATTCAGAAATTACTCGCGACATTTCAGAAACTCGCAAATCAGAAATAACTTCTGCAAGAGGTTTGGCTGCGGGCTTATTACGGTTGTTTTGACCATGTTTCGGGACTTGTTTTGGAATGAATCTTACCTCGTTAGATAGCTACTGAAACGATCTTTCAGACGTAGTATTCAGAAATTACTCGCGACATTTCAGAAACTCGCAAATCAGAAATAACTACTGCAATAGTGTGGCTGCTGGCTTATTACGGTTGTTTTGACCATGTTACGGGACCTGTTTTGGAATGAATGATACCTCGTTAGAAAGCTACTGAAACGATCTTTCAGACGTAGTCTTCAGAAATTACTCGCGACATTTCAGAAACTCGCAAATCAGAAATAACTACTGCAATAGTTTGGCTGCTGGCTTATTACGGTTGTTTTGACCATGTTCCGGGACCTGTTTTGGAATGAATAATACCTCGTTAGAAAGCTACTAAAACGATCTTTCAGACGTAGTATTCAGAAATTACTCGCGATATTTCAGAAACTCGCAAATCAGAAATAACTACTGCAATAGTTTGGCTGCTGGCTTATTACGGTTGTTTTGACCATGTTCCGGGACCTGTTTTGGAATGAATCATACCTCGTTAGAAAGCTACTGAAACGATCTTTCAGACGTAGTATTCAGAAATTACTCGCGACATTTCAGAAACTTGCAAATCAGAAATAACTACTGCAATAGTTTGGCTGCTGGCTTATTACGGTTGTTTTGACCATGTTCCGGGACCTGTTTTGGAATGAATCATACCTCGTTAGAAAGCTACTGAAACGATCTTTCAGACGTAGTATTCAGAAATTACTCGCGACATTTCAGAAACTCGCAAATCAGAAATAACTACTGCAATAGTTTGGCTGCTGGCTTATTACGGTTGTTTTGACCATGTTCCGGGACCTGTTTTGGAATGAATCATACCTCGTTAGAAAGCTACTGAAACGATCTTTCAGACGTAGTATTCAGAAATTACTCGCGACATTTCAGAAACTCGCAAATCAGAAATAACTACTGCAATAGTTTGGCTGCTGGCTTATTACGGTTGTTTTGACCATGTTCCGGGACCTGTTTTGGAATGAATCACACCTCGTTAGAAAGCTACTGAAACGATCTTTCAGACGTAGTATTCAGAAATTACTCGCGACATTTCAGAAACTCGCAAATCAGAAATAACTACTGCAATAGTTTGGCTGCTGGCTTATTACGGTTGTTTTGATCATGTTCCGGGACCTGTTTTGGAATGAATCATACCTCGTTAGAAAGTTACTGAAACGATCTTTCAGACGTAGTATTCAGAAATTACTCGCGACATTTCAGAAACTCGCAAATCGGAAATACCTTCTCTGCGATAGTTTGGCTGCTGGCTTATTACGGTTGTTTTGACCATGTTCCGGGACCTGTTTTGGAATGAATGATACCTCGTTTCAAAGCTATTGAAACGATCTTTCAGACGTAGTCTTCAGAAATTACTCGCGACATTTCAGAAACTCGCAAATCAGAAATAACTACTGCAATAGTTTGGCTGCTGGCTTATTACGGTTGTTTTGACCATGTTTCGGGAGTTGTTTTGGAATAAATCATACCTCGTTAGAAAGCTACTGAAACGATCTTTCAGACGTAGTATTCAGAAATTACTCGCGACATTTCAGAAACTCGCAAATCAGAAATAACTACTGCAATAGTTTGGCTGCTGGCTTATTACGGTTGTTTTGACCATGTTCCGGGACCTGTTTTGGAATGAATCACACCTCGTTAGAAAGCTACTGAAACGATCTTTCAGACGTAGTATTCAGAAATTACTCGCGACATTTCAGAAACTCGCAAATCAGAAATAACTACTGCAATAGTTTGGCTGCTGGCTTATTACGGTTGTTTTGACCATGTTTCGGGAGTTGTTTTGGAATAAATCATACCTCGTTAGAAAGCTACTGAAACGATCTTTCAGACGTAGTATTCAGAAATTACTCGCGACATTTCAGAAACTCGCAAATCAGAAATAACTACTGCAATAGTTTGGCTGCTGGCTTATTACGGTTGTTTTGACCATGTTCCGGGACCTGTTTTGGAATGAATGATACCTCGTTAGAAAGCTACTGAAACGATCTTTCAGACGTAGTCTTCAGAAATTACTCGCGACATTTCAGAAACTTGCAAATCAGAAATAACTACTACAATAGTTTGGCTGCTGGCTTATTACGGTTGTTTTGACCATGTTCCGGGACCTGTTTTGGAATGAATCATACCTCGTTAGAAAGCTACTGAAACGATCTTTCAGACGTAGTATTCAGAAATTACTCGCGACATTTCAGAAACTCGCAAATCAGAAATAACTACTGCAATAGTTTGGCTGCTGGCTTATTACGGTTGTTTTGACCATGTTCCGGGACCTGTTTTGGAATGAATCATACCTCGTTAGAAAGCTACTGAAACGATCTTTCAGACGTAGTATTCAGAAATTACTCGCGACATTTCAGAAACTCGCAAATCAGAAATAACTACTGCAATAGTTTGACTGCTGGCTTATTACGGTTGTTTTGACCATGTTCCGGGACCTGTTTTGGAATGAATCGTACCTCGTTAGAAAGCTACTGAAACGATCTTTCAGACGTAGTCTTCAGAAATTACTCGCGACATTTCAGAAACTCGCAAATCAGAAATAACTACTGCAATAGTTTGGCTGCTGGCTTATTACGGTTGTTTTGACCATGTTCCGGGACCTGTTTTGGAATGAATCACACCTCGTTAGAAAGCTACTGAAACGATCTTTCAGACGTAGTATTCAGAAATTACTCGCGACATTTCAGAAACTCGCAAATCAGAAATAACTACTGCAATAGTTTGGCTGCTGGCTTATTACGGTTGTTTTGACCATGTTCCGGGACCTGTTTTGGAATGAATCATACCTCGTTAGAAAGCTACTGAAACGATCTTTCAGACGTAGTATTCAGAAATTACTCGCGACATTTCAGAAACTCGCAAATCAGAAATAACTACTGCAATAGTTTGGCTGCTGGCTTATTACGGTTGTTTTGACCATGTTCCGGGACCTGTTTTGGAATGAATCATACCTCGTTAGAAAGCTACTGAAATGATCTTTCAGACGTAGTATTCAGAAATTACTCGCGACATTTCAGAAACTCGCAAATCGGAAATACCTTCTCTGCGATAGTTTGGCTGCTGGCTTATTACGGTTGTTTTGACCATGTTCCGGGACTTGTTTTGGAATGAATCTTACCTCGTTAGATAGCTACTGAAACGATCTTTCAGACGTAGTATTCAGAAATTACTCGCGACATTTCAGAAACTCGCAAATCAGAAATAACTACTGCAGTAGTTTGGCTGCCGGGTTAATCCGGTTGTTTTGACCATGTTCCGGGACCTGTTTTGGAATGAATCGTACCTCGTTAGAAAGCTACTGAAACGATCTTTCAGACGTAGTATTCAGAAATTACTCGCGACATTTCAGAAACTCGCAAATCAGAAATAACTTCTGCAAGAGGTTTGGCTGCGGGCTTATTACGGTTGTTTTGACCATGTTTCGGGACTTGTTTTGGAATGAATCTTACCTCGTTAGATAGCTACTGAAACGATCTTTCAGACGTAGTATTCAGAAATTACTCGCGACATTTCAGAAACTCGCAAATCAGAAATAACTACTGCAGTAGTTTGGCTGCCGGGTTAATCCGGTTGTTTTGACCATGTTCCGGGACCTGTTTTGGAATGAATCGTACCTCGTTAGAAAGCTACTGAAACGATCTTTCAGACGTAGTATTCAGAAATTACTCGCGACATTTCAGAAACTCGCAAATCAGAAATAACTTCTGCAAGAGGTTTGGCTGCGGGCTTATTACGGTTGTTTTGACCATGTTTCGGGACTTGTTTTGGAATGAATCTTACCTCGTTAGATAGCTACTGAAACGATCTTTCAGACGTAGTATTCAGAAATTACTCGCGACATTTCAGAAACTCGCAAATCAGAAATAACTACTGCAATAGTTTGGCTGCTGGCTTATTACGGTTGTTTTGACCATGTTCCGGGACCTGTTTTGGAATGAATGATACCTCGTTAGAAAGCTATTGAAACGATCTTTCAGACGTAGTCTTCAGAAATTACTCGCGACATTTCAGAAACTCGCAAATCAGAAATAACTACTGCAATAGTTTGGCTGCTGGCTTATTACGGTTGTTTTGACCATGTTCCGGGACCTGTTTTGGAATGAATCATACCTCGTTAGAAAGCTACTGAAACGATCTTTCAGACGTAGTATTCAGAAATTACTCGCGACATTTCAGAAACTCGCAAATCAGAAATAACTACTGCAATAGTTTGGCTGCTGGCTTATTACGGTTGTTTTGACCATGTTCCGGGACCTGTTTTGGAATGAATGATACCTCGTTAGAAAGCTACTGAAACGATCTTTCAGACTTAGTCTTCAGAAGTTACTCGCGACATTTCAGAAACTCGCAAATCAGAAATAACTACTGCAATAGTTTGGCTGCTGGCTTATTACGGTTGTTTTGACCATGTTCCGGGACCTGTTTTGGAATGAATCATACCTCGTTCGAAAGCTACTGAAACGATCTTTCAGACGTAGTATTCAGAAATTACTCGCGACATTTCAGAAACTCGCAAATCAGAAATAACTACTGCAATAGTTTGGCTGCTGGCTTATTACGGTTGTTTTGACCATGTTCCGGGACCTGTTTTGGAATGAATCACACCTCGTTAGAAAGCTACTGAAACGATCTTTCAGACGTAGTATTCAGAAATTACTCGCGACATTTCAGAAACTCGCAAATCAGAAATAACTACTGCAATAGTTTGGCTGCTGGCTTATTACGGTTGTTTTGACCATGTTCCGGGACCTGTTTTGGAATGAATCATACCTCGTTAGAAAGCTACTGAAACGATCTTTCAGACGTAGTATTCAGAAATTACTCGCGACATTTCAGAAACTCGCAAATCAGAAATAACTACTGCAATAGTTTGGCTGCCAGGTTAATCCGGTTGTTTTGACCATGTTCCGGGACCTGTTTTGGAAATAATCATACCTCGTTAGAAAGCTACTGAAACGATCTTTCAGATGTAGTATTCAGAAATTACTCGCGACATTTCAGACAGCCGCAAATCTTGTAAACTTTACAGTAGGTATTGTTCCAATAGATACCGAATGAGGATCAGTAAAGTTATAGCAAATTCAATAGATCTATCTATCTATCTATCATCCACGTTATTCTTTATGACATAAGGATCATATATCTTTTTGAATTATCCAAATCGGACCATTACTAACGAAGATATTAAGTAATAAACATATACCGTTCCTGTCGCTAAAAGTCAATGCACGCGGGAGCGTGTGACGTCACTGTGACGGAACCGAGCACGGCCGGCCGGTCGGCCGGCACTCTTACTTCACGGTTCGACGTAGCAGCGGCGACGCGCGACTCGGTTGGTCCCTAGTATTTGGCAATTTATTTACATAAAGTGTTGTTGGAGTGTAATTTTGTGATACTTAAGTATAAAACGTACATAAGTAATATGAGTACCTACTAATAAAGTAGATGCGGGTTTTGTGCAAGCTCAGTCAGATAATCTTCCAAAAGTGGATTCTTTTATGGTATTTGATTATCTAGGTAATCATTCCAAGTTCACCAGCGCTGAAATCCGTGGTTGGAAACTACAAAGGTAAGGATGCTGCTTATTTATCTACGTAGGTACGTAGGTACTTATTAGTAATCTTTAATTTGTTAGTTAGTGGTAGGCAGGTGTAATGAAGTGAATGTAAAGTGTAGGTACAGGGACATATTCAGAACTTATGAGTTTATACTATCGAATGTAAATGAAATAATTGTTTTCGTTCATTCATATGTAGATCATTTCGCGAATGATTTTTTAACCTACTTGCGCTTTATTTAGTGCATGGTTCTCTCACTTGCTGATCTAGGTATGAAACAATCCAATATAAGATGTTATGGCTGTTTTTTTTTCCATCTCGCGTTTTGTTACAAACCGTTCGTTCAGTATGTACTTAGGTAGGACGACTCGAATATAAAGCAAAAACATTTTTTACGCGACGCAACGCAGACGGTCTATGCGTTTGGGGGGGGGGGGGGATGTTTGTTTGTGCAATTTATGTCGCCATTTTTCTCCAAGACTGCTTGTCTGATTTTGATGCAGTTTTCAGTTATGGGTTTGGGTTTGATTGGTGCATGTTCTTAGATAGGTGTTACGGTGACAACTCACCAGGAGCCGCTGAAGCAAACATTGTTTGTTCCATGTTGCCATTTTTCTCCAAAACGATTTTGATGCAATTTTCATTGTTTGAAAGGTGAATTAGTTGGAAGTGTTTTTAGACATATTTTATCAAAATTGGTTTAGCTGTTTAGTTTTTATAGGTATTTTCGAGTTTTTTCTTACGAATTTATACTTGTTTATTACAGATCGGCACGTGAAACCTATGGAGATGATGCTGTAGGTTTTGTCCAAGTCCAGAGGTCGGGACATGTTTGTACGGTGAAAGCAAAGATAACGCCTGAACATAGAATAAAAAGTAAAGCGTATTGCTGCACATTTACATGTGATGAAAATGAAGAGACGGTTTGAACGTGGATTGTCATGACTGTGCTGCTCAAAAGGGAGGCTGTAAACATAGCGTAGCATTTTTGATGTGGCTCCATAGACGCAGCGAGGAGCCATCTCCCACTGAAAAAAAATGTTATTGGGCCAAACCAAAACTGGCTACTATAGGTACAACTAAGAACTTTATAAAAGCTAAAGATATGGTTCCCAGCTCAGTTACCATTGAAGATAAAAACACTGATAACACTAATGGAGACCAGTTTTTCCAAGCGGTTGTGCAAAGCCTACAGGAAAATTCTATTAAAAATCAGTTATCAGCATACGTTACAAATAATGAGTTTAAAAATATATCTTTACATAATCTCGTTCATCAATACAAAAAGGAAATATGTAATATAAATAGTGCAGATGACTTTATTGATTATTGTTCTACTAAAATCACCATAGAAGAATGTCACAAAGCAGAAGAAGCAACAGTTTGTCAAGCTAGTTCACCGTTGTGGCATGAGCTAAGGTATTGTAGAATAACCGCGTCTAAAGTTCACGAAGCTGCACATTGCAAGACATCTGATGGTGCATTGGTTGAACAAATATTTGGTGCCTCTGTACCAGAGAATCTAGCGATGAAAAGAGGCAAACGATTGGAGTCCGATGTCAGAGCAGAAGTAGTTCTTTTTGAAACCCGATTGGCCTCATTTAGGTGCTTCTCCAGATGGATTGACAAGTGAATACGTAATTGAAATAAAATGTCCCACGACAAAGAAAGGAAAGGAAAGTTTCATAAAGAATAATGTTCTCGGCAGCAAATCCAAAGCTCAAAATCAGCTACAAATGTTTTTTTGCAATAAAGTCATTAGTCAAGGGATTGTTTTGTGTAGCTAATGAAAATTATGAAAGCAATAAGATAGTAGAAATATTTGAAGAAGATTATGATGAAAACTATTGTTCTGATCTTTTAGAGAAGTCCACACATTTTAGGAAAATAGCAGTGTTTCCGACACTGGTTGAGACTTAAAAATATTTTTCTATTACATAATAATAATTGACATATTATTGTGCTTTTGATTATTCAAGGTTGTCGAAATAAAACTATAAAAGAAACGAAAGCATTTTTGTTTTTACACTTGATTACTAAATAGACAATCCTGTAAATTAACTAAACCACAGGCTATTGTTACAATGTTATCTAACAATTTTATGTATGAAATATCGACACATGCGTGAGGTCCGATCATTTTAAAGTCTCTCAACTTCCCTATGCTTCTTTCAACGTGAACTCTTAAAGCAGCGTTTCTCTTTGTTTGCAAGACCTCCTCTGCTGTTGGTTTTGAGTTGGAACTCACACTAGGCGGCCTCAGGAGTGTGCAAACACGTTGTTCCAGTAAATGGGAAATATTTTTGAAACCCCTGTCAGCTAACACAATACTTCCTTGTGGCAATTTGTCAAGAAATCCGCTGTCTTCAAATATTGTTGAGTCTGGGGTCCTCCCTCCGTATCCCTCAGAGATAAAGTTTATCAAACCGTCAGGTGTAATTGAAACCAAATACTTAATGGTGTTGCAGCTTTTATATTGCGACCACGTAAGCGCTTGGTGCGAAGCGTTGCTAGGTTTCTCGATTTGAATTTCGAAACAATCGATTATTGAAATCGCTTTAGAAAAGCGCTTCCTAAAAGCTATCGGTAAGTT
This sequence comes from Selenia dentaria, assembly GCA_917880725.1. Taxonomy (NCBI): domain Eukaryota; kingdom Metazoa; phylum Arthropoda; class Insecta; order Lepidoptera; family Geometridae; genus Selenia; species Selenia dentaria. The sequence goes on along the minus strand of OU862875.1, from coordinate 35,400,421 downwards.
TTCTTGGATATCATCTGCTGATAGCCAGATAATAAGCTGATTCAGGCATAGTGAAACCTTCCGGAGAGTTTTTTGAAAATATTTAGTTACAGAACTCTCAAAGAGACCAAAATGTATTACAAGGATTGAGTTAGGTTCATGCCATCGGATTTTTCGTAAAATCACTAGGATTTGAATAGATGATATTCCCGTGAAGTTTTGTAAATGTTTAATACAAAAGAATGAATAGGCAGGAACGCCTATCAGTAATTTTGGATCTTGAGATATAGCCATTAAAGCGCCCTTTTGCATGTGCTCATTGAAGACATTTTTATTGATTGTTTTTGTGATTTCCAAATCATGTGACTCCTTATCACTAGCATTAACACCAAAAGAACGAGTAGTGTTACTTGAATTTGAGTTGCTGATCGTGAAGCTAACGTTTGTGTCAAGATTTTCAGGGCTTGCTTTTTTTTAACTATGCGTTGTTTCCATTTTTGCGTATTATTTGGATTGGCGTATTATTAGATTAAGTTTTCATTTTTGTTTTTATATTAACTTGCACTGCTTGTGTTTTTTGACCCCTTACATTGTTTTTTTGATATTACGTCTATTTCTTCAGGTATGTTGAGGGGATCACTGTTTTGGATGATGTTTGAGTCTTGATTCTCACACTCTACTACTTCAAAGGAATGTGACAACAGATCTTCGTGTCCAAATTTAAGTAAAAATACTTAAAACTCTTTCAAAATATTATATATCTTGTCTTTTCTTATAACCTGGTCGGTCAATTTTCTTTTTTTGAGGCTTTTGACATTCAAACTTATGAGGCAAAACTCCTTCCTTCAGTTTAAGCTTTCCTCCAACCAACTTAAACTTTATGTAATTTTCCATATCTTCTTCCAACTGAAATATAAAAAGACTAGTTAAGCCCCGCTGATGACGATGATTGAATTAGCCTGTGTCCGGAGTATAAACTATCTACATTCCAAATTTCATTAAAATCGGTCAAGTAGTTACGGAGATACGTGGTAACACATTCACACACACACACGCTAACTTTCGGATTTATTATATTATTAGTCCTTGCATGTCATGTGGACTTGTGGGGCAGTCCTGGTGTCAGGATTTTTCAGGCCGCCTGAAGGCATCCGACATGGCTTAGCGACTGTTGTCTTACGGTTACGACCAACAACTGGGACCGACGGCTTTACGTGCCTTCCGAAGCACGGTAACACTCAGTTGAACCACAAAGCGGTCACCCATCCAAGTACGTTCCTTACTGAACATTGCTTAACCTTGGTAATCGGTTATGTTCGACCAAGCGGACTGCGCTACGTGTGTTACAATTTATGCGAGTGTTATATTAGTAGGATTATATTAATGTAGTTGCTTCTAACAGTAAGGCATAGCTGAGGCAGATACATAAATGCACCGCTGTTGTGTAGATGATTAAAAAAAATATAAGTAATATGTCATTCACTCTTTGATTTTTGCCTAAGTACGTTTCTGTGCTTTAACCTTGGAATATTACATAGAAATGAGAACGGGCAAATAGGTAGGTACGTAGGTTTATACACAATACTCAGGAAAAGTAAGAAGGTATGTTTCTATTAATACAGCAGCTTAAAATAAGATATATAGAAAGGTACACTGCACTTAATAGTAGGTACCACCTTATTTTAATAAATATCAACCAAATAATAGGTATAGTTATGTAGGTACTCACATCGAAATGATCTTCACAGCAATGTCTTGTAGCCTGGGCAGAGGGTGGAGTTTTATCATCTCGTTTTACAACCGAATACCATTTTTTACGAAGTTTTGGGTATTTCGGCACGTTAAAAAATAGTTTTTCTGGCGTTTTAATTGAAGTGTTTATACATTTGGGCACTATACAATATTTATACATAGTTTAAAAAGTGAATTACCCACAAATCGGACACTTAATTTGTTTTAAAGTCACAATTAAAGAAACAAAACACTGCGCGCCTTATCGCTGCCAACGGCTAACTGGCGGCGACCGTCACAGTGACGTCACAGCTATCGCGACGGCCACTCGGTGAACTTCGCTAGTAATTCGGTCATAACTTCGTCAATTTTTGTCGTAGAACAAAAAATTTTACACTGTTTGTTAAGACGCGGTCCAACCCCAATTTTAAAATAATTTACGATGATTTAAGATTACGATACTTTACGTAAGGTTGAAAATTGCTTGTTATAGTGGACGATGTAATGCGAAAATGCGTTAACTTTGTACGTTTTCTTTGTATCTTTCGATATATACTAACACAATTGAAAAAACTGCTGGTTACTACTTTAGTAGGTACTATATGTTGGCTATGTATTACCTAAAAAATAATATAGTGTTATCGCTGAAAATTCTGAGAGTTTGGACGTGAAAGTTTATTTTTATGTAGGTACCTATTTAGGATTTTTTTCTGCAGAGAGCGAGTAATATTTATAAATTCTGTTCAGTTATTACTCTTTGCCCGTTCCTTTTCTAACCTAAGTTTTTTTTTCAAAGATTATTATCGAACTGTTTCGTTACACTCGATGTTTAAAGATTCTGCTTTTTACTATTATCAGGGTACGACCGCGCCTTAAGGATTTCTTAGCTCTATAAATCTGCATTCTCAACTAAAAACGTTACGGATCCTCTTGGTATCAGTTGTCTTGGATTTCAAAAAGAATATTATTTTCGTGATCGGCACCCCTGCTAACCTAGAAAACGTCCATGTGAAAAACCCATGTCCATAGTCAGCGTCTACTCAACTAGGTATACCTACTAATCGATTTTTATTTAGGTATATACGAGCCGAGGAAGGCTGACTCAGGTAGATAGGTACCTGCTAGGCGGTAGGATTCTTGTGCATGAGGCCGTCTTGGTTGGCACCACCGCAGTGCCAGAGATATTCAGTTCCATCCATGGCTTAGAACTGTAGGTAGGTACTATTACGTGGCACTGAACTTCGCTCATCACCCCGAGTCAAGTAAAGTGAACCTTCATCTAGTAGGTAATTCCACTTGCTACAGCGACTATCACACCCTAAACCCTAATACAGTAATGCTTAAGCATTATTGTTTGCAACTATCATGAAACGTACCTACTGTTTATCATCAGGTGCGCGACTTGCCAGTATCGTCAATTACCTACCTAATTGCATAAAACAACTTACTCGTCCTAGTTAATAGGTAGGTACTTAAGTTTTCTACGGCCTAGGTACCGCGATGGGATTCTAAATTTAGGTACCTAGGTAAGTAAATGTTAGTGGGTTATTGAATTTTCACCTACACACTTCTCACTTTACCAGTATCAACGCATTTTTATAGACATTTGTAGTGCACCACAGATTACAGAAAGTCCTACCTGAGTCCATAGCACAAGCAATTTTCTGAAAAGTATTCGTACTGTAAACGTCAATACCTACCTACGTCACGCTTCGGCGTACAAACTATGAGGTGTCTTTGTCACAGTTGCCCTAGATAAATTGCAGTTCATACGCAGTTATTCGTGCTAGACCCCCTGCACTTGCACGTGGATCGGCATTTAGAAAAGCGTGGCGACAAAGACACGCAGACTCGGCGTATCTTTGTCGGCGCCTGTGATGTTCTTGAGCAGTGTTGCCAGATCCGTAGTCTAAGAAATATCCTATATTTACTGCAAAATTATCGTGGTTTTATCGCATGTTGTGTAAAAATATAGAGAACATGACGACCAGTGTTGTCAACCCACATTTTGGAAAATTGGTAGATTAAGTCCTAAAAATCGGTAGAAGTTGGTAGAATGTCATGGAAAAAACGGTAGATCTACCTCTAAAGTTTTATTTATAATTAATATAATTATATATATATATATAACAACGTAAAACAAAAGATTTATCAAAATTAAACAAAATGTTATTTAATATTTATACATGCTTTTATAAAATGTTCAAGTGTTCCGAGCTGGGTTCCCCGTTCTTGGTTTTACATTTCCTGCACAATTATCCTACTAGCTAGAGCTGAGCTAATCTCAGAGTCTTTTGCCGGTTACTAATAATACGAGTAGCTACTGACCGTTGACACCGTTAAACTATTATTATTAACCGGCATAACTCACGTTAGGGATCGAACACTTTGACTCCGTGTTTCGTCTCCGCCATTATCATGTAATTCGTCTCTATTTAGTTATTACTGTTTAGTATATTCAAATTAAAGTTCTAAAATGTACATTTTTATTAAAAGTCACAACACAACAAAACAAAATAAAATCCCACGTTAAAATAGTAGATTCAACTTTAACATTTTCAAATAAATTACCTCTGTGGGATTGCCGCAATGCCGCCAGTACCACGTATATAGATTTGTAAATAAGCTAAGATTGGTCGGTTATGGAACAATGATCAGCGTCATTATCAACGAATGACATAAACAGAATCAAGTAAACCAACGAAATTGTAGTCAAATTTCCATGCACATACCATGAGCAGTTGACAATGTTGACAGTGACACCTTCGTTTCGTGAGATTGTCACGAGCTGTTAATGTTCTTTATTTTTAGTGAATGCTCACGTCCACGTCTTTGGTTTTTACTTTGCTCGCATCCTGCGCAGAAAGTAGAAACCAAAGACGTGGACGTTACTGGTTCTGTTACACGCATAACTAAGTTTAATGTCAAAATTATTTTCAATAAGACATGGTATCGAAAATAGGTAGATTTAGGGCTTCGGGTGGTAGATAGGTAGACTCAAGCTAAAATAGGTAGATCTACCTATAAGTAGGTAGATATGACAACACTGGACTAGGTAGGTAGATATGACAACATTCTGGAATAAGACGAGCCTCGGTGGCTTAGATGGTCATGTCGTCTGACACGGATTGTCGGAAGACGCGGGTTCGAATCCCGTCCGAGGATGTGTATTTTTATCTCTATAAATTTCAAAATTTTATATTTGTATGTACGAAAGTCCTGTTTTTTATTATTAATGTGTACTGATTGATATATTAAGTATTTCAATAATAAATTTACTCATATAATACCATTATAGCAATTGCGTTTGAACATTTACATATTTTATGACATTTTGGTATAAAGGTAGATCTTGCCTTGAAGAAGATAATAAGCTACTCGAAAGCTACTAATGCTGCGCAGACAAAGTCGCGGGCACCAGCCAGTTTACAGACATTTCAGACAGCCGCAAATCTTGTAAACTTTACAGTAGGTATTGTTCCAATAGATACCGAATTATAAAAGTTGGTATCAGTTGTCTTGGATTTCAAAAAGAATATTATTTTCGTGATCGGCACCCCTGCTAACCTTGAAAACGTCACCCATGTGACCCATGTCCATAGTCAGTGTCTACTCATCTAGGTACCTACCTATATACCTACTAATCGATTAACCAGTGCTAGATATTCCATGCTTAGAACTTTAGGTAGTATTACGTGGCACTGGACTGCGCTCATCACCCCGAGCTGAGTCATTGATGTTTGATTTGAACCTTCACCTAGTAATTAAAACGCCGTGCCAATAAGTGCCGACAGTCGGCGCATCGTTTGTCGGCACTTATCAAAGATCACTAGAAGACACGTGTAAGGGCTAGCGCGCACTGCCTTGAGGTTCGTAATGAACACAGACACGGGCCCACGCACTGCGTTGAAATAAACGCACACACATGCGGTGAATGATGTTATATCGACATCTGCATCGAACAAGGTTGTAACATTAGTTTAGTATTTTTCTAGAAGTAACCGAAAAGTGATAGTTTGGGTTAGAATTTTATTTTCAAAAAAATTATCATGTTTGACGAAAAGTTAAACTGTACATGAATTTTACAACTCTAAATACGTAATTTTGATACATGTGTATCTTAAAATAAACTGTTTGAAGCTGAGATAGCAACAGTAACATACAAGCCAAGGTTTTTGACTACTTCAACAGTAATAAGGTTGTATCTAGCAAGTTACTACCTTGTCAGTGTTGAAAGGTATTACTTATACAGGAAGTAAGTAATGATGCATGAACAATTAATCTCAATCTAAATATATAAACATGTTTATATATTTTTTATTGACATAACCACTAATTCTTGCTAGAACTTTTAATTAAACAGTATTCTAAGTCAGTTAAATCTAACTAAAATAGTATTTTACCAATATCCATCTTATCACATTTTCTTATAGTCTAACAATAATCAACGTGCCTATTTATCTACTAGTAGCTTTTAGACTTCTGTTTCTTCCGGAGTGAATATGACAATTACCACCTTTTTCGACTGGCTATTTTAAAAACTACTAATACTAGAGATACGTCGATGTTACTGTCGTGTAGAATTTTTCACTGACATTACGCCTATGATGGTATCAACACAAGATAGTTTTCTTAAGTCAACTTAGTTCCAGCCTGCCTGGCAACGACGCAGCGCTTGTCCAACATTTCATCTTGGGCTCAGAAACTGCAGAACATATACTGGAACGAGAGTAAAAAACAAGAATGATGAATCTTTTTATTTGAAAGTATTGTTTTCTTTTTTCTCTATTAAAAATGGAAAATCAGTAATTGTATATTAATTTAAATTAACTCGTGCGACGTTGCCGCTTCGCCACCCACGCGAACGAGACAACTAGCGAGCGACATAATATGTTGATCCCTTTCTGACAACTAGGATTCAGATATGTTCGTGTTATTTTAATCTTGTCAGTGTGGTTAATGTCGTTGTGCGAGTTGTGTACTATAGCTATAGGTAGGTATAGTATAAAATGTTCCACGTTTAAACATCATATTCAAGGAGTAAAACGTATCTTTTGTTAATCTCATTGTATGCGGTAAAGTTATCGCTGCAAATTTGCGGTGAGTACAGTGAAGGTACAAATTTTGTATTGCATAGATGTATGTAGAACGTATGTACCCAATACCGTTTAAGTATCCTTTTTTACGTAATATGCGTATATATGCGAATAGCGACTCTTGTATAGTAGTCTATAGCGATGTGGTGTAGGGCCCACAGCTGTAACTTGAATACGTACAAAACGTACGTTAGTTTCGCCGCAGTACGTGGACCCGTGACTGCGTTTATTCGGCGTCCGGACGGTAGAATAAACGCACCGAATTCCACCGCAAGGCAGTGAGCGCTAGCCCTATTATCATGTCATGCGATTAGTGCTGGGGCATAAGAGTTATCACTAATCGATTGAGGAGACACTAGACTCGGATTTTATAATTCGATGTGGAAAATTATAATACTTATAATAATAGTGACTTTGAGATTATGTCTTAAACTGAAAAATATTTACCGCGCGCCTTAATGTAAAACAATCTTGCGTTCTCTAAAGCCTGCTAAAAAGTCAGCGATGACATAATTATGTCTATCTTTAAGGATAAAATTGCAACATATAT